>CM040126.1:246331498-247826412 GCA_022559845.1 Amorphophallus konjac
CTCTCCTCCCCCTCTCTCTCCAAATTTCGCCCCCTTCTCTCTCTCTTCTCCTTGCCACATCACCCCACCCCACCCCTTCACCTCCCCAAGGCCATTAATCATCATAACTCCCTTCCCCTTCCCCATACAACCCTTCCCCTTCCCCATACAACCCTTCACTTTCCCAAGAGAGAATCCCCTCTCCCAAGTAACCTTTTACAACCCCTCCACCTCCCTAGGCCACCATTAACACCACCCATTAACCCTCCACCCAAATCAAGAAGAAGCCTCCCCACTTCCCCAAGCCCATTTGCGCCCCCCTCCACTCTACCTCCAAGAGGGAACTCCCTCTCCCCACCACCCACTCCCCACCCCCACTAGCTGCGCCCTTCTTCCCCCTCACTGCTCCTCTTTGCCCTTCCCCTCCATTGCACTCCCCTTCCCACATCCATTACTCTCCCATAGCCATCCATCTTCTTCCCCTTGCCCCTCCACCACCATCTCCTCCATCCACCCCTTCCAATACTAGCAGAACCAGTTCTGGTTCGCAGGCAGCAGAGAGAAGGCAACTTGCTGAAGGTTCTCTGGTGTCCTTCTACATCATTTGATAGCGTGGCCTACATCGACGGAAAGCTCTACCAGTCAGATTCGCATCGGCGGTGGTCTCATCCCCATCCGAGATCTGTGCTACCCGGGAGTTCCGATCTCCCCCAACTGCGCAAAGCTCCCCCTGCAGAGTACCTGAACCAGAGGAGAAGCTGTACCACGACGAACCGCGGAAGAATCAGGCAAAGAGCTCTTCTACAAAGTTCTACCTCGTCCGGTCTTCTTTCAGAATCAGGAAGCAGAACGTCGATCGGCATCCGGAGACCAAAGTTACCATTTTTCTCCCTCGGCTGCGCGGGTCTGCCACCCACAGCCTGCAACGACCTGCCTCCACCATTCTGAGTCCCCCAGCCCTCTCCGACATCAGACGGCTTCCCCGTAAGTTTTTCTGCGAAGAGGACTCGTCCACGATTCCAACGCCTCTGGCGGTTCATGATTCATATTACGGGAGCGGTCGGGGCAGTCTCTGTAAGCTGCTGTCAGAAACAGGAAGCTGCCGCGCCCAGATTTTGTCTCCCTGATCGAACCTCGTCCCGGACCCGCAACTTCATCAGAAGAATTCAGAAAAATTCAGAGGCATCCAGGTTCCAGATACGAAGCGTTCCCCACTGGACTCGCCATCAGAGAAATTCCAGAACGGGATCTACGGCCTCGACACCAACTATCAGTCAGCTATCACATAGAGCAGGCAGATTCGGCCACGGCTTCACCTTTCGCGTTTCCGGCGAATCTCCCCTCCCCGCCTGGCCGGCTCACCGCCCCTCCCTACGTGGAGGTAGTGTTTGAATTGTAATACAAACATCCCCACCCCAAGTCCACCCTCCTGTGTGAGGTGTAGTGGTTGTATTAAGTTGAACAGGTTGAAGCTTCATCGGCGCAGTGTGCGGGGACCCACACTTCCCCGCTCGCCCTCGTCTCCGACCGGGGTTGGTTTCCTCAAACCAGCCAGGTGAGCCTCTACCCTTGCTCATTTACTCCTGTTCATTTCATATCTACGAAACTTATCTGCTGGTCGGTGAGAGAGTGCCCGATCCCGGAGCCACCAACCCTTGTGTGGTCACCGTGGATGATAGTGAGCGAGTGACCTAGTGCCCCCAAGGCACCCGGCCGCCCTTGTTTGTGGGCTTCATATCCTCGGGAGGGACAACCTTAGCGGTGCTGGTCCTCTAGCCAGCCAGGGGCTTTCTCCACAATCTCGACTCGGCATCACCGAGTCACCCCGGGAAACGTGTGCGCGCGGTGTGACGGCGACTCTCAAGTTGCTCCCAATCTTGTGGTTGTGATTGCGAATCAAGTCCTAGGGATCAAATCTATTGCTGCATATTGTGTCACATCACTTTTATTGCTACAGACTTAAATTTGGGGTAGATCTATTCACCCCCCCTCTAGATCGTAGTGTTCATCCGCTCCAACACGTGGTATCAGAGCAGGTCTCTGATTGTCATGATCCAACGATCTGCAGAGGATCTTGCTGTATTTTGGTGCTTTACTCATTGCTCTGAATCTGTTTGTCAAGTATTTTCAATGATGTCTCTTCTGATTTTCGATGGTTCTAAGTTTAGCAGATGGCTAGGCGGCCTATGCACTTACATGAATTCCATTGACTATAATCTATGGAATATTGTATCTAATGGCCCACATAAACTGCCTCCTGATCAGACCAGGTGGTCTAATGAGGACAATTTGATGAACCGTGATAATATCACAGTCCTTAATATCTTGAAGGCTGCAGTTGATACTGATATGTTTCCTTTTATTTGCAGGTGTACTTCTGAAAAAGAAATTCTAGATACAATGATTGCCACTCAAGGGAAACAAGAAGAAAGATGCCTGATGGCGAACCGGAGCAATCACAGTAGTGATCAAATGATTGAGACAACGTCTCAGGTAAGCTCCGGATCTGAAGAGATTTCTTTTGATGAACTAGTAATGATACATGAAGAACTGTCTAATAGACATAAGAAACTTAAATCTGAACATAAAAAATTGAGAAAGAAAATTGATCAGAACAATCCAAATTCTTCCTGTGAAAATTGTTTGAGTCTAATGCAATCTTATGATAAATGCTTGTCCGATGTTCATATGCATAAGAAACAAAATTGCTTGCTGAAAAAATGAAAATCAAGAATTTGCAAACAAAATTTCTGAACTAGAAGAGAAATTAGATGATAGCATGAATACCTGCCTAGAGAATGACAATCTTAAAATTCTGAAAAAAATATTTGTCTGAGAAAATAATTGGAAGAGTTTGGAACCATTGAATTGGAGTTAAATGAAATGAAGTCTCAAAACCAAACCCACAGAAAATATCGTGAAGAAAATGAAGAGATTGAAGATCTGAAAGTTAAAAATGATGAACTTCTAAAGAAACTGCAAGAGCTGAATAAGGTGAAATCTGAAGTAGGTACACTGAAACTTGAGAATGCTGAACTTCAGAAGAGCAATGAAAAATCTGAAGCTAAAATAAAGAAATTTTTGGAGAAAACTTCAAACATATGTTCTATAAAATCAGCCTGCAATAACTGTCCTCTTCTAAAGGAAATAAATGAAGATCTTCATCTTGACAATGAATGGCAGAGGAAATTGATTGACTCTCTCAAGGAAGAAAATAAAAATATGTTAGATTAGATATTTGAATTTGAACAGAGAGAGGAGAAACTGACTGAAAGACTAGATTCAATATCCAGCACTGAAAGACATGATGAAGAAATTAAAAAAATTGAATTTGGAAAATGAAGAGTTGAAAGAACAGAATAAAAAATTGATGGTGCTTAACATTATTGTATCACAAAAATGGTTGTCTTTTGAAAAAGGGAAAAGTGTCTTGAAAGAAAATGAAGCTAACAATGAACTGAAATTAACATAGGAAATAGACAATCTCAAAAGTTTGAATGATGCTCTCCATCAACAAGTAATTTCCTGTGAAAATGACATTGCCAGCTATGAGATTAGCATTGCTTCATTACAATCTGGAATCCATGATCTAAATAATTCCATGTCTAAATTTGTTAAAGGAAAAGACAATTTAGATAAAATTCTTGGAACAACACTGAACTTTCAGAGAGAGGGGTTGGGCTATAACTCTGAAATAAAAAGAACTTTGGAAATAAAACTCAAACTTCTTTTATTTCTAGCTCTGCTTCACCTATTTTCAAATTCACTACTCAGAGAACTGAAAACCAAACTAAAAATCTGAAAAAGATTGAAAAGCAGAAAAAGGATGTCAATAATGTTAGAATTATTTCTGCTAGTATTTTGAATTCTGCTCATACTACAAATTCTGCTATTTCTAAGAATTCTGATGATTTATCAGTGCATGCTGTTAAAAAATTGCCCATTCGTTCACATGCACACACAAAAATTGGGTCATGTCATTATTATGGTAGGGCAGGTCATATTATGGATGACTGCCAAGTAATGATAGCTGATGACATGAATGCATCTAAGAAACTGAATGAAGTTAAAAAGGGCAACAATCATGCTTTGCAGAATAAGAAAATTCAATGCTTTCATTGTAAAAGAATTGGGCATATGATGCATGACTGCTGGTCTCTTAAGAATGCTGGATTAAAAACCCAAAGAAGCTTTAATGAACGAAGAGGGCCAAATTTGATTTCAAATAAAATGTCTCATTGTGTCAACTGCAAAAGAATTGGCCATACAGTCTAGGACTGCTGGCATATGAGAAGAAATTCCATGTTCCATGACAGAAATGGCAGAGCTAATGCCATCCCACAAAAATATTCCACTTATGCATCTAAGAAGAACATGAATGCATTTAAGTCATGTCATTATTGTGGGAATGTGGGGCATGTCATGAACAATTGTTCTATTATGAAATTTGATGATTTGAGTGCTTGGAGTACACCTGCTAGAGGTGTTACTCATCTGAGAGGACCCAAAAGTTCTTGGGTTCCTAGATATACAAATTGATCTTTGTTTGCAGGTGTACCTTGATGGCAAGAAATAAAGGGGTAAATAAAATTCAAGGCACATGAAGGTCAGTTAGACCCTAGTCTTATTGATTGTTACTTGATTAATTCTTCTTGAGTTACTGCATGTCTGGCTGAACTAAATCCATGAATGCTATTTTGCAATCTGTGCTGAAATCTTGATCATCTGCCACATGTATGCTTCTCATGAGGATCTCCATGTTAGAATTCATGTGTATCAGTTATTCATGATAATCAGTCATTCATATTAGTCATTTATAAATGCATATCATTGATTGACCCAGTGGTATATCAAATGCTAATTTCCCAAGGGCAGATAAAGTCTGCCTGGAAGCTTTTACCATGCATAAGGTGGTCCCTAGGACCTAAGTTCTCCGCCAAGTACCAAGGGTCAAATCTGCATGTAGTGTTAAAATTGAAATGTGCATTTCATTATCATATCTTTGTGTCAATGAGAAAAAAGAATTGGTGTCTGATTGAAATCACTGCACACAGTGAGGGGGAGCTAAGCTTAGCTTGTCAATTTTTATGATTTGCTACTAGTTGTCAGTATTTAGTCTATGTTGTTGATGATGGTTAAGTCTTTCTATTTGTAGCCCTGCTGCATGTTATCTATCTATATCCAACCCAGCTGCTTAGTGCGGCTGCGTGCTTTGTAGTGTTTTAGACTGTGTGTGCTGGCTAACTTCAAAAATTGTCACATAGTTCATATAGATAAGAGGAGTTCATGTTAAGAAAACATTGTGTCTGTCACGCCCCGAGCGCGGAAGATACCCGGAGACGCGTGACGAGTTTATATCGATCATGTCAATCAGAGTATTAGTGTATCCGACACCAAATCAGAGATGCGCAAGAGTAAAGATAACCCAATCCTTTTATCCCTTCACAAAAGTATTTCTATTACATATTCTTGAAAATGCTAAACTTAATAAAAATAAAAGTACAAAATTGACTCAAGAAAATATAGAAAAGACAAGACTAGTTGACGCTTTGAGATGCTCTAATCTCTTTCACTCTTGACCTTCCCTGTCCGATTGAGTCTCGTCGTCGGACTTACCTGAAAAGTAGGGAAACACTGAGTGAGCGAACGCTCAGTAGGAAATTATATCTCAAGAACTAGCAATGGGTTTAAGTAATTACAATTTTTCACATGTAAATGCAATATGCATGTAGAAATAACTGAGCAAGTGAAATAGAATAACACGTCGTGCAAAACTTCCATGCGAGTCTTAAACAAGAAATATTCATGAGAGACTATATAGATTATTGGCTATTTCACGCAAGTACTTTGCCCGTGTCGGGCCATGCTAGTAAAGTCACGCAAGTCGAGTCACGCACGCAAGAAAGAGAGAGTGTGTGGAATGCCAAAGATCAAGAGAAAAAGTACTTCGGTGCAATGCTAGACACCGTGATCATTACAACTCCCATGGGCACTAGTACTTTTGAGTGCTCCTCCCAGGACCAGATCGGGCCCTTATATGCACATCATTAAAGATAGATGTAGACATCCACTTTATTTGTATAGCCAATATGGAATTTCAAAGAAAAAGCTTGTGAAAATTCAAAATAGAGTAGAGTTCAAAATTGAACTTGATGTATAAGGATGATAATAACGATATAAACACGAGTATCGATAAAACTGGGTGGAGTTGGTTCCCTAATTGGGTACCATGACAATTAAGTGTCCATATATAGATGGTCATGTCATTTGATATAGAATTGAGGTCCACAAGAACAACATATTAATGGCATGATGTCCTCATCCCATTAAGAATATTCTCATGATATACTCCTAGCATATCATGAGGGCCGGTATATCATGTTTCTATAGAGTGACATGGTAAAATAGTGCAATAGGTTTTTATGGTACAACCCGCTCAGTCGGCCTTGAGGGAATCCAAGGCTACGAGGAGACTTACGGAGGTCCCAATGACTAACTTGCCAGTCCAAAGGAACGGAATGTCCAATGGAGGGCTTGTATGTCACCGAGAGTTGAGGGGTAATCGATAAAACATCGTAGAACATGGGACTATATTCACGGAATGGAAATATAGTGCCGATATATACATATATATTTATATAAAACCCTCGGTTAACAGTAAATAGTATAAATAATTACACAGGAAATTAGCGCCTTAACATAAGTCACTACTTATTAAATTAACGCCCTTCACTGGGTCGTTTATTTTCAGTTTGACGACTTCAGGAGCAGTCGTCCATTATAATTTTCTATTTTCTGATATTTTCTTAATTCTGTATTTTTGATAAAACGCGCCTTATCCAGGGGCGTCACTTTCAGAAAAGACGACCTACTGGAGGTCGTTAATTCTCTTTGGTTTTCAAGAATATGAACAGTAAAGGTTTTCATGATAAATAATTTGCAAGAACCACATATATGATCTGGACAAGAAAAATTGAAGGATTCAAGGTATATGATCGTGCATTAGATTTAACTACAGGTTTCATAGATATTAAATTTCAAACGTGCGTATTTATCAATTTCTTAAAATTGACGACTCTTAGTTCGGGCGTCAGTTCATGAATTAGCGCCCTGACATGGGTCGCCTCTTGCCAAAATTTCACAGAAAACCTCTAAAACGCAGTAAAACTATATGCATGAATTACATATAATATTATCATAAATTTTATGCTAGTTTGGGCTACAATTCTTGAGAAAACCTACCTGATGATGATATGGGTGATGGTTCGTGAAGAATTTGTAGAGAACGATGCTCTGTCCGAAACAGAGCCTTGATATAACAACAACCTACGCTCCCAGTAGCACACAGAGGCAGTGGGGATGATATAGATGAGAACAAAAGAAGACTTCTAGTCTTCGGTACGCAGAGAAATCAATAGTTTTTCTTCCCCCTGTACACAGAAGAAGAGGATGTTGATGAAGAGCCCACGTTCTTCAACTAGACAAGAGAGTTACTACTTGCTGCAGGCAACCTACAGAAGAAGAAGATGAAGAACATTAATATTCTCCATATCCATAACCGAAGGTAGAGGAAGAAGAACAAACCTGTTCTTCACGCACGAGACAGTAACAGAACGCCTTTGACCAAATAGCTAATAGGTTCGACTGAAAGGGGTATTTATAGGGTTTCAGAAATCCCTTAGGGTAAGAATTTGATTAGAACGCTAGTTTCCTTGATAGAGTCCTTACCATAATCAATCGAACACGTACCAATCCTAAAACTTACCCTGGATAGTCTCCTGGTTCGAACGGAACACCAATGCAATTAATGCCTTAGGTTAGGGCGTTAATTCTAATTGACGTCTTGACCTGTGCCGTTTCTTTTGTAATTCGCACCCAAGAAGAGGGCGTTTCTTTCCCTTTCCTTTTATTCGTTTTGGCCATTTTGAAATTTGACGACCTTTGGTATAAGCGTCACTTTTTGAATTAACGCCTCAGGTGAAGGCGTTTCTTATTTAAATCGCGCCTTGTTGAGAGGCGTTATTTACATTTATTTATTCATTTTGGTTCTTATCATTTACTTACTTAATTTTTCTTGAAATCTTCATTTTATTTTACCAGGGTTGCTACACCCTCCCCCACTTAAAAGAATTTGGTCCCCAAATTCCATCACATATAAACGTGGAGAGTGAAGAGTATATACCAAGTCTGGGAACGTTTCCTCATAGACTCCTCGGTCTCCCATGTGTCTTCGTGTTCTGAACACTTACTCCATTGCACCTTAACCATGGGAATAACTTTATTCCTTAATGTTCGTACCTCGCGATCGAGGATCTTCATAGACTTTTGTTCATACGTAAGGTCCTTCTGAATCATCAGGTCTCCATGATCAATGACATGTGACGGATCGTGCACATACTTCTTCAACATTGATATGTGGAATACATTATGAACTTCGGACAATTGAGGAGGTAAAGCGACGCGGTAAGCAACCTCGCCAACTCTTTCTAGTATCTCAAAAGGTCCGATAAACCTTGGTGTAAGCTTGCCCTTAACACCAAATCTCCTTATTCCACGTCCAGGTGATATCTTAAGAAAAACGTGATCTCCCACTTGGAATTCGAGATCTCTTCTTCGTGTGTCAGCATAAGCCTTCTGTCTAGACTGAGCAACTTGAAGTCTTTCTCTAATCAACTGAATCTTTTCAGTGGTATCCCTTACCATGTCTGGACCTAATAGTTATTTTTCGCCAACTTCGTCCCAGCACAAAGGCGATCGGCAACTCCTTCCGTATAAAGCTTCGAAAGGTGCCATTTGTATACTTGCCTGGTAGCTGTTGTTGTATGCAAATTCAACCAACGGCAAGTGATCATGCCAGCTTCCACCAAAATCAATGATGCAAGCTCGGAGCATATCTTCAACCACCTGATTAGTTCTCTCGATCTGACCATCCGTTTGAGGATGAAAAGCTGTACTAAAGTTAAGTCTCGTCCCCAGTGAATGTTGTAAACCCTTCCAAAAGTGAGAAGTAAAACGGGGGTCTCTGTCAGACACGATTGAGACAGGTACTCCATGTAACCTGACTATCTCTTTAAGGTATAATGCAGCAAGAACATCAATTGACCATCGACTCTTGATTGGCAAGAAGTGTGCCGATTTGGTCAATCGGTCGATGATAACCCATATTCCGTCATATCCTCCCTTTGCTTTGGACAGACCCATAATGAAGTCCATACCGATATTCTCCCACTTCCACTTGGGAATATCTAGAGGACGTAGCTTACCGGCAGGCTTTTGGTGTTCTGCCTTGACTTGTTGACATGTGAGACAGCGAGACACAAAATCCGCTATTTCTCTTTTCATATTGGGCCACCAAAAGGTCCTTTTCAAATATTGGTACATCTTAGTTGTTCCTGGATGAATCGTGTACCTTGATCTGTGAGCTTCATCTAGGATTTTCTTCTTTAACTCTGGGCAATTCGGTATACATGTTTTATTTTTGAACATCAATCTTCCATCTGGTGCTAATTTGAAATCAGGTTGTTCTTCCATTTTGCCCTTGATTTCCACTAGTACGGGGTCACTACCTTGAAGTCCTTGTATTTCGGATAGCAAGTCTGGCTGTATGCTCATATGGGATAAGGTGACACACCTACTATCCTTGTCCATGCTTATATTAAGTTTAGAGAATTGTTCTAGCAACTTCCACTCTTGAATCATACAATTGGCTAATAGTGCTCTCGGCTTTCGACTGAGGGCATCGGCTACAGGATTACCCTTTCCAGGATGATATTGTATAGTGAAGTCGAAGTCCTTAAGATATTCTAGCCAACGTCTTTGCCTCATATTCAATTCCTTCTGAGAGAAGAGATACTTAAGACTTTTATGGTCAGATTATACAATAAACTGCACTCCGTACAGATAATGTCTCCATATCTTCAGTGCAAATACTACCGCAGCCAATTCTAAATCATGAACTGGGTAGTTCTCCTCGTGCTTCTTCAATTGGCGAGAAGAGTAGGCTATAACCTTCCCTTGTTGCATTAAAACACATCCGAGGCCAATGCCAGATGCATCGGTGTATATTTTGAATCTCTCGCCTTCAATTGGTAAAGCTAAAATCGGGGCAATAGTTAGATGATCTTTGAGAGCTTGGAAGCTTCTTTCACATTCCTCACTCCATTCATAACGTATCTCCTTGCGAGTTAGCTTAGAGAGTGGTACAGCTATCTTGGAGAAATCCTTGATGAATCACCGATAGTAGCCCGCAAGACCCAAGAAACTACGGATCTCGCTAGCATTGGTCGGTCTTTCCCAATTCCTTATAACTTCAACCTTTGATGGATCTACGGATAAACTGTCTTTTGATATAACATGCCCCAAGAAAGATACTTCTCCTAACCAAAATTCACATTTGCTGAGCTTTGCATATAACTGATTCATCCTCAATATTTGTAATGCTATTCTCAAATGCTCCTCATGCTCTTCCTTGGTCTTTGAATAGATCAGTATATCATCAATGAAAACCACTATGAATTGATCTAGATGAGACCTGAATATACTATTCATCAACTGCATAAAGGCAGCAGGGGCATTTGTTAGTCCAAAAGGCATAACATAAAATTCATAGTGCCCATACCTGCTTCTGAACGCGGTCTTATAAATGTCCTCATCTTTGATCCTTAGTTGGTGATATCCCGACCTGAGATCAATCTTTGAAAAATACATGGATCCAGATATTTGATCAAATAGCTCATCGATTCTCGGCAGTGGATACTTGTTCTTGATAGTGAGATGATTCAACTGTCGATAGTCGATGCATAACCTCATGGATCCATCTTTCTTCTTTACAAATAGCACAGGTGCTCCCCACGGGGAAGTGCTTGGTCTAATAAATCCCTTCTTGAGAAGTTCCATCAATTACTCATTCAGCTCCTTGAGTTCGGCAGGGGACATCCTATATGGTGCCTTAGAAACTGGTCCAGCACCAGGGACCAAGTCGATGGTGAAGGCCACTTCTCTTTGTGAAGGTAATCCAGGCAAATCCTCCAGAAACACATCCGGAAATTCTTGCACAACTGGGATGTCTTCTAGCTTAGTCTCCTTAGTCTCCTTAATGGTGACAAATGCAAGGAAAGATACACATCCTTTCCTTATTAGCTTGCTAGCTCGGAGAGCCGAAATAAGAGGTGACTTGCTCCAACTCTTAGGGCTAGAATAGACTAGTTCTGGAAAGTCCTTGAAAGTAACTTTGCTGTTACGGCAATCCACCGTTGCCTGATACCTAGATTACCAGTCTGCTCCCAATATGACATCATATTCCTTTAGGTCTAAACATATGAGGTTGATAGGAAGATTTCTTCCTTTTACCAAGACTTCACAGTTTTGATAATGGTGAGTAATATCAGTTTCGTTTCCGAGAGGAGTAGATAAAAATATTTTCATCCATTCCGGTTCCATAGGTAGTGGGTCAGTAAACTTCTTGGAAATAAAAGAATGTGATGCACCCGTATCAAATAAGACATGTGCAGACTTGGAACAAACTTTCAGTGTACCTTCTACTAGTCCGCCTTTGTCTTGTTCCGCCTCCTTAATAGCTTGGAGACGAGCATTCTTTGTCACCGGGCGCTTTCCGTCACCGGCTTGATCATTGAGTAGGGGACAGTCGGGAATCCGATGATCACGGCTCCCACAACGGAGACACGCTCCAAGTTTCCTCCAACATTCTTCGGCCTTGTGCCCGGCCTTATCACAGTGCTTACATACCACCTTAGAAGGTGTAGTGGTGATGGAGAAAGGTTTGTTCTTCTTGAACTTTTGCTCCTGGGAGGGAGTACCTCCATTACTTGGCCTCTTCTTGAAATTGGGTTTGAAGGTGCCGGGGCTAGTAACATTCTCCTTCTTGTCTTTCCCACGGATCCTATCAGATAGTTTCGTGGCATCTTCTAGTAATTGGGCTCGTCGAACCATCTCCGAATAGACTTGTATATCCATCGGTGCCAGTTGTGTGATATATTGGGGCCTGAGCCCATTAAGGAATCTTCGAGCTTTCATCTTCTCAGTACTAACTAAGTGCTTAGCGTACCGAGACAGCCTTGAGAACTGCGCTTCATATTCAGCCACCGACAAAGATCGTTGCTTAAGTGCGGCGAATTCAGCGGCTTTCTTCTCTTGAACTCGATCTGAGAAATATTGAAATGTTCAACAAACTCCTCCCAAGTAACTTGTCCTTGATCTAATGTGGCTTCTACCGACTCCCACCAGCATCGGGCGTCTCTTTCTAGTTGAAATGTGGCTTACAGGACCTTCTCTTGGTCCGAACATTGCATGACTCTAAAAACACGTTCCGTCTCTCGGATCCAGTGCTCGGCATCATCTGGATCAGTGGATCCCATGAACTTAGGAGGGTTCATGTTCTTGAAGCTTTGGTGGAGATTTCCTGCTCCACGATGTGCACCTCCTTGTGTCACTTGTTGAAGTGCCTGGGTCATGCCTTGAAGAGTGCGTTGCATGTTGCGCCATTGAGCACGTTCGGCAGCCATTGTCCTACAATTACGATAGCTATATTAGTATGTGATTGAGTTAAAAGGCTTTTAATTCTATGTTGACTTTAACCCTTGGTTCTACCCAATCTCACTGGTTAGAGGTTCAGACTTATCTTTGGACTTGGGTTTCCTAGGAATTGAATACCATAGGCTCTGATACCACAAAAACTGTCACGCCTCGAGCGCGGAAGATACCCGGAGACGCGTGACGAGTTTATATCGATCATGTCAATCAGAGTATTAGTGTATTCGACACCAAATCAGAGATGCGCAAGAGTAAAGATAACCCAATCCTTTTATCCCTTCATAAAAGTATTTCTATTACATTCCCTTGAAAATGCTAAACTTAATAAAAAGAAAAGTACAAAATTGACTCAAGAAAATATAGAAAAGACAAGACTAGTTGACGCTTTGAGAAGCTCTAATCTCTTTCACTCTTGACCTTCCCTGTCCGATTGAGTCTCGTCGTCGGACTTACCTGAAAAGTAGGGAAACACTGAGTGAGCGAACGCTCAGTAGGAAATTATATCTCAAGAACTAGCAATGGGTTTAAGTAATTATAATTTTTCACATGTAAATGCAATATGCATGTAGAAATAACTGAGCAAGTGAAATAGAATAACACGTCGTGCAAAACTTCCAAGCGAGTCTTAAACAAGAAATATTCATGAGAGACTATATAGATTATTGGCTATTTCACGCAAGTACTTTGCCCGTGTCGGGCCATGCTAGTAAAGTCACGCAAGTCGAGTCACGCACGCAAGAAAGAGAGAGTGTGTGGAATGCCAAAGATCAAGAGAAAAAGTACTTCGGTGCAATGCTAGACACCGTGATCATTACAACTCCCATGGGCACTAGTACTTTTGGGTGCTCCTCCCAGGACCAGATCGGGCCCTTATATGCACAGCATTAAAGATAGATCTAGACATCCACTTTATTTGTATAGCCAATATGGAATTTCAAAGAAAAAGCTTGTGGAAATTCAAGATAGAGTAGAGTTTAAAATTTAACGTGATGTATAAGGACGATAATAACGATATAAACACGAGTATTGATAAAACTGGGTGGAGTTGGTTCCCTAATTGGGTACCATGACAATTAAGTGTCCATATATAGATGGTCATGTCATTTGATATAGAATTGAGGTCCACAAGAACAGCATATTAATGGCATGATGTCCTCATCCCATTAAGAATATTCTCATGATATACTCCTAGCATATCATGAGGGCCGGTATACCATGTTTCTATAGAGTGACATGGCAAAATAGTGCAATAGGTTTTTATGGTACAACCCGCTCAGTCGGCCTTGAGGGAATCCAAGGCTACGAGGAGACTTACGGAGGTCCCAATGACTAACTTGCCGGTCCAAAGGAACGGAATGTCCAATGGAGGGCTTGTATGTCACCGAGAGTTGAGGGGTAATCGATAAAACATCGTAGAACATGGGACTATATTCACGGAATGGAAATATAGTGCCGATATATACATATATATTTATATAAAAGCCTCGGTTAACAGTAAATAGTATAAATAATTACACAGGAAATTAGTGCCTTAACATAAGTCACTACTTATTAAATTAACGCCCTTCATTGGGTCGTTTATTTTCAGTTTGACGACTTCAGGAGCAGTCGTCCATTATAATTTTCTATTTTCTGATATTTTCTTAATTCTGTATTTTTGATAAAACGCGCCTTATCCAGGGGCGTCACTTTCAGAAAGGACGACCTACTGGAGGTCGTTAATTCTCTTTGGTTTCCAGGAATATGAACAGTAAAGGTTTTCATGATAAATAATTTGCAAGAACCACATATATGAACTGGACAAGAAAAATAGAAGGATTCAAGGTATATGATCGTGCATTAGATTTAACTACATGTTTCATAGATATTAAATTTCAAACGTGCGTATTTATCAATTTCTTAAAATTGACGACTCTTAGTTCGGGCGTCAGTTCATGAATTAGCGCCCTGACATGGGTCGCCTCTTGTCAAAATTTCACAGAAAACCTCTAAAATACAGTAAAACTATATGCATGAATTACAGATGATATTATCATAAATTTTATGCTAGTTTGGGCTACAATTCTTGAGAAAACCTACATGATGATGATCTGGGTGATGGTTCGTGATGAATTTGTAGAGAACGATGCTCTGTCCGAAACAGAGCCTTGATATAACAACAACCTACGCTCCCAGTAGCACACAGAGGCAGTGGGGATGATATAGATGAGAACAAAAGAAGACTTCTAGGCTTCGGTACGCAGAGAAATCAATAGTTTTTCTCCCCCTGTACACAGAAGAAGAGGATGTTGATGAAGAGCCCACGTTCTTCAACTAGACAAGAGAGTTACTACTTGCTGCAGGCAACCTACAGAAGAAGAAGATGAAGAACATTAATATTCTCCATATCCATAACCGAAGGTAGAGGAAGAAGAACAAACTTGTTCTTCACGCACGAGATAGCAACAGAACGCCTTTGACCAAATAGCTAATAGGTTCGACTGAAAGGGGTATTTATAGGGTTTTAGGAATCCCTTAGGGTTAGAATTTGATTAGAACTCTAGTTTCCTTGATAGAGTCCTTACCATAATCAATCGAACACGTACCAATCCTAAAACTTACCCTGGATAGTCTCCTGGTTCGAACGGAACACCAATGCAATTAATGCCTTAGGTTAGGGCGTTAATTCTAATTGACGTCTTGACCTGTGCCGTTTCTTTTGTAATTCGCGCCCAAGTAGAGGGCGTTTCTTTCCCTTTCCTTTTATTCGTTTTGGCCGTTTTGAAATTTGACGACCTTTGGTATAGGCGTCACTTTTTGAATTAACGCATCAGGTGAAGGCGTTTCTTATTTAAATCGCGCCTTGTTGAGAGGCGTTATTTACATTTATTTATTCATTTTGGTTCTTATCATTTACTTACTTAATTTTTCTTGAAATCTTCCTTTTATTTTACCAGGGTTGCTACAGTGTCCATCGCATACATTGCATACTGTTAGGAGGAGTACACTTGCTACACATCTTAATAATCCTGATTAGAAGTGTCGACACCATGAGTCGACATTATTTTTCAAGTGTTCTATTTTTATGTAGTTTCTGAACTGTGTCGACACCTTCTTTGATGCACTTCTGATCTTGTTTCTATCTTGATTGGTCAACCGATTTCTTCACTGTCTCATAAATTGATCTGATCTCAGCTGGACCAATATTTCCGTGGCTTCACATATCATTTGATTTCCACTATATGCTCATAAATCATTTAAGTTTATTTCCTTCATGATTTTGAAATCCCGTGTTTGTTTCTCCTGCATGTGCTAAGGGCTTGTGAACTTCTATCTGCCTGATGCACTCATGGTCACCTCTATCACATGTCTGAATTCAATATTCTCTTACACATGATGTAGTTTCCTATTGCTGGTACTTTTGATTCATACTATCTGCTTTTGACAATTCTCTTGATCTTTCTGTCATTTTGGAAGATTACAACTTGTGTACCTTGATCATAAATCTGAAAAATACTCTAACAAGGAATCTTCCATTATACATGTTTATGAATGTTCAAAAAGATCACATTGGTTTAAAGATGATTCAGATATATATTCATTGAGTTTTATTTTTGAATGTCTTAAAAATATCTGAATCATCTTTTAATAAACTTTAACCAATCGTTTCATGATGAGTCTTATAAAATCTTTTGAAATCTGAAATGTTGAAATCATGACTTGCTTTGGTTGAGAAACATGTAATTAGTATTGTCTTTAAACATCTGAAATTTCCAATATGTCTAAGGGTAAATTTAGTTAGAGAAATGTCTTTGGTCATTGAGAAACACATGTGCAAAGGACTGCGTCATGAGCTGCCATAGTTAACTCTGCTTAAAAATTGATTCAAAATCTGACAGAGCAATGGCATGCACACTGAGAAACACATCTCACTCATCAAAGAAATGAGTTGAGGTATGTCATGAGGTGTCAATGATTATCTCTGTTCATTTTAAAGCATGACTGTTAGTCACACTACGTGCTTAGGGATATTGGCATCTAAACAACGTATATCCTCTAGTTACAAGGTGTGCACAGAACTAGATTGCCCTCAAAATTGTTAGCATGAATTTCTATTGAACAAATAAATCATCTGAAACGTGTTGCAAAAGATAATTTACTGCAACCCTAGACAAAATTAAATGTTTTCTTGGTTGTTTAACCTCAATACTAGTGGATGTAATTCCTAACGAAGTCATTGAATTTGATTGTGTAAGATGAAGGGAGGTTAATCAAGAGATAAATATGAGGGTTTGGTTCACTTTTATTAAACCTTGATTTCAGATATGATTACAGAACTTTATTGGCAACCTGTGTATACATCATCTTTAAACCATGTAGTTCAATAAAGTTCATTCATAAGCCCTTATAATTGAACACTCTGAAAATTTTAGTTTTGGATTTATGAAATTGGTATCTCTTTGAAAATCTTGTTACAATTATTCATATGGTTAAAACTTTTGTTTGAAGCTTATTTGGAATTCCTCTGTTCTCTGACATTGATCATACATTGTTCAGATTTTTCTTGCTGATTCTTGCTGAAATTCAACATGACCAGAGTTCATTCTTGATTGCCCCTGTGTTTTTACTGATATATGCTTATCATTTCTTCCACTCCAATCCTTCTGTTCTAGAGGGAGATTTGTTGTGTCCCTGGGGTTGATGGTTTTGATGATGACGAACTATGACTCATTGGTGAGTCTACATGATTATTGATGATGTCAACTAACCACCTTTGCATTGTGTGAAAAGCAAATGTTGTCTCAGGTTAAGCCAACCAAGTCATAACAGCTCAGCTATATCTCAATGGACTCAGTCATCAGAAGATCAACCTAGTCTGTCTTTCATGCAGACCTCAAGTCAACTTAGTTTTGATGCAAATCCACAAGCTACTGGCATTCAGTCCAGCTTCTGCATTCAACCAAAATTTCTACTGGCATTCAGTCCAGCTTCTGCATTCAACCAAGTCAGAATTCCCTATAGAACCCATGTTGTCTAGATTTCAGAGTTTAGCTTGATGCATGTATAACAAGTTGCAAGGCCCTTCGTTCTCCAAAATTGCAAAATCCTAAGTTCAGTCTAGAAGTTGAAAGTCCAGTTCGGTTTAGCTGCAAAACCTCTTAATATTTTCCCATTTTAGGTTGACTAAATAATGTTTAAAGTATGGAAGTTTCAGTCAACAAAAGTATCGCACAAGTCCAAAGACTTGTCTCTATAGCAGCAGCCAAAGTTCATGAAGCCTTTGCATTCAAGAATCAGATATGAGGAAATCAGTTGAAGCCTCTACAGGACTTTTGGATATGATGTGAAAAGAATGGAGTTAAATAGTGCAGATCACCAAAGCAGGTATGCTGAAAAAGGGGAGATTGTTCAAACCCCCAGAATTATTAATGGTCTCGTACCAATTATGCTTGATGAAGAGCGAACACAAGAATGCAATTAAGGCCAATTTCTGTCATGAACCAATGCTCAATGTTCAAGCTTCCAAGATGCCCAGAATAGAGTCAAAGGAACTGAAAAGGAATGAAACATGATCAGTATTCAATGCCTTTTTCATATGGATATGTTTTATTGGGCTAACAATTCATTCTTGCAAGTTTTCCAGAGTTCGATCGACCTGAGAGCATGATCCGGTCGACCTAAAATTCCAGGGATCACATATCTACAGAACTGTCACAGTTCGATCGACCGAAGGCATGGGTCGGTCGACCGAAAATTCTAGGGATCAAAAATGAATAGTCTTTTACAGTCCGGTCGACTGACCGCCCCGAGGCAGCTATTGTTGACTTTGTCTTTCTCAACGTGGGAAGCCCCTCTCCTTGGATTTGTTTAATCCCAAAGCCACCCAACCTGCCATGAATTGTGGATCTGGTTCCTGGCTTGTCTCTTGACCATTCAAGAGTTATAAAAATATCTCATTGGGGTTGGAACCCTAATTTGCTAAAGGGGATCAAAGAGAGGCTATCAAGGAAGAAAGAAGGTTGCTGCAAACACTCCGTGAACAGTACTTCGTCCAGTAATTCTTCATCAAGCTCCAAGTATTTGAAGATCTTTCTGAAGCCAATCAAGTGGAAATCAAGTGGAGAAGCAAGCCTTGCCACAAGATCTGCAACTTTCATCAAAGGGGGAACCTAGATCTAAGCTCTTCCATCTTATATTCTTCTTCAGTTTTATCTTGAGCTTCAAGTGTGTTCTTGTTCTAAAGTTGTGAACATCAGAGTATGTGTGGATTTCAGATCCACGTGTGTGTGTAGATATATCCAGATTCATGTGTTTGTGTGTGAGGATCTTTTCAGATCCACATTTTGTGCGAGTGAGCTAGTGGATTTTAGATCCACAGTGTGTGTGTGTGTGCTGCTGGATTTAGGATCCAGAGTGTGTGGGGTTTATCCCCGTTGTTGCTGTGTTTACAGCGTGAGGAGAGTTCTCTTCGTGGGGAGGCTGTTCCCCGTGTGTGTGTATGTGTGTGTGTGCAGGCGTCGCCCTACGCGTGTGTGTTGGAGCTTGGCTCCGTGTGTGTGTGGGGATTTATCCCCATACTGGTTTACCAGTAGTGAAGCCTCATTCAGTTGAGTGAGGGGTGGACGTAGGGAGCCCGTTGTGGTCCCGAACCACCTTAAAAATCATTGTGTTCATTACTGAATGCTTTTGTGACTGTCCATTTCCTCTCTCTCCATTCACAGGTTTAATTTGATACTATCATACACTCAATCCAATCAAATTGCTACACACACTTAATTTGTGCACACATATAGCTAACTTGAGTTTGGTTCTACAAGTCATTTTTAATCCTTAATGTCCATCTGTTTGCTTCTTGGTAAATGTACATCGTGCCTAATTGTTTAGATGTTGTGTTAGTTTCCGCTGTGGGGTGTTTGTGTTTTAATTGAACAATTTTTTTAATAGAAAGATCTATTTAGCCCCCCCTCAAGATCCATCTTCCTGCACTACGGGACCCAACAATTGGTATCAGAGCAAGGCTCTGTTATCCTTAGATCTAACGATCTACAGAGAGATCCCAGTGTAGTGTCAATCATGAATTGTTCTATTGGACATATCTCGATGGATTGCTTACCTGTTTTTGATGGTTCTGATTTTCCTTCATGGTTAGGAAAAATGAGTGAGCGGATTAATTCTATTAATCCTGACTTCTGGAACTCGATTTATGATGGTCCTCACAGAGTGCCTCTAGATGAGACCAAGTGGTCTAATCAGGATAAATTGAAGAACCATGAAAATGTCACTGTCCTGAGTCTTTTGAAAGCTTCTGTGAGCATTGACATGTTTCCATTTGTCTCTTCTTGTAGAACGGCAAATGAGCTCATGGATTATTTGATCAAATCTCAAGAAGAAAAAATGGACAACATGTGTCTCATGGCCGATAAACTGGATACGTCAAGCAAGGAAAGCTCCGAGGTAAATTCTGGGAGTGATGAAATTTTATTCGAGGACTTGATGGAAGCTTACGATGAACTATTTAGGAAATACAAGAGAATTAAATCTGAAAATAGAAAATTGAGAAAGGAAGTTGAACAGAACATATGTAATTCCCATTGTGAAAAATGTTCACACTTTGAGGAATTAAATGAGTCTCTTTCTTTTGATGTTGAAGTTCATAAAGAAAAAATTGCTTCATTGAGAAATGAAAATGAAGAGCTTCTAGCCTACATTTCTAAACTCCAACAAATAGAAAAAGTCTACAAAGAGAAACTAAACTCAATGACCAAAGATCAATTGCTGGTTGATGAGCTGATTCAAAATGAAGAACTTGTAAAAGAAAGTGAAAAACTAAAGGAATTAAACAGTGCCATGTCTGAGAGACTTATGACTTTTGAAAAAGGGAAAGGCACTCTGGATGCAAATGAATCTGAAGATGTAAAAAAATTGAAACAACAAATAGAAAGCTTCAAAAGTATGAATGACATGATGCATCAGCAAATTATTTCTTGTGAGGAAGATATAGCAGGCTATGAACTCCACATTTCATCTCTTCAGTCAGAAATTTATGATCTGACTGATTCCCTGTCAAGGTTTGTTGAAGGGAAAAACAATTTGAATAAACTTTTGGGAGTTAAGATCAACTTCCAAAAGGAAGGGCTTGGATATAGTCCAGCGAACAAGAAATCATTTAAAAATAAATTGCAAACCTCATTTGTTCATGCTTCAGATGTTTTTGGCACATCTAAGAAACTTCCTCCTGATCAACAAGTGAAAACTCTTGAAAACTGGTCTGAGAAAAAGAATACTGTGAAAAGGAAATCCAAAACTGGTGCTGCTAGTACCCATGTGCATGCTAAACACAACCTTGCTACACATAAACATGCACCCAGAAAGAAAGTTAGAACTTCATGTTACTACTGTGGTAGGGATGGTCATATGATGCATAACTGTCCTGTTAAAAAGTCTGATGATTTTATAGCAGGTAACAAAGAGAATGGTTTCAAAAACTCAAGGAATTTTACAAATAAGTAAAACTTTCATGTTGAAAATCACGCAGTCAGGGAAGCACAGAGTCAATGCTTTAAGTGTGGGAAAATTGGCCATACAGTCAAGAACTGTTGGCGAAGAAGAGGGAAAAACAAACTTCATTATAAAAGTAATGAATTCCCTGCCTACACACAGAAATTCACTACTTTTTCATTTCAGAAAAATGTGAAGTCCACTGTTTGCTGCAATTACTGTGGTATTTCTGGTCATACGATACATGATTGTTTCTTGATGGATCTTGATGATTACAATGCATGGAAATTCTGGAAAACACCTGCCAAAGGTGTGACTAATCTCCAAGGACCCAAGAGATCTTGGGTACCTAAGAACTTCAAATAAGGATCTATTTTGTTGCAGGAGTGTCTTGAAGAAAAAGGAGAATAAAAGGGGGTTCAATGATGCAAGGCACCCTCAGTTGGTAAACCCCAATTTTGCTCTCAAGTGTCAAATGTGTTAGCTTGATAGTCTCCCTCTAGTCATTAAGAGATCATGTTTTGGATGTGTAAAATTGGTCTTTACTGTTTTGAGGACAGCTATGTATTTCTGACCCATAGGTATATCAAATGGTGACTGGTGGAAAGACAGAGAAGTCTGTATGAAAACCTTCACTATGCGTGAGCACAAGCTCCGCCAGGTACCTTGGGACTATGTATACAACTGTAGAGTCCTTAAATTGGATATGTGAGGGTAATTTTGAATTATGTGTTTTATATATGTTGCATGCAAATTCGGTGTCTGCATGAGACTGCATTTCAAAAGTCATTCTGCGCTGTCATGCAATGTCATATATGAGTTTGTTGAATATGCTCTTCATACAAAAGTGCATTGCATTTGCAAATCCATCTTCATGCATGACCCAAGGGTATATCAAATGGTGATGTGCAGAAAGGTAGGCTAAGCCGGTCTGAAAGCTATCACTATGCGTGAGTGTTTGTAACTCTGCCTAGTACCAAGGGTCAACCCTATATTTAGGGTTAAGCAGACCATTTGCAGTCATAGTCAGCCAACTCACTTGCATGGTCTCGATGTCTAGTTCAGTCTTCAGTGCATTTAGTAAGGGGGAGTATGCATTTCTGCTCTTTTGATCTGGTCAGTGGTCAAGCACTTCTCTGACTCTTACTGCACATGCATAAATTGTCTTAAATAGGGGGAGTCAGCACATTACTAGGTTTGTCCATGTGCATATGGTATTTTTGATTATGTTGCATGTCCTTATTGTCCAAAAACCTAAAAAAAAATTCAAAGTTCATGCTCACATCTCAGGAAAGTCAGATGTCTGCAATTGAATTATTTCACAACAACACACATTGTGTTTAAGCTAGCTGAATGAAATTCAGTGAATTTGTGCTTGTTGTAAACCCTGTGCATCGACGCACTACTACTGATGTGTCGACTCATTAGTTCTTTTTTTTAAAAAAAAATCTGACCTTCTGTTTGTGTCGACTCATTGTGGATCCCAGGTCGACACGCTAGTCTCAGAACTAGCTCTCACAGCATTTTCTGCCATTCTGTGAGCATCCATGAGATAAGCTGAGCTCTCATCTTCTAAAATCTGTCTGAAATGACTACCCATCCATCTTCACTCTCATTTCATGGTTTGATTCCTCTGAAATTATATCGAGCTCACAATTTCTGGTTGTGAATCTTTTGTTGTGCCCTGCCTTTGTTCAAGGGGGAGTCTTCTGGAAATACTCTTGGAGTCTATTTTCTTAGGGGGAGTCTCAATAATCTGATAACCTTGTCTAGCCTCTGATACTCTGAGAAATTTCATCTCTCAAATGCTTCCTTGGTCCTGCATGTCTTGTGAACATCAAGAGACACCTTTTGCTTGGTAGAATTTTCCTGAACCAGTCTGAACTCAGGAGGATTCCATTCTGACTGTTAATCTCATAAACCTGAGAAAAACTCATGTAAGAATCTTCTATTATAAGGCTCTAACAAGTACATCTAGCTGGTTTAAGCTTAATAAATTTATGAGGTTGCCTTGAAAATGCTTGTATTTAGAATTAATAGACCTCAACCAGTCTGTGCATGTTGTGTCCTGTATTACTTACTGGAATCTAAAAATTTCTAATACCATAAGGCATCCCTGGGTGAGGAACTTAAGTTGAGTATTGCTTCTTAAACATTACATTTATCTGATAATGCCCAAGGCAATACAATTTAGAGCAACGACAATGGTCCACTGAGAAACACTTGTTCCTTTACCTCTGAAGTTTTGTGGATGGTGTCATGAAGTGCCACTGTTATCTCTGCGTAAAATCACGAAAATAAAGGCAGAGCAATGGCATATAACTCATTGAGAAACTAAGTCACTTCACCACTGTAGTGGAGTGGACAAAGTCATGAAGTGGTGTCCTACCTCTGTATAAATTGTAGCAAAATGGTTAGTCACACTGAGTAACTAGGGGTGTTGGCGTCTGATCAACGTGCATCCTTATGTCAAAAGGTGTGTTCTACAGCTGATTGCTCTTAAAATTAATGAGCAAAAGATATTTGAAAGTGGTAGCAATAAAAAAAAAGTTTACTGAATCCATGGGGTCAACTCTGAAATATCAAGTGTTTAGCTTTAATACTAGCCTAAGTTGCTCCCAAAGGGGTCAGATGGAATTTTATGAGTAAGATGAAGGGAGGTATAACAGGGTTCAAATTTGCTATACTGGTTTATCTCTATTAACTCTGAGTGCAATTTGTTTCAACTATTGTAATTGATAAACATAGAATTTATTAGTCTTAAACCAATCTAGTTGTGGATTGTGTCACTAGTGGCTTTATAGCAGAAGAATCTGAAAAACTTGTCAACTCTGGTTTATGAATTATCTATCAGATTGTGAATCTCATTGACATTTCTTTTGCCTAAAGCAGTTGCTCTCAATGTGGTACTATTGGTATAAGACTGCCAACATCGTTACTGCTTTAATGCTCATTGATTCATCGTTTTGGCAGACTTCTGGAAGCTCATGTGCCAGCTTCCCAACAATTTGCTCACTCTCCTACTGGTCTTGGCACAGTTTCTTCAAACTGTTTGCAAAGTGCTTTCACTTTTTTTAATCCAGAAAACCCTACCTTGGTGCAGATGGGGTGACCATCACCACTAGGGGGTGAATTTTATTGCTAAGGAGCAGGAAAGAATGATTACATCAAACGGATGCTGGGCATTCCCAGCTTATCCATACGAGCCTCACCCTTTATATATAGCACAGGGTAACTCATTGTAAGAGAAAAAGACATTACATTTGGATGAGCATGCTAAGGAAGCCAAGAGATCAGCAACTTTGTTTCCTTCTCTATAAGTATGTATAATCTTGTCATGGTGTTTGATGTATCTCCAGATCTCTCTGACATATGAAAGAATAGACCAAGGACAATGGTATTCCTTATTGATTACTCGAACAAGGACATGTGAATCACATTCAATGATAACTGGGTGATCTGAAATAGTGTGGAGGTACTGAATTCCATCAATTAAGGCTCTAGCTTCTGCTATAAGACTATTGGACTGGCCATAAAAATGGGAGAAAGCAAGTATAACATTACCACAATGATCTCTAATGACACCACCCCCTCCAGCAGTTCCATCAGATTTGCAAGCACCATCAGTGTTCAATTTAAGGGAAGGCCACGGGGGGCATACCCATTTAATAGCTTTCAGCTGAGCACCAATTGGCATGAAAGTAGAGATCCCCAATGAGTCAAGAATTCTCCTTTTTCCAATATCAGGTTCCTTATAGTTTGCACTAGCACAGGCCTGCTTTACTTGAAAAATGATTTGGTGTCGAATGCGGCCTTTGGACACAGTAGAGCCTTCATATCTCACTGAATTTCTAGCCCTCCAAATATCCCAGCAACCATAACCAATGACTGCGAGGATTAGGAATCCATAAGCAGACTTGGGTTTAATATTTGCTGCAGCATTTGAAAGAAGTGATACAACAGAATTTCCTTCCAGTGGCAGTCCCATAGAGTGGAAAAAAGACCAAATGTAGGAGGCTAGTTCACTGTGAAAGAATAGATGATTAATGCTTTCCCTTTGTTGGACCTTACAGTAGGAGCACATAGAACATAGCTGGACACCCAGGCGTTGAACATTTGTGTCGACAGGGAGGCTGTTATATAGGATTTTCCAAAGATGGACAGAAATTTTGGTCGGTAGCCATTGAGACCAAAGCTTTGCCCACTGAGTAAATGGTTGATGAGAAGTAGTTTCAGATATGGCCTTATAAGTAGAAGCCACCAAACAATTGCCTGAGGAGGACAAGCTCCATACTGGGAAATCAGTGTCTAGTGTGAGATTAGTTTGGATCACTGCTGTTTTGATGCCAGCTGGTATAAAACTGTTCATTAAATCTGTTTCTTCTCTTGGGGAGTGTAGGAGAAAGTCATGAACAATGAGACTTGGGTTAGGGATGCTGGTGGTAGGAACAAAATCAACCAAGCATTACTTTCCAATCCAGTTATCATACCAGAAATTTGTACCTTTTCCGTCCCCAATGATAATCTTATGAAACTGTAGGAAGAGATTTTTTGCCTTAATCCAGCTTCGTCTAGCAGGTCCAGCCATATTAGTAAATTGCACCTCCCTTAGATGGCGCTGTCCAATATACTTAGCTCTGAAGAAGTTTGCCCACAGGGAATTGGAATGCAAAGCCTGCCATAACATTTTTACTCTTAATGCAATGTCCATCTGCCTAAGGGACATGATGCCAAGACCTCCCTGAGATATAGGTCTGCAAATCTTGCCCCAAGAACTCCAATGTCTTTTATTCCCATTCGTTGAAGAACCCCAGAAAAAGTTTGCAAAAGACTTCTCCAGCAACTGATGAGTTCCTGAGTGGAAGGGTGAGGTGGACAAGGAATAAATGGGAATGGAGGTGAGCACATGCTTAATCAGGATCAGCTTGGCACCTTGAGAAAGGAGACTAGATTTCCAACCAGATATTCTTTTTCCAATGGATTGCACAATACCAGCAAAGTGCACTTTCTTCCTTCTACCTAGAACCAGGGGGAAGCCAAGATATTTAATAGGGAAACTGTGTCTGCTAAAACCAGTCAAAGAGGAAATCCGAGTAGCAATAGCATCCTTTGTCTTTGTGTGCAAAAAGAAACCACTCTTACAGATGTTAATAAGCTGACCTGACCCCAGTTCATACGTCTTTAAGAGTTTCAATAGATTCCTGATAAAGGCAGTACTAGCCTTACAAAAAATTAAGGTGTCATCTGCAAATAGGAGGTGAGACACAGTGGGACACCTCCGAAGCCCTTGAAACCTTTCAATTTGTCCTGTGAAATGAGCTTCTTTGAGGGATCTACTCAAACTTTCCTCAGCAATGTTGAATAAAGAAGGGGCAATAGGATCACCCTGCCGAACACCCCTAGTAGATTTAAAATAACCAGCTATATCACCATTCAGCAAAACAGAAAACCAATAGTTCTAAATGAGCCTGCCAATCAGCTGAATGAATGTCAGGTTGAAACCAAATCTATTCAGGACTTCAAATAAGAAATCCCATTCTAGCCGGTCATATGCCTTGGCCATGTCCAGTTTAAAAATGACATTCTTCCCTCTTGTTTTCCTGCCCAGTTCCTGGGTCAATTCTTGAGCTAGTGCTATGTTTTCAGTTATGTGCCTTCCCTTGACAAAAGCAGTCTGTTCATGAGAAATAATGCTTGGTAGAATAGAAGCCAGCCTTTTGTTGACAATGGAAGAAATGATCTTGTAGAAAAAATTGCATAAACTAATCGGTCTATAATCAGAGATATCCACAGCATTTTGTTTTTTAGGTATCAAAGCAATTAGTGTGGATGAAACAGACCTTGGGAGAGGCTGGGAATCAGTAAATGCCTCTTGAACCGCATTGATAACTATGCCAGAAATGATAGGCCAAGCTGTCTGGAAGAAAGCACCTGTGAATCCATCAGGTCCGGGAGCATTGTCTGCAGATAATGCAAAGACAGTGTCCTTTATTTCCAATTCAGTGGGAACAGCACATAGCATTAAGTTATCTTGCATAGTGACTAATTTAGGAATACAGTTTAAAGAGGCTTCCTCAATAGAATGGTACTGAGAAGAGAAGGCCTTTTGAAAATGGCTTGCAGCAATATTCTTCATTTCTTCATGATCAGAAGTTAGAATGCCAGCTGAGTTTTGGAGCCGAGCAATACCCTGTTTAAGTCTTCTGGCCTTGGTCGAAATATGAAAGAACTTAGTGTTTCGGTCCCCCTCCTTTAACCATCTAATACCAGACTTCTGTCTCCAAAAGCATTCCTCATGAAGAAGTCTTTCAGATTGAATGGATTTAGCTTTTTCCAAAAGATTATGATTTTCCAAAGTAGGGTTTATATCATAAGATAATTCAGCTTTTAAAACTACATCCTCTGCTGCCATCAAGTTTAGGTGTACATGGCCAAAGGTCTGCTTATTCCAGTTGCGCAGCATACTCCTCAAGTACTTGAGCTTCAAGTATAGAGTGGACATAGCAGAGGAGGCCAATGGGCTAGTATTCCAACAGGTAGTAATATCCAAGAGAATTTTTTCATGCAAAGTCCACATTTTCTGGAAACAGAAACGGCTCTTGAATTTGTTTTTGAGTAACAGTTTCACCAAAAGAGGTGCATGGTCTGAAGCCTCTCTGGATAAATGCTCAATTGATATGGGGAAAAGTTTCAGCCAATCTGAATTAATTAGGACTCTGTCCAACCTTGCCCAGATACCTTGAGACCCAGCTTGATTGTTATGCCATGTATATTGGGAACCCATGAAGCCAGCATCCATAAGAGCACAATTTGAAACACAATCAGTAAAATCAGAGATAGCACCCATATGAGGGGGATTACCTCCTAGCTTTTCATCAACCCTCATAATACAGTTAAAGTCTCCAGCTACTAGCCAAGGCCCTGAAACTTGGGAGTGCACCAACAGAAGGGATGTCCACAAGGCATGTCTCTCCAAAATTGAACATTTAGCATAAACAAAGGATAGATGAAATAAAGGCCAAACAGAACCAGATTGAGAAAGGGTGATTTGTTGCTCGTCAGTACAAAGAATTGAGAAATCCAGGGTACCTCTCCAGAAGATCCATATGTGAGCCAATTCATCACCATTTGCAACACAGTTACTCATACCTAACCTCATGCAAATATCTTGCATTTTACTGACATGAATTTTTGGTTCCAGTACAACAATGCAGTCAATGTTGTGGGCTTTAATAAGGAGCTTAACCCTCCCAACAGAAACCTCATTTCCAATACCTCTTATATTCCAAATTATGAAATTCATGAAGATTTAGATAGAGGAAGAATACCGGTGGATCCAGACCTGATCATGGATCTTGTAGTGACACCAGTGTGATCATGGATCATAACCCTGTAATTTTCAATAGTAGCTTCATTAGCAATAGCATGTCTTCTATTTGTCAACTCCACACTCTGTTGCTGAAATTGGGAAGGAAGCAGTGTGACTTTCTGGCTACTAGGATCAACCGAGGAAAGCTGTTGTGTGCCAATATCTCGCAGCTCGACAACAGCTAGTTCAGGAACAGGCGCAATGCTGCCAGTATTTTCAAACCTTTGTCCTGAAGGGAACTCCATATAAGGCTCATTGGTCTTATCCGGGTGAATCACTTTCTTTCGACAATTTGAATCCATGGGAATCAGTATGGATGAAGATCCCGGAAGGTTAGCTTCAGGGACTTTCAAATGAGAATGCATTAAAGCTTCCTGATGAACATGGCAGTTGGCTTGTAAAGCATTAGAAGATTCCACCACAGACTTTGAGAGTGGCACCAATTCATCCTCAGAGGGAGATTTTGATTTAGAAGAGGTTTCCATAGCAGTCATTTCAGACTTTTTATGAGAATTTAAAGCCTTATCAGAAGAACCACATCAACTTCAGAAGTCTTATGATCACCATCAATCAGAGGAGTCACCGGTTTCCATATACTTTTGGCCCTCTGTAGCAACTTAGAATGTGCCTGAGTCTGAACCACTTTATTTTTACAATCACTCAAAGCATGTCCAAGCCTGGAACATCCCGTGCAGAAAGAAGGGAGGTCCGGATATATTATCTCTTGCCAATCCCCTCCCCCTGGAAAACCGAGCCACAGCCTGTGTGGATGAGGCCTCAAGATATCCAGTTCCACACAAACACGGGCAGCCACCGTATTTGAAAGATTAAGAGTGGAAGGATCAATTTTTAATACCTTCCCAATGTTCCCGGCAATAGAAAGCAATATATGTTCTACAAACAAATTCACAGGCAGTCCTGGGAAAAAAATCCATACTGGCAGAATCATGGAATCCTCAGTGGGAGAGAAATGCATCGTCCATTTAAAGAACCGAAATAATCTGCCATGAACATACAAGTGTTCTCGCAAAAGTAATTGAAGATAATCCTCTTGATTGCGGAAGCGTAGAAGCAGATGCTTGGAGTCCAATGCACTGATCACAAAGTCTTCCTTGAAGCTACATCTGTTAGAAAGATGCGACCTTATTTCAGGAAAGGCAGGCCGTCCGTGAGGCGTTCGAGCCACCAAGGCAAAAGCGAAAGGTTTCAAGGAAGCCTCCAGTTCCTCAGAAGAGAAGAATACGGCCGGCTCTCCGCCATCTGTAAGCGCTGGTTCGTGGACCTTGCCAGGAACGATAGGCGGCAAAAGAGAGGAGGCCAAAGCTTCTGCAAAGGATCGGCTTCTTCCCGGGGGGATGCCAGCGGGGGGGACAATGGAAGAAGAAGGAGCCAAAGCGGGAAAAGACGCAGAAGAAACAGCCAAAGTGGAGGGGGCCACGGTGGGCCCCCCGGAGGACTCCATAGCCGGAGAGTCAAAGCGCCGCCATCACCATGGGGCCCAGGGCTTCCGAGCTCCACCGAGTGGTGTACCGTTAGCTAGTCTTGTGTCTTTGCAAAGTGCTTTCACTAAATGCAAAGTGCTTTCACTAAATATCAACTTGCATATGAGATCTTCAATTGGTATCACTACTCATTGGCATCAATTCTTGCTTGCTGCTTGAGACCATGCTGAAAATCCTATGGTTGTCTGTCAATGTCATCAATTCGGTGTCAATTGGTGTCAGTTGACTACAACTCACTTCTTTGTGATTATCATCCTTCTTTGCTAAGACTTTCTAAGATATGTTTGCACATTTTAGTGTTTGAAATCTGCAAGCCCTTTTTCATGGTTCTGGCCCTTCACTACATGTTATCACCCAAGTGTCTGACTATGCTTCCAGCATTTCTGGTTTTTAATGCTAAAAGGGGGAGAGAACATGTTCACCTCTACTACTTTTTGCAGATGTCAAACGGGGAGAGAGTTTGATGAGTCAAGGGTTTAATGAGTTATATTTCATATGGGAGTGACTCATAGTTGCGTAATGTCTATCCTCATGACTCATAGTTGTCATCATCAAAAAGGGGGAGAATGTTGTGTCCCTGGGGTTGATGGTTTTGATGATGATGAACTATGACTCATTGGTGAGTCTACATGATTATTGATGATGTCAACTAACCACCTTTGCATTGTGTGAAAAGCAAATGTTGTCTCAGGTTCAGCCAACAAAGTCATAAAAGCTCAGCTATATCTCAATGGACTCAGTCATCAGAAGATCAACCTGGTCTGTCTTTCATGCAGACCTCAAGTCAACTTAGTTTTGATGCAAATCCACAAGCTACTGGCATTCAGTCCAGCTTCTGCATTCAACCAAAATTGCTATTAGCATTCAGTGCAGCTTCTGCATTCAACCAAAATTGCTATTGGCATTCAGTCCAACTTCTACATTCAACCAAGTCAGAATTCCCTACAGAGCTCATGTTGTCTAGATTTCAGAGTTTAGCTTGATGCATGTATAACAAGTTACAAGGCCCTTCGTTCTCCAAAATTGCAAAATCCTAAGTTCAGTCTAGAAGTTGAAAGTCCAGTTCGGTTCAGCTGTAAAACCTCTTAATCTCTTCACATTTTAGGTTGACTGAACAATGTGCAAAGTATGGAAGATTCAATCAACAAAAGTATCACACAAGTCCAAAGACTTGTCTCTACAGCAACAGCCAAATTTCAGGAAGCCTTTGCATTCAAGAATCAGATATCAGGAAATCGGTTGAAGCCTCGGCAGGACTTTTGGATATGATGTGAAAAGGATGGAGTTAAATGGTGCATATCACGAAAGCAAGTATGCTGAAAAAGGGGAGATTGTTCAAACCCCCGGAATTGTTAATGGTCTCGTACCAAGTATGCTTGATGAAGAGCGAACACAAGAATGCAATTAAGGCCAATTTCTGTCATGAACCAATGCTCAATGTTCAAGCTTCCAAGATGCCCAAAATAGAGTCAAAGGAACTGAAAATAAATGAAACATGATCATCATTCAATGCCTTTTTCATATGGATATGTTTCATTGGGCTAACAATTCATTTTTGCAAGTTTTCCAGAGTTCGGTCGAGCTTAGGGCATGGTCCGGTCGACCTAAAATTCCAGGGATCACATATCTACAGAACTGTCACAGTTCGGTCGACAGGAGGGCATGGGCCGGTCGACCAAAAATTCCAGGGATCAAAAATGAACAGTCTTTTACAGTCCGGTCAATGGACCGCCTACCTCCGGTCGACAGACCGCCCCGAGGCAGCTATTGTTGACTTTATTTTTCTCAACATGGGAAGCCCTCTCCTTGGATTTGTTTAATCTCAAAGCCACCCAACCCACCATGAATTGTGGATCTGGTTCCTAGCTTGTCTCTTGACCATTCAAGAGTTATAAAAATATCTCATTAGGATTGGAAACCCTAATTTGCTAATGGGGATCAAAGAAAGGCTATCAAGGAAGAAAGAAGGTTGCTGCAAACACTCCGTGAACAGTACTTCGTCTAGCAATTCTTCATCAAGCTCTAAGCATTTGAAGATCTTTCTGAAGCCAATCAAGTGAAAATCAAGTTGAGAAGCAAACCTTGCCACAAGATCTGCAACTTTCATCAAAGGGGGAACCTAGATCTAAGCACTTCCATCTTATATTCTTCTTCAGTTTTATCTTGAGCTTCAAGTGTGTTCTTGTTCTAAAGTTGTGAACATCAGTGTGTGTGTGGATTTCATATCCACGTGTGTGTGTGGATATCTCCATATTCGTGTGTTTGTGTGTGAGGATCTTTTCAGATCCACAGTTTGTGCGAGTGAGCTGGTGGATTTTAGATCCACAGTGTGTGTGTGTGTGTGTGTACTGCTGGATTTAGGATCCAGAGTGTGTGGGGTTCATCCCCGTTGTTGCTGTGTTTACAGCGTGAGGAGAGTTCTCCTCATGGGGAGGTTGTTCCCCGTATGTCTCTGTGTGTGTGTGTGTGTGTGTGTGTGTGTGTGTGTGTGTGTGTGTGTGTGTGTGTGTGTGTGTGTGTGTGTGTGTGTGTGTGTGTGTGTGTGTGTGTGTGTGTGTGTGTGTTTGTGCAGACGTCACCCTGCATTTGTGTGTTGGAGCTTGGCTCCGTGTGTGTGGAGGGATTTATCCCCATACTGGTTCACCAGTAGTGAAGCCTCATTCAATTGAGTGAGGGGTGGACGTAGGGAGCCCGTCATGGTCCCGAACCACCTTAAAAATCATCGTGTTCATATCTGAATGCTTCTGTGACTGTCCATTTCCTTTATCTCCATTCATAGGTTTAATTTGATACTATCACACACTCAATCCAATCAAATTGCTACACACACTTAATTTGTGCACACATAAAGCTAACTTGAGTTTGGTTCTACAAGTTGTTTTTAATCCTTAATGTCAATCTGTTTGCTGCTTGGTAAATGTATGTCATGCCTAATTGTTTAGATGTTGTGTTTGTTTCCGCTGTGGGGTGTTTGTGTTTTAATTGAACAATTTTTTTAAAAGAAGGATCTATTCACCCCCCCTCTAGATCCGTCTTCCTACACTACGGGACCCAACAAGATTGTCTCATCAGCATGATTTCTGGCATTAAGGGGAGATTAATCTGATTGACATTCCTTCTTGGCTGAACTTTTGTCTTACTCCTATCCTCACTTCCATTCATCTGACATATTGAGAGGGAGTAAGGTTACATGATTTGCATGTACTTGTCTAGATGTTTAGGTTCTTTTGGTAAGGGGGAGAATAGCTTGTGACTCAACCATATCATGCATACTTTGTACTTATTTCTACTGATTTTATAAAACTTTTTTTCACTCTTTTGATGAAGTCAAAGGGGGAGAATAGTTTGAGATATGAGTCAGCATGTTGTCTTATGACTCATAGTGTTGCTATCATCAAAAAGGGGGAGATTGTTATACCCCTGTGATTTTGATGATGTTAAACACTATGAGTCATCTAAGCATGATGTCATATGTGTTGTTTGATGCATTCATGAGGTTTTGATGATTGTTTTTGATGTGCATAATCGCTAGTCAATGCAGGTCAGTCAACGCAAGCCAATGCTACTCTTCATGAGATGACAAAAGGTCAACTGGTCAAATTGTTGAGTCAGTAACTGCATGAAAGGTCAATGCATATTCCCTCTCCTTATCAGGTAAGATCAATGCACATCTCATGTAGTTTCATTTAATCAAACATGTAGAGGTCATTGCATATTGCATACAGGTAGATGGTAGTCTTGGTTTTCATGAAACTAAGGTCGACGCTAGTTTGCTTTCAAAGTAACTAAGGTCGATGCATGCTTTGCATTAGGCTAACTAAGGTCGATGCATGTTTTGCTTTAGGTTGACTAAGGTCCATGCATGTTTTACTTTAGGATGACTAAGGTCGATGCATGTTTTGCTTTAGGCTGACTAAGGTCGATGCATGTTTTGCTTTAAGCTAACTAAGGTCGATACATGTTTTGCTTTATGTTAGCTGGGGTCGATGCTCTTTTCAGTCTTATGCATATAAGGTCGATGCACATTTTAGTTAAGTTGCATATAAAGTCTGTGCATCTTTCTTGATAGGTCTATCTTTGCATCAATAAGCTTAATGCATCATGTTTAAACATCATTGTCTGAACTTATGAAGATCTGAGATTCCACTCTTCAAATAATTATCTTCATAAGCCCTATGTTGATCCCTCTGCTAATAATCTCTAATGTTAAATCTGACAGGTTAAACCAACTCAAGGATTAACTGGCATATGCTCAAACACCTGGGCTACATAGAGGTTGACCGCACGTGGAACTTGAGTAAAGCTGATAAGTGGCACGTGAATCAAGGTGGGAGGATACCCTGGATAACCTGCCACGTGGATCATCTTAATGTCTGATCGTGACACGTGGACATCCCTGAAAAAGGCTGGAATGTTCCCTCCACACGGTGGAGGCGTGAGCTCGTGGGACCCTAGCCTGAAGCCCTATAAGAAGGCTGTTGACACCCGTTTTATACCCAATAAGTCGGGTCATCTCCTTATTCATTCTATATGATGCTCTGAGTTGTTCACTCTTCATTGAGTCTCTTGATTGGTTGAAGCCTATTTCTCGGGTCTTAACTCCGTGATCAGATATGGCTCCTGGTGGCGTTTCATTGGATGAATCTTAACGAGTCCCTCATTTCATTTTTGAACCTCAATGATAATAACGGTCGGTCCTAGGCGCGTTGGTTCATTCTGACGGATGGGTCCTGGACCGTTACTCTTTGAAGAGTCCTAAGGCTTAAGGCCTCATTTTAAAGCTTATCCTTTTGATTACACGTTGATAATAACGGTCTGTCGTGCAGCCGTTATTTCATTCTGACGCCCTATGCCTTGGCCGTTGCTTCCTTGAAGAGTCCAACTTGTTGGGTCTTCTTCCCATTGATATTATCTTTTAGGGATAAGGTTGGTAGTGACGGATGTTCCTTGGTGCGTTATTTCCAAGTGGCGGTCTGTCGTGCAGCCGTTACTTCCTTCAGAGAGTCCTGGCAGTTCATGCCTTTTCTCTGCTACTCCGTGGCCGAAGATAAGGGTTTGGATTGACGATATCTCTTTCAAATCTGATCCTCAGAACCTTCTGTTTGATTCTATGGACTCTTGGTGATATTATCTTCGAGGATTTGCTAAGAGTTATCCCTTTATCTTGCTGGATTATCCTCTGCTCGACCTAAGAGTTTGAGGGTCTATAAATAGAACCCTTGACTTCATGGCCCAAGGGAGGAGGATTTTGAAATTCACGACGAAGTGCTGCCGAACTCAGGAGCCATCTTCATCCAAGAGGAACTGCTTCCCACGTTCATCCATCTCATGATCAAGGGAGTACTTTGGTTTTAGTCTTTCAAGTTCATTGCATGCTTAAGTTCTTCCCTAGTTTTTCCTCAATCAAAGCATTGTCCCTCCTCTTTCTCCACGTTTTCTCACTGTTCTCTAAGCATCCAAACATCCTCCTAATCTTTTAAAAACACCCAGAGGGGTTAAAAAAACCAAAAACTCCCCGGTAATCCCCTTTCCTTTTGATGTCCTTAAGTTCTTTGAGAATTGATGCTATATTATTGAAAGGGCTAATTTGGGTTGTTTTGTTCTTGTCTTCTACATCTTTGGCAGGTTTACAGGTTCACCAGTACGAGGCCCAAGTCTTCTAGCCGGCTAGAAGACTTGGAGTTAAAAGAATCTACATTTTGCTACTATAGGTTATCTGACGGTCTGGTGCAGGCGCGTCATCTTCTCTTGGCGGTCTATCGGGTGGCCGTTACTTTCCGAGTAACACACAGGGTCCTGGCCGTTATTTCTAGCTGACCTGCAGGTTCTCTTTGGTTTTCTCTCCCGTGGGCGGGTGCTTCATCCACCTATTTCCAAGGAATTTACAGGTCTTGTGCTTGTTTTTACTTTGGTGGCGATCACATCTTTCCTTAGTCTTGGGCATTAGCTTTCTCATTCATCACATATCTCTTTTATTTCCTTGCTTGCTCCACCCCTTGTGGTGTGTTTTATTTACTCTTTTGCTCCACGCCCCGGCGTGTGTTTTCCCTCTTCTTTAGCGTAGTTTGAGCGAGATAGCATGCCCATGCTAGAGCTAGCTTTGATTGCCTAGGTTCATGATCACATGTTCGTAGGTTAAGAGTGGATCTTTGATTACTTGCTTGTCGTTTCGTCATTCAAAACCCCCAAAGAAAAGATAGATAGGCAAAGTAAAATCAACAGATAATTTTTTGGCGATCACGGTGGGACAACTTGTGCCAATCGTGCTTTTGATTCCTGTTTAGACCTGCCATCATCTGCTTGTTTAGTTGCCCTTGGTTTCCCCCTTTACTTCCTGCTGATTCTGGTTTTCTGGGTGCTCCGATGGCCCTGTGGCCCTGCGTTACAGTTCTCTGACGCAGGGGCATTAGACCGCCACTTTGGTTCTGTTGTGTGAGCTTCCACGGGTTTTCCTATTATTGCTGTCCGATTTTGGCTCTGGCTCATTTGACGGACCCATCTCCCTGCGTTATATCATTTCTGGCGGTCTGGCATTTGACCGTTATTTTACTCTGACGCAGGGTTCTTCGACCGTCATACTCCTGGCAGGTACGCATCCGAGGTGCATTTATTTCCGCAGTTTCTGCTGTGATTTATTGCTTGGGTGGTACTTGACTTCCTCCTTGTTTTGTTCATATATTCATGTCGTTGTGTGCATCATTGATTGCTAGATTTTAGGCTAGACTTTGCATGCACTCCGGTGCACATAGGGTCATTCATCTTGTCATATCTTAGATTGCATTTTCCTACCTTGTTGTGAGGACCTCTCGTCTCCATATTCCTTGGAGCTGACCAGGAAATCATAGCAGGGACCTCCATAAGTCCCCGCAAGCCGTGGATTCCAACACGGATGCCAGGCCGGTTGTACCTTTCCTATCCCGCGTCTAGGGTTGCATAAGTGAAGGAGTGATTACACTTAGAGTCAAACCAAGTCCCATATCCATCTCCTACTAGGAACCCATTGTTGAGAGCACATATCAATCAAATCCACTAAAGTTCCAAAGGAGAAATCATAAGAACCCTGTCGCATCATTCTAAACAACTTGGTTGCCTTTGAGTGCCTTCATCTTTTATCACTTGCATCTTGTTAGAGTAACCTAAGTTTGGTTGCTTATTGTGTGTTTTTGTTGGTTGTTTTTGCATTTTGTCAAGGTTGTTCGTCGCATGTGGAGTTATTTTCGTCCATCCGAATCATCTCCTCAAGTCAATTCTTTCTTCACATTCTATTCCAATCCTCTTTTCGAGTCCACCATGGCATCCTTTAATCCTCCCCGCTCCCAAGAGGACTCCCTTCCTCAAGGGCTCCTTGAGAACCCTCCTAGGGTTGTTACCTTTTCCTCCGGGGAGGGGACTACCCCTCTTCCGTCCTCCACTTCTATGGAAGGTGGTCAAGTTACCCCTTCTTTCACCGCTCCTTCCGCGGGCTCCGTCCTTCAGATGATGGCCCAATTGGATCCGGCCCAACTCCAAGTTCTTTATCAGACCATGCAAGGGTCCAACGCATCTCCTTCTACCATCATCCAAAATCAATCCAATCCTTCCACTGTTGGGCTCCCCGCTCAGCCCATTCCAATTGATCTTACTCCGGTCCAACCACGGACCATCACTTTCACGGGCATGGAAACGGGCCAGTCTTCCAATTCGGCCCAACAATCTTTCGATAAGGGAAAGTCGCCCATCCATTCTTTCGTTCAAATGGATCATCACATATCTGCTCTGGTAGCTCCGCAAGTTCTCATGGGCCCTTCCGACTTCTTACGCTCTCAGCAAGGGGCGGCCCAAGCTTATCCTAATCCGGGTCAAGCTTATGCCCAATATCCTTCTCACGGGCCCCCCATCCCTACTATTTATCCCTCCACTCCTTCCTGTGGGCACCCACCTTCTGCTACAACCGTTCCATCTGCTCCCCACATTCAACCAGCGTCTTTCACCACCCCTGCTCCCTCCCGAGAGCAGGACTTGCTCGACAAGTGGGCCGCCATGCAGTAGCAACTCGATTTTCTCTAGAAGCGGGTTGGCCCACAATCTTTGGCCGATATTCCTGTTCCAAGCTTCCAGAATATCCGATTCCCTCCTCAATCAGAGCTCCCCAACTACCGCAAGTACGATGGGAACAACAATCCCTTTATTCATGTGAGGGATTTTCTATATGAATCGGCGCAATTCCAGTATGATGATCGCCTTATGGCGTATTTGTTCCGCCGATCTTTAGATGGTGTTGCTCTGGAATGGTTCTATTCTCTACCACTGGAAGAGGCTGAGAGTTTCAAGATAGTCAAGGATAAATTCATTCAGCGGTTCCAAGACAGGGTCGGCCCAGAATACTCATTCACCGATCTAGTGGCCGAGAAGATGAAACCAGACGAAGATTTCGCCACCTATGCAGACAGGTGGAGACAGATAGCCGCCAGAGTGCCTGATCACATTCCGGAGGAAGAAGAGGTCAAACTGCTGATTTCCAATGCCACCCCGACCTTTCGCAACATCCTGGCAATGAATGACATAGCTAATATGCATCAACTCTACAGCCGGGCGCGCTTCATCCAGACTCAATTCAAGGACTCCCCAATCCATTCCCTCTTCGAAAACCAAAAGCCCAAGTACCACAAGAAACCACAAGGGCTGGTTACCGAGGGAGTCCAAGCAAATGAGCAAGTACAAGCCGTTGCCTTCCCGTTTCAGGCCGCACCATTCCGCTTCCCCCAAAACCCCCGCAATTCCCAAAACCCCGCTCCACAAAACTTCCAGGCAACCCCACAAAACTCTCGCCTACCTTTGTCACTCCACAAAATGCCTTCCCCAATCCACAACAACCACCACCTCCGTAATACCACATTGTCCCTCCACCTAACGGCTACAACAACAACAACCCTAACAGCAAGCGCCCGGCTCCCAGGAGAGCTCAATACCCTCCATTGCCAGAGACACTTACAGATATCTTCTCCGCCCTCATGTCAGTGAATGTGATCCAACTTCCACCAGAACGGCCTACTTGGAACCCAGCCGTTGATCAGACTAAATATTGTATGTTCCATAGGCAGCCGGGCCATACCATAGAAGGATGTTTCCAGTTCTGAGATCTGGTATATGATCTCCACGAAGGGCAAAGGATAGATTGGGCCGCAATGCATCGGGCCATTATTGAGATCAAGGAGAAAAGAGGGCAGCAGCCGAGGCTGCAAGTGCAGCAGCAATAGGCACCACAGCTGCAGCAGTTACCACAACATCAACCACAACAACCACAGCAAGTACAGGACCTGGGCATCCACCAGAACCTGATGCCGAATCATCCCCCCGCTCCTCAGCAGCCGCCGCCAGCACCAGCACAAGTAAACGTGGTCCAACCACCAGCTCCCAATGCCGGGTGGTCTTTTGATGATGACAGTGCCGCACCACAAGTCATGGCCCTCCACCATAACCACCGCAATCCTCTCACTCCCTCCTTCGTCCTTCCTGCACACCCAACATCCCCTCCATTCATCCTCCCGATTACACCCACTTCAGCATATTCCTTACCACCCACCGTTCCATCATACCCTCCACCACTTAACCCCGTCACCGTCACCACACCACCATCCAACCCTTCATCCATCTTTACCCTTCTGCTAGCCTTCCCTCCACCCACGTCGACACTCATCACCACCCTACCTTCCACCAACGCTTCGCCCATCATCCGCTCACCGCCATTACCACCACCAACCTTACGCTCCACCAAACCGTCTCCCGCGCACCACCTGTTCCATTCATCTACCCCGCAGGGTCCATCATACTATCTTCAGATGCTGCAGCGAATTGTGCGCTGAGGAGCGGAAAGATGTTCCATCAGAATTACCCCACTACTTCTAATCCCCAGTCCTCCCAACCAACGGCTGAGCAAGAAGAAACTGAACCGCTGCCAGGTACTCAATATGACTTGTTACATCATCTAGACCGGGTGCCCGCTAAAATATCTGTGCTAGAGCTGATCAAAAGGTCTACCCTTCATCAAGATGCACTAAGAGACTTTTTACAGAAGGTAATGGTCAGTGAAGATATGGCAGTCGACAGCTTACCAACGGCACTAGCAACCATCTCCAAAGGGCCGGCAATTACATTTTCAGAAACTGAGCTAGCACCTCCGGAAGCTCGGCAAATGCCGCTCTGCATTACAATCACTCTGAACAAGGTCAGCATTGAAGCAGCACTGGTTGACACATGGGCTTCAATTAATGTTTGCCCACTTAGCACCCTCCGAGCATGCAACATATCTGAAGAGTTATTACGGCCTACCCCCACCACTATAGCAGCGTATGACAACTCGAGGCGAGCGTGTCACGGGGTGATCACCATTCAGGCAGAGCTCGGGTCCCTTACAATGGCCGTGGAATTCTATGTGCTCGATATCGACCCTATGTTCAAGGCTATCCTGGGTCGTCCGTGGATTGATATGCTCGGTGCCGTGCCCTCCACTACACATCAGTGCGTCAAATTCCCCTTCCAAGGGAGGGTCGTCAAAGTTAAAAGCCTGTCTGCGGTACAGACAGTTAAGGCCATATCAGAGCAGGTTCTTCCCACACTTTGGCCAAGCAGTCGGCCCGTTATATCAGTGCTGGACCTGAATTTTCCTTGGGCTTACACAGCTCCCAAGCCCATCACTACTCCAGTCAACATCAAAGTGAAGCCGCAGATTCGAGATTCCAAAGGCTGGAACATCATACTAAAACTAGGTTATCAACCGGGGAGAGGCCTCGGTGCGCAATTATAAGGAATGACCAAGCCCGTACCCAAGGGAAGAAAAATGGGCAGGAGAGGTCTCGACTACAAGGAAACAGCATTATCAATGATGGGTGATTCTGGGCCGCTCACCTGGGATTATCGTCAACATTTTGTCAAGGGGACCCTCCAGCCCGGTACATTAACTTCAAGACCAGTTCAGCCAGAAAAAGATGCAGTCTGTCCGATTACCAACCCGCCCCCATTGCCGGGAGGGTCAGATGATGATATGCTCGACTATGGTCAGGCCTTGCAGGGGCTCTTTCATGAGGAAGAATGTCAGAAGAAGCAAGAGGTTCGGCTTGTGCAATGGAGGCCGAAGAAGCAGCCTACTGTTGATTTACAAAAGGAGGGGAGCTCTCAATTGCCTTTTCTTGGTCTCCCTCACGCCTCCAATCTATTTCTCAGCAAGGGGACTTCATACCCCGCCTTCCTCCCATCATAATCAATCCATCCTTTATTGATCCACCCGAGATTCTATTTGTTCCTTGTGCTTGCGGGAAGTGCCCACCCATTGATCTATCCACTCTCTTCACTCCTCCTCCTCCCAACACCCAACTCCACGAGATGTGGTTCTCTTCTTCCGATCCTTTCTTTGACTGCATTTTCCCCGAGCTGTTCCCTATGCAGCTCCCACCTCCTCCATCTTGCTGTGTAGTCTCCGCTGATCTCCAAAAAAAAAACGTCAAATTTGAAATGGAGATTTCAGTGGAAGATTACGCTATCCTGTCGCCATCCTCCTTTCAGGGGCATGAGTCCCCTGCTCCTTCCCTTCCACTAGGCTTCCTCTTCCCTAGGTTAGGATTAGGGTCCGTCGAGTCTAGGGAATTAGAGTCAGTTAGATCTAGAGAAGTAGGGTCTTGTTCCAGGTCGTCCAAACCTTCCTCTGCTGAGCCGCGCTCGCTGAAGCATCCTTCCCGATCTGTTCCCGATAGGTTCTTGCAAGATTTAGCTCAGCGATGCCATGCTCTTTTGAAGTGCCCGGAATTCGTCACCACGGCAATTGTAATTGAAGATGACGAGGAAATAGAAGGGGTATGGAGCGATGGCGGATTAGGCGTCTATGAGATTTTTGATGAGAAGGATCCAATTAATGAAGACAGCGATGTAGATGACACCGCCGACTTATACGCACAAGGACTGAAAAGATTCGACGAGCCGTTGACGTCAGTGGACGAACCTACAAAGGAAATCAATCTAGGAACCGAAGAAGACCCAAGGCCCATCATTATTGCTGCTAATCTCCCTTCACAAGTAGAAGAGGACTTGATTAAGGTCCTAAGGGAGTATAGCGATTCCTTCGCCTGGTCTTACGAGGACATGCCAGGTCTTGACCACTCTTTAGTGGAACATCGACTCGTGCTTAAACCAGGGGCAACACCTGTGAAACAAAGGTCAAGAAGATTTCACCCCCACATGGCCTTGAGGATCAAAGAAGAGGTCGACAAGCTTTACAAAGCCAGATTCATCAGAGTAGTTTTATATCCTCAGTGGGTGGCAAACATAGTCCCGGTTCTTAAGAAAGATGGAAAAGTGCGCATATGCATTGACTTCAGGGATCTTAACAAAGCATGTCCCAAAGATGATTTCTCGCTACCCCATATAGACGTCCTAGTGGATAATACAGCCGGGTATGAAGCTCTCTCATTCATGGATGGATACTCGGGCTACAATCAGATCCGTCTCGCTCCAGAAGATCAAGAGAAAACTTCCTTCACCACGTCCTGGGGCACGTATTGTTATGTGGTTATGCCTTTCGGTCTGAAGAACGCAGGTGCCACCTATCAAAGGGCGATGATGGCCATCTTCCACGACATGATGCATATCTATATGGAAGCTTACGTGGATGACATCCTGGTGAAGTCAAGAACTAAGGAAGAACACCCCTCTATCCTGGCTAAGGTGCTGCAGAGAGCCAGGGAGTACAAGCTCAAGATGAATCCGAAGAAGTGCGTATTTGGAGTCTCCTCAGGGAAGCTGCTAGGGTTCATAGTAAGCAAACGGGGGATCCAGATTGATCCTAATAAAGCACAGGCCGTCATGGACATGCCTCCGCCAAAGAACATTACGGAACTTCGGGGATTGATTGGTAGATTACAATTTATCAGAAGATTCATATCCCAGCATTCTCAAAGGTGCCGTCCATTTTATGAATTGCTTAAGGCGGGGGTCAAGTTTGAATGGAATGAAGATTGTCAGAAGGCCTATGAAGACCTCAAGGAATATCTATCCAATCCCTCGGTTCTGCAACCTTCTGTCCCTGGGAAACCCCTAATTCTATACATCTCGGTTATTGAGGACTCCCTAGGGGCGGTTTTAGCACAAGTAGATGATGAAGGGAAAGAGCGGGTTGCGTACTATCTTTCTCGGTTGTTTAATCCAGCTGAATCCAAGTACACCGCTATGGAGAAGACTTGTGCCGCCTTAGTATGGGTAGCTTAGAAGCTTAAACACTACTTCCTTGCCCACCTAGTTAGGTTGATCTCTAGAATAGACCCGATCCGCTATCTCTTAGAAAAGCCTGTCCTTTCTAGTAGGTTAGCTTGCTGGCAGAGCTTCCTCTCTCAGTTTGACATCACCTTTGTCGTTTAGAAGGTAGTCAAAGGATATGCCATTGCTGAGCATCTTGCACATCTCCTATTCCTCGCACCGATTCTATTCAGGACGATTTCCATGATGAGCATCTTTCTGTTATCTCTCATCACCCCTTCTGGTCTCTGCACTTCGATGGTGCGCTCAACTCTCAAGGCCGAGGGATCGGTGCTGTTCTGCTTACCCCGGAGGGGGTAACCATTCCCTTTGCTTATCAACTTCGGTTTCCTGCTACCAACAACATCGCTGAGTATGAGGCTCTCCTGGCCGGCTTGAAACATGCCTACCTCTTAGGTGCGCGTTATTTGAACATCATAGGAGACTCTCAGCTCGTCCTACGGTAAGTTCTGTCCACTTACCGTACTCGTGACCCCAAGCTCAAGCCTTATCAAGATTTGGTCGCGCTTCTCGCTAGGCAATTCCGTAAGCTGATCTACATTCATACTCCCCGTTCTCAGAACATTCTAGCTGATGCTCTGGCATCCCTTGCTTCTTCCTTATCTTTCCCTCTCAGTCGGAGCACTGAGACTATCGTCGTCCAGAGATTGGACGCGCCCTCTCTTCAGGATCCTTGGTACCTTGACCTTAGGAAATCCGTAGAGGCGAAGGCTGAGAAGGAAGATCTCAAGGAAGTTTCACTAGCAGAACTAGAGGAGATTCTGGACGAAGAGGAATTACCTTGGTATCATGAAATCGAGTTGTTTTGCAAAGAGGGGTCGTACCCAGAAGGGGCAAACGCTGAGCAACGCAAGTCAATCAGAAGAACCGCCGCAAGGTACACCATTGTTGCAGGAGAACTATACAGACGCGCTACTAACGGAATGCTCATGAGATGCTTAGATGATGTTTAAGCTTGGAAGGTGGCTGAAGCAGCCCATTCTAGTGAGTGTGGAGGTCATATCAATGGCCAGGCTCTAGCAAAGAAGATCCTTAGGCAGGGCTACTACTGGCCCACTCTAGAGGAAGATTGCTCCCTCTATGTCCGGAGGTGTCTTAAATGCCAACTCCATGCTGATAAAATTCATTCTCCTGCTTCATCTCTCCATCCTATGACCGCTCCTTGGCCATTCTCTATGTGGGCTTTCGACGTTGTCGGCCCGCTCGGTGATCCTAATTCTCAGATCAAGCAGAAGTCCTTTATCCTTACCGCCACTGAGTACTTCACCAAGTGGACCGAAGCCGAGGCATATGCAGAAATCAAAGCTACAATAGTGTGCCACTTTATTATGAAGAATATCATCTCGCGGTTCGGAGTGCCAAGCAGCATCATCACCGACAACGGACCCCAGTTCGTCTCCCAAGAGCTTAAGGACCTCTGTAAGAAGTTCAATATTGCATTGCATCATTCATCTCCATATTATCCTCAAGGCAACGGTCAAGCTGAAGCTACTAATAGAACCCTTCTTAAAATCATCAAGAAAACATGCGAAGCTCATAAGTTTTCCGATTGGCCAGAAAGACTAGTAGAAGCTCTGTGGGCTTACCGCACCTCCGTCCGTACCCCTACGGGACAAACTCCCTATTCTCTTACCTACGGGATGGAGGCGGTGCTCCCATATGAGATCCTGATCTCTTCCCTTAGAGTGCAGCTCGATAAGAAACTAAATCTCGATGAACGTCGAGAGGCGTTACTGGTCCAGCTGGAACTCTTAGATGAGAAGAGGATGAACGCGGTCGATCACGTATCCGTTTATCAAAAGAGGGTTTCACGTTATTTTCAAAAGAAGGTAATCGAACGTAAATTTCAAAAAGGTGATATGGTTTTGAAACGCAAATTCATTCGGTCTGCAGGTCCAAGATCTAAGTTACAACCTAACTGGGAAGGACCGTTTGTCGTAAAAGAAGCTTATCCAGGAAATACTTATCGTTTAATAAATGCGGAAGGTGAGGAGCTCTCTCACCCGTGGAATGGGTTGTATCTTAAGCGTTTCTTTCCTTAGCGTCTAAGCCACGTGCTTCCCCCGGCAGCAGGATGCTCCCTCCTGTTTTACTAAGAAGGGTCCCGAGTAAGGCAATCACACACTACATGACATCCCTGGTCAGGTTTTCCGATTCTAAAAGACACCGTTTCTCCTCGGCCATGCTTTAGGGGAAAATCGAAGTCCATGTCCGCTTCATTCTTTGGCTGAATCTAGGGGCAAGAAGTGAATAAGGAGGCGACAACTAATCCAAACACCCTAACGAGAGGAGGTCTCAAATAGGGGCAAAACCGTTATGACCTGACGCCACAAGAAACGAAAGGAAAAGAAAAGGGGTAATCTCTGCGACAAAATCAAAAGCATCATCTCAAAAGTCTACTATTCCAAAACTCCAGGAATGCAAAAATAGAAAAACTAGGCATGACAAGAGTGGCAGCATTGTTCCCTGCGGGACATCATGAGCCCGGTCGAATGCATTCCTAGAGTGGACGAAGGTTCGATGACGGACACAAAGCCCCGGCACAACACACCAAATCTCTAACAGGGTTGTACGGTGAAGAAATCAAGTCCTAAAAACTTCCATATCTGGCCTAAGCTTACCCCCGTGTTCCTTTTTTTTTAGGACCAAGATTAGTACCTTGGGTATGGCCTTGTTAAAAACACCGTCATGAGAAGTGGGCCTTGGCCAGGGATTGTCACCCGTATTACACACCAACCTCGGGACTTCTGATTCTAAACAAGGAAGGGATCGTGTTACTGGGCAGGCACTGGTTTTTCAAAATCCAAAAACATCAAATATTTGCAAAATCTAAAAACATCAAATGTTTTCAAAATCTAAAAACATCAAATGTTCTCAAAATCCAAAAACATCAAATATTTTCAAAATCCAAAAACACCAAATATTTCCAAAAATCCAAAAAAAACCAAATATCTACGAAAATCCCACAAAAATTAGATGTTTTCCAAAACTCCATCATCTGCATGATATACATTGCATTTTTATTATGCTTTCCGCCTATTTAATAAGGCTCCACCCCTTGACCAAATATCAAGAAACGGTCATTATCTAACTTGCTTCAAGGCAAGGGGTTGAGTCTAAGAACAGATCTAACTTGTTTCACATGTGCAGACAACAGGTTCAAGTGCAGGATTGCAACTACACAAAATATGACGCATCAGTGTTCGACCGTCACAGTCATTTAACGGCCCCCCTTGACCGTTAATTCCCTGCAGGCGTGGGCTTTTATTGCATCAAACCATTATCGCTCTGACGGTCTGGTCTATACCATTACTTTCATATAGCGGCCCATCGCCTATCCGTCGCATGCTTCAGAGAGCAGGATTGATAATGCTTTCATTCTGACGGCTCATCGTCAGGCCGTTGTTTCTTTATGGCGGTCCACTGCCCATCCGTTACATCCTTCAGAAGCTCTGCCTCTTCACATCATTCTAGCCAATCAACCCACAAAACTTATGTTCATTCAACTAAGCCAGTCTCATCTCATTCAAGTAAACTTAATAAAACATGAGTTCATAAAAAATTTCCAGCTTTGATTGATAATAACAAACAACTTCTCTCATGAACAAAATAAAATCAAGGCACATTTAATTTCTTATCCACAAGAGGGCGGATTCTTCTCAACTCTTTCACATAATCACGACGTGCTGCGTCGTCCTCTTCAACTTCTTCTCGCCACGGGCGCACCTTGCTGATCTCCCACATGGTCAGCGCGTTCCGTACTGCTCTTTCATCTTCCTCGGTCCCCATCTTCCTAGGTAGAAGGGGAGGGTAGTGTGATAGTGCAGGAGCTTGGGTTCTTGGAAGTCCGATCTGAAGATGGCACCGGTGCGGGTTTTAGATCGCCATGGCGGTATTCCCCACTAGCTGGAGGTCCAAGCTTTGACGCCGCGGTATTTTAAGAAGAATGCTTCGAAGGATTCTTGGTCGCATGATGAACTTGTCCATTGGCAGAGTGTTGAAGAAGAGGCGCCATTCATCCCACGTTTTCTTATCCGCCGTCTTGCATTCGACCTGAGAAGAGTAGCCAAATGCCCCTCCAATGAAGAAGAGAGGGTGGCTCCCGAAGATTCGGCTGGCTGAAGTTATGTCTTCCTTTTGTTGGAATTTGACTCTCACTCCCATCCAACACTCAAGGAGTATCATGGAGCCGAACAAAAGTCCTCCTAGGCAAGCCGAGCTAAGTCCTTCATAGAGCTACGAGAGGACCGCTTGAGAGATAGACATTCCCCGCCACAGCCCGCTAATAATACTAAGATTTTGGATGTCTAAGAGGTGGTCGGTCGTGGTAAAGAGGAAGACTCCGCATAAGCAAACCGCCACCGCCTTGGCTATTGCCTCATGTCTCTCCCACTTGTTTTTACAATGAGACACTATCCATTGCGCTAAGGGTATCAAGTGAATGTGGTGTGGGCTGATCATGGTCCTCACGTCCTTTGGATTATGAGTGAAATCACTCAAGATCAAGGACGGGTCAATAGGCTCTATTATGTAGCAAACCCGGTCTTCATCCCCCGCCTTAGTCTTAGGAAGGACTAGGTAGGTCTCTACCTCTTCTAAAAGGACTGTTGCTTCAAAGGAAGGGAAGATGAAGGTATGAGTTTGTGGATGCCATAGTTCTACAAGAGCTGAAATACTTGGCCAATCTAAAGATAATTTTGGGAAATTTTTGCCTAAAATCAAGAGTGGTTGAAGGTGCCAAGCTTTAAGGATGGATGTGACTTCTATAGGGAGGGCCTTTACCATGGGAGCCACCCACTTCAGATTAGAGTAGCATCTTGGGCCAGGAAGAGGCTTGAAGAAAGAAGGAGAAGAAGAAGTCATAAAACGAATTGAAGTGCAGAATTTTCTGAACTTGGATGTGTTGTTGAGGGACTTACCACCCTTTGAACATTGGAGCTTAAGTGCTTGGGAATTGATGTCAACCGTTGGAGCTCTCTATGTTCTTTTCTGGCAGCTTTAGGTCCGGTGTAGACCTTCTCCTCCATAGCCATCACCTCGAAGCTTCTCTTCATCTTGATTTCTGCCCTTAGGAGAGCTTCTTCAGCCCTAAAGCAGAGGTTTTCAGCAAAGATACGATTTTGGTTGAGTTTCCAAGTCTTAAAGGTTTAATTTTGGCTTTGAAAGGATAAGACTTGAGTTGGAAGGTTTTATCTTCAATCTAGATAAGTTCTAGTAAGGGATTAGGTGGCTAAACCTCGGGTTTAAGTTCTCACGGCTCAATCCGTCTCGGAATACAACCCAGGATCTTACGGTCTGTCGTACGGCCGTTATTTCACTCCGACGCGCCAACCCTAGGCCGTCGCATTTTCCTGTGGGGTTTAATTTCCCCGATCATGTTCTGTGGAGATTAACGGTCTAAGGGCTGACCGTCGTTTCTTGTAACGTGCGAACCCTGAGCCGTTACACTCTCAACCACTCAATTCTTTCTACTCTGGGCTAAGCACTACCTGACGGTCCTGGTTGTGGCCGTTGCTTCATTCTGACGCGTCTACTTTAAGTCATCGCATTTTCTGCTAGTCACCCTGCAAACTATCGTTCTGCCATGATTAACGGTCCAGCTTTAGGCCGTTATTTAGCTTTGACGCCCCTTCAGTTGGCCGTCATTTTGCCTGCAACCTCAGCTACAGGATGGGCCTCCGTTATGATTAACGGCCTTTGGCTAGCGCATCGTTTGATTATGACGGTCTGAACCTGGACCGTTACTTTCTCTGCTGCTGAATTCAGGCTATTCCTTCTGCGCTTGCCTAGACCTGGCGGTCTCTCGCATTGTACACCTCATTCTCTCTACATTTTCACACACATACATTCTTGCAAATAACTCATGCATACATTTATTCCTGCCTATGTCTCATACATTCAATCATACACGCCTCATCCGCGCATGCATATTCAAACACATAACCATTCATCCATTCATTTCATCCGTCCCTGCACATTCAAACATGCATCCATTCATTCACGTTTGCACCAAATAACAAAAAACCCAAAAAAAAGATTTCATTCCATTTTTCATAAAGTTACATACAATTAATAAGAAAACGTAAAAATGCATCATTCGGCTGGCTTATCCGCCGGACCACCATCATCCTCTCCATCCTCGGGTCTCCTCACGGGTGGTGGCGCTATCGAAGCACTCTCCTCCTGCTATCCCCGCTCTGCCCTCTCATTCCTCCGTTGGCCGGAGGAGCTGACAAGAAAATCCCCTACCGAGCCGCTCGGGGCAGCACTCCTCCGTATCCCACTCTGGGAAGCACTCCGCTCCGGTCCCTGGCCCATCATCCGGACCGTCGCTCCAGCGTCCGCAGCTCGATCTTCAGTGTGAAGATCTGACGCTGCGTCTCCCGTGCCTTCGTCCGGTAGCGATCCAAGTCCGCCGTCCTGATTCGGAGCTTCTCCACCTCAGCGTGAGCCCGAGCTAACTCCGTCCGTAGTCGCTCACCCTCCGCCTCATCCAAGCATCGCGGGGTCTCCGCTCTCAGTCAAGCCATCTCTGCCCGTACAAGCTCTGTCTCCGCTCGGGCTCGATCAGTCTCGGCCCGGCTTCTTTCTGCCTCTATCCTCGCCTGCCTGGCCTCGGCCACCGCTGCTGCTAGCTCTCTCGCCTGTAGATTGCATTTCATATAGTTAATCATAAGGCATTTTTAGGCAAGATCATAAGCATGAGCATTTTTTTAGCATCTTACCCGCTCCGCGAGGGTGGCCTCCGCCTCCTCGGCCCGGGCAACCACCCAAGTAAAATCAGCCTCCTGCTCAGCCCTACCTCCCGCAGGCTGTGAGGAAGACGATGGGGCATCCGGTCCGGCTCGTTGGGCTCTCTCAGCCCGCTGCATTTAGAAGACAGGGTTAGGGACCATGGTTAATCAGCATGTGCATCATAAACATCAATTGTCATAATCATAAGCATTTTAAGTCTAGGTTTTAAAGTCTCACCAGGAGCTCCAGAGCGGTCCGGTACCCGTCCCGCTGCTGGATGGTGGAGTGGAGTAATCCCTCCAGCTCAGCTATCCGTCCCTCAGGGTCTAGCTGCATGTAGAAAGCATGAGTCAGTACATCTATCACATTGCATTTTTTTTACATATAGAAAGGGTTTAGAATTGCATACCGGTCGTCGGGTACCTCGGTACACCCGGTCGCCGTAGAGTCGAGCGAAGGCCTTCAGATATGCCTCATCGCTCTCATCGCGTTCCTTCACCGCTCGGCCCCGCCTATTCCAGTCATGGACGTACTTCGCCTTCCGGGCGCACCAATCTACATTGCCGCTGATGCCCCTTGCTGACTTGCCGGGGTGGTCATCGCTGTGGCGTGGAAAGGTCACCTCGGGCTGATGTAGTCCCCGGGTCCGCAGGATCAGCCTGTAGTGCAGAGGCTCGATGATATGGATGCAATGCAGCCATATGTCTCGTCCCCGGTACGACAAGGCCGCCTCTACCCATGGCTGTCACGTTAAACCTCGCCGCGGTATGGGGTCCATCTCACCTGAAAGCATTTAGTTCATTCATCAGCATTAGCATATAAAAGCATTAAAAGCATTAGAGGCATTTAAGAAGCATTTAGAAGCATATAGAAGCATATAAAAATCAAATGGTTTCACGGGATTCAGCCAATTGTCTCGATCGTGGGATATCATTGAGAAATAGGAATCCGTGTTATCAAGTATAAAATTGTTATATAATTATATAAAATTATAAAATATTAATATTTAATATCAAAAATGAATATTAGTTCTGGACTCACCGACGTATGTGGGAAGGAGTCCAGGTCATCCTGGATCGTCCGGGTCAGTCTGATGATCGACCCTGTGTCCCTCGCCACCGACCAACGCCTCGCGATCGGTATGCGGCCGGGATGGAGTAGCGCGCCTCTCCCGATGCCCGGGAGGTACATATAGCTCCAGATCTGCATTTTTAGAAATCAAGTCAGTCACATGGCATATCATAAACATTTTGGCATAAAAGAAAGCATTTAAAGTGCATTTACCTGTAAGAAAGGCGAGAAGCCGCCCAGCGTCGTTTGCCGATCCGTAGTGCTCAGGGACTCGAACAGGAATGCGAGCACTGCTTCTCCCCAAGCATATCTCCCAACTCTGTGCAAATTCTCTATCATCGGTAGTAGTCTGCAGCTGATGACGTCTGCCTGAGTTGCGAAGAGGAGCTTCCCGAATAGCAGCATCAGGAAGCGTCTGAGCACTCTATCTCCCTCAGGTCCTGCCTCCGCCGCCACGCGAGGGCACACCTGGTCTATCACTCTGCCCAAATGCTCCTCGGGTAGCTCTCCTATGGCTATCGCCGCTCCTCTCAGCCCCAGGCTCTCCTGCAGTACTGATCTCGAGAGCTGGGAGGAGGACTGTCCCGGCCTGATCAAATTTAATCCGAGCAGCTGCTGTGCCATCTCCCGGTAGTCTCCGTAAGTCCATCCGGTCACTGCGGCTCCATGGACTCTCAGTCCTGTAATCCTCGCTATATCTTCCAGCGTGGGATCATGTGGCCCCACGGGAAGATGAAAGCTCTGCTGATCGGGTCCCATCTCTCGTGCAGCGCGTACAGTAGGGGCGTGTCCATCCGGATCACCTCGATGCTGAGCACCTCGGCGAATCCCATGCCAGCCAGTCGCTCCCTCTAGTAGTCCGGTAGTGCTTGGTACATGGCCCGGATCTGTAGCCAGGAGATCCTTGTTCGTCGCTTTCCCTGCATTCATTTAGATCACAAGTCAGTCCATTGTATCATAAAACATTGCATAAGCATTTTAAAATTGAAAACTAAACAAAAATTTGAAAATTGAAAACTCTAAAAATAGTTTAAGACCCTGGCAGATGTGACGACCCTGAGGTAGGGCGTCGTTTGCTTCTGACGGACTCGGGGTGGTGCGTCAGGCGAGTGACGGTCGCTGGCAGGACCGTCACATTGTCTACATTTGGGGGTTTTTTCCCTTGTATCCCCGTGGCTTCCCACCTTGGCCGAATGGCCTACAATCTTTCCTAGTGGGTTCGTAGACCCATTTCTACCCTTATATCCCACATGCATTCATAATAAAAACACAAAAAAATTAAAATTTGAAGTTAGGGCGGGAGGACTTACCTCACGGTTCATGCCTCTCTTCCTCTTCTTCTCTGGTTCTTTGGGTTCCTCTGTACCCCTTGGTCCTCCACGACCGTGGGAGCTTCTTCTTCTTCTCTTGGGTTTCTCTTCGCTGTTTCCTCTTCCGTGACCGGCGGGATCACTTCCCGTTCGAGACGGCGGTGGAACCGCCGTATGGCCATTCGTTTCCCTCTCTCCCTCCTCTGTGGTGGTGGCTGGGGAGCCTCGTCGCCGGCCATTACAGTGGTGGGGGCGGTGGTCCCGATGGTTTCTCTCTGTTTGAGTTTTGGGCGTTTTGATTGCTTGAATGTGGAATGATGGGCCGTGACCGTTCGGTTGTTATTTTTTGAATGCTCAGGAAATGTGACGGTCTATCGTCTGGTCGTTACATCGTTCTGACGCGTCTGGATTTGACCGTTACATATGATTGGACTGTTTTATTGAAGAATGTGAACCGCCTGGTTTATGACGGATTAGGGATGGACCGTTACTTGATGTAACGCCCTTTTCATCAGACCGTTACAAACTTGCAAGTTTCTTGATGAATTAATGGTCTGTTTGATGTCAAAATGGTTTTATATTCTGTCAAAATGTTCATTGTTGATGCTTCTCGCACGTACAAATGGTTATGCCTTGATTCATGATCATATTTATTTTTTTGGCTAACCTATCTTTTATGAAGGAATTTGTGAACGAAATCATGCTTTACTGTCTGTCCGGATGGTGAGTCAGGTATTTGTATCTCATTCCCTTATCCTTAATGCATTACTATATGTTATCTACGATATTATCTCAAGAACCGGCTGGTCATTCATGTGTTCCAGGATCTGATGTTCCCCTTAAACAAAAATGATGACGATCTAAGTTCACATGTTTTATCGTTGGATAGGCTGTTAGACTGGAATAAGTTTGGGGACGATGGTTCTATCTTGCACGCCGTGGTTGCGGATGGTGTCCTGACCCAAATTTCTCCGGTCTAGCAATATTATTTTCGAGTATCTTGCTATTTTATCTTTCTTTTGCATTCATGATTTCTTTTTCTTTAGCCCAGCATGCATCATACGCATTCTTTGAGCATTCATGAAGCTTCATCTGTTCAAGGTATCTCAGTGATGGTGAATAGCTGTGTTCTTGATCTCGAACGAGGAGAATCATTCCACTCTGAATTAGAAGGTTTCCTTCGGTCTGCTCACTTGATCTGGTTGGTTGAAGATTCCTGTCTGGAGTTTAGTCTCTTGTTCTTTCCGTTGCCTCCGGCGGCTAGCCGTGTTTCCTTTCCATAGTTATTAGCTCCTCCAGACTTGCATCTTTGGTTGGCTATTTCCTTGTGATCAGTTTTGAAACTTTTCAGAAAATTCCTATCGCTTGTTGGTTAAGAACGGGTGTCGTTTACCTTAACGCCCTCTTTTTGATCCACTCCGCTTCATTTCCACTTCATCTCCATGTTCCATTTCGCTTTCGCTTCACCTCCGCTCGTTCCCCTGCAAAGAGGACGTTAAGGAGGGGCATCTGTTGACACCCGTTTTATACCCAATAAGTCGGGTCATCTCCTTATTCATTCTATATGATGCTCTGAGTTGTTCACTCTTCATTGAGTCTCTTGATTGGTTGAAGCCTATTTCTCGGGTCTTAACTCCGTGATCAGATATGGCTCCTGGTGGCATTTCATTGGATGAATCTTAGCGAGTCCCTCATTTCATTTTTGAACCTCAATGATAATAACGGTCGGTCCTAGGCGCGTTGGTTCATTCTGACGGATGGGTCCTGGACCGTTACTCTTTGAAGAGTCCTAAGGCTTAAGGCCTCGTTTTAAAGCTTATCCTTTTGATTACACGTTGATAATAACGGTCTGTTGTGCAGCCGTTGTTTCATTCTGACGCCCTATGCCTTGGCCGTTGCTTCCTTGAAGAGTCCAACTTGTTGGGTCTTCTTCCCGTTGATCTTATCTTTTAGGGATAAGGTTGGTAGTGACGGATGTTCCTTGGTGCGTTATTTCCAAGTGGCGATCTATCGTGCAGCCGTTACTTCCTTCAGAGAGTCCTGATAGTTCAGGCCTTTTCTCTGCTACTCCGTGGCCGAAGATAAGGGTTTGGATTGACGATATCTCTTTCAAATCTGATCCTCAGAACCTTCTGTTTGATTCTATGGACTCTTGGTGATATTATCTTCGAGGATTTGCTAAGAGTTATCCCTTTATCTTGCTGGATTATCCTCTGCTCGACCTAAGAGTTTGAGGGTCTATAAATAGAACCCTTGACTTCATGGCCCAAGGGAGGAGGATTTTGAAATTCACGACGAAGTGCTGCCAAACTCAGGAGCCATCTTCATCCAAGAGGAACTGCTTCCCACGTTCATCCATTTCATGATCAAGGGAGTACTTTGGTTTTAGTCTTTCAAGTTCATTGCATGCTTAAGTTCTTCCCTGGTTTTTCCTCAATCAAAGCATTGTCCCTCCTCTTTCTCCACGTTTTCTCACTGTTCTCTAAGCATCCAAACATCCTCCTAATCTTTTAAAAACGCCCAGAGGGGTTAAAAAAACCAAAAACTCCCTAGTAATCCCCTTTCCTTTTGATGTCCTTAAGTTCTTTGAGAATTGATGCTATATTATTGAAAGGGCTAATTTGGGTTGTTTTGTTCTTGTCTTCTACATCTTTGGCAGGTTTACAGGTTCACCAGTACGAGGCCCAAGTCTTCTAGCCGGCTGGAAGACTTGGAGTTAAAAGAATCTACATTTTGCTACTGCAGGTTATCTGACGGTCTGGTGCAGGCGCGTCATCTTCTCCTGGCGGTCTATCGGGTGGCCGTTACTTTCCGAGTAACGCATAGGGTCCTGGCCGTTATTTCTAGCTGACCTGCAGGTTCCCTTTGGTTTTCTCTCCCGTGGGCGGGTGCTTCATCCACCTATTTCCAAGGTATTTACAAGTCTTGTGCTTGTTTTTACTTTGGTGGCGATCACATCTTTCCTTAGTCTTGGGCATTAGCTTTCTCATTCATCACATATCTCTTTTATTTCCTTGCTTGCTCCACCCCTTGTGGTGTGTTTTATTTACTCTTTTGCTCCACGCCCCGGCGTGTGTTTTCCCTCTTCTTTAGCGTAGTTTGAGCGAGATAGCATGCCCATGCTAGAGCTAGCTTTGATTGCCTAGGTTCATGATCACATGTTCGTAGGTTAAGAGTGGATCTTTGATTACTTGCTTGTCGTTTTGTCATTCAAAACCCCCAAAGAAAAGATAGATAGGCAAAGTAAAATCAACAAAGGCCTCTCCTGCGATCAAAAAGGGCGACCTGAAAAATGAAGAAGGTGGCAACCAGAAGAAAAGAGAGCAGAGGCAGAAAAGAAGAAGAGTCTAGAGAGGAGCTGGAGCTCGTGAGACGAGTCTGAGATAGAGTTCAGAGAAAGAGCGAGTGAAAGGATAGCAACAAAAAGAGAGAGCAAGAGGAGTACGAGCAGAAGAGGAGAAGAGGAGAGTTTAGAGAGAAAAAGAGAGAGTCAGAGAGTGAGAGTCTTTCTGAGAGAAAAATAGAGTGCCGCAAAAAGAGTGAGAAGAATATCTTGTTGAGCGAGGCCGCGTCATCCTGACTTCTGGATCGGATCTAGAGTCAGACTGCTCTAATCAAAGAGCTATATTTCTATCTTCTATCTTTGTTTCTTTCATTCCTTGTTCTTTTGAAATCCATTGTAAGTTGTGTATCAGCAGGAGAGGTAGAATCCTCGGACAGCAAAGCTGTGAGGCTCAGTAGTGTAAGCTGTGGATCAACGGTCTAGGATACATTCCCCAAAGCTGTGGATCAACGGTCTATAGGGATCTAATCCCGAAAGCCGTGGATCAGTGGATTCAAGCTGTGAGTCAGTAGTAAGAACCACTCTGATCTGAGTGTGGGGTGGATGTAGGTGAAAACCGAACCACCTAAAATCTCTTGAGCTTCGTGTGTGATTGTTTTAGCCTCTGCTATATGTGTGCTTACAATTCCCATCTACTTGTCGCTTAGATGAATGCATAGGATCGCCAATGGATATCAACTCTTTCTATTCATCTATTGCTGTTAATCTGTCTCTGAATTCTTTTGCTCAGATATTCTTTAGATCTTATTGATTCCTCTATAACTACTATTGCTTTGAATTGTCAGTAGTACTCTCGTCGTAATTAGTTTGACTTCGATTTCAATTTTATGCTTGTTTGAGTGAATTGTAAAGAACTTGGATAATCAAGTATATCAAAAGGTATTGCAGGAAAGTTTGACTACGTCAATCTGGAATGCTTTGTCTTGCGTGAGGGGTCATAGATCATACCTCCGCCAAGTACTTGATCGTTAACAGTATGATTTCGTTCAGATAATTCTTGATGAAATCCTTTGCATACTGATTACTTAATTGTCTGAATATATGTTAATCTAGTGTTTACATCATTTGATAGATTTATAGCAGCGCTTCTTAATTCTGCATTGACTTTTATTGCTATAGACTTAAATATGGGGTAGATCCATTCACCCCCCTCTAGATCGTAGTGTCCATCCATTCTAACACTAGTGGGACCAGAATCCCATTAATATTATGGTAGTGGCCTTGTGGCAGCACAATAAACCACCCTATACTCAATGGGTAGACCACTCTTGCCAATTGCAACTCCTTACAACTCCTAGTATATTCAGCCTCCAGACCTTTTGTGACCTTGTGGCAGCACAACAAATCACAAGATCTGGTTAGGTTAGACCCATTGTTACGTTATGAGAGTGGGTTCAAGACATGACACTTGTGGCAGCACAACAAAGCCATGTCGGCACCCATCCCAAAGTTCGGCCTAAGCCTTAGTCTAAGTCTCTACCCCCTTGCTGTTAGGGCCTTGTGACAGCACAACAAACTCACATAGTCTAAGAGCAGCTCACTTAGACTATAACAACGGAAGGCTACGTGGGTCATTCTTAATGCCTCATGTTTACAACCTATTATTAGATCGAGGGATTTTAAATAAAATTTTGGTCTCATCAATATAGGTGCTACATACATATAAGAATTTGGAGTATCGAATATACTCTCTCTCTCTCTCTCTATATATATATATAAATAAAATAAGTAGCACATCCACATATATCATATATATGTAATAATACCAATGGATGATCATGGACCTTAAGCTCCTAACACACATTGCCAGAGCCAGTTGGTAATACACACAATCATGGTAAATAGAAAAACTTGGAGCATCCAATGCTCCCACTAGATGTGAAGAATCTTCCTAGGCCCTCGCAATCGGTCTCCTTCTTTGTCTCCATCTGCTTCTCATTATTACAAGTAGATTTGTAATTGGGCATGCATGCCCATAAATATACATCAGATAATAATGAGAAACCTTGAACCAGTCAAGGGGAGTACAACACAGAGGGGGATACAATGTACAACCCGGATTAATAAGAGAGAGAAGGAGACACGCAGGCCCCAATAATCACATCACATAAAACATTCACCATAACGAGCATCATCACATGATTTCTAAGTCCATGATCATCCATCCACACACAAGACACATCACATGCATCTTACAGTAATTATCACATAATTACAGTGAGATATAATGATAATTTCAAAATGTAATAATTAATTTTGAAATCGTGCATATTAACATTCAACTAAACAATTAAGTTAAACCAAATAAGTCTAAACAACTTTAGACCATCATCATTCACATTCACTACATGAGCTCATTGATAATTTTCAGTTAATTAACCGCATAAGAATCACATTCTTATAGTAATTAACTTTAATTAATTAGATAATAGGAAATACTTAAAACCATTTTAAAATTTCTATTAACAAATTAACTTGAGGTCAAATAATGAAAAATAAATTAATAAGTTACCAAAACTATTTTAAAACACATTAAAATATTTTTCAATTTTTTTGGAATTTTTCTGAGATTTATATGCATTTTAAACACTTTAATAATGCAAAACTCAAAAAAAAATATGTTGGGGGCTTAAAGGGTTTGGATCTGGCGCGGGCCGGATCTGACCCGCGGGTGGCGTCTCCCTTGCCCAAACACGGTGCGGCTAGGGTTGAAACCCTAGCCCCGCCGCCGCCGAACCAGGCCAGGGAGGAGCCCCTGCCGGCCCTTCCGTCACCACCGCCGGCCCCAGCTGGCCACGCCGCCGTTGTCGCATGCGTTCACGAACGCCGGAGGTCGCGTCCGCGACGAGCACGACGCTCGTGCCCACTTGTCCGTGGAGATCACCGTTGTGCCAGCACCTCCGGCCTCCGGACACTGCTGCTCGCCGTCGTGGACAGCCCAGGGACCCTGGCAGCCCCAAAGGGTGTCTGCAATCAAGCTTTACCGGCCTGAAACGGCCTCCTCCGCATGCCATGGACGGCTATCGTGACGACGAAGGCATGGCCGATTCGCACTCCCCGGTGGGTCAATCAAAGCGCAAAAATGTGCGTTTTGATCCTCTTGATGCCAAGAACAATTCCCTAGCATCAATCGGTCGTTGCTCATCCAATGAGCGACCCAATTTAGCGATGAACATTGAGCCCCATAGAAGAACGGGAATGACAAAAAATAATATAATAATGCCAATTTTGATCAAGCCAGCAACCTTGCTCTGATACCACTGTAAGGTTTCGACCAGAAAGCACAACGGAAATCATCAAAACCATAGATTGCATATCATTGCTGGTTTTTTAGAATCGAACAAGATCGGTAAACCCCGCGATGTGAAGAACAATTCTTTACCTTTGCAGGGTGGAGAATCTCACAAAACCTTGAAGACGAACGAGAGGAAGATCCCGGAGTCGTGAGCCATTCAAGCGTCTGGCCTCTAGATGTATCCACACGAGTAGTGGAAGCAGACGAGATCTCCTCCACGATCTCCACGTGTCGACCCGATCTCAACACCACCATCCACCTGGGAGGAAGGAGAGAGAAAGAGGGGGGCGCCCCTTGGAGAGAGAGAGAGAGAGGAGAAAGGGTGGCCAGGGTTCAACCATGTAGCTTGGCCAGGGTTTCTCCTAACAACGTATATTTATAGACCTTTGGTGTTTTTCACAAAAACCCAATAATAGTCTATAAAATCCACCCATCCTGCTCTGTCCAATACTCTATTGTGTGTGACCCTCTAGGCCTAATAGTCGATTTGATTTTCTAACCCATTAAGCAAAGAACTCCTTCTTTACTTAATTAATTCTATCCATTAACTGTTAATGGAATTAGCGGGCTTTCCGATCACGAAAAGCACCAAGCAACGCTTCGTGATCCCAAAAGACATTGGGGATAAACAACCCACTCAGGAACCTTTCCGTCTACAGATTCCACACAGTTATAGATCTTCATCCATCCAATGCCCCACCAGGACTAGGGTATGGTCAAACTGTCAAATGCTATTGAGTCCCGGCTCAACTGAATCTTGTACTCCAAAGAGGTTCATTAGAAAAACTCCTTTTTTATAATGAACTCCCATACCCTGGCCACAGATCCGTAGGGCATTCTCTCTCATATATCATACTAAGAGTGAACGATCCCATGTTGTCAAACTAATTGCCTTCGTATGAGTTCCACTGAGTCCGAATAACTAACTATACAAGACCACTTAATAGAAGTCCATAAATCAATAATCAAATACTCAACATCCCTTATGCAAGACGTCTTTAGTGACTCAGGTCTAAGATCCAACTGTGCTACTTAGACATAGAATACCTTGATTGACAGTCAGTATGATTACCATTCAAGGATTCTAGATCGGGTCAGTTCAGTGTACTCATTCCACTAATGAGCACCCACACATGTACTTCAGTGTCTCCACATTGATAACTATGAGAACAATCACACACATCATATGAGTAAGTATCATGTGTGCCAGTCTATCTGGATCTTCAATGTCCCTTCTTGAAAATCCTATGATTGGGAACATCTAGAACATGTGCATCTGGATGACTGATCTCATTATCATAATCTCATTATGATCCAGCCATCATCGCACAGGTTCAGGGACTTCATCACATTCAAATCATTAACACAAATTAAATGCAATGAATAAATGCCATTAATATAAATATGAAAGATATTACAAGTAATGACGTCATCACATCTTATGTGATTGTCTTGTAAGGCATACATTTCTATCAACACTGACCTCAGGTGAAGCCAAACACAGACTACCCGGCAAGTCACGCCAACTATGACGAAAACCAGTCACGAAAACCACAAGTCATGTGCCATGTGACAGAAGCACCTCCTTACTAGAAGAACAACCAGATGTATCCACTGACGTCTTACACTACACCTCAAGTGTCTCCCACTCTCCTGGAATGAGGTAACTAAGGCACTGAACAAGGAACCAAGGAACAATAGTAACGAGTAACTAGTCAGGGTCAAGCCCGTCGGCGCTAGTCCAAACGCCCCTGACCATGTGTGTACACACAAGCTCAATGTCTTGAGCCAGGCCTCTAGCTGGTTTTCTCCTTCTGTAGGACTCTCACGACAAGACAAAGGGGCCCACGGCAACCATCCTAGAAACCGTTTGAACCAGGAACTCGCCCCGCCACCACTCCCAGGTGGGCCGACACATAGGAAAGTGTCGTCAGGCTACGACTAGTGGAGGCTCACTTGACACAGACTCTCAAACAGCGAACACCAAAGTATAGATAGGCTAGGCACACACCTATCGCACGTACTACGGAGCACAAGGTAGCTCATAATTGTTACCAGACTCAAGACAGACAACTAGACCTGCTCATAACGATCCTTGAGTCACACGACTCAGGTCAAGATCATCGCTCATCACGGCAACGTGCCGTTAATCAGCCTAGTCCCTAAGCCAAGATGATGGTAAAACATAGTGGAAGCGGCACAGAATAGCCAGATCCTCACATCAATAATGAGTCCTCGACCTCCGAGCCGCACAATAAACTCACCATTCCACATAACACGAAACATGAAACATGAGGGATTACCACAACCCTCAAACCACATAAGCATGCAAATCGAGGTAAGACAATACCTCCAAGTGTCTAAAACCAAGTCTCGATCCTAACGGGATTGACAAGACACTCATGAGGTCACGTGTCAACCACTGGTCACAACAGGGTTGACCAGAAACCACAATGACTCTCGAAATAACACAGAATACCGCTCGGTACAATGGCACTCCTTGACACCCTATCACATGGTCACAGCCCTCATAGGACGTCCAAGACATCCATGGAACAATAGGCCAACCAAGGGGTCGAAACCACAACAACCGGAAGCCAAACCAATGCGAAAGAACAGTCTGGGGAAGTGGCGGTCATCTCCCTGGCCATATTGGCTATTTGTCACCCCTATCATTGAGAGCAGTCGCCTTAGCCAATTCACATTTGAGCTTCAGGCGTCGCCTTAAGTTATTTGCCACCACTAAAGGCTCATTTGTCGCCCTTATGTGCTCATTTGTCACCGTTACTCCCTCATTCTTCACCCTTATGTTCTTTATCTGACAAGCATTCTTGGCAAGCTTCTAGAGTCTACTCCAAATGCATCTTGAGTCGACTCTCCATCTTCACATTTGAAGTCTTTCAGCATGGTTGTCCATTTTACACCATTACGAGGCTAATTTTCACCCATATGGCCTATTTGTCATGTTGAAGCTGTTTGTCACTTTGCTGACCTTGACTGACTGAAAGAACTCAACCTTGACTAGCTGACTGTAACTGGCTTGAGAGGTTTGACCTTAGATAGTTTGACTTTGATTGGCTGAATGTTGACTGGAGTTGACTTCAAAGCCTCATGGTGTCGACTCTTCTTCTTGAATTTTCACATTCTCAACACTGCCACCTATTTGTCACCACTAAGGGTCTATTTGTCACCCTTAAGCTTCATTTGTCACCTGTAGGCTCTTATTTGTCACCGATAGACACCATTCTTCTTCTTCTTTGCTTTATCCAGCGGGTAACTTCTTCTATGCCATTAGCTCACCAAATCTTGTTCCTACTGGCTTCTGTTGAAGGTTGCTTGTGCCACAGTTCTTGTTCCACTGCTTGTACCACTGCCATTGCTGCACTGCAATCATGAACTCTGCTGAATTGGCTTAACCTTTGTGATCCTTTGAGACATGTTCTTATCAGAATTCAAACACATGCTTCTACACATAATGAGATCATAAAAGCAATGCATCAAAATCAATGCACCAATGCACCGATATCAAACATATGACATTATTACTAAAAACATGAATCAATCTCATGCATGCACATGTAGACTCATGATGAGTCATAGTGTTTGACATCATCAAAATCACAGGGACACAACAGTATCCCCCTTTTTGATGATGGCAATATTATGTGGTGGGGACACCAGAGCTATCCGCCAGTACCAGATGCGCAGCACGCCGACATTCTTATGGTTGGGCGACAACATGGAGCTTCCATCAGAGTCTTGACATTTTTCTGTATTGATTTTGAGAGTATTGTATTTGTATTTGTACTTTTACATTTGGTGTGTTTAATTAGGCTAAGTTAGTTGGTTTGTTTGTAAAATAACCACTTGGGCCTGGAGGGACCCCACCCTCTCTCCCATTGGGCCACGTGGCTGTTAGGGACCATGAGGGCTGGCCCATGGTCCACCTAGGACTTGGACCATTGGACCAAGGGGACAAAAGGGGGAAAGAAGTCAAGATTCCCTCCCCTTAAATCAAGGGGGTGTCCCCTCCTTGTCCCCCATGTGGGATTAAACAAATCCCATAAGTCTCCTTTCCCTATTATACCCTCCCACCTATCCTTGACCAAGGTTAGTTGTTGTCTTTTAGTCTAGGTCTAGGGTTTGAATATTTATAGTCTCTTGTATCATTTGTAGGGGAATTAATGAAAAAATTTGCAAGAGAAATTGTTTGGTGCGCACCCCCCTCCCTTCTTGGTGTTCTTGATGTTCTTCCTCCTTCCTCCCCATTTCTTCTCTAGATCTGATCCCAAATCTTCTATCTCCCTCAAACTTCTTCTTCTTCTCTTCTTCCTCTATCATCTATGATCGTTCACCACCGTCGCCGCCACCGTTCGTGTCGCCGTTGAGCCACCATAAGCCGATCTTCATCCTGCTACCCCAAACTCGAAGTTGCAGGACAGTCGCTCGGTGAAAGGGCTGGTACGGGAGATCCGACCATTGGATCGCCGTGAAACTTTGAGGGTCTGCGGGATAGATCTTGGCATCCGATTTTTCTCACCCATCAAATGTTGTCCAAATTTCACAAAAGAGCTATGTGCATCTTCGTAACCCTTCCCCTTACCCGCCATAAAAATCCTGGGTCCTGATTCGATCATTTGATCCTCGGTCAAAGCCCTTGATCAGGGAGGTTAGGTTCTATCTAGCCAATTCTGTGTTTCGGGATAGTGTGATCAGTCCACTTACAGTCATTTTAATTTCAACTCCAACCATTGGATGAGCTTGGGCTTCAAGTATGTCGTAGGATTTTGAGTCCCCTTTCCAACGGTACCCTTTGTGCCCCGATCCGACGTCGTAGTTGAGTGTACCAGCCGATCTCGCCCGAGCGCACAGATCTGGACAGAAACACAACTGCGGGACAGCCTTGGGAGATAATTCCCAAGAAATCGCCCGCCTCCATTCCGGTGACCGCCGCTCCCAGGGATTGACCCGGGACACCCCAAGAATGTCCCCGCCAGCCGCAGTAGCCAGGAGCCACCCCGGACGTCACCGTACCAGCAGCGGGTCCCACGTACCATCCTACGGGCCCGGGTGAACGTAGCCGACCACGTCCGCCCGAGCACCACTGACTGCTGCCCGCCAAACTGAGATTGGTGCTCCCAAACCCCACGTGTCGCCTGTTACCTCCCTGCGTGGACTGGGCCATAGAATTAATTTCTGTAATTATTAATTATTGTTGTACCGGGAGTTCCAGATCTCGGCCGGGAAGTCTTTCCCACGGCCCGAGCGTGGAGGTACACTCACCACCCCCCTTTGTCATATTTTGCTTAGATAGTATGCATTCTAGATGCCACTACATGTGAGTAGGATATTTTATTAGCTTGCTATATTTAATCACCGCTGTGAGTTGAGAGTGCGACACTTGTCCTGCGACTCGTTCCGAGCACGAGAGTTAGCCGATCACCCGAGTCTCAAAGTCGGTTTCCCAACCGTGCAAGATCGTCACGCTTCCCTTGCCGGGGACGACTGTGAGTAGTGCTTCTTGTTTGGGGCATGATCGCCGCTTCTGGAGCTCGTTCGGTGCCGCATCATAGTGTTGTTGCTGGTCGCGTCGTCTTACTAGTCGAGTCGTCCGATAGAGTCCAAGGTCGCAACCCGTCCGCGTCGAGTCTCGTAGTCGTCCCGCATCAAATTGGTATGAGAGCCGGTTTGAGTCTAGGGTACTCTTCATAAGCACGGTCTAAGTCGATTCTAGGATCATCATTATTTTGAAACAAAAAAAAAGTGTTTTGGTTTGCATCCAGATAACCAGTATATCAAAAGACGTTGCTGGAAGGTTAGGTTACGCCTATCCGAAAAGTAGCCCCACGCGTCGAGTCAGATCTTCAAATTATAGCCTCCGCCACGTACTAGAAATCGGGTTAAGTCTAGGGTCCCCAACTTGCATCGACCCATTCGTATAGGTCCACCCTTAGCTCCCTTTAGGCCCATTGCATGCCCACCTGTGAAGGTGCCCAGTACCATCGCCCTGACACTATGGGTGAACCCTGAGGTGTCAACTCGGGAGGCCGAACACTGAGGACTTGGTGGCTCTACTCATGGAGCGCATGGACAGGTCTGACCAGACTCTTAGGGAGCATACCGAGCGTATGGAGAGCCAATTCAAAGCCATGGAGGACCGCACCGAGGCCTCCGACTGTTCTGTCCAAGGTTTGGTTGGAAGGCTAGAGAGTGTGGAGAGAACCCCTCGCTGGGACCTACCCGGCATTCTTCCGGCCCCTCAGGCGCCTACTGCCCAGCCCGCGCCTGCTGCCCAGCCCACACCACCTCGGGCTGAGGAGCAACGGTCACGTGCCCTCCATTTTGTGGACTACAAGTCCGAGAACGATTACGAGGGAAATGGTCGGCGCCGGCATGGTCACCGACCACACAGGGATGATGAGGACGAACAGATCCTCAAGACCGTCTGTGCGGACCCTCCCACGTTTGATGGGTCCAAGTCTTTGGAACCCAAGATCTACCTTGATTGGGAGGCCAGCATGGACCGGTAGTTTGAGTGGTTCGAGATGACAGACCACCGGAGGGTCAGGTATGCCAAGATGAAGTTGTTGGGGCAAGCACAGACTTATTGGAGCAATGTGGAGAGCTTGCCCTTTCAGTGTCATGAGCCTCAAGCAGGTTCTTGGGATGAGATGAAGGATAGGCTTAGGCATAAGTAACTTCCTGCCATGTACCGTCAGCGACTTATTGATAGGTGGCAGAGTCTCACCCAAGGGGACCGATCCGTGTCAGACTACATCGCGGAGTTTGATGAGTACTTTTTGCGATGTAGTGTTACGGAAGAGAGCACCTTGCCCGTCTCACGCTTCCATCGTGGTTTGCGGCCCCACTAGCAATATGAATCATTTCACCGCAATGTGACCACCTTGGAGGATGCATACCAGGTTGCTCTCGAGTTGGAGCAGTTCGAGGCAGAGTTTGCTCCCGTCCAGTGCCCGGGGATGACTTATCAGCGTGGGACAGACCCTCGTACCACGCCTACCTCCTATAGAGGTTTCCAGTGGCCCGTCCCCCGAAACCCCCTCGGCAGGGCACCACTGCTCCTAGGCCCCGTCCTCTCCCTCCTAGGGACCCTCTCCTCGCCCGCAGGCACCCGTCCCTGCCCCTTGGCCTTATCAGCCCATCGTACCAGCTCGGCCTCTTCTTCCCACACCCATGTTGACATGTTTTTCCTTACTCCTATTGCGCCCCTGTGATTTTGATGATAGAAAACACTATGAGTCAGCATTGCATATCATGAACATCTCTGTCTAAATGAAAGTCCTTCTTGAGCATATAGGAAGTCAATGCATTCACCGTCCTCGCACACATGAAGTCTGTGCATCTCTTAGCTTTGCATTCATATAGTCGGTGCACTCAAACACTTGGTCGATGCATTGCATTCTATCAAATATCAAGTCTATACATCCTTTGCTGTTATGTCCATGCACCAGTTCATCAAGTCTATACATTATTGCATCATGTGCTTTATGCATATAAAGTCTGTACATCGAATGCATAGTCAGTACAACTCCATCATCTCACTTAGCGTCTCATGTTGTGTCTCAACATACCCAGCGTCTCATGTTGCGTCTCACATAGCGCTTCATGTCTTGCTCGCTAAGTCTATACATTCATATGCACAGTCTGTACATTCTTTGACAGCATACCTGAACCTTGATAGATGAAGTCTATACACTCGCCATCATGCATATGCAAAGTCTATACATTCATCTGTTGATAGTTCAGAAAGTCTGTACATTGCTGCATGCGTTAGTTAAGCAAGTCTATACAGACTTGGTCCATGCGTCAGCTAGCCAAGTCTACACATTGCAGTCTGTTCGTGTATCACTTGCCAAGTCTATACATTATCACCGGCTCATGCATCACTCCATTGGCAAGTCCATACATCGTGTGCTTCACGCATTTTCTAAGTCTATACATTCGATTGGTTGCTTGTTCATGCATCATCTCATCAAGTCTATACATCGTCTTCTTGCATGCACACTAAGTCTACACTCACTAGGTGCACGCTTCAAGCCTTAACATGCACCAGGTCCAAGCATAATATAGTCAGTGCATGCCTTCCACAAAGTCTGTACATTCCTTGTGCATGATTCATGCTTCACATACTCAAGACAAAGTCTGTACATTCCTTGTGCATGCATCGGTTCTCAAAGTCTGTACAGCCTGTGGTCGCAAGACCAAGTCTGTACATCGTCTTGTGCATGCATCGTTTCTCAAGTCTGTACATCGCCTTGTTGACGGCATGTGTGTGCATCTCGCTGCTAAGTCTGTACATTGGCCAAGTCTATACATCGCCACTTGTTCATGCATATGTGCAAGTCTATACATTCCTATCTTTACCTATGTTCACTGTTTTAGCACACACACGAAGTCTGTACAGCCTTTGCATTGCACGCGTTCAAAGTCTATACATTGCTGTCGCATGCACTCAAAGTCCACACATGCACACACTTAGCTTGTGCATTATGCATCCATGCTTAAACTCTAGGCACAGCAAGTCTGTACATTGTTTTCTCATGTACGTAAACGTCAAGTCTGTACATCGTTCTCGCGTGCACACTAAGCCTATACACTCCCTTGTGACATGTCTATACATCGGTTGTTTTATACATACATAAAGTCAGTACAGAATGTTATATCTCTGCTTGATCGACTGAAGTAACTCTGTCATTAAACTGGTAGATGACTGAGCACGTGATCCGAGGTTAGTGCCTGGCACGTGATCCGAGGCTGGAAGGGCTGACAGGATGATGACACGTGGAGGAACCTTCTGGACGGGAAGGCGTGGGAATCACACGCCCAGTGTTGCTCCTACTGGAACTGCTATATAAAGAGGACTTCTCCATCTGGAGAAGACTGATCATGATCGAAGCAGAAGGGGCAGAAGTAGAGAGATAGCCTGCACGATCCAAAAGAAGAAAAAGAGTGAAGAAGAGAAAGAGAGAAGAAGCAGAAGAGAAAGAGAAAGAAAGAGAGAAGAAGCAGAAGAGAAAGAAGAGAGAGAGAGAGAGAAGGAGTTCGTGGAGAAGAAATCTGTCCTCTGGCATTTGGATCAAATCCAAGCCAGACCTGCTCCTTTGAGAGCTATATGATTTGTGCTTCATTTTCTACTTTTCGGTGCTGTATTTCTTATTTTCTATTTTACCTTTCTTCAAGTTGTTAGCCAGCGGTTTTGCAGAGGAGGATTCCTCTGGACAGCAAGCTGTGTTGCTCAGCGGGCGAGGTGGATACCTCGGACGGCTAAGCTGTATTGCCCAGCGGAGCAAGCTGTGAGGCTCAACGTATGCAGTGGAGGATTCCACTGGTCGGGTTAAGCTGTAGTCCCCAGCGGAGGTTAAGCTGTAATTCCTCAGCGGTTGTAGGCAAGCTGTGAGGCCCAGCGGTTTAAGCTGTGTATCAGCGGAATCCACACTCGGGTTTGAGTGTGGGGTGGACGTAGGTCTGGAGGATCGAACCTGATGTGAAACGGGCTTGAGGGTCTTCTTCCTTCTGATCAAGGTCACGCTATAGCCTCCTAGCGCGTTCTTGAAGAACGCGCTATATCATCCTAGCGCGTTCTCAGGCAGCAGCAAAATGATGAACTTTGACCTTGGGGCGCTCGTGGATGCCTTCGGGGAGTGAATCACATGGGGAGGACACATAGGAGGGTAGGTATTACACGAGGGATTTTAAACAACACATGAGGGGTCCTAAACATAGATCAAACTAACCTAATACTAGCTAGGATAACTTGGTGAAGGTGGAAGCGGGGGTGGACGACAAGGGAGAAAGGGATGTGGCAGGGCGTGCTAGGACCATGAGGGGGCTTGGCTGGGGCCTCTCACCCGATCCCATCTCAGGACCGGTGCAACCGAGCTTCCTCTTAACCCTAGCAGCGTCGTTGGCGATGGTGGAGGGCGGCGTTCGTCGGTGGAGGAAGAACGAAGCTCCGGATGGAGCCTCACACTCGACCCCATCTCAGAGCCGGTGCATCCAGATCTTCGGGCGTCCTCCATTGAAGGTGAAAGGTAGAGGATCAGGAGAAGATGAATGGGCATCGCACCCGAAGAGGGGAGGAGAGAAAGGGGATTCCAAAGATTGGGGTGATAGCCATGGCTATACTCACAACTCTTTCAAATATTCATTTCTTCATTCTCTATTGCGTAATCAAACAAGATAGGGTACATATATAGGGGGAAGGGGAAGACAAAACGACACTAAAACATTAATTATACTCATGGAAAATGGTGCACATTGAAGACTTTGGGAGTTCCAAGCGCCGGGTTGTTGGACCGTCCGCAACGGCATTCTGTCTGAGATCACGCTAGGGGAACCTAGCGCCTTCTTCAGGTCGCGCTACCCAAAGGTAGCGCGGTCATCAACGGCCCAGCAGCTTCCACGATCAGCTTTGACCTGGCAGCACGCTTTGATTTCCATCAAACCCCTCCACTTTGGAAGGTTCGTCCTCGAACCTAGTAGCTCAAGATCCCAGTCTGTGAGAACAGGCTGGTTCCCTAAGCTCTGATACCACTTGATGTGAAACGGGCTTGAGGGTCTTCTTCCTTCTGATCAAGGTCACGCTATAGCCTCCTAGCGCGTTCTTGAAGAACGTGCTATATCGTCCTAGCACGTTCTCAGGCAGCAGCAAAACGATGAACTTTGACCTTGGGGCGCTCGTGGATGCCTTCGGGGAGTGAATCACATGGGGAGGACACATAGGAGGGTAGGTATTACACGAGGGATTTTAAACAACACATGAGGGGTCCTAAACATAGATCAAACTAACCTAATACTAGCTAGGATAACTTGGTGAAGGTGGAAGCGGGGGTGGACGACAAGGGAGAAAGGGATGTGGCAGGGCGTGCTAGGACCATGAGGGGGCTTGGCTGGGGCCTCTCACCCGATCCCATCTCAGGACTGGTGCAACCGAGCTTCCTCTTAACCCTAGCAGTGTCGTTGGCGATGGTGGAGGGCGGCGTTCGTCGGTGGAGGAATAACGAAGCTCCGGATGGAGCCTCACACTCGACCCCATCTCAGAGCCGGTGCATCTAGATCTTCGGGCGTCCTCCATTGAAGGTGAAAGGTAGAGGATCAGGAAAAGATGAATGGGCATCGCACCCGAAGAGGGGAGGAGAGAAAGGGGATTCCAAAGATTGGGGTGATAGCCATGGCTATACTCACAACTCTTTCAAATATTCATTTCTTCATTCTCTATTGCTTAATCAAACAAGATGGGGTACATATATAGGGGGAAGGGGAAGACAAAACGACACTAAAACATTAATTACACTCATGGAAAATGGTGCACATTGAAGACTTTGGGAGTTCCAAGCGCCGGGTAGTTGGACCGTCCGCAACGGCATTCTGTCTGAGATCGCGCTACCCAAAGGTAGCACGTTCATCAACGGCCCAGCAGCTTCCACGATCAGCTTTGACCTGGCAGCACGCTTTGATTTCCATCAGAACCACCTTAAAAATTCTCTGTGCAGTGGTTTGATTTCAGTATATGCTTCCGCCAGATGAATGGCTAGGGCGCTTCAAATGAGTAATCATGTTTGAATGCTTTAAGGCACACACTGTTTCAATTTGATTCTATCTTGGCTTAGACTTGCTTAGGTGCCTGCATTGTTGCAGTCCAACTGGTTGATCAAGTGTGTCTTGGAATCTGTATATTCCGCAATTGCTCATTGGCCTTCTGTTAGTATCATGAAGAATTTTTAAGTGAGCGAAATTTTTAAGGGGAGATTCATTCACCCCCCCTCTGAATCCAACGCACTGAACCCAACACTTGGTATCAGAGCGGGTTGCTGTGGATAGGATCTAACAATCCGCAGCAGATCCTGCATCTTCTGTGGTGCATTTTAGAGTGGGTTTCTTGTGCTCGGTGTTTTATTTCACTGATTTAGTGTCTTGCTTTGCTTTTCTATTTTCGATGCATTTATCATCTCTCGATGGCTCATCCACCGATCTTCAGAGGTAATGACTTTGACATATGGCTGGAAAAGCTACATCGGCATGTGAGGACAATTGATCCTGATCTTTGGAAGGTGATAACTCACGGTCCTCATAAATTATCGAGGGATGTATCTAAATGGACCGATAAGGATAGATTGAAAGACTCTGTCAACTCTAGAGCATTAGATTTAATGAAAGCATCACTTGTCAGAGCTCTAATTTCATGTGTTTCTTCTTGCAGGTCTGCCAAGGAGATTTTAGAGAAACTGAAGCTTACCAGGAATCGCAACACATGTCTGATGGTTGACGATGATGGATAGCAAGAAGAAAATGAAGAAGAAGATGAAGATGAGGTACCTTATGAATTTGATAATTATGATATGGATGATTGGATTGTAGCATACAATGATTTGCTTGATTCTTACGAAAAGTTGAAAAAATGAAATAAATCTCTAAAAAGGAAGTTGAATGATTATGTGAATGTTAATTCTGGAGGTGAGGATATGGAAATTCTGAAGACAAAAAATGAGATATTCAGAAGACAACTAAAAGAGTTTGATTCTATTACTTCAGATCTAGATCATTTGAAATCTGAGAAAGAAATGCTTATGAAATAAATTGGTTTACACAAAAAGGAAAATCAAGAGCTTGCTTGTGAAATTGATGAATTAAAGGAAAGACTTAGCTTGATTGATGATGATCAGGCTCATAACAATAATGTAGTTCAGAATGAAAAATTGGTAAAAGATTTAGAGTGTGTTAGTTCTGAATTGAATGTCTTAAAATCTGAGAATGAATGTCTTAGGAAACAGAGCTTAAAAGTCAATACTGAAACTCCATGTGAATCTGCTTGCAAGGATTGCTCAAGTCTGAAAGAAGTTAACGAGAGCCTTCATATTGATCTTGAATGGTATAAGGATCTAGTTGCCTCATTAAGAGATCAGAATAATGAATTGCTCAATAAAAGTTTGAAAGATGAACAGAGAGAAGAAGCTCTAATAGAACAGCTAAGTTCCATTACTAATGACAAAAATTCTGCTGAACAAATCCAAAATTTGAAATCTGAAAATGAAAAATTGAAACTGATACAAAAGGGGAATGAAGAGTTGAAGCAGTTAAACACTGCTATGTCAGAGAGACTGCGTGCTCTAGAAAAAGGAAAATGTGTTGTTGGTGGAAATCAATTTGAAAATCAGCTCAAACACAAATAGGAAAATGAAACATTGAAAAGTCTGAATGATGCACTGCATAACAAGGTCATTTCCTATGAAACTGAAATTTTTGGCCTAGAACTTAATGTTTCAAAACTTGAATCTGAAATCTCTGACTTGAACAAATCTCTTGAAAAATTTGTGAGTGGAAAGGATAATTTGGATAAGCTCCTTGGTTGCAAAATTAATTTCCAACGTGAGGGTCTGGGTTTTAACCCAGCTAATAAAAAGAGCCTTGACAGTAAGCTTCACACTTCATTCGTGTATAGTTCTGAGCCAACTAGCACATCTAGTGTACCTATCTTCGAATTCAGTGCTCAGAAAAATCAAAAATCCACTATCAATTCCAAATCTGCAGAACAAATTCAGAAACTGAAAAGGAATGAAAATCTTCAGAAAAAGAACAAAAACACTCCTGCTGGTACAAAGAAAGCTGCACACAAGACACATGATCTCCCACACACTCATATTAAAAAAGGGTCATGTTATTATTATGGGATGGTAGGTCACATAATGGAACACTGCAGATTGTTGTTAAAGGATGAGCATGCTAGTGAAACATTGCATTCTAGAAAGTCCTTTGATAGAAACCATGCTACTAGGAAACCTGATGCTTCATGTTACTATTGTGGTAAGCATGGTCATCTCATGAATGCATGTTTTATCATGAAAGAAGATAATGAACTGCATGCTAGGTCTTCCATGCATTTTCATGGTCCTTACGGAATTAAACCCAAGTCCAGTCAGCACACTGTGTGCTCTAACTGCAATAAGCCTGGGCACAAGGCTGTTGAGTGCTGGTCAAGAAATTACTGGAATAATTCTGAATCAAGCAGCAAGTACCTCAGGTGCTTTGAATGTGGCAAGTATGGGCATATAGTCAGGGACTGCTGGTATGTTCAGGGAAATCACATAAATTCCAAATCTGCTAAATTCCCTAGAGCAAGACCTGTAAATATTTCATGCTTCAACTGTGGTAAGCAAGGTCACAAATCTGCTGAATGTTGGCTGATTAAGAATAAGAAACAAACTGTTCATACATACAACAGAAAATCTTATGATCATGTTTATAGACCTCATACTGCTGTTACTATGCATCATAAGAACCAGAAATCAATCATTTCATGTAGATATTGTGAAAAATTTAGACATTCTATGGACAATTGTCACCTGATGGATCATGATGATAACTTTGCTAAAAGATTGTTCAGAACACCTGTCAGGGTTAACGCAAGACCCAAGGTTGCTTGGGTCCCTGTAGGATCAAAATGATCAAAATGTTGCAGGTGTGCCTTGGAATGAACAAAGAGGGGTAATTTAGCCAAGGCACTCAAAAAGGAAAACCCCAGGATTCTACTCTTCAGGTCAGTTCTGAACACTGTTTAAATTCCATCATCTGAAAATTGCTTGTTTGAGATGGTTGAGCATCTGTTGATCTGATTTGTGTTTAATTGAAACTTTCTAAAGATTTGAAATGAACTTGATGCATTTGATAGTTTCTCTCTATGATTGAACAAGCATGAATTCTCCTTGAGCATAAACTTTAAAATCGTGAGCAGTGCTTTAATTGCATGTCATGCACTTTGTTAGGGGGAGTTTGACTGATGTTGCATTTGAAGAGTAGTGCATGTCATAAAATTTGAAAAACCTAAAAGGATATTCCATTGCATCTAGACAGGGGGAGCATTCCTGTTTAATCACTTCTTCACCTCTTGAACTCCTTCTGTCTAGCAATCTGATCCATTCTCTTGGCAAATGTGTGGTTCACTTGAATTCACTACTGTCTTCACTTGTGTAGCTGTTCTGTCTGTACTCCAGACTCAGCTATTGATTTCTAAACTGCACTGTTCTAATGTTCAACCCCTGTCTCATCATAATTGCTTTCTGCTATTCTCTCAATAAAAATACTTTGTTGACTCCACTGATTTGCTGCAATGTCAATGTTGATTCATCTGAATGAGGAAAGATTTTAGTCAGTGCACCCTAATCATAAATCAGAAATATTCTGAAAAGAAGAATCTTCTATTATACTGGCTTAAGAATGTCTGATGAATCAAATTGATTTAAGACTAATGTATTCATTAAGTTTTGATCTAAAAGACTTGAAAATATATGAATCATTTGTTTAATAAATCTTAACCAACTATCTCATGTAATTTCATGCAAAACCTTCTGAAATCTAAATTTTAAAACCATGGCTTTCCTTGGTTAAGATACATGTAGTTGGTATTGTTCTTAAACTTTTCAGTGATCTAAGAAATGTCTGTATAATCTGAAAATACTTGAAAGAAATCTTGGTCAGAGTAATGACTTTGGTCACAGAGAAACTTGGTTCTCTATCAAAGAAATAGAGCAAGCCCATGTCATGAAGTGCCATAGTAACCTCTCATATAAAAATGATTGAAAATCTGGCAGAGCAATGGCATGGTTGTGTTGAGTAACTGGGGATTCTGGCCTCTGATCAAGGTGTCTCCTCATGTAAAAAGACACTCCAAATTACTAACTCTGTTCTCTTTGAGAGGCAATATGGTTGTCACACTGAGTAGCTGGTTCACTTCACCTAAGACGTGTTGTGCCTCACGTAAAAAGGTGTTGAATTAACCAATCTTGCTCAAGAAATAAGTGCTGATCAATAGAAAATTCTGAAAACTAAAGACAAGTTCAGACACATTTATCTCTGTTTAATCTCAATACTATCTTGTGTAACTTCCAAAGGAGTCATTGATCTTTAAATGAGTAAGATGGAGGGAGATTAAACATGAATATCAGATGAGTTTTTGTTTGGTTCATTTTTATTAAAAGATGATTCAGATATAAGTATTGAGTTTTCCTGATAAACTTTGGATTCATCATTCTTAAATCATGATAGCAAGTTGAAACTCATTCATAATCTATTATAATTGAAGAGTCTGAAATCAGTTTATCAAGATTTATGAAATTGGTGTGCTGATGAAAATCTTCTTCCTCATCCATTTATTGGCATCTGAATCAAATGCACTGTGCTTACAGATTGTGGTAATGCTTGATTATCCCTGTGCTTTTGTTGATATCTCCTTTCATCATAATTCTCAAAGGGGGAGATTTTTTTGCCAAAGGGGGAGACTTTCATTCTATCATTGCATGCATATCTCAAACTATTTTCTTTTTGATGAAGTCAAAGGGGGAGAATAGTTTGACATGAGTCAGTGTGACTCATAGTGTTGCCATCATCAAAAAGGGGGAGATTATTGTGCCCGTGTGATTTTGATGATAGCAAACACTATGAGTCAGCATTGCATATCATGAACATCTCTGTCTAAATGAAAGTTCTGCTTGAGCATATAGGAAGTCAGTGCATTCGCCGTCCTCGCACACATGAAGTCTGTGCATGTCTTAGCTTTGCATTCATATAGTCGGTGCACTCAAACACTTGGTCGATGCATTGCATTCTGTCAAATATCAAGTCTATACATACTTTGCTGTTATGTCCATGCGCCAGTTCATCAAGTCTATACATTGTTGCATCATGTGCTTTATGCATATAAAGTCTGTACATCGTATGCATAGTCTGTACAACTCCATCGTCTCACTTAGCGTCTCATGTTGTGTCTCAACATACCCAGCGTCTCATGTTGCGTCTCACATAGCGCTTCATGTCTTGCTCGCTAAGTCTATACATTCATATGCATAGTTTGTACATTCTTTGACAGCATACCTGAACCTTGATAGATGAAGTCTATACACTCACCATCAAGCATATGCAAAGTCTATACATTCATTTGTTGATAGTTCAGCAGGTCTGTACATTGCTGCATGCGTCAGTTAAGCAAGTCTATACAGACTTGGTCCATGCGTCAGCTAGCCAAGTCTACACATTGCAGCCTGTTCGTGTATCACTTGCCAAGTCTACACATTGCAGCCTGTTCGTGTATCACTTGCCAAGTCTAAACATTGTCGCCGGCTCATGCATCACTCCATTGGCAAGTCCATACATCGTGTGCTTCACGCATTTTGTAAGTCTATACATTCGATTGGTTGCTTGTTCATGCATCATCTCATCAAGTCTATACATCGTCTTCTTGCATGCACACTAAGTCTACACTCACTAGGTGCACGCTTCAAGCCTTAACATGCACCAGGTCCAAGCATAATATAGTCAGTGCATGCCTTCCACAAAGTCTGTACATTCCTTGTGCATGATTCATGCTTCACATACTCAAGACAAAGTCTGTACATTCCTTGTGCATGCATCGGTTCTCAAAGTCTGTACAGCCCGTGGTCGCAAGACCAAGTCTGTACATCGTCTTGTGCATGCATCGTTTCTCAAGTCTGTACATCGCCTTGTTGACGGCATGTGTGTGCATCTCGCTGCTAAGTCTGTACATTGGCCAAGTCTATACATCGCCACTTGTTCATGCATATGTGCAAGTCTATACATTCCTATCTTTACCAATGTTCACTGTTTTAGCACACACACGAAGTCTGTACAGCCTTTGCATTGCATATAAAGTCTATACATTGCCTTGCTGCATTGCACGCGTTCAATGTCTATACATTGCTGTCGCATGCACTCAAAGTCCACACATGCACACACTTAGCTTGTGCATTATGCATCCATGCTTAAACTCTAGGCACAGCAAGTCTGTACATTATTTTCTCATGCACGTAAACATCAAGTCTGTACATCGTTCTCGCGTGCACACTAAGCCTATACACTCCCTTGTGACATGTCTATACATCGGTTGTTTTATACATACATAAAGTCAGTACAGAATGTTATATCTCTGCTTGATCGACTGAAGTAACTCTGTCATTAAACTGGCAGACGACTGAGCACGTGATCCGAGGTTGGTGCCTGGCACATGATCCAAGGCTAGAAGGGCTGACAGGATGATGACACGTGGAGGAACCTTCTGGACGGGAAGGCGTGGGAATCATACGTCCAGTGTTGCTCCTGTTGGAACTGCTATATAAAGAGGACTTCTCCATCTGGAGAAGACTGATCGTGATCGAAGCACAAGGGGCAGAAGCAGAGAGATAGCCTGCACGATCCAGCAGAAGAAAAAGAGTGGAGAAGAGAAAGAGAGAAGAAGCAGAAGAGAAAGAGAAAGAAAGAGAGGAGAAGCAGAAGAGAAAGAAGAGAGAGAGAGAGAGAAGGAGTTCGTGGAGAAGAAATCTGTCCTCTAGCATTTGGATCAAATCCAAGCTAGACCTACTGTTTTGAGAGCCATATGATTTGTGCTTCATTTTCAGCTTTTCGGTGCTGTATTTCTTGTTTTCTATTTTACCTTTCTTCAAGCTGTTAGCCAGCGATTTTGCAGAGGAGGATTCCTCTGGACAGCAAGCTGTGTTGCTCAGCGGGTGAGGTGGATACCCCGGACGGCTAAGCTATATTGCCCAGCGGAGCAAGCTGTGAGGCTCAGCATTTGCAGTGGAGGATTCCACTGGTCGGGTTAAGATGTAGTCCCCAGCGGAGGTTAAGCTGTAATTCCTCAGCGGTTGTAGGCAAGCTATGAGGCCCAGCGGTTTAAGCTGTGTATCAGCGGAATCCACACTCGGGTTTGAGTGTGGGGTGGACGTAGGTCTGGAGGACCGAACCACCTTAAAAATTCTCTGTGCAGTGGTTTAATTTCAGTATATGCTTCCGCTAGATGAATGGCTAGGAGCGCTTCAAATGAGTAATCTGTTTGAATGCTTTAAGGCACACACTGTTTCAATTTGATTCTGTCTCGGCTTAGACTTGCTCAGGTGCCTACATTGTTGTAATCCAACTGGTTGATCAAGTGTGTCTTGGAACCTGTATATTCCGCAATTGCTCATTGGCCTTCTTTTAGTATCAGGAAGAATTTTTAAGTGAGCGAAATTTTTAAGGGGAGATTCATTCACTCCCCCTCTGAATCCAATGCACCGAACCCAACAACTCCCTTTTGTATCCTTCCAACCCCTCTTACTATATCAATATAATAACTGAATGGAATGCGAAGTAGAAGGGGATAGAGGGGCGTGAGTGTGTGATCACCACCAAGGTGCCGAGTGTAATAAACACCCCGTACCTTGGAAAAGAAGGAGAGCACTCGCCTGATGTTCAGCGCTGGTAGGTGTAGACGGTCCTGGAGGATCCACTCCATGGAGTGGACGGTCGCGCGACAGACCGCTCAAAGCGCCGAAGAATGAAGCGGGATGAAGTTGGATCTGGCAATAGAACGGCTCGAAGACAGCCACGTGAAGAACTGAACGGCTGGTGATAGACCGTCCTGATCTCCAAACGGACGGGATGAGGCCGTGCAGAAACGCCAGACTCTAAACTCGTGGGATCTGATCCTCCACCCCTTCCGACCGACCAGAGGGGATGGGCCTCGTGCTAATATGCTGCTGACCGGTAAAACACAATGAAGACCACAAAAGAAAACCCAAATCAGAACTATGACGTATAGTAACTATAAGAATAAGCGAACGTAAACATAATAACTTGGAATGGGGAATACCTGGGGGTTTTTAAACCCCTGTGGGCGTGGAAAACCGTAGGAGGGTGTGTGTAATGGGATGCAATGATGAAAAACGTGGACAAAGAACGAAAGAAACAATGCATGCAATGAAGAAAGGACGGTGAGACTATTAGAACAAAGACTCAAAAACACCGAATACTCCCTGAACCGGAGGCTTATGCTGATGTAGAAAGCCTCCCTCCCTGACTGTAGGTCTCTTAAGAATTCGGCAGAGCTTCGCCATGACTTTGAAATCTCCCCCCCCCCTTTCAAAGCTTGGCCTTAGGGTCTATTTATAGAGCCTAAAAAGCCAGCCCCGAAATTAGGGTTTCTAGTGAAAATCAGCTTGAGATATCAACATAAAATCCATTGATAATAGAATTATCTTCCAACCAGTTCAAACGACACCCCATTTGGTGGAGTATCCGCAGAGAAATGGGTGGAACAAATCAAGGATGAAACCACGAATGGAGAGAGAAAAACCCTTAAATTATTCAGAGACCGGACCATTGCGTGGTCGTGCGATAGACCGCCCCGTCCATTGAACGACCTATTAATAGACCGTTCAAACCTGTCAGTGGAAATTAAATAAATAAGAAATATTATCCAAATATCCATCGAACTAACCGACCATTTCACCGTTGGACTCTCATGGATTGGACGGTCTACTTCAGACCACTCAATTCATGGGGAGGTCCAACACGGACCGCGCATAGCTTGTCGGTGATAAATCCAATAAGATTAGATAAATAGATAATTATCAGAAAAATGAACGAGCTTGGGACTCTGGGAACTGGACGGTCATATGCATACCGTTCAATGACATTGGACGGCTATAGTCAGATCGTTCAAAAGCTTGTCGGTGATAATTCAGAAAATCACCTTAATATCCAATAAATAGATAAACAGTTCAGTGAAAACCGCTTATTGACTGAACGGTCAAGCGATAGACCGTGCAAAGGCTGAATGCTTGAAAATTCATAAAATGTGATAAATCAAGCAAAATCAAGGCCCATTAAGCCCTGAATTGAAGCAGACCGAGTCAGGGAGGGAGGCACCCATAAAATGGGACCAATAAGCTGCCTGGAAATAGCCCAATGAGCAACGGACATCTCGAGGCATCAATAAATGGTTGTAAGAGAAATGACTCAACTTATCGGCAAAAAACGGGTGTCAATAGATGCCCCTCCTTAACGTCCTCTTTGCAGGGGAGCGAGCGGAGGTGAAGCGAAAGAGAAATGGAACATGAAGATGAAGCGAAAATGACGCGGAGCGGACTGCAAAGCGGGCGTTAAAGTAAAATGACACCCATTTTGCCAACGAGCGATAGGAATCTTCCGAAAAACTTCGAATCAACCATAAGGAATAATTAGACCAAAAGTGACACCGATCTGGAGGAACTAACTAAATGAAAGAAAACACACGATCATCCTCATGGGGGACACAATCCCTTGGACCAATAAGGAGACCGGAATAAGCAGCAAAAGTAAAGAATCGGACTAAAACTCCAGACGGAGACCTCTTAGTCAACTAAATCGAGTGAATCGACCAAAGAGAACCTTCCAACCCAGAGTGGAATTGTTCCTCTTACTCAAACATTGAACACATAGCTAACCATCAATGATGGGACATTAGTAGGTGAACCATGGGTCATGAATGCTTAAAAGATGCAGATGATGCATGCTGGGCTAAAATAAAAGAAATGATCAAAACAAATGCAAAGAAAGGATAAAATATAAAATACCCAAGAATAGTATTGTTAGACGGGGAGAATCAGAGTCAAGACACTTATCCGCAACCACGGTGTGCAGGATAGAACCATCCTCCCTAGATTTTTCCAACCTAACGGCCTATCTAATGATTAAACACACGAACCTAGATCATTATTATTTTTGTTAAAGGGGTACATCAGATCCTGGAATACGCAGATAACCAGCTGGTTCTCGAGTGAATATAACATAGTACCATATAGTAATGCAATAAATGATACATGGATAGAAGGCCATACCTGACTTACCTGTGCAGGCAAAACGGCAAGTGACTGACGCTGCAAAGAAAATCATGAACAGGATTTGCAATATCTATCGTCAAGTCAAATTTATCAATGAGTCACATAACGTAGCATAAAAGGCCTCAACATCATCATTTAGGCATGTGAATGGTCCATAGTAGGCCGCTCAAAATATGGAACAACTCATTTACGGTCGTGCAAGCATAAGCGATTTGAACATAAATGCGTGGCTACGCGGTCCATATGTCAGCCGTGCAATACGTCAAATGGCCAGACTCTAGCCGCTCAAAGACAGAGTACCATTGGTGGTTAAACGGTCATATGGAAACCGCCTGTAGAATGAATGATCTATCGACAGACCGCTCAATACCTGGGAGCTTCAAAAAAATAAAACCCTTTCACCTCCCTCCCTCCCCATCATAACCGACGGCGGGAGGGAAGGAGAACACCATCGCTCCCCTACTCCCCCCAAGCTCTCTCAAACCCTCTCATTCCCTCTTCCTTTCAACCTCATTCTCCCCACCCCCTCGTTCCATTATGCGCCATAAGCATCAGGCCCGACGCACCAGCATGACCGGAGAAGGGAGCCAACCACCGCCGCCAGCGGCCACCGGTGCACCACCGCCGGAGGAGACGACGGCATCACCAGCGATCGAGGGAGACGTACCCCCGCCGCCACCCGAGGCCGGAGAGGATCCTGGAGCGAGTGTCGTCGGGGAAGGAGACGCCGGAGACGACGCCCTGACGCCGGAGACGGCCACCGCGGCGGCCAAACCTCCTAAGACTGACAAGGTAGGCCCTTTAAACCTCCCCCCATTGCCATTTTTAGTACTTGCATGATGGTTTAGAGGTAGAATAGGGGCTCACATCCCCTCTAGGAGCCAGTCTGGGGGCCATGGAGGTCCTCTTTGACGGCGGGGAAGGGTTTTCACATCGTCAGGGACGATGGTCACAGGACGGTCTCACAGTGACCGCGTACACAAACCACACGGTTCCCATAGAACCATTCAATACCACGTGGCCCATGGGTGGCCGTTCAAAGAGGATGAACTGACACCATAACACGGTCCAAGAAGGACCGCGTAAAATTAGAGCGGCCCACATAGGTCCATTTCAGAATGTGAAATGCTCAGAATAGAATGGTCTCCATCAGACCGTGGACACTTAGGACGGACAACCCGGGTCCGTTCAAAAACTGAAACACTTAGGAATAGAACGGTTTGTATATGACCATTGAATACAACATAGTCTGTCGACAGACCGTGCAAACCCAGATGATTAGGCACCTAAAAGGGAAGAAACATGGTCAGATAGGGACCATGTGATTACTGAACGGCCAGAAATAATCTGTTCCAGGGCAAACCTCAAGTAGGGGAACGGTCCTCAAAGGGTAGTCCAGATAGCAAAACAATTCAGGGGGAACCGTGGGACTTATTGAGATAGTTGGAATCCAACCGTTGGATGGGGGAACGGCCCAGGGGTGACCGTTTGGTGAGCAGAGAGTGAATTTATTTGAAAAATGCAAGACCCTAAACTAAAATGCAATTATCCTAAATGTATGCAGGGGAAGCATAGGACTCGGATCTCATGGCTGCAGGTCCGGGCAGTGTACCACGCACTGCCCAACTTCCAGCGCAAGAGGCTAAGAGTCATGGGATTCTCAGAGTTCCTCAGCATGAATGTGAGTCGGTTTGACACACATGTACTCTATGCTCTGCACGACCAGTCACACGTTTCTCTTTCCGTGAGGACACATGGTCCCTACGCTCGAGGACGTGGCCCGACTTATTGGCCTACGCATGCATGGGTCTCCAATCAGCTGGAGCACATACCCCGACTACCGGGAGATGGCCCAAGAGCTCCTGGGACTGGGCTTGCTGCACCCTGAGCAACTGTCCACCACCCTAACTCGGGCAGCACTTCAGGACAGCGTGGGACTTCGGCAAGCGGGGATTGCGACAGGAGAGCTGCCCAAGCAGCACCTTGAGAGACTCGTGGACCGAGCCAGGCCACGAGTTGCAGCGGAGCTGGGACCAGAGGCAGACCGAGTACTGCAGAGGTTTCTGATGCTGCTGTTCGGCTGACTTCTTTTTGCGACGCGAGGGGACGTCATCAGCTGCCGCTTCCTGCCGCTGCTCGAGGACCTAGCACACGTCGGTGACTACGCATGGGGGGCTACGGTTCTTGCCTTCCTCTTCGACACTCTGAGCTCGACGAGCAGGCGGACCATGCTTGGCAGGTTCTCACCTCTTCTCCAGGTACAACTCTGACCTCTAGATTTGATTATGCAACACTCATATGCATCCTATATGCTGACGTGTAATGCAATGCAGGTGTGGGCCTACGTGCACTTACGTGGGCTTGGGCGAGGCGAGGAGACTCACCCAGATCGACTACCGATTGCCAGGAGGTGGAGTGCACCCCGGGAGACTGGAGGCCTTCGGAGACAGGTCCGAGAGCTCCATGACGACATGGACACTGTACCGTACACTTCGGTGCAACTCTAAACTTAAACCCTTTAATTAAACGTAGTTATATATGCTTGTGATACTGATGTGACTCTTCTCACTTAACAGGTATGGTGGACACCTTATGCAGAGGAGGGGCACGAGGGCCAGCCCTAGGTATCGAGGGCCCTTGCCTTCTTGGGACGTGATGTGTGGCTTCACTGCATGAACGTAGTGGAGCCACTCTACTTCAGACTGGTGATGAGGACGATTGGCGTCCACCAGCCAGCTGTAGAGTTCCCGACGTCGGAGAAGCCGGGGGAGCGCGTGGGGTGACACCCACGAGGCACGGCGACGGTCCTTGACTGGAAGGAGCGAGCCGCTGAGTAGATTGTAGATTGTACAACACTCGAGTGGGTTGTGACCGCCCGAGCAGAGAGTGACGCGGCGTACTATACGGCATACGCCAGGCACTACCGAGACCAGGTGTTCCGTGGTGCCCGCCGACCGGTACGACTTCTAAACCCTAATGCCTTTCTATCATGCTTTCTATATGATTATGCACTGATGGTTGGACTTTCTAAATGCAGATCAACTCCGAGGGACAGAATGCGGAGTTGCAGGGACTCCTGCACTCCACGATCCGGGAGCGCGACGAGGCCTGCCAGGCCCTGACCCTACTGGTGAGTCTTCTAACCCTAAACTTTTAATTCTACAAATGCTTATGATTATGATTATGCATGTGACTGACCTGGAGTTGGATGCAGCACGCTGAGGGAGCCCAGCGATAGGGGGCCTATGTTGCTTCCTCTTCCTCCCAGGCTCCCGCAGACCGAGCCGAGCGGGATGCCGAGTTTACACGGATGGTGGCTCGAGCCGAGATAGACGAGGCCGCACTCGCTGAGAGGGTATGCAACCACTACACTTTTTCTTTAATGCTCATGCTTATGCAATTGACTGACCATGAACTGTGTATGCAGACGACCGAGCTGACCGCCTCACTGGGCGAGGCCGCTCGACTGCGGGAGGGCGTAGAGCGCCTCCATGCCGAGGCTACCGCCTTACGAGCAGACGTGATAGAGGCTTCGCGCCTCTTTGCCGAGATGGAGCGTTCCCGCGCGGGGACAGCAGAGACAGAGCTACTACGCGCTCGGGCGGTGGAGGCAGAGATGTACCCCGCCAAGGTGGAGCGGGCTCGGCTAGAGGTGGCCGAGCTGCGAGGTGAGGTCCGGGCATTTGAGAAGATGACCCAGAGGCCGAAGCGGAGCGAGACCCCGAGCGGCAGCACTCACGGCACGCAATGTTCCGTTAGGAGCTATTTCATGAGTTCCTTGGGTCACCGGAGGAATGAGGATGAGGAGCGGCACCGGCGACGTCGCGATGAGGTGACCTCAGCAATGCCTCCACCAAAGAGGCATGAGGGAGGCGGAGACAGTGACGGGGGTCAGGGAGAGGGACCGGCCTGACTCTTGTACTAGGGACATGACTTTTGTACCTGATATGATATCATAGTGATATGTTATGTTGTTTTTGATTTTTATGGATAAATGTATGAATTAATGAATGCAAATGATTGACACTAACTAACTAACTACAATTACTAACTCGACGCGAGTGAGACGGACACGAGCGAGAAAGAGAGACGACACGAGTAAGCGAGTGAGGAGGTGAGAGAGGCACGACAGAGTGAGCAGGAGAGATGACTCCAAGTGGGAGAGAGAGGGATGCCAAACTTGACTGAGAGAGAGACGCCAAACAATGAGTGAGAACGAGGGACGCCAAACAAATGAATGAAGACGAGGGACGCCAAACAATGTGAGTGAGGAAGAGAGACGCCAAATAAATGAGTGAGAAAGAGACGCCAAACAAATGAGTGAGAGGGAGAGATGCCAAACAATGTGAGTGAGGAAGAGAGACGCCAAATAAATGAGTGAGAAAGAGACGCGAAACAAATGAGTGAGAGAGAGAGACACGGCCACAGTCTGAGCGATACAGGTGCAAAACAGGTTAAAAATAGGGCTTCAGATATCTAAATGGTCGCAAGGGGACCGCTCAGTCACACTACACGGCCTTCCATCAGACCGTTTAAAGCCACTCGAGCAAAACCCACAGATCCGATTAAACGGTCCATTATTGACCGCTCAAAGAATGGAACGGTTCATATGTGACCGTGTGATGAATGGAACGGTCTATTCCCGACCGTGCCACCTCCAGCATTTGAATCATGTAGATGCCTCATGAACAGTCTAAATGGGACCGTCCAATGATTAGGGCGGCCTCTCGATAGACCGCGCAAATGCACGACCTGAGAGTTCGAACAGGACTCTCTCGGAGAGTCCCAACCCGAGGATAGATGTCCTAAACCGACCCAAGCTCTATCCCAACCCGATCTAGGCCATCCTACCTCACTTCTAGTGGGTTTAGGCCTCTAGCCAAGCCCTTTAAGTAGGAGGGGGCTCTAAATTCGTAACTCACACCGCACCCCTCTTTCTAGGCCTCAAACTTAGGTTATTCTTCATCAACCATCATGAAAAGATCATTTGAGGGGAGTTCCATGGAGGGGGCGACTTTTGAAGGGCCAAAGCCGGCCAGGAAGGAGCGTGAAGTGCTCCAACGACTGACTACGATCCCTCATCATCTCAGCTCGAGTCCTTTGAGAGAGGTATGTTAGCATAATTTCATTCAAGTCAATTTGTTCATTCACTTACACGTTCTTTCTCTCCTTTTCCTTTTCTTTTTTCCTTTCCCTCCATCTTAGCTTCTCCCTGGCTCCAGGCACTATTCCACTTTAAAGTGGATGGCTCCCATGGTCTGTGCATTGCCCATAGGAGTGACATCCATCCTGAAATCTTGGCACCTACACCCACTCTTGGTTTTAGGCCAAAACTGCCCAAAGTTGTCCTTAGACTGGCATAGCTTCTCAGCCCTGGTAGAACTTTGGCATCCTCAGACTCATACATTCATTTTCCCATCTTTTGAGGCCACTATCTTACTAGAGGAGGTAGAGACCTATTTCTCTTTTCCTAGGTCCCAGGCGGGAGAGGAGGATTTAGTGTGTCACACTGTTGCCCCTATAGACCCTAGGCTTATCTTGGGCGGGTTCATACCGGATAGTAAGAACATCCACACCTTCATAGGCCCAAGTCAGATCCACCTTCTTCCTCTTAGCCAGTGGGTAGTTGAACATTGCAGGAATAGGTGTGGGTGGGATGAGGCCATAGCCAAGGCCGCGTCTATTTACTTGTGCGGGGCCATCTTGTTCCCCTCTGTCGACCATGTGCTAGAGACTCCCATCTTTAGTACCATCAGTGGCCTGTGGCGGGGTCTTTCCATCTCTCAGGCCGTCCTTGCCTACTTGTACGAGGGCCTTACCTTAGTAGCTCTAGGAGGTCCTCTCTTTGGCTCTATGATACTTTTAGAGTGCTGGATGGGTGTTAGGATGAAATTCATTCATAAGGAGGATGTCACTTCAGCCAGTCGGATCTTCGGGAGCCACACCCTCTTCTTCATAGGTGGCGCCTTCGGGTTTTCTCCACAGGTAGAGTGCAGAACAACAGAAAAGAAGACCAGTGACGAGTGGTGACTGCACATCAACAGGCTGCCCCTGGGTTGGTTCGTGATGCGCCCTGACTTCTTCCACGACACCATTGTCAGGGTACCTAGGAGGCCAGGCTTGGATCTGAGGCTTGTGAGCGACACTACACTGGCGATGTACAGCCCGCGCCGGTGCTACCTACAGGTTGGACTACCCAGGACCGTACTTCCAGCACTACCCCACCTTCCCGCACTACAGGCGAGGAGGATCTGGACGGAGGAGGACGAGCATGCGGTCAGGAGTGCCCTGATCATGTGGGAGGTGAGTAGGGTGCTTACCCTTCCAGCGGAGGTTGCAGAGATTCCAATGACGCGCCAGGCTTATGTTAGAGAGCTGAGAGAGATACGTCCCTGCGGGGATGCCCAGTGGAGGACTGAGTGATTCTTCTTTTCTTTCATGATGTTTGATATATAGACTTATGTTTAGAAAGATTTGGTAGCTGAAGTTGATGGCTTGGCTGATTTGAGTTTGGGCTTTCTTATGTGATTGAGTGAGTTGGGATATGACTTCAAAATGGACACGGTCACACACAGACTGTTCGGTTGAATAAACAGTTAGACGCTAACCGTGCAAGGAATAGAACGGCTCTATTAGGGTCGTGCTTTAGATCAACGGTAGAGTTGAGAACAGAGAATTGAACGGCCTGCGACAGACCATGATCATGGTAAAATGGTTAAGAATCTACCGTTCATATCCTTGAACGGTCTGACCGTGGCCGTTGAAAGGAATAGGACGATTGCCATAGGACCGTTTACTGACTAAACTTTTAACTTCAACCTGCCCTTACACACACAAACAAAGAAAATAGATTAAATCTATTTTAGGCTTAACCCCTTGCCTGTAGCAAGTTAGGAAATGACCAGTTCTTGATTTTTGGTCAAGGGGGTAAGCCTTATTAAATAGGTAAATAACAAATGAAACTGAATGCAATGGATGCCACGAAATGCAAATGATGAAAATCTTTTTTGTGATTTTGAAAATATTTAGTTTTTTGGGTTTTGAAGTATTTGATTTTTTTTTTGATTTTGAAATATGTGATTTTTTGGATTTTGGAATATTTGATTTTTTTTTAGATTTTGAAATATTTAATTTTTTTACGAATTTTGAAATATTTGATATTTTTGACTTTTAGAGTATTTGATTTTTTTGGATTTTGAAATATTTGACTTTTTTAGATTTATGAAGTATTTGATTTTTTTGGATTTTTGGAGTATTTGATTTTTTTAGATTTTTGAAGTATTTGATTTTTTTTTTTGATTTTTGAAGCCAGCTCAAACCTGACGACGGGGAGCCTTATATCTCACTAGGGGTCTCCTGGGTTCAACGTGCGTTATAAATGACTGCCCCTAGCTGGGGCCCAATTTAGCTTAAAGATGCCTCTACCAAGGCCATACTCGGGGTGCGATCCACTCCTTGGAAATTAAAAGGGAATTTGATAGAAAAGCTGGTAATAGATATAGAGGCTTTTAGGACTTGAGTTCCTCTGACGACACCCCTTTTCAAAGAATTTTTGGTCTGTTGTGCCGGGGCTTTGTGTCCGTCATCGAACCTACATCCGCTCTAGGCACGCATATGACCGGGCTCATAACGTCCCGCGTGAAAACTGTACTGCCACTCTTGCCATGCCTAGTCTCATTATTTTCGGGGCCTTTTAGACTTTCGAGCTTCGAGCTTTTGGATGAGCTTTTAGCTTTGTCTTTATTTTTTGCCCATTTTCTCTAGTTCTTTCCTTTCTTTTTGCTTCTTATAACTGCGGAATAAGGTCATAACGGACTACCCCTATTTGAGACCTCTTTTATCGGGGGGTCTAGATCAGTTCTCGCCCCCTTATTCATCTCTTGCCCCTATCTTTAGCCGAGAGGAGAGAAAAATAAGGATTTTTGCGTTCCCTGAGCATGGCCAAGGGAGAAACGGTGTTGCGCAAAAAGGGAAAATCGAACTACAGGGGGTCGTGTAGTGTGAGAATGTTGAACCGGGGATCTCCCTTCGTGATCAAGTAGAGGCACACCCCGCCGTCGGGCCGTTGCTGGCTTGACCCTATGGATAAAAATATTGTAAATACAACCCATTCCATGGATTTGGCAATTCTTCACCTTCCGCGTTAACAAGACGGTACGCGTTACCAGGATAGACTTCCTTAATTATAAATGACCCTTCCCAATTAGGTTGCAGCTTAGACCCAGGACCTGCTTATCTGATAAATTTACGCTTCAAAACCATGTTACCCACTTGGACTTTTCTTTCAATAACCTTCTTTTGAAAATATCGCGAGACACGTTTTTGATAAACCGAAACGTGATTGGCCGCATTTAGCCTCTTCTCATCTAAGAGTTCAAGTTGTACTAGCAACGCCTCTCGACGTTCGTCGAGATTCAATTCTTTGTCCAACTGCACTCTTAGAGATGGGATCAAGATCTCGTAGGGGAGTACTGCCTCCATCCCATAGGTGAGAGCAAAAGGAGTTTGTCCCGTGGGAGTACGGACGGAGGTGCGATAAGCCCATAGAGCTTCTATCAGTTTATCGGCCCAATCAGCAAATTTGTGCGACTCACATGTTTTCTTAATGATTTTAAGGAGAGTTTTGTTCGTGGCCTCGGCTTGGCCATTACCTTTAGGGTAGTATGGTGATGAATGATGTAATGAAATATTAAACTTTGTTGAACCCCCTGCGTGAATGTTCTATTTGTTGGATTTTGATGATGACCAAACACTATATTAGACTAGAACTTTTGTTGAATGAATAAATTTAATCAAACTCATTTTGAACTGCTTTATTATGTAATTACATTTTGCTTCTTAGTTCATGATCCAGTAATGATGTCGGAGGAGGTATTTTTGTAGGATCAAGATCATCTCTCTTTAAGTAAGTGTTTTTAATTATGTTTGTCAAAGTTTCAATCTAACTCCAATTTTGCATTTTTACAGAAATATGGAATGAAGCTAACTTCCTAAATCATTGAAGGATGATTGGTGAGATCCAAACAAAACCTTACCCTTTAATAAGTTGAATTCTTTTGTAGTTGTCATGGGTTGACCCCAAGGGTTGATCCTTGTTTATAACCAGCTCATAGGAATGATTAACATGTTAGAGTTCATGGGGTTGACCCCAAGGGTCGACCCCTTGATGGCTGATAGCTCATTTCTTTCTTTTTGTTGAGAAGTAGTTCATGGGTCGACCCCATGGGTCGACCCCTAGGTGCTCCCGAGCCCCTAGGGTCTTCTGTTTTCAGCTATAACGTGCGTGGGTCGACCCCATGGGTCGACCCTTTTTGGCACCCGAGCCCCTCGGGCTACTCAGTTTTTTGTCGGTTGGCGTAATGGGTCGACCCCATGGAAATTTCTATTGTCGGGCATCATGTCCCGTGTTTCGTGGGTCGACCCAATGGGTCGACCCCTGGAGTTACGGACCGCCAGTCTGGTTCGAGATCCGTTTCGTGGCCGCCGCTTTTGTTCCTCGTTTGCCCTAATGTTGGGAGATCCGGGGCTCCCATCTTGCTACACGTGTCCCCTCTCCTTGGGACTATAAAACCAATGATTAGGGCGACCATAGAAGAAAGAGAAAAAGAGGCATATTCGAACTGATCAGCTTTTGGTCTTGTAGGAGAAGAAAGCTCGTGGGGAGCCTCTCAAAGCGCGAATAGAAGCTATCTACTTCAAAAATAGGCCGACCCCCTTGCTGATTAGATGCATCCTGAGCAAGAACTAGAGCTTTCCTTCCTTATTTGAAGCTGGGCAACTTGGATCTCGAGCTGCACATCAACATCCGGGCTTCATCTTGAAGATCTGTCTACATCTTGCATCATCGACCAAGAAATGAAGAACCTCAGCTGGGTCATCGTTTGAAAGGGAGATTTCTGGCGACCTCAAGATCTTTATTGCATATACCCTGTTCATTCTATTTCAGTTTTGAAGGATCATTGTAAATCTAATTACTTTTCTATTGAACGAAATATTGTGTGTGTGTGTGCGTTTGCTGGTCGCAGTGCACGTGTGTGTGTGTGTGTGGCTGTGTGCTTCACAGCGTGTGTGTGTGTGGATTTTCACTCTTTAGTGGAAGCAATCCTCACTCTGTGAGGGGTGGACGTAGGGGACACTGTTGTGAACCCGAACCACCTAAAATCCTCTTGTTCATTGTGGTTTGCTTCTACGTTCTTTCACGAGTGGGCTTCTTGTCGAGCGGAGTGTCGTTCATATCTCGACTATTCAGATTTCTATATATTTCCACTGTTCGTGTGTTATCATCAACGGGTGAGAAGAGTGTGCTTCATTTATTATCCTTTCATTACATCTATTGCAAAAGTTTGTAGTTGAAATTTTTAGTGCCAATCAATTCACCCCTCCCCTCTTGATTGCCATCTACCGGGGAAAACAATTGGTATCAGAGCACGGTCTCTGAATTTTTACTGATCTCATGATCTTAGAGTAAGATCTAGTAAATGGCAAACAAGGGGCTGATGCCCGAAGGGCACTCTATACATAGACCTCCATTCTTCGATGGGTCGAATTACTCATATTGGAAGAATCGGATGTATGTATTCCTGAGGGCTCAGGAATTTGAAATTTGTCATGTTATTAGTAGTGGTCCATATCAATTGCCTCCTAAAGAAAAAGAGTGGGGAGAAGAACATATCAAGAAGTGCATAGCTAATTTCAAAGCTATGAATATAATTCAATGTGTAATTCATCCAAACGAGTACTCACAAATTTCGATGTGTGCTTTCGCGCAGGAAATGTGGAACAAACTTCGTTTAATGTATGAAGGAACATCGGAAGTGAAGGAGACTAAAGCGAATTTGCTCGTCCGGGACTACGAATTATTCATGATGAAGCCGGATGAAAACATTTCAGAAATGTTTGCTAGATTGTTGGAGATCACCAACGGGCTGAAGGCACTTGGGAAGGAATACTCCAACCAAGATCTTATGAGGAAGGTATTAAGGTCCCTCTCACCACAGTGGCATACTAAGGCCACGGTCAGTGAAGACTCAAAGGACCTTAGTACTCTGACGCTTGATGAGCTAATTGGGTCATTAATGACCTATGAGCTGAACATAAAAAGGAATGAGGAAGATGTCAAGAAAAAGAAGCCGATCTCAAGCATGGCTTTGAAGACCAACCTCCAAAGATCGAATGACAGTGAAGATGGATCTGGTTCAAATAGTGAGGATGAAGAACTGGTGGCCATGATAACACAAAGGGCCAGAAAATTCATTAGAAAGTCCAGAAGAGCAGGAGCTCCATTCAGAAGAGGGCCAAGGAAAATGATTCCAAGGAAGGGAGAAAGCAGCAAGAAAGAAGAGATCATTTGTTATGAATGTAAAAAACCAGGGCACATGCGTGGAGAGTGTCCCGAACTTCATAAAAAACTTAAGAAAGGGAAGTTCAAGAAGCCTAAGGCAATGGTGGCGACTTGCAGCGATGAGGATGACACCGAAGACAAATCGGAAGATGAATTGGATGAGCTTGTCCAAACATTGTCTCTAATGGAGAATGATGAAGACTCCAATGAGGTACATTCTGAAACTGATGATCTCTCATGTGAACAATGAGAAATTGCTTATGAAGCCTTGTATGAAAAATGTAAAAAGTTAAAGTCTGAAAATAGAATGTTAAAGAAAAAGATTGACTAAAGCATATCAAATGAATTTCCATGTCTGAAATGTGCTGAATTATCATCCAAGCTTGAAACACTATCTTACGACAATGAAATGCTCAATTCCAAAGTCATTTTGTTTGAAGAAGAACTAACATGTTTAAAAGAAGAACAACAAAATGATGAAAAATCCATGAAAGCCATTGAAGAAGTGAATGCTAAAGTGCAAGCCTTGGAAAAGGATAAAATGTAACTTGAAGAAGCAAAAGGGGTTTTAATGGGTAAGGTGAAAGATCTGAAAGAATCACTAGCTAGATTTGTCAAAGGAAAGCAAAATCTAGACACCATGCTAGGAATGAGAGTGAATTTTATAAAGGAAGTACTAGGTTATGAGCCATGCAACCAGAAAGCTTTTGAAAACAAAACTCAAACTTCCTTTGTGAATGCTAATGCTTCATCTTCATCATGTTCTTCACATAAAAAGAGTGAGAAATACATTCCGGTTCACAAACCATTCGTGAATGATTACAAGAAAAAAAATCTTAACAAAAAGGTTGTTTCATGTTTCTACTGTGGAATGTATGGTCACACCATGTATACATGTAGGTTAATGTTGGCTGATGAGAAACAATTTGCAAGAAAATCAATGTGGTTGAATAGATCAAGAGCTTCTAACCGATATGGACCCAAGCAAGCTTGGGTACCAAAATCATAGAAGTCTTCTTGTTTTGATGATTTGTAGGTCTACATGAAGGCTTAAAGAAACAAATGGTACCTCGATAGTGGATGCTCGCGACACATGTCCGGGAACAAAGAAATCTTTGCAGACCTCAAGGAAAAGGATGGTGGACTTGTTGCCTTCGGGGGCAAGGACAAAGGAAAAATCGTTGGAGAAGGTAAGATTGGTAAGGGATCTCCTCATAGTGTGGAAAATGTTTTGTTGGTTAAAGGTCTCAATCATAACTTACTTAGTATAAGTCAACTTTGTGATAAAGGGTGCAATGCGATTTTTGACTCCACGCACTGCACTGTTGTAAATAAAACTACACAGGAAATAATGTTTATAGGCGTTAGACAAAATAATGTATATATGATAGACTTAGATGACACATCACACAATAATCTTTGCTTAGTTGCAAATAACTCTGACAATGCTTGGTTGTGGCATCACCGTCTTGGGCATGCCAGTTTTAATGTTCTTTCAAAGTTGTCCAGAAATGATTTAGTTGTTGGGATGCCAAAGCTGAAGTTTGAACCTGACAAAGTATGTGAGGCATGTAGCAAAGGTAAGCAAACAAGAGCCTCTTTCAAACGCAAGAATGATGTGACTACCACTAGGCCCCTTGAAGTTCTTCATATTGATTTGTTTGGACCTAGTAGAACTCACAGTCTGGGTGGCAAGTTATATGGGTTTGTTATTGTAGATGACTTCTCACAATTTTATTGGGTGTATTTTTTGTCACATAAAAATGATACTTTGAAAGAGTTTGAAGGTTTTTGCAGGAAAGTGGAGATTGAGAAAGGATGTTCCATCAAGAGAATTCAAAGTGATCATGGTAAGAAGTTCGAGAACACTGATTTTGATGAATTTTGTAGGAAGCACGGATACTCGCATACATTTTTAGCACCAAGAACTCCAGAACAAAACGGCATCGTGGAGAGAAAGAATAGAACCCTCATTGAGATGGCACGGATGATGCTAAGCGAGAACAACCTTCCTAGGTATTTTTGGGCGGAAGCCGTTAGCACGGCATGCTACATAATAAACCGAGTTATGGTAAGACCAATCTTGAGAAAAACACCATATGAACTCTTCAAAGGTAAGAGGCCCAATATCTCTCACTTGAAACCATTTGGATCAATTTGCTGTATTCTTAATAACAGAAAATCTGATTTGGACAAATTCGATGCAAAAAGTGATCGTGGAATTTTTCTTGGGTACTCTCTTGCTTCTAGAGCATATCGGGTTTATAACCTGAGAACTCTTGTAGTAGAGGATAGCCCTCATGTTATTGTAGATGAGTCATGTAATGTAAATGTTGATAAAAGCTCAAAATTGCAGGATGAAGAAGAAGAAACCAGTGAAGAGATCCCACCAAAGGCAGCGCAAGGTCAAGCAACTCTAGGAGAAGGATCAGAAAGCAAGGATGATGAAAATCAACAAGGACAGCAGCTTCCTCGGCAGTGGACTTTCCACAAAAGCCATCCTCCCGAGAATGTGATTGGTAATGTAGAAGATAAAGTGAAAACTCGATCTTCATCAAGGGAAGTTGACAATTTGGATTATCTTGCATTGTTCTCTCAATTTGAACCGCACTCTATTGATGAAGCCTTAAAGGACAATTCTTGGATCTTAGCTATGCAGGATGAACTACACCAGTTCCAAAGGAACAAAGTGTGGTTCCTTGTACCTCGTCCTAAAAGCCACTCCGTGATCGGAACCAAATGGATTTTTCGAAACAAGTTAAATGATCAAGGAGTGGTAATTAGGAATAAGGCCAGGCTAGTAGCCAAAGGCTATAGCCAAGAGATAGGAATTTACTTTGATGAGTCTTTTGCCCCTGTGGCAAGACTTGAGGCAGTGAGAATTCTTTTAGCATTTGCATGCCATCATGATATTAAACTTTTTCAAATGGATGTGAAAAGTGCATTTTTGAATGGTTTCATACAGGAGGATGTGTATGTGGAGCAGCCTCCAGGATTTGAAGATCATGCATATCCAGATTATGTTTACAAATTGGACAAGGTGCTTTACGGTTTGAAACAAGCTCCCCGCGCTTGGTACGAGAGTCTGAGTTATTTCCTTGTCAACAATGGGTTCAAACGTGGTAACATTGATCAAACCTTGTTTACCAAAGTAAATGGTAAGAAAGTTTTAATTATTCAAGTATATGTCGACGACATAATTTTTGGTTCTACTGATATCACCTTGAGTGAAAAATTTGCCAAACTTATGCAAGGTGAGTTTGAAATGAGTATGATGGGAGAATTGACCTTCTTCTTGGGCTTGCAGGTCAAACAAATGGTGGATGGCATTTTCATATGCCAAAGGAAGTATGCTCGAGACTTGCTCACAAAGTACAATTTCAGCAAGGTGAAACCTCAACCCACACCCATGTCAACCTCAATCAAACTCGATCAAGATGAGAAAGGTAAATCTGTGGACCAAAAACTTTTTAGAAGCATGATAGGATCATTGTTGTATTTAACTACCAGCCTGGCCCGATATTCAGTTTGCAGTTTGCTTGTGTGCGAGATTTCAGTCCAATCCGAAAGAAACACACATGTCGGCTGTGAAACGCATTTTTAGATATATTGCTGGTTCAGTACATTTGGGCTTATGGTTTCCGCGTAATTCGAGCTTTGAACTGATTGCTTATTCTGACGCCGATTATGCGGGTTGTAAAGTGGACCGAAAAAGCACTAGCGGGTATTGCCAATTTCTTGGGGGATGCATGGTTTCATGGGCCTCCAAGAAATAAAATTTAGTGGCTTTGTCAACCACCGAAGCCGAATATGTGGCTCTTGGTAGTTGCATTGCCCAGGTGCTTTGGATCCAACAACAAATGATTGACTATAGCATCTCCTTCAAAAACACCCTAATTTTGTGTGATAACACTTCTGCTATAAACTTGTCAAAAAATCCGGTTTATCACTCTAGAACGAAGCATGTCGAAATTAGACATCACTTCATTCGAGATCATGTTAGTAAGGGTGATGTTGAAATAAATTTCATTGAAACAAATAATCAAATTGCCGACATATTTACCAAACCGCTAAATGAAGAAAAATTTACATCTTTTAGGAGAGAGTTAGGGGTGTGTAGAATAGAGGAGTCTAATTCATGAGTTTCTGCATTTTACATCATACTTAGTGTTGCTAGCATGCATATTTTGCATTTGTGTCATTCATACTGTTGCATTAGATGGGTCTCCTTTTTCATGCATATGCACCATGTTGCTTGAATTGCAATAAATTGAATTGTGTGAAATTTCCACCTTGTATGAATTGCATTTCTTCTATTAAATATGTATGAACCCTTTCATTGCACTCTTCTATGGCCACACTATTTTGAGTTCAATAAGTGCATCTCAATGGAGCTGATCAATCGAAATCTGAATTGTGGAGAGCATGGTAAATAAACTTCTAAGGCAATCTATCATTTCCTTGAAATATCCTCCCCAAATGATTCAAACCTCAAATATGTCTTTTTTCCTTGACCTTCATATGTTTTAATCATTGGGGAATTGAGCCTATCCTTCTTGGTACTCCAAATCTTCATATTAAAGAAAATCTCCATCTGAACAGGGGATGGGTCGACCCATGGGGTCGACCCCTGTCAGTTCGCTCAAAATCGGGGCTCAGGCTACTCGAGGGTCGACCCATTGGGTCATCCCATTACGGGCGGTCGCGGTAAAACGCGAACCGTTCCGTTTCGGAAAGGGTGTGAACACCCTATTCTTCAACCCTAACACTATAATACAGCCCCAGCTCCCTAGTTCGACCAGCCACCACCTCTTGGAAGCCCTGAAACACTCTATTGCAACCCAACACCGCTCCAGCCCTAAGGCGAGCTCCAACCGGTGGCTACTCGCGGGTTCTCTCCTTGCTGCGTCCATAAGCATCTTTCTTCCTCCCAGATCCTCTGAGGTAAGGCCATGGTGTTTGGAGAGTCATAATTTCTGCGTGAGGGGCTCCTCTTTTCGAACCAACAAGATCTAGGAAGCCTCTATAGATTTTGATCTATCTGGTGGTTCAGATGGCACCCAAACGGTGGTCTTCTCGTCAGGGGGAGGAATCCAGCAGCTCTGCTCATCAGCGAGAGGAGTTCCACCGCACAAGAGAGATACGATCCAAAGAAAAAGAGTTAGAAGCAATGAAATCACAAGCCTTGGCCTCCGGTAACAAAACTGCTCACAGAAAAATTCTCCGCCCTCGTGTGGTAGATTTTATGAATTTGGTTGAATACTTGCCAGGCCTAGTGGATATTATTTGTAGTCAACCAAACCTTGATCATTTCATGTCTGCACATCGTCGTGTTTATTACAAGTTAGTGAACCAGTTCTATGGCAATATGTCAATCAAAGCTAACAAGCAGTTTACTGTGGTAAATGGAGAAGTGATTACTTTGACACCCGAATTTCTAGGTAATGCTCTTGGCTTACCATATCATGAAGGTTACACTTTTGGTGATCTTGATTTTGATGAAGAAGAGGTCTATCAAATGATGACCTCTGAGGAAATGGGAGAAAGGTCCACCACCGATCTTAATGCAAATCGGTTTCCCTCCATGCAGCGCATTCTACATCACATGATGACAACCATTTTGATACCAAAGGGTGGTGGAAGAGACAAAGTTACTGAATTCCATATGTTCTTGTTTTTCTGTCTGATGAAGGGTATCCCTATCAATTTCCCTTCCACTATACTTCTTCACATATCCGCATGCTTGTGTTGGGACGCTAAAGGGTGATCTAGAGGGGGGTGAATAGATCAAACACTCGATAAAAACTACTGCAGTAGAATCAAATGCGGAATGAGTAATTCTGCTAAACAGATAGAATGCACTAATCAACGACCAACCAGAATTGCTGAAGAACCCACTTAAACAAACATCTACTGCGCAAAGTACAGAAGTAAAGGAGCGATGCAAACCATAAGGCAATCACACAGTAGACAATAGTTTTTAGGTGGTTCGGTCCTCCAGACCTACATCCACCCCACACTCAACCCGAGTGTGGATTACTACTGACTCACAGCTTGAACCGCTGGGCCTCACAGCTTGCCTACAATCCGCTGAGCCTCACAGCTTGCTGTCCAGTGGAATCCTCCACTGCAACCGCTGGGGATTACAACTTGACCCGTCCAGAGGCAGCACCTCTGCAAACGCTGACTAACAGCTTGAAGAAATGAGTTCGAAAAACAAAACAGAAAACAAACGAAAAGGAAATGTATCCCTGCAGGGAATATAGCTCAAACAGGTGAGCAAACCTCAGATCTGGTTTTGAACAAAAGATCTAAGGAATAAAACTCTCAACACTTCTCTCTCTCAACTCTCTTTCTTTTTCTCTTCTGCTGGATCGAAGGGCTCTCTGCTTTTCCTTCAAGGCTTCTGCATTCGATTAGTCTTCTTCTGTGGAAGAAGGCTTCCTTATATAAGCAGTCACAGCAGGAGCAGCCCTGGGCGCGTGTCTTCCACATTTCTCGCCCAGAAGTTTTGGCCACATGTCATCTTCCTGTCAGCCCTTCCAGCCTCGGATCACGTGCCCTTCATAAGCTTCACGAACAGTACCTGTCAGACAGATAGAAACTTATCAGTTTAATGTCGACACCTTGTACAGACTTCGTTCGAAGCAATGTATAGACTCTACAATGCGAAGACAATGTATAGACTTTGTAGTGTGTTATGCAGAATGCATCAAGCGAAGTATGAACATCAAGAATGAATGCAGAATGTATAGACTTTGCAATGCGAAGACAAAGCATGTACAGACTATGCGTTATGCAACCAGACGATGTCTAGACTTGCTCATGACTGTCTAGACTCTACATGCGTGCTATAGCAATGTACAGACTTGCTGACAAAGCGTTGTGCAGACTCTGCGTGCCACAATGTACAGACTTGCCAGTGTATGGATTTGGTGAGCATGCAGCACACAGTGTGCAGACTTGATGCAATGCAAGGCAACGAATGTATAGACTTCACAATGTGTAGACTTGCTAAAAGAAAGGCTGTGCAGACTTGATGCAATGCAAGGCAACGAATGTATTGACTTCATGATGTGTGGACTTGCCAGAAGAAAGGCTGTACAGACTTGAGCAAGCACGATGTATAGACTTTGGCAAAGCAGCGATGTACAAACTTGCACAGTTCCAGGTAAAGGATGTATAGACTTTACCTGATAGTCCAATGTACAGACTTTACTTCGTGCAAGCTACAGTGCTAATGTGTGGACTTAGTGTGTGCGAGCATGCTAACATGCAATGTGTAGACTTTGAATCAAAAGGATGCACAGGATGTATAGACATTGGCTAATGCTGCAAGTGAACGATGTATAGACTTCAGCTCGTGAAAGCAAAGCCAATGTATAGACTTGGCGTTTGTACAAGCAGAACGATGTACAGACCTTGTGCTGTGAACACAGGCTGTGCAGACTTGAATGATGCATGCACAAGACACTGATGTATAGACTTAGTCTATGCATCACTGTATAGACTTCGTGTGTGTGCTACAGAACAATGTCTAGACTTTGAAAGCTTGAACATGAACAGGCTGATGTATAGACTTTAAGTGATAGCCCAATGTACAGACTTGCATGAGACGCTCGATGTATAGACTTGACGAATGAGACGCAACATGAGACGCTCAATGTACAGACTTTACGAATGAGGCACCCGATGTACAGACTTCAACTCTCAACTGAGACGGTGGATGAGACGCTAGATGCTGTACATACTTGAAGATAATGCATGCTGCAATGTGTAGACTTAGCCTATGCATAAGATGCTAATTGAGACGGACGATGTGTAGACTTAGCCTATGCATAAGATGATGGACTCTGTACAGACTTGATGACAATGCATAAGACGATGCATGAGACGATGGACGCTGTACAGACTTGAGTGCTCTAACTATGCTCATGCAATGTATAGACTTGCCTTAAGCAAGGGCTATACAGACTTGTTGCCTAGCCGATGTACAGACTTCCTATATGTTCAAGTCCAATGTATAGACTTGCTGAGATATGCACCTGAAGAATGTACAGACTTTATGCAGACTGACTTTGATGGATGTATAGACTTAACCGATGCAGACTAGTCCGGTGTACAGACTTGCTCGTCTGTTATACTGAATGCATGCTGGTCTGTTATACTGAATGCACTTAAACAAGGTATGCACATAGCAGATATTGAACTGAAGCAATGGATGTATAGACTTGATATCTGACAGAATGCAATGCATCGACCAAGTGTTTGCATATGCAGTAACTAGCAGTAATGCATGTATACTAAACACAATGAATGGCTCACTATGAAAGTTTCACTGTGTTGCTATCATTAAAACAAAATATCATAAGCTTGTGCCTAAGGGGCACAACATTCTCCCCCTTTTTGATGATGGCAACAAAGTGACAGTGAGTCACCAACCAAAAATTTCTCCCCCTTTGACATGATCAAAAAGAAAGAAAAACATGAGTGCAACATGCAGATGTCCCTTACAACATCTCAAACTCCCCCTGAATGAATAACTCCCCCTGAATTGATTCTCCCCCTTTGAGAAAGGAATATGAAGATAGGAGGGAAAGAACATGAATAAAGAAGGGGTCACTACTCAACAGCTGAAGCAATGGTTCAGAAGGTGAGCATGATTATAAACAACTGTTAAAGCATAAGAATCGGCAATATACAGTCTTAAAAAAAATTCAGGTTTAACAGTGATAAAGATAGAGTAAAGCAGCTGACCACTGAAAAAGAGTTTATAGACTCCATTTATAGCAATGAATCTAAGGCACATGGTTTTAATAGAAAAGTCAGAAATAATACCCTTTGTGATTAAACATGGAAGATCAAGAAAGGTAACTTGAATATGTATTGAGAAAAACAATTTTCACTCAATGACTTTTGATTTCAAAGAGTTACAGCAGTTTGTTTTTCATTTTTTTTTAATTTTTAGAAACTGAGCTAAGTGAATAGACCAGTGGCATTTATGCTGTTGACATTAGGTGTACACCTTGATCAGAGGCATGTACCCCCAGTTACTAGGCATAAACTACTAGATCTATTTCAAATCAAGACCCACACAGAACAGTTTTCACCTTTGACATTAAGAGTACACCTTGATCAGAGGCCAATACCCCCAGTTACTTGGTGACAACTCCCCCTATAGATTTGACCCTATGAACAGAGGTAGTATGAAGCACTTCATGACTTATGAATTCTCCTGCTTCTTTGGAGGAGATCACAGTTTCTCAGTGCAATTCATCCATTGCTCTGTCACTATTTTCAGCTCATTACATTGATGATCTTATTTACTGCTGCCCTTATTTCTTTTAGAGTGATTGTTTAAAAAATAGTACACACTCTATTTACCTTTTCTAGACATTTCCAGATTAACACATTCAGGTAAAAAAAAAACTTTTTCTACTCTAACCATGAGACAGAGATTAAGAGTTATAAAAGTTTTCTTTTATCTCAAGTTCTGAAGTACATACACTTAACTCTTCAATTTATAAAGGTTAAACCTTTAGTTCCTTCCAATTTACAAGTGTAATTCTTATAAATGAACAATTGCAATAACCACAGCTCGATGTACTAAACCAGAAGCAATGCTGTTGTTCAGTGAAGGTTAGGGAAATGATGGCAATTGTTAAAGAGTGATAGCATAAGCAATAAGATCCAAGAGCATCTGATGTCAAAGACTATGAAGGAATTGAGTGGGGACTATAAGGAGTGAAAAAGATTCAATGTCGAGAACAGAACTCTCAGCTCCCCCTGACACCATGATGCAAGAAATATGCTATGCAATGATCATTTCTTTTCAGATTTTTCAAATATGATGCAGTACACTGTTCTACATGAGGACTTGACCCTTGGTACTTGGCGAAGAACCTGGTCTCAAGGACCATCTCACACATAGTAAGAACCTCCAGGCAGATTTTCCTACCTTTTAGTAGCTTACCATTTAATATACCAAGGTTATGCAAATGATATATGCAGTGCAAAGCAGTCCTATATGCATTGAACAATTTTCTTGATGCAAATGATAAATGCAAAAATTAGACACATGCATCAACTATATGCATTAAATGAACCATTCAAACTCAGTGCAATAGCTGGCAGAAGAAGAGCATCAAATTTATGCAGAATTAAATCAGTAGTTGAGTCTGGAAAGCAGACTGATCAGCTAGACAAGAAGAGAAAATCAGAAATTAAGCAACCGAATCAACATGACTTTCTCAATTCAATTCTAAAGGTAAAACACTTACCTGCTTTACCTGACTGATTTATTTTTACCCTTAGTGTTGCATCAGATTGTTGACAAGGCTTCCAATCTCTTTTAGCTTTTAGAACTTTTGGCCCTGCCTCTTGTCATATGCCTGGAGTAGCTATTCCTGTTTCAACATTTTGTTCCCGGCTACCAGGCATACCTGCAAACACACTTAGGGAGCAGATTTTGGAACCCAAGATAGTTTGGGCCCCAAGACAGAAACAGACATATGAGAGTGAAAACATGACAAAAGTTGTTTAGGGATCAACATTTGTGTGAAAGTGGAAGGTTTGGTGGATTTTACAGCTTGAGAGTTCTTTTTATTATTTTTATTTTTCTCAGCACCAACAGGTTTAGTTTTCTTTTTCTGGTGCTTTGATGGTTGTTGTGTAGTCCTGGCATTCATTTTATTAAAAGTATTGTTATTTTTCTGCCAGTGCCTTGGCCAATGAGTGTACTGGAAGTTGTGGCCCAAATTGGTCCTAGGCTGACCATAGCACACCTGTTGACTAGGACTCCATGTCCTAAAGTGACTATCCCATCTCCTAGCTGGCTGAGATCTATAGGGCTGAGTGGGGAAATTCTGATACCTAGACCTCATGTACACATGATTTCACCCAAACCTATTAAGTGGTTGTGAGTGAATGTGATGATAGACTTGGGCTCGATGGAAATAGGGATGAGCAAACTGGTTCCTAGCTACACTTGGTCTCCCTGCCACCTTTGACCCTCTAGGTTTCTGCACTGACTTATATTGGGTCTTTTTCTTATCAATGGATGGTGGTGGAGACTTAGCAGCCTTGGACTGGGGTTTTGATGTGCTAGCTGGCTGACCCCTAGCCTTGGACTTACCCTTGGGAGAAGAGCATGCAGCTCTAGGCTCTACAACTTTCTACTTTCCCTTGTCCTTAGCACTGGACACCTTTGATTTTACATTATTGAAAGCAGATTTTTCATTGACCATTTTTATGAGTGGTCCTTTATTCTATTCTCCCACAAATGAAATGGTTTTCAGTTCAAAACTCTTTTTAGCTGAGGGATTAAAACCGAGACCCTCTTTTCTGAAATTGACTTTTGACCCTAGCAAGGCATTAAGATTTTCTGTTCCTTGGGTCATGCTTTCAATGATTTTCTGTTTGTCAGAATTTACATTTTCTAAATTTTCAACAGTTTTCTTCAGTTCATCATTCACTGGCAAAACAGCTTCATATTTTTCAGTTGAAATCTTTACTTGATTTTCAAATTTCTGAATTGACAATTTCAGCTCATCAATGACATTTTTCAGCAACTCATTTTCTTTCCTACAATCAATCACAACATGCTTTAATTCATCAAACTCAGAACATGCACTTTTCAATTTTTCATTCTCTGATTGTAAACATGCAACTTTATCAGTAAGTGTTTTATCATTAACCAGAGAATTCATTTTCTTCTTCAAGTGTCTGTTTTCCTTCTTAATATCATTCGCTTTATCTAACAGATCTCCATAAGCATCTTCCCAATCAGAAATAGTAAAATGTTCGAACGGGGATGATACCTGATCAGACTCTTCTTCTTCATCTCCATTTCTGGCCATCAAGCAGATGTCCTTTTCTGATTTTTCACTATCTGAGGAAGTGCTCAGTGTGCCTTCTTCCTCATCACTCCATGTACTGACCATGGCCTTTCCCTTTGGCGCTTTCTTCCATGGTCTTCCTTTGATTTTCTGTAACTCTGGACAATCAGCCTTCATGTGGCCAGTCTTCCTGCAATGATAACAAGTATTATCGTTAGATTTTTCAGCAGGGTTAAATTTATACCTGTTTTGCTTCCTGCTGTGGTATTTTATGTAGACATTTTTCCCTTCAGTTCTAAGAAATCTTCTGAACTCTCTTGTAATCATAGCTAGTTCATCCTTTTCAAAATCTGATCCAGATTCGCTCCGATCACTGGATGATCCATCGCTCCGATCGAAGCTAGTTCATCCTTTTCAAGGTTCTTTGATGTTTTGAACAGCTATGCTTGGCCTTCAGAGCAATAGGCTTCTTGTATTAGAGCTCTTCAGCTTGTAGAAGATTCATCTCGTACGCCATCAAAGAGCCTATCAGCTCATTGGGTTTCATCTTTTGTAGATCTTTTGACTCCTCAATCACAGTTGCTTTGGTATGCCACATCGGAGTCAGCGATCGAAGAATCTTCCTCACAACATCATGATCGGTATAGCCTTTTCCCAGATTTCTTAGACCATTTGTTATAATGGCCAGACGAGCATACATTTCGATCACTGTCTCATCGGGCTTCATCCGAAATGCTTCATACTTTCTCACTATCATATTAGCCCGTGTCTCTCTCACTTGAGACGTTCCCTCATAAATGACCTCAAGAGTATCCCACATCTCCTTCGCCATCTTGCAGGATGACACTCTATCAAATTCAGTGGGATGGAGTGCACACTAAATGGCGTTGATGGCGCTCCAATTCAGAGTAGATTTCCTGATTTGTTCTCTAGTCCACAATTCCTCATTCTCATGTAGCTCATAGGGACCTTTGCTTATGATCTTCTAGATCTCGTAGTCTTTGGCTCTGAGGAAGACCTGCATCCGGTTCTTCCAATATGGGAAGTTGGATCCGTCGAAGAATGGTGGCTTCGTAGTAGACTGTCCCTCTGCTGTTAACCCTCTAGCATCCATGGCCGTTCCTCTTTAGGATGTTAGTCCTGCACAAAGAGTTAGGCTCTGATACCAATTGTTGGGACGCTAAAGGGTGATCTAGAGGGGGGTGAATAGATCAAACACCCGATAAAAACTACTGCAGCAGAATCAAATGCGGAATGAGTAATTCGGCTAAACAGATAGAATGCACTAAGCAACGACCAACCAGAATTGTTGAAGAACCCACTTAAACAAACATCTACTGCACAAAGTACAGAAGTAAAGGAGCGATGCAAACCATAAGGCAATCACACAGTAGACAAGTGTTTTTAGGTGGTTCGGCCCTCCAGACCTACATCCACCCCACACTCAACCCGAGTGTGGATTACTGCTGACTCACAGCTTGAACCGCTGGGCCTCACAGCTTGCTGTCTAGTGAAATCCTCCACTGCAACCGCTGGGGATTACAGCTTGACCCGTCCAGAGGCAGCACCTCTGTAAACGCTGACTAACAGCTTGAAGAAATGAGTTCGAAAACAAAACAGAAAACAAACGAAAAGGAAATGTATCCCTACAGGGAATATAGCTCAAACAGGTGAGCAAACCTCAGATCTGGTTTTGAACCAAAGATCTGAGGAATAAAACTCTCAACACTTCTCTCTCTCAACTCTCTTTCTTTTCTCTCTTTCTTTTTCTCTTCTGCTGGATCGAAGGGCTCTCTGCTCTCTGCTTTTCCTTCAAGGCTTCTGCATTCGATCAGTCTTCTTCTATGGAAGAAGGCTTCCTTATATAAGCAGTCACAGCAGGAGCAGCCCTGGGCGTGTGTCTTCCACATTTCTCACCTAGAAGTTTTGGCCACGTGTCATCTTCCTGTCAGCCCTTCCAGTCTCGGATCACGTGCCCTTCATAAGCTTCACGAACAGTACCTGTCAGACAGAGAGAAACTTATCAGTTTAATGTTGACACCTTGTATAGACTTTGTTCGAAGCAATGTATAGACTCTGCAATGCGAAGATAATGTATAGACTTTGCAGTGTGTTATGCAGAATGCATCAAGCAAAGTATGAACATCAAGAATGAATGCAGAATGTATAGACTTTGCAATGTGAAGATAAAGCATGTACAGACTATGCGTTATGCAACCAGACGATGTCTAGACTTGCTCATGACTGTCTAGACTCTGCATGCGTGCTATAGTAATGTGCAGACTTGCTGACAAAGCGTTGTGCAGACTCTGCGTGCCACAATGTGCAGACTTGCCAGTGTATGGATTTGGTGAGCATGCAGCACACAGTGTGCAGACTTGATGCAATGCAAGGCAATGAATGTATAGACTTCACAATGTGTGGACTTGCCAAAAGAAAGGCTGTACAGACTTGATGCAATGCAAGGCAACGAATGTATAGACTTCACGATGTGTGGACTTGCCAGAAGAAAGGCTGTACAGACTTGAGCAAGCACGATGTATAGACTTTGGCAAAGCAGCGATGTACAGACTTGCACAGTTCCAGCTAAAGGATGTATAGACTTTACCTGATAGTCCAATGTACAGACTTTACTTCGTGCAAGCTACAGTGCTAATGTGTGGACTTAGTGTGTGCGAGCATGCTAACATGCAATGTGTAGACTTTGAATCAAAAGGATGCACAGGATGTATAGACATTGGCTAATGCTGCAAGTGAACGATGTATAGACTTCAGCTCGTGAAAGCAAAGCCAATGTATAGACTTGGCGTTTGTACAAGCAGAACGATGTACAGACCTTGTGCTGTGAACACAGGCTGTGCAGACTTGAATGATGCATGCACAAGACACTGATGTATAGACTTAGTCTATGCATCACTGTATAGACTTCGTGTGTGTGCTACAGAATAATGTCTAGACTTTGAAAGCTTGAACATGAACAGGCTGATGTATAGACTTTAAGTGATAGCCCAATGTACAGACTTGCATGAGACGCTCGATGTATAGACTTGACGAATGAGACGCAACATGAGACGCTCAATGTACAGACTTTACGAATGAGGCACCCGATGTACAGACTTCAACTCTCAACTGAGACGGTGGATGAGACGCTAGACGCTGTACATACTTGAAGATAATGCATGCTGCAATGTGTAGACTTAGCCTATCCATAAGACGCTAATTGAGACGGACGATGTGTAGACTTAGCCTATGCATAAGACGATGGACTCTGTACAGACTTGACGACAATGCATAAGAAGATGCATGAGACGATGGACGCTGTACAGACTTGAGTGCTCTGACTATGCTCATGTAATGTATAGACTTGCCTTAAGTAAGGGCTGTACAGACTTGCTGCCTAGCCGATGTACAGACTTCCTATATGTTCAAGTCCAATGTATAGACTTGCTGAGATATGCACCTGAAGAATGTACAGACTTTATGCAGACTGACTTCGATGGATGTATAGACTTACCGATGCAGACTAGTCCGATGTACAGACTTGCTCGTCTGTTATACTGAATGCATGCTGGTCTGTTATACTGAATGCACTTAAACAAGGTATGCACATAGCAGATATTGAACTGAAGCAATGGATGTATAGACTTGATATCTGACAGAATGCAATGCATCGACCAAGTGTTTGCATATGCAGTAACTAGCAATAATGCATGTATACTAAACACAATGAATGGCTCACTGTGAAACTTTCACTGTGTTGCTATCATCAAAACAAAATATCATAAGCTTGTGCCTAAGGGGCACAACATCTTGCAGCATACAAACCGCACACTACCATATGCAGCGGCCTTGACAGCAGTCTTTGAATCAGCTGGTATTGATTTGTCCAAAGAATGATATCACACATTGCGTGAGAATGACATTTACTCCATCCCCACAATTTGCAAGAACATGAACTATGAGTTAAAAAATGGTGTTCTGGTTCGTAAGATCAAATCTGGTCAAGTACAAGTCATCTCAGAAGAAGAAGAGGACAGTGAAGAAGCTGAAGCTGATCAACCACAACAAGACCTTCCTAGTGAGGCTCTGCCTAATGGGTTTTCTCATATGATCACTGATAGATTGGATTCCATAGATGGCCGACTAGACAAGCATGGGGAGAGAATGGATGCCCTTATCAATGAAGTAACTGACTTGAGGATTTCCCATGTTGCCTACACTCAGTCCTTCCAAAGGGGCACCTCCTTTCTTGAAGCGAACACTACTGCTCTGGACGCCCAATCCAGGATGTTTGAAGAAATGATGAATTTCCTTAGAGGGTCACATGCTCCACACTCTTCACCCTCGGACTATATTATGAAGCTCCTATGATATAGCACAATTATTAACCTGTTCTCCCTCTTCTTTTTGATGATGCCAAAGGGGGAGAAATTCATATATGTGTGTGCTTGGTTAAAACTATTATATTACAGTATGTGTGGTGTGTGCTTGCTTGCATGTTTGCTTTCATTAGTCTGTCTGTTAGAAATGTTGCATCTCATGGCATTGCTAATGTATGCATTTTTGTAACTCGTGAACTAAGACTTTGTAAGTTTTAAAAACTATGTTGTTGGCTAAAACAATGGATGATGCCCTTGGCTGGTCAATCTTACAGTGCTTGGATGGGGCCTTGTGTTTTATGCTATGATGCTTCCTAAATATTTCAGCTTGGTGCATGGAAAGAATGTGTATTCAACATTGTGGTTGTGGTTTGATGTAATGTTGGGGTTCTCCTACCTTTGGTCTGTGGCCTTGATTTCATTCAGCTTGTTAAATCCTTTTGAGCTCACATGGTTATGTATATGGAGGCTTAATTGTTAATTTTTTTTTGTTGAGGTGTTGATTCAGAAATTTTGTAAATAAAAGTTTTCTTGTCAATCCTAAAATCTAGCATAGTATTTTGTCATCATCAAAAAGGGGGAGACTGTTGAACCCCCTGCGTGAATGTTCTATTTGTTGGATTTTGATGATGACCAAACACTATATTAGACTAGAACTTTTGTTGAATGAATAAATTTAATCAAACTCATTTTGAACTGCTTTATTATGTAATTACATTTTGCTTCTTAGTTCATGATCCACTAATGATGTCGGAGGAGGTATTTTTGCAGGATCAAGATCATCTCTCTTTAAGTAAGTGTTTTGAATTATGTTTGTCAAAGTTTCAATCTAACTCCAATTTTGTGTTATTACAGAAATATGGAATGAAGCTAACTTCCTAAATCATTGAAGGATGATTGGTGAGATCCAAACAAAACCTTACCCTTTAATAAGTTGAATTCTTTTGTAGTTGTCATGGGTTGACCCCAAGGGTTGATCCTTGTTTATAACTAGCTCATAGGAATGATTAACATGTTAGAGTTCATGGGGTTGACCCCAAGGGTCGACCCCTTGATGGCTGATAGCGCATTTCTTTCTTTTTGTTGAGAAGTAGTTCATGGGTCGACCCCATGGGTCGACCCCTAGGTGCTCCCGAGCCCCTAGGGTCTTCTGTTTTCAGCTATAACGTGTGTGGGTCGACCCCATGGGTCGACCCTTTTTGGCACCTGAGTCCCTCAGGCTACTCAATTTTTTGTCGGTTGGCGTAATGGTTCGACCCCATGGGTCGACCCCTGGAAATTTCTATTGTCGGGCATCATGTCCCGTGTTTCGTGGGTCGACCCAATGGGTCGACCCCTGGAGTTACGGACCGCCAGTCCGATTCGAGATCTGTTTCATGGCCGCCGCTTTTGTTCCTCGTTTGCCCTAATGTTGGGAGATCCGAGGCTCCCATCTTGCTACACGTGTCCCCTCTCTTTGGGACTATAAAACCAATGATTAGGGCGACCATAGAAGAAAGAGAAAAAGAGGCATATTCAAACTGATCAACTTTTGGTCTTGTAGGAGAAAAAAGCTCGTGGGGAGCCTCTCAAAGCGCGAATAGAAGCTATCTACTTTGAAAATAGGCCGATCCCCTTGCTGATTAGATGCATCCTGAGCAAGAACTGGAGCTTTCCTTCGTTATTTGAAGCTGGGCAACTTGGATCTCGAGCTGCACATCAACATCCGGGCTTCATCTTGAAGATCTGTCTACATCTTGCATCATCGACCAAGAAATGAAGAACCTCAGCTGGGTCATCGTTTGAAAGGGGGATTTCTGGCGACCTCAAGATCTTTATTGCATATACCCTGTTCATTCTATTTCAGTTTTGAAGGATCATTGTATATCTGATTACTTTTCTATTGAACGAAATACTGTGTGTGTGTGTGCGGTTGCTGGTCGCAGCGCACGTATGTGTGTGTGTGGCTGTGTGCTTCACAGCGTGTGTGTGTGGGTTTTCACTCTTTAGTGGAAGCAATCCTCACTCTGTGAGGGGTGGACGTAGGGGACACTGTTGTGAACCCGAACCACCTAAAATCCTCTTGTTCATTGTGGTTTGCTTCTACGTTCTTTCACGAGTGGGCTTCTTGTCGAGCGGAGTGTCGTTCATATCTCGACTATTCAGATTTCTATATATTTCCGCTGTTCGTGTGTTATCATCAACGGGTGAGAAGAGTGTGCTTCATTTATTATCCTTCCATTACATCTATTGCAAAAGTTTGTAGTTAAAATTTTTAGTGCCAATCAATTCACCCCTCCCCTCTTGATTTCCATCTACCGGGGACAACAAACTTCTTACAGAGGTCCCGAAGTTCTTGAGAAACGAATTGAGGCCCATTGTCGGTGAGGATATCACTTGGCACTCCAAACTACGAGATGATATTCTTGAGAATGAAGCGGCATACCGTGGTGGCTTTGATTTCTGTATAAGCTTCAGCTTCCGCCCACTTGGTGAAGTACTCTGTAGCCGTCAGAATGAAAGATTTCTGTTTAACCTTAGCATTAGGGTCACCAAGTGGTCCAACAATATCAAAGGCCCACATCGAGAATGGCCAAGGAGCAGAAAGAGGATGGAGAGATGAAGCCGGAGCATGGATTTTTTCAGCATGAAGCTGGCATTGAAGACACCTACGGACATAGGTGGAACAGTCTTCTTCTAGAGTTGGCCAGTAATAGCCCTGCCTAAGAATCTTCTTCGCCAACGCCTGCCCATTTATGTGCCCTCCACACTCACCGGAGTGAGCGGCTTCTACTACCTTCCAAGCCTCATCGTCATCCAAACACCTCATTAGAACTCTATTGAGAGCCCGCCTGTACAATTCTCCAGCAACAATCGCGTATCTCACGGCGACTCTCCTAATGGCCTTGCGCTGCTCGGCATTCGCCGTCTCGGGAAAGGAACCATCCCTACAATACTACTCTATCTCATGGTACCACGGCAATTCCTCTTCTTCTATAATCTCCTCAAGCTCAATCAATGAAACTTCTTTTAAATCTTCCTTCTCAGCTTTCTTCTCTACAGCCTTCCTAAGTTTATCGAACCAAGGATCCTGAAGAGAGGGAGCGTCCATCCGCTGAACCATAATGGTCTCAGTGGAACGACTAAGCGGGAAGGAAAGGGAAGAAGCAAGTGATGCCAATGCATCAGCAAGGATGTTCTAGGAGCGAGGAGTATGAATGTAGATGAGCTTTTGGAACTGCCTAGCCAAGAGCGTGACCAAATCTTGATAATGATTGAGTTTGGGGTCACGGGTGCAGTAAGTTGACAGAACTTGATGCATCACCAATTGAGAATCTCCTATGATGTTTAGGTATCGCGCACCCATGAGGTAGGCGTGCTTCAGGCGAGCACGGAGAGCCTCATACTCAGCTATGTTGTTCGTGGCAGGAAAAGAGAGTTGATAAGTGATAGGGATGGTCACTCCTTCCGGAGTGAAAAGAACGGCGTCGATTCCTCGGCCCTGACAATTGAGAGCACCGTCGAAATGAAGAGACCAAAAGGGAAGATGAGAAAGTACAGCCAAATGTTCATCAGGAAACTCATCCCAGATTGAATCAGTGCGAGGGATAGGAGAATGAGTGAGATGTTCAGCAATCGCGTATCCCTTGATCGCTTTTTGAATAATGAAGGTGATATCAAACTGGGAAGAAAGCTCTGCCAGCGAGCTAATTTGCTAGAAAGGATAGGTTTTTCTAAGAGATAACGAATTTGGTCCATTCTAGAGATCAACTTAACCTCATGGGCGATGAAATAGTGTTTGAGTTTTTTAGCTACCCACACCAGCGCTGCACAGGTCTTTTCCATGGCAGTATACTTGGATTCAGCTGGATTGAACAATCTAGACAGATAGTATGCTACCCTTTCTCTCCCTTCATTGTCCACTTGAGCCAGGACAGATCCGAGGGAGTCCTCAATAACAGAAATGTATAATATCAGGGGTTTTCCAGGGACGGGTGGTTGCAGAACCGGGGGATTAGAAAGGTAAACCATAAGATCCTCATAGGCCTTCTGACATTGTTCATTCCACTCGAACTTAGCTCCCGCCTTCAACAATTCATAGAATGGGCGACACCTTTGCGAATGTTGAGATATAAACCTTCTAATGAATTGCAAGTGCCCAATCAAACCTCTGAGTTCATTGATGTTCTTAGGTGGCGACATCTCCATAACGGCCTTTGCTTTATTCGGATCAATTTGAATCCCCCGTTTACTAACTATAAACCCAAGCAATTTCCCTGATGCAACTCCGAATACGCATTTCTTTGTATTCATCTTCAGCTTATACTCCCTAGCCCTTTGCAACACCTTGGCTAAAATGGCGGGGTGCTCTTCTTTGGACCTCGACTTCACCAGGATATCATGCACATAGGCTTCCAAGTACACATGCATCATGTCGTGGAAGATGGCCATCTTTGTCCGTTGGTATGTGGCACCTGCATTCTTCAATCCAAATGGCATAACGACATAGCAGTAGGTGCCCCAGGGCGTGGTGAAAGAGGTCTTCTCTTGGTCCTCGGGAGCAAGATGGATTTGATTATAACTAGAATATCCATCCATAAATGAAAGGGCCTCATACCCAGCTGTGTTGTCCACCAACACGTCAATGTGGGGAAGCGGGAAATCATCTTTCGGACATGCCTTATTTAAGTCCCTGAAATTGATACAAATCTAAAATTTTCCATCTTTCTTCATTACCGGGACTATGTTCGCCACCCATTGCGGATATAATACCACTCTGATAAACTTGGCCTTATGCAATTTATCGACTTCCTCTTTTATCCTCAAGGCCATTTGGGGGTGGAACCTTCTTGCTTTCTATTTAACGGGTGTCGCCCCTGGTTTGAGAATAAGTCGATGTTCAACCAAAGTGGGGTCAAGACCCGGCATGTCCTCATAGGACCAGGCAAAAGAGTCATTGTACTCCCTTAAAACCTTGATTAGCTCCTCTTCTACCTGAGGAGGGAGATTAGCTGAAATAATTATGGGCCTGGGGTCCTCTTCCGTTCCCAGGTTGATCTCTTTAGTGGGTTCATCCACTGCCGATGACGGTTCATTAAACCTCTTCAAACCTTGCGCGTACAGATAGGCAGCATCCTCCACATCGCTTTCCTCATCATCGGCTAGGTCCTTCTCATCAACGATTTCATATACACCTAACCCGTCATTGCTTCACACCCCTTCTACTTCCTTATCCTCTTCTAAAACTATCGCGATCTCTACGAACTCAGGGCACTTGAGAAGGGCATGACATCTCTAAGGTAAATCTTGCAGAAACCTACCTGGGACAGATTTAGAATGACGCATCATAGGGTGCGCCGCAGATGTGGATGGGCTGACAACACTAGAGCTAGAATCTACCCCAACTGACTCTACCAACCTAGGAGACTCTGCAGAATGTACACCTAACCTAGGAGACAAGATATCTATTGGGAAAGGAGCAGGGGTCTCATCCCCCTGGGAAGATGGGCAGAACATAGCGTAATACTCCATTGAAACCTCCGTTTTAAAATGGGCATTTTTTTTGGAAGTCGGAGGAGATCATGCAACAGGAAGAGGAGGACGGGGGAGGAGGAAGTTGCATGGGAAATAGAGAGGGGAAGATGCAATCGAAGAATGGGTCAGAAGATGAAAACCACATCTCATGGAGATCGACAGTGGGGGAGGGAGGAGTAAACAGAGTTGATAAGTCAACGGGTGGGCAGTGCCCACATGCACAAGGAACAAATAGAATTTCAAGTGGTCTTTCCGTAAAGTACGGATCGACCATAATCGGAGGGGAACGGGGAACAAACCCCAATTGCTGAAACAAGGAGGCAAGACGGGATGGGGACAAAGAAAAGGTAGTGATGGAGCTCCCTACTTCCCGCGGCCTCTGGTGAACTAGCTCAGTCGGAGAATGCTTCACCAACTGCATCTCCATCTCTTTTGGACAAGCTTCCTCTTCGTGGAACATCTTTTCAAAACAACTGTAGAAATCATCCATGTCACCTACCAGCCCCTTTAGTGGCGGCGGTGGGTCAACAACAACATAAGCGGCATCGGTCCTCTTATCAACATAGGGCGGCGGCTTCTTCAGAGTGCCAGGCTGCAGCGGGCCTTTCACGAAGTGTTGACGATAATCCCACGTTAGTGGCCCGGAGTCCCCCAGTATAGATAGTGCCGACTCCCGGTAACCAAGGCCCCTTTGACTCATCTTCCTGCCCCTGGGGATGGGATTAGTCCGCCCCTGCAATTGTGCGCCGAGGCCCATGCCCGGCTGATAGCCTAACTTCAAAATCATGTGCCACCCTTTTGAATATCTAATCTTGGACTTAATTTTAACATTTGTCGGTGCAGTGGCGGGCTTGCATGACGCATATGCCCATGAATAGTTTTAGTCCATAACAGAAAGAATTCTTGTTGCTTGGCCACAAAGTAGGAAGGATCTTGTCTGCAATCGCATCGATGGATTGGACTGTGGAGATACTCTTTACCTTAACCACCCGGCCTTGAAATGGGAACTTAAGGCATTGGTGGGTAGTTGAGGGCACAACATTTAGACTATCTATCCATGGATGACCCAAGATTGCCTTGAACATCGGGTCTATGTCCAGCACGTAAAACTCCATGTCCATTACCAAAGGCCCTAGCTCGGCCTGAACTGTCATGACCCCGTGGCAAGCTCGTCTGGAGTTATCATAAGCCGCAATTGTGGTTGGTGTTGGCCTAAGCATGTCTTCTGAGATATTATAGGCATGCAGTGTACTCAGTGGACACACATTTATATATGCTCCCGTGTCCACAAGGGCTGACTCAACTGCCACCTTGTTTAAGGAAATAGTAATGCAGAGTGGCATCTGCCGTGCCTCTGGGGGTGCCAATTCTGACTCAGAGAATGAAATGGAAGTCCCCCTCGTGATAGTGGCCAACACTGATGGCAAACTGTCCATTGCTACGTCTTCGTTAACCATCACTTTCTACAGAAAAGCCCTTAGAGCATCCTGGTGTAGCATGGACCATTTTATTAACTCTGGTACTGAAATCTTGGCCGGCATCCGGTCCAAGTGTTGTAGCAAATCATACTCCATGCCAGGCACGGGGTCTACTTCTTCTGCTTCAACTGTTGAGGAAGGAACGTGAGGGTTGGGTGCAGATGCACCGGGGAAAGGGTAACTTCTGTGGAATGGACGCCCGCTCCGGAGGGTGCATTGTCGTGCCAGCACGGCATCAAATGGACTCCCAATTGGCTTGGTGGTGTAAGCGGTAGGGATAGAAATGGGGGTGAGGATGGCGGAATGATGTGACACACCCTTGGACCTAGCAAGCAAGCACAATTGCATTCAAATGGGCCAAGTTGGGCCACCGCTCTATCGTCGCTCACCCAAACCCGGGGTGACTTGGCAATGCCAAGGTGAGGTTGAGGGGTTGGGCCCTTGCTGGTAGAGGGCCAGCAAGGCCAAGACTTGATTCCCAATGGGTATGGATGCCCAAATCAAAGGGGGCCGACAAAGTGCCAAGGGCACCGGTTGCAATTTCCCACGGGGATCACTCAAGACAACGGGGCTTGAGGATCGGGCTCTCACTCGCTTAACCAGCGGAATCAAGAACTAATATTGAAAGGCAAGCACTAAATGGAGCGAGGTTAGAACACTTACTCGACCGGCTTGAAGAAACCGGTCCCGCTCGGAGACGAGGGCGAGCGGGGAGGCGGTGGATCCCCACACGCCGCGGCGGTGAAGCTTGACCTGCTCAAACCAATTACAACACTACGCCTCTCGCAGGAGGGGGATCTTGGGGTGGGGGTTAAATGATTACAATCAAAACTACCTCCACACAGGGAGGGGCCTTCAGCCGGCCAAGCGGGGAGGGGAAAACTAAGTCGAAGATGGTGAAGCAACGAAGATGCCGAATCTGCCTCCTTTCAGCCAAAGGGGACAGACAGTCGGTGCCGGAGCTATAGATCTGCCTCTGGAATTTTGCCGGGGACGAGACCAGTGGGGAACTCTTCGTTATAGGAGCTGGGATGCTTCAGAATTTTGTTAATTTCTCCTGGGGTTGATGCCGTCGGGGCAGGAGCTCGAACAGGGTCTCTGATTCTCGGACTAGCAGTGACAGGTCACCAACAGTGGGAAGAAGAGGCTGTCCCGGCCGCTCCCGAACTCCGAATTATATGCCGTCAGCGCCGTTAGAACCATGGGTAAGTCCTCTTTGCATTAAAAGAAACGGGGATGCCAGAGAATGCCGGAGATGATCTTTGGCATCAGAAGAGTGAGGAGGGGTCGGTGCAGACTGTGGAAGACAGAGTCGCGCGACCGTGGAAGAAAATTGGTAACTTCTGTTCCCGGATGCTGAATGGACTTCCACTTCTTGTTTCTGAAAGTAGACAGGCCGATGAAGAACTTTGCAGAAGACCTTGTGGCCTGATTCTTTCGGGGCTCGTTGTGATGAAGCTTTTCCTCCGGTTCTAGAACTCTGCAGTGGCTGACCTACGCAGTCGGGGAAGAACGGGGTTCCTGGCAGCACCGAGCTCCGATGAGGACGAAACCACTTCCGTTACGAAGAGGACAGGCAGCCGCTTCCGTGGATGCCTCTTATGCCTTCAGAAACGCAGGTAGCTGACCGTAATGGCTTCTGCAAGCTACTGGTATCTCTGCATCATTTGGACAGCAACCTGCAGACTTTGTTGAAGCCACCAAAATGACCTAAAGAAGAAGATGGAGGATGTGTATGTGTGAAAGGGGTGATGGGGGTGAAAGATGAAGTTTGTGGGAGGGGTGTGGATGCTAATGGTGATAGGAAAGAGATGGGAGGGGGGCAGGGGGCGCAGGTTCTCAGCTGGAGGTAGGGGAAGGTGGGTGCAAGGGATGAGAATGGAGGGAGGTGGGAGGGGCGACCCTAACTAGATGGGAGGGGAGGGGGCGGCCAAAATATGGAGGGAAGGTGGATTTCAAATTTGAAATGGCTTTGGAAGTTGAGAGATGGTGTGGGGAAGTGGAGTGATTGTGTTGGAATGGAGAAGATCTGGTTGGAATGGGGAGTATGGTGTTGGAATGGGGAGATTCCTACCTTGGGACTAGGGGGTGTAGTAAATGGGGTGTGGGGAAGTGGGGGGCTTTAATGGTGGTAGGTGGGGGTTGGAGGTGGAAGGGTGGAGGGGGAGGAGAGAGGAATGGGGCGAACCCCTTAGTGGAAGGAGAGAGAAGAGGGATAGAGAGAGAGGAGGGGTGGGGAATCACTCCCCTAGGGCTTCTCACTCAACTATAGGATTCACTCCACTAAACTAGATTTGAATACTCAAATGGAAATCTTTTGTATTGAATCATTCATTAAGTTCCAAATGAAGGAAATGGGGCCCTATATATAGGAAGCCCACATTTTACAATAAGTTCCTTACAAAAAGACTCAATAACAAATAACCGAAGGGGTAGGGGGGGGCTCATGGGCCAAGCCCGAAGAATTGGGCCCAATAGCACATTACACAATCTAATGACACTCAAACTTTAGAAAATAAATGCAAGACCTAGGGACATGACTCAAATAAAATGAAAATTACATCAAATGACTCAAATAAATAGCACAAAAGGATAAGTGGGCCTTTATAGAGAGAGGCCCGAACTCAAATGATGCCGGAGTGTGAAGAGGACCCTAGCCAAAGGGAATTGTGGATGATGTCTCCATCAAATCCCCTGGGCTGTGAAGAGCTCGACTCCGTCGAGTAGGGGTCCATCCGGCTGTGGTACTGCTCGAGGAGGTCCGGATCCAACCGCTGGAGATCCTCCCGACTCACCCAAGAATCCTCCGAAGGAGGCCGATCCTTCCACCTGACGAGATAGCGCTCATAGACCTTGCTCCGAGTGGTAGTGACTTGTTCATCCAATATTTGTTCAATTTGTTCACGCTGGGCTCTCTTGGCTGGTGGTCTCTCCTCACGGGTGAGTGCTCTCTCAAGGGAAGAAGTAGGCTCAATCGCCTCACTAGGTACCACCGTGGGTCCCTTATATGGCACTAGGTCGGCAACATTGAATGTGGGACTTATTCCATACTCCTTAGGGAGATCTAACTCGTAGGCATTTACACCAATGCGTCTCAAGACCTGGAAGGGACCAGCCCCACGTGGCCTCAGTTTAGAGTTGGCTCCCGGGGAGAGCCTCTCCATCCTTACCATCACAAAGTCACCCACATGAAATTCTTGGTGACGCCGATGAGAGTCGGCCAGCCTTTTATAAGCCTCATTCTTTTTGCTGATGTGCTTGCGAATTTCTTCATGCAATTCTCTAATGTGTTGTGCAAAAGACTCGGCTGAAATAGACACTCTAGCATGCTGGGGAAGGGGAATGAGATCGGAAGGCTTTCTTGGCTTGTACCCATGCACAGCTTCAAATGGACTCATCCCAATAGACTTATTGATGGAGTTGTTATATGCAAACTCGGCCTGTGGTAAGATGAGATCCCAATTCCTGGGATGATCCTCAACAAGACACCTAAGAAGGTTCCCTAGACTCCGATTGACAACTTCGGTTTGACCATCTATTTGGGGGTGGTAGGCAGTAGAGATTTTAAGGAGGGTGCCCATCATATGCCACAGAGTTTTCCAAAAATAGCTAGTGAATTTGACATCCCTATCGGAGGCTATGGTCTTAGGTAGCCCGTGGAGACGGACAACCTCATCAAAAAACAATCGAGCCACATGGGAGGCATCGGATGTTTTAGAGCATGGGATGAAGTGAGCCATTTTGGAAAATCTATCAACCACCATATAGATTGAGTCATGCTTTCTAGGAGTCTTGGGTAGTCCTAGCACAAAGTCCATACTTAAGTCTTACCATGGTCGGTCGGGGATGGGGAGTGGGGTATATAGGCCGGTGTTTTGTTTCACTTGTTTGGCCGAGGCACATGTTCGGCATTGACCCACAACCTTGCCTACATCTCTCTTGAGACTAGGCCAATAAAATTGTCCCTCAACTAGGGCAATGGTTTTGTGGACTCCAAAATGGCCAGCTAGCCCTCCCGCATGTAATTCCCAAATTAAGAAGTCACGAGTGAGGTCCGTGGGATGCAAAGCTTGGGTCCCTTGAAGAGGAACCCATCCTCTAAGACAAATCCCTCATGTTCCTTGCTAGAAGGGGTGGTCAAGGTGGTATAGATGTGCCCAAAGTCGGGGCAGCTAGGGTACTCATCCTTGATCCTATCAAATCCGGTCACTTCCACTTGGATAGTGGATAGCAAGGAAACTTTCCTACTAAGGGCATCCGCCGCTCGATTCTCACTCTCGGCCTTGTGTTTGATGACAAAAGTGTAGGATTGGATGAACTCAACCCATCGGGCATGTCGGGCATTTAACTTTTGTTGGGAATTGAGGTATTTGAGGGCCTCATGGTCGGAAAAGATGACAAACTCCTTGGGCAACAAGTAGTGCCTCCAATGTCGGAGGGATTGAACCACGGCATAGAACTCCTTGTCATAAGTGGAGTATCTTGTCCTAGCATCACAAAGCTTCTCACTAAAGAAGGCTACCGGGTGTCCCTCTTGACTAAGAATCCCTCCTATCCCTATCCCGGATGCATCACATGTGACTTCAAAGACTTTAGAGAAATAGGGAAGGCATAGGACCGGAGCTTGGGTCAACTTCTCCTTAAGTTCTTGGAAGGCTTTAGAGGCCGATTTGGTCCATACAAAAGTCCCCTTCTTGAGACAATCGGTGATGGGGCCAGTGATAGTGCTAAACCCTCGAATAAACCTCCTATAGAATGTAGCCAATCCATGGAAACTTCGGACCTCGTGAAGGGTGTGGGGTTCCGGCCAATCAATGATAGCTTGGACCTTCTCGGGGTCCATGGAGACGCCTTTGGTTGACACCACAAATCCTAGGAAGGTGAGGGATGTGGTCATGAAGTGGCACTTTCCTAAGTTGGCAAATAGACTCTCTTGACGAAGGATGGTACAAACTTTCCTAAGGTGATCAAGGTGGGCTTCTTGGGATTGACTATAGATGAGTATATCATCAAAATAGACCACTAGAAAGATCCCAATGAAGGGCCTAAGGACCTCCGTCATAAGACGCATGAAAGTACTTGGGGCATTTGAAAGCCCAAAAGGCATGACTAACCATTCAAAGAGGCCATCTTTGGTTTTGAAAGCCGTTTTCCACTCATCCCCGGGCCTTATCCTAACTTGGTGATAGCCACTCTTAAGGTCAATTTTGGAGAAGATGGTGGCTCCGGCTAACATATCAAGCATGTCATCAAGCCTAGGGATGGGAAACCTATACTTGACGATGATTTTGTTAATGGCCCGACTATCCACACACATTCGCCATGACCCATCCTTCTTGGGAGTTAGAAGGGCCGGGACGGCACATGGGCTTTTGCTAATGCGAATGAAGCCCTTTCTAATGAGTTCCTCTATTTGCCTCCTAAGTTCGGCATGTTCCATAGGATTGAGGGGATAATGAGGAAGGTTTGGGAGAGTGGCTCCCGGGACTAGATCAATTGCATGTTGCACATCACGCATGGGAGGGAGTTGGTCCGGGAGCTCCGTTGGGAACACATCATGGAATTCTTCTAGGAGTTGTTGGATTTCTATGGGATGTGGATAGGTGGAAGTGGGTTCTCCTAGGCAAATGACCACCGCACATAATGGTACTCCTTGAACTATCTCCTCTTCAAGTTCCTTCCTAGTGATGAGATGAAGACCCTTGGTCAACCCCAAGGTCCCACTTTGTTTGGGAGTTTGGGTAGGGGATGGAGTTGGAGGGGTGGAGTTCCCCGAGACTTGTATGGTGGTGGGGTGTTGTCCTTGAGGAGGAGTGTCCCTCTTGGTCATGGGACGAGGTGGGGAGGGGTTAAGACGGATAGTCTTACCCTCATGTTCAAAGGTGCATTTGTTGCTCCTACCCAAGATGGTGGCATCTACATCATAAAGCCAAGGTCTTCCTAGTAGGATGCTACCTACTTCCATGGGTATGATGTCACACCATATTTGATCATGGTATGAAGAGAAGGTGAGAGACACAAGACATTGAGTGTTGATCGGGATGGAGTTGTTGTTGATCCATGAAACTCGGTATGGGCTTGGGTGAGGGGTGATAGTTAGCCCAAGAAGCTTGACGGTATCGGGTGACACGGCATTGACACAACTCCCACTATCCAAGATCACTTTCCTTACATGGTTCCCTATTTTGACAAAGGTGTGAAATATTGAAGTTCGACGCCAATCCTCTTCTTGGGGTTTGGTGAGGGTGCATCTAATCACTCCTAGATGAGAGTTGGAAGATGGAGTGGTGTGCTCTAGACCCGACTCTAGGTATTGGGTTTCATACTCCTCTTCCCAATCTAGTGAGGCTTCAAGGTCCTCAATGACATCTTCAAGTTCTTTTTGGGGTGGAGCTTCTTCCTCAATAAGCAAGCTAGACAATCCCTTGGATGGACATTGCCCCGCAAAGTGGCCAAACTCTTGACACCTAAAGCATTGTTGACGCCCGCTACCCGAAGTAGTTCCTACATTTGGGCCTTTGGGAATGTCTTCCCTCCGTGGGAGGGGGTGACTAGGGGTGGGTTTGTTTGGAGTGATGGTGGGAGGGGGGTTGTAAGGCCTTAATGGGGTGCTCCCACTTGGATTATGGGCTTTCATGGGAGTGGTCGGAATGGGCCGTGGTCCCATGTTTTTGGGATCGACCGGTCGGGGAGTAGCAAATCGAGGGATCCTAGAGAATCTTTCTACATCCCTAGCTATTTGATAAGCTATCTCAAGGTTATCAACATCTCTCATGAAAAGCTCTCTTTTGATGTGACTTTGAAGTCCATTCCTAAAGCGGGACAAGGTAACGGCCGGGTCCTCATGAACTCCACACTTCAAAAGATAGGAGTCAAACTTCTCAATGTACTCAACTACGGTCTTCCCCTCTTGGGTGAGGCTTTGCCATTCATCTAAGAGCATGTGATGGTAGGATTGGGGAAGGTATTTGTTCCTAAGTTGGTTCTTCATACCCTCCCAAGTATCAATAGGCTCTACTCGCCTAATCCTTCTTAAACCCTCTTGGTTTAGCCAATAAGTTTTGGCTAATTTAGTAAGATGCATCTTGGCCAATCTTACCCTCCTTTGGTCGGGCATTGGGTACCATTCAAAGTATTGGTCCATGGCGGTCTCCCATTCTAAGTAGACACTTGGTTCATGGGAACCATCAAAGTTTGGGGCCTCTACTTTAATCATCCTTAAGAGAGGGTCATCCGGGTCATCCCGTGGACGCCTTTCATGAATGTGATGGTGGCGAGGCCTCTCATAGTCATGGTAGGGATCAAGGTCCAGGTCCTCCCTATAAATATCAGCACGTGGATGATGGGCTCTTGGTCCATTGTACCTTGGATGGAATTCGTCCCTATGAGGCTCAACATATGGAGGGGGGACTCTTGGGTCATTGTTCCTTGGGTGGAACTCATTCCTATGCAACTCACCATGTGGTGGATGGATTCTTGGTTCATTATCCCTTACATGAGGGTCTTCCCTATGAGGGTCAACATGTGGAGGGTGGACCCTAGGTTCATGGTTCCTTGGGTGGTTATCATGTTCTTCTAGACGGGCAATTCGAGTGGTTAGGGACTCTAGTTGGGCAAGAATGTTAGCAAGGGCAGCATCTACCCTATTCTTTTGGCCTTGGGGTTCCTCCCTAAGAGCATCTTGATTGAGTTGAGGATTGGGATCCATGGGTGGAATTGAAGATGACGGATCGGGTCGGTAACTAGCACCACTACGGGTGGACATGCAAGACAAGGGGCAAATGAGGTTGGACACACAATGCAAAGGTCCTAGGACTTAGACTTGATAGAGACAAGTCAATGACTTGCTCTGATACCAATTGATGTGACACACCCTTGGACCTAGCAAGCAAGCACAATTGCATTCAAATGGGCCAAGTTGGGCCACCACTCTATCGTCGCTCACCCAAACCCGGGGTGACTTGGCAATACCAAGGTGAGGTTGAGGGGTTGGGCCCTTGCTGGTAGAGGGCCAGCAAGGCCAAGACTTGATTCCCAATGGGTATGGATGCCCAAATCAAAGGGGGCCGACAAAGTGCCAAGGGCATCGGTTGCAATTTCCCACGGGGATCACTCAAGACAACGGGGCTTGAGGATCGGGCTCTCACTCGCTTAACCAGCGGAATCAAGAACTAATATTGAAAGACAAGCACTAAATGGAGCGAGGTTAGAACACTTACTCGACCGGCTTGAAGAAACCGATCCCGCTCGGAGACGAGGGCGAGCGGGGAGGCGGTGGATCCCCACACGCCGCGGCGGTGAAGCTTGACCTGCTCAAACCAATTACAACACTACGCCTCTCGCAGGAGGGGGATCTTAGGGTGGGGGTTAAATGATTACAATCAAAACTACCTCCACACAGGGAGGGGCCTTCAGCCGGCAAAGCGGGGAGGGGAAAACTAAGTCGAAGATGGTGAAGCAACGAAGATGCCGAATCTGCCTCCTTTCAGCCAAAGGGGACAGACAGTCGGTGCCGGAGCTATAGATCTGCCTCTGGAATTTTTCCGGGGACGAGACCAGTGGAGAACTCTTCGTTACAGGATCTGGGATACTTCAGAATTTTGTTAATTTCTCTTGGGGTCGCTGCCGGTCGAGGTGGGAGCTCGAACAGGGTCTCTGATTCTCGGACTAGCAGTGATAGGTCACCAACAGTGGGAAGAAGAGGCTGTCCCGGCCGCTCCCGAACTCCGAATTAGATGCCGTCAGCGCCGTTAGAACCGTGGGTAAGTCCTCTTTGCAGTAAAAGAAACGAGGATGCCAGAGAGTGCCGGAGATGATCTGTGGCATCAGAAGAGTGAGGAGGGGTCGGTGCAGACTGTGGAAGACAGAGTCACGCGACCGTGGAAGAAAATTGGTAACTTCTGTTCCCGGATGCTGAATGGACTTCCACTTCTTGTTTCTGAAAGTAGACAGGCCGAGGAAGAACTTTACAGAAGACCTTGTGGCCTGATTCATTCGGGGCTTGTTGTGATGAAGCTTTTCCTCCTGTTCTGGAACTCTGCAGTGGCCGACCTGCGCAGTCGGGGAAGAACGGGGTTCCTGGGCAGCACCGAGCTCCGATGAGAACGAAACCACTTCCGTTACGAAGAGGACAGGCAGCCGCGTCCGTGGATGCCTCTTATGCCTTCAGAATCACAGGTTGCTGACCGTGATGGCTTCTGCAAGCTACTGGTATCTCTGCATCATTTGGACAGCAACCTGCAGACTTTGTTGAAGCCACCAAAATGACCTAAAGAAGAAGATGGAGGATGTGTATGTGTGAAAGGGGTGATGGGGGTGAAAGATGAAGTTTGTGGGAGGGGTGTGGATGCTAATGGTGATAGGAAAGAGATGGGAGGGGGCAGGGGGCGCAGGTTCTCAGCTGGAGGTAGGGTAAGGTGGGTGCAAGGGATGAGAATGGAGGGAGGTGCGAGGGGCGACCCTAACTAGATGGGAGGGGAGGGGGGCGGCCAAAACATGGAGGGAAGGTGGATTTCAAATTTGAAATGGCTTTGGAAGTTGAGAGATGGTGTGGGGAAGTGGAGTGATTGTGTTGGAATGGAGAAGATCTGGTTGGAATGGGGAGTATGGTGTTGGAATGGGGAGATTCCTACCTTGGGACTAGGGGGTGTAGTAAATGGGGTGTGGGGAAGTGGGGGGCTTTAATGGTGGTAGGTGGGGGTTGGAGGTGGAAGGGTGGAGGGGGAGGAGAGAGGAATGGAGCGAACCCCTTAGTGGAAGGAGAGAGAAGAGGGATAGAGAGAGAGGAGGGGTGGGGAATCACTCCCCTAGGGCTTCTCACCCAACTATAGGATTCACTCCACTAAACTAGATTTGAATACTCAAATGGAAATCTTTTGTATTGAATCATTCATTAAGTTCCAAATGAAGGAAATGGGGCCCTATATATAGGAAGCCCACATTTTACAATAAGTCCCTTACAAAAAGACTCAATAACAAATAACCGAAGGGGTAGGGGGGGCTCATGGGCCAAGCCCGAAGAATTGGGCCCAATAGCACATTACACAATCTAATGACACTCAAACTTAGGAAAATAAATGCAAGAACTAGGGACATGACTCAAATAAAATGAAAATTACATCAAATGACTCAAATAAATAGCAGAAAAGGATAAGTGGGCCTTTATAGAGAGAGGCCCGAACTCAAATGATGCCAGAGTGTGAAGAGGACCCTAGCCAAAGGGAATTGTGGATGATGTCTCCATCACGGAAGCTGGCCTGACGGGCCCTAGTGGAGTGGTGATTGGTGAAGGGTTAAGTGGAGGGGTGATGATGGAGGGTATGGCGGGTGATGGTGGAAGGATTGGCAGAATGGTGGGGAATGTGGCGGGTGCAATAGGTGATCGAGAAAGGATAGTGGGTGGAGCAGTGGTGAAAGTGGTGGGCTGGAGGATGGAAGGAACAGAAGGTGCGGGGAAGTTGGTGTGGTGGAAGGCCAAGAGATGAGTGGGAGTCTCATCGTCAAAAGACCACCCAGCATTAGGGGCTGGGTGGTGAACTGCATTAACCTGTGCCGGTGCCGGCGGCTGCTGTTGCTGCTGAGGAGCGGGGAGATGTTCTGGCATGGATTCTAATGAATCCCGAGGTCTTGCTGTTGTTGCTGCTGCTGTGGAGGTTGTTGTTGGGGAGGTTGCTAGAACTGCTGTTACTGAGGCGCCGTGATGCCCACCCGTTGACTTATCAACTCTGTTTACTCCTCCCTCCCCCACTGCCGAACTCCACGAGATGTGGTTTTCATCTTCCGACCTGCACAGGAAATAGTGCGATTGTCAAGGGAAGAAAATGAAATTCGGTGAGACCTGGAATTTCAAGCCGGAGATCATGTTTTCCTCAAGGTATCTCCCGATCGAGGCATTAGAAGATTCGGTGTTAAGGGCAAACTAACACCAAGGTGCCTTGCTTGTCTTCTTCTTTCTTTTATATCTTCAATCAATTTATGCATTTCGGCCCAATCAATCCTCTGGCCCTCATGCAAATCATAAACTAGATCCCTGAACTGATAACACCTTTCTATCGTGTGCCCGGGTTGTCGATGGTATATGCAATACCTTGACTGGCCGGCTGTCGGATTCCAATTCTGATGTTCCGGAGGCAAGTGTATGTCACCGGTGTACATTAGGGCGGAGAATATATCCGGCAAAGTTTTAGGAAGTGGTGGATAATTGACCCTCTTTGGTCCCGATCGAGCAGGCCCATAACCAGTAGGAGGAGGGACGTTATGGTATTGGGGTGGCTGTTGAGTCTGTTGTGGTGGTGCTGGTGGTTGTTGTGGGTGTTGAGGAGTTGGGAAAGAAGGTCGAGAAGCCTGCGGAGCGGGGAACTGGGGGTTGCGTGGTGGTTGCTGGAAACGGGGTGAAGCGGGCTGGTTAGGGAATTGAACAGCCTGGACCTGCTCGTTGGTTTGTACTCCCTCAGTAACTGGGCCTTGGACTTTCTTGTGGTTTTGGATTTCTGGGCTTCAAACAAGGAATGAATAGGGGAGTCTTTGAATTGGGTCTGGATGAACCGGGCCCGACTGTACAACTGGTCCATATTTGAAATGTCATTCATTGCCAATATGTTCCGGAATGTCGGAGTGGCATTAGAAATCAACAACTTAACTTTTTATTCTTCCGAGATCTGCCTGGGCATACGCGAGGCCATCTGCCTCCATCGATCTGCATTTGTAGCAAAGTCCTTGTCTACTTTCATCTTTTCTGCAACTCAGTCTGTAAAAGAATACTCGGGACCAACCCGATCTTGGAATCTTTCGATAAACTTCTCCTTCACGATCTTGAAACTCTCTGCCTCCTCCAGAGGCAAGGTGTAGAACCATTCAAGGGCAACCCCGTCCAAGGATCGGTGGAACAAATACACCATCAGGCAGTCGTCGTGTTGGAACTGCGCCGATTCATAAAGGAACTCCCTGACATGAATAAATGGGTTGCCATTCCCGTCATATTTTCGGTATACGGGGAGCTAAGACTGGGGAGGAAAGCGAATGTCCCTGACATTAGGAATGGGGACATTGGCTAGAGACTGCGGGCGACCCGCTTGTGGAGGAGGTCAATCTGCTGCTGCATGGCAGCCCATTTGTCGAGAAGTTCCCGTTCCCGGGAAGGAGGAGATACAACAGGAAAAATAGAACAAGAGTACGGAGCTGAAGGATAAACCGACTGAGGAGGCAGCCCATAAGATGGATAATGGGCCAAGGAAGGGCCCACATCTGCATGAGCGAACTGGGCGGCCCCTGGTTGCAGACGAATGAAATCACTCGGGGCCACGAGGGCCTGTGGCGCTGAAGAGATAGTGGTGTAAGGATCAACATAAGAACTAGAGGGGATCTGAGTCTTCCCCTTGTCAAGTGGCTGATGGGCCGAGGTAGAAGCCTGGCCCGCTTCCATATTAGAGAATCGAAGAACCTGAGGATGGATGGGAGTGAGGTCGATGGGGGCCGTAGAGGTGGCCCCTAATCGAGTAATCAGAGATGTGGAAGTGGCGGCAGCAGTCACGCCAGAAGAGAGCACGGAAGGCGGGGCATCTGCCCCTTGCAAAGATTATTTCAGGAGATGGAGTTGGATAGGGTCCAACTGGGCCATCATGTGGAAAACCTGACTGGCCGAGTTGTGAGTGGATGAATCAGAAAGGGAGGGTTGGACACCCTCAACAACAATGGTCGGGAGAGGAGGGGCGGTCCCCTCTCCCCCTTGCACATGAGTGACCCTAGGCGGGTCCTCTAGAAGTCCCCGAGGGAGAGAATCCTCATGGGAATGGGAGAAGTTATAGGATGACATGGTGGGCGATGAATCGAACAATGGATTGAAATAAAAATGGAAATACGAACCGCCCCTAGGAGATGATCCTGAGGGTGTGAAGTAGCTCCACATGCACTAATCATCTAGAGAGAAGAAGCAAACAACCCTAACCAAGATCTAAACAAACAATTCAAACCAAAAAGCATGCAATGGAGGGGAGGGATAAGAGAAGAATCAACCAATTAAGCAACCAAGCTTTTAAATGATGCGCGAGAATTTTTATAAGTTCTTCTCTAGGACCTTAGTGGATTAATTAAAGTATGAATTCACTCGACCACAAGGTTCCTAACCAGGGGAGGAAATGGGGAACTGGCTGACTCTAAGGGACTCTCTCTCTTACGGATGCAAACCCTAGACTGGGGGTGGGTACGGGACAACCTGCCTGGCGTCCGTGTGGGAACCCACGGCTCACGGGGACTTACGGAGGCCCTCGGTATGGTCACCTAGTCGGCTCCAAGGAATATGGAGACGAGAGGAAACCCTACTTAGGTAGGAATGCAACTATTGATGAAGAGCGGTGTATGATCCTATGTGCACCGGAGTGCATGTAAGAGTCTAGCCTAGAAACTAGCAATCAATGATCAAGCAAATATGACAAATATGACTAATAGTCATGCAAAGGGAAAGTACAATCAGGGGAGACAAATGATCAGCAACGAAATATCATGAAGAATGTGAAATGATAATCAAAATGGAGGCTCGGGTGCACTGTAGCACAAATAGATGGTCTGTATCAGACCGCTCAGGGAAGGGGACGGTCCTGGGTGGACCGCTCAATAGCATGAAGTAACGACAGAACTAACAAAAATCACAGAATATAGAAATGAACTAAGTAGTAAAGAATAGAGGTGGACCTGGATGGATGGTCTCTTCACGGACCGTGCAGACCATGGAACGGTCCTGAAAAGACCACCGAATATCAGTGTGAACAACCAGTGTGAGGGCAGAAATGTACCTGAGCCAGCAGCGCTAAACGGTCTGTATCTGACCACGGAACAAGTCGGACGGCCTCCCGGGGGCCGCTGAATGCAACGAGCTGACACCACTACTGTGGTAAGCACAGGACGGCCAATCCACGGCCGTTCAGAGACGTGACCGGCCTCTAGTGAACTGCGTAATCTTCAGAGGACAGTAACAACGGGTGAACCAGAGAGTAACCTGTGAACACTCAACGAAGAGAACTAACCAAACACACGAACGGGTCAGCAAAACACTAGCACGATGGGCACTAGCGTCCCACCGTGATCACCAAAAAAGAGTGTGTTATAATGTTTTTCCTTACTCCCTTTTGTATCCTTCCAACCCCTCTTACTATATCAATATAATAACTGAATGGAATGCAAAGTAGAAGGGGATAGAGGGACGTGAGTGTGTGATCGCCACCAAGGTGCCGAGTGTAATAAATACATCGTACCTTGAAAAAGAGGAGAGCACTCGCCTGATGTTCAGTGCTGGCAGGTGTAGACGGTCCTGGAGGATCCGCTCCATGGAGTGGACGGTCACGTGACAAATAGCTCAAAGTGCCGAAGTATTAAGCGGGACGAAGGCGGATCTGGCAATAGAACGGCTCGAAGACAGCCGCGTGAAGAACTGAACGGCTGGTGATAGACCGTCCTGATCTCCAAACGGACGGGATGAGGCCGTGCAGAAACGCCAGACTCTAAACTTGTGGGATCTGATCCTCCACCCCTTCCGTCCGGCCAGAGAGGATGGGCCTCGTGCTAATATGCTGCTGACCTGCAAAACACAATGAAGACCACAAAAGAAAATCCAAATCAGAACTATGACGTGTAGCAACTATAAGAATAAGCGGATGTAAACATAATAACTTGGAATGGGGAATACCTGGGGGTTTTTAAACCCCTGTGGACGTGGAAAACCGTAGGAGGGTGTGTGTAATGGGATGCAATGATGAAAAACGTGGACAACGAACGGAAGAAACAATGCATGCAATGAAGAAAGGACGGTGGGACTCTTAGAACAAAGACTCAAAAACACCGAATACTCCCTGAACCGGAGGCTTATGCGGACATAGAAAGCCTCCCTCCTTGACTGTAGGTCGCTTAAGAATTCGATAGAGCATCGCCGTGACCTTGAAATCTCCCCCACTTTCAAAGCTTGGCCTTAGGGTCTATTTATAGAGCCTAAAAAGCCAGCCCCGAAATTAGGGTTTCTAGTGAAAATCAGCTCAAGATATCAACATAAAATCTGTAGATAATAGAATTATCTTTCAACCAGTTCAAACGGCACCCCATTTGGTGGAGTATCCACGGAGAAATGGGTGGAACAAGTCAAGGATGAAACCACGGAAAGAGAGAGAAAAACCCTTAAATTCTTTAGAGACCGGACCATTGCGCGGTCGTGCGATAGACCGCCCCGTCCATTGAGCGGCCTATTAATAGACCATTCAAACCTATTGGTGGAAATTAAATAAGTAAGAAATATTATGCAAATATCCATCGAACTGACCGACTATTTCGCCGTTGGACTCTCATGGATTGGACGGTCTACTTAAGGCCACTCAATTCATGAGGAGGTCCAATACGGACCGCGCATAGCTTGTCGGTGATAAATCCAATAACATTAGATAAATAGATAATTATTGGAAAAACCAACGAGCCTGGGACTCTGGGAACGGGACGGTCATATGCATACCGTTCAATGACATTGGACGGCTACAGTCAGACCGTTCAAAAGCATGTCGGTGATAATTCAGGAAATCACCTTAATATCCAATAAATAGATAAATGGTTCAGTGAAAACCACTTATTGACTGAATGGTCAAGCGATAGACCGCGCAAAGGCTGGATGCATGAAAATTCATAAAATGTGATAAATCAAGCAAAATCAAGGCCCATTAAGTCCATAAATCAAATGTTGTCCAAATTTCACAAAAGTGCTATGTGCATCTCCGTAACCCTCCCCTCTACCCACCATAAAAATTTCAAGTCCTGATTCGATCATTTGATCCTCGGTCAAAGCCCTTGATCTGGGAGGTTCGGTTCTGTCCAGCCTATTCTGTGTTTCGGGACAGTGTGATCAGTCTACTTGCAGTCATTTTAATTTAACTCTAGCCGTCGGATGAGCTTGGGCATCCAATATGTCGTAGGATTTTGAGTCCCCTTTCCAATGGTACCCTTTGTGCCCCGATCTAACGTCATAATTGAGTGTACCAGTCGATCTCGCCAGAGCGCATAGATCTGGACAGAAACAAAGCTGCGGGACAGCCTTGGGAGATAATTCCCAAGAAATTTCCCGCCTACATTCCGGTGACCGCCGCTCCCGGGGATCGACCCGGGACACTCCAGGAATGTCCCCGCCAGCCGCTACAGCCAGGAGCCACCCCGGACGTCACCGTACCAGCAGCGGGTCCCACGTACCATCCTACGGGCCCGGGTGAACGGAGCCGAACCGGCCGACCACGTCCGCCCGAGCACCACTGACTGCTGCCCGCCAACCCGAGATTGGTGCTCCCGGACCCCACGTGTCGCCTGTTACCTCCCTGCGTGGAATGGGCAATAGACTTAATTTCTATAATTATTAATTATTGTTGTACAGGGAGTTCCGGATCTCGGCCGAGAAGTCTTCCCCACGCCCCGAGCGTGGAGGTACACTCATCACCCCCCTTTGTCGTATTTTGCTTAGCTAATATGCATTCTAGATGCCGCTACATGTGAGTAGGATATTTTATTAGCTTGCTATATTTAATCACCACTGTGAGTTGAGAGTGCGAGACTCGTCCCATGACTCGTTCCGAGTACGAGAGTGAGCCGACCACCCGAGTCTCAAAGCCGGTTTCCCAACCGTGCAAGATCGTCACGTTTCCCTCGCCGGGGACGACTGTGAGTAGTGCTTCTTGTTTGGGGCATGATCGCCTCTTCTGGAGCTCGTTCGGTGCCGCGTCATAGTGTTGTTGCTGGTCGCGTCGTCTTACTAGTCGAGTCGTCTGATAGAGTCCAAGGTCGCAACCCATCTACGTCGAGTCTCGTAGTCGTCCCACATCAAATTGGTATGAGAGCCGATTTGAGTCTAGGGTAGTCTTCATAAGCACGGTCTAAGTCGATTCTAGGATCATCATTTTTTTGAAACAAAGGAAACAAAAAAAAGTGTTCATGGTTTGCATCCTGATAACCAGTATATCAAAAGACATTGCTGGAAGGTTAGGTTACGCCTTTCCAAAAAGTAGCCCCTCGCGTCGAGTCGGATCTTTTGATTATAGCCTCCGCCACGTACTGGAAATCAGGTTAAGTCTAGGGTCCCCAACTTGCATCGACCCATTCGTATAGGTCTAGTGAGTCACCCTTAGCTCCCTTTGGGCCCATTGCATGCCCACCCCTGGAGGTGCCCAGTACCATCGCTCTAACACTATGGGTGAACACTGAGGTACCAACCCGGGAGTCCGAACACTGGAGGACTTGGTGGCTCTACTCATGGAGCGCATGGACAGGTCCGACCAGACTCTTAGGGAGCATACCGAGCGTATGGAGAGCCGATTCAAAGCCATGGAGGACCACGCCGAGGCCTTCGACCAATTTGTCCAAGGTCTGGTTGGAAGGCTAGAGGGTGTGGAGAGAACCCCTCGCCGGGACCTACCCGACATTCTTCCGGCCCCTCAGGCGCCTACCGCGCACCCCGTGCCTGCTGCCCAACCCGCACCACCTCGTGCTGAGGAGCAACGGTCACGTGCCCTCCATTTTGAGGACTACGAGTCCGACAATGATTATGAGGGAAATGGCTGGCGCCGGCGTGGTCACCGACCACACAGGGATGATGAGGACGAACGGATCCTCAAGACCGTCCGTGCGGACCCTCCCATGTTTGATGGGTCCAAGCCTTTGGAACCCAAGATCTACCTTGATTGGGAGGCCAGCATGGACCGGTACTTTGAGTGGTTCGAGATGACGGACCACTGGAGGGTCAGGTATGCCAAGATGAAGTTGTTGGGGCAAGCACAGATTTACTGGAGCAATGTGGAGAGCTTGCTCTTTTAGCGTCATGAGCCTCAGGTAGGTTCTTGGGATGAGATGAAGGACAGGCTTAGGCGTAAGTACCTTCCTGCCACGTACCGTCAGCGACTTATTGATAGGTGGCAGAGTCTCACCCAAGGGGACCGATCCGTGTCAGACTACATCGCGGTGTTTGATGAGTACTTTTTGTGATGTAGCATTACGGAAGAGAGCACCATGCCCGTCTCGCGCTTTCATCGTGGTTTGCGGCCCTACTATCAATATGAATTATTTCGCCGCAATGTGACCACCTTGGCGGACGCATACCAGGTTGCTCTCCAGTTGGAGTAGTTCGAGGCGGAGTTCGCTCCTGTCCAGCGCCCGGGGATGACTTATCAGCATGGGACTGACCCTCGTACCACGCCTACCTCTTATAGAGGTTTCTGGTGGCCCGTCCCCCGGAACCCCCTCGGCAGGACCCCACTACTCCTAGGCCGTCCTCTCCCTCCTTGGGACCCTCTCCCTCGCCCGCAGGCACCCGTACCTACCCCTCGGCCTTATCAGCCCGCCGTACCAGCTCGGCCTCTTCTTCCTACACCCCTATTGACATGTTTTTCCTTACTCCCTTTTGTATCCTTTCAACCCCTCTTACTATATCAATATAATAACTGAATGGAATGCGAAGTAGAAGGGGATAGAGGGACGTGAGTGTGTGATCGCCACCAAGGTGCCGAGTGTAATAAATACACCGTACCTTGGAAAAGAAGGAGAGCACTCGCCTGATGTTCAGCGCTGGTAGGTGTAGACGGTCCTGGAGGATCTGCTCCATGGAGTGGATGGTCACGCGACAGACCGCTCAAAGCGTCGAAGTATGAAGCGGGATGAAGGCAGATCTGGCAATAGAACAGCTCGAAGACAGCCGCGTGAAGAACTGAACGGCTGGTGATAGACCGTCCTGATCTCAAACGGACAGGATAAGGCCGTGCAGAAACGCCAGACTCTAAACTTGTGGGATCTGATCCTCCACCCCTTCCGGTCGGCCAGAGGGGATGGGCCTCGTGCTAATATGCTACTGACCTGCAAAACACAATGAAGACCACAAAAGAAAATCCAAATCAGAACTATGACGTGTAGCAACTATAAGAATAAGCGGACGTAAACATAATAACTTGGAATGGGGAATACCTGGGGGTTTTTAAACCCCTGTGGGCGTGGAAAACCGTAGGAGGGTGTGTGTAATGGGATGCAATGATGAAAAACGTGGACAAAGAACGAAAGAAACAATGCATGCAATGAAGAAAGGATGGTGGGACTCTTAGAACAAAGACTCAAAAACACCGAATACTCCCTGAACCGGAGGCTTATGCGGATGTTGAAAGCCTCCCTCCCTGACTATAGGTCACTTAAGAATTCGGCAGAGCTTCGCCGTGACCTTGAAATCTCCCCTCACTTTCAAAGCTTGGCCTTAGGGTCTATTTATTGAGCCTAAAAAGCCCGCCTCGAAATTAGAGTTTCTAGTGAAATCAGCTCGAGATATCAACATAAAATATGTAGATAATAGAATTATCTTCCAACCAGTTCAAACGGCACCCCATTTGGTGGAGTATCCGCGGAGAAATGGGTGGAACAAATCAAGGATGAAACCACGGATGGAGAGAGAAAAACCCTTAAATTCTTCAGAGACCGGACCATTGCGCGGTCGAGCGATAGACCGCCCCGTCCATTGAGCGGCCTATTAACAGACCATTCAAACCTGTCGGTGGAAATTAAATAAATAAGAAATATTATCCAAATATCCATCGAACTGACCGACCATTTCGCCGTTGGACTCTCATGGATTGGACGGTCTACTTCAGACCACTCAATTCATGGGGAGGTCCAATACGGACCGCGCATAGCTTGTCGGTGATAAATCCAATAAGATTAGATAAATAGATAATTATCAGAAAAACCAACGAGCCTGGGACTCTGGGAACGGGACGGTCATATGCATACCGTTCAATGACATTGGAGGGCTAAAGTCAGACCGTTCAAAAGCTTGTCGGTGATAATTCAGAAAATCACCTTAATATCCAATAAATAGATAAACGGTTCAGTGAAAACCGCTTATCGACTGAACGGTCAAGCGATAGACCACGCAATGGCTGGATGCTTGAAAAATCATAAAATGTGATAAATCAAGCAAAATCAAGGCCCATTAAGCCCTGAATTGAAGTAGACCGAGTCAGGGAGGGAGGCACCCATAAAATGGGCCCAATAAGCTGCCTGGAACTAGCCCAATGAGCAACGGACAACTCGAGGCATCAATAAATGGTGGTAAGTGAAATGACTCAACTTATCGATAAAAAATGGGTGTCAACAACCCCCAGTCCGTCGAGAGGACAAGGGTAAGGGGTAAATGATTGGCGGAACATCTCAGGACACCGAGACACGAGACCGTTGCTATAGTTATGGTGGAGCTGGCCACTTTGCCAGCAAGTGTCCAACTCGGGAAAAACTTGTTATTGCCGACACGCCGGCCCGTGACCCAACGCCCGAGTTGGTGCCAGTCAGTTACGAGCTGGACCAAGATCTGGCTGAGGAATTCTTTGATGAGCTATTGGAGGGCGAGCAGGTTGACGTCCCTGGTACCCAGTATCAGGACGATGTCCATTTGGGTGTAGTCTGGTGCATCCTGGCCCAGCCTCAGGTGAGTGACGACTGGCGTCGTTCCACCATCTTCCACATATTTTGTAGGCTGGAAGGGAAGGCCTGCAAGGTGATTATAGATAGCGAGAGCTGCATCAACGCTATCTCCACAGGCACCGTCAAACGCCTTGGTTTGATGCCCGTGGATCACCCTGCACCCTATAGAGTTGCTTGGGTGGATTCCACTTCCATCCTGGTCAGACTGCGGTGTCTGGTGCCGCTGTAGTTCTTGGAATACTGTGATGCGATCTGGTGCGATGTACTACCTATGGAGGTGGGTAGTATCATCCTTGGTAGGCCTTGGCTCTTTGATCGAGATGCCACCCTTCATGGCAGGTCGAACACTTCCACCTTCGGCCATGGTGGCCAAAGGATTACCCTCTACCCCGTCCAGCCAAAGGACCCATCTATCCGAGGATCAGCTGGCCCTAGCACTGCGACCTCTCCTGGTCAGGGGAAGGCCAGTCCACCCACTTTGTCCTCGGCACGGGCTACCACCTCTTCGACTGCTCCTAGCATAGTGGACCCTCCACCCAAGAGGTTGATGATGATCAGTCCGAGAGAGATGGAGTAGGAGGTGACCAGGGGTAATCCCATCCTAGATGTTGTTGTCTGGGGCATAGAGGATGTCGCCCCTAGGTTCGAGGATGAGCATCCCCCAGAGCTAGCTACAATATTGCGGGAATTTTCTGATGTCTTACCCGAAGACTTCCCTAGAGGCCTTCCACCTATGAGGGACATCCAGCATGAGATCGACCTCATCCCGGGCTCATCTTTGCCCAACCTTCCCCACTACAGGATGAGTCCCATGGACCATGCCAAGCTTCAGCAGCAGGTCGAAGAGTTGATAAGTCGGGGATCTCTTCGGGACAGCAAGAGCCCTTGCGCTGTTCCCACATTATTGGCCCGAAGAAGAATGGCACATGGAGAATGTGCGTTGATAGCCGTGCAATCAATAAAATCACGGTGAAATATCATTTTACCATTCCCCGATTGGATGAATTGCTAGACATGATGTCGGGAGCCACTATCTTTTCAAAGATAGATCTTCGTAGTGGCTATCACCAGGTGCGGATCAGGCTTGGAGATGAATGGAAGACGGCATTCAAGACCAAGGATGGTCTTTATTAGTGGTTGGTTATGCCCTTTGGGCTTTCCAACGCCCCTAGCACCTTCATGCGGTTGATGACCTAGGTCTTACGCCCTATGATAGGGGTCTTCTTGGTCGTCTACTTCGATGAAATTCTTATCTACAGCCGCACTAGGGAAGACCATCTTAGACAGGTCTACATTGTGTTGAGGCGAGAGAGTTTATTTGCCAACTCGAAGAAATGTGCTTTCATGTCCGATCAGATCACTTTTCTCGGGTTCATTGTGTCGAGAGATGGAGTCTCCGCTGATCCGGAGAAGATTAGGGCCATCAAGGAGTGGCCCGAGTCCTGCACACTCCACAATGTCTGAAGTTTCCATGGCTTAGCGATGTTCTACCGTCGCTTCATTCGTGGCTTCAGTTCTATCACTGCCCCGATCACTGATTGCATAAAGAAGGGGGCATTTGTATGGACTAAGGCCACCACCATGGCATTTTAGGACATCAAGGAGCGCATGACCCAGGCACCTGTCCTTTCCCTACCTGATTTTTCTAAGGTGTTTGAGGTCACGTGTGATGCTTCTGGAGTAGGCATTGGTGGAGTGTTGAGTCAGGAGTCCCACCCCATTGCATTCTTTAGCGAGAAGCTTAACAATGCCAAACGGCGTTATTCCACTTATGATAAAGAATTTTATGCAGTCGTCCAAGCATTGAGGTATTGGAGGCATTATCTATTGCACCAGGAATTTGTCCTCTTTTTTGATCATGAGGCATTACGATTCCTCCATACCCAGAAAAAGTTGAACGCTCGCCACAGTCGTTGGGTGGAGTATCTCCAGGAGTACACCTTTGTGCTTAAGCACAAGGTAGGGGCAGAGAATAAGGTGGCCGATGCACTGAGTCATCGGGTGATGATGTTGACCACCATGAGTGTTGAGGTGGTAAGGCTAGAGAGGCTGAAGGATTCCTATGTTGACTGTCCAGACTTTGGTCCGATCTATGCCGTCCTTCAGGCCGGTCCCTCGCGCGATTATAGCGAGTTTGTGCTACAGGGGGGTCACCTATTCCGGGGTGACAAGTTGTGCATCCCACGGACTTCTGTTCATGATTTTCTTACGTGGGAGATGCACGCGAGAGGTCTTGCTGGTCACTTTGGCTGGAACAAGACCATAGAGGCGGTTGAGCATCGATTCTATTGGCCTAGCCTAAAGAGGGATATTGCTCGTATTGTGGCCCAGTGCCGCATTTGTGCTATGGCCAAACATAGAAAGTAAAATATCGGCCTCTATACTCCCCTTCCCGTCCCAGATAGTCCATGGCAGGACATTAGCATGGACTTTGTGTTAGAATTACCCCGCACCCTCTGAAAGCATGACTCGATCTTTGTGGTTGTCGACTGGTTCTCCAAGATGGCATTGTTCATTCCATGCTCCAAGACTTCGGATGCCACTAGAGTTGCCCGCCTGTTCTTCTCTCATTGTGTCTCCAGGTTTGGCCTTCCCCGTACCATAGTGTCAGATAGGGATGTACGATTCACTAGCTATTTTTGGAAGACCCTATGGCAAATGATGGGCACCCAATTGAAATTCTCCACTACATATCACCCCCAGACCGATGGTCAGACTGAGGTTGTCAATAGGAGTTTGGGGGATCTTCTTAGGTGTCTGGACCGAGATCGAGTCAGGGATTGGATTAGGTCTTACCCTTAGCAGAGTTTGCCTACAACGATTCGGTCAATAGGTCTACAGGCATGAGCCCCTTTTAGATTGTCACTAGCCGTAGACCTAGGAAGTCTATAGACTTGGTCCCATCTCCCATCTAGTCCCTTGTGTCTGAGTCAGCTGAGTCCTTTGCCACTCATATTAGGCAGTTGCATGAGCATATACGTCATCACATTGGGTCCAGCAGCGCACGATACAAGGAGTTGGTTGATGCCCACAAGCACCACCATGAGTTTCAGGAGGGCAATTATGTTATGATCAGGGTCAGACCTGAACGGTTTTCCTCGGGAGTCGTAAAGAAGTTGCACGCTCGCGGTGTTGGTCCCTTTCAAATGGTGAGGCGAGTCGGATAAAATGCATATGTTATGGACTTGCTAGAGGATTACGAGATTAGCTCCACTTTCAATGTTTCAGATCTAGTCGCCTATAGGGACCCAACGGTGATACCCAGTGAGCCCTTTGAGCCGTCTCCACCCCTTGTGAGCGACACAACCCCAGAGTGTCCACCTCCAGCCTTGTTACCTCAGCAGCGAGAGCAGATAGAGTGTATACTAGATGAGCAGGTAACGACTACTCGAGGCGGAATGTACCAGCGCTATTTGGTGCGTTGGAGGGGGCGGCCCGCGTCCGAGGACACGTGGATCACTCGAGTAGAGCTACAGAGGATAGATCCAGATCTGCTGGAGCGATATCAGAGTGACCCTGACCCTACTCGATAGGGTCGAGTTTCTCCCACCTGGGGAGAATTGGTGGGGACACCAGAGTTGCCCGCAGGTACCAGACGCGCAGCACACCGACATCCTTGTGGTTGGACGACAGCATGGAGCTTCCATCAGAGTCTTGACATTTTTCTATATTTATTTTGAGAGTATTGTATTTGTATTTATACTTTTGCATTTGGTGTGTTTAATTAGGCTAAGTTAGTGGGTTTGTTTGTAAAATAACCACTTGGGCCCAGAGGGACCCCACCCTCTCCACCATTGGGCCACGTGGCTGCTAGGGACCTTGAGGGCTGGCCCATAGTCCACCTAGGACTTGGACCATTGGACCAAGGGGACAAAGGGGGAAAGAAGCCAAGATTACCTCCCCTTAAATCAAGGGGGTGTCCCCTCCTTGTCCCCCATGCTTGTCCCCCATGTGGGATTAAATAAATCCCATAAGTCTCATTTCCCTATTATACCCTCCCACCTACCCTTGACCAAGGTTAGTTGTTATCTTTTGGTCTAGGTCTAGGTCTAGGGTTTGAATATTTATAGTCTCTTGTATCATTTGTGGGGGAATTAATGAAAAAAATTGTAAGAGAAATTGTTTGGTGCACACCCCCCCTCCCTTCTTGTTGTTTTTGATGTTTTTCCTCTTTCCTCCCCATTTCTTCTCTAGATCTGATCCCAAATCTTCTATCTCCCTCAAACTTCTTCTTCTTCTCTTCTTCCTCTATCATCTGTGATCGTTCACCGTCGTCGCCACCGCCGTTCGTGCCGCCGTTGAGCCACCACAAGCCGGTCTTCATCCTGCTGCCCCAAACTCGGAGTTGCAGGACAACAGCTCGGTGAAAGGGCTGGTACGGGAGATCCGACCGTTGGATCGTCACGAAACTTTGAGGGTCTGCGGGATAGATCTTGGCATCCTATTTTTATCACCCATCAAATATTGTCCAAATTTCATAAAAGAGGTATGTGCGTCTCCGTAGCCCTCCCCTCTACCCACCATAAAAATCCCAGGTCCTGATTCGATCATTTGATCCTCGGTCAAAGCCCTTGATCAGGGAGGTTAGGTTCTATCCAGCCTGTTCTGTGTTTTAGGACAGTGTGATCAGTCCACTTGCAGTCATTTTAATGTCAACTCCAGTTGTTGGATGAGCTTGGGCTTCTAGCACGTCGTAGGATTTTGAGTCCCCTTTCCAACGGTACCCTTTGTGCCCCGATCCGACATTAGAGTTGAGCGTACCAGCCGATCTCGCTGGAGCGCGCAGATCTAGATAGAAACACAGCTGCGGGACAGCGTTGGGAGATAATTCCCAAGAAATCGCCCGCCTCCATTCCGGTGACCGCCACTCCTGGGGATCGACCCGGGACACTGCAGGAAAGTCCCCGCCAGCCGCTGCAGCCAGGATCCGCCCCGGATGTCCCCGTACCAACAGCGGGTCCCACGTACCATCCTACGGGCCCGGGTGAACGGAGCCGAACCGGCCGACCACGTCCGCCCGAGCACCACCGACTGCTGCCTGCCAACCCGAGATTGGTGGTACCGAACCCCACGTGTCGCCTGTTACCTCCCTGCGTGGAGTGGGCCATAGAATTAATTTCTATAATTATTAATTATTACTGTACCGGGAGTTCCAGATCTCGGTCGGGAAGTCTTCCCGACGCCCCGAGCGTGGAGGTACACTCACCACCCCCTTTGTCGTATTTTGCTTAGCTAGTATGCATTCTTGATGCCGCTACATGTGAGTAGGATATTTTATTATCTTGCTATATTTAATCACCGCTGTGAGTTGAGAGTGTGAGACCCGTCCCGTGACTCGTTCTGAGCACGAGAGTGAGCCGACCACCCGAGTCTCAAAGCCTGTTTCCCAACCGTGCAAGATCATCATGTTTCCCTTGCCGGGGACTACTGTGAGTAGCACTTCTTTTTTGGGACATGATCGCTTCTTTTGGAGCTCATTCGGTGCTGCGTCATAGTGTTGTTGCTGGTCGCGTCGTCTTACTAGTCGAGTCGTCCGATAGAGTCCAAGGTCGCAACCCGTCCGCGTCGAGTCTCGTAGTCGTCCCGCATCATTATGAGTCATTATGACCATTATCACCAAATTAACACACAAGGCAGGCTAACATACTGACTCATATCAAACTATCCTCCCCCTTTGATATCATCAAAAAGATGAAATAGTTTGATATACTCAGTGAAAACGTTCTCCCCCTTAGACATGGAATCAAATGCGTATCAATTGAAATGTGAAAAACTATTCTCCCTCTTGATAGATGAGTACATCAAAAAATGAACACACACATCTCCCAGACTGATCAAATTATCTCCCCCTTTGACAAAAGAGAGTGGTTTGAATAGAAGTGTAAAAGCTAGAGATGATTGAAACAATGAAAGTGCTAGAGTTGAGACTCAACAAGAAATGAGTTATGACAAGAAGGCTTCAACAGCAAGAGAGTTCAGGAAAACATAGAAATTCAGTCAATGGAGATATCATCCAAAGCACAGGTATGAACTGATTTCAACCAAGGACAATTCAGGTCATGAGCACAGCATGTCATGAAGTAGTGAGAAAACATCAAGCACAATCAGCAAATAATTTTCAACAGAGATTTTAAAAGTGGATTCCAAGAAGGTTTTCAATCTAATACCAATTTCATAAATCAGAAACTAATGAATTTTCAAACTCTTCCATTATAAGTAGCTTATGATATGTTCCTTATTTAACAACATGGTTCAAACCTAATGGGTTCTTAGTTTAGCAATGACATTTGAAAATAGATTTGCATTCAAGTTCTAATAGAAATGAACCAATATTTCATATTAGCACCTTGTTTAATCTTCCTCAATCTTACTTATCCAAGTTCAATGACTCCCTTGGGAGTTACCAAAGTTAGTATTGAGGTTAAACATGCATGAGATTTCTGATTTAATTCTTGGCTTTCAGCAATTTTATTTTAGCTACCAAAAATAGATTTTCTTTTGCTCAACAAATTTTTAAGAGCAATCAAGTCCAGCACACACTTTGTATCTTGAGGTTACACATTGTTTAGACGTCAGTATCCCTAGATACTTAGTATGACTGACTATCATGCTTGAAATAGAACAGAGGTAGCATAATCACCTCATGACAAATCTCAGCTCATTTCATGATGAGTGAGATATATTTCTCAGTGAGCTGGCCTTTGTTCTGCCTATATTTTCATTAGATTTTCTATAGAGTTAACATGGCACTTAATGACATAGTCCACTAGACTTCAAGGTCAAGGGACATAGTTTCTCAGTGAACCATTGTCATTGCTCTGACAATTTTATCCTTAGGAATATCAGATTATCTGATGTTTAAAAGCATTACTCAACTTGAGTATCTCAACCAAAGATAGCCATGATTTTAGAATTTTCAGATTTTCAGAAGAATTTTCCAAGGCACAACATGTAAAAGCTAGTTATGGTCTATTAAAATTGAGCACATATATTTTCGAGACATTCTTCTTTAAACTCAATGAAACTATTAAAGTCAAACTAGCAAATTACTTTGGACAATCAAAAGATTGTATAATAGAAGATTCTTAATTTTGAATGTTCAGATTTATGATCATGGTACCCAGATTGGAAGCTTTTTTAATATAAGATAGTTCAAGGAATTTTTCAAGTATGTTCAATAAAGAACATCAGGCAAAAAGTTTTCAAGGATAAGCACAATAAATGGCAGACAGTAGGCATATGGGTTTCAAAGATATGACGAGAGTACCCACTCATGCAGCAGACAACATTGATTTCAGAAATGCTCACAGTCATTGAGCAGACAGCCGATGTGGAAGTATTAACTCAAGATATGGCAGACGCTTTAAAGAATGAGCACAATAATGAGCAGGCATCAAGAAGACTAGCTCATGGGTATGACAGTTTTGAGCTCAAGGTTATGACAGGGCCAGCAAATATGTGTTGTAAGCAGACAAAAAGATTTCATGAATGATTCCATTGATACCAATAGAGGTGAAAGATTTTCAGGGTGACAAGTTCAAAGATATAGCAATGAAATCCAAGGAAGTGACAGACACATGAAAGTAGCAGATGTTCATGCTTCACTATGTATACAGTAGATTCATAAAAATTCCAAAGGAGATCAACTCTCATGGAAGTGATAAACAAGAAGTGCAAGAAAGGCACATGCTCTCCTTCTGAGACAAGGCAATTCAATACAGTTTCAAACGAAACTCCCCCTCAGCAAATGAAGGGAGTTGGCGGATAGGCACCAACCAGAACAAAAATGACAATTTTGAGCTAATGAACTCAAAAATGACAGCTATGGGGTGAGAGTAAAAAAATATTGATCAGGCAATATTATGCTTATAAGCAACCTAATGCACATGAACAAACTGTAAAATACATGAACCCCCCCTATATATGTGCATGCATGCCAAGCAATCTTTTTGGCATTTTTGTTAATAATGGTGTGCACGAGAATCAGACAAATTAAACATGTGAACACTGAGTCCCCCTAAATGTATGCATGCTTTTCAAATGATCTTTTTGAGTTTTTAATATGAATGATATGCAATTGACTTTGAAGCCATTGTATGCATGAGCAAAACTAATGTGTGCATTGACTTCTTCTCTACAATACTCTATATGTAATTTCGACCCATGGTAATAGGCAAAGCACTTAGGTTAAAAGACCACCTCAATGCATAGTGTGTGCTCTCAGATAGTATTATTGTCCTTCTTCACACTACCATTTGATATGCCAAGTGGTCATGCATGAATGTGCATAACAAGCGAGATGCAGTCCTATAAGCAATTCATATTCTTGAACTTGTGCATAAATGACTCATGAAGACACTGTAAATTATATATGCACATGAAAAAAATGTATGCAACAAATTCTCAAATGCATTTTTCTGACATCAATCATATACAATTTAACTCAAGAGAAATAGACATATTTTTCAAAGGTTGTGCAAGTCACTGCATGAAGACATAAGACCATGAACACATATGCAATTCAAGTTATTTCAACTCACAATCTGAATTTTCATTGCATGCCAAATTATTTCAACTTCCCTTGTCTATATGCACACTAGTCATGAAAGAAATGCACTGTCACGCCCCAAGATTATACAGCGGAAATAATCGGGAACGCGAACAGTCGGCTAGTACGCCTCGAGCAAGCAATATAATCAGAGTGCAAGACAATCACATAAATGTAATTGCACAAGTAATTCACTAAAACCTTTAACTTTATTTCTTCATAAAATAACTCCGAAAGTGTAAGAATTCGGTCAGCCCGATTCGGGCAATGCAGCGGATAACAAAAATTTATATACCGAACTCGGGCTTTGTGGAATCCTAGATCCGTGCTCTAATCGATGTAATAATAACTCCCAACCCCTAACTACGGGTTGCATATTTCACCTTGCGCGGAACGACGCTGTCCGTAGTGCCCGATGCAGATTTCCATGCACGTCGATCCGCACAGGTGCACGGTCTCTAGAGTTGATCCACACGGATCCTCGCGCAGTGATGGTATCCTCTCAACATTATCTTCCCTAAGCTTTCCCTTTAAGAGAGAGAGAGAGGGAGCTTCTAGGGAGAGGGAGAGAGCAAGAGGGAGGAGAGAAAACCTATCCTTTCTTTCTGTAATACTTGGCTTAAAGAAAGGAAGAGGTTTTCACGTAGGATACACATATATATAGGATTTTGGCCTTTTCTAAAAAGGCCTCCAAGAACCGATATTGTATATGTATCCCTTCTATTATTGTACATATATATTAAGCCCTTCTTAAATTCCTTTCCAAAAAGACTTTAAGGGATTCAATATATACATTTGTACAATAATACTCCGTCACCTGAGAATCCATTGTGTGTGATCCACTAGGCCCATAGTCACTCTAGTTTAAGGCCCATTAACTTCTAATTCTCAATTAGAAGTAAATTAAACTCATTATTCACTTCTACTAGAGTCAAATAATAGTTTAATTTATTCTCAACCTTTGATCACGTTGGGTCAAGCAAATCCGCGTGATCCCAGGGGACGCCGGGTTCAAACCATCCTGTCTGGTACCTGTAAGTCTAGAGTTGCAGCATCGATATAATCCCTCGCTCATTCTATGAGTCTGGTTCGATCGAGGGTATGGTAAATGTCAAACCCCATGATCGTGCCATTTGATCATGACCTCCTTAAAGTGTATGACATCCGTTCTAAACGAACTCACACGACCCTGGCTAGGGATTTAATGGAGAGTCAGTGTCATGACCCATTAACTATCTTATTTATACCCGATAGTGAGCGATCCCCTCTTGACCATTGATGATCTTCACACGTATCCTGAAATGGTTAATGACTCGACAATTCATGACTTATGGTTAAAGTCACTTAGCCAAGTAATTAACCATTCCAGTCCTCGTGTAAGATCCGATCAATGTCTTAGGTCAAAGGACCAACGATGCTACTGAGACAATTGGATCTTCAGTTGACATTAGGTATAATCAACCATCTGAAGATCCAATAGCAGATCAGTTCAGTGTACATCCTCCTAGGACGTACACCTACACATATTGTTGGTGCCCCGCACCAGGGACCATGAGACTGGTCCCATACATATCATGTGTACTGGTTTACTAGGTAATCAAAGTCCTCGAGTGATTGCCCTCCAACCAGGAACATTTTAAGGTATGTGTCCATGTAAATTCAGTCTCATGATCGAGATCCCATCTTGAGTTGAATTTACAACCACATATCCTAGGGACATCGTAAAGTAATATACAATCACATATTTATGCTCAAATATCACTTCATTAATAATGAACAAGACTGTACATCTATCGGGCCTACCCGACCCTAAATTGGCATGTAGCACACCAATACTAACAATCTCTCACTTGAACTACAGCCAATTGCCCACAACTTTGAGGCCCATCTTATCCCAATGGCGCTCAAACACAATGTGTGTCAAAGGCTTAGTCAGTGGATCTGCTATGTTATCTTCTGACGGTACACGCTTTACTGCCACATCTCCACGATCAACAATCTTCCGAATAAGGTGGAAGCACCTCCGAATATGCTTCAACCTTTGGTGAGATCTTGGTTCCTTCGCCTGGGCGATGGCCCCATTATTATCACAAAATAATGGGATGAGAGCTGATATCTCGTGAACTACGCCGAGTTCCAAGATGAATTTCTTCATCCAGACGGCTTCCTTAGCAGCTTTAGCCGCAGCAATATATTCTGCCTCCATCGTCGAGTCTGCAGTCGTATCTTACTTGGAACTTTTCCAACTGTCTGCCCCTCCATTCAGCATGAATACAAACCCAGACATGGATTTGCAGTCATCTGGATCTGACTAGAAACTAGAGTCCGTGTAAGCTCTAAGCTGTAGGTCCTTTCCTCCATAAAGTAGAAAAAGATCCTTAACCCTTCACAAGTACTTAAGGATGCCCTTTACTGCCTTCTAGTGCTCTTCGCCTGGATTTGCCTGATATGTACTGACAATGCTCAAAGCATTGGCAACATCAGGCCGTGTACATAACATTGCATACATGACTGACCCTATGGCCAAAGCATAGGGTACCTTATTCATGTGTGCCACCTCCTCAGATGTTTTAGGGCTCATCCCTTAGATAGGCAAATTCCATGTGTCATAGGACTGAGACCTCTCTTAGAATTTTTCATCCAAAACCTTTTGAGGATAGTGTCTATGTACATGGATTGGGATAATCCTAGCATCCTTTTAGATCTATCTCTCTAGATCCTTATGTCCAGCACATAGGATGCTTCTCCCAAATCCTTCATGGAGAAGGACTTGGACAACCAAGACTTAGTTGATGTCAACATCTCTACATCATTCCCAATGAGTAAGATGTCATCAACATAAAGGACCAAAAATGTCACAGAGCTCTCACTAACCTTCTTGTAAACATAGGGTTCATCTTCATTCCGAATGAAGTTGAAAGATTTGACAGCCTCATCAAATCTTCAGTTCCCCGCAATGCTTACTTTAATCCATAAATGGATCTCTGAAGCTTGCATATCTTATTAGGATGAAGCATGGAGGTGAATCCTTCAGGCTATACCATGTACCCCTCTTCTGACAGATTTCTATTAAGAAAAGTTATTTTCACATCCATTTGTCAAATCTCATAATCCATGTATGCAGCAATGGCAAGGAGGATTTTAATTGACTTAACCATGGCCACAGGTGAAAATGTCTCATCATAGTCAATACCTTGTCTTTGACGATACCCTTTCGCCACTAATCTGGCCTTGTATGTGTCAATGTGTACATCTGCACCGATCTTCCTTTTGAAAATTCACTTGTAGCTAATAGGGACTTTTCCTTCGGGTACATCAACTAAGTTCCAAACTTTGTTGGTGTACAGGGACTGGATCTCTGAATCCATTACCTCATACCATTTCTCAGAGTCCGCACTACGGATCGCATCCTGGTTGGATTGAAGATCTTCATCCTCATCGATACATACCTTGGAGGACCTCTCTGAGACATGTCCAACATATCTCTCAGGTTCTCTTGGTAGTCTACCAGATCTCCGTAGTGTCTGTGTTTCACTCTGAATAGGATCAACCGATACAGTATCATCTAATGAGATTGTGTCTACGGGTTGTGGTTCTTGGACCTCGTCCAATTCTATTTGGCTCCCACTGTCTTTCTGGAGTAGATATTCTCTTTCTAGAAATATAGCTCTCTTAGCCACTAAGACCCTTTGCTCAGAAGGGTGATAGAAATAATATCTAAATGTCTCCTTTGGATATCCCACAAACCTACACTTATCGATTCTAGACTCAAGTTTATCACTATCGTTCCTCTTTACATGGGCAGGACACCCCCAAATTTTGCTGTGATTAAAATTTGGTTTTCTGCCCTTCCATATCTCATATGGTATAGAAGGAATAGATTTACTTGAGATCCTATTCAGTAAATAGGCTGTAGTCTCTATGGCATAGCCCCAAAGAGACAAGGGTAGTCCCGACATAGACATCATGGATCGGACCATATCTAACAAGGTCCTATTTCTCCTTTCGGATACACCATTGTGTTGTGTTGTATACGGTGGAGTCCACTGAGAAACAATTCCATTGTCCTTAAGATAAGAAGTGAATTCATGGCTAAGGTATTCTCCTCCTCAATCTGATCAAAGAGCCTTAATACTCTTATAAGTCTGTTTCTCTACTTCATTCTTGTATTCCTTAAACTTCTCAAAGGCTTGTGATTTATGCCTCATTAAATACACAGCCATATCTCGAGAAGTCATCAATAAAAGAAATGAAATAGAGGTGACCCCCTTTTGCTTCCATGGATATGGGTTTACACACATCCGAGTGTATGAGCGCGAGAAGGTCAGCAGCCCTCTCACCATGTCCACTAAAGGGAGCCTTGGTCATCTTCCCCATGAGACACGACTCACATGTATCAAATGGCTTGTATTCGAATGAATTCAAATACTCATTTGAGTGTAGGTGAGAGACTCTTTTCTTACCTACATGACCAAGCCTGCAATGCCATAGATATGCAGAATTCACTTCATTAGCATTGAAACCTGCATAACATTAGAACATGTATCTAATACATAAAGACCATTAACTAATGAACCATTGGCTATCATCAAACCATTATTCATTATAGAGCACCCAGTGCTATTAAAAGCCAATGTATATCCAACGTTATAAAAGCTAGAGAGTGAAATAATGTTCTTAATAATATTAGGAATATAATAACAGTCATTCAACTCCAGAATGACCCCTGAAGGTAAATTGAGGTGTGCAGTCCCGACAGCTTTGGCAGCAACTAAAGCTCCATTGCCATTCCTCAACTCAATCTCCTTTTTGCCCAGACGCCTTCTATTTGCCAGCACCTGCACAGAGTTGCAGATATGAGAGGCACATCTAGTATCCAATACCCATGATGTGGATTCCATACATGACAAATTAAGGTCTATGACAAAAATACCTTCATTTAGAATTGCCTTGCAATTCCTTTTCCAATGCCCTGTTTCCCCGCATCGAAAACACTTGTCTTTTTTTTCATTCTTCTTGCCATTTCCTTTGTCAACTTTGACAACTTTCTTACTTTGGCATTCTTCTTTCCCTTCCCTTTGTCACCTTCGGTGGATATCTGGGTGGCCTTCCTTTTCTTATTGGCCCGGCCAACAATCATTACAGAAGATGGTTTATCTTTCTACATCGTCCCTTCAACACTTTTCAACATGTTAAGCAGCTCCGGGAGAGTTGCTTCAATCCTATTCATGTTGAAGTTTATGACGAAGGGAGAAAAGGAATCAGGCAATGATTCGAGAATAAGATCATTGCACAGTTCAAGATCCAACTTGAACTCCAGTGCATTGAGTGTTTCAATCCACTCCATCAATTTCAGTACATGGGCCTGCACTGAAGCACCCTCTGACATCCGTGTCCTGAAAAGCTTCTTGGAGATATCATACCTCTCAATCCTGCCCTACTCTCCGAAGAGCTGGCATAGGTTAAGAAGTATGCTTCTATAATCAGTCTTTTCAAATTACCTCTACAGCTCGGGAGCCATAGAGGCCAGCATGTAACATTGGACAAGGGAAGAGTCTTCTGACCATTTGGCATAAGTCATTAAATCACCCTCGTTGGCATCAGGAGCTGGCTCAGAATGAACCGTGTCCAACACGTAAGCTATTTTTTCGGCGGTGAGGACTATGCGTAAATTATGCAGTCAATCTGAGAAGTTGGGTCCGGTCAGCCTGCTGGCATCCAAGATACCACGGAGGGGGTTGGACGACGACATTGTAATCTGGAATAAGAAATAAAAGATAACTTAGCATATGTTCAAATTTTAACTTAGATGTGATTTTCTATCTTAGTTAGTCCCACTATTTTTCAATCGAACTATATAACCCTCAGTATATAGAACGGGAGATCAACGAGATCAACCTAGTGGGTCGGAATCCCAACGAGATTGAGGTATGACCTTGTGGAAAGCACAACAAGCCATACACCATCTCAAGGGCAGTCAACAAGCACTTGCATCAAATGTAATATCTGATATTCGGCCTCCGAGAAGTCATCCCCTTGTGGAAAGCACAACAAAGGATACTCTCGGTTAGATCTAACCACCATTACGACATAGCAATGAGTTCATGATCCGACCCTTGTGGAAAGTACAATAAGGTCGAGTTCAATTCCTCACCTCATTGAGGCCTAGCCTTGGAGTTGCATCTTGCCCCCAAACTCATGGACCTTGTGGAAAGCACAACAAATCCATGAGATGAAGACATTCATTCACCCTATAATGATGGAGGGCCACGACGACTCCTAGAGCCACGCTTACCAGATCTAAAATTAAATTGCGAGGGAATTTATTTTTATCTTGATCTCACCCTAGGTGGTAATATAAATATATTCAATATATTTACCATACCTAGTAGTTTGCACAAAGTAAATGCATCCAATGCATAAATTAAATCGCAAGTGATCATGGATTTTATTCCTAATGCTACTAAGACATCCGGCTCGCTTTCGAAACAGCTGGATCGTCCTTGTCGGCTGTGCTTCGTGCTTTCAAACTCCGACACCGCATCAATTGCAACTTTTACACAGCACACAGGCCGACAAAATTTAAATTATATGTCAATAAAATTCCAGAAGCCCTCAGGGCGAGTACAACTATAAAGGGAGATAGAAGTACATAGAAATTTTAACAGAGAGAGAAAGGAAAATCGCAGACCCCAAATAATTACATTAGTAATGTCCATGATCATTTGCCAACCCATACACGTAAAAATTCAATCAAGGGTTATTTTTGAAAATAATCCTTATATTGGATTGAAAAATGGGATGTGCAAACAAAAACAGGCTAGCTTTGTTTAATTTTAAAAATCGAAGTTGGATTAACTAAAATTAAACACATAAGCAAGCCATTTCAAGGTAAATTAAGCAAAGCATATATAGAACCATCATTTATAATAGGGGCATGTATATTTGAATCTAATTCAAATAAATCATATAATTGAGATAATTATTTAAAATTTAAATTTAAATTTAATTATCTAATAATCAAATTTAAATAAACTAATTATTTAAATTTAAATTCAAAAAAAATATCCAATAATTTAATTTTAAAGTAAATTTAAATAATGTAATTATCCTCAATTATTATTTTTCTAAAATTCAAATTTTGAATTTAATAATTATATAATAATTAAAATATTTGAATATTTGAATTTTGTATAATTAATTTCAATGAAATTCAAATTTTGAATTTAATAATTATCTAATAATTAAAAATTCAAAAATTGAATTTCACAAAATTATCTTCAATTATTACCTTTTTTATCTCAAGTTAAATGATAATTATCTCACCTCATTAAATTCAAAAGTTAAATAAAATTTAACTTTTGAATTTTATTTATTGAGAATAGATAATTATTATTTGAGATAAAATTAGATTAATTTAATGTGCCCTCAAATATATTCATATATATTAATGGCCCAATAAAATAACATGATGTGAAACAGCCCTAAGTTGACTAAGCATGAAATGAGCAACCTAGGTCCTAGACCCGCAAGCATACAAGCACTCCAATGATTCTCACAATAGCGTCTTACTCACACGGCACACGCGATCACCCGGCGGGGCCGGGGAATGATGGCAAGGGTCCGAGGCGGGACCCAATGATTCTAATGGACTTAGTTGGCTTAGGCTGACCCCAAAGAGTCTAGGATTCCCAACTTAGTGGGCGGCTAGCCCGCAGGGCGGGGTTTGGGGTGGCACTCTCTCCTAGACCGCGGTGGGCACCAACAAAAGAGCATACAAGTATGGGCCCTCTTCTCACCATCCGACGAGCAATCAAAGCAATACTAAACTCGCAGAAGTAAGGCTATCAAGGTTAGTATCAGAGGCTCACCTGATCGGTGTGAAGACACCGATCCCGCTCGAGACGAGGGCGCGCCGGGAGGCGAGGGTATACACCCGATCGCCGCGGCGATGTATAGCTTGACCTGAAAGTGCAAAGAGTACAACACTACGCCTCTCGCAGGAGGGGTGATCTTGGGGTGGGGATTAAGTTAATTACATCCAAAACTACCTCCACGCAGGGAGGGGCCTTCAGCCGGCCAAGCGGGGTGGGGGAGTTATGAAGAAAACCCGACGTTCGGAGCGTTGCCGGTTCTACCAATCTCAGAGTTGCTGGATAGTGGGGCGGTGATGATGCTGCCGAAAATTCCACAGAGCTCAGAACTTGATGAGACTTGCGCCAAACACTTGCCAATGGACCAAGGATGATCTATGAATTTTTTCTGAGCTTGGTAAAGTCATTGCTGGCCGGGACAGAGTCTGGAGCCGGACTGATTGGTTCTGCCTCTGTCTGGTGCAGAACAATGTGGCTGGTTACAGAGGGTGCCACGATCTCTACCAAGCTCTGATTGAGACGAGACCTGAACCGTTGGAACCGTGGTCGAGTCTTCTTTCTGTCGGCACAAACGGCGTGGTTGGCAAATGTCGGAGAAGACCGGGACGATCAGATGAGTATAGGGGTGTCGGTTCTGGCTCCTGTAAACTGACCTGACTCACTTGGAGTAGAAAATTCGTAACTTTAGATGCCGATGTCCAAATGCAGCTCTGCTTCTTGAGGATGAAAGAGGACGTGAGAGGGAAGATTTTTTCTGAAGAACACTTGATCTGAATCCCAAAAGATTCTTCGTGGTCGAGCTTCCACTCTCGCTCTGGTTCCCTGCCTGAGAGATCTTATGCAGTCGAGGGAGAATCGCTCCTACCGGTAGCTCGGTGCTTGGACGAAGATGAAACCACCACCGTTGCGAAGATGACTCGAAGACGCTTCCAACGGTACCTCTTGGGCCTTCAGATTCGTAGGGAGGAGGACGTGGTGGCCGCTTCAAGCTACGGCCAACCTGCTGCCTGCAACCAGAGCTTGACCTGCAAAAGAAATGGGTATGAATGGAGGGGTGGCGGGGGGGGGGGGCGACCTTGGCTGAGTTTGGGGTTGGATTTAAGCGACCAAGGGAGCTAAGGGGGTGGGAGATGGGAGGGAAATTCGAAATTGGGCTTTGGGAGAAGCTCATTTAGCATTGGGAAGGTGGTGGGATGCTTTGGGAAGGAGAGTGGGGTAGTTGGGGGTTGGGAGGTGGGGTGTGGATTGGAGGATGCCACCTTGGGGTTGGGGGGGAGTTAAATGAGTGTATGGGGAAGGGGAGGGGTCTTAATGAGGGGTGAATGGGGAGGAGAGAGAAAATTCTGAAAATTGGGGTGGAGGGAGAGAGAGAGAGAGGGGGACCCCTTAGAGAGAGAGATAGTAAGAGAAATTTAGTGGAGGGGAGTGAGACTTGGGAAATATTTCTATTCAAATTGATTCATCAAAAGTTGTTACAATGAGAGGGAGGGGAGGCCTATTTATAGGCTCCATACTTTCATATGACCATAATGACCCTGACAAGCTCACTAATGACCAAAGCAGTCCAAGGGAGGGGTGCCCCTGGGCCTAGCCCACTAGTTGGGCCCAATAGCTTAACAAACCAACATAATGACACAAGACTTTGGTAGATAACCTAATAACCTAGGTACATGACTCAAATAATAGGAAAATTACATGGTTTAAGACTCAAATAAAATATAAAAATTACATGACTAGACTCACAAACACATGACGAACATAATGGCACAAGTCGACGATGATCCGAGCCTCAAAAAAAAGTGGAGGGGCAAGGGATGCCCCCATCATACCCCCAGGGTGGGGAGAACTCGACCCCGTCGAGTATGGGTCCGCCTGGCGATAGTACCAGCTCCAGAATATCGAGGTCAAGTCGCAACAAGTCCTCCCGACTCGCCCAAGTATCCTCAATCGGGTGACGGTTCTTCCACCTAACCAGGTAGCGCTGATACACCTTGTGCCTAGTAATGATATTCTGCTCATCCAGTATTGCCTCTACCTGCTCTCGTCGGTCTCTCAAGCTATGAAGTGGAGTCCCACCGGGAGTGTCTCTCTCAAGGGGGGGTAAAGGCTCGAGCTCCTCACTGGGTTCCACCGCGGGGCCCTTGTAGGGTACCAGGTCCGCCACATTGAAAGTAGGGTGTTCCCCAAAACCCTCAGGTAGGCCTAGCTCATAAGCACTACTGCCAAGTCGTCTCAGAACTCGAAAGGGTCCCGAACCCCGTGCCCTCAACTTGGAGGTAGGCCCTGGAAGGAGCCGCTCCGTCCTCACCATCAACGAATCTCCCACTTGGAACTCGCAGTGTCGCCGATGAGCATCTGCCCGCCTTTTGTAAGTCTCATTGCTCTTTCCTATATGCTTGCGAGAATGCGTATGCCCTGCACTATGATGTGATGTTGGTGTGAAAAGTATGGTGTGCAAAGGTGGACCTGGGCAGTCAAATGTAGACCGATCACACTTTGATCCTATGAAGACTGTGACAGACTTAGGAGGGCCGGGACATCCATAGATTAACCTTTTATGTATGGGTGTGACAAATGTCGGGGGACCCGGACATCCATGTATGCTCCTCTCATGCTTAAGACTCATGATGAATGAAGGTGGGCCAATACATCCGAATACGGTCCACTTATGCTTCCTACTTGACATGTGGGTGATGTGAATGAATGTACCCGACTTATGAATCATGTCAAATGGTGTGGTATGCCTAGACACATGCATGTTTATCCCAAAGGTGTCTTCCATGTGCATAGGCGTGGGATGACTTTTGAACTTCCATGTGAATGGGTCGAAGGGATCTAGGAAGGTGGTTATGGGGTGGGGCATTTCATTACTCCCAAAGTGTTTGTTGCCTAAGGTCAAGGCTCTCATGGTGTGACCCGATTCTAGGACAGGAGGAGTTTGGGTCAACATGGGCGATATGGGTAGGGTGAGGTGGGTGGTGAATAGGGGGAGTGGGTTACATGGAGATCTAGGTTCCCTTAGGAAGGGGTTAAAGGGATCATGGTAAGGGTTACCTAGGTAGGGGTACTCCATGTTCTCAAGGTCCTCAAATGGTGAGTCATCTTCCTCCAAATTATTTGGGCCAAGGTTGCTAATGGGTTGGCCAATCAAAGCACTTGGGATCTCAATGGTTGGGGAGTAGACTAGGATGGGCTCCTCCTCCATGGGAAGAAGGAGTATGATCTCACTTGTAAATTGGCCATTGGTGTAGATGGAAGTGATGGAGCCAACGTGGGGTAAGCTAGGCTAATGGTGCTAGACTCCGATGGCCTCATGGCTAGCATATCGGTCAAGTGGACTTGCCAATGTAGGTAGGCCACTAAGTCTCCCAAATCTTCCACACAATAGGAGGTTTGATAAGTGACATGAGGCTGAGTGGGAATGATTTGGGATTGATGCCCCATGGGTAGGTGGCTTGGTTGTGAACTAGGAATGGTGAGGCCTTGCTTGAGCCATTGGAGTACGGACTCATCTATGGTGACGGTGTCATGGGGAAGGGTGTGTAGCTCTTGAGGAGCTAGGCTAGGAGTGGTGGGTGAGTTGTGTGGCCCTTGGATTTCCTCTATCTTGGGAGGTGGATCCGGATTGGTATCCCTCTCTACTTGGGTGAGGGTGTGGGTTGTAACTCCTAAGGACAATGGGGTAGGAAGGTCTATGGTGGGTGGGTTGGTGGTAGTCGATGCATGGCGCACCCGAGGAGGTGAGCAAGGTCGGACGTGGGTTGGAATTGGGAGTGGAAGTAGTGGAGGCCTAAATTGGGGTAGGATTGGGGTGGGAAGTTGAAGGTGGTTTGGGTGAGGAGATTTGGGTTGATCGGTTTTGGGAGATGTGTCCCTTTTTGGGGACGTTGGTGAGGTTGCGGTGGTGGCCAAGGGGGCTTGTGGGGTGCGGGTTTGGTGAGGGGATTTGGGTTTGGGGGTGGTGGCCATTATGGGCCTAGGTGCAGGGGTGGACATGGGGTCCAATTGGGTATGTGGACATATGGTTGTGGTGAGGGCTTGGATGTAGGATGTAGATGTTGTGGTTCGAGTAGGAGAGGTGGGAAATGGTGGGGAATGCGTGATTAGGGTCTTGGGTTGGCCAAGGGGAAATGAAGGAGTTGAAATGCTCTTTAGGCTTTGGTGTTCGGAATGGGAGGGGAAAATATATCTAGCCCTAAGTTATTCCTTCATGTCTCCCCATGTTGTGAGGGGAGCTTCCCTTCTAATTATCCTTAAGCCTTCAATTTTCAACCAATGAGTGTGGGCCCGTTTGGTAAGTTGTAATTTGGCAAATCGGACTTTCTCATCCTCGGACATGGGATACCAAGTGAAGTAATGGTTCATCGAGACTTCCCACTCTAAATAGTCACTAGGTTGAGTTCCATCAAATATGGGAGGTGGGGAACATGTCCTTCTATCGTCCATCCTTAGGGCGGGCCCATTTTCTCCAAGTTGGTTGAGTCGACCCGATATATTATCAAGCCGCTCATTGGCATGGGTCAAGGCCTTCATGAGGTAATTGACATGGCCCGGGAGGTTATGTGTGTTAGTGGTAGGCATCCTTTGGTGGTTTGGACTTATGGAGAGGACCGATTGGTGAGGCTGGTAAGAGGTGGCCATGCTAGGGACCAAAAGATGCAACCGATGACTCTAAAACATGCCCTAGGACCAACTTGATAGAGACAAGTTGTGAACTTGCTCTGATACCACTTGATGTGAAACAGCCCTAAGTTGACTAAGCATGAAATGAGCAACCTAGGACCTAGACCCGCAAGCATACAAGCACTCCAATGATTCTCACAATAGCGTCTTACTCACACGGCACACGCGATCACCCGACGGGGCCGGGGAATGATGGCAAGGGTCCGAGGCGGGACCCAATGATTCTAATGGACTTAGTTGGCTTAGGCTGACCCCAAAGAGTCTAGGATTCCCAACTTAGTGGGCGGATGGCCCGCATGGCGGGGTTTGGGGTGGCACTCTCTCCCGGACCGCGGTGGGCACCAACAAAAGAGCATACAAGTACGGGCCCTCTTCTCACCATCCGACGAGCAATCAAAGCAATACTAAACTCGCAGAAGTAAGGCTATCAAGGTTAGTATCAGAGGCTCACCTGATCGGTGTGAAGACACCGATCCCGCTCGGAGACGAGGGCCCGCCGGGAGGCGAGGGTATACACCCGATCGCCGCGGCGATGTAGCTTGACCTGAAAGTGCAAAGAGTACAACACTACGCCTCTCGCAGGAGGGGTGATCTTGGGGTGGGGATTAAGTTAATTACATCCAAAACTACCTCCACGCAGGGAGGGGCCTTCAGCCGGCCAAGCGGGGTGGGGGAGTTATGAAGAAAACCCGACGTTCGGAGCGTTGCCGGTTCTGCCAATCTCAGAGTTGCTGGACAGTGGAGCGGTGATGATGCTGCCGAAAATTCCACAGCGCTCAGAACTTGATGAGACTTGAGCCAAAAGCTTGCCAACGAACCAAGGATGATCTATGAATTTTTTCTGAGCTTGGTAAAGTCATTGCTGGCCGGGACAGAGTCTGGAGCCGGACTGATTGGTTCTGCCTCTGTCTGGTGCAGAACAATGTGGCTGGTTGCAGAGGGTGCCACGATCTCTACCAAGCTCTGATTGAGACGAGACCTGAACCGTTGGAACCGTGGTCGAGTCTTATTTCTGTCGGCACCAACGGCGTGGTCGGCAGATGTCGGAGAAGACCGGGACGATCAGATGAGTAGAGGGGTGTCGGTTCTGGCTCTTGTAAACTGACCTGACACACTTGGAGTAGAAAATTTGTAACTTTATATGCCGATGTCCAAATGCCGCTCTGCTTCTTGAGGATGAAAGAGGACGTGAGAGAGAAGATTTTTTATGAAGAACACTTGATCTGAATCCCAAAAGATTCTTTGTGGTCGAGCTTCCACTCTCGCTCTGGTACCCTGCCTGAGAGATCTTGCGCAGTTGAGGGAGAATCGCTCCTACCGGCAGCTCGGTGCTTGGACGAAGATGAAATGACCACCGTTGCGAAGATGACTCGAAGACGCTTCCAACGGTACCTCTTGGGCCTTCAGATTCGCAGGGAGGAGGACGTGGTGGCCGCTTCAAGCTACGGCCAACCTGCTGCCTGCAACCAGAGCTTGACCTGCAAAAGAAATGGGTATGAATGGAGGGGTGGTGGGGGGGGCGACCTTGGCTGGGTTTGGGGTTGGATTTGGGCGACCAAGGGAGCTAAGGGGGTGGGAGATGGGAGGGAAATGCGAAATTGGGCTTTGGGAGAAGCTAATTTAGCATTGGGAATGTGGTGGGATGCTTTGGGAAGGAGAGTGGGGTAGTTGGGGGTTGGGAGGTGGGGTGTGGATTGGAGGATGCCACCTTGGGGTTGGGGGGGGAGTTAAATGAGTGTATGGGGAAGGGGAGGGGTCTTAATGAGGGGTGAATGGGGAGGAGAGAGAAAATTCTGAAAATTGGGGTGGAGGGAGAGAGAGAGAGAGGGGGGGACCCCTTAGAGAGAGAGATAGTAAGAGAAATTTAGTGGAGGGGAGTGAGACTTGGGAAATATTTCTATTCAAATTGATTCATCAAAAGTTGTTACAATGAGAGGGAGGGGAGGCCTATTTATAGGCTTCATACTTTCATATGACCATAATGACCCTGACAAGCTCACTAATGACCAAAGCAGTCCAAGGGAGGGGTGCCCCTGGGCCTAGCCCACTAGTTAGGCCCAATAGCTTAACAAACCAACATAATGACACAAGACTTTGGTAGATAACCTAATAACCTAGGTACATGACTCAAATAATAGGAAATTACATGGTTTAAGACTCAAATAAAATATAAAAATTACATGACTAGACTCACAAACACATGACGAACATAATGGCACAAGTCAACGATGATCCGAGCCTCAAAAAAAAGTGGAGGGGCAAAGGATGCCCCATCATAACATGCATAATTTTTTTTAATAAAAAAAAATCGGTCAACCCCTTTCGCGGCGGGTGGGCTGGGATTTAATGGCCCTACGCGCTGTGCGCCCGCGGAGCAGACCCAAACCTTTTTTTTTAATTTGCTTCATCAGCTCTGAGATCCAGGGAGCACATAGGTGCCCATCTTCTCTTAGATAGCCAGAACAAGAATGCCCAGCATTCCGTTACAATTATAATAATTGAAGATTATAAAAATTACCCCTAAACATGGTTCTATGCGGAGAAAATGCATCAATCAGGGCGCAACCTGGCTCTGATACCACTGTAAGGATTCAGACAGCCCGGTTCGGGCAATGTAGCAGATAACAAAACTTTATATACCGAACCTGGGCTTTGTGGAATCCTAGAACCGTGCTCTAATCGATGCAATAATAACTCCCAACCCCTAACTACGGGTTGCAGATTTCACCTTGCACGGAACGACACTGTCCGCAGTACTCGATGCAGTTTTCCACGCACGCCGAGCCGTATAGGTGCACGGCCTTTAGAGTTGATCCACACGGATCCTCGCACAGTGACAGTATCCTCCCAACACGATCTTCCCTAAGCTTACCCTTTAAGAGAGAGAGAGAGAGCTTCTAGGGAGAGAGAGAGAGCAAGAGGGAGGAAGGGGGAGGAGAGAAAACCTCTCCTTTCTTTCTATAATGCTTGGCTTAAAGAAAGGAAGAGATTTTCACGTAGGATACACATATATATATGATTTTGGCCTTTTCTAAAAAGGCCTCCAAGGACCGATATTGTATATGTATCCCTTCTATTATTGTACATATATATTAAGCCCTTCTTAAATTCCATTTCAAAAAGACTTTAAGGGATTCAATATATACATTTGTACAATAATACTCTGTCACCCGAGAATCCATTGTGTGTGATCCTCTTGGCCCATAGTCACTCTAGTTTAAGGCTCATTAACTTCTAATTCCCAATTAGAAGTAAATTAAACTTATTATTCACTGGTACTAGAGCCGAATAATAGTTTAATTTATTCCGAACCTTTGATCACGTTGGGTCAAGCAAATTCGCGTGATCCCATATGACGCCGGGTTCAAACCATCATGTCTGGTACCTGTAAGTCTACAGTTACCGCATCGCTATAATCCCTCGCTCCTTCTATGAGTCTGGTTCGATCGAGGGTATGATAAATGTCAAACCCCATGATCGTGCCATTTGACTATGACCTCCTTAAAGTGTATGACGTCCGTTCTAAATGAACTCACATGACCCTGGCTAGGGATTTAATGGAGCGTCAATGTCATGACCCATTAACTGTTTGAATTATACTCGACAGTGAGCGATCCCCTCTTGACCATTGATGGTCTTTACATGTATCATGAAATGGTTAATGACTCGATAATTCATGACTTATGCTTAAAGTCACTTAGCCAAGTAATTAAACCATTCCAGTCCTCGTGTAGGATCCGATCAATGTCTCAGGTCAAAGGACTAACGATGCTACTGAGACAATTGGATCTTCAGTTGACATTAGGTATAATCAACCATCTGAAGATCCAATAGTAGATCAGTTCAGTGTACATCCTCCTAGGACGTACACCTACACATATGTGTTGGTGACCCGCACCAGTGAGCATGAGACTGGTCCCGTACACATCATGTGTACTGTTTTACTAGGTAATCAAAGTCCCCGAGTGATTACCCTCCAACCAGGAACATTTTAAGGTATGTGTCCATGTAAAGTCGGTCTCATGATCGAGATCCCATCTCAAGTTGACTTTACAACCACATATCCTAGGGACATCGTAAAGGAATATACAATCACATATTTACGCTCAAATACCACTTCATTAATAATGAACAAGATTGTACATCTATCGGGCCTACCCGACCATAAATTGGCATGTAGCACACCAATACTAACACAAAGTACATATGATCTTTTCACTAGACTCAAAAAAATAAAGATTACATCATGACTTGACTAGATATTTGATAACTATGGCTTCTCTTGTTCATACATCCTTCAATCACTCTCGGACCCGTCACTTGTATCATCCGAATCCGACTCACTTGCACTTTCTGAAAATATTAAGAAAGTAGGGAATGAGCACACTTGCCCAGTAGGTATCTTCGTATCAACATGAAGACAAGTTTAAGTAATTAACATTTTAGCTCTAAAGAATAAGATAAATCCTGCAAATATGATAAAGCATGCGAATAAAGCTAAAGTAACAAGATATGATCATGGCGAGATATGAAGAATATGATTTAATCAAGTATATATCAAGAATGTAAATTTTGGCCTTTCAAGAATGTAACAAGAATGTACTTTTCATAACCATAAAGGCTATGCACTAGAAAGTCATATAACAAGCAAGAAAGTACTATTCGCTTAATAGCAAGTACTTCGTGAATTTATATGAATTCCCGTGGATATTTCACTTATTTATAGAGAAAGTACTCCCAGCGTAATGCAACGCCAGTAGCATCATACCCCATGATTTACAGTATGTTTCCGACAATCAGTCGAGGGGACTAACATAGAGCCCTTGAACACAATCAGTGCTCGAACTGCATCTTCAAGTATAAATCAAGCTATTTCCACGTTATTAACAATAATGTGGCCAATAATGTACAAGTTCAACAATAGTTTCATGATAAAGTAACCAAGAAATAGAACGTGCCAATAATTGATTATGAGAATTCAAGGAAATGCATCAATATCTAGGTTATGCCATAAAGAAAATTTGGCAGCATAACGGTACTTTCTTTAAGTTTCATAATTCAAGTTCAACTTGGTTAAACATAATTTAGGATCCAGATAATCCTAAGATCATCTAGGAACTCAATAAAAAACCAACCCCAAAGTCAAACCTCGTGTTAGACATAATCAGGAACCAAGCGATCTATTACTGGGCCGTTTTATGAAGAAAGCGGTCTAATTTTGGACCGTTTAGAATGGACCGAATCAGAGACGTATAAGCAGTCTTATGTCCAACCGTTAATGGGCCTTAGCGGTCATATTCTAGACCGTTTATGAAAAAGAACTCTGAAATTCAACGGTAGTGCTTTCTAGGCAAGTTGGGCTTTAATGGTACAACTAGCTCGGCGTCCTAGTGGGAATCTCAGGCTCGCGGAGTCTTATGGAGGCCTTGAAACAAGATTTCCTAGTCTGTTGGAAGGAATATCCGAAGGAGAGGTCATCAAGTCTAAGATTGTGTACTTAATTTGTAAAAGTGTAATTAATGACAACATACCGGGATATGTGCCATGTACTTAAGAAAATGACTCTTTAGAAGAGAGAGAATCATGTGAGTCAGTGAACAAGCTAAATCATGAATCTTCTATCATATGAAACATGTATTTAATTACAAAATATATATGATTATGGTCATAAATTAATATAAGTTAAAAATACTTCCAAGTACATAAGGAACCATGGAATCTACTAGAATGTTTAGTTAACATAACTAGGTATATGAAAATAACACTTGAAATAGGAATAAAACCTCCTTAACTAGGCTTAACATATATTAATTAAGGCTAATCTGCAATATGTTTCGGATTACAATATTACAAAAATCAGTAATCGAAAACTGTCTAATGGGTGACCGTTTCACGGTGGCTAGCGGTCTATCGTACGACCGCTAGATTTCCTGGTGGTCTATAGGAAGACCGTTTCCTCCTGTATAAATCCGAGTTCAAATAATAATAAAACAAAATGCTAACTAAGGCATATCATGCATGGAAATCAACATATATAAACTTCTATAATCATGATAGAACGAATATAAGCCAAAAATATGCATAGGTTCATCTGATCAACAAGAAAATTTCTCCTTTTACTTCATTAAGGCTAGATCATGCATGAGGGGTATACTAGATGCATAGTCCTAATAAAAACATGAAATTCTCAAGATACAATGGATGAAATCGAATGAAATCAGAGGGCTTTTATTCCTGACTTCGAGTTTAAGCCATTCATGAGATAACTTACCTCTGTCTTGGGCTTTAAATTTTGAATTTAAGACTGAAAGTCAACCCTAGTTCTCTACTCGTCCGGAACCGAACCAGCAACTTCACCCTCCTGTTTCTCCTGATTCCTTGACCTAAAGACGTAAAATTTTGAGGGTAAGAAGAGGGTACTAACACGAACAAGTTATTCTAAATAACCTGAAGAGGGGTGATCTCGCACTGCTCCTGAGCGGGGAAGAGAATGACCACGTACACTTGAAGTGTGAACTGCAAGAAGGGAAACCCGTCAGAGGTGCCCAGGGATAGATCCCCGGGGAAGACCCTCCGATGCTTAAGTCAGCAAAGTAGTAGAGCTCGGATGCGAAGGGAAGAGCTAGGAGGAAGATGGGAGCGCGAGATCCCTCTCCACCAAAAGGTGAAGTGGTTCCTACTCAGGGTTTTTGGCTCTTGCCTTGCTTACCTCTTGTAGTAGGGCTTTCTAGTTTAAATAGTGGATTGTTGTGCGACTGATCCTTGTAATCGGAGGAGTATGAGGTGGGGTTACGTCTTTCATGCGGACTCCTTATAGCACGTGGACTCTTGGTCTCCCTTATCCCCTTGAGCTCCCTGCCATTAAGGGACTCGTAACGGCCGTACTAATAAGCTTCCATTAGTGAGCCCGAGCGATAGGCACTGTAGCAACCCTAGTAAATGAAAAAGGGATAAGATGATAAATCCAGTAATTATAAGAGTCCTAGCTTATATAAATACTTAAAACAAAATAACGCCTCTGATCAAGGCGCTAATTAATTGAAGACTGGCGTGAAGACGTGAATTAGAGAATTGATGCCTCTATGACAAGTGTCAAATAAAGAATTGAAGACTGTTTGTACAGGCGTCAATTTCAAATAAACGCCCCAACCTAAGGCGTCAATTACAAAAGGACCCGTTTGTGTTCAGTTCGAACTAGGATGATAACTGGGTAAGTTTAGATTAAAAAAAGGATCAATACGTGGAATAGTTAAATGCTAAATGGATTCTAAGAAGGAAGTTCTAATCCTAATAAAATTCTTAGAACCTATTAGGATTCTTCTCCTATAAATACCCATCCCCTTTCCATCGAACTCACGTTAATACTAATTGCCAAAGACGTCCTGCTGCTGCTGCTGCTCTTCTGCCTTGAAGTTCCTCTTCGTTCTGCTGCTCCTATTGTGCTGCTGCATAGCAGTTCTTCATCAGCATCTTTCTCTTGCTGTCAATACATTGAAGGGAGGAAGCTGTCTTCTGCTTCTTCTTCTGAAGGTTTTGGTTGTTCGTGGGAAGCTCATGCTGTTCTAATCTGGACCAAAGAAGCTGCTGCAATTGTTGCTCTTACCATCATCTTCCTGCTGGGAACGTAGAAGAATCATCTTCTTCTTCCTTGTTCCTACTGCGTTGCTGAAGCTATTATCACCCTCATCATCCTACTGCATCTTCCGAGGGGTGCTGCTATTGCTTTGGCTAAAGAGTTGCTGCTATTATATTGACTTCCAGAAACTCTGTTTGAAACAGAGTATCGTTCACAGTTATTTTCTTCACCGTTCTTCAGCGTCTGTCAACCAAACCACCCAACCAAGGTAGGTTTTCTCAAGACTTAGCAAAACTATGCAATTAGTAAGTTATAAACATGCATATAGGTCTGTAAGAATTACCGATTTCATTTTTGATAGAGGTTTATTAGTTTTTATGATGATTTCTGTATTTCTTGAAATGACGCCCCCGATTAAGGCGTTATTTTAATTTGATGCCCTTATCAATAATCGTCAATTGAAACAGTCAATTAATAATTATGCATGATCAAATTTTAATAACTATGAATCCCTACATGAAAAATGATGCATGATCATACTAATAAATTCATGATATTTTTCTCTATCTGTTCATGTCAAATGATTCCTGATCAGACATATTTTATAAACCTTGTGTCTGTGATTGTACCTGCCCGGTGCAAATCATATGACAAAGAATTAGCGACCCTGACTAGGTCGTTATTTTGAATGGACGCCCCTATACATAGGCGTCAAATTGTGATAAAGAGTGAAAATGGGAATAAAATTCCTGGACAAAATAATTGACGACGTGCATACTACCCTTTTATTTTATATATGATGCCCCTGACTAGGGCGCTATTTACAGAATTAAAGCCTTCATGAGAGGCGTCATTTTGATAATAAATGCAAATATGAAATGTTTAAAGATATTAATCTATATGTAATGACTGAGTGAACAGCCGTCATTTGATAAACTGACGACCCTGACAAGGGCGTCAATTCATGAAATGAAGACCCTCATCTCAGACGTCAATTTACTGATAGTTCTATTTTCATGTTTTTTAGTAACCCTTTGACAGTGGGTTATGCGTGTTGGCACTATGTTCCATTCCGTGAGTATAGTCCCATGTTTCACGGTGTTTTATCGATTATCCCCTATTTCTCGGTGATAGACGAACCCTCCGCGGGACATTCCGTTCCTTCGGACTTGTGACTTTATCATAGAGACCTCCGTAAGACTCCGCTAGCTTGGGATTCCCTCAAAGCAGCCGAGCTGGTTGTACCCTTAAAACCCATGACACTTCTTAATTGCCATGTCACTCTAAAGAAACATGGTATACCGGCCCTCACGACATGCTGTTCTTGAAATAATGGGATGGGTAATCCATACCATTCATATTCTTTAAGAATAGTGTGCCGTACTTGTGTACACTAATTCTATCTACCTTATCATGTACAAGAACGAGCGACCATGTTCATGTGGGCACTTATTCCTATCGTCATGGCACCCGAGTTAGGGAGCCGATTCCACCTAGTTTTATCGTTAATCGTGATTATACCGTTATTATCATCATTATACCACATGTTCAAATCCTTGAAATGCTATTCCACAAGATATACCTTAAAGTTATACAAGTTTATTCCTTGAAACTCCATATTGGCTATAACTTTAGTGGATGTCGAAAAATACATGATCAATGCCTGCGCATATAGGGCCCAATCTGGTCCTGGGAGGAGCACCCGAAAGTACTAGTGCCCATGGGAGTTGTAATGATCACGGTATGACATTGTACCAAAGTGCATGACTAGCTTGATTAGACATTCCACAATCTCATACTCGACTTGACATGACATGACTTGCGTGACCCGGAAAGGGTATTTATATACTTGTTTGAAACGTGATAGCCAATTCCCGACATGACATGATGAATATACTTGCTTGAATATCTTGACATTTATTGATATAAGTTCTTGAAAGACATGCTAGTTCACTCAATTATCTCTTGTTATACTCTCTCTCTCTTGTCGTTTTACGCAAACATGCATAGCTTTATTGAATTCATGTAACATGTACTTTACTTAAAGCAAGCTAGCTCTTGAGATATAATTGCTACTGAGCGTTCGCTCATCCAGTGTTTTCCCCTATTTTTCAGGTAAGTCCGATGATGAGACTCAATCGGATGGGAAAGGTCAAGAGTGAAGAGATTAGAGCTCTCCGTCTATCCAAGCGTTTACTAATCTTATCTTTCTAATTTATTGAGTCATCATTGTACTTTTTCCTTTTATTGGGGCTTGGCATTTTCATTTGTAATAGAAGTACTTTGAGGTTGTGATTGAATAAAGGACTGGGTTATCTTTACTTTTGCGCACTCTGTCTTTGTGTTGAATACATTAACGCTCTGATTGACATGATCGATATAAACTTGTCACACACTCTGGGTTCCTTCCGCGCTCGGGGCGTGACAGTTTTTGTGGTATCAGAGCCTAGGATATTCAATTCCTAGGAAACCCAAGTCCAATGATAGGTTTAAACCTTTAACTGGTGAGATTGGTTAGAACCAAGGGTTAAGTTAACTTAGAATTAAAACCTTTGAACATCATCACATAATAATATAGTTATTGTAATTGTAGGAAAATGGCTGCCGAACGTGCCCAATGGCGCAACATGCAACGCACTCTGCAAGGCATGACCCAAGCACTTCAACAAGTGGCACAAGGAGGTGCACATCGTGGAGCAGGAAATCTCCACCAAAGCTTCAAGAACATGAACCCTCCTAAGTTCATGGGATCCACTGATCCGGATGACGCTAAGCACTGGATCCGGGAGACCGAACGTATCTTTCGGGTTATGCAATGCACGGACCAAGAGAAGGTCTTGTTAGCAACGTTTCAATTGGAAAGGGACGCCCGCTGTTGGTGGGAGTCGGTAGAAGCCACATTAGATCAAGGACAAGTTACTTGGGGGGAGTTTGTTGAACATTTCAACAATAAATAATTTTCGGACCGAGTCCAGGAGAAGAAGGCCGCCGAGTTCGCCGCACTTAAGTAATGATCATTATCGGTGGCCGAGTATGAGGCACAATTCTCGAGGTTATCCCGGTACGCTAAGCATTTAGTCAATACCGAGAAAATGAAAGCTAGAAGGTTTCTAAATGGGCTCAGGCCCCAGTTTATCACACAACTGGCCCCGATGGACATACAGGTCTATTCGGAGAAGGTACGACGAGCCCAGCTACTGGAGGATGCCACGGAACTATCTGATAGGATCCGTGGGAGAGACAAGAAGGAGAATGTTACTAGCTCCGGCACTTTCAAACCCAATTTCAACAAGAAAAGGCCAAGTAATGTAGGAGAGTCTTCTCAGGAGAAGAAAGTCAAAAAGATTAACAAGCCGTTCTCCATCACCATCACACCTTCTAAAGTGGTGTGTAAACACTGTGACAAGGCCGGACATAAGGCCGAAGAATATTGGAGGAAACTTGGAGCATGTCTCCATTGTGGGAGCTGTGATCATCGGATTCCCGACTGTCCCCTACTCAATGATCAAGCCGGTGATGGAAAGCGCCTGGTGACAAAGAATGCACGTCTTTAAGCTATTAAGGAGACAGAACAAGATGAAGGCGGACTAGTGGAAGGTACATTGAAAGTTTATTCCAAGTTTGCATATGTCTTATTTGATACTGGTTCTTCGCATTCTTTTATTTCTAAGAAGTTTGCTAATCCATTACCCATGGAACCGGAATGGATGAAATTAGTTCTTTCAACTCCTCTCGGAAGCGAAGTTGACCTTACACACCATTATCAAAACTGTGAAGTCTTGGTAAAGGGAAGAAATTTTCCTGTCGACCTCATATGTTTATACCTAAGGGAATATGATGTCATATTGGGTGCAGATTGGTTATCTAAGTATCAGGTAACTGTGGATTGCCGTAACAGCAAAGTTACTTTCAAAGACTTTCCGGAACTGGTCTATACTAGCCCTAAGAGTCGGAGCAAGTCACCTCTTATTTCAGCTCTTCGAGCTAGCAAGCTAATAAGGAAAGGATGTGTATCTTTCCTTGCATTTGTCACCATTAAGGAGACTAAGGAGACTAAGCTAGAAGACATCCCTGTTGTGCAAGAATTTTCGGACGTGTTTTCGGAAGATTTGTCTGGATTACCTCCACAAAGAGAAGTGGCCTTCACCATCGACTTGGTCCCTGGTGCTGGTCCAGTTTCTAGGGCACCTTATAGGATGTCCCCTGTCGAACTTAAGGAACTAAAGGAGTAATTGATGGAACTTCTTAAGAAAGAATTTATCAGACCAAGCACTTCTCCGTGGGGACCACCTGTGCTATTTGTAAAGAAGAAAGATGGATCCATGAGGTTATGCATCGACTATCGACAGTTGAATCATCTCACTATCAAGAACAAGTATCCACTGCCGAGAATCGATGAGTTATTTGATCAAATATCTGGATCCAAATATTTTTTGAAGATTGATCTCAGGTCGGGATATCATTAACTAAGGATCAAGGATGAGGACATTTATAAGACCGCATTCAGAAGCAGGTATGGGCACTATGAATTTGTTGTTATGCCTTTTGGACTAACAAATGCCCATGCTGCCTTTATGCAGTTGATGAATAGGATATTCAGGCCTCATCTAGATCAATTCATAGTGGTTTTCATTGATGATATACTAATATATTCAAAGACCAAGGAAGAGCACGAGGAACATTTGAGGATTACATTACAGATATTGAGGATGAATCAGTTATATGTAAAGCTCAGTAAATGTGAATTCTGGTTAGAAGAAGTATCTTTCTTGGGGCATGTTATATCAAAAGACGGTTTATCCATAGATCCATCGAAGGTTGAAGCTGTAAAGGATTGGGAAAGACCGACCAATGCTAGCGAGATCCGTAGTTCTTGGATCTTGCGGGCTACTACCGGCGATTCATCAAGGATTTCTCCAAGATCGTCGTACCACTCACTAGGCTAACTCGCAAGGAGATCCGTTACGAATGGAGTGAGGAATGTGAAAGAAGCTTCCAAGCTCTCAAGGATCACCTAACTATAGCCCCGATCTTAGCTCTACCAGTCGAAGGAGAGAAGTTCGAGGTATACACTGATGCATCTGGCATTGGCCTCAGATGTGTTTTAATGCAACAAGGAAGAGTTATAGCTTACTCTTCTCGCCAATTAAAGAAGCATGAAGAAAACTACCCAGTTCATGACTTGGAGTTGGCCGTGGTAATATTTGCATTGAAAATATGGAGGCATTACCTATACGGAGTGCAGTTTACAGTATATTCTGACCATAAGAGTCTCAAGTATCTCTTCTCTCAGAAGGAATTAAATATGAGGCAAAGACGTTGGCTAGAATATCTCAAGGATTTCGACTTCATAATACAATATCATCCTGGAAAGGGTAATCCTATAGCTGATGCCCTCAGTCGAAAGCCAAGAGCGATTTTAGCAAATTGTATGATTTAGGAGTGGAAGTTGCTAGAATAATTCTCTAAACTTGATATAAGCCTGGAAAAGGAGAACAAGTGTGTTACACTATCCCATATAAGCATACTGCCAGATCTACTCTCAGAAATACAAGGACTACAAGATAAGGATCCATCATTAGTGGAAATCAAGGACAAAATTGAAGAACAATCGGAGTTCAAATTAGCATAAGATGGAAGATTGATGTTCAGGAATAGAACATGTATACCAGATTATCCAGAGCTAAAGAAGAAAATCTTAGATGAAGCTCACAGATCAAGGTACACGATTCATCCAGGGTCTACCAAAATGTACCAAGATCAGAAAAGGACTTTCTAGTGGCCTAATATGAAAAGAGAAGTAGCGGACTTTGTGTCTTACTGTCTCACATGCCAATAAGTCAAGGCTGAACTCCAAATGCCTGCCGGTAAGCTACATCCTCTAGAAATTCCCAAATGGAAGTGGGAGGATATCGGTATGGACTTCATTATGGGTCTGTCTAAATCAAAAGGAGGACATGATGGAATATGGGTTATCATCGACCGATTGACCAAATCGGCACACTTCTTGCCAATCAAGATTCGATGGTCAGTTGATGTTCTTGCTGCATTATACATGAAGGAGATAGTCAAGTTACATGGAGTACCTGTCTCAATCATGTCTGACAGAGACCCCCGTTTTACTTCTCACTTTTGGAAGGGTCTACAACATTCACTAGGGACGAGACTTAACTTTAGTATAGCTTTTCATCCTCAAACGGATGGTCAGATCGAGAGAACTAATCAGGTGGTTGAAGATATGCTCAGAGCTTGCATCATTGATTTTGGTGGAGGCTGGCATGATCACTTGCCTTTGGTTGAATTTGCATACAATAACAGCTACCATGCAAGTATACAAATGGCACCTTTTGAAGCCTTATACGGAAGGAGTTGTCGATCACCCTTATGTTGGAACGAAGTTGGCGAGAAACAACTATTAGGTCCAGACATGGTAAGGGATACCACTGAAAAGATTCAGTTGATTAGAGAAAGACTTCAAGTTTCTCAGTCTAGACAGAAGGCTTATGCTGACACAAGAAGAAGAGATCTCGAATTCCAAGTCGGAGACCACGTATTTCTCAAGATATAACCTGGACGTGGAATAAGGAGATTTAGTGTTAAGGGCAAGCTTACGCCGAGATTTATCGAACCTTTTGAGATACTAGAAAGAGTTGGCGAGGTTGCTTACTGCGTCGCCTTACCACCTCAATTGTCTAAAGTTCATAATGTATTCCACATATCTATGTTTAAGAAGTATGTGCACGATCCGTCACATATCATTGATCATGGTGACCTGGTGATTCAAAAGGATCTCACTTATGAACAAAAGCCCATGAAGATCCTCGATCGTGAGGTACGTACATTAAGGAACAAAGTTATTCCCATGGTCAAGGTGCAATGGAGTAAAAGCTCAGAACACGAAGCCACATGGGAGACCGAGGAGTCTATGAGGAAACGATTTCCAAACTTGTTTTAAAAGGGTATGTACTCTACACTCTCCACATAAAACATGCAATTGAATTTGGGGACCAAATTCTTCTAAGTGGGGGAGGGTGTAGCAACCCTGGTAAATGAAAAAGGGATAAGATGATAAATCCACTAATGATAAGAGTCCTAGCTTATATAAATACTTAAAACAAAATAACGCCTCTGATCAAGGCGCTAATTAATTGAAGACTGGCGTGAAGACGCGAATTAGAGAATTGACGCCTCTATGACAGGCGTCAAATAAAGAATTGAAGACTGTTTGTACAGGCGTCACTTTCAAATAAACGCCCCAACCTAAGGCGTCAATTACAAAAGGACCCATTTGTGTTCGGTTCAAACTAGGATGATAACTGGGTAAGTTTAGATTAAGAAAAGGATTGATACGTGGAATAGTTAAATGCTAATTGGATTCTAAGAAGGAAGTTCTAATCCTAATAAAATTCTTAGAACCTATTAGGATTCTTCTCCTATAAATACCCATCCCCTTTCCATCGAACTCACGTTAATACTAATTGCCAAAGACGTCCTGCTGCTGCTGCTGCTCTTCTGCCTTGAAGTTCCTCTTCGTTCTGCTGCTCCTATTGTGCTGCTGCATAGCAGTTCTTCATCAGCATCTTCCTCTTGCTGTCAATACATTGAAGGGAGGAAGCTGTCTTCTGCTTCTTCTTCTGAAGGTTTTGGTTGTTCGTGGGAAGCTCCTACTGTTCTAATCTGGACCAAAGGAGCTGCTGCAATTGTTGCTCTTACCATCATCTTCCTGCCGGGAACGTAGAAGAATCATCTTCTTCTTCCTTGTTCCCACTGCGTTGTTGAAGCTATTATCACCCTCATCATCCTACTACATCTTCCGAGGGGTGCTGCTATTGCTTTGGCTAAAGAGTTGCTGCTATTATATTGACTTCCAGAAACTCTGTTTGAAACAGAGTATCGTTCACAATTATTTTCTTCACCGTTCTTCAGCGTCTGTCAACCAAACCACCCAACCAAGGTAGGTTTTCTCAAGACTTAGCAAAACTATGCAATTAGTAAGTTATAAACATGCATATAGGTCTGTAAGAACTACCGATTTCATTTTTGATAGAGGTTTATCAGTTTTTATGATGATTTCTGTATTTCTTGAAATGACGCCCCCGATTAAGGCGTTATTTTAATTTGACGCCCTTATCAATAGTCGTCAATTGAAACAGTCAATTAATAATTATGCATGATCAAATTTTAATAACTATGAATCCCTACATGAAAAATGATGCATGATCATACTAATAAATTCCTGATATTTTTCTCTATCTGTTCATGTCAAATGATTCCTGATCAGACATATTTTATAAACCTTGTGTCTGTGATTGTACCTGCCCGGTGCAAATCATATGACAAAGAATTAGCGACCCTGACTAGGTCGTTATTTTGAATGGACGCCCCTATACATAGGCGTCAAATTGTGATAAATAGTGAAAATGGGAATAAAATTCCTGGACAAAATAATTGACGACGTGCATACTACCCTTTTATTTTATATATGACGCCCCTGACTAGGGCGCTATTTACAGAATTAAAGCCTTCATGAGAGGCGTCATTTTGATAATAAATGCAAATATGAAATGTTTAAAGATATTAATCTATATGTAATGACTAAGTGAACAGCCGTCATTTGATCAACTGACGACCCTGACAAGGGCGTCAATTCATGAAATGAAGACCCACATCTCAGACATCAATTTACTGATAGTTCTATTTTCGTGTTTTTCAGTAACCCTTTGACAGTGGGTTATGCATGTTGGCACTATGTTCCATTCCGTGAGTATAGTCCCATGTTTCACGGTATTTTCTCGATTACCCCCTATTTCTCGGTGATAGATGAACCCTCCGCGGGACATTTCGTTCCTTCGAACTGGTGACTTTATCATAGAGACCTCCGTAAGACTCCGTTAGCTTTAGATTCCCTCAAAGCAGCCGAGCTGGTTGTACCCTTAAAACCCATGACACTTCTTAATTGCCATGTCACTCTAAAGAAACATGGTATACCGGCCCTCACGACATGCTGTTCTTGAAATGATTGGATGGGTAATCCATACCATTCATATCCTTTAAGAATAGTGTGCCGTACTTGTGTACACTAATTCTATCTACCTTATCATGTACAAGAACGAGCGACCATGTTCATGTGGGCGCTTATTCCTATCGTCATGGCACCCGAGTTAGGGAGCCGATTCCACCTAGTTTTATCCTTAATCGTGATTATACCGTTATTATCGTCATTATACCACATGTTCAAATCCTTGAAATGCTATTCCACAAGATCTACCTTAAAGTTATATAAGTTTATTCCTTGAAACTCCATATTGGCTACAACTTTAGTGGATGTCGAAAAATACATGATCAATGCCTGCGCATATAGGGCCCGATCTAGTCCTGGGAGGAGCACCTGAAAGTACTAGTGCCCATGGGAGTTATAATGATCACGGTATGATATTGTACCGAAGTGCATGACTAGCTTGATTAGACATTCCACAATCTCATACTCGACTTGACATGACATGACTTGCGTGACCCGGAAAGGGTATTTATATACTTGCTTGAAACGTGATAGCCAATTCCTGACATGACATGATGAATATACTTGCTTGAATATCTTGACATTTATTGATATAAGTTCTTGAAAGACATGCTAGTTCACTCAATTATCTCTTGTTATACTCTCCCTCTCTTATCGTTTTACGCAAACATGCATAGCTTTATTGCATTCATGTAACATGTAATTTACTCAAAGCAAGCTAACTCTTGAGATATAATTCCTACTGAGCGTTCGCTCATCCAGTGTTTTCCCCTATTTTTCAGGTAAGTCCGATGATGAGACTCAATCGGATGGGGAAGGTCAAGAGTGAAGAGATTAGAGCTCTCCGTCTATCCAAGCGTTTACTAATCTTATCTTTCTAATTTCTTGAGTCATCATTGTACTTTTTCCTTTTATTGAGTCTTGGCATTTTCATTTGTAATAGAAGTACTTTGAGGTTGTGATTGAATAAAGGACTGGGTTATCTTTACTTTTGTGCACTCTATCTTTGTGTTGAATACACTAATGCTCTGATTGACATGATCGATATAAACTTGTCACGCATTCTGGGTTCCTTCCGTGCTCGGGGCGTGACAGGCACTTACCCATGAGTGGTCTTCCGAGCGATGAGTGCATGGTCGGGATAGGGAATAGGGGGCTCCGGGGGAGCTTTCCCGATCGTACTGATGCTCGGACTTACCAACCCGAAGGTCACCTAGGAAGCGCTTGTTCCGAGTGAGTTTTTAGTCTTATGCTAAGTGGGCCCGAGGGCTACCACTTCAAGGTTTTGGGCCTCATTCAGTCTGGTTGGATCTCTTTTGGCCTCTTCGTACGGGCGATGAGATTTCCCCTCTCCACTTGTCCCCCTCCTACTCCCGAGCCAAAATTTAGGCTCAGACGAGAAGCATTTTGGCTGGACTTTTTGTGGCTCTGGTTGGGTAGAGATTTCTCTGATGTGACACAACCTAAGACTTAGGCAAGCAAGCACATTCACAATCAAAAGGGCCAATTTTGGGCCGCCGCTCTCCCGTCGCTCACCCAAGCCCGGGGTGACTTGGGGATGCCAAGTGGAGGATGTGGGGTTGGGCCCTTGCTGGTAGAGGGCCAGCAAGGCCAAGATTTGATTCCCAATGGATTTGGAAGCCCAATTCAACGGGGCCGATGAAGTGCCGAAGGCACCGGTTGCACTCTTCCCACGGTGATCACTCAAGGCAATGGGGCTTGAGGATCGAGCTCTCACTCGCATAACCAGCGGAACTAGAACTAATATTAAAAGACAAGCACTAAATGGAGTGAGGTGTGAGCACTTACTCGACTGGTTTGAAGAAACCGGTCCCGCTCGGAGACGAGGGCGAGCGGGGAGGCGAGTGGATCCCCACACGCCGCGGCGGTGTCGCTTGACCTGTCCAAAGAAGTTACAACACTACACCTCTCGCAGGAGGGGGACCTTGGGGTGGGGGTTAATAGTCATTACAACCAAAATTACCTCCACGCAGGGAGGGGCCTTCAGCCGGCCAAGCGGGGAGGGGAAACTAGGATTAAAAGCATTGAAGATGAAGTCACCGGTTCTGCCTGCTCTCTCCGAACAGGGATAGATAGTCAATGTTTCTGCTGTAGAACTCGCTCAGGAATTTTGTTGGTGGCGAGACCTATGGGAAACTCTTCAGGACTGGTACTGGAACACCTCAGAATTTTGTAGAATTCTTCTGGAGCCGCGGCTGGCCTGGGTGGAGGCTCGAACAGGGAGGTAGAATCTCGGACTGGCAGCTCCTGGTTTCCAACAGCAGGTTGCAGATGATGCCTCGGCAGCTCCCAAGCTCGGAATCGAGCACCGTCAGAGGCGTTGGAATCGTGGATGAGTCCTCTTAGGAGAAAAATTGACGGGGAGGCCAGACGATTCCAGAAAAGACCAGGGAGCTCTGAATACTAGTGACTTGTCGGTGCAGACTGTGGGTAGCAAGATGATGAAGCTGAGGGAGAAAAATGATAACTCTTGCCACAGGATGCTGAACGGGATTCTGCTTCTTGATTCTGAAAGTAGACAGGAAGAAGAAGAACTTTGTAGAAGAGCTTGTGGGCTGATTCCTCCATGGTTCATCGTGGCAGAGCTTCTAATCCGGTTCTGGTACACAGCAGGGATAGTTCTGCGCCGTTGTGGAAGAATGAAGCTCCCGTGCAGCACACAGCGCGGATGAAGACAAAACCACTTCTGTTGTGAAGAGGACAGGGAGACGCTTCTGTGGATGCCTCTTGTGCCTTCAAACTCATCGGGAGGAAGTCGTGGTGGCCGCTGCAAGTTGCTGGTTCACCTGTAACTTCTGGACAGCAAACTGCAACTTCGAAGTAGTTTCCAATGACCAAGAAAGAAGAAGGGGAAGGGGGTAGATGAGTATGGGAGTGACCCCTGGTTGTAAGGGGGTCTTGGAGGGGGTGTTCTAAGGTGTGGGAGGTGGAGAATAAGGTCTGGAAGAGGGTCCAACAGATGGTGGTAGTGGGGGCTGTGAATTTGGTTGGAATGGAGAGAGGGAAAGGATATTCGAAAATAGGTTTAAGGGTGGGGTTAATTTTTTGTCTTGGGAATGGGGGGGTTGTGTTGGGGAAGGGAAGGGGTGCTTGGGGTAGTGGGAAGGGTGCTTGGGAAAGTGGGAGGGGTAGTTGGGGGTTGGATGGTGAGGAGAGGATTGGTGGAGGGGGTCTTGGGAAGGGATGGAGTATTGATGAGGGTTGTGGGGAATGGGAAGAGGCTTAAATGGGGTAGGTGGGGAGGAGGTGGTTGGGAAGGGAGGAGAGAGAAGAAAATTCGAATTTGGGTGTTGAGAAGAGAGAAAGTGGAGTGAAACAGAGAGATTAAGAGAGGGAAGGGTGGGGAATCTCTCCCCTAGGGTTTCTCACCCAAAAAATGGAATCTCTCCACTAGATAAGAAGTGTAAACTCTCAAAATGGCAAGTTTTTCATTCATTGATTCATTAAGTTGAAATGGGGGGAATGGGGTCCTATATATAGGAAACCCACATTTCTACAAAAGTCCCTGACAATTGACTTAATGACAAATAACCGAGGGGGTAGGGGAGAGCCCTTGGGCCAAGCCCAATGAGTTGGGCCCAATAGCTAACTAGACAACCTAATGACACTCAAACTTAGGGAAATGAACACAAGACCTAGGAACATGACTCAAATAAAAGGGAAAATACATCAAATGACTCAAATAAAAATTACATAGGACTCAAAATTAAATGACTAGACCATGCCGGATGCAACCGGGACGCGGAGACGAGCTGTGAACGTGGGCATGGGAGGTGATGTCCCCATCATACTCCCGGGGTGCGGAGAACTCGACTCTGTCGAGTAAGTGTCCTTCCCTCCTTGGAGGGTGTAGAAGTGGTACTGCCCTCAAGTCTTCCGAACGAGACCAATCCATCCACCTACCGAGATAGCGCTCGTATACCTTGCTCCTGGTGGTAGTGACCTGTTCATCCAATATTCGTTCAATGTGCTCACGCTGGGCTCTCTTGGCTGGTGGACTCTCCTCACGGGTGGGTGCTCTCTCAACGGAGGGAATAGGCTCAATATCCTCACTAGGTACCACCGTGGGTCCCTTGTATGGCACTAGGTCGGCGACACTGAATATGGGACTTACCCCATATTCCTCGGAGAGATCTAACTCATAGGCATTTGCACCAATGCGCCTCAGGACCTGGAAGGGACCAGCCCCACGTTACCTCAATTTGGAGATGGCTCCCGGGGAGAGCCTCTCCGTCCTTACCATCACAAAGTCACCCTCATGGAATTCTTGGTGACGTCGATGAGAGTCGGCTCGCCTTTTATAAGTCACATTCTTCTTGCTAATGTGCTTGCGGATCTCTTTATGCAATGTTGGGAATGCAGACATTCTAGGGGTGATGGGTGGACCTGGGCAACCAAAAGTAGACCTATCATGTAATGCTGTAGTGTAGACTTTGGTCAGCCTAGGTGGGCCGGGGCACCCGTAGGTGGCCCTATCATGCAAAGTGGTGATAAATATCGGGGGACCCGGACATTCGTAGATGCCTTTGACATGCTTAAGACCATGATGAATGAAGGTGGACCATTACATCCGAAGATGGACCACTCATACTTTTTACTTGACATGTGGGTGATATGAATGAATGGACCCAACATAGTGCTCATGCCAAGTGGTGTGGTAAGCCTAGACACATGCATATTTTTCCCAATGGTGACTTCCATGTGTATAGGTGTGGGACAACCTTTGAACTCCCATTGGAAAGGATCGAATGGATCTAAGAAGGTGGTCATCATGGGGTGGAGCACAACCTTATTACCTAGGGATATGTGGCCCAAGGTCATGGCTCCCAAGGTGTAACCCGGGTCTAGGATGGGGTGGATTGGGTCAAACATGGTGGGTTGGGTTAGGAAAAGGTGGGTGGTGGATAAGGTGGTTGGGTCACATAGGGGTCTAGGCTCCCATAGGAAGGGATCAAAGGGGTAGTGGAAAGGTCTTCCTAGAGGGTGGCACTCTATGTCTTCAAGGTACCCAAACGGTGAGTCATCCTCCTCCAAGATAATTGGGCCAAGGTCTCTAGTGGGTTGGCCAATTAAAGCAATTGGAATCTTGATGGGTGGGAAGTGGGCCAAGATTGGTTTCTCATCCTTGGGGAGAAAGAGGAGGATTTCACTCGTATAATGGCCACTAGTGTAGATGGAGGTGATGGAACCGGTGGCAGGGTAAGCTAGGAAGGGTCCACTAGAGTAGATGGGGCTAGACTCCAATGGTCCTATGGCTAGCATATTGGTCAGGTAGACTTGCCATTGTAAATAGTGCACTAGGTCCCCTAAGCCTTCCACAAAGTAGGAGGTTTGAAGTGTGACATGGGAAGACCGGGTGGACATAATTTGGACTTGATATGCCAAGGGTGAGAGGTAAGGTGGTGAGCTAGGAATGGTGGGGCCTTGCTTAAGCCAATGGAGTATGGACTCATTCATGGTTAGGGTGTGCGGCTCATGAGGACCCGAACTAGGAGAGGTGGGTGGAAGTGGGGGGTCTAGGATGTTCTCTATGGTGGGAGGTGAATCCGGATTGTCATCCATCTCCACTTGGGTAGGAGTGTGGGCCACAACTTCCAAGGATAATGGGGTAGGATAGTCTATGGTGGGTGGAGTGATAATGGTCAGTGCATGATACTCTCAGGGTGGTGAACATGGGTGGACTTGGGTTGGGCTTGGTCGGGGAAGTTCATGGGTGGGAGTTGGGTTCGGGGGTGAAAGATCGGTTGGTTGAAGAGGTTTGGGTTGGGGTGCGTAGATCTTTCTAAGATCGGCTCTCATTTCATCCCAAGATTCAATGGGTTCTTCCCCTTTGGCTTCTCTCAAACCTACAATGTTCTCCCATTCTTTCCTAGCTTGGCGCCAAAGCAAACTCTTGGCATAGTTGACTTGGACAAGCCCTGACAGGGTAAACCTCCCAAAGTGTTGGTCTATGGACTTCTCCCATTCTAGATATATGCTAGGGCGGGATCCATCAAACACAAAGGCCTCTAATGGGCCTAAGAGTGACGAATATGCCATGTAGGAGGTAGTCATGATAGTGGACAAGGGTGATGCATGCAATGGCCCTAGGACAAGACTTAGTAGAGACAAGTCTAGAACTTGCTCTGATACCAATTGATGTGACACAACCTAAGACTTAGGCAAGCAAGCACATTCACAATCAAAAGGGCCAATTTTGGGCCGCCGCTCTCCCGTCGCTCACCCAAGCCCGGGGTGACTTGGCGATGCCAAGTGGAGGATGTGGGGTTGGGCCCTTGCTGGTAGAGGGCCAGCAAGGCCAAGATTTGATTCCCAATGGATTTGGAAGCCCAATTCAACAGGGCCGACTAAGTGCCGAAGGCACCGGTTGCACTCTTCCCACGGTGATCACTCAAGGCAATGGGGCTTGAGGATCGAGCTCTCACTCGCATAACCAGCGGAACTAGAACTAATATTGAAAGACAAGCACTAAATGGAGTGAGGTGTGAGCACTTACTCGACCGGTTTGAAGAAACCGGTCCCGCTCAGAGACGAGGGCGAGCGGGGAGGCGAGTGGATCCCCACACGCCGCGGCGGTGTCGCTTGACCTGCCCAAAGAAGTTACAACACTACACCTCTCGCAGGAGGGGGACCTTGGGGTGGGGGTTAATAGTGATTACAACCAAAATTACCTCCACGCAGGGAGGGGCCTTCAGCCGGCCAAGCGGGGAGGGGAAACTAGGATTAAAAGCATTAAAGATGAAGTCACCGGTTCTGCCTGCTCTCTCTGAACAGGGATAGATAGTCGATGTTTCTACTGTAGAACTCGCTCAGGAATTTTTTTGGTGGCGAGACCTGTGGGAAACTCTTCGGGACTGGTACTGAAACACCTCAGAATTTTGTAGAATTCTTTTGGAGACACGGCTGGCCTGGGTGGAGGCTCGAACAGGGAGGTAGAATCTCGGACTGGCAGCTCCTGGTTTCCAACAGCAGGTTGCAGATGATGCCTCGGCAGCTCCCAAGCTCGGAATCGAGCACCGTCAGAGGCGTTGGAATCGTGGATGAGTCCTCTTGGGAGAAAAATTGACGGGAAAGCCAGACGATACCAGAAAAGACAAGAGAGCTCTGAACACTGGTGACTTGTTGGTGCAGACTGTGGGTAGCAGGACGATGGATCTGAGGGAGAAAAATGATAACTCCTGCCACAGGATGCTGAACGGGATTCTGCTTCTTGATCCTGAAAGTAGACAGGAAGAAGAAGAACTTTGTAGAAGAGCTTATGGGCTGATTCCACTGTGGTTCGTCGTGGCAGAGCTTCTAATCCGGTTCTGGTACACAGCAGGGACAGTTCTGCGCCATTGTGGAAGAATGAAGCTCCCGGGCAGCACACAGCTCGGATGAAGACGAAACCACTTCTGTTGTGATGAGGACAGGGAGACGCTTCTGTGGAAGCCTCTTGTACCTTCAAACTCATCCGGAGGAAGTCGTGGTGGCCGCTGCAAGTTGATAGTTCACCTGTAACTTCTGGACAGCAAACTGCAACTTCGAAGTAGCTTCCAATGACCAAGAAAGAAGAAGGGGAAGGGGGTAGATGAGTATGGGAGTGACCCCTGGTTGTAAGGGGGTCTTGGAGGGGGTGTTCTAAGGTGTGGGAGGTGGAGAATAAGGTCTGGAAGAGGGTCCAACAGATGGTGGTAGTGGGGGCTGTGAATTTGGTTGGAATGGAGAGAGGGAAAGGATATTCGAAAATAGGTTTAAGGGTGAGGTTAATTTTTTGTCTTGGGAATGGGGGGTTGTGTTGGGGAAGGGAAGGGGTGCTTGGGGTAGTGGGAAGAGTGCTTGGGAAAGTGGGAGGGGTAGTTGGGGGTTGGATGGTGAGGAGAGGATTGGTGAGGGGGTCTTGGGAAGGGATGGAGTATTGATGAGGGTTGTGGGGAATGGGAAGAGGCTTAAATGGGGTAGGTGGGGAGTGGAGGTGGTTGGGAAGGGAGGAGAGAGAAGAAAATTCGAATTTGGGTGTTGAGGAGAGATAAAGTGGAGTGAAAAAGTCAGATTAAGAGAGGGAAGGGTGGGGAATCTCTCCCCTAGGGTTTCTCACCCAAAAAATAGAATCTCTCCACTAGATAAGAAGTGTAAACTCTCAAAATGGCAAGTTTTTCATTCATTGATTCATTAAGTTGAAATGGGGGGAATGTGGTCCTATATATAGGAAACCCACATTTCTACAAAAGTCCCTGACAATTGACTTAATGACAAATAACCGAGGGGGTAGGGGAGAGCCCTTGGGCCAAGCCCAATGAGTTGGGCCCAATAGCTAACTAGACAACCTAATGACACTCAAACTTAGGGAAATGAACACAAGACCTAGGAACATGACTCAAATAAAAGGGAAAATACATCAAATGACTCAAATAAAAATTACATAGGACTCAAAATTAAATGACTAGACCATGCCGGATGCAACCGGGACGTGGAGACAAGCTGTGAACGTGGGCATGGGAGGTGATGTCCCCATCATTCTCTCTGGCAGGGGCCACATGATGTGGCTTCCCTTGAAAATACGCCCGTCATGATGAATAAGAGAAGGCCACTCCTCGGGAGATCGGATCGCCGTGCTGCCTCCGATTTAAGCATTGCACATTTTTGCATCTCTTTATCTCTGGGGTTTAGGGTTTTGCCTCTCTTTATATTTGAGGGGGGCTCTTGCGCTGTGAGAGCAGCTCAGAAGAGTGGAGGATCGTTGCGGCCATCGGAGCTAGGAGGGCATCCTGAGGCGGTGATTCGTCTGCTTCCTTCTCCTCCGGAGTCCTCTGATTCAGAGCTTTCCCCTTCGTTCTTCTAGTTCTTCTCTCTACTTTATGGCGGACCAAAATCCAGGGGCCGAGAGCCGAGAGGGAGGACAGGCTTCGAGGACTTTTTTGGTGCCATCGGAGCCTCTTTACAGCGAGCTGGGTGAGGCGGACGTGAAACGGATAGAGAATCGATATGGGCTGCCATGGCAATTCAAGTTCCTCACACCTGAGCCTCATGAATCCAGTCTGGTTGCTCGTTCTGGCCTCTTTTGTTCTTTCCTCCTAGCCTGGAAGTGCGGCTTTTGGCTGCCCCTCCATCCCTTTGTTGTCGAGTTGCTTCGGGGGTTGTGCGAGAGAAGCTCCAGAGGGGTCCCCCTCCACACTTTTCGAGCAACTTATGGAAGGTAGCCTGATCTTGGCCCAGCTCGGGGCTGAGGTAGTAGGCGCGTATGCTCGGGTGGAGTCGGAGCGGGAGGCTCTCTCGTGGGCCCGTGGTGCGCTTGATCGGAAAGTTGAGCATCTGACCCTTGATCTTGGTGACCTTTATCGGGAGGTGGCCCCGCTTCGGGCTCAAGTGCAGTCGAGCCAAGCGGAGGCTCGGTCGTTGGCGGAGTAGCTGGCTCAGGCCCATCGTATGGTCGACCGGAAGAATGAGCTCCTGGAGGCGGAGCGTATGATTCAGGTCAAGCGCGGCGAGCAGTGGAAGGCCGAGCGGGAGGCGCTCGAGGGCTGAGTCCGAGGGGGCGAGGATGCACTGACCGAGGCCGAGAGAAGGCTGTCCGAGTTAAAGCAGAGGATAGACGAGCTTGAGAGGCAGGCAGAGTTGGCCGAGGTGGAGGCACTCGAGCGACATAAGTGCTCAGAGGCCTATCACGCGGCTCTTCTCCAGACTGCCTTCCCTTATTATGAGTCTGGCTACCGTCGGGGGCTTCAGAAGGGCTTCTCCTAGGGGTACGATCGGGCCATCATAGAAGCAGATGCCCAAGCGTCTAGGCTCGTTGTTCCTTCTGGGCAACGCTATGATTCAGACTGGGGTTCGACCGACTCTTCCCATTATACATCGAGCGAAGAGGAGGGTCGGGAGTCCTCGTCCGAGCGACCGCCAGCTCTAGCAGCCTCGGGAGGGCACACGATCGAGATAGTTCCCACACAAGTGGGGTCAGTGCCTGGGTCGGCCGTCACCAAGAATATTGGGGGCAGATCGTCTGGTGCTGAAGAAGCCTTGCCTGTCGAGCCTGAAGATGGGCCTAAGGCCTGATGTAATAGCTCTATCTTTCTTTTTCTTTCCCTTACGTAGCCGGGTAAGGCTTCTTTGGAAAATGTAATAGCGGCAGTATTAAATGCTGAATTGATTGTTTCTTACCGCTTTTGGTGTGATTTGACTACAAGATTCGTAGTCGTTTGGAGAAGGCGCCGATTTTCTCTACAGATATCGCGCGTGCCGATCTATCAAATAACTGACATGTTGCTGGCACCTTTCCATTTTTCCATATCACCCTTAATGACTTGCCGCTTCGTGCGTCCCGCTGGTGGGATGTTTGGGAAATGAGGTAACCATATCAGGGAATGCCCTTTAGCGTGTTTTGTAAGGGGAGAGTCATTTAAGGCGATCATCTCCCCCTTCGACTTATAAAAGGTCCGAGGGGCGTCTCCTTTTCCTTTCATCGCTTAAGGCCGTCTCTGACGGTTTCTCCTTCTTTCCCTTCTGCGAGGCATTGTGTTGTCGGTCTTGGCAGGGCATGGAAGGCACTTCAGAAGACGATGATGCAAATGGCGATAGGAGGGAAGATCCTACTGTTTCAGTCATGAAGAGGGTTCATCAGTCGGGGGTCACTCTAGGAGAGGGTTCATGCCAGAGCATGTCACCCTCCTGTCCCTGACCCGCCGACGTTATCCCGAGGGGAGGGGGGGATGAAGCTCGTCAAGCTTCATTTTTTTGCTGTCCACTCGGCCCCTCTTTCCACCGTCGACCCCATTGCTAAGAAGGGGAGCTCTCTCAAGCTTACTCACCATTTTGCTCGGGTCGACCTCTTCTTTTTTTTCTTTTTTTGTTGTCCTTCCAATCCCTTTGGCATCTTTCCTCCGAGCTTTCTCAAACCAATGAGGCCGACAATCCTTTGTCCAAGCCAGTTTTCGCATGAGGCAGAGTCAGTGGCTGGACGTTGGAGCACTTATCGGGTTGGCCGAGCGTTTTGCTAGCGTAATAGTGCCAGAGGGTGTAATTTTTGTACATGTATACTGTATTGGCTACGGCCTACTTGATGTACATTAAAGTTTAATAAGAAGAGAAGAATGGCATTTATCCTATTTTGCTTACATGTGCATGCTTGCCAAATGATCAAAAGTAGAACTCGCGAAGATTTGTCGCATTCCATGTTCGAGGGACGGGTGTTCCTTCCATGGTGGACAATCGATATGCTCCTTTCCCGAGCATCTCGACCACTCGGTAGGGGACTTCCAAGGTAGGGGCCAGCTTCCCCGCCGTCTCTAGTGGTTGAGATGCTTCGGCCTTTCTTAGGATGAAGTCTCCCAGCTAGAAGTGTCTCTCTCAGACTCTGGAGTTCTAGTATCGAGTGATGCGCCGTTGGCATTCCATTGCTCGGATCATTGCAATCTCTCGGATTTCATCCACTAGGTCGAGGTTCTCTCACAGTTTCTACTCGTTTACCTCAGGTTTGAAGTGGATGACTCGGAGAGAGGGATTGTCGACTTCCAACGGAATCACGGCTTCCGTGCCATAGACCAGCTGAAAAGGCGTTTCACCGGTGGCCGTCCTCAGAGTAGTTCGGTGCGACCAAAGTACGCTTGGTAATTCCTCGAGCCAGCTTTCCTTGGCCTTGCTGAGCCTAGTTTTGATGCCTTTTAAGATAGTCTTATTGGCATTCTCGACCAGTCCGTTAGCCTGAGGGTGGGCTACCGAAGTGAAGTGATTGCGAATGTTAAGGTTGGCACATCTGTCTCTGAAGTAGTGAGAATCAAATTGCCGACTGTTATCACTCATGATCTCTCGGGGGACACCATAGCGACAGATGATCGATTTCCAAACAAAACTTCATACGACTGATTCGGTGATCCTGGCAGTGGCCTCAGCCTCGATCCACTTGGTGAAATAGTCGATTGTGACGATGACGAACTTCTTCTGAGCTTGAGCCGTGGGGAATGGCCCCAAGATGTCGATCCCCCATCGAGCGAAAGGGTTTGGCTCGGCCAAGGTGATGAGCTCCACAGCAGGCTGATGGATCAGATGGTCGAAGCACTGACATCGGTCGCACTTCTATACGTAGGTTGTGCAGTCGCGCTGGAGAGTGGGCCACCAGTAACCTTGGTGAAGCAAGATCCTCACGAGCGATCTTCCTCCTTGGTACACTCCGCAGATGCCTTCGTGTACTTCTTGAATAGCTCGGCTGGCTTCGTCGGCGCGGATGCACTTGAGGAGGGGACCGGAGAAAGATATGTAGTACAAGGCCTCATCTAGCATGACGAAACGCTAAGCTTGGTACTTCAACTTCCAAGCCTCCCGAGGGTCGGTGAGCTCTTGAGAATCTCGGAGCTAGGATATGTAGGGGGTCCGCCAGCTGCTAGGGGATGCCGGGTCAATGGTCATAAGCTCAGACTCGATGCTCGGTCACTCGAGCTCTTCGAGGAAGATCGATCGTGTACCTGCGGGGTCGAGCGAGGAGGCCAGTCGAGAGAGGGCGTCCGCTCGAGAGTTTTCCTCCCGAGCTATTTGGACTACCTCAAAGCTCTCGAAGAGTTGGGCCATCCTCTTGACCGCATGGAGGTACTTGACCCTTTGTCCTTCCCGAGCTTCGTAATCACCATTGACCTAGCTAGCAACCAATTGGGAGTCAGTGTGGATTCTGACCCGCTCGACTCCCAGTCGTCGAGCCATCCTGGCCCCTGAGATAAGGGCTTCGTACTCCGAGACGTTGTTGGACACCTAGAAGTTGAACTTCAGGGCGTACCGTAGCTCCGCTCCTTCGGGAGACTTGAGAAGGACACCGACGCCGCATCCGGCTGAGTTGGAGGACCCATCGACGAATAGGTCCCAGGTGGGCCCGGGCACTGGTGGAGGTACTTCTTCAATCGGGACTGTGCTTTTTGGCGATGAAGTCTACGAGAGCCTGTCCTTTGATGGTCGAGCAGGGGCGATACGAGATGTCGTAGACTTCGAGCATGATGGCCCATTTGACGAGACGTCCCGAGGCTTCAAGGTGAAAGAGAATCTTTTTCAGGGGTTCGCCGGTCAATACGACGATGGAGTGCCCTTGAAAGTAGGGTCGAAGACACTTGGCTGAGGTGACCAACGCTAGCACGAGCTTCTCGATTGCAGGGTACCTTCTTTCAGCCTCATTAAGCACCTTGCTGGTATAGTAAACTGGTCTTTCGATCCCTGCGACGTTCCTGACCAGGATCGAGCTCACTGTAGAAGGGGTCGTCGAGAGATAGAGGTATAGAGTTTTGCCCTGGACCGGCTTGGACAGCACCGGGGGAGAGGCTAAGAACTCCTTGAGCTCGGTGAATGCCTTTTGACATTCCTCATCCCAGGTGAACGTAGCGGATGCCATTTTAGTTCCCCTCAATAACTTGAAGAAGGGTAAGCATCGTTCGGCCGCCCGGGACAGGAAATGGTTGAGCGCAGCAATGCGCCCCATAAGGCGTTGGACGTCCTTGATGCAGGTGGGCGGCCGCATGTTCAAGATGGCCTGAACCTTGTCGGGGTTGACCTCAATCCCACGCTGAGTTACCAGGAAGCCTAGGAACTTCCCGGATCTCACTCCGAAGGCACATTTGGCAGGGTTGAGCTTCATGTTGCACTTCAGGAGGGTGTCGAAGGTCTCAGCTAAGTCGGCGAGGTGGCCTTCGGCCTTCGGTGTTTTGACGAGCATGTCATCAATGTAGGCCTCGACGTTCTGACCAAGCTGTTCTTCAAAAATGTGGTTGATCAGCCTCTGATATGTTGCTCCGGCGTTCTTTAACCCGAACGGCATCCGGGTATAGTAGTGTACACCGAAGTCGGTGATGAAGGCGGTCTTCTCGATGTCCTCCGCGTCCATCCTGATCTGATGGTAGCCAGAGTAGGCATCTAGGAAGCTGAGCAGTTCATTGCTAGAGGTTGAGTCGACCAGTTGACAGATGCTCGACAGCGGGTAGCAATCCTTCGGGGTAGCCTGGTTGAGGTCGGTAAAGTCTACGCACATTTGCCATTTCCCAGAAGCCTTTGGTACAAGGACGACGTTGACGAGCCACGTAGGGTACAGGACCGGATGAAAAAGGCCAGTCTTCTGCCCCTTGATGACTTGCTCTTTGATGACCGCTTGCTTCTCGGCGGCATGCTTTCTCCTGCGTTGCTGGACTGGCTTCACCGTTGGGTCGAGGTTGATCTTGTGCATTACCACGTCTCCCGGGATCCCGAGAAGGTGCTCATCAGACCATGCAAAGACTCGGATATGCCGGGCAAGGAAATCCTAATATTTTTTCTGTTCCTCAAGTGGTAGATCGGCTCCGATCTTTACTCATAGAGTCGGGTCACCGTTAAGGAAGACCGTTAGCAACTCGTCACCAGACTCAGATGTTGCGGGTCCTTCTTCGGCTCCCTTTCTCCTTTATTTTTCTCTTTCGGCCTAGTGGCTTCGAGCGAGATTATATAGCACCGTCTAGCCAATGCCTGGTTACCTCGGACTTTCCCCACTCCATACTTGGTCGGGAACTTCATTTTTTGGTGAAAGGTAGAGGGCACCACTTTCATTCGGTTGAGGATACCTCGTCCGAAGATGGCGTTGTATGCCGTCATCCCTTTAATCACGATGATGTCTACCATAACCGTAACGGTTTTGGGCGGGGTGCCTATAGTAACTGGCAGGCTCAGGGCGCCCTCGGGATAAGTTACCTGGCTGTGGAACCCACAGAGTGGGGTTCAGATCGGGCGGTGTTTAGATGATTCTCTTCCATCTTGAGAAAACATTCGTAGGATAATACATCAGGGGCACTACCATTGTCAACTAAGATCCTATCTACGTTACAATGGTTTATTGTAGCCGATACAAAGAGAGCATTGTCATGCGGGGTAGTTAACCCTTCCAAGTCCTCGTTAGAGAATACCAGGGCCTGCGATTCGCTCGCCTGCGGGGCCGTAGAGTGCTTAATGGAGGCTCGGCTCGCCCACTCGGCGTGACGCTTTCTTCCTCGGCTGCTATCTCCGCCTGATGCCGCACAACCCGCCATGATGTTGATGTGGACTCTGCGGGGGGCATTGTCGATCTCTTTTGGGGCACCTCGGTCTTCCTTCTACCCGGACACGTATCGAGATAGGTGTCCCTGGCGGATGAGGTGCTCGATCTCATCTTGAAGTTGATGGCAATCACTGGTGTGATGCCCGTGATCGCTGTGGAACATGCAATGCTTGCGGCGATTGCGATGCCTGGCTTTCTTAGGCTCGGGTTGGTTGAGGAGACCTGAGCTTTTGATGTGTTCATAGATTTCATAGACGGGGGCGGTAAGGGGGGTGTACCGCTCGTACTTTTGGGATGGCTCTTTTCGGTCTCTGTCCTGATTCGCCTTTTTCCTTGGCCTGTCCCTTGCTCGGACGGTCACTTCTTGTCCCCCTCCCAACCCGAGCCTGTCGTGCCTCGGCAGGCGTGGAGGACTTCCTTGCACTCTGCGTGGCGCAGGGCCAGTGTCACTAGCTCGGCAAAGGAGGTGGGAGGATGCAGCACTAGCTTACGTCGCAGGTACCCCCGATCAGTGCGGTGATGGCAGAGGCCACGTCCAGGCGGGGAATGCGTAGGGCTTCCGATTTGAATCGGTTTATATAAGCCCTCAACTTCTCCCCCTATTCCTGCTTGATGGCCAATAATCCAGCCACTGACCGAGGTGGACCGCTGCCAGCGAAGCTTTCCTTAAACACTCGCCCAAATTGCTTGAAGTTGTGGATGCTGCCAGGGGCGAGGGCCCTGAACCAAGCCTGAGCACCCTAGACCAGAGTGGTCATGAACGCTCGGCACTTGATTACGTCGGACGCCCCATGCAAGGCCATTAGGGCGTTGAAGTTGTCGTAGTGGTCGGTCGAGTCTCCCTGGCCATCGTATGACTTGAAGGTCGGGAGTGAGATCCTAGGGGATATCTCTGCCTTCAAAATATAGTCGGAGAATGGGGATCGCTCCTCGTCCTCCACAAGAGAGGTCTTCTGCAAGGTGCGGAGAGCACGCTCTTGCTCTGTGAAACGCCTCTCAAAGTTTCACAGTCGGAGAGACAACTTCGATTGTCATTGGCCCGAGGGGCTGGGGAGGCGCACTTGCATGCTGTCCCGATGCTCCTCAGGGGCATCAGCGTCCAAAAATGGTTGGCGTGCTCTGGTCATCTCCCTTCTCGGTGTTGAGGAGGCTTCCTGCTCCGGGGGAGGGGCATGCGATGGTCCTCCTGACAGGTTGCGAATGAGCCGCCGCCCCCGAGGGTAAAACAGCCTCCAACAGTTTGCTGGGAGGCATCTCCACGTGGGGGGCTCCTCCGGGGGAGCTGCAACTTCTCCTCCCTGGCCGCCTGGGCCCTCATGAGATCCACGAGGACATCAAGTTTTGCTTTGAGGGATTGGAGGGCGTCGGCGCTCCCGTCGGGAAGCTGTTCCCCCGCCACTGATGGAGGCATCTCATTGGCGTGGTTTTCCGACGGGGAATGCTCTGTGGGGAGGGAAGGTGCGCCGCCTTCTTCTGTCACCAGGGCCTTTCCCAAATCGCCAGTAGTCCTCCTGCCAGAACTTCTTCGCACCATGATGGCTCTTTGTTCGTTTCCCACATACGATGCCAAATGAAGAGGGGTGATCTCGCACTGCTCTTGAGCAGGGAAGAGGATGACCACGTACACTTGAAGTGTGAACTGCAAGAAGGGAAACCCGACAGAGGTGCCCAGGGATAGATCCCCGGGGAAGACCCTCTGATGCTTAAGTCAGCAAAGTAGTAGAGCTCGGATGCGAAGGGAAGAGCTAGGAGGAAGATGGCAGCGCGAGATCCCTCTCCACCAAAAGGTGAAGTGGTTCCTGCTCAGGGTTTTTGGCTCTTGCCTTACTTACCTCTTGTAGTAGGGCTTTCCAGTTTAAATAGTGGCCCGTTATACGACTGATCCCTGTAAGCGGAGGAGTCTCAGGGGGGGTTATGTCTTTCATGCGGACTCTTTATAGCACACGGACTCTTGGTCTCCCTTATCCCCTTGAGCTTCCTGCCATTAAGGGACTCGCAACGGCCGTACTAATAAGCTTCCATCAGTGAGCCCGAGCGATAGGCACTTACCCAGGAGTGGTCTCCTGAGTGATGAGTGCATGGTCGGGATTAGGGAATAGGGGGCTCCTGGGGAGCTTTCCTGATCGTACTGATGCTCGGACTTCCCAACTCGAAGGTCACCTCGGAAGCACTTGTTCCGAGTGAGTTTTTGGGCTTATGCTAAGTGCACTCGGGGGCTACCACTTCGAGGAGTTGGGCCTCGTTCTGTCTGGTTGGACCTCTTTTGACCTATCCATACGGGCAACGAGATTTCCCCTCTCCAGAACCTCTATCTAATTACCTCGTTTGGAGCTTCTAATCCCCTGATCTTCTTGGGTCGGCCGCACAGTTTTCTGAGTTATTGATATAGGATCAGCAACTTTGGAAGCTTCTAACTCTTTTTAGACTTGATCTCCTAGAACGAAATTTTGAGGAGAGTTAGTTCTAACTATAATGAATAACTTCCTAGAAGAAGCTTACCTCAAATTCTTCCTCTTTACCTTAGTTCCACGCAAGCCAAAAGTAAGGATCGCACACATCAAATCTGTGATCTATTTATAGGGTTAGCTAGGTTTTAAGGATTAGAATGATTCTAGAGTCATAATTAGGCTTTCAGTTCGATCTTCTAACCTTCTACACTTATCTAATTAGTAGGCAGAACCGATCCTAGGCGATTTGGGCACCCAAGTTCCAAGCTTTTCACGTTTTCTTCTTCTCACGGAACTGACAGAGCTTAGCGGTCTAGGTATAGACCGTTTATTGTTCCTTTGCGGTCTCGTGATAGACCATTTTCCTTCATAAGCACCGAATTTGAAACAGTTCAACCTCTTTTAATACCATCCTAGTTATTATCCATCTATTTATTTCCTAAAGAGTAATTATCTCTTTAATTTCAAGATTACACTAGTTATAGGCTTCTATAATATGGGATAAGGTCCAAAATAAGTTTTGGGCCAATTTGGATTTATTAGATGGACCTAAATCTCTTGGACTAGTGTAGGGCCATGTTGACACCTTGAAAATGAGCAAGGGCTGAAACAGAATTGAAGAGAAGATCAGACCAACAGTGAAAGATCAATGATGAAGCTCGTCAACCATCTACCCGGCTGAAGCCTTTCCCGGCCAAACTGATGTCCGGTGCCATTGTCAGTCAGACGGCGGCACTGATGAAGTAGCAGTCACCTGACTGATGAGACCTCCTATCATACCTCAATAAGAGCTGTATTACTGCCTCGTCCGAGAATCCACAGGTAACATGTCAGAGTAAGTCAGATGTCGGCTTATTGACAGATGTGATATGAGCAAAGATAAAGATGAAGCCAGAACCAGCAAATAAAGATTGTGAAGGCTTATGCAAAGTCAGAACAAAAGAAGAGTCTCCACAGACTATACACCTGGCTGAAGTCTTTTCAGGCTAAAGCTGATGTCCGGTCTTGTCACCGTTCAGGTGACGATACCGATGAAATGATGTCTGACTTTGTCATCATTCAGATGGCAATGCCGATGAAACCCCAGTCTATCAACTGATGAAAATCTATGAATGATCTCAATAGAAACTGTGTCACCAATGGAGGGCCTTCTCGGGTTCTGATATATTTGAAGGACCAATAAAGGCCGAGGTATATGTGAAGTCTAAAAAGCCCTAAATGGGCCTATAAAAGTGTCGCCGGGATCCCCTTTGTCGAAGCCCAAGAGCGGCGCTGGGAAGCTGGAGTCCCACGCGTCGGGAAGTCTTCCTTCGATTGAGGCGCACCGGGATAGGCCTGCCGATAAGATACCAAGGAGAGATATAAAACCCCCTTTCCCCTAAAAAAAAAAGAGAAAGAGCGGAGAATAAGAAGAGAAAGCCACAAAAAAAAGAGAAGAGAGTAGAGCCTGCAATCTGATCTGAGAGAAGGAGAGGCAGAAGGGCCAAAGAAGAAAAGAGAGAAGAGAGAAAGCAGAGAGGAGGGTTCGAAGCCTGATTGAAGGTGGGCAACGGGGAGGGAGAGGAGTCAATGCTCCGCCCTCCCCTCCCTATTTCTGTAGTTCACTCGCCTAATTTTGATTGCTTCTACTTCTTCCTCTTCCGATGTATTCAGCATTATGATAGCCGGTTTTCACACCGCTAGAATAAGGCATAGTCTTCTTATATCTTCTTCTATGTACTCCCTCTGATGTGCGGATGTAATTGCAATATTCTAATATATGAACGCTACGGGCCGCAGTTGCCGCCTGCTGTTGTTTTTCTCCGAAGCTCTGCTGCCATCCCCTTATATCTTCTCTTAGATGCCGTAGCATGTCATCCCCTCCCCAGTCTGATCATCGGTCTGTCGCTTCGCTGGGTTTTCAAATGCTTTCCGTGCTTACTCCAGAGCCAGGGACAGACCATCCCTTGGCCTCCGGGATAAGGCAAAGCTATACAATGACCGAGGTTTATGATACTCCGGAGTTCTAGATGCTTATATTCTGTCTATTAGCATTGTCGAAATCACCTCTGGGTCCAGAGACAGCCATCTCTTTGCTCCTAGGGTGATGAACGACCACATCAAATTTGTCCCCGGGCTCTGCATAATATTGGTGACAGGGGTTCTCTAGACCTTGGTCTTCCCTAATTCCTCCTCGATCCTGATGTTTCTATAAAGCCCAAACCTAATCCAGTTCAAATTTGATGCCCTGATCCATTCTAATCCCACAGAATCCACCTACCTTATCCTGAATCGTCAAGAAACCCAAAACAGGGTGCCGTAACATCCCGGCGCCCTCACCCATCTCGGCCCCATGCACAGTAAAAGGGGTGAATAGTTCTCGGCGCAAGGCTTCTGGCGCTGAGAACCCCACCCCTGGCCTTCTTACCTTCGCGCCGGGAACCTCTCCATATTGGCCGCGTCGGGAACCCCCCTGGCTGCTTTGCCATCGCACCGGGAAGCCCATCCTCTGGCCTTCTCCTCTGCGCGCCGGGAACCCCCTTTGAGCAATTCCTCCTCGCGCCGGGAACTCCCTGGCCTTCTCTTCATCGCGCCGGGAACCCCGGCCCTCTCACCTTGACGCCGGGAACCTGGTCTCCTTGCCCTTGCGCCGAGAGCCCCCCCTGGCTCTCTTGCCTTCGTGCCGGGAACTTCATTCCCAAGCCAGTTGCGCCGAGAGCTTTCCCTGTCACCCAATGGAGTCTTCGACCCCTTGGTCAGACCTATCCAGGAGTGCCCATGAGTCACCAGCACCGTCCGGGGGATAAATCAAAGGGAGCCAGACTCCCTTATGTTCCACTGATCCGCGTCGGATTTATGAGCAACCCCTTTAGCTAAGGTGAGCTCTGCCACTGCATGAGTGTCACCGGCTCCTATAAGGGAAGAGTCAAACATTGCCCCAGGGCATACATGTGCAATGTGGGAGGTTCGCTCCCTCCTTTTCTCGGCTTTCATCCCGGCACTCTGTGGGTGATAGCCTATTCTCCCCTGGGCATAATCCAGATTATGGGGAGGTGCTGCCGCAATGTCGATCGATGTTTTAACGCCGATAAGTCCCGGGAGGTGCACATCACACACCCCCCGTCCGGCTCAATCTTCCGGGGAATATGAATACTGCGAGGCCCTTGGCTGGATGAGAAATATGAAAGGGGACATCCCCCCGATGATGGTCTGGACCCCGTCCCGCCACTGCGTGGATGGTGTCCTATTCCTACCCGGCACGACCCACATAAGTGGTGGTCATGTCGGTGTAGTAATCTGCTGTGCACTAAATTATCTTCCCAGAATAATAAGAGCTTCAATATCACACACTGTTATTTTCTTTTTATTACCGCCCCGAGTGGCCTCCTATTTTGGCGTTTAATCAAGGGTTGTCCTTCTTAGGAAGGGCGTAATTAACGTCATAGCCTTTATGGTATGGCGGACTTTTGGTCCCGACTCGGACTTCACAATCGACTGATTGAGTCAGATCGAGTGCATAATAAAATTGTCACCCCGGTGACTGGCACGCCAATAATAAAAATAAATAATAAATGATTAAAAAAATATAAAATAATAAAATCCGCGTCCACAAGTCTGGCACGCCCGGTAGGACCTAGTCTCCCTTCATCTCTATGCCAAAATAGGAGGCCCGAGGGGCCCGCCCTCAAATTTCTGATTCTGTGTGTTTTCTCCATTTTCAGGAAGCTAGGATGACGGCTGGAATCATGTCCGTATGCTTTGGCCAGCAAGCGGTCGAGGCGCATGTTCGAGAAGGCTACCTGTCGGTACCTCTTTCATTCGGATCGATGCCGCCTGCTATCGGAATGCCCAATTGCCTGGGCCTCATTTTCACTGATCTGCTCGAGATTGACAACCAGGCGCCAAAAGCTGTTGTCGAGACGTCGCCGCAAGCTACCGGTCCCAAGAAGAACCCGGTGAGGAAGGATATTCCTGGGGTCGTGTCCTGCTTTGTCCATCACGAGGCAAGGCGAAGCGCACCCTCTGCTGCTACCGGAAAGGGAAGAAGATCCGACCGGAGAACCGAATCTATTGCTGCGGGTCGTCAGATGTCCATCTCAGGAAAGACGATGCTGATTGGAGATATCCGGGCAAACCTCAATGGTTGCCCAAGGGAGGTCAAGCCAGATGTGATCGTCCTAATGGTACCCACCACCAATAGGTTCTGAGTACTGGCTGCTGGGAGGGCCGACATGGAACATAGAGATAGAAGGCCACTGGCACCAAAGCTGCCCAGATTCAGGCAGATCTGGCGGCCGAAGAAAATCCAGAGCTGGGCCCCAGCTCAAGATGAAGAAAAAATCTCTGATGCTGCTGTTGCCCGCTTCAGAGCAGGGAGCAGAAGAGGAGAAAGAAAAGACGAAAGAGATGCTGTTGCTGTTCACCCCATGGCTCCGGGTGGGAGAGATGAGAAAGAGAATGAAGGAAGAAATATGACTGCTACTCGCCCCAGGATGAAGGGCAGAAGATATGAGGAAAAAGAAGACCGCATGGTCACCCACCCCATGCCAGAGGGCAAAAGATGGGCAAGGAAGAACTATGCCGTTGCCGCCAACCGCCGCCATGATGGTGGCAGAAGACTTAAGAAGGAATGGAAAATGAGAATAAGTGAACCAGTCACTGCTGTCACTCCAAGAAGACCGAGAGCCTGTGCCAGACAGGCCGATATATTTAAATACTCCAAGGCCGAGCATCTGACTGCTCAGGTGGCAAGACTGGCTTATCAGCAGAAGGGCCAGGAAAGACTGATGCCCCGACCAGAGCTACAAAGACACAGCCAAGAGGAGATGAAACAAGTGGTTCAAGACTACTTTCACTACCTGGGGAATTCTTCCCTCGGGCAGCGAAGACTATCTCGTGCTTTAGGCACCATAGATGAAGAAGAAGAAGCCTTTCAAGAAGCAATGATCGGAGTCTCCTCCTCCGATTCCAATGATTATGAAGAAGGCCACAAAACCGGGTATGGGATAGAAGACCTGCACAGGCAAGAAGCTGAAGAAAGAATATCGGTCTTTGACCGGCTCAAATATCCCAACCAGGTAAAAAGGAAAGTCTACAGGCAGAGGGAAAAGATGCAGATCTTTGCCTGCAATATGGCCGGGCTTGTCAAAGGGCAGGATATGTTACCGACACAGCCAGATGAACTGCTCAGACTGGTAACCAGACCAGGCCCCGTCACAAGGAGAAGTCAGGCGGCCAAAGAAAAAATAAAGACTGATGATGAAGTCCGCAAGATCACCACTATGACAGTTAATGTGGTGACAGCAGAAGATGAAGATAATCCCTTCGTCGATGATGTTGAAGGGACTTCAGAAGAGATACAGATCCCGTCAACCATGGATCCCATGATCCAGATGATGTTTAGAAGATATCAACAAGAGATCAATGCTCTCAGAAGACAACTAAATGAGAGGCATGAAGATACACCGGTCTCCAAGCAAGTCGAGCCTGTGGGGCAGACCTCCAGCTCAACAGAAATGGCTATCCCAGCTAATCCTCTCCCGGTCGATAAGGGTAAAGCAACGAGTCAACCTGTTCTATAGCAAACAGCAGCTCAGCCCTCTGTGTCTCAGACACAGCCCACCGTGCCCACCTTGCACGCAATGGTGATGACAACTCCTTACAGTCAGCAACAAGCTTACTTCTTCCCGGAAAACATAGATCCAGCCATAGCCCACAAGCTGATGATTGAAAAGATTGTGGAAATGAAGCTATCTGAGAAGACTGGTGATGATGCTGGTACCTACGATGTGTACAAGGTACCGTATCCTCCCCAGTATGCTGCTAAGAGACTACCTCCAGGCGTCAGTAAGCCACCGAAGCTCGAAAAAGTTAATGGCCAGGGCTCTCCCAGGGAGCACATAGCTTACTATACCACCATTATGGGTGACTTGGCAGCTGATGAAGCTTATCTGCTTAAATTCTTCGGCTCATCCCTCACTGGGATAGCCTTTGAATGGTATTCAAGCCTGCCGGCTGGGTCAGTGGCCGATTGGCCTGATATGCAAAGAAAGTTCCGCGACAGATTTCACGTCACAGAAAGAGAAATTACAATAGCAGAACTATATGCAACCAGGCAAAAGCAAGATGAAACAGCACTGGACTACATCAAAAGGTGGAGGAACTTAGCTATGAGATGTAAAAGACCTCCTCATCAAGAAGATGCAGTGCAAATATGTAAGCAGAGCCTCAGGAGAGAGGTACTGGAAAATATGATTGGTGCAGATGTCAGAACATTTGACCGGCTGAACAATATAGTGGCGGAGGTCGAGACGTTCCTGTCCAAGCGTCCGACGGCCAATGCTCCAACTGTGCCGAAAGGGAAATCTAATGATCGACGACCATTGCACTCTGAGGCTAACACCGTCGATTTCAGAACCTTCGAGCAACAGAAAGGGAAGAAGGGGGCAGATGAAGCTCCCCCGCCAGCAGACACAGCAGAAAGAAAAGATAAGGTCTCTCTGAGAAACAAAATGAGAAAGCCATATTCTTTCCCGAAAGATAAGACAGCCGCACTATTCAACTAGGCATACAAGTTCAACAAGGTAACATTGCCTGAGCCAAAGAGACCTGATGACGCGGTAAAGAAAGGTGATCCACTGTTCTGTCCATATCACCGTGCGCTGGGGCACGCAATTGAAGATTGCTACGTCTTCAAAGATATTATGGAGGGCATGGTCAAAAAGGGCGAGCTACAGCTGGGAGATTACCAGGTAGAGCCACCTCGTCCACATGAGCCTCCGGCATTAAAAATGGCCGCCAATATGATTTCAATCTACCAACAGCTGCCTAAGAAAGCCGTCGAGGAATGCACCAGGCATACTTATGAAGCTTGCTTCCTCACCCCACTGAAGGATCAAGAAGGGTGGCAGATAAAGCCAATAAAGAATAGAAAGAAAACTCCCGCAGCCAGTATCAGTGGAGCAGTTATCCGCGGTGTCACACCAAGGCCCGAACCACCTCCAGTAAAGCCAGTATGGCACATGGCTGAAACAGGGCCAGTCATCCGGATCCCCACTCATAACCGGAGAAGACAAGTCCCCCTACCTGCACATAAGGAAGTAAGTCCTGCAGCCAGGCGTTTACAGCAGTATATTAATGGGCTCGATGAATATGAACAGAAAAAGCCCGGGCACCTGCTGGTGAAAGACTGTATACTATGGGAACAGCTCGAAGAATTGAAAATTAAAGAGCAACCGGGGGCAGAACAGGGAAAAGATGAGGCTGAGCCTTTCTGGGGGAAAGAACCAAAGAAGCCAAATTCCCAGAAAAAGAAGAGATGGTCTAAATGCAAAAAGGAAAAGGGAGTCGTGACAGTACAATGCAACACCCTGTCAGCACTCTTTACCTCGCCCGGGGAGAACGATGAGGATGAAACATCAAATGCCCCGCTAGAAGCCAACCATGCCGAGGCCTCAACCTCAGCACATGCAACACGCTCCGGAAGAAGGTGGGGGCACCCACCACCAGCCAATCATAACATTATGTTCAGAGGGGAACAACCCTACCAGATTCCTGAGCCAGAGGTGCGGGGTGTTCAGATTCCTCCCCCTGTTAGCTTATACCAAGAAGAGAAGAAGGGAGGTCAAACTCCAACATTTCTGGAATTTCTGTCCAGTCTGGAAAATAGGCAGTCAATACAGGCTGGGCCAGATAAAGGCAAGAGACCTCAGCAATCGGCATCTGTAGCCTACAAGCAGAATGAGAAAGAAAAGGATAACTCTCCGATGGCACCAGGGGACGTTGCTATAGAAGAAGCCCCCCAAGAAATCAGACCAGAGGATGAAACCAGCACTGGGCAGCAGAGGCCACGGGCACCACATGAACCTCCAAAACCCCGATGGGCGGAAGAAATGAGACTGTCTAATGTCAGGGTGGGCAGTCGGATCATGAAAATGCTAAAGAAGCTCCCTACCAGATTCTCCATCTGGGAGATTCTCTCTCTGAGTGAAGAAGCTCGCCAAGCGATTGTTGATGCCCTACAGTCACCGGCACAGTATGAGGCACTCTTGATAGAAGTGAATTCTGGGCCGTCAGTCACATTCACAGAAGACGACATGCTGATTCCGAATTCCGGCCATAACAGACTGCTGTATATGAGGGGCTCCCTGAACTGTCAGCCACTGAGCAGGATACTGATAGATCCCGGGGCTGCCGTGAACATTCTCCCATACCGCATCTACCAAAAATATTACTTTGATCTGCAGCTTACCAAGGTCAGGGACATGAAAATTGCGGGATTCAACCAGAAATGTGAGACGCCCCTTGGGGTGGCTGATTTTAACCTCACATTGGGGGATCTCACTACCGTGGTACGATTCTATGTAATCGACTCCAACACCACATATAAGGCCCTGCTGGGGAGACCGTGGCTGCATGAATATCAGATAGTGCCGTCCATGCTACATCAATGCATTAAATACTGCCACAAAGGAAAAGAAGAAAGGGTGTTTGCGGATCTGCATCCCTTCGAAGTATTCGAGTGCCATATGCTCGATGCATCCTACTACACGGAGGTGTCGCAAAAGGGTGAAGAGAAAGAGGCTGGGGTCAACCAGAAGAAGTCGGTGACGAAGGCAAGAAATTGGTCTCCATCGCCACCAAGGGGCTACATTAAGAAACATGAAGTATCTCACATTTCTTATGTTGGTGACTTTGCTCGGATCACCCCTCCTAGTATCCACCCAGATGATACTGGCGAAGAAATGAAAGAAAAGTACATACAAGTGGGGGTTCCGCAAGGTTTAGTCAAGCCCATTGCCAGCATAGAATACCAGACGGTGCTACCATTAAAGACCATGGAAGTCCCTCGCTTCTGCGAACCTCCTATCATATTCTACACCAGGGAGTCAGTCGAAGACGATGATCAAGACTGCATGGTCCCTGAAGAATCTGCAAACCGGATGGTGCCGATCACGGGCTTGGACTATACTACCCAACGAGTTTCGCAGATGTTCTCTAAGATGCAGATGCCATCACTACAACATGTTGCCCAAAAGAAGGCGTTCCGGGAGCTATGGGATCCGCCCCGGGATAATAAAGAACTGAGGAAGATCACTCAGCACCCGAGATTGGGTTATACCCTTCAAGAATACTATGAAGCTGAGGTGGACATCATCTCTGTCTCCTACCAGCATGAAGGCCCTCCCGAGGTGGGATATGACAAGTACCCCTCGGAAGATGAAGAAATCATTTATCAATCCGCAATGAAAAATGAAGCCCCAGACAGTCCGCCGGAGATGGGGACATCTGATGAAACAAAGAAAGATTGGTGCTGGGAAGACATACCTTGCAAAGAGGATCTGTTCCATGCTGAAGCAAAGTTTGATACGGGAACCCCGGATGAAGACCAAATAGCCAAAGAGCTGAGGGAATGCCTGGAGTTTGAGCGCATCCTGGAAGAAGTCCGGGCCCTACAGAATGATGATCCCTCGGCAAAGCCTGCCTCAGAAGAGCCTCTAAGGGCGGAAGACTCCATTTTTGAGTTTCCTGCTGATCCAGTCACGTCCTCGGGGCAGACTGAACAGAATACAACAATATTGGCCATATATGATGAGCCAACACCCGTTGATGACCAGTATGATGAAACAGAGAATCATGAAACTGAAGAAGATTATATCCCGGGAGGCTTCATTGACTTGCAAGAAGCCCCGCCCGAGGTCGAAGATGGAGGTCAGGCCACCGTCGATGAGCTTGTGGAAATAAATCTGGGGACCGCAGATGAGCCAAGGTCGACATTTCTCCGTGCACTGCTGGAGCCAGCTGCCAGGGAACAGTATATACAGTTGTTGAAGGAATTTCGAGACTGCTTTGCATGGACATATGATGAAATGTCGGGACTGAGTTCTGATGTGGCACAACATCGGTTGGCAATAAACCCAGAAGCTAACCCTATAAAGCAGCCGCCCAGGAGAATGCGCCCTGAATTGATAAATCAAATTAATAAAGAGGTCGACAAGCTGATTGATGTAGGCTTTGTTGAAGAAAATCAGTATACTACATGGCTAGCCAACATAGTGCCTGTAAAGAAGAATAATGGGCATATCAGAATATGTGTTGATTTTCGGGACCTTAATAAGGCCTGCCCGAAAGATGATTTCCCAGTGCCAATCACTGAAGTGATGATCGATGCGACTACTGGTCATGAAGCCCTGTCATTTATGGATGGGTCATCCGGATATAACCAGATCTGGATTGCTGAAGAAGACAGAGTGCACACTGCGTTCCGCACTCCGAAGGGGATATTCCACTACAAAAGGATGCCGTTTGGCCTCAAGAATGCCGGTGCTACCTACCAAAGAGCTATGACCAAGATCTTTGATGATTTGCTCTTCAAGAAAGTAGAGTGCTACATTGATGATTTGGTAGTAAAAACTAAAAGAAGAGAAGACCATTTGCAAGACCTGAGGGTAGTATTCCAGAGGCTGTGCAAATATGAACTCAAGATGAATCCCATGAAATGTGCCTTCGGCATGTCCAGTGGAAAATTCCTCGGGTTTATTGTCCGGCATAGGGGCGTTGAAATCGACCCATCCAAGATTAAGGCTATCCAGGAGTTCCCTCCACCATGGAGTCTGCCTGAGCTAAGATCTCTGCAAGGGTGGTTGGCCTATATCCGACGATTTATATCGAATCTGTCGGGAAGATGCCACCCCTTTCACAAGCTCATGATGAAAGATGTACCGTTCCTCTGGGACGATGGATGTCAGGAAACCTTTAAGAAGCTGAAAGAATATCTCAAGACCCCTCCAGTGCTGGGGGCACCAATTAAGGGCAGGCCCTTGATACTGTATATCGCGGCCACACACTATTCCCTGGGGGCAATGCTGGCACAGATAAATGAAGAAGGCAAAGAACAAGCCTTGTACTACTTGAGTAGGAGGCTGATTAGAACTGAAGAAGGCTACAGTTACATAGAAAAGACATGCTTGGCACTAGTCTTTGCTGTCAAAAAGCTCCGACACTATATGTTGTCACATGAAATCAGGTTGATATCTGCAGTAGATCCGCTCAAATACATATTGACTCAGCCAGTACTAAAGGGCCGGTTGGGCAAATGGGCAGTGATCCTGATGGAATTTGATATTACCTATACACCCCAGAGGGCGATAAAAGGACAGGTTGTGGCTGATTTCTTCGCAGAGCATCCTGTGCCGAAAAATGACATGCTAGGGACTGAGTTGCCCGATGATGAGACACTCGAAGCTTGCCAGGCTCGGCCAGTTATGTGGCAACTATTCTTTGATGGAGCATCTAGAACAGAGACAGACTCCGATGGAAAGACCAGAATACGGGCCGGGGCCGATATTGTGCTGAAATCACCAGAAAGGGAGGTCGTGCATACTTCCTGTTCTATAAATAAGCCCTGCACCAATAATGAAGCTGAGTACGAAGCTCTGATAATCGGTCTGCATATCAGCCTCAACATGGGTATCCAAATGCTTCAGGTATTCGGGGATTCGATGTTGATCATAAAACAAATCCAAGGGGAGTTCGAAGTGCGGAAGCCAGAATTGAATCCCTACCGCCAGAAAGCCGTGCGCCTTATCGTGAAATTCTATCATATTGAGCTCAAGCATGTGGGCCGGGGGCATAATGCCCAAGCTGATGCACTGGCAAAGCTGGCCAGCTCACTAGCGGTCCCACCGAATGAGACACTGAACATTGTTGTTATGAACCGGCGGCAGGTCCCCAGTATGGTAGGAGGGTGCCCCGAAGAAGACGAAGTGGCTGCTATCAGCACGGTACAGGCGTCTGATTGGAGACAGCACCTGCTGCAGTGGTTTCTACACCAACAGCTGCGGCAGAAAAGAGAAGAAAAGATAAAACTTCTGAGAATTAAAGATTCTTATGAATTCAGGAATGGAACTTTGTTCCGAATAATGGCAGATGCACGCAAGAAGATTCTACTCCGCTGCCTATCCACTGAGGAAGCTTGGCAAGCAATGAAAGAAGTACATGCCGGAACTGCGGGTGCCCACCAGGCTGGCCCCAAGATGAAGATAGAAATCAAGAAGCTGGGCTACTATTGGCCCACCATGTTTGAAGACTGCTGCAAATTCACAAAGTCATGCCAAAAATGTCAAGAGCATGCTACTGTGCCTAAAAGGCCTCCTACGACTCTGCACCCTACAGTTCCCAGCTGGCCATTTGCACAATGGGGAACTGATGTAGTCGGGCCACTGCCGACTTCCTCGGCCGGACATAAGTCCATACTGGCCATAACAGATTACTTCTCCCGATGGGCGGAGGCTGTGGCATTAAGAGAAGTGACTGGTGAGCTGGTCGCTAGATTCATCAAGCAGAATATTATCTTCCGGCTCGGAATCCCCAGCCGAATAATATCTGATAATGGAAGCCATTTCAGAAATCAGAAGATCTATCGGCTTGCTGAGAAATATAAAATCGAGTGGAGGACTTCCACCCCTTATAATCCACAGGCAAACGGGTTAGCGGAAGCTTTTAACAAGACTCTCTGCACCCTGCTGGCCAAGGTCGTCAGTTCCAATAAAAAGGACTGGGAAGAAAAAATGTATGAAGCTCTGTGGGCATACCGCACCGTCTTCAAGACACCTACAGGGTGCTCACCATACTCACTGGTATACGGCTCAGAGGCAGTGGTTCCGCTAGAGCTGGAAGTCCCGTCACTCAGAGTGGCAGTCCAATATGACCTGGCCCGTGGCGAACAGACCAATGCAGAAAGAAGATTAGAAGAATTGGCTGAATTGGAAGGGAAGCGCCTCCAAGCTCAGAAGAATATCCAAATGTATCAGGCCCGCATGGCTAATGCATTTAACAAACTCGTAAGAGGATGAGAATTCAAGAAAGGTGACCTCGTCATGGTCAAGAAAAGAGAAGTCATGGCGTCCAACCCAAAAGGGAAGCTGAATGCTAATTGGAAAGGTCCTTATGTGATACAGAGGGTCTACGAAGGAGGAGCCTACGTGGTTGTCAACCATCGAGTGGAAATTCAATTCTCACCACTCAACGGAAGACATCTAAAGCTGTATCATGCAGCACAACTGGCATTCCCCGAGTGATCAGGCAAAGCTACCCTTTTCTTGGTCTAGCGGCACTCTGCCCTAGCCAAGCTACCCCTTTCTTGGTTCAGCGGTATTCCGCCCTAGCCGAGCTACCCTTTTCTTCATCTAGCGACACTCCGCCCTAGCCGAGCTACCCCTTTTTTTGGTCTAGCGACACTCCGTCCTAACCAAGCTACCCCTTTCTTGGTCTAGCGGCACTCTTCCCTAGCCAAGCTACCCCTTTCTTGGTCTAGCGGCACCCCACCCTAGCCGAGCTACCCTTTCTTGGTTTAGCGGCACTCTGTCCTAACCAAGCAACCCCTTTCTTGGTCTAGCGGCACTCTGCCCTAGCCAAGCTACCCCTTTCTTGGTCTAGCGGCACTCCGCCCTAGCCGAGCTACCCTTTCTTGGTCTAGCGGCACTCTGCCCTAGCCAAGCTACCCCTTTCTTGGTCTAGCGGCACTCCGCCCTAGCCGAGCTACCCTTTCTTGGTCTAGCGGTACTCCGCCCTAGCCAAACTACCCCTTTCTTCGTCTAGCGGCACTCCGCCCTAGCCGAGCTACCCTTTTCTCGGTCTAATGGCACTACGCCCTAGCCGAGCTACCCCTTTCTTGGTCTGGCGGCACTTCGCCCTAGCCGAGCTACCCTTATCTTGATCTGATGGCATTCCGACCTGTCACCCTCTAAAAAAAAAGAAGAAGAGAGAGAAAGAATAAAAAGAAAGTAAAAAATGGGGTTAAAAATAGAGATACCCCGCCAGACTTACTCCTATGTAGGGAGAAGTGCAAAAATGGCCCAAAACCCAGTTGTGGTGAAAACCCGAAAGGGCACTGCAGGTAAAATCGAGTACCCCGCCACGTGAAAACCCGAAAGGGCGCGTGGGCAAAAGCAAGAGGGGGCTGGCTCCGGCCAAAACCCGAAATGGCGTTTGGGTCAGTAATGTGGTAATTTAAAAATTCCCTTTTTTTACCCTGCCTGATAAAACTCCGAGAAGGACGATCATCATAAAGTCCCACCTGATGATGAAACCCCGTTGATCACAAGACATATTGCCTTGATCAATGCAAAAAAAAAGGGGGGGCCCACCTCGGGATAGACCTTCCGTCTGTTCTGATAAAATACTTCCACTTGTTTTTGTCTAAGACCCACCACAGTAAAACCTGCCCGGTTTAGACCTTACGTCTATCCCGATGAAACATATCCTACGTCTCACCATGATGAAACCTGCCATTGATCGACTGGCACACTGCCCGATCAACGATGAAACCTGCCCGGTTTAGACCTTACGTCTATCCCGATGAAACCTATGAAATCCTTGCATTGGTATGAACCCGGTACCAATGATGAAATCTGCTGTTGATCGACTGGCACACTGCCCGATCAACGATGAAACCTGCCCAGTTTAGACCTTACGTCTTTCCCGATGAAACATATGAAATCCTTGCATTGGTATGAACCCGGTACCAATGATGAAATCTGCTGTTGATCGACTGGCACACTGCCCGATCAACGATGAAACCTGCCCGATTTAGACCTTACGTCTATCCCGATGAAACCTATGAAATCCTTGCATTGGTATGAACCCGGTACCAATGATGAAATCTACTATTGATTGACTAGGCGCACTGCCCGATCGGCGATAAAACCTATCCGGTTTAGACCTTACGTCTATCCCGATGAAATATATGAAACCTTTGCATTGGTATGAGCCCAATACCAATGATGAAGTCTGCTACTGATCGGTTGGCAGACTGCCTGATCGATGCTAAAACCCATCCAGGGTAGGCCTTCTATCTGCTCTGACAAACACGACACAGCTGTCTGAATCAATTCAGACCCTTCGTCTGGATAGATCATGAAACTCTATTCCTTTGCGTTAATGTTAAACCCCACATTAACGATGAAACTCACATTTTCAGCAAACGGCCTCGTGCCCGAACTGCTATCTATATCCTCTAAATCAATTCAGACCTTTCGTTTGGATAGATCATGAAACCCTATTCCCTTTGCATTGATGTTGACACCCACATCGATGATCGTGTATCCACAATAAACATGTGGCGCCATGGTCTATAGAATGAAAGTTCTAGTTCCAGAAAAGACGATGACAAAGAAAAAGAGAAAGAGAACGACAAAAAATATATATATGAAGAATGGGGTTAAAAATAGAGATACCCCGCCAGACTTGTTCAGGCATTCTGGACAAGGGCAAGAATGGCTAAAACCCAGTTGTGGTGAAAACCCAAAAGGGCACTGCAGGCAAAATCGGGTACCCCGCCACGTGAAAACCCGAAAGGCGCGTGGGCAAAAGCAAGAGGGGGCTGGCTCCGGTGAAAACCCGAAAGAGCGCCTGGGTCAGTAATGTCGTAATTTTAAGAAATTCCATACTTCCTTCCCTTGATATGGCCTCCCATTAACCGTTTGGCTCTTTGCCCGGTCAGCGATGAAACCTTTCCAGGGCGGACCTTACGTTTACCCTGATATAATCTGCATGCCCTCTTACAAATGTCCCACCGACAATAAAACCCATCACCATTCTGATAAAGCCTGGCCAGTTCAGACCTTACGTCTGTCCTGATGAAACTCTTAAACTTCTCTTGATCGATCAGCTCCTTGCCCGGTCAGCAATGAAACTCTACCAGGATAGACCCTACGTCTATCCTGATGAAACCTACGTATTGCTTAGCAAAGTCCCGCATGCGATCAAATCCTGTCCAGGCTAGACCTTACGTCTATTCTGATGAAACCTGTGAAACTTCTTTGCATCGATATAAACCTGTTGACACCTGGAAAATGAACAAGGGTGGAAGCACAATTGAAAAGAGGGTCTGACCAACAGTGGAAGATCAATGATGAAGCTCGTCAACCATTCACCCGGCTAAAGCCTTTGTCGGCCAAAGCTGATGCCCGGTGCCGATGTCATTCAGACGGCAGCACTGATAAAGCAGCAGTCATTCGACTGATAAGACCTCCAAGCACACTCTGATGAGAAGCCGGAGCCGACAAATGAAGATTGCGAAGGCTTTTGCAAAAGTCAGGACAAATAAAGAATCCTCTCCACAGATTACACACCCGGCCGAAGTCTGTCAGACGGAAGCTGATGTCCGGTCTTGTCACCGTTCGGATGACAATGCCGATGAAACATACCCGGTTTTGTCGTCATTCATACGACAATACTGATTAAACCCCAGTTCGTTCACTGATGGAACCTCAAGATGATCTCAACAAAGCTGTGTCACTACTAAAGGGGCCTCTTTCGGTTCTGATAAAAGTCAATACAAAATGACTAAGGGAAGCCAAGGCAAGTGTGAGGCCTAAAAGCACCAAATGGGCCGGCCGATTGGGCTTCTGAGAATGGCGCCGGGAACCTCAACAAAGGGCCGCTGGACGCGCCGGGAGCTGTGGCAAGCAAGCCGGCCACACCGACTACCCTCCACCGAGAGCACAGAAGGATGAGACCTATATAAACATACCCCCTTTGAAAGAAAAGGGGATCGGAGGATCGGAAGCCAGGCCATCGATCAAAAAGAAAGAAAAGAGAAGAGACCAGAGAGAGAGAGAGCCTCCTCCGCTGAAAAAGAAAGAGAGAAGAGACCCATCCCCAGGGGAAGAAGCTCCAGGTGGGCATCCGGGGGAGGGAGAGGAGTCAATGCTCCGCCCTCCCCCATGTTTGTTTTCTCTTTTCTTCTGCTTCATGTAATAGTTTCAAGTCTTATCTTGATTCATGCAATGTAGCCGAGATATCTCGGCATCTGTCTGTTCCCCTTTCCCTCACTCTCTCCCTGTAATCAGTTTGGGTATGGAAATGGTGTTTCACATGGGTTTTCTGACCATGTGTCTTCCGTGATGGGCATCGCCAAATGAATGGATATATATGTACGATGTGTTATAGTTTGAGCCTGATTTTTGCTTCTTCTGAAGCCCTATTGCCCTTCCCTGTGTTATCTGTAAACCAGTAGCATGGTGATCCGATTTGTCTGTTTCTTTTCTCTGCTTCGTAGCACCATTAGTGCTCACCCCAGAGCCCGGAACAGACTATTCCTTGGCTGCTGGGATGAAGCTGTGCTATGCAATGATCGAAGCTTGAGAAACCCCGGGGTTCTAAGCGCGCGTGCTTCATCCGTTGATGTCACCGAAGTCCCCTCTGGGGCCAGAGACAGCCATCTCTTGGCTCCCAGGGTGACGAATGACCATATTAAGTTTGCCCCCAAGCTCTGCGTGATAATGGCGATGAACAGGGGCATTCAGACTTCGGCCTCCCAGATGCCTCTCGAATCCTAAAACTCCCTTGAATTTTAGGCCTAATCCAATTCAGAGTGGATGCCTTGAGCAGTTTAGAGTCCATAGAGTCCGTCAGTTCCTGCCAAAACCAACATGAAACCCAAAACAGAGTACCGTAAGTTCTGTTTCTTCTCCCGGCGCCCTCACAGCTCTCGGCCCCGCCAACAGTGAAACTGATGAACAGCCCTCGGCGCAAGCCTTCTTGCGCCGAGATCCCATCTCCCGGGCGCGCCGGGAGCCACTCATTCCACTTCTCACCATCGCGCCGGGGCCGACTTGTCTTCATTCCAGGAAGACCCCGTGCCGAGAGCCCCTTGGCCATCTTATTAGCGCACCGGGAAGCCCGTGCCGGGAACTCTCTGGCATCCTTGCCATTGACGCCGAGAAGCCTGCCTCTTGGCCAATCTGTAAACCTCAAGTCGTAAAACCCTTGCTACCATTGATAAACCCTATAAATATCCTTGTGAGCTGCTCAACACAATCCCACCTTCTGTCAAGGGATGCCTTGGGTCGTCACACGCACCTCGGGGACGACAACTAGTGGGAGCAACTCCCCTTTTTCTACGCGGTTTCTCGAACCCGATCGGCTCTTATAAACCCTCAGACCTAGGAAGCTCTGCCACTGCATAAGCTTCTACGGTCTCAAAAGGGATATCAAGATATTGCTCCAAGCATACACAGGCGCCAGGGGTTCCATACCCCTTTATTTCTTTGGCTTTCACCCCGACATTCAGTGGGTGATCGTCTATCATTCCCTGGCAAATGTTAAATCCAGAGGAGATGCTGTCAAAATTCTCCTAGGATGCCAGAGATGACATGAAACCCATCCCCGGGACCTTATCTATCAGTGGTGACAGAGGCTTCTTATACCCTATTGTTCCCCTCTCAATCTTTTTATGTTCCCGGCCTTCCTTGGGAATCTATACCAAAGCAGGTTGAAGTCCAGTGAATTGAGCCATTTTGACTCCTCAGGGTCCGTTTGTTTCAACCTGATCATCATGAAACCCAAAACAGAGTACCGTAGGCTCTGTTCTGGTCCCGGCGCCCTCACAGCTCTCGGCTCAGCCTACAGTAAACCGGGTGAATAGCTCCCGGCGCCACTTCTTCAGGCGCCGAGAACCCCCAGGAACAGCTCCTCCCCCTTTCATCCCCGCGCGCCGGGAGCCCCTACGCCTTGGCCTTCTTCCCTGCGCGCCGGGAGCCCTCTATGCATCCTCCGCGCCGGGAAGCCTTCTGCCCTTCGCGCCGGGAACCTGGCATTTTGGTCGCGCCGGGAGGCCCCCTCCCCTTTGGCTGAGCTGCGCCGAGAACCCCCCTTCTAGCACTTCTTCCTCGCGCCGGGAAGCCTGCGCCGAAGAGCTCCCCTTTGGCTTCTCTTGGTCGCGCCGAGAACCCAAGCCCTCTCGTCTTGGCGCCGGGAACCCCCGGCCTTCTTGTTTTTGGCGCCGGAAGCCCTGGCCCTCCCATTTTTGGGGTCGTGCCGAGAGCCCGTGCCCATTCAGAGTGTGCCGAGAGCCCGATCTACCACCCAATGAATTCCAATACCCAAAACGAACCCACAAAGGATATCTGTGGATCACCCGATATGTCCCGGGGATAAAATTGAAGGGGAGTCATAACCCTATGTTCCACCTAACTGCAACGGATTTACGAATAACCCTTTTGCTCGGGGGATTCTGCCACTGCATGAATTCCGCTAGCGTTCCAAAGGGAAAATCATACATTGCCCTATAGCCCATATGTATACGGGTTGGGAGGTTCGCCTCTCTATCTCTCGGCTTTCATCCCGGCATCCGTGGGTGATAGCCTATTTCCCTCTGGGCGTAACCCAGATTAAGAGGAAAGGCTGTCGAAATACCGATCGAAGCTTTAAACCTATATCATGGTCATGGCTCAGCCTTTCCGTGGTGGTATCTTCTATCTCCTTGTTCCCACCAAGTATAACTGTTTTGACCGCCAAACACACGATCTAGTCTGTTTCTGTGGTTGATGTTATTATCTTACCCGCCTCCCTGGCCCTGGTAGGAAGTTTAAAATTAAGCATGTGAATATCTGTTTGCCTCTCGAGGCCTCCTACTTTTAGCGTTTAATCAAGGGTTGTCCTTCCTTGGAAGGACGTAATTAACGTCATAACGTTCATGGTATGACAGACTTCAGGTCCCGACACGATCACTCACAATCGACTGACCATGTCAGATCGAGCGCACAATAAAATTGTCACTTCGGTGACTGGCACGCCAAATAATAAATAAAATGAATAAGCCGATAAGCTTTAAAAAAAAAGCGCGTCCACAAGTCTGGCACGCCCGGTGGGACATGGTCTCCCTTCATCTTTACGCTAAAGTAGGAGGCCCGGCGGGCCCCCCTGAAACTTCTGATTCTGTGTACTTTCCTTATTTTCAGGAATCTACAATGACAGCTGGAATCATGTCCGTTTGCTTCGACCAGCAGCCGATTGACAAGCATGTGCGCGAAGGCTACCTGGCGATACCCCTCGCGTTCGGATCATTGCCGCCTGCCGTTGGGCTGCCCAACTGCTTGGGCGTCATCTTCACTGACCTTCTACAGGTCCACGACAACGAGCAAGGCACTGCTGCAAGTGCCCCGGTGAAGATCACCGACCAGAAGAACATCCTACCGGAGAACACGGCCCCCACGGCCGTCGCCTGCTACGTCCATCATGTCCAGAAAAGGGACATGGTCCCCGCTGCTGCTCAATAGGGGAGGAGGACCAACCGGAGGAGCCGGTATGTCACTGCTGACCGTTGTCTTTCCAACTCCGGAAAGACCATGATGATCGGAGGGATCCGGACGAACCTCAACGGCCGCCCGAGGGAGGTCAACCCGGACGTGATCGTCCCGCAAGTGCCCACTACGAACAGATTCCAAACTCTGGCCACCAGGCATGCCAACTGGGAGGCCGATGAGAGGAAGCCGCTGGCGCCCAAGCCAGCAAAATACAAACAGGTCTGGCGACCGAAGAAGATGCAGAGCTGGGCTCCAGCTCAAGATGAGGAGAAGGCTACCAATGATGCTGTTGCCCGCTTCAGGGCGGGAAGCCAAAGAAGAGAGGGAAAAGAAACAGGAAATGCTATTGCTACTCACCCCAGAGCCTGGGGTAGGAGAGATGAAAGAAATGATAGAGAAAGAAAACTGACTGTTGCTCGCCCCATGATGAGGGGTAGGAGACTTGAGAAGAAAGAAGACCTTGCTGTCACCCACCCCAGGGCCGGGGGCAGAAGATGGCAGAGAAAGAACCATGATGTTGCTGCCAACTGCTGCCGGAATGACGATGCGGGAATGTGTGAACCAGCCATGGTTGCCGTCCCAAGAAGATCGAGGGCCTGTGCCAGACAGGCCGACATCTTCAGATATTCCAAGGCCGAGCATTTGAATGCTCAGATAACAAGACTGGCCTATCAGCAAAGAAGCCAGGAAAGACTGATGTTCCAACCTGAGCCGCAAAGGCACAACTCTGAAGAGACAAAGCAAGTAGTCCAAGACTACTTCCACTACCTAGGGAGCTCTGCCCTAGGTCAACAAAGACTATCCCGTGCCTTGGGCACCAGGGATGATGAAGAAGAAGAAACCTTCCAAGAAATGATGATCGGAGCCTCCTCCTCCGATTCAAATGACTATGGAGAAGGCCTCAGGGCCAGATATAATGAAGAAGACCTGCACGGGGAAGAAGACAAAGAAAGAATATCGGTCTTTGACCGGCTCAGATATCCTAGCCAAATAAAAAGAAAGGTCTACAGGCGAAAAGGAAAGATGCAAATCTTCGCCTGCAACATGGCTGGACTGGCCAGGGGGCAAGATATACTACCAACTCAGCCAGATGAATTGCTCAGGCTGGCAACTAGACCTGGTCCTGTCACAAGAAGAGGCCAGGCCGCAAAGGATAAAATGAAAATTGATGATGAAGCCCGCAGGATTACCACTATGACAGTTAATGTGGTAACAACAGAAGATGGAGATAACCCCTTCGTTGATGATGCTGAAGGGACTTCTGAAGATATACAAATCCCATCAACCATGGATCCCATGATCCAGATGATGTTCAGGAGATATCAGCAGGAGATCAGCGCTCTCCGAAGACAGCTCAATGAGAGACAGGAAGCTACATCAGTCTCGAAGCAAGCTGAACCTACGGGGCAGACATCCAGCTCCACAGAAACAACTATCCTGGCTAATCCTCTCCTAGCTGATAAGGGCAAGACACCGAGTCAACCTGTTCCACAGCAAACAGCAGCTCAGCCCTCTGTGTCTCAGACACAGCCTACCGCGCCCATCTTGCGCGCCACTGTGATGACAACTCCTCACAGCCAGCAACAAGCTCACTTCTTCCCAGAAGAGATAGATCCAGCTGTGGCCCACAAGCAGATGATTGAAAGAATTGTAGAAATGAAGCTGTCAGAAAAGACTGGTGGTGATGCGGGTACTTATGAGGTGTACAGGGTACCCTATCCTCCCCAGTATGCTGCTAAGAAACTACCCCCAGGCGTCAGTAAGCCGCCGAAGTTTGAGAAATTTAATGGCCAAGGCTCCCCTAGGGAGCATATAGCCTACTACACTACAATCATGGGCGACCTAGCAGTCGATGAAGCTTATCTGCTCAAGTTCTTTGGCTCATCTCTCACTGGGTTGGCCTTTGAATGGTACTCAAGCTTGCCAGCGGGGTCAGTGGTTGATTGGCCTGATATGCAAAGAAAATTCCGCGACAGATTTCATGTCACGGAAAGAGAAATCACGATAGCAGAGCTGTATGCAACTAGGCAGAAACAAGATGAGACCGCACTGGACTACATCAAAAGATGGAGGAACTTAGCCATGAGATGCCGAAGGCCTCCTCATCAAGAAGATGCGGTGCAGATATGCAAGCAGAGCCTCAGGAGGGAGGTGCTAGAAAAAATGATCGGTGCAGATGTCAGAACATTTGACCGACTGAACAATATAGTGGCAGAGGTCGAGACGTTCTTGTCCAAGCGTCCGACCGCCAATGTTCCCACCATGCCAAAGGGAAAATCCAATGAGCGACGGCCATCGCACTCTGAGGCCAACACCGTCGATTTCAGAACCTTCGAGCAACAGAAGGGGAAGAAAGGGGCAGATGAAGCTCCCCCGCTGGCAGATACAGCAGAAAGAAAAGATAAGTCTCTCTGAGAGACAAGATGAGAAAAGCATATTCCTTCCCAAAGGATAAGACGGCCGCACTGTTCAACTGGGCATACAAGTTCAATAAGGTAACATTGCCTGAACCCAAAAGACCAGCAGATGCAGCAAAGAAGGATGATCCGCTGTTCTGTCCATTTCACCGTGCGCTGGGGCACGCAATTGAAGATTGTTATGTCTTCAAAGATATCATGGAAGGAATGGTCAAGAAAGGTGAGCTGCAGCTGGGAGATTACCAGGTAAAGCCGCCCCATCCACATGAGCCTCCACCCTGGAGAGTGGCTGCCAATGTGATCTCACTCTACCAACAGCTGCCCAAGGAAGCCGTTGAAGAATGCACCAAGCATACCTATGAAGCTTGCTTCCTCACCCCACAGAAGATCAGGAAGGATGGCAGATGATACCCATAAAAAGTAGAAAGAAGACTCCTGCAGCCAGTACCAGCGGAGCAGTTGTCCGAGGTGTTACACCAAGGCCTGAGCCGCCTCCGATAAAGTCAATATGGCATACAACTGAGACTGGACCAGTCATCCGGATCCCTACTCACAACCGGAGGAGACAAACTCCCCTCCCTACACATAAAGAAGTAAGCCCTGCAGCCAGGCGTCTGCAGCAATATATTAATGAGCTTGATGAGTATGAGCAGAAGAAGCCCAAGCATCTGCTGATGAAAGACTGTATACTCTGGGAACAGCTCGAAGAATTGAAAATTAAAGAGCAGCCAGAGGCAGAACAAGAAAAAGCTGAAAATGAGCCCTTCTGGGGGCAGGAGCCAGCAAAGTCAAATTCCCAAAAGAAGAAGAAACGGCCCAAATCCAAGAGAGGAAAGAAGGTCACGACAGTACAATGTAACACTCTGTCAGTACTCTTTTCCTTGCCCGGGGAGGATGATGAGCCGGAAGCATCCAACGCTCCGCTAGAAGCTAACCATGCCGAAGCCTCTACCTCGGCCCATGCAACACGTTCTGGGAGAAGATGGGGGCGCCCACCACCAGCCAACCATAATATCATGTTCAGAGGGGAGCAACCCTATCAAATCCCGGAACCAGAGATACGAGGTGTCCAGGTTCCTCCCCCTGCCAGTCTGTACCAGGACAAAAAGAAGGCAGATGAAGCCCCTTCGTTCCTGGAGTTCTTGTCCAGCTTAGAAGATGAGCAACCAGCTCATACTGCTCCAGATAAGAGCAATAAATGCCAGCAGACAGCGGCTGGAAAGCAGAAACAGCATGAAGAAGATGAAGAAGGTAATCCTCTAGCAAAACCAGGGGCAGTCGCTACAGAAGAGGCCTCCGGGAGACCGATGAAGAAGATAAAATTGGGACTGGACAGCCAAGGCCACAGGCACCACATGAACCTCCAAGACCCCGATGGGCAGAGGAGATGAGACTGTCTAATGTCCGGGTGGGCAGTCGAGTCATGAAGATGCTGAAGAAGCTCCCTACCAGATTCTCCATCTGGGAAATTCTCTCTCTGAGTGAAGAAGCTCGCCAAGCAATTGTGGATGCCCTGCAGTCCCCGGCACAATGTGAAGCACTCTTGACAGAGGTGAATGCTGGGCCATCAGTAACATTCACAGAGGATGATATGCTAATCCCAAATTCCGGCCATAATAGACCGCTATATATGAGGGGTTCCCTGAACTGTCAGCCGATAAGCAGAATACTAATAGATCCAGGGGCTGCTGTGAATATTCTCCCATACCGCATCTATCAGAAATATTACTTTGATCTGCAGCTCACCAAGGTCAGAGATATGAAAATTGCAGGATTCAACCAGAAATGTGAAACACCTCTCGGGGTGGCTGATTTCAATCTCACACTGGGCGACCTCACTACAGTGGTACGATTCTATGTAATCGACTCCAACACCACATATAAGGCCCTGCTGGGAAGACCGTGGCTGCACGAATATCAGATAGTGCCATCCACGCTACACCAATGCATAAAATATTGCCATGAAGGAAAAGAGGAAAGGGTGTTTGCAGACCTACATCCCTTCGAAGTGTTCGAATGCCATATGCTCGATGCATCCTACTACACCGAGGTGTCACAAAGGGATAAAGGAAAAGAAACTGTGGTCAGCCAAGAAAAGCCGGCGACGAAAGCAAGAAATTGGTCTCCGCCGCCGCCAAAGGGCTACATTAAAAAGCACGGGGTGTCTCACATCTCTTATGCTGGGGATTTTGCTCGGATCACTCCTCCCGGCATACACCCAGATGATACTGAAGAAAAGATGAAAGAAAAATACACACAGGTGGAAGTTCCTCAGGGTCTAGTCAAACCCATAGCCAGCACAGAATACCAGACAGTGCTGCCCCTAAAGACTATGGAAATCCCTCGCTTCGGCGAACCCCCTATCATATTCTACACCGGGGAGGCAGTCGAAGAAGATGATCAAGATTGCATGGCCCCTGAAGAAGCTGCAAACCTGATGGTACCAATTACGGGCCTGGATTATACTACCCAACGGGTTTCACAAATGTTCTCCAAGATGCAAATGCCATCGATACAGCCTGCTGCTCAGAAGAAAGCATTCAAGGAGTTATGGGATCCGCCTCGAGATAGCAAGGAGCTGAGGAAGATCACACAGCACCCGGGACTGGGTTATACCCTGCAAGAATACTATGAAGCCGAGGTGGATGTCATCTCAGCCTTCTACCCGAATGAAGATTCCCCAGAAGTAGGGTATGATCAATACCCCTTTGAAGATGAAGAGATTATGTATCAATCCATAACAGACAATGAAGCCCAAGACAACCAGCCGGAGGCAAGGATGTCTGATGAGACCAAGAAGGGTTGGTGCTGGGAGAATCCACCTTGCAAAGAGGATCTGTTCCAGGCCGAAGCACAATTTGACACGGGAACCCCGGATGAAGACCAAGTAGCCAGAGAGCTGCAAGAGTGCCTGGAGTTTGGGCGCATTCTAGAAGAGTTCCGAGCTCTACATAATGATAACCTCTCAGGGGAGCCCACATCAGAAGAGTCTCTAAGCACGGAAGACTCCACGTCGAAGTTTTCCGCTGAGCCAGTCACGTCCTCGGGGCAGACTGACAGAATCCGGCCATATTGGCCTTATACGATGCACCAGCATCTGCTGATGATCGGTGTGATGAAACAGAAAGTCATGAGAATGAAGAAGATTATATCCCGGGAGGCTTTATTGATTTGCAAGAAGCCCCACCCGAAGTTGAGGACGGAGGCCAGGCCACCGTCGATGAGCTGATAGAAGTGAATCTGGGGTCAGCAGATGAGCCAAGGCCTACGTTCCTCAGTGCATTGCTGGAGCCAGCTGTCAAAGAACAGTATATTCAGTTTCTGAAAGAATTCCGAGACTGCTTCGCATGGACATATGATGAGATGCCGGGACTGAGTTCTGATGTGGCACAGCACCGATTGGCGATAAACCCAGAGGCAAGCCCTGTGAAGCAGCCTGCCAGGAGAATGCGCCCCGAACTGATAAATCAAATCAACAAAGAGGTCGACAAGCTGATCGATGTGGGCTTTGTTGAAGAGAACCAATATACTACATGGCTGGCCAATATAGTGCCCGTGAAGAAGAAAAATGGGCAGATCAGAATATGTGTAGATTTCAGGGACCTGAATAAGGCCTGCCCGAAAGATGATTTCCCAGTGCCAATCACTGAAGTAATGATCGATGCAACCACTGGCCATGAAGCCCTGTCATTCATGGATGGGTCATCCGGATACAACCAGATCTGGATTGCTGAAGAAGACAGAGTGCATACTGCATTCCGCACCCCGAAGGGGATATTTCACTACAAAAGGATGCCGTTCGGCCTCAAGAATGCCGGCGCTACTTATCAAAGAGCTATGACAAAGATCTTTGATGATTTACTCTTCAAGAAAGTGGAGTGCTACATCGATGACCTGGTGGTGAAAACCAGCAGAAGAGAAGATCATCTGCAAGATCTGAGGATAGTGTTCCAGAGGCTGCGCAGATATGAACTCAAGATGAATCCTATGAAATGTGCCTTCGGCGTGTCCAGTGGAAAATTCCTTGGGTTCGTTGTCCGTCATAGGGGCATTGAGATCGACCCATCCAAGATTAAAGCTATCCAGGAGCTCCCTCCACCAAGGAATCTCCACGAGCTGAGATCTCTACAAGGGCGTTTGGCCTATATCCGACGATTCATATCAAATCTGTCGGGGAGATGCCACCCTTTTCACAAGCTCATGATGAAAGATGTACCGTTCCTCTGGGACGAGGGCTGTCAGGAAGCTTTTGAGAAGCTGAAAGAATATCTTAAGACCCCTCCAGTACTGGGGGCACCTATTAAGGGCAAGCCCCTGATATTATACATTGCAGCCACACACTGTTCCCTGGGGGCAATGCTAGCACAGATAAATGAAGAAGGCAAAGAGCAGGCTCTATACTACCTGAGTCGGAGGCTGATTAGAACTGAAGAAAGCTACACCTATATAGAAAAGACATGCTTGGCACTAGTCTTTGCCGTTAAAAAGCTCCGGCACTATATGCTGTCACACGAAATCAGATTGATATCTGCAGCAGATCCGCTCAAATACATATTGACTCAGCCAGTACTGAAAGGCCGGTTGGGCAAATGGGCAGTAATTCTGATGGAATTCGATATCACATATATACCCCAGAGGGCAATAAAAGGACAGGCCGTGGCCGATTTCTTCGCAGAGCATCCTGTGCCAGAGAATGATATGTTGGGGACTGAGTTACCCGATGATGAAACATTAGAAGCCTGCCAGGCTCAGTCAACTATGTGGCAGCTATTCTTTGATGGAGCATCTAGAACAGAGACGGACTCCGATGGAAAGACCAGAATACGGGCCGGAGCCGGTATTGTGCTAAGATCGCCAGAGGGGGAGGTTGTGCATACTTCCTGTTCTATAAACAAGCCCTGCACTAATAATGAAGCCGAGTATGAAGCTCTGATAATCGGGTTGCACATCAGCCTCAACATGGGCATCCAGATGCTTCAGGTATTCGGGGATTCAATGTTGATAATAAAGCAAATCCAAGGTGAGTTCGAAGTGCGAAAGTCGGAGTTGAACCCCTACCACCAAAAAGCTGTGCGCCTCATGGCGAAATTCTATCATATTGAGCTCAAGCATGTGGGCCGTGCACATAATGCCCAGGCTGATGCATTGGCAAAGCTAGCCAGCTCAATAGCAGTCCCACCGGATGAGACACTGAACATTGTTGTTATAAATCGGCGGCAAGTCCCCAGCATGCTAGAAGGCTGCCCCGAAGAAAATGAAGTCGCCATGATCAGTACAGAACAGGCATCTGATTGGAGACAGCACCTGCTACAATGGTTTTTACACCAACAGCTGCCACAGAAAAGAGAAGAAAAGATGAAACTTCTAAGGATCAAAGATTCTTATGAATTCAGAAATGGAACTCTGTTCCGAATAATGGCAGATGCACGCAAGAAGATTTTGCTCCGCTGCCTGTCCACTGAGGAAGCTTGGCAAGCAATGAAAGAAATACATGCTGGGACGGCGGGTGCTCACCAAGCTGGCCCTAAAATGAAGATAGAAATCAAGAAGCTGGGCTACTATTGGCCCACTATGTTTGAAGATTGCTGCAAGTTTGCGAAGTCATGTCAGAAATGTCAGGAGCATGCTGTTGTGCCTAGAAGGCCACCTGCCGTTCTGCACCCTACAATCCCTAGCTGGCCGTTTGCACAATGGGGAACCGATGTAGTCGGCCCACTACCGACCTCCTCAGCCGGACATAAGTACATACTGGCAATGACAGATTACTTCTCCCGATGGGCGGAAGCTATAGCATTACGAGAAGTGACTGGTGAGCTGGTTGCCAGATTCATCAAACAAAACATTATCTTCCGGTTTGGGATCCCCAGCCGAATAATATCTGATAATGGAAGTCATTTCAGAAATCAAAAGATCTATCGGCTCGCCGAGAAGTATAAGATCGAGTGGAGGACTTCCACTCCTTACAATCCACAGGCAAATGGATTGGCAGAAGCCTTCAACAAAACATTATGCACCTTGTTGGCTAAAGTCGTCAGTTCTAATAAGAAGGACTGGGAAGAAAAGATGTATGAAGCTCTATGGGCATACCGCACTGTCTTCAAGACACCTACAGGGTGCTCGCCATACTCACTGGTATACGGCTCAGAGGCAGTAGTTCCACTGGAGCTGGAAGTCCCGTCACTCAGGGTGGCAGTCCAATACGACCTGGCCCGTGGCGAACAAACCAATGCAGAAAGAAGATTACAAGAGTTGGCTGAATTGGAAGGGAAGCGCCTCCAAGCTCAGAAGAATATCCAGATGTACCAGGCCCGCATGGCCACTGCATTCAACAAACTCGTAAAGGGACGAGAATTTAAGAAAGGTGACCTCGTCATGGTCAAGAAAAGAGAAGTTATGGCGTCCAACCCAAAAGGGAAGCTGAATCCTAATTGGGAAGGTCCTTATGTGATATATAGGGTCTACGAAGGAGGGGCCTACATGGTTGTTAACCATCGAGGGGAAATCCAATTCTCACCACTCAACGGTAGACACCTAAAGCTGTATCATGCTGCCCAACCAATATTCCCCGAGTAATCAGGCTAAAATTCACCCTTTTTTTTCTTGGTCTAGCGGCACTCCGCCCTAACCAAGCTACCCTTTTTCTTGGTCTAGCGGCACTCCGCCCTGACCAGGCTACCCTTCTTCCTCGGTCTAGCGGCACTCCGCCCTAACCAAGCTACCCTTTTTCTTGGTCTAGCGGCACTCTGCCCCAATCGAGCTACCCTTTTTCTTGGTCTAGCGGCACTCCGCCCTAACCAGGCTACCCTGCTTCCTTGGTCTAGCGGCACTCTGCCCTAACCGAGCTACCCTTTTCCTTGGTCTAGCGGCACTCCGCCCTAACCAAGCTACCCTTCTTCCTTGGTCTAGCGGCACTCCGCCCTAACCAAGCTACCCTTTTTCTTGGTCTAGCGGCACTCCGCCCTGACCAGGCTACCCTTCTTCCTCGGTCTAGCGGCACTCCGCCCTAACCAAGCTACCCTTTTTCTTGGTCTAGCGGCACTCTGCCCCAACCGAGCTACCCTTTTTCTTAGTCTAGCAGCACTCCGCCCTAACCAGGCTACCCTGCTTCCTTGGTCTAGCGGCACTCTGCCATAACCGAGCTACCCTTTTCCTTGGTCTAGCGGCACTCCGCCCTAACCAAGCTACCCTTCTTCCTTGGTCTAGCGGCACTCTGCCCTAACCGAGCTACCCTTTTCCTTGGCCTAGCGGCACTCCGCCCTAACCAAGCTACCCTTCTTCCTTGGTCTAGCGGCACTCCGCCCTAGTCGGGCCATCCCTTATCATGATCTGATGACAGTCCGACTTGTTACCCTCCCAAAAAGAGGGGAAGAGAGAATAAAAGAATGAAAATAAATAAAAAATGGGGTTAAAAATAGAGATACCCTGCCGGTCTTGTTCAGGCTTTCTGAGCAAGGGCAAAAATGGCTAAAACCAGCTGTGGTGAAAACCCGAAAGGGCACTGCAGGCAAAATCGGGTACCCCGCCACGTGAAAACCCGGAAGGGCGCGTGGGCAAAAACAAGAGGGGGCTGGCTCCGGTGAAAACCCGAAAGGGCGCTTGGGCCAGTAATATGGTGATCCTAAAGAAACCTCACCTCCCATCATAAACTTCTCGTCGATCGGCCGGCACCTCGTCCGATCAATGATCAAACCCACCCAGTTCAGACCCTACGTCTGTCCTGATAAAACCCTCATACCTTGCCAAAATCCCACCATGGTGAAACCTGCTTTGATCGATTGGCGCACTGCCCGGTCAATGATGAAACCTATCCGGCTTAGACCTTACGTCTATCCCGATGAAACCTATGAAATCCCTGCATTGGTATAAACCCAATACCGATGATGAAACCTGCTTTGATCGATTGGCACATTGCCCGATCAGTGATAAAACCTATCCGGTTTAGACCCTACGTCTATCCTGATGAAATCCATGATATCCTTGCATTGGTATAAACCCAATACCAATGATGAAACCCATCTTTGGTCGACAGGGCACCCTGCCCGATCGGCGAAGAAACCTGTTCGGTCTAGACCTTACATCTGTTCCGACTAGAGCTGCGTGTCTCGCTATGTCCCACCGTGATGAAATCTGCTGCTGATTAATGGGCACACTCGCCCGAGCAGCAATGAAACCTATCCGGCTTAGACCTTACGTCTATCCCGATGAAACCCATGAAACCTTTGCATTGGTATAAACCCAATACCGATGATGAAACCTGCTGTTGATCGATTGGCACCCTGCCCGATCAGCAATAAAACCAGCCCAGGGTAGACCTTACGTCTATTCTGATGAAGATTCATAAGATCCTTGCATTGGTATAAACTCAATACCAATGATGAAACCCACCTTTGATCAATGGGCACCCTGCCCGATCAACGAAGAAACCCGTCCTATCAAATTTGCATATCCCTTTACGTCCCGCCGTGATGAAACCTACCATTGGTCGATCGGCACCCTGCCCGATCAATGATAAAACCAGCCCAATGCAGACCTTACGTCTACCCTGATGAAACCTATAAAATCCTTGCATCGATATATACCCAATACCGATGATAAGAGCATGCACTAATGAAGCAGCACATCACCCGATCCGTGCTGAAGTCCCAATTCAGGAAACATACGTATAAAAAATGGGGTTAAAAATAGAGATACCCCGCCAGACTTGTTCGGACATCCCGGATAAGGGCAAAAATGGCCAAAAAAACCAGCTGTGGTGAAAACCCGAAAGGGCACCGCAGGCAAAATCGGGTACCCCGCCACGTGAAAACCCGAAAGGGCGCGTGGGCAAAAGCAAGAGGGGGCTGGCTCCGGTGAAAACCCGAAAGGGCACTTGGGTCAGTAATGTGGTAATTTAAAAGTTCCATGCCAACCGGCATGCTACCTTTACCTCCCCTTCACTGATGAAGCCTTCCGTCGGTCATCTGGCTCTATGCCCCACCGGTGATAAAGCCTTCCCGGGGTGGACCTTACGTCTACCCTGATGAAACCTACATACCCACTTTCAAACGTCCCACCGTCGATCGATGGGCATCCTGCCCGATCAATGATGAAACCTTGTCCAGTTTAGACCTTTCGTCTATTCTGATGAAACTTATAAATCCCTTTGCATCGATATAAACCCAATATCGACGATGAAACCAACTATTGATCGACTGGCATTTCGCCCGATCAATGATGAAACCCTACCCAGTTTAGACCTTTCGTCTATACTGATGAAACTTATAAAACCCTTTGCATCGATATAAACCCAATATCGACGATGAAACCAACTATTGATCGACTGGCATTTCGCCCGATCAATGATGAAACCCTACCCAGTTTAGACCTTTCGTCTATACTGATGAAACTTATAAAACCCTTTGCTTCGATATAAACCCAATATCGACGATGGAACCAACTATTGATCGACTGGCATTTCGCCCGATCAATGATAAAACCCTGTCCAGTCCAGACCCTACGTCTGTTCTGATGAAAACTATGCCACTTTCAAATGTCCCACCTGCCATAACCTCTACCCAGTCTAGACTTTCCGTCCATTCTGATGAAACCCCTTCTTTCACATTCCTGCAAATTGTCTCCCTCATAGCACATATTGCCAAGAGGGACGTTTGCTGATACCAGCACAATCCGGTTTAAGCACCTCTTCGGATGCCCGTCACGCGGTGGAGCGAGTTCCCCATCCTTTCTCTGAAGGGGTGGACGCTCTCCTGCTAGGTACGAGCCATTCACATGAGGGATTGCTAAAACCACTACCCCACTTCCCGAAGTGATGAAACCGCATGGTAGACAAGATGGATACACATGAAGCCAAAAGATCTCTTTCATTACGAAGTGAGTACATAAGGGGCCCCGAGGGGACGCTGTGTCACAAAAAAAGATAAAAAAAAAAGAAAAGAAAAGAAAGTGAAGATAATTCATGGCCGCCGAAAGATATCTTCAAAGGCCAGAAGACCAACATAGGGGGCGGCTCCTAACTCATGAAGGCGTGCTTCCTCCTCCTGAAGCCTCGTGGACAGGTCCTGGAAAGACATCACCCGACCCTCCAGTAAAGCCACCTCCTCGGTGGACTGTGGCCGAATAGAAGATAATTGCTGCAGCTCGGCCCGAAGTTCAGCGAGTTCCGCCTCCAAAACGGCTACCCGCTTCTGGATAGCCTCCTCCCGCTGAATAATGCTCTGTAGCTCGGCCTGGCGTTCATCAAGTGTCAGCGTTAGCTTTTCCACCTCGGATTTGCATTCCGACCTCTGCAACTTCAACGCCGTCAGCCTGTCAACCATGATCCGTGCTAGGAAGTCTCTCCGATGCACGAATTTCAACAAAAGCAAGACCCGCTGAGCTCATATGTCCAAAGGGCAGCCCATGGCTTGCAGGCCAGCGGTGAGGCGATTGGCAATTTCCTTCAGCTGTAGATATGTCAAGCCAGGCTGAGACTCTACTAGCTGGCGTAACATGTCCAGATGCTGCCAGACGAAGCTGTCAGGAGAAGTAAAGCCAAAGGAAGCAGAGGCGATGACTTCAAAAGTCACCTCTCCGTCAATATCTGCCCATAGTCCAATGCCCGCTTGGGAGGACGAAGAAGGCAAATCTGCCGAAAGAGCTAACCGATATCTCTCTGTACTCCCCTGCTGGGCTGAAGACTCCTCCTCTGCTGCTGCCTCGGGAGCTACACCTTGAACATCCGCGGGAGGAGAATCGATGAATAATGGGGTTATTTCTGCAATGGAGGCTGTACCTTCAGCTGCTCTTTCTGGTGATGGGGACAGAGGTGCCTTAGACTGTGTAGATAGGAATTCGGACTCTGTAGCCACTATGGCAGGAATCGCTAACTCGGGCGCGATTGACATTACTGCGGCCGGTATGAAAGCGGAGCTCCTGGCCGGATCTGTTTCGGCTCTAAGATCTGAAGCCCTGGCAGGGATGACACTTTCTTCTGCAGCCCCCAAGTCTAATGATGCCAAGTCTGTCGAAGACTGTATCCGCACTGGCACAGGGCGAATGATCTCAGGAGCCCCCGTGCAGGTCAAAGGCAGAAAAGGAACAATAGCCAAATCTACAAGGGAAATGTCCATGAAGGATGTGGAGGTGGCCAAGGTAGCAGCAACAATACTCTGAGACCAAAGCAAAGCGACCTTTAGCACTAACTAAAAGAAACAAATGAAGCAGCATACATGAAGAACAACCCACCTTTGGAGCAGGGTCCGCACCCTCAAAATGGGGCGAAAGAGAAGAAAGCTCCGTGGCCGAAATGGCGAGTGGTGGAGTTATGTCAATCTCAGTATCGAGCCCGGCAAACTCCTCCTGGAATTCTTCCTCAGGGGATAACACTGATAGTTCGGCGGGTCGGAGAGACGAAACACCTTTCGCAAGTGCAGGAGGGGCTTCTGACTCGGCAATACCTTCTTCTTCGCTGTCGCTGAAATCTACTTCCTCCTCATGGGAGGCGACCTGGGAGCTGCCCGAAGATATTTCCACACTAGCTATATGCTGGGCCGGTACCTCTAAAGCATGGCGGGATGTAGATCGAGTGATTATGCGTCTGGCCGGAATAGTACTCTGCTTTGGCCGAGTCTTGTGACCCTCCTGTGGTCGAGGCAGCTCTTCTGTCATCATCATGGCCTCAGCTTGCTCCCCGACTGCCACTGCTACAAGAAAAGAAAACTTCTGAGAAGTATAGCAAAGAAAACAACGAAAGTATGAAACAAATGGAAAAAGCACATTTACCCTCCTCCTCGCCAACCGGGGTGGGAGAAGGCAGTCTTGTGTCCGTCTCCACAGGCGCTTCAACCTGCTCCTGGGCTGTATCAGATAAAAAGAAGCTCAGCCTCAAAGAACTCCCTAGGAGATTGGTCAAGACGACAAAGGAAGTTCCAGCTACAAGCTATCACCGTCACCTTCGGCAGATGCCTGTGCGGCCTCCCTCTGAGATGCGAATGCGTCAAATGAAGGGATATCCGGAAGAGGGGTTCCAGCTTCCTTCGCAGTCGAAGCTGACTTCCGGGTCCGAGCAACCTTGGCCTTCTTGGCCTTGGCAACTGCAACCTTCACCACAGAAGGCTTCCTCTTCTTGCCCGGAGGCAGGGGAGTGGTCGTAGGTGCTGCTTCAGGAATTTCAAAGTGGGCAGGTTTCTCAGCTTGAGCAATTATCTTCCTGTAAAGCCCCTGCCGCTTTATGTCTGGTCTATCTGTGCGAGACACGAGAAAGACAGTCATAGTCAACATATGCAAAACATGACAATAAGAAGAAAGAAGCCATGATCAAACAAACAAGGAGCACACCTGCTGGGCCGTCGTAAAAAGTGGAAAGCAGCCAATACATATAAGCTACCTCCTTTGATCGAGAGGCGGCCTCCTTCACGAGCCAGCATACATCGCCAATAGTCTGACACTTCTCCGTCAGGGCGGCCAAGTCCTTATGGCCATGGAAATCAAGGCAATGAAACAGGCCGAGGTAATCTATGCACCAGGTGTCAACATAATGGAAAGAAACAAAAAGCTGCTTATTTAGAATGACAGCTACCGGGCTCTCCACTGTCAGCCCGTGGACATTTAACAGTACAAAAAGCCAGGAGGTGTGCTGATAATATGACTGGGTGCGGTCCTCCCTCCGCACAAAGGCCCTATAAGGATGAAATCTGTCTGCCGGACCCCTCCAAGAAGTAGCCTTCGAGAGTGGTTCCTCCGAGGGAAATGGATACTGCACCTCCAAATGAGTGTCCCCTATGTGGCCCAGCTGTCTCAAGTCTCTGGTGAAAGTGTCTACATCAACTTCAGAAAAGACAGGAGTGGGTAGTTCCGCACCCGCCTCCTTCAAAGACCGGCGGGCAGCGATATAAGCCTCTGCCTCCCTCTGGTGCTGGGAATAAAGCCTCCTCAGATGGACCTCGTCAATGTCAAACACAGGCCCTGACTGCCGCTTTAAAAAGGAGCGCTCGGCCACATCCCAGAAAGCGCCTCTGCCATCTTTATAAAAATTGGTGCGTATGTTCCACCACTTGATATAGTCTGATGAGACCCGAGGGAGACGATTGGAGACGGTCGGGACCCTGAAAGTTGTGTCTTCCCGACGGTGAAAGAAATCCCACCATATCCGACCGTCGCCGGCAATACTAGACCCGTGCTTGGCCCGGCTCTCCAGAGGAAACTGAGCAGCCGATGGAGGGATATGCTGGTCGTAACCAAAATTTCTGCCAAAGCGGAAGGGATAATAGGGCTCCAAAATGAGCAGGCCCCCCTTCCTGAAAACTAATACACTGGGCCGTGTGGCCATGGCCCACCTCACCAATTCTGGTTCTAAAAGAGGCCGGGTGGCGGCGACCCCCGAAACAGGATGGACATAAACCTCCACCTCCTCCATTTTGCACTCCCTCTGAGGGTCCACCAAGGGAGCTGAACTCGCTGCCAAGCTCCAAAAGTGAATGCTGCCAGGTGCATCTACAGGCACTCTTATTAGCCTACCCCTCATCTTGAACAGCTGTTCTGAGAAAGGACCAGGTTCAGCGCTAGCGAACTCAATCATACGAGGGAGCAGTGTGTCTGACTGTATAGTTCTCGGGGCCAGCTCAGGGAAAATGCTGCAAACCCAGGCATTGAAGAAATGAAAGGGACCCACGGTCCTCGAAGAGCGGGGGGTCCGATGTCTATGCAAGTCCCCCAAGGATTTGTAAATTAAACACAGAGCCACTGGGCATAGAGACAATCGCATCCCCCAAGCCATCTGGCAGGCCGAATATATAGCCTCGGGTCTAATAATCATCTCGTCCCCTTGAGGGAGAGCGAAAGTGCATAGCCAGAAAGTCAAATAGGCTGCACAATGGGTGATGGGATCAACCCCTGCTGGGTTCGGGCCATCCGCGTCTGTCCGGCGCAATGAAGCTGGCAATGCTGACTTGTAACGGGGGGCCCTGACCTGTTTACCGGAAGTCAGCCCTACGGAAGGAAAGTCTGCGTACCTCAAGGGACCCCCGAAGAAATATTGTATCCACTGCCCCACACGGACTCTCAGTCGGCTGCTCTTTTCCCTGGCTTGATAGCCTTTGGAGGACCCCCTACTGTAGGCCAAACAGATGGACCGGTAAGCTTTCATCAGATACCGGTATGCATAACCGAAAGAATAGCGGCCCTCTCCATTAGAGGCGTCCTTGATGGAATCATCCAGGCAGACCTCCTCATATGGCTCTCCGTCCATGGGTAGGCCAGAAAGCTGCGATAAACTCCAGAGGTCGAGGGATGTCTCGCCTTCCGCTGTATAGAATGTATTGAACTGCGGGCAGAACACTTCAAGTATACCGCAACACAATCCCCGAGAGACGGGATAGCGGAACCTGGAGGCAAATACACTATGGTATACCCCAGCTCTAACCAATAGAGGGGCATACTCCTTCAAAACATATTCTATAAACTCCACTGCTCCAACCCTAAAAAGATGGGCATCTGTCAACTTGGCATCTCCAAACCAGCCGGCAGCCAGCTGATATTTAAACTGAACGGCCAGGCAGTTAAGAACAAATGGCTCGTCTCTATAACCCCACTTCGCAGGCGCCAAAAAGAGTCCGAATGAAGTCTTCTCTCGGTGGACACGGCCGGTGGTATGATCCCACCTTGCAGGGGTGAATTCTGGGGCCCGGGTTAGCATCTTCTTCTCGGGTTCTAAATCGGAGATGCCCAGCACAGCATTCCAGTCCCTCTGTTCGCCTGGGAGATATATGGCTCGGGCTCGATAGACAGAGCCCTTCATGCTGTCTCTATTGGCAAGTATTGCCGCTTCCACGGAACGGGCAATAATAACATCCCGCATTCCGCGTATGGTGAAAGTCCGAACAAACGGCAGCAAATGACGATCCTTCGGCAAGTCCGGGCGGTAGTCAACAGCTCTCCTGAATTCAGTACCTTCCAGGGAAGAATAAACTTCAGCGGTCGATACGGTGTCAGTTTCAGAATCGGAAGATTCGTCGACACTAGCAATCTGGTCATAGCCAAAGCTCAGGCTGTATACGTTCAACCAGTTGACTTTGGCCCGAGATATGTCCGGCTGAGCCGATGAACTTGTTCCAACGGCTCCGAAAGATGCAGCAGCAGAACTGGAAGCCATGTCAGCACCTGCAGTCAGAAAAAGACAAGAAAAGAAGCATCAGAAAGATGAATGGGCATGAAACAATAAGACAAACAAATTCTCAAAAATTCCGCAGCATCTCCTCTTGTCCGAGGTATGCCCAAAAAAAGAATAGGGAGTCACCCACCAAGAGGGAGTGATCCCGAGCATAAGATGGGACTCAATCCCATATATATAGTGGACCTACCCCGAAAAATCGGCAAAAAGGGGGGGGGGGAAATGACGCTCCCGGGGGGGAAGCTCGCAGCTCACCGCCACCGCCGAGATGAAGAGAGAGAAGAAGAGGTAAGAAATGAGGGTAAAAGGCCCTCTCGCCGGGTTAAAAAGAAGAGGAGGAGGGGCTTCTCGGCGCGAAGAAATGCGCACCGGGAACCCCCCCTTCACCAAGGAAAAAGGCGCGCCGAGAGCGGCATGCGCCAAGAGCCCCCTTCGCCAAAGAAAAAGCGCGTCGAGAGCGGCACGCGCCGAGAAGCAGCCGTCGAAAAGCCCTCACCCCGGGAAGCCTGGCGAGCGTGAGAGCGCCGAGAAGCCCCTGCCGAGACGGCCGCGCCGACAACGGTCGCGCCGAGAGCGCCATGCCGAGAAGTCCAAGGCAATGCCTAAAATCTCCAAACGGTGATAATGAAGTCAGAAAATGCAGAGACGAAAACATGAAAGTGAAAGATGGATATGCAGAATGTTACTACAGCAACATGATCAAGCTGAAGGATAATGTCAAGGATAAAACTGAGGAATATACCCTCGAATGATGAAAGACACCTGCAGACCCCGTGTCGCTTATTCTGCGCTTACGCCGCCCGCAGGTGGGGGGCATTTGTTGACACCTGGAAAATGAACAAGGGTGGAAGCACAATTGAAAAGAGGGTCTGACCAACAGTGGAAGATCAATGATGAAGCTCGTCAACCATTCACCCGGCTAAAGCCTTTGTCGGCCAAAGCTGATGCCCGGTGCCGATGTCATTCAGACGGCAGCACTGATAAAGCAGCAGTCATTCGACTGATAAGACCTCCAAGCACACTCTGATGAGAAGCCGGAGCCGACAAATGAAGATTGCGAAGGCTTTTGCAAAAGTCAGGACAAATAAAGAATCCTCTCCACAGATTACACACCCGGCCGAAGTCTGTCAGACGGAAGCTGATGTCCGGTCTTGTCACCGTTCGGATGACAATGCCGATGAAACATACCCGGTTTTGTCGTCATTCATACGGCAATACTGATTAAACCCCAGTTCGTTCACTGATGGAACCTCAAGATGATCTCAACAAAGCTGTGTCACTACTAAAGGGGCCTCTTTCGGTTCTGATAAAAGTCAATACAAAATGACTAAGGGAAGCCAAGGCAAGTGTGAGGCCTAAAAGCACCAAATGGGCCGGCCGATTGGGCTTCTGAGAATGGCGCCGGGAACCTCAACAAAGGGCCGCTGGACGCGCCGGGAGCTGTGGCAAGCAAGCCGGCCACACCGACTACCCTCCACCGAGAGCACAGAAGGATGAGACCTATATAAACATACCCCCTTTGAAAGAAAAGGGGATCGGAGGATCGGAAGCCAGGCCATCGATCAAAAAGAAAGAAAAGAGAAGAGACCAGAGAGAGAGAGAGTCTCCTCCGCTGAAAAAGAAAGAGAGAAGAGACCCATCCCCAGGGGAAGAAGCTCCAGGTGGGCATCCGGGGGAGGGAGAGGAGTCAATGCTCCGCCCTCCCCCATGTTTGTTTTCTCTTTTCTTCTGCTTCATGTAATAGTTTCAAGTCTTATCTTGATTCATGCAATGTAGCCGAGATATCTCGGCATCTGTCTGTTCCCCTTTCCCTCACTCTCTCCCTGTAATCAGTTTGGGTATGGAAATGGTGTTTCACATGGGTTTTCTGACCATGTGTCTTCCGTGATGGGCATCGCCAAATGAATGGATATATATGTACGATGTGTTATAGTTTGAGCCTGATTTTTGCTTCTTCTGAAGCCCTATTGCCCTTCCCTGTGTTATCTGTAAACTAGTAGCATGGTGATCCAATTTGTCTGTTTCTTTTCTCTGCTTCGTAGCACCATTAGTGCTCACCCCAGAGCCCGGAACCGACTATTCCTTGGCTGCTGGGATGAAGCTGTGCTATGCAATGATCGAAGCTTGAGAAACCCCGAGGTTCTAAGCGCGCGTGCTTCATCCGTTGATGTCACCGAAGTCCCCTCTGGGGCCAGAGACAGCCATCTCTTGGCTCCCAGGGTGACGAATGACCATATTAAGTTTGCCCCCAAGCTCTGCGTGATAATGGCGATGAACAGGGGCATTCAGACTTCGGCCTCCCAGATGCCTCTCGAATCTTAAAACTCCCTTGAATTTTAGGCCTAATCCAATTCAGAGTGGATGCCTTGAGCAGTTTAGAGTCCATAGAGTCCGTCAGTTCCTGCCAAAACCAACATGAAACCCAAAACAGAGTACCGTAAGTTCTGTTTCTTCTCCCGGCGCCCTCACAGCTCTCGGCCCCGCCAACAGTGAAACTGATGAACAGCCCTCGGCGCAAGCCTTCTTGCGCCGAGATCCCATCTCCCGGGCGCGCCGGGAGCCACTCATTCCACTTCTCACCATCGCGCCGGGGCCGACTTGTCTTCATTCCAGGAAGACCCCGTGCCGAGAGCCCCTTGGCCATCTTATTAGCGCACCGGGAAGCCCGTGCCGGGAACTCTCTGGCATCCTTGCCATTGACGCCGAGAAGCCTGCCTCTTGGCCAATCTGTAAACCTCAAGTCGTAAAACCCTTGCTACCATTGATAAACCCTATAAGTATCCTTGTGAACTGCTCAACACAATCCCGCCTTCTGTCAAGGGATGCCTTGGGTCGTCACACGCACCTCGGGGATGACAATTAGTGGGAGCAACTCCCCTTTTTCTATGCGGTCTCTCGAACCCGATCGGCTCTTATAAACCCTCAGACCTAGGAAGCTCTGCCACTGCATAAGCTTCTACGGTCTCAAAAGGGATATCAAGATATTGCTCCAAGCATACACAGGCGCCAGGGGTTTCATACCCCTTTATTTCTTTGGCTTTCACCCCGACATTCAGTGGGTGATCGTCTATCATTCCCTGGCAAATGTTAAATCCAGAGGAGATGTTGTCAAAATTCTCCTAGGATGCCAGAGATGACATGAAACCCATCCCCGGGACCTTATCTATCAGTGGTGACAGAGGCTTCTTATACCCTATTGTTCCCCTCTCAATCTTTTTATGTTCCCGGCCTTCCTTGGGAATCTATACCAAAGCAGGTTGAAGTCCAGTGAATTGAGCCATTTTGACTCCTCAGGGTCCGTTTGTTTCAACCTGATCACCATGAAACCCAAAACAGAGTACCGTAGGCTCTGTTCTGGTCCCGGCGCCCTCACAGCTCTCGGCTCAGCCTACAGTAAACCGGGTGAATAGCTCCCGGCGCCACTTCTTCAGGCGTCGAGAACCCCCAGGAACAGCTCCTCCCCCTTTCATCCCCGCGCGCCGGGAGCCCCTACGCCTTGGCCTTCTTCCCTGCGCGCCGGGAGCCCTCTATGCATCCTCCGCGCCGGGAAGCCTTCTGCCCTTCGCGCCGGGAACCTGGCATTTTGGTCGCGCCGGGAGGCCCCCTCCCCTTTGGCTGAGCGTGCCGAGAACCCCCCTTCTAGCACTTCTTCCTCGCGCCGGGAAGCCTGCGCCGAAGAGCTCCCCTTTGGCTTCTCTTGGTCGCGCCGAGAACCCAAGCCCTCTCATCTTGGCGCCGGGAACGCCCGGCCTTCTTGTTTTTGGCGCCGGAAGCCCTGGCCCTCCCATTTTTGGGGTCGTGCCGAGAGCCCGTGCCCATTCAGAGTGTGCCGAGAGCCCGATCTACCACCCAATGAATTCCAATACCCAAAACGAACCCACAAAGGAATATCTGTGGATCACCCGACACGTCCGGGGATAAAACTGAAGGGGAGTCATAACCCCTACGTTCCACCTAACTGCAATGGATTTACGAATAACCCTTTTGCTCGGGGGATTCTGCCACTGCATGAGTTCCGCTAGCGTTCCAAAGGGAAAATCATACATTGCCCTATAGCCCATATGTATACGGGTTGGGAGGTTCAGCCTCTCTATCTCTCGGCTTTCATCCTGGCATCCCGTGGGTGATAGTCTATTTCCCCCTGGGCGTAACCCAGATTAAGAGGAAAGGCTGTCGAAATACCGATCGAAGCTCTAAACCTATATCATGGTCACGGCTCAATCTGCCTGTGATCGAAATCCTCCTTCTTCCCTTTCACTCGGTTTTCGGACCGCTGACTTAACGATATCATCTGTTTCTACGGTTGGTGTCATTATCTTACCCGCCTCCCTGGCCCTGGTAGGAAGTTTAAAATTAAGCATGTGAATATCTGTTTGCCTCTCGAGGCCTCCTACTTTTAGCGTTTAATCAAGGGTTGTCCTTCCTTGGAAGGACGTAATTAACGTCATAACGTTCATGGTATGACGGACTTCAGGTCCCGACACGATCACTCACAATCGACTGACCATGTCAGATCGAGCGCACAATAAAATTATCACTTCGGTGACTGGCACGCCAAATAATAAATAAAATGAATAAGCCGATAAGCTTTAACAAAAAAAAGCGCGTCCACAAAACCCAATGTCAATGATGAAACCAGCTATTGATCGACTGGCACCCCGCCCGATCAACGATAAAACCCTACCCAGTCTAGACCCTACGTCTATTCTGATGAAACCTATGAAACTTCTTTGCATCGATATAAACCCAATGTCGATGATGAAGCCAGCTATTGATCGACCGGCACCTCGCCCGATCAGTGATGAAACCCTGCCAGGATAGACCTTACGTCTGTTCTGATGAAACTGCATATCCTCTCATGTCCCACCTGCGATGACCTCTACCCAGTCTAGGCCTTACGTCTATTCTGATGAAACCTATAAACTTCGTTGCGTCAATATGAGCCCAATATTGATGATGAAATCATGCACCGGCTGATTGGCACACTGCCCCAGTGGGCTTTGAAACCTACCCGGGATGTACCATTCGCTCGTCCCGGATGATGCTCTAGGCCTTTCCATTAACATTCCCGAAAATAGTCTCCCTTGCGGCACATATGGCCAAAGAAGACGTTTGATACTACCAACAGAATTTGGTTTAAGCACGCCCCCCGGATGCCGTCACGCGGTGGAGCGAGTTCCCCATCCTTTCTATGAAGGGTGGACGATCTCCTGCCAGGTACGGGCCATTCACGGGAGGGACTGCTAGAACCACTACCCCACTTCCCAAAGTGATGAAACCACATAGAAAAGAAGATGGATACACATGAAGCCAAAGATTCCTTTTCATTAAAAGAGGAGTACATAAAGAGCCCCGAGGGGACACTGTATCACAAAAGAAGGCAGAAGAAAACAAAGAAGAGATAATTCAAGGCCGCCGAAAGATATCTTCAAAGGCCAAAAGACCCACATCGGGAGTGGCTCTTAGCTCATGAAGGCGCGCCTCCTCTTCCTGAAGCTTCACGGACATACCCTGGAGAGACATCACCCGTCCCTCCTACAAGGCCACCTCCTCGGTGGACTGTGGCCAAATAGAGGATAATTGTTGCAGCTCGGCTCGAAGTCCAGCGAGTTCCGCTTCCATAATGGCTATCCGGTCCTGGACGGCTTCCTCCCGCTGGACAACGCTCTGTAGCTCAGCTTGGCGTTCGTCAAGGGCAAGCGTCAGGTTCTCCAGCTCAGATTTGCACTCTGACCTCTACAACTTCAATGCCGTCAGCTTGTCGGTCATAGTCCGTGCTAGGAAATCCCTCCGATGCACGAATTTCAGTAGGAGCAGAACACGCTGAACCCATAAGTCCAAAGGGCAGCCCATGGCCTGCAGGTCGGCAGTTAAGCGATCAGCAATTTCCTTCAACTGCAAATGTGTCAAGCCAGGCTGAGATTCTACAAGCTGGCGCAGCATATCCATGTTCTTCCAGACAAAGCTCTCAGATGATGCAAAGCCAAAAGAAGCGGAGGGGATCACTTCAAAGGTCACTTCACTATCAATGTCCGCCCACAGCGCAATAGCCGACCGGGAGGATGAAGACGGCAAATCTGCTGGGAAAGCTGGCTGGTCCCTCTCTATACTCTCCTGCCGAGCCGAAGACTCCTCTGCTACCGCTGCCTCAGGAGTTATGGCTTGAACACCCGCAGGAGGAGAATCAATAAATGAGGGAGCTATCTCTTCATGGGTCTCCTGAGTGGGGGCTTCATCTTCAACTGCTCTTTCTCGTAATGGGGATGAAGGCGCCCTAGTCTGTGGAGGTAGAAATCCAGTCTCTATAGCCACTATGGCAGGGACTGCTGACTCGGGCGCAATGGACATTACTGCGGCTGGTATAAAAGTAGAGCTCCTGGCTGGGTCTGCTTCGGCTCTGAAATCTGAGGCCCTGACAGGGACGAAAATCTCTCCTGATGATCCCAAGTCCAGTGATGTTAAGTCAGTTGAAGATTGTATTCTTACTGGCACAGGGCGAATAACCTCAGAAATTCCCATGCAAGTTAAAGGTAAAGCAGGGATGATGACCAAGTCTGCAGATGAAACATCCATAGAAACTGCGGCCGCGTCTGAGCTGGTGATGATAGGGTCCTGAGGACAAAGCAGAATGATCTTCATCAATGAATGAAAGAAAATAAATAGAACAGCAAACAAAAAAGAGAAGCTTACCTTTAAAGTGGGGTTGATATCTTCAAAATGAGACAAAAGGGGAGAAAGCTCCGTAGTTGAAGCAACAAACGGAGGGGTTATGTCAACCTCGGTGTCGAGCCCGGCAAACTCCTCTTGCAATTCCTCCTCAGAAGATAGCATCAACAGCTTAGGAGGCTGAAAAGGTGGAAGACCTTTTACAAATACGGGCAAGGCTTCTGATTTTAGGACTTCCTCCTTACTACCGCTGAAAGTCACTTCCTCCTCATTATCAGGGACGGTCTCGGAGCTGCCCGAGGATATCTCCACTCTAGCTATATGCTGCGAGGTCGCCTCTAGAGCATGCCGGGATGCAGATCAGGTGATTATGCGTCTGGTCGGAATAGGGCTCCGTTTTGTTTGAGTCCTTTCACTTTCCTGTGGCTGAGGCGACTCTCCCGCTGCTATCATGGCCTCAGTCTGCTCCCTAACTGCCACCTCAACAAAAGGGGAACTCTGAGGGATATAACAAAAAAAAAAGAGAACAACAACGGAAGTATAAAGAAAAAAGATGAGAACGCACATTTACCCTCCTCCTCGCCAGCCGGGGTAGGAGAAGGCAGCCTCGTGTCCCTTTCCACAGGCACTGCAACCTGCTCCGGGGCTGTATCAGATAAAGAGAAGCTCAGTCTCGAAGGACGCCTTAAAAGATCAGTCAAGAAGACAATGAAGATTGCATCTACAAGCTATTTACTGCCACTCTCGGCAGGTTCCTGAGCGGCCTCCCTCTGAGACCTGAACTCGTCAAAAGAGGGGATGTCTGGAAGAGGGGTTCCGGCATCCGTCGCAACTGGAGCTGACTACTGGACCCGAACAACCTTGGCCCTCTTGGCCTTGACAACTGCAGCTTTCACCACAGAAGGCTTCCTCTTCTTGCCCGGAGGCAAGGGAGTGGTCGTAGGTGCCGCTGCAGAAATTTCAAAGTAAGCAGGCTTCTCAGCTTGAGCAATAATCTTCCTGTAAAGTCCCTGCCGCTTTATGTCCGGTCTATCTATGCAAGACGCAAGAAAGGCAGTCATAGTCGACAGATGCAGAACATAACAATAAAAGAAAGATGCCATGAGCGCACAGGAAGGGTCATACCTGCTGGGCCATCATAAAAGGTGGAAAGTGGCCAATACAGATAAGCCACCTCCTTCGAGCGGTAAGCAGCCTCCTTCACGAGCCAGCATATGTCACCAATGGTCTGGCACTTCTCTGTCAAGGCAGCCAAGTCTTTATGCCCGTGGAAGTCGAGGCAATGAAACAGGCCAAGATAATCCATACACCAACCGTCGACATAATGAAAAGAAACAAAAAGCGGCTTATTCAGAATGCCAGTTATCGGGTTCTCTACTGATAGCCCGTGAACATTCAGCAGTACAAAAAGCCAAGAAGTGTGCTGATAATATGTCTGGGTGCGGTCTTCCCTCCGCACAAACGTCCTATAAGGGTGAAATCTGTCCACCGGACCCCTCCAGGGGGCTGCTGTCGGGAGAGGCTCCTCCGGGGGGAACGGATATTGTGCATCCAAATGAACACCCCCTATATGGCCCAACTGCCTCAGATCCTTTGTAAAAGCGTCTTCATTAATCTCAGAAAAGACAGGAGTGGGTATTTCAGAACCTTCCTCTTTCAAAGACCGACGCGTGGCAATATATGTTTCCGCCTCCTTCTGGTGCTGTGAATAGAGCCTTTTCAGATGAACCTCATCAATTTCAAACACAGGCCCTGATTGCCGCTTTAAGAAAGAGCGCTCGGCCACATCCCAAAAGGCGCCTCTGCCATCTTTATAGAAGTTGGTGTGGGTATTCCACCACTTAATGTATTCTGATGTGACACGGGGAATACGATTAGAAACGGTCGGGACCCTGAAAGTTACGCCCTCTCGGCGATGAAAGAAATCCCACCATGTTCGACCGTCACTGGCAATGGTGGACCCATGCTTGGCACGGCTGTCCAAAGGAAACTGGGCAACCGATGGAGGAATATGCTGATCATAGCCAAAGTTTCTGCTGAAACGGAATGGATAATAGGGCTCCAAGAGGAGCAAGCCTCCATTCCTGAAGACCAATACACTGGGCCGAATAGCCACAGCCCACCTGACCAGTTCTGGTTCTAATATGGGCTGGGTGGCATTGACCCCCGAAACAGAATGGACGTAAGTTTCTACCTCCTCCATTTTGCATTCTCTCTGAGGGTCCACTAAAGGAGCCGAACCTGCTGCCAAGCTCCAAAAATGAATGCTGCCAGGAGCGTCTACAGGCACTCTTATCAACCTGCCCCTTATCTTGAATAGCTGCTCTGAGAAAGGACCAGGTTCGGCGCTAGCAAATTCAATCATCCGAGGAAGCAACGTGTCTGACTGTAGAGTCCTCGAGGCCAACTCCGGGAAAATGCTGTAGACCCAGGCATTAAAGAAATGAAACGGACCCACAGTCCTTAAGGAGCGGGGAACCTGATGTCTATGCAAATCTCCCAACGATTTGTAAACTAAACACAAAGCCACTGGGCACAGAGACAGTCTCATCCCCCAGGCCATCTGACAGGCCAGATATATAGCCTCCGGTCTGATAGTCGTCTCGTCCCCTTGGGGGAGAGCGAAAGTGCACAGCCTCCGGTCTGATAGTCGTCTCGTCCCCTTGGGTCAACCCCTGGTGGGTTCGGGTCGTCTGCACCTGCTCGGCGCAGTGAAGCTGGCAATGCTGATCGGTAACGAGGGGCCCTGATCTGCTTACCGGGAGTCGGTCCCACGGAAGGAAAGTCTGCATACTTCAAGGGACCCCCGAAGAAGTACTGTATCCACTGTCCTACACTGACTCTCAATATGCTGCTCTTTTCCCGAGGTTGATATCCTTTGGAAGATCCCCTGCTGTAGGCCAGACAAATGGTCCGATAAGCTTTCATCAGATACCGGTATGCATAGCCGAAAGAATATCTGCCCTCTCTATCAGAGGCGTCCTTTACAGAGTCGTCTAGACAGACCTCCTCATATGGCTCCCCATCTATGGGCAGACCAGAAAGCTGTGAAAGACTCCAGAGGTCGAGGGATGTCTCACCTTCTGCTGTGTAGAACGTGTTAAACTGTGGGCAGAATACTTCAAGCATGCCGCAACATAATCCCCGAGAGATGGGATAGCAGAATCTGGAGGCGAATACACTATGGTAGACCCCAGCTCTAATCAGTAAAGGGGCATACTCCTTCAGAACAAATTCTGTGAATTCTACTACGCCTACCCTGAAGAGATGAGCATCTGTCACTTTGGCATCTCCAAACCAGCCAGCAGCTAGCTGATATTTAAATTGAATGGCCAAACAGTTCAGAATAAATGGCTCGTCCCTGTAACCCCACTTCACAGGAGCTAGAAAAAGTCCGAAGTTGGTCTTTTCCCGGTGGACGCGACCGGCTGCATGGTCCCACCTCGCCGGGGTGAACTCTGGAGCCCGGATCAACATTTTCTTTTCCGACTCTAATTCAGAAATACCCAGTACAGCATTCCAGTCCCGCTGCTCGCCCGTAAGATATATAGCTCGGCACGATAAACAGAACCCTTCATGCTGTCTCTGTCAGCAAGTATTGCCGCTTCTACAGACCGAGCAAGCAGAAGATCCCTCATTCCGCCTATGGTGAAGGTCCGGATAAATGGCAACAGATGACGATCCTTCGGTAGGTCCGGACGGTAGTCAGCATCCCTTCTGAAGTCAATACCTTCTGTGGAAGAATAGACCCCAGAAGACGGCACTGTGTCAGTCTCAGAATCAGAGGACTCGTCGACAGTAGCGATTTGGTTATAGCCAAAGCTCAGGCTATTCACATTCAGCCAGTTGACTGAAGCCCGAGATATGTCCGGCTGAGCAGATGAGCTCGCCCCCACAGTCATGAAAGCTGTAGCAGTGGGGTTGGAAGCCATGTCGGCACCTGCAAACAAAGAGATGACAAGATAAGTCTCGGCAAGATGAATGGGTCTACAAAGACTGAGCAAATGATTCTGGTCAAATTTCAGCAGCATCTCCTCTTGTCTGGGGTATGCCCAAGAGAGATAGGGAGTCACCCACCAAGAGGGAGTGATCCCGAACATAAAATGGGACTTAGTCCCATTTAGTGAACCTACCCCGAGAAGAAATCGGTCAAAAGGGGGGGGGGGTTAGCGAAGGTTCTCGGAGGGGGAAGCCCACCGCCACCGCCGAGATGAAGAGAGAGAAGGAGATGTGAGAAATGAGAAGAAGAAAGGCGATGGTCGCCTTAAAAAGAAGCCAAGACGATGAAAAGCGCGCCGAGAACCCCTCCCCATCGCGCCAAGGCGCGCCGAGAAGCCCCGGCCGAGAGCTCGCGTGCCGACTGCCAAGAACGCGCCGAGAAGCTGCTAATCCTCACGCCGAGAACCTGATCAAGAGGCGCGCTGACAGTCTGCCCAATCCTCAGGCCGAGAAGTATATGAATATCATGCTGAGAAGACTCCAAAGTGCTGGAAAGAAAAGGGCACAGAAATGAAAAGTATGTGTGCATAATACTGTTACAATGAGATGATCAAGTATAAGGACTAGATCGAATAAAAATTGAAGAAGATACCCTCGAATGATGAAAGGCACCTGCAGACCCCGTGCCGCTTATGCTGCGCTTACGCCGCCTGCAGGTGGGGGGCATTTGTTAACACCTTGAAAATGAGCAAGGGCTGAAACAGAATTGAAGAGAAGATCAGACCAACAGTGAAAGATCAATGATGAAGCTCGTCAACCATCTACCCGGCTGAAGCCTTTCCGGCCAAGCTGATGTCCGGTGCCATTGTCAGTCAGACGGCGGCACTGATGAAGTAGCAGTCACCTGACTGATGAGACCTCCTATCACACCTCAATAAGAGCTGTATTACTGCCTCGTCCGAGAATCCACAGGTAACATGTCAGAGTAAGTCATATGTCGGCTTATTGGCAGATGTGATATGAGCAAAGATAAAGATGAAGCCAGAACCAGCAAATAAAGATTGTGAAGGCTTCTGCAAAGTCAGAACAAAAGAAGAGTCTCCACAGACTATACACCTGGCTGAAGTCTTTTTAGGCTAAAGCTGATGTCTGGTCTTGTCACCGTTCAGGTGACGATACCGATGAAATGATGTCCGACTTTGTCATCATTCAGATTGCAATGCCGATGAAACCCCAGTCTACCAACTGATGAAAATCTATGAATGATCTCAATAGAAACTGTGTCACCAATGGAGGGCCTTCTCGGGTTCTGATATATTTGAAGGACCAATAAAGGCCGAGGTATATGTGAAGTCTAAAAAGCCCTAAATGGGCCTATAAAAGTGGCGCCGGGATCCCCTTTGTCAAAGCCCAAGAGCGGCGCCGGGAAGCTGGAGTCCCACGCGCCGGGATCCCCTTTGTCGAAGCCCAAGAGCGGCGTCGGGAAGCTGGAGTACCACGCGCCGGGAAGTCTTCCTTCGATTGAGGCGCGCCGGGACAGGCCTGCCGATAAGATACCAAGGAGAGATATAAAACCCCCTTTCCCCTCGAAAAAAAAAGAGAAAGAGCGGAGAAGAAGAAGAGAAAGCCACAAAAAAAAAGAGAAGAGAGTAGAGCCTGCAATCTGATCCGAGAGAAGGAGAGGCAGAAGGGCCAAAGAAGAAAAGAGAGAAGAGAGAAAGTAGAGAGGAGGGTTCGAAGCCTGATTGAAGGTGGGCAACGGGGAGGGAGAGGAGTCAATGCTCCGCCCTCCCCTCCCTATTTCTGTAGTTCACTCGCCTAATTTCGATTGCTTCTACTTCTTCCTCTTCTGATGTATTCTGCGTTATGATAGCCGGTTTTCACACCGCTAGAATAAGGCATAGTCTTATTATATCTTCTTCTATGTACTCCCTCTGATGTGTGGATGTAATTGAAATGTTCTAATATATGAACGCTACGGGCCGTAGTTGCCGCCTGCTGTTGTTTTTCTCCGAAGCTCTGCTGCCATCCCCTTATATCTTCTCTTAGATGCCGTAGCATGTCATCCCCTCCCCAGTCTGATCATCGGTCTGCCGCTTCGCTGGGTTTTCAAGTGCTTTTCGTGCTTACTCCAGAGCCAGGGACAAACCATCCCTTGGCCTCCGGGATAAGGCAAAGCTATACAATGACCGAGGTTTATGATACTCCGGAGTTCTAGATGCTTATATTCTGTCTATTAGCATTATCAAAATCACCTCTGGGTCCAGAGACAGCCATCTCTTGGCTCCTAGGGTGATGAACGACCACATCAAATCTGTCCCCGGGCTCTGCATAATATTGGTGACAGGGGTTCTCTAGACCTTGGTCTTCCCTAATTCCTCCTCGATCCTGATGTTTCTATAAAGCCCAAACATAATCCAGTTCAAATTTGATGCCCTGATCCATTCTAATCCCACAGAATCCACCTACCTTATCCTGAATCGTCAAGAAACCCAAAACAGGGTGCCGTAACATCCCGGCGCCCTCACCCATCTCGGCCCCATGCACAGTAAAAGGGGTGAATAGTTCTCGGCGCAAGGCTTCTGGCGCCGAGAACCCCACCGCTGGCCTTCTTACCTTCACGCCGGGAACCTCTCCATATTGGCCGCGCCGGGAACCCCCCTGGCTGCTTTGCCATCGCGCCGGGAAGCCCATCCTCTGGCCTTCTCCCCTGCGTGCCGGGAACCACCTTTGAGCAATTCCTCCTCGCGTCGGGAAGCCAGCGCCGGGAACTCCCTGGCCTTCTCTTCATCGCACCGGGAACCCCGGCCCTCTCACCTTGACGCTGGGAACCGGGCCTCCTTGCCCTTGCGCCGAGAGCCCCCCCTGGCTCTCTTGCCTTCGCGCCGGGAACTTCATTCCCAAGCCAGTTGCACCGAGAGCTTGCCCTGTCACCCAATGGAGTCTTCGACCCCTTGGTCAGACCTATCTAGGAGTGCCCATGAGTCACCAGCACCGTCCGGGGGATAAATCAAAGGGAGCCAGACTCCCTTATGTTCCACTGATCCGTGTCGGATTTATGAGCAACCCCTTTAGCTAAGGTGAGCTCTGCCACTGCATGAGTGTCACCGGCTCCTATAAGGGAAGAGTCAAACATTGCCCCAGGGCATACATGTGCAATGTGGGAGGTTCGCTCCCTCCTTTTCTCGGCTTTCATCCCGGCACTCCGTGGGTGATAGCCTATTCTCCCCTGGGCATAATCCAGATTATGGGGTGGTGCTGCCGAAATGTCGATCGATGTTTTAACCCCGATAAGTCCCGGGAGGTGCACATCACACACCCCCGTCTGGCTCAATCTTCCGGGGAATATGAATACTACGAGGCCCTTGGCTGGATGAGAAATATGAAAGGGGACATCCCCCCGATGATGGTCCGGACCCCGTCCCGCCACTCCGTGGACGGTGTCCTATTCCTACCCGGCACGACCCACATAAGAGGTGGTCATGTCGGTGTAGTAATCTACTGTGCACTAAATTATCTTCCCAGAATAACAAGAGCTTCAATATCACACACTGTTATTTTCTTTTTATTACCGCCCCGAGTGGCCTCCTATTTTTGCGTTTAATCAAGGGTTGTCCTTCTTAGGAAGGGCGTAATTAACGTCATAGCCTTTATGGTATGGCGGACTTTTGGTCCCGACTCGGACTTCACAATCGACTGATTGAGTCAGATCGAGCGCATAATAAAATTGTCACCGCGGTAACTGGCACGCCAATAATAAAAATAAATAATAAACGATTAAAAAAATATAAAATAATAAAATCCGCTTCCACAGGCCATAATAATTGGATTTAATTACCCCTAATTTATTTAAGTAGCCCTTTAAATGCTTAATAATTATATTTTAATCCCAAAAAATTTCTAGAAATCCTCAAGCATTACACCCTCCCCCACTTAAAAAGAATTTGTCCCCAAATTCAATATATAGATTTATGGAGAGTGTACTTGCATTCAAATATCTATGGAAGTCTTTTACGCATGGCTTCTTCAGTTTCCCATGTTGTTTCATGTGGCCATGACTTGGTCCATTGGATCTTGACCATAGGAATATTTCATTCCGAAGTTGACGTACTTCTCGTTCAACGATCTTAATTGACTTTTGCTCGTATGTCAAGTCCTTTTTAATCTCCAGATTGTCGTACGTGATGACATGGAATGGATCAGGTACATACTTCTTGAGCATTGAGATGTGAAACACATCATGAACTTCAAATAGTTGAGGAGGTAGCTATTCGATATGCGACTTCACCCACCCTATTGAGAATCTCAAAGAGGCCAATGAATCTTGGAGTAAGCTTGCCTTTGATACTGAATCTCCGAATACCTCGACCTGGAGAAACCTTAAGGAACACATGGTCTCCTACTTGAAATTCCAGGTCGCGTCTTCGATTATCGACATATGATTTCTGCCTGTCTTGAGCTATCTGGAGTCTCTCCCGAATAAGCTTTATCTTCTCGGTAATATCCCTAATGATATCGGGACCGAGAAATTATCTTTCTCCTACTTCATTCAAGCAAATAGGCGAACGATAGCTTCTTCCATATGGAGCCTTGAATGGTGCCATTTTTATGCTAGCCTGATAGCTATTATTGTAGGTAAATTCCACTAGAGGTAAATGGTCATGCCAACTCCCTCCAAAGTCAATAGCACATGCCCTGAGCATATCTTCCACTACTTGATTTGTTCTTTCAGTTTGACTATCAGTTTGTGGATGAAACACAGTGCTAAAATTGAGTCGGGTCCATAGTGAATGTTGTAGACCCTTCCAGAATTGTGATGTGAACCGAGGATCTCGGTCGAATATAATGGTGACAGGGACACCATGCAATTTGACAATATCTCTCATATATAATACTGCTAATACATCCACAGACCATAGACTTTTGATCTGTAGGAAATGTGCAAATTTAGTCAATCTGTCTATGATCACCCACATACCATCATGTCCTCCTCTTACCTTAGTTAAACCCATGATAAAATCAATCCCTATACTTTCCCATTTCCACTCGGGAATATTCAAGGGGTGTAATTTGCCAGCGGGCTTTAAATGTTCTACTTTTACTTGCTGACAAGTAAGACATCGGGACACAAACTCTGCCACTTCTCTTTTCATAATGGGCCACCAAAAGTTCCTTTTTAAATATTGATACATCTTGGTAGCACCAGGGTGAATAGCATACCTTGATTTGTGAGCTTCCTCCATGATCAATTTCTTAGTGTCATCATGATTCGGCACACAAATTTGATCCTTAAATAATAATCTTCCATTATTTGAGATATAAAATTCTGGTCTCTGATCTATATTACCCTTAATCTCCATCAATGTAGGGTCATTTTCTTGCAATTGGACTATGCCCTCCATCAATGTAGGTTGAGACCTTATATTGTCAATCATACCTCCTTATCCTTCTCTGTCAATATCAAGATTTAAATGAGAAAAATCTTTAATAAGACAAGTTATACCTTTCCTGAGGCTTGCTAGAGTTGCCATTGGTTTCCTGCTAAGAACGTCAGCTACATCATTTGCTTTCCTTGCATGATAGTGGATAGTGGAGAGGGGGATTTCTGTAGCCCAACTAAGAGCAGCCAAACTAGGCCCATCAGGATCGAACGAGGCTCAGCTCATCCAAGTGACAGCCCTCTAGGGCCCACTTCGGCAAAAAAGCCCAATAAAGATCACTCGGGATCCCATCCTTCCTCGGTGGCTCTTAGGCTCGGAAGGCCCGAACGTCAGAATGGAGGAAGACCCACGCCCGAGCTATCCCTCCATCGGGATAAGGGCGAGCGCTCCGCGCCCACTCCGATATGACTGCATCTGAGCTATGCCTATCGCCCGGACAGGGCTGGCACTTCTTATGCTCGGATCGACTGACAAGTGTTTATCCATGCAGCCGTTGAAAGCCATTTATGAGCAGGAGTTTAGGGGGATAAGGGAGCCACGATCCCCCAAGGCCATGAAGAGCCCACGACGAGGACGTAATGATCCTGCGATGAGGATGTAACGATCCCATGATGAGGACGTAACTCCCGCCTGAAACTCCTCAGCTTATGGGACTCATCAGGGGAGCTCGCTATATAAACCAGGGACTCCCTCCGGCGACAGGTAAGGCAGATACATGCCTAACACTCCCTGAGTAGGAACCACTTCACCATCTTGGTGTTGGGGGATCTCGTGCACTTCTTTCTACCTCCCTCAATACCTTCCACCATTGCTCTACTGACTTAAGCATCGGAGGGTCTCCCCAGAGAACCATCCCTGGGCCTCCTGATTCGTTTCCCTTTCTCTGCAGTTCACTATCCGGTGATCACCCTCCCAGCTCAGGACCAGCGCGAGATCACGCCCCTAGTAGGAGAATCTCTTTGTTATCCACTATCCAAGTGGAAGTGATAGGATTTGATAGGCTCAAGGATGAGTACCCTAGCTGCCCCGACTTTGGGCACATCTATACCACCTTGACCACCCATTCTAGCAAGGAACATGAGGGATTTGTCTTAGAGGATGGGTTCCTCTTCAAGGGACCAAAGCTTTACATTCCACGGACTTCCCTCCGTGATTTCTTGGTTTGGGAATTACATGCAAGTGGATTAGCTGGTCATTTTAGGGTTTACAAAACCATTGCTCTAGTTGAGGGTCAGTTTTATTGGCCAAGTCTCAAAAGAGACGTAGGCAAGGTAGTAGGTCAATGCCGCACATGTGCCTCGGCCAAACAGGTGAAGCAAAACACTGGCCTATATACTCCACTCCCCATCCCCGATCGACCATGGCAAGACTTAAGCATGGACTTTGTGCTAGGACTACCCAAGACTCAAAGAAAGCATGACTCAATCTATGTGGTAGTTGACAGATTTTCCAAGATGGCCCACTTTATCCCATGTTCCAAAACCTTCGATGCTTCCCAGGTTGCCCGATTGTTCTTTGATGAGGTTGTTCATATCCATGGGTTACCCAAGACCATAGTCTCCGATAGGGATGTCAAGTTCACTAGCTATTTTTGGAAGACTCTTTGGCACTTGATGGATACCCTCCTCAAATCCTCCACAGCCTACCACCCTCAAACTGATGGCCAAACCGAAGTTGTCAATCGGAGTCTAGGGAACCTTCTTAGGTGTCTTGTTGAGGATCGTCCCAGGAATTGGGATCTCATCTTACCATAGGCCGAATTTGCATATAACAACTCCATCAATAAGTCCTTAGGGGTGAGTCCATTCGAAGCTGTACATGGGTACAAACCAAGAAAACCTTCCGATCTCATTCCCCTTCCCCCGCATGCTAGAGTGTCCATTTCAGCCGAGTCTTTTGCACAACATATTAGAGAACTGCATGAAGAGATCCGCAAGGACATCAGTAAAAAGAATGAGACTTATAAAAGGCTGGCCGACTCTCATCGGCGTCACCAAGAATTCCATGTGGGTGACTTTGTGATGGTAAGGACAGAGAGGCTCTCCCCGGGAGCCATCTCCAAATTGAGGCCACGTGGGGCTGGTCCCTTCCAGGTCCTGAGGCGCATTGGTGCTAATGCCTATGAGTTAGATCTCCTCGAGGAGTATGGAGTAAGTCCCACATTCAATGTAGCCAACCTAGTGCCATATAAGGGACCCACGGTGGTACCCAATGAGGATATTGAGCTTATTCCTTCCGTTGAGAGAGCACCCACTCGTGAGGAGAGACCACCAGCCAAGAGAGCCCAGCGTGAGCACATTGAACGAATATTGGATGAACAGGTCACTACCACCCGGAGCATGATATACGAGCGCTATCTCGTCAAGTGGAAGGATCGGTTTCCTTCGGAGGATTCGTGGGTGAGTCGGGAGGATCTCCAGCAGCTGGATCCTGACCTTCTCGAGCAGTATCACAACCAGATGGACCCCTACTCGATGGAGTCAAGCTCTTCGCAGCCCAGGGGATTTGATGGAGGCATCACCCGTGACTCCCTTTGGCTCGGGTCTTCTTCACACTCCGGTGACATTTGAGCTCGGGCCTCTCTCTATAAAGGCCCAATTATCCATTTTTGTGCTTTCTATTTGAGTCATTTGATGTATTTTCAATTTTATTTGAGTCATGTCCCTAAGTCTTTGCTAAGTTTGTGTGTCATTAGGTTCATTAGATTAGTTTTGGGCTCAATTCATTGGGCTAGGCCCATGGGCCCCCCCTTCCTTGGTTATTTGTCATTGAGTCAAATGTCCCGGTCTTTTTGTAAAATGTGGGTTGCCTATATATAGGACCCCATTCCCCTCATTTTGAGTTAATGAATGAATGAATGCCAAATTTCCATTTGAGAGTTCAAATTATTTAGCTCTAGTGGAGTGAATCTAATATTGGGTGAGAAACCCTAGGGGAGAGAATCCCCCACCCAACCTTCTCTCTCTCTCTCTCTCTCTCTCTCTTTCTCTTTCCCTCTCTAAGGGGTTCGCCCCCTACTCTCTCTCCTCCCCTCCCAACCACTTCTATCTCCCACCTACCCCCATTAAGGCTTCTCCCCTTCCCCACACCCTCCTCATTACTCCACCCTTGTCCCAAAGAAGAACCCCCCAATCCCGAATCCACCCTCCAACCACCAACCACCCCATCCCTTTCCCAAAGACTTTTCCCTCTCCCCCATGCAACCCTTCACCTCCCTAGCCCCTTTGAATTTAGAACTCCCTCCAATCCACATCCTTAGGGCGCCCCCAAGCCCCCCTTCTTAGGTCTGGTCGCCCCTCCCCTCCTCCCCCCCATTATATTCTACCTAGAACATCTACCACCCTCCACCCCCTTTCCACCTTGGCTGAAACCTGCAAGTCCCTGCGCCCTCCCCCTTCTCCAGCCCCTCTACCACCCCCTATCCACCCTCAATACCTCCCCCACACTCCCCTCCCACCACTCTTCATCTCCCCTTCACCATTCAACCACTTCCTCTTATCATTTGGTTGTCATTTGGGAGCTACATCGACGAACCTGTCCATAGCTGAAGACCTGCAGAAGAGCAGCTGCTTACAGAGGCGACCACGGCTTCCTCCGGATGTTCCTCAAAGCTCAAGAGGCACCGTTGGAAGCGTCTCCCAGTCAACTTCGCAACGGCGGTGGTATCATCACATTCTGAGTTTGGGGCCGTCCTGAGCAGTCGATCTTCCCTGACTGCGCACTTCCTCCCAGAAGAGCAACCTGAGGCTGACTCCTGAAACTACCACGACCACTCTCTTAAAGATCTGGAGGCTAGGCTTGGCCGGGAGCTTCTTCGACAAGTATACTCCCAGAATCAAGAAACGGAGCTCTGTTTTGCACCCGAAATCAAGAGTTCTCATTTTCTTCCTCCGGGTGTACGGTTCTGCTTCCTGACAGTCTGCTCCAACCCCCCCTCATTGTCCGAGCTCTACCGGTCTACTCCGACAACATTTGGCATCCCCGTTGGTCTCGCTTCGAAGAGGACTCACCGACGGTTCCAACGACTCTGGCAGTGCCTGATTCTGAGCTCTGGAGCGCTTGTGGCCACCTCTTCTTCCTGCTGTTGTGAACCTGAACTGAAGACCTTCCACCCTGTTCGAGCTTCTGCCGCGACTAGAACCTGTAACCAGAGAAATCAAAAAAATTCAGACGTCATCCCGATCCAGCTACGAAGAAATTCCAACTGGTTTCGTCATCAAAAAAAATCGAGAGTGGTCGCAGCGTCAAGGTATCCAACTATCTGTCCTGAAGCGCAGGAAGCGGACAGAATCGGCATCGGCTCCCTTGTTAGCTTCTAGCTCAGTTTCGCCCCTCCCCGCTTAGCCGACTGAAGGCCCCTCCCTGTGTGGAGGTAGTTTTGGATGTATTAATAATTTGTCCCCACCCCAAGAACCCCCTCCTGCGAGAGGTGTAGTATTGTAACACTTTAAACAGGTCAAGCTTCTCCGGCGCGGCGTGTGGGGAACCCTCGCCTCCCCGCTCGCCCTCATCTCCGAGCGGGACCGGTTTCTTCAAATCGGTCTAGTAAGTGCTCCAAACTAGCTCTAATTTTGTGCTTGTTCTTTCAATATTAGTTCATAGATCCACTGGCCGTGAGAGTGAGAGCTCGATCCTTAAGCTCCATTGCTTCAAGCGATCACCGTGGGGAGAGGAGTGTACCCGTGCCCTTGGCACAACGTCGGCTCCCTTGAATTGGGCAGCCATACCCTTGGGGAAACATTTCCTTGGCCTTGCTGGCCCTCTACCAGCAAGGGCCCAGCCCTCACATCCTCCACTTGGCATTGCCAAGCTACCCCGGGTCTAGGTGAGCATCGGGTGAGCGGTCACCGTTATCGGTCCGTTTTGAATGCCAATTGTGCTTGCTTGGTAAGTCCTAGGTTGTGTCACATCAAAAGGCTGTCCCGAGACCCTAAAGATTTTTGGGGAGGAGGAAGCTGCCGGACGGCCTCCGCGGTTATCTCCGCCAGCTCCTCAAATGCCGCCGCAAGCCTCTGCTCCTCCGTCATGTCCTCGCGGCGCATCGAAGAGCCCCAAAAACAAGAACGAAGGAGAGCCAAAACCCTAAAAGATGGAGGGAGTCCGAAATGACAACAAGCACCCAACGCCTATAAACCCATGCGGAAGGTGACGTGTCATTCCGACCTCTGAGAAAATGGGGCCCCTTCAGTTCAAATCAGTCAGGATCATCATTAACACGGGCCCAGGTGACCACGACACGTGGCTTCCTAACACCGCCAGATCTCCACCCACCTGAGCCACGCTGGTCCGAAACCCCAAACAGCTACTCGTCCGAGCTTACTAAAGCTCGGGAGTAGGAGGGGGACAAGTGCAGAGGGGGATTTCTGTAGTCCAATTAAGAGCAGCCAAACTAGGCCCATCAGGGCCGAATGAGGCTCAGCTCATCCAAGTGACAGCCCTCTAGGGCCCACTTCGGCAAAAAATCCCAATAAAGATCACTCGGGATCCCATCCTTCCTCGACGGCCCTTAGGCTCGGAAGGCCCGAACGTCAGAACGGAGGAAGACCCACGCCCGAGCTATCCCTCCATCGAGATAAGGGCGAGCCCTCCGCACCCACTCCGATCTGACTGCATCCGAGCTATGCCTATCACCCGGACAGGGATGGCACTTCTTATGCTCAGATCGATTGACAAGTGTTTATCCATGCAGCCGTTGAAAGCCCTTTATGAGCAGGAGTTTAGGGGGATAAGGGAGCCACGATCCCCCAAGGCCATGAAGAGCCCACGACGAGGACGTAACGATCTCGCGATGAGGACGTAACGATCCCATGATGAGGACGTAACTTCCGCCTGAAACTCCTCAGCTTATGGGACTCATCAAGGGAGCTCGCTATATAAACCAGGGACTCCCTCCGGCGGCAGGTAAGGCAGATACATGCCTAACACTCCCTGAGCAGGAACCACTTCACCATCTTGGTGTTGGGAGATCTCGTGCACTTCTTTCTACCTCCCTCAATACCTTCCACCACTGCTCTACTAACTTAAGCATCGGAGGGTCTCCCCAGGGAACCATCCCTGGGCCTCCTGATTCGTTTCCCTTTCTCTACAGTTCACTATCTGGTGATCACCCTCCCAGCTCAGGACCAGCGCGAGATCACGCCCCTTCAGATACTAAAGTCGAAGTCCTTGAGATACTCCAACCATCTGCATTGTCGCATATTCAATTCCTTCTAGGTAAAGAGATATTTCAGACTTTTATGATATAAAATATAGTTAATTTCTCACCATAAAGATAATGTCACCAAATCTTCAATGCGAATATAACCGTAGCTAATTTCAGATCATGTACAAGATAATTTTCTTCATGACTCTTTAACTGTCTTGATGAATAAGAAATCACCTTTTCATTTTGCATAAGGACACACCCTAGGCCAGTGCCAGACGCATCCGTATAGACTTCAAATCCACCACCTTCAGTGGATAATGTTAATATAGGTGCTGTAGTAAAGTGACCTTTAAGAGTTAGAAAACTCTCTTCGCAATCCTTCGACCATATAAAAGGATTTTCTTTTCTTATGAGTCTAGTCAAAGGAACGGCGATCTTAGAGAAATCTCTGATAAATCTCCTGTAATTACCAGCTAGACCTAGAAAACTTCTAACTTCAGACACGGTCGTCGACTGGCTCCATTTCTTAACTACTTCTATTTTTGAAGGATCGACAGCAATTCCTTCTTTTGAAATAATATGGCCAAGGAAAGAGACCTCCTTTTGCCAGAACTCGCACTTACTAAGCTTTGCATAAAGTTTGTGTTCTCTTAGCGTTTGTAAGGCTATCCTTAAGTGCTCTTCATGTTCCTCCTTTGTTTTGGAGTATATAAGAATATCATCAATGAAGACGACTATAAACTGGTCAAGATAAGGCCTGAAGACATTATTCATGAGTTGCATAAATACTGCCGGGGCATTGGTTAACCCGAACGACATTACCACAAATTCATAGTGGCCATATCTGCTTCGAAAAGTAGTTTTGTATATGTATTCATCTTTGATCTTGAGCTGATGGTAACTTGACCTGAGGTCTATCTTGGAAAAATATTCTGCTCCAGAAATCTGATCAAAGAGTTCACCGATATGTGGCAACGGATATTTATTCTTAATTATGAGTTGATTCAGCCGCTGGTAGTCGATACACAGCCTGAGAGTGCCATCCTTCTTCTTGACAAATAGAACTTGCCTCAAGGGGATGTGCTAGGTCAAATAAAGCCTTTGTCTAACAATTCTTGAAGTTGTTTCTTCAATTCCTTGAGTTCTGTAGGGGACATCCTGTCGGGAGCTATTGAAACAGGTGCTACTCCGGGAATGAGTTTAATGAAGAAGTTTACTTCCCTTTCGGGCGGTAAACCGGGAAAATCTGATGGAAATGCATCGGGAAACTCATTCACGATGGGAATGTCTTCTAAGACGATCTCTTTGGATTCGGTAATGACTACAGAAGCAAGAAAAGCTTCACATCCTTGCGAAATAAGTTTACAACCGTGAAGAGATGAAATAATAGTAGGATGTTTTCTATATTTAGTACCAAGGAAGGAAAACCTTGGAAGACCTGGTTTCCAAAAAGAGATAATCCGGTTGCGACAATTTATATAGGCGTTGTGGTCTAAAAGCCAATCTACACCTAAAATAGCATTGTAACCCTCCATGTCAAGGCATACGAGATTTGCAGGAAGATTGTGACCTTCTACTATTACCTCGCTATCGGGGTAATAAGTTGTAAGTTTGGTTCCGGGACCTAATGGGGTAGTAATAGTAAGGTCCGAAGGTAACGGAACTGATGAAATAGGTAAGGTTTTTGCAAATGCAGTGGATATAAAGGAATGAGAAGCACTAGTATCAAATAGTATGAATGCGGGATGGGAGTAGATTTGGATAGTACCTTCTATCAGCCCATCATCCTTGGGCACTTCTTCATCTTCCATTATAGCATTAAGGCGGGCTTGTCGCTTGCGCCCACTACCAGGAGTCTGTTCCTTCATAAGAGGGCAATCCGGCATACGGTGCTCCCAGCTTCCACATCGTAAACAAGCGCCGAGACGCTTCCAGCACTCTTCGACCGAATGACCAAACTTCTCACAAAATGTACAAGTCGTGGTGACTTGCTTTTTTTCTTCTTTAACTTTCTTATTCTTGTGGTAGCCACTACCACTCCCATTCCGGGATCTCTTCTTACTATAACGGGATTTGTAAGGTTCCGTGATACTAAATTTTCTTTTCTTTTCATGCCGATCAGACCTTTGGCTTGGCTCTTCTCCCTTACCTTTTAATTTCTCGACCTTCTCTAAGGTCCTTTCACATAGATGCGCCTGTTGGACCATCTCCGCATATGTACAGATATTCTGAGTCCCAAGTTGTTGAATATAGTCGGGCCTTAAACCATCCATAAACCGGTTAGCTTTTAACAAGTCAGTACTAATCAAATGGGGAGCATAAGGCACTAGCCTAGAAAACTGAAGTTCATATTCTGCTACCGTCATCATGCCTTGGCGCAATGAGGCAAACTTTATAGCCTTCCTCTCCTTAACATGTTCGGAGAAGTACCTGGCTCAGAAAAGTGTACGAAAACCTTCCCATGTATTTGGTGCATCTATTGGCGGTGCAGGAATTGACTTCCACCATGTACTGGCATCTTTATTTAATTGGAACGTATCTAGACGAACCTTCTCCTGATCAGCACATTACATAACTTCAAAGATTCAGTTTATCTCATCAATCCAATTTTCGGCTTCATCTGGATTAGAAGAACCCAAAAATCGTGGGGGATTTAAGCTTCTAAAATTACGATGTAGGTCTCCGGCTCTTGCTCCTGTGCCAGCTTGTGCCATGTTTTGTAATGCCTGAGTGAGACCCACAACGGTCTGCTGCATACCGTTCCAGTCAACGCGATGAGCCATTGTAAGAATAAGGTACCTGAGAAGAGTAATTAATTTATTAATTCTAATGGAATGAATAGGGTTCCTTAGAAATAATTCTAATTACTATCTCATCCCAGGTTCTACCCAATTTCCTCTCATAAGTTGGGAATTTCTTTTCTAGTTTCATAGGTATGGGTCCTTAACCCTTGGACTTAACCTATGACATGACTTTTCCCTAGGACTTCTAGTCCTATGCCCTGAAACCACTTTCTCTGTCACGCCTTGAGATTATGCAGCGGAAACAATCGGGAACGCGAATAGTCGGCTAGTACGCCTCGAGCAAGCAATATAATTAGAGCGCAAGATAATCACATAAATGTAATTGCACAAGTAATTCACTAAAACCTTTAACTTTATTTTTTCATAAAATAACTCCCAAAGTACATATGATCTTTTCACTAGACTCAAGAAAATAAAGATTACACCATGACTTGACTAGATAATTGATAACTATGGCTTCTCTCGTTCATACATCCTTCAATCACTCTCGGACCCGACACTTGTATCATCTGAATCTGACTCACTTGCACTTCCTGAAAACATTAAGAAAGTAGGGAATGAGCACACTTGCCCAGTAGGTATCTTCGTATCAACATGAAGGCAAGTTTAAGTAATTAACATTTTAGCTCTAAAGAATAAGATAAATCATGTAAATACGAACAAGCATGCAAATAAAGCCAAAGTAACAAGATATGATCATGACGAGATATAAAGAATATGATTTAATCAAGTATATATCAAGAATGTAAATTTTGGCCTTTCAAGAATGTAACAAGAATGTACTTTTTATAACCATGAAGGCTATGCACTAGAAAGTCATGTAATAAGCAAGAAAGTACTATTCGCTTAATAGCAAGTACTTCGTGAATTTATGTGGATTCCCATAGATATTTCACTTATTTATAGAGAAAGTACTCCCAGCGCAATGTGACGCCAGTAGCATCATACCCCATGGTTTATAGTATATTTCTGACAATCAGCCGAGGGGACTAGCATAGAGCCCTTGAACACAATCAGTGCTCAAACTGCATCTTCAAGTATAAATCAAGCTACTTCCACGTTATTAACAATAATGTGGCCAATAATGTACAAGTTCAACGATAGTTTCATGATAAAGTAACCAAGGAATAGAACGTGCCAATAATTGATTATGAGAATTCAAGGAAATGCATTAATATCTAGGTTATGCCATAAAGAAAATTCGGTAACATAATGGTACTTTCTTTAAGTTTCATAATTCAAGTTCAACTTAGTTAAACATAATTTAGGCTCCATATAATCCTAAGATCATGTAGGAACTCAAGAAAAAACCAACCCCAAAGTCAAACCTCGGGTTAGACATAATTAGGAACCAAGCGGTCTATTATTGGGCCGTTTTATGAAGAAAGCGGTCTAGTTCTGGACCGTTTAGAATGGACCAAATCAGAGACGTATAAGCGATCTTATGTCCGACCGTTAATGGGCCTTAGCTGTCATATTTTAGACCGTTTATGAAATAGAACTCCAAAATTCAACGGTAGTGCTTTCTAGGCAAGTTGGGCTTTAATGGTACAACCAGCTCGGCATCCTAATGGGAATCACAGGCTCGCAGAGTAGTTCGTTGGAAGGAATATCCAAAGGAGAGGTCATCAAGTCCAAGATTGTGTACTTAATGTGTAAAAGTGTAACTAATGACAACATACCGGGATATGTGCCATGTACTTAAGAAAATGACTCTTTAGAAGAGAGAGAATCATGTGAGTCAATGAACAAGTTAAATCATGAATCCTCTATCATTTGAAACATGTATTTAATTACAAAATATATATGATTTTGTTCATAAATTAACATAAGTTAAAAATACTTCCAAGTACATAAAGAACCATGGAATCTACTAGAATGTTTAGTTAACATAATTAGGTATATGAAAATAACACTTGAAACAGGAATAAAACCTACTTAACTAGGCTTAACATATATTAATCAAGGCTAATCTGTAATATGTTTTGGATTATAATATTATAGAAATCAGTAATCGAAAATGGTCTAATGGGTGACCATTTCACGGTGGCTACCGGTCTATCGTACGACCGCTAGATTTCCTTGCGGTCTACAGGAAAACCGTTTCCTCCTGTATAAATCTGAGTTTAAATAATAATAAAACAAAATGCTAACTAAGGCATATCATGCATGAAAATCAACATATATAAACTTCCATAATCATAATAGAATGCATATAATCCAACAATATGCATAGGTTCATATGATCAACAAGAAAATTTCTCCTTTTACTTCATTAAGGCTAGATCATGCATGAGGGGTATACTAGATGCATAGTCCTAATGAAAACTTGAAATTCTCAAGATACAATGCATGAAATCGGATGAAATCAGAGGATTCTTATTCTTGACTTCGAGTTTAAGCCATTCATGAGATAACCTACCTCTATCTTGAGCTTTAAATTTTGAATTTAAGGTTGAAACTCAATCCTAGTTCTCTGCTCGTCCTGAACCGAACCAGCAACTTCACCCTCCTATTTCTCCTGATTCCCTTGACCTAAGGAGGTACTAACAGGAACAAATTGTTCTAAAGAACCTCTATCTAATTACCTCGTTTGGGGCTTCTAATTCCCTGATCTTCTTGGGTCGGCCACACAGTTTCCTGAGTTATTGATGTAGGATCAGCAACTTTGAAAGCTTCTAACTCTTTGTAGACTTGATCTCCTAGAACAAAATTTTAAGGAGAGTTAGTTCTAACTATAATAAACAACTTCCTAGAAGAAACTTACTTCTAATTCTTCCTCTTTATCTTAGTTCCACGCGAGCCAAAAGTAAGGGTTGCACACGTCAAATCTATGATCTATTTATAGGGTTAGCTAGGGTTTTGAGGATTAGAATGATTCTAGAGTCCTAATTAGGCTTTCAGTTCGATCTTATAGCCTTCTAGACTTATCTAATTAGTAGACAGAATCGATCCTAGGTGATTTGGACACCCAAGTTCCAAGCTTTTCACGTTTTCTTCTTCTCACGGAATCGACAGAGCTTAGCGGTCTAGGTATAGACCGTTTACTGTTCCTTTGCAGTCTCGTGATAGACCGTTTTCCTTCATGAGCGCCGAATTTGAAACAGTTCAAACTCTTTTAAATTATCCAAGTTATTATCCATCTATTTATTTCCTAAAGAGTAATTATCTTTTTAATTCTGCGATTACACTAGTTATAGGCTTCTAGAACATGGGCTATGGCCCAAAACAACTTTTTGGGCCAATTTGGATTTATTAGATGGACCTAAATCTCTTGGACTAGTGTAGGGCCATAATAATTAGATTTAATTACCCATATTTTATTTAAGTAGCCCTTTAAATGCTTAATAATTATATTTTAATCCTAAAAAATTCCTAGAAATTCTCGGGCGTTACATGCACTGCAACAAGTTTTTCAGTCCATGCAAGAATACATGTGTAGCATGAAAGACATGATATGCAGTCTAACAGAGTGAAGTTATTGAATACTAGCAAATAAAATAGTGAATGCAGAAATTGGGGTTTTACCAACCACGGGTGCCTTGGCTTTATTGAACCCCTTTTATTTTTCTTCTCACTCCAAGACACACATGCAAGACAAATCTAATTTTGTATACATGGGTACCCAAGAATTCTTGGGTCCTCCATGGTTAGTGACACCTCTACTAGGTGCTCTCCATAGTTTTTGAACATGAAGATCATCAAATTTCAGCAATTCACAATTAAACATGGAATGTCCATAGTGACCACAATAAAAACAACATCCTAGATTTTTCACATTTTTCTGATAAGCATGATTTCTGAAATTATGTGAATAACCAGATCTATTATCATAAAAAAATTCTTTTCTTTTGCATGCCAACAGTCCTTGATTGAATGACCATACTTTCCACAGTGAAAATAGGAAAGAGAATTTCTTCTATCAACAACTATCCATCATTCAATAGCCTTATGACCCAGCTTTCCATAGTTAAAGCACACCACATGATGACCTTTTAACGCAAATTTATTTTTATTAAAAGTGTAAGACCCCAAATTATTTAATTGAGCCCAATACTTTTATTAAGCTTTTATTAATTGAGAATAGAATTTTATTGAATTAATAATTGAATTTTGGATTTATTAATATTTAATTCGTTAGAAATTGTATAAGTGAAAATCCGACTACCTTATAAAAATCCATAAAAATAGTAAACATGTTAAGGTCAATGTAGGTAACAACTTTTCCTTCTGGCATTAAGCCATTATAAATCTGTGGTAAGATCTATTTAGAGATTAAGCCCAACAGTACACACTTTTTGACCCTTACCTAACCTTGGATTAAAACGTGAAATTCGACCTTAATACTCAACATAATGATCTCAAATCAGTGGCAAATGGAAGGCCACAATGTAAGGAGCATTTACCCTCAATCAATTTGAGGTAAACCTAGCCCTAAAACGTGCTGCCGACATAGCTTTGGTCGAGTCAAGGATTTCGGCGCCGTTTCTAAACACGTAACTTGCAGCACCGAATACTCCCAACTCCGAAGGCTCCAGAAGCTCCATGACCTATAGAAACGTAGCTCTTCAAGTCTATTTTCGTTTGGTGGCTGTGGGGTTCGCTGAAGTTTCAGATCCAAGAAGTTCTTGCTCGATTTGTGAAGGTGTGTCGGCAGGCCATCGGCTTCCTTCTTCCTTGCTTGTTCCTTCAATTGAGGTAGGAATTCTCAACCAAATTTCGAACATGAATATAGCAAATTGTTCCTCTCGACGAGATCTATCCATTGGGACTGAAAGCCCCAATTTTTATCAGGTATCTAAGGAGATATCGTGGGTTTTCTAAGGTGCTGTCAAGCTGTTCTTCAATCTAGGGTTTCGAGTTCTCTCTTCAATTTGAGATAGGTTTAACAGGCCAAACTCTAATTAACTTATATGATGTAATCAGCATGTTATTAGCTTTCATTTAACGTAGAAAGCCCCAATTTTAATTGAGCATGCTTGGAGAATTTTGATTTTTAGTGAGAGCATGTCTAGAACTTAATTTATTTTGTGACCCTTAGAGTTAGAGCTTGATTACGGGCTGATTTCGAGTTAGATAACTTGATCCACATATAGCTTATAATACATGGTTGGTTTCAGCATCAAGTCAGCTTTCTTTTGACATCAAAATCCCCAAATTCCGTTGTGTATGTTGGGAGAATTTTAAGATTTAGTAACAGCATGTCAAGGATTAGGTCTTCATGTGATCTTCATAGAATAGGTTAAGATTTTATTGATTTCTGTTAGAATTAGTGTTTCAAATCACTTGTTTAATGACCCTAGTATGTATATTAATCACCCTAGATCATGTGGTTAAGATCCCAACTCAATTGGACCTCAAGTGGGTGAGTTTATGCGTTTTCCGGAGCAAAGGCCGTTTCTGTTCTTGCAGGGGTCGACCCCTGGGGTCGACCCGTTTCCTGGGTATTCTGGCAGGCCCGAGGGTCGACCCCTGGGGTCGACCCATCCTGCCCCTGCAAGGGGTCGACCCCTGGGGTCAACCCATCTGCAGAAAGTGTGGGGGTCGACCCTTGGGGTCGACCCATCTTCAGAAATTGTGGGGGTCGACCCTAGGGGTCGACCCATCCAGCAGGCAGACCCCAGTTTTGCAGGGGTCGACCCCAGGGGTCGACCCATGCACCAGAAACCCGGTTTTCATCGTTTTGCGACCCGTGGATCGATCCGGATCATTAGGGGATCGACCTAATTGACTTAGACCTATTGAAAAGTATATTCTGGAAGAACCAGTGACCTATTCATGCACCTTATGATTTCAAATTGTTTTGGTTCCTATGTTCTATCATGATGTAAAAACATGCCATTTATCATCTTAATTGCAATATATACAATGGTTAAATAGAAACCCACATAATTAATGGTTAATGGTGTAACTAAATCTCTGTTAATACATGCTATTTCCTTCCTGTACAAGCTTGTTCCTTTACCTTATCACCTTGAATTAGCTTTTTGGCAATTGTCTAAATGCAAATGATAACGGATAATCTTTGATATATTAACTTGGTGATTAGGATTAAATGGATTGTTAAGTTGCTGTTTTAGTCACTATTGCTCCAGTAGAATGTATTACTTACACACTTGAACAGTATACTGTCATCCGTTCTTTCTTGACCCCACGGATCAAGCTTTGGTCCAGTTCTTGTAATATGGCACCGGAGTGACCGTATCAACCGAGTTTTTATTTGGAATCCAAGGACATGTTAGTCCTTAAATCTCATACTCTTGACAGAAATTCCTCTGATTGATTGGCCATTAAAATTGACTGAATGTCTGGACGTGTGGGACTTTGGGCCCATAAAAATAAATGCCATCGCATCATAAGGGCCCGGTCTGGTCCTGGGGAGAGCGCCCGAAAAATTACTGAGCCCATGGGATGCTAATAACATGGTGGGGCATTACACCGAAATACTTGCTTGCTTGTTGCGTCTATGACAAACATCTCTTGTTACTTCTTACTTGATCACGAATGAACTTATATTACTTGCTTGTGGCCAATTCCTTACTACTGTCTCTTGTTATATCTCCTGTTGTAAATTCTTGTATCTATTATCCTTGTTAATCATTATCAATTGTATATTTCTTGACCTTGCAAGATCTTTAATTTTGTTTCATTATATCGTCATTATCCTTTTATTGCATTATCCTTTATAGCATGATATTTTAAAAATGTAATTAAACTGTTAATCACTTATACCTGTATGTTATTTCCTACTGAGCGTCAGCTCGTAGTTGTGTTTCCCCCTTTCCAGGCTTTTCAGGTGACACACTTACCGATGGGGAAGGGCAGGAGTGATGTCATGAGTGTGTCAGTTCTAGTGTGTTAGCAGTGTGTTATCTTGCTTTCAGTTGTGTTTTGGAGAGCATTTAGTTTCAGTTATGATTATTGAGTTTTAGTGGTTGTTATTCCAGTTGTAATAAGTTGAATTTGAGGTTATTGTATTAGTTGTGGTTGGTTATTGATCATTTAGTATTTCCATCTTGTAGCACTTGTGTATTGTTTTAGATAGATCTCTCTCTTGTCAGCTCGTTCACGACTGTACGTCCCGATATTCCGCGTCGGGGCGTGACAGTTTAGTTGGTATCAGAGCCCTAGGTTTCACATTCCTAGGTTCCCTAAGTTTTAGGTTTTCTTGCATTGCATCCCAATAACTAGTATATCAAAAGGTGTTGTCTGAACGTTAGGCTACGCCTATCGGGAAGGTCGCACACTTGCGCGAGTGGTCTTCGGACCAATTACCTCCGCCAGGTACCGAGTTTTTGGTTGTGTCTAGGTGCATTAGATCCCTAACCTTGTAAAAGTCTAGGCCCTGACCTGGTGAGAATGGGTAGAACTTGGGTTAAGATCGTTTCTTAATCGTGTAATGATTTATCTTGATTAAACCTAAGTAATCTATTTCTCGTGTAGATGGCAGCCGATCGTGCTGAATGGAGGAACCTACAGCGCACGGTTCAAGGCCTTACTCAGGCCCTTCAGCAGGTAGCTCAGGCAGGAGCAGCACAATATGGCACCGGTGATCTATACCGGAACTTCCGCGGAATGAATCCGCCTAGATTCGCTGGTTCAACTGACCCCGACCAAGCCGAGCACTGGCTAGATGAGATGGGGAGAATCTTTGAAGTTATGCAATGCACCAACCAGGAGCGTGTCCTTTTGTCCACATTTCAACTGGAACGTGATGCACGTACTTGGTGGGATTCTATCAAGGCGACTCTAGGTGACTGGCAGGTTACGTGGGAAGAGTTCGAGGAATTCTTTAACAACAAGTATTTTTCTGATAGAGTGCAAGAGAAGAAAGCGACGGAGTTCGCGGCCTTGAAACAGCGAGGTTTGTCCGTGGCAGAGTATGAGGCTCAATTTGCACGGCTTTCTCGATATACTACACATCTTATTTCCACCGAGAGAATGAAGGCGAAGCGTTTTCTCAATGGTCTGAACCTACATTATATTAATCATCTGGCACCGTTGGAGATTTCCACTTATTACGAGATGGTAAGGAAAGCGCAAGTTCTAGAGGATACTCTTGAGATGACGGAGAGGATCCGTGGCACAGGCATGAAGAAGGAACGACCTACGGGTTCCGGGAGTGTCAAACCCGGGTATATCAAGAAGAGGCCCACGAGTGGGTCGAGTTCGTGGACCGGAGCAGGATCATGGAAGGGAAAGATGCCGAAGTATGAAGATAAGAAGCCTGGCTCTATCGTTCCATACATGGGCGTTTGCAAGTTTTGTAATAATCCTGGCCACAGGGTGGAGGATTGCTGGCGCAAGCTAGGCGCATGTCTGCGATGTGGAAGCAAGGAGCACCGTATCTCTGATTGCCCTCGTATGTCTGAGCAAGCTACCCCGGCAAAATCGCAAGTCTTCAAGAAACCACAAGGCAAGCTCCAAGCTCTGTATGCAGAAGAAGTGGAAACAGCCGAGGATGGTGGACTCGTCGAAGGTACACTTACTATACTCGACAAGCCAGCATTTGTTCTTTTCGATACTGGTGCAACACATCCATTAATTTCTCGGAGATTTGCTAAGTCTTTAGCTGTGGAACCTGTTTTGATGAATTCTCCGTTAGAGATATCAACCCCTATTGGCACTAGATCAGCAATCCAGTATTTCTATCCCTCTAGTGCGGTGATGATTGGTGAACAGAACTTACCAGCAGATTTAGTCTGCATGGACATGAAGGATTATGATGTAATCCTAGGAGCAGATTGGTTGGCTCGATATGAGGCTAGTGTTCACTGCAGTTCTAGCTCAGTGTCTTTTACTAGGCACCCGAGACTTTCTTTTGTGGGTGTTAAGCATCACAACTCGGTGTCACTTATTTCGGCTCTCCGAGCTGATAAGCTGATGAGACGTGGATGTGAGGCTTTTCTGGCCTTTTTCTGCGCAACCCCAGAGCAGCAAATTGAGATCAAGGACATTCCTGTTGTCCGAGATTTTCCTGATGTCTTTCCAGAGGAACTACCAGGACTTCCGCCTGAGCGGGAAGTTATCTTTTCTATTGATCTTATTCCTGGCACATCTCCTATTTCTAAGGCTCCTTATCGTATGTCTCCTGCGGAACTGAGAGAGTTAAAGCAACAGTTGTTGGAACTACTCGAGAAGGGCTTCATTCGTCCTAGTACTTCTCCGTGGGGAGCCCCTGTATTATTCGTCAGGAAGAAAGATGGTTCGATGAGATTGTGCATTGATTATCGGAAAATAAACTAGCAGACTGTCAAGAACAAATATCCATTGCCGAGGATTGACGAGTTATTTGACCAGATAGCGGGAGCTCAATATTTCTCTAAGATCGATCTTCGATTTGGATATCACCAGTTGCGGATTAAGGAAGAGGATATCTATAAATCAGCTTTCCGCAGTAGGTATGGTCATTTTGAATTTGTCGTTATGCCTTTTGGTCTAACGAATGCTCCAGCAGCTTTCATGCAGTTGATGAATAATGCATTTCGGCCCTATCTTGATCAATGGGTCATGGTCTTTATTGATGACATCTTGATTTATTCCAAGAGTGAAGTGGAGCATGCTGAACATCTGAGGATGGCTTTGCAATTATTGAGAGATCATCAACTTTATGCCAAGTTCAGTAAGTGTGAATTCTGGCTGCAAGAGGTGTCCTTTCTAGGACATATCATTACGAAGAACGATATTTCTGTTGATCTTTCGAAGGTCGAGGCAGTGAAGAATTGGGAACAGCCTACCAGTGTGACAGAAGTTAGAAGTTTTCTAGGCCTGACAGGTTATTATTGAAGATTTATTCAAGATTTCTCTAAGATTGCGGTACCTATGACAAGATTAACCCGCAAGGAGAACAAGTTTGATTGGTCAGATGATTGTCAGCGAAGCTTTCAGACTCTGAAGGAGTGTTTGACTACTGCACCTGTTTTGGCGTTACCTTCTGGTGAAGGAGGATTTGTTGTTTATACTGATGCTTCAGGTATTGGCTTAGGCTGTGTACTCATGCAGCATGGGAAGGTGATTGCCTATTCCTCTAGGCAGTTGAGGAAGCACGAAGAGAATTATCCTGTTCATGATTTGGAACTTGCTGTAGTCGTGTTTGCTTTGAAGATATGGAGGCATTACTTGTATGGAGAAACCTTTACAGTGTTTTCAGATCATAAGAGTTTGAAGTATTTATTTTCTCAGAAGGAACTCAACATGAGGCAGCGGAGATGGTTGGAGTACTTGAAAGACTTCGACTTCTCGATTGAGTATCATCCTGGCAAAGGTAATGTTGTGGTAGATGCATTAAGCCGGAAGCCGGTAGCTAGACTGTCAAGTCTCATGTTACAAGAATGGAGATTGTTGGAACAATTATCTAGTCTGGATCTTAATATTGACAATGATCGGGTCTTGATTGCTCGGATTCAACTTAAACCTGAATTATTGATAGAGATCAAGTCCTTGCAAGATAATGATCCCGAGTTGGTAGAGATCAAGGGAAGCTTGAGCAGCAGACCTGACTTCATGTTGGCTGATGATGGTAGATTATTATTTAAAGGCAGAACTTGTGTCCCAGATGAGGCTACAATAAAGAACAAAATTCTTGAGGAAGCTCATAGATCCAGATATACCATTCATCCTGGAGGCACTAAGATGTACCGAGATTTGAAAAGGTCCTTTTGGTGGCCGAATATGAAAAGAGAAGTTGCAGATTTTGTGAGTAGATGCTTGGTATGTCAGCAAGTTAAGGCCGAAAAATTCAGACCAGCAGGGAAACTGAAACCACTCGACATACCCCAATGGAAGTGGGAAAGCATTGGCAAGGATTTCATTATGGGTCTACCTAGGACTCGTGGTGGATTTGATGCGATATGGGTGATTGTCGATCGATTGACAAAGTCGGCTCATTTCTTACCAATTAAGTCCAAGTGGACGATTGATGTATTGGCTGCTTTGTATATAAAGGAAGTGGTGAGATTGCATGGTATTCCAGTGAATATAGTATCTGATCGAGATCTCAGATTTACTTCACATTTTTGGAAGGGACTGCAAGAGTCTTTGGGTACTCGTCTGAATTTCAGTACTGCTTTTCATCCACAGACAGATGGACAGACAGAAAGAACCAATCAGATAGTGGAAGATATGCTGCGAGCTTGCATGATTGATTTCGATGGTAATTGGAGTGAGCATTTGGCATTAATTGAATTTGCCTACAATAACAGCTATCAGTCTAGTATTCAGATGGCTCCTTTTGAAGCACTATATGGTAGAAGTTGTCGTTCCCCGTTGTGTTGGGATGAGGTAGGTGAGAAACAGTGGCTTGGACCAGATCTTGTTTCGGAATCATCACAGAACATCCGTATTATCCGAGACCGGTTACAAGTAGCCCAGTCAAGACAGAAGAGTTATGCCGACAACAGGAGAAGAGCATTGGAATTTCAGGTTGGCGAGTGTTGAACCCCCTCCTCATGTAAAATGCCTTATGGTTTTGATGTTGACCAAATTCTTTTTGAACTGAAAATGAGTCCTTCTAACGTCTTGAATCCCAACTCCGTCATATGAGGTTTTGGCGTGTTATGAAGGCTCAATGCAATCTTCTTGAGGGTAAGTGAGTTAATTTGACAGTTTGGATGAAAGAATTAACTGCGAGATATTTTGACAGGCCAATCTTCAAGGACAAGAATTTCAATGCTCTGGGACATTTGGTGAGATCGACTTCAACCTTGATTTTCAATTTTGTGATTGAAGTCCTTTAAGATCGTCTCTCATTTGAATTATGTCTAAGTATGAAATGGTTTAAGCTTAATTGATTGACATGCTTTAAAAACCATTTTTGTAGCTCATAAACTTGTTCTTGAACACTTCTCTTGGTTTGCATGTTTATTTTAGACGTTCTGGAACTTGACTCGGTCGTTTGGATCGCATTCTCGGCAAATTCGTGTTCTGGCTGAAAGGGTCGACCCCAAGGGTCGACCCCTAGCCAAGGGTCGACCCCAGGGGTTGCCCCCTGTTGTCTTTATTTCTGGACTGCGAGGGTCGACCCCAGGGGTTGCCCCCTGTTGTCTTTATTTCTGGACTGCGAGGGTCGACCCCAAGGGTCGACCCCTCAGGCTGTGGGTCGACCCCAAGGGTCGACCCCTTCAGTAAAAATTCTTAAACAGCAAGCGTTCCTGAGAGGGTAGACCCCAGGGGTCGACCCATGCCTTCTAAGAAGAAAAACCACCCACGAGGGTCGACCCCTTCATTTCTGGGCCGAGCCGTATTTGTTGAGCCTTGGAGTTTCGACCTCATGGGTCATTTGTTTTAGGTTGGGGGCCCGTGCTTTGCTCCACATTTTGCGGATCTGGTCCCTTGACCGTCCCCAGAACTCTCTTAGCATATATAATGTCGCTTGGTTGATGAAAACCCTAAGGGAAAATATCGTATGTTGAGCTGTAAGCTTTCTTTCTAACCCCTTGTGTTGGCAGGTTGAAGTCGCCACCTCCTGACCTGGTTCCAGCTTGAAGAGTGCGTGAAAGTGAAGGGAAGGAGGAGGAGAACTACTTCCATACAAGCCACAGCTGCTGGATGCGATCCAAAATCAACCCAAAGCTTCATTCAAGCCAAGATCGTCACCGTGCTGCATAAAGTGTTCGATTAAATTCGTGGAAGTGATAGGGGGAGCTCCAACCAGGATAATCCAACCTCTTTTCACTCTTCTCACTTTGAATACCTTGAGTTTAACTTCATCATCTGTTTGTAATCAGTAAATCCGAGATTTGTGTGTGTGTGTTCGTGTTCGACAACACGAACGTGTATGTGTGTTTGTGCTTGCTGTTCTACACAGCGTGTATGTGTGGTTGCTGTTGTAAACAGCGGGTGTGTGTGTTTCACTGTCTAGTGGAAGTTAATCCTCCGTGTGAGGGGTGGACGTAGGGGACACGGTGTGTACCCGAACCACCTAAAAATTCCGTGTGCACTTTGTGGTTTGGTTTTCTGCTAAACCGTGTGGGCTTCACGGTGAGGAGAGAATTCAATTGCTTGTTAATAAATCACCCCATCATCACGCATTCACGTGTGTGTTTCTGTTCATGCTAGTTTTGAGTTTGTTGTTTATCTTGCCTTGGTTCCGTGTAGCTCGTTTTTAGTTTTTATTGGGCCATCAATTCACCCCTCCCCTCTTGATTGCCACCCTCCGAGACTCAACAATTGGTATCAGAGCCTTGTGGTCTGGTTGATTTACGATCTCACGGTCGTCAGAGCAGATCCCGTTTAATGGCAAACAGAGGGATGATGCCCGAAGGGCATTCCATTCAAAGACCTCCGTTCTTTGATGGATCGAACTACCCTTACTGGAAGAATAGAATGTATGTTTTCCTACGTGCCCAGGACTATGATGTTTGGCGTGTCATAAGTAAGGGTCCATATGTTTTATCTGAAAAAGAAGATGAATGGGATGAAGAAGATATAGAGAAGTGTTCAACGAACTTTAAGGCTATGAATATAATTCAATGTGCCGTTCATCCTAACGAATACTCACGAATATCTATGTGTGCCTCTGCGCAGGAGATGTGGGATAAGCTACGGCTTATATATGAAGGAACATCGGAAGTCAAAGAAACAAAAGCCAACCTCCTAGTTCGGGACTATGAGCTATTCGCAATGAAGTCAGAAGAATCAATTTCTGACATGTTTGCAAGGCTAACCGAGATTACCAATGGACTAAAGGGACTTGGCAAGGAGTATTCCAACAAGGAACTCGTCAGAAAAGTCCTAAGATCCCTCACTCCACAGTGGCATACAAAGGCCACTGTAATTGAAGACTCCAAGGATCTAAGTACCTTAACCCTTGACGAGTTAATTGGCTCGCTGATGACTTACGAGATAAACATCAAAAGGAGTGAGGAGGATCACAAGAAAAAGAAAGTTGTTACCATAATGGCTCTAAAGGTGAATCCACACGACTCAGAGGGCAGTGACAATGATTCAATAGGCAACACGGAAGATGAAGAATTAGTTGCCATGATCACACAAAGGGCAAGACGGTTTGTGAAACGAACCAGAAATTTTGGTGGTCAGTTCAGAAAAGGACTAAGAAGGCAAGGTCCAAACAGAGGAGAAAATAGCAAGAGAGAAGAAGTGATTTGCTATGAATGCAAGAAACCCGGCCATATGCGGGGTGAGTGCCCCGATCTCATCAAGAAGGTAAAGAAAGGTAAGTTCAGAAAGCCCAAGGCCATGATGGCCACATGGAGCGATGAAGATCAAGAGGAGTCCGGAAATGAAGATGGACTAGAGGAGCTAGTCCAGAATCTATGCCTCATGGCAAATGACGACGAAGGAAATGAGGTAGATTCTGAAACTGAAACTCTCACCTCTGAACAATGGCAAATTGCATATGAATCTTTATATGGAAAATGTAAGAGATTCAAATCTGAAAATAGAAATTTAAAAAAGAAAATTGATCATTTTGTGCATACTAAAAAATCATGTGAAGAGTGCCATGCTTTAAAATCAGAAAATGAAATTCTTTCATCCAAAATTGAATTATTTGAAGAAGAGATTTCATGTATGAGAGAAGAACAATCTACATTTCTGAAAATGCATGAAGAATTGAAAGATGACATGGAACAAGAAAAGCTTCAAATCTTGGCTTGTAATGAAGCCAAAGAAAAGGCTGAAAAACAAAGTCAATCTCAATTGGCTGAAATAAAAATGTTGAAGGATGCCCTTGCCATCCTTGAAAGATCAAGTTCAGCATCTCTTAAACCAAAGAAACACATGCATAACTCCTTTTCGAATGTTGGTAGATGGAGAAAAAGAGATAGAGCCATCACTTGTTTCTATTGTGGAAAAATGGGTCATGATATGTATAATTGTAAAATTCTGAAATATGATGAAGAAAATTCTGTTGGATTCAGAAAAAGATCATATATGCATCATGCCTCTAACCATCATGGACCCAAGCTTGCTTGGGTACCAAAATCTCCATAAGAACTTTGGTTGAATTGCAGGTCCACTCGAGAGCTCAAAGGAACAAATGGTATTTGGACAGCGGTTGCTCTCGACATATGACGGGAAACAAGGAATGGTTTGTGGACCTGCAAGAAAAGGATGGTGGAACGGTAGCATTCGGTGGTAAAGACAAAGGTAAAATTATTGGGGAAGGTAAGATAGGTAAGAATCAAAATCATACCATTGAAAATGTATTGCTTGTGAAGGGTTTGCAACATAATCTTTTAAGCATAAGTCAACTTTGTGATAAGGGATGCAATGTGATTTTTGATTCTAACCACTGCACTGTTTTGAATAGGAATACTCAAGAGATCAAATTCATTGGTTTCAGGTATAACAATGTTTACATGATAGACTTGAATGATGCTTCTCATGAAAACTTATGTTTAACTGCAAGGAGCAACGATGATGCTTGGCTCTGGCATCGGCGGCTTGGGCATGCTAGCTTCAATGTATTGCTGAAATTATCCAGAAAGGATTTGGTGGTTGGACTGCCCAAGTTGAAGGCCGTCAATGATGGAATTTGTGGAGCTTGCAGCATGGGCAAACAAGCAAGGACATCATTCAAGTCCAAACAAGATGTGACCACATCAAGACCTCGTTAACTCATCCACATTGATCTCTTCGGACCAAGTAGAACTCACAGCTTGGGTGGTAAACTATATGGATTTGTGATTGTGGATGATTATTCAAGATTCTGTTGGGTCTATTTTCTCTCTCATAAAAATGATGCCCTGACGGAATTTGAAGCATTTTGCAGATTTGTTCAAAATGATAAAGGATATTGCATCAAAGCTGTGCGGAGTGATCACGGCCGAGAATTTGATAACCATGAGTTCAGCAATTTTTGCAGGGCTCAAGGCTATATGCATGACTTCTCTGCACCTAGAACTCCGGAACAGAATGGAGTTGTGGAAAGGAAGAACAGAACGCTAGTTGAGATGGCAAGAACCATGCTGAATGAGAATAAAATACCAAGGTACTTTTGGGCTGAAGCAGTGAACACGGCCTGCTACATCATAAATCGAGCCATGGTAAGACCATTGTTGAAGAAAACTCCATATGAGCTATACCGAGGTAAGAAGCCAAACATCTCATATTTGAGACCGTTTGGATCAATATGCTACATTCATAACAATGGTAAGAAGGACTTGGCTAAATTTGATCCCAAAAGTGACAAAGACATATTGCTTGGGTACTCTCTCATTTCGAGAGCATATCGAGTATATAATTTGAGAACTTTCGTAGTTGAAGAAAGTCCACATGTTATTATTGATGAATCATCTCCATTTAGAACTGATGAAAAATCTATTTTGCAGGATGATGTGTTGAAAGATGACAATATCGAGAAGAAGCAAGAAAATTCAGAAAAACAAGAAGAGGAAGAACCAAAAGAAGAAGATGTAAATCAGGAAACTCAACTTGAACAGGAGCTACCGTTGCAATGGACATTTGCAAAGGACCATCCTCTGGAGAATGTATTGGGAAATGTACAAGAAGGGATAAGGACACGAGCCTCCTTCAGGGAAGTTGAAACTGATGACTTATTAGCCTTGCTCTCTCAATTTGAACCTCACTCCATTGAAGAGGCCTTGAAAGATGAGTCATGGATCATGGCCATGCAAGAAGAACTACACCAGTTTCAAAGGAACAAGGTGTGGTTCCTCGTACCATGTCCTAAGAATCACTCCGTGATCGGAACCAAATGGGTGTTTCGAAATAAAACAAACGATCAAGGAGTGGTAATTAGGAACAAGGCCAGGCTTGTAGCCAAGGGTTATAGCCAAGAATTAGGAGTTGACTTCGATGAGTCTTTTGCTCCAGTAGCAAGACTTGAGGAAGTGAGGGTTCTCTCAGCATTTGCATGTTGTCATAACATCAAATTATTTCAAATGGATGTTAAGAGTGCATTTTTGAATGGCTATATCCAGGAGGACGTGTATGTGGAGAAACCACCGGGGTTTGAAGACACAAAGCATTTAGACCATGTGTACAAGCTGGACAAGGCACTTTACGGTCTGAAACAAGCACCTCGTGCATGGTATGAAAGGTTAAGTGAATTCCTCATTCAACATGAATTCAAACGAGGTACATCAAACAGTGGACGGGTTGTTCATACACCAAAAGAAATATGCAATGGAGCTGCTGAAAAAATTCGGTTTGGCATCAACTAAGCCACAACCAACACCCATGTCCACTTCATTAAAAATTGATCAAGATGAGAAAGGTACATCAGTGGACCAAAAACTCTTTAGAAGTATGATAGGTTCACTATTGTATCTAACTGCCAGCAGGCTTGACATACAATTTGCTGTTTGTCTATGTGCAAGATTTCAGTCAAATCCAAAGGAATCTCATTTGTCGGCTGTGAAACGGATTTTTAGATATATTGCTGGTACAGTTAACTTAGGATTGTGGTTTCCACGGAATTCATGCTTTGAACTTGTCGCTTATTCTGACGCCGATTACGCGGGTTGTAAGATGGATCGGAAAAGTACTAGTGGTTATTGCCATTTTCTTGGGGGTTGTGTGGTCTCATGGGCCTCCAAGAAACAAAATTCAGTGGCATTATCAACAACCGAAGCCGAGTATGTGGCTGTCGGTAGTTGCGTTACCCAAGTGCTATGGATCCAACAGCAAATGATTGATTATGGCATTTCCTTTAAAAACACCCCAATTCTTTGTGATAACACATCCGCCATAAATCTGTCCAAAAATCCAGTTCATCACTCCCGCACCAAGCATATTGAAATTAGACATCATTTCATCAGAGACCATGTGAGTAAGGGTGATATTAACATCAGTTTTGTTGAGACAGATCATCAAATTGCCGACATTTTCACCAAACCTCTTAGTTTAACAAGTTCACATCATTTAGAAGGGAACTAGGGGTTTGTAGGATAGATCAATCTGAGTCTTAATCATGTGCATCAATGTCATTGCATTGCATGTAGTGTGTCATTTTTTTTGTCATGCATGTGCATAGTCGTGCTTGAAAAACCACAAAAATTTTCTATTTCTTTTGCATGAAAACCTTGATTGCATGGTATGCATGTTCTTATTATAGTATACAACCATTGGCTTTGCAAATTCTATGGCCGATAATTCCTTGAATTTTCTTAAGGCCAGCAAAAGAGCAATTGATATCAAAATCTGAATTTTCGGAGATGGGAAACAATGAACACCTTCTATGGTCTAAGTCATTCTTGAAACAAGTTCCCCAGTGTGTATACCCATTCATATAACTCCAATTTCTTGATTCCAACTCAATATAATCACTGGGGACTCGAGCCATATCATTCGCTTCCTTAAACTTACGTTTTCTTCAGCTTTTGCAGCAAACCCTGAAAGGGTCGACCCCAAGGGTCGACCCACGAAAAGGGGTCGACCCCAAGGGTCGACCCTCGCTAACGGGTAATGTTCTGGGGCGGGGTTTAAAAGGGGACGACCCATAGGGTCGACCCGTTCCAGTCGGCCGGCCTCGCCGCGTCCGAACCGGCTCCAATAAGGGAGGAAACCCTAAGTTTCCTCCCCTCCCATCCCTTAAAACCCCTCAAGCCCCCTTCTAGCCTAAAGCCACCTCTTTCTCCAAACATTACACCCCTCCTTGGCATCCCCCTTTGTGCCCTAGCGCGGCCCTCTCGGTGGCTACCCGCGCGGATCATTCTTCCGACGCTAGCACCGCGTCTCGTTGTTCTTCCCTTCACTGAGGTAAGTTCTTGATGTGTGGAGGATCCCCATTCTCTCTCGTGGAAGCATCTCTCTCCAAGTTGAGCCATTTTGATCTATTCCCTCATCTCCGGTTCCGTCGATTTGTGGTTAGATGGCGCCAAAGAGGCAAGCTTCTCGCAGCCGTGGAGAGTCGAGTGCGGCCTCAGCACGACGTGGTCGGGCGGGCATCCAAGGCAGAGGATCGGCGCCGCCACCCAAAGTATTGGATAGAAAAGTCCTCCGGCCGCGGTCGGTATCTCTTGTAAACCTACATCGTCATCTTCCGGGACTCGTTGATATGTTATGCAGTCAGCCGAATCTAGAATATTTCATGTCTGCACATCGACGTATATATCCCAACTTGGTACATCAATTTTATGCCAATTTTATCATGTCCGGGGAGCATCCAACTACAATGGTTCATGGCCATCGGTTAATTCTCACTACAGAATTTTTGGGAGCAGCATTTAATCTCCCGACTGAAGGTTTTATGCTTGGAGATATTGAAATTCCTGAAGATGCAGTTTTTCAAATGATGAAAGGTGAAGAAAGGGGTAACCGTTCTGTGGCAGGACTGAATGCAAATCATTTTCTGCCCATGCAACACATTTTACACAGAATGATCACCACAATTCTACTTCCCCGGGGCGGCGGTCATGACAAGGTCACTGAAATTCACATGTTTCTTTTCTACTGCATTTTAAGTGGTATTCCTGTGAATTTCCCAGCCATGCTTTTATTTCATATGAGCAATAGCATGAAGCACAAGAACCGCACCATTCCATATGCTGCTGCACTCACTGCCGTGTTTACACATTTGGGTATTGATCTCTCCACCGAAATCTCACAAACTATACGAGAGGCTGACATTTTCACAATTCATTCCATTTGCCATAATATGGGATATGAGCTGCTTGATGGAAACTTAGTTCGCACTCTGAAAAGTACAGAACAAGAGATCCGTTCTGAGGATGAATCTGATGAATATGAACAGGCCCCACCTGCCGAAGATATGCCTTCCGAGGCGGTTCAGCTACTCATGGATCGGTTGGACTCGATAGATGACCGGTTAGACAGTTATGGGGAGACTTTGGAGGGCATGCAACAACAACTTGCGGATCTGAAACTTAGTCATCAAGAGCACACCCAGTCTTTTCAAGACACATTTGATAATCAAACCCACTTGCTTGAAGAAATCTTGGGCTATATGAGGCGTCCGCACAACTCCCCGTCGTTCGATGAAGATTAGATGACATTTCTCTTGGAGCTTGGACTTTATCTACTACTTATTTCACCCCCTCCTTTTTGATGTTGCCAAAGGGGGAGAAAAGACTATTTCGGCTACTTATATGTATGTGTGATGAATGCTTGCATGCTTGTGTGCTCATTTTCAGTTGCCTTTAGTTTGCATTTTAGTTTTGCATTTTAGAGTCATGTGTGTCATATCATATTGTGTGAGTCTCAAGTTCCTTCATGTCTCATTGTTATTGCATTTGAACTCTTCCTATTTCCTCTTGTTGTCGGCACACCTTGTGGTAATGCTACTCAATCTCACATGTTTTGTTAAGTTGCCTTTGATATCGGTTCAGCATGGTGAATTCAGTTCAATATTTGTGGTTGATATGGTTCATAATTATGTGGTTTCATCTATTCTTGAATGGTAGTTTACATTGATCAAAAATGCAATTTTAAATTTTGTCATCATCAAAAAGGGGGAGATTGTTGAACCCCCTCCTCATGTAAAATGCCTTATGGTTTTGATGTTGACCAAATTCTTTTTGAACTGAAAATGAGTCCTTCTAACGTCTTGAATCCCAACTCCGTCATATGAGATTTTGGCGTGTTATGAAGGCTCAATGCAATCTTCTTGAGGGTAAGTGAGTTAATTTGACAGTTTGGATGAAAGAATTAACTGCGAGATATTTTGACAGGCCAATCTTCAAGGACAAGAATTTCAATGCTCTGGGACGTTTGGTGAGATCGACTTCAACCTTGATTTTCAATTTTATGATTAAAGTCCTTTAAGATCGTCTCTCATTTGAATTATGTCTAAGTATGAAATGGTTTAAGCTTAATTGATTGACATGCTTTAAAAACCATTTTTGTAGCTCATAAACTTGTTCTTGAACACTTCTCTTGGTTTGCATGTTTATTTTAGACGTTCTGGAACTTGACTCGGTCGTTTGGATCGCGTTCTCGGCAAATTCATGTTCTGGCTGAAAGGGTCAACCCCAAGGGTCGACCCCTAGCCAAGGGTCGACCCCAGGGGTCGCCCCCTGTTGTCTTTATTTTTTGGCCCGCTGGTTGTTGGTTCTGGACTGTGAGGGTCGACCCCAAGGGTCGACCCCTCAGACTGTGGGTCGACCCCAAGGGTCGACCCCTTCAGTAAAAATTCTTAAACAGCAAGCGTTCCTGAGAGGGTCGACCCCAGGGGTCGACCCATGCCTTCTGGGCAGAAAAACCACCCACGAGGGTCGACCCCAAGGGTCGACCCCTTCATTTCTGGGCCGAGCCGTATTTGTTGACCCTTGGAGTTTCGACCTCATGGGTCATTTGTTTTAGGTTGGGGGCCCATGCTTTGCTCCACATTTTGCGGATCTGGTCCCTTGACCATCCCCAGAACTCTCTTAGCATATATAATGTCGCTTGGTTGATGAAAACCCTAAGGGAAAATATCGTATGTTGAGCTGTAAGCTTTCTTTCTAACCCCTTGTGTTGGCAGGTTGAAGTCGCCACCTCCTGACCTGGTTCCAGCTTGAAGAGTGCGTGAAAGTGAAGGGAAGGAGGAGGAGAACTACTTCCATACAAGCCACAGCTACTGGATGCGATCCAAAATCAACCCAAAGCTTCATTCAAGCCAAGATCGTCACCGTGCTGCATAAAGTGTTCGATTAAATTTGTGGAAGTGATAGGGGGAGCTCCAACCATGATAATCCAACCTCTTTTCACTCTTCTCACTTTGAATACCTTGAGTTTAACTTCATCACCTGTTTGTAATCAGTAAATCCGAGATTTGTGTGTGTGTGTTAGTGTTCGACAACACGAACGTGTATGTGTGTTTGTGCTTGCTGTTCTACACAGCGTGTGTGTGTGGTTGCTGTTGTAAACAGCGGGTGTGTGTGTTTCACTGTCTAGTGGAAGTTAATCCTCCGTGTGAGGGGTGGACGTAAGGGACACGATGTGTACCCGAACCACCTAAAAATTCCGTGTGCACTTTGTGGTTTGGTTTTCTACTAAACCGTGTGGGCTTCACGGTGAGGAGAGAATTCAATTGCTTGTTAATAAATCACCCCATCATCACGCATTCACGTGTGTGTTTCTGTTCATGCTAGTTTTGAGTTTGTTGTTTATCTTGCCTTGGTTCCGTGTAGCTCGTTTTTAGTTTTTATTGGGCCATCAATTCACCCCTCCCCTCTTGATTGCCACCCTCCGGGACTCAACATCGAGCATGTGTTCTTAAAGGTCTCTCCGACAAGAGGGATCCGAAGATTTGGCATTCATGGCAAGCTGAGTCCGAGGTACATTGGTCCATTCAAGATTCTAGATAGAGTGGGAGAGGTGGCATATAGACTGGCTTTACCACCGCATTTGTCTGGCGTACACAATGTTTTCCATGTGTCTATGTTGCGGAAATATGTGTACGATCCCACTCATATCATTCAGCAGGTGGATTTTGAACTGAAGGAAGATTTGACCTATGAGGAAAGACCTGTCAAGATTCTGGACCGGAAGCAACAGCAACTCCGGAATCGTTCGATACCGATGGCCAAGATTCAGTGGAGTCGGCGTGGGACCGAAGAAGCTACATGGGAGTATGAAGAGACTATGCGGAAGCGGTATCCCAATCTATTCTAGGTGAGCGATCTTTTTTTCTACTCTCAGTTTTAGTGCAGTGAATTTGGAGGACCAAATTCCTTTAAGTAGGGGAGGGTGTAAGACCCCAAATTATTTAATTGAGCCCAATATTTTTATTAAGCTTTTATTAATTGAGAATATAATTTTATTGAATTAATAATTGAATTTCAGATTTAATAATATTTAATTCGTTAGAAATTGTATAAGTGAAAATCCGACTACCTTATAAAAATCCATAAAAATAGTAAACAGGTTAAGGTCGATGTAGGTAACAACTTTTCCTTCTGGCATTAAGCCATTATAAATCCGTGGTAAGATCTATTTAGAGATTAAGCCCAAAAGTACACACTTTTTGACCCTTACCTAACCTTGGATTAAAACGTGAAATTCGACCTTAATACTGAACTAAATGATCTCAAATCAGTGGCAAATGGAAGGCCACAATGTAAGGAACATTTACTCTCAATCAATTTGAGGTAAACCTAGCCCTAAAACGTGCTGCCGACATAGCTTGGGTCGAGTCAAGGATTCCGGTGCCGTTTCTAAACACGTAACTTGCAGCACCGAATACTCCCAACTCCAAAGGCTCCAGAAGCTCCATGACCTATAGAAACGTAGCTCTTCAAGTCTATTTTCATTTGGTGGCTGTGGGGTTCGCTGAAGTATCAGATCCAAGAAGTTCTTGCTCGATTTGTGAAGGTGTGTCGGTAGGCTGTCGGCTTCCTTCTTCCTTCCTTGTTCCTTCAATTGAGGTAGGAATTCTCAACCAAATTTCGAACATGAATATACCAAATTGTTCCTCTCGACGAGATCTATCCATTGGGACTGAAAGCCCCAATTTTTATCAAGTATCTAAGGAGATATCATGGGTTTTCTAAGGTGTTGTCAAGCTCTTCTTCATTCTAGGGTTTCGAGTTCTCTCTTCAATTTGAGGTAGGTTTAACAGGCCAAACTCTAATTAACTTATATAATGTAATCAGCATGTTATTAGCTTTCATTTAACGTAGAAAGCCCCAATTTTAATTGAGCATGCTTGGAGAATTTTGATTTTTAGTGAGAGCATGTCTAGAACTTAATTTATTTTATGACCCTTAGAGTTAGAGCTTGATTACGGGCTGATTTCGAGTTAGATAACTTGATCCACATATAGCTTATAATACATGGTTGGTTTCAGCATCAAGTCAGCTTTCTTTTGACACCAAAAGCCCCAAATTTCGTTGTGTATGTTGGGAGAATTTTAAGATTTAGTAACAACATCTCAAGGATTAGGTCTTCATGTGATCTTCATAGAATAGGTTAAGATTTAATTAATTTCTGTTGGAATTAGTGTTTCAAATAGCTTGTTTAATGACCCTAGTATGTATATTAATCACCCTAGATCATGTGGTTAAGATCCCAACTCAATTGGACCTCAATTGGGTGAGTTTATGCATTTTCCGGAGCAAAGGCCGTTTCTGTTCTCGCAGGGGTCGACCCCTGGGGTCGACCCATTTCCTCGGTATTCTGGCAGGCCCGAGGGTCGACCCCTGGGGTCGACCCATCTTGCCCCTGCAAGGGGTCGACCCCTGGGGTCGACCGTGGGGGTCGACCCCAGGGGTCGACCCATCTAGCAGGCAGACCCCAGTTTTGCAGGGGTCGACCCCAGGGGTCGACCCATGCACCAGAAACCCAGTTTTCATCGTTTTAAGACCCGTGGATCGATCCGGATCATTAGGGGATCGACATAATTGACTTAGACCTATTGAAAAGTATATTCTGGAAGAACCAGTGACCTATTCATGCACCTTATGATTTCAAATTGCTTTGGTTCCTATGTTCTATCATGATGTAAAAACATGCCATTCATCATCTTAATTGCAATATATACAATGGTTAAATAGAAACCCACATAATTAGTGGTTAATGGTGTAACTAAATCTCTGTTAATACATGCTATTTCCTTCCTGTACAAGCTTGTTCCTTTACCTTATCACCTTGAATTAGCTTTTTGGAAATTATCTTAATGCAAATGATAACGGATAATCTTTGATATATTAACTTGGTGATTAGGATTAAATGGATTGTTAAGTTGCTGTTTTAGTCACTATTACTCCAGTAGAATGTATTACTTACACACTTGAACGGTATACTGTCAGCCGTTCTTTCTTGACCCCACGGATCAAGCTTTGGTCCAGTTCTTGTAATACGGCACCGGAGTGACCGTATCAACCGAGTTTTTATTTGGAATCCAAGGACATGTTAGTCCTTAAATCTCATACTCCTGACAGAAATTCCTCTGATTGATTGGCCATTAAAATTGACTGAATGTCTGGACGTGTGGGACTTTGGGCCCATAAAAATAAATGCCATCGCATCATAAGGGCCTGGTCTGGTCCTGGGGAGAGCGCCCGAAAAATTACTGAGCCCATGGGATGCTAATGACATGGTGGGGCATTACACCGAAATACTTGCTTGCTTGTTGCGTCTATGACAAACATCTCTTGTTACTTGTTACTTGTTACTTGTTACTTGATCGCGAATGAACTTATATTACTTGCTTGTGGCCAATTCCTTACTACTGTCTCTTGTTATATCTCCTGTTGTAAATTCTTGTATCTATTATCCTTGTTAATCATTATCAATTGTATATTTCTTGACCTTGCAAGATCTTTAATTTTGTTTCATTATATCGTCATTATCCTTTTATTGCATTATCCTTTATAGCATGATATTTTAAAAATGTAATTAAACTGTTAATCACTTATACCTGTCTGTTATTTCCTACTGAGCGTCAGCTCATAGTTGTGTTTCCCCCTTTCCAGGCTTTTCAGGTGACGCACTTACCGATGGGGAAGGGCAGGAGTGATGTCATGAGTGTGTCAGTTCTAGTGTGTTAGCAGTGTGTTATCTTACTTTCAGTTGTGTTTTGGAGAGCATTTAGTTTCAGTTATGATTATTGAGTTTTAGTGGTTGTTATTCCAGTTGTAATAAGTTGAATTTGAGGTTATTGTATCAGTTGTGGTTGGTTATTGATCATTTAGTATTTCCATCTTGTAGCACTTGTGTATTGTTTTAGATAGATCTCTCTCTTGTCAGCTCGTTCACGACTGTACGTCCCGATATTCCGCGTCGGGGCGTGACAAAAAGCATGCTGGTTCACAGAAGAATTAACATGTTCAGCATGAGAATTAAATTTTCTTTTAGCAAACCAACATTGAGCAATAACATGTCCCATTTTTCCACAGTGAAAGCATTCAATACTCTTTTTCTAAACATTATGGAATTTCCTATCATGAGACTTTTTAGCATACATTCTTTCATCCCTCTTCATGACAAAGCAGTTATGCATAAAATGACCATGCTTACCACAATAATGATAGTTTACACTCATTGATTTTGGAGCATGGCATTCTTCATGAAAGTTCTTATAATGCATGTTATTGAAGGCCTTTTTATGTGTTTGTTGCACATGATTTTTCTTTTTCTGAAATTTATTCTATTTATGAGTTTTCTCAGTAGTAAACTATTTTGGTGATTGACTAGATATACTAGCCACTTCTGAGCTTCACACAAAAGGAGTGTACAACTGATTCTTAATCACCTCTTTATTCCTAGAGTTATGTCCTGCCCCCTCTCTTGGACTACCAACATCATCTTCCATGGATATTTTCATTTTACCCTTATCTTTTACAGATTTAGGTGAGGATTGGTCCAAATTATTGATTGTATATTTCAGTGAAGCTATGAGGATTTCAGAACTTGTTCTATCCCTTTCACAAGCAGCCAGCTTATCTTTGAATGCTTCATTTTTCTTTTTGTAATTTTCAATTTCTTTTTCTTGAGAAGGAATCACATCTTTTTCTTTCTCAAGGCTGAACAATCTGTTAGACATGACAGTGTTTTGCTCCTTCAGGTTTTCAAATTTATTTATTAACTCTTCATTCTGAACTAGTTCATTGATAGAATTTTGAACATTATTTGATGAATTCAAATTTTCTTCTAGTTTAGAAACTCTTGATAACAAATTTTTATTTGCATCCCTCAAGGAACCAATCAGTTCCTTGTTTATTTCTTCATCAAACAAGCACGCATCATACGATTGTTTTAATTGCGAACAATTTTTGCATGAAGAGTTTGAATCATTTAGCTCAATTATCTTTTTCAACTTTTTATTTTCAGATTTTATTTTCTTATTACTATCTAGCAATTTATTATAAAGAATTATCAGATCATCAAAAGTAAGTTCCTCAGATTTAGAGCTTACTTGGGACAATGTCTCATCTTGTTGATCACTTCTACTTGCCATGAGACATTTGTCCTCCTCCTCGTTGTGGATGCGAATCCAATATGTCCCTTGCAGTGCTGCAGCCTGAGACAAAAGGAAAGATATCAGAATCAACTGCAACTTTCATCAACTTTAGAGCTCTAACATTTTCATCATTCTTCAACTTGTGAATAGCAGTCCACTTGGACTTGTCCTTAGGAAGTTTATGTGGACCATGTGAAATTATTTTCAATAGCTTAGAATAAACAGAGTTAACAAACTTGCGCAGTGTGCATAGCCAGAATTTAAGTTGTGAACCACTAAACACAGGGGGATGAGCCATTAAAATCAAATCAAATCAATAATCCAAAAATAATGAATGCACCAAAATAGAAGGATCTACTCTGCAGACTATTAGATCTGATCAATCAGAGACCAGCTTTGATACCAATTGTTAGGTGAAAGGACGAGATCTAGAGGGGGGTGAATAGATCGCTCTATAAAAATTATGCTCAATTAAAAACTCTATACCAATAGAGATGAGAACCACCAGATATAGATAGACCAATTAGTGATCCAATGCGCTCACAGAAGCAAATCAATCAAGCAAAGCTAAATCAGACAATTAGAGATTCTGTCAGACACATTCTCGAACACTTAGAAGATGGTCACAGGACTAAATAAAAATATGAGATTCACTCAATTCAAACTATATATATATATATATATATATATATATATATATATATATATATATATATATATATATATATATAGCGAAAGGAACTTAGCCAACCACACGAATCAAACAACCACTATATGCCAGTATATCAAGCTCGGCATTCAGCTCACACACTAACCTACAAAGAGGGTAGAAGATAAGGAATGTACGCACAACCAACCCACGGTAGACAAGGATTTTTAGGTGGTTCGGTCTGTAACCCACAGACCTACGTCCACCCCTCACTTAACCCGTGTGAGGCTTTCCTTGCAAATGCAAGAACATGGAAACCACTCCACAACAACCGCTGATACACAACTTCGGGGAACTAATTCTAATGACCGCTGATCCACAACTTTGGGGAGCTAATCCCAAACCACTGAGCTTCACATCTTGCTTAACAAGGAACAGATACTCTACAACTACTGAGCCTCACAACTTGCTTACGAGGAACAAATCTTCAACCGTTGATGCACAACTTTGACCTGATCTCAAAATAGAGTATCGGAAGAACCAAAAGGAACGAGAAATCAAAACAAGATAACAAAGAAAAATAACAAAGCAAATTTAGCTCCGAAGAACACAACGACTCTGGATTTGATCCACGAGTCAATATATGAACATATCTTCAATTTGGCTCTGGCTACACTTAAAAACTTCTCTCACGAACTGGGTCTGTTGATCTGAAACTAGGCTCTCAATCTCTCTCTTGTTCCTTCTTCTTCTTCTCTTAGACTCTCTCTCAATTTTCATCATCGAACTAATCTGCTCATTCTTCTCTTTTTCTTTTTCGCACCTCCTCAATCTTCGCAACCCTTCTATTGCAGCAACATCTTCTTCGGAGGAAGAAGACCTATATTTATAGACCAGATAATGTGATTTTCTGAATTTTTCTTGTCCAAAATAACTTCCCGCCATTTGTTCATCTGATAATTAGAATATTCTCTTTAGAAGCCACGTCAGAAATAATTGGATCATGTGCCAATCATTTGCCTTCGACCTTGGAGCGTGTGGTAGACTCAAGTCTTTTGCAATTCAGCTTCTCATGCTATTTGTCAGCCTTACATGGCATTTTACACCCTTAGAAGGCTCTTTGTAAGCCTTATTGGCTATTTGTCACCCTTATCGTTGAGAGCCATCACCTTAGCCAATTCACCTTTGAGCTTTAGGCGTCGCCTTAAGTTATTTGTCATCACTAAAGGCTCATTTCTCACCCTTATGTGCTCATTTGTCACCGTTACTCCCACATTCTTCACCCTTATCGATCACTTGTCTCCTTTAGGCACTTATTTGTCACCCTTATTCTTGAAGTGTCGTCGCCTACGTCTTTCTTTCACCTTCTTCATGCTTCTCAGCCACAACTCCCATTTATCAATGTTACCCATCTATTTATCACTGTTATTTTGTATTTGTCAGCCTTAAACATGTATTTATCACCCTTATCTATGATAGGTCATCACCTTTGAACATGGGTTACTGTAGGAAGCTTTACAGGTCATTTGCTGTCGTTAAGTGCCATTAGTCACCCTCAGTGACTTCATTTCACCTTTGAAGCTTGGAAGACTACTCTCTTGTGAATCTGCTACCAGATCAGCCCCCCTTATAATCTTTTCTTCTCTTCTCGTGCTGAACGAGCTTCATGAAACTCCTAGAGTTGCTTCTACTAGAACCCATCACAGTCGAATCCCTTTTAAACTGAGTATAAAATTCTTCCTTTGATCTTGAAGGGATTTATCAGTGTCGTCCAAGGCTTAATGAAGCTCCAAATCTAAAATTATGGGGTTTATAATCCCATCCACAGCTTTGGGGAACTAATCTCAAACTGCTGAGCTTCACAGCTTGCTTAACGAGGAACAGATCCTCTACAACTGCTGAGCCTCACAGCTTGCTTACGAGGAATAAATCCTCAACTGCTGATGCACAGCTTTGACCCGATCTTAAAACAGAGTATCAGAAGAACCAAAAGGAACGAGAAATCAAAACAAGATAACAAAGATAAATAACAAAATAATATTAGCTCCAAGAACACAATGACTCTGGATTTGATCCACGAGTGAATATATGAACAGATCTTCAATTTGGCTCTGGCTGCACTTAAAAACTTCTCTCACGAACTGGGTCTGCTGATCTGAAATTGGGCTCTCAATCTCTCTCTCTTTCCTTCTTCTTCTTCTCTCAGACTCTCTCTCAATTTCCTTCATCAAACTAATCTGCTCATTCTTCTCTTTTTCTTCTTCGCAGCTCCTCAGTCTTCGCAACCCTTCTATTGCAGTAGCATCTTCTTCGGAGGAAGAAGCCCTATATTTGTAGACCAGATAATGTGATTTTTTGAATTTTTCTTATCCAAAATAACTTCCCGCCATTTGTTCATCTGATAATTGGAATATTCTCTTCAGAAGCCATGTCAGAAATAACTGGATCACGTGCCAATCATTTGCCTTCGACCTTGGAGCATGTGGGAAACTTAAGACTTCTACAATTCAGCTTCTTAGGCTATTTGTCAGCCGTATTGGCTATTTATCACCCCTATTTTTGAGAGCCGTCGCCTTAGCCAATTCACCTTTGAGCTTGAGGCGTCGCCTTAAGTTATTTGTCACCACTAAAGGCTCATTTGTCACCCTTATGTGCTCATTTGTCACCGTTACTCCCTCATTCTTCACCCTTATGTTCTTTATCTGGCAAGCTTCTAGAGTCGACTCCAAATGCATCCTGAGTCGACTCTCCATCTTTGCATTTCAAGCCTTTCAGCCTGGCTGTCCATTAACACCCTTATGAGGCTATTTTTCACCCTTATGGCCTATTTGTCATGTTGAAGTTGTTTGTCACTTTGCTGCCCTTGACTGACTGAAAGAACTCGGCCTTGACTAGCAGACTTTAACTGGCTTGAGAGGTTTGACATTAGGTGGTTGACTTTGACTGGTTGAATGCTGACTAGAGTCGACTTCGAAGCCTCATGATGTCGACTCTTCTTCTTGGATTTTCACTTTCTCAGCATTGCCACTTATTTGTCACCACTAAAGGTCTATTTGTCACCCTTAAGCTTCAATTGTCACCTGTAGGCTCTTATTTGTCAGCGATAGATGCCATTCTTCATCTTCTTTGCTTTAGCCAACGAGTAACTTCTTATGTGCCACTAGCTCAGCAAATCTTGTCACTGTTGGCTTCTGCTGAAGGTTGCTTGTGCCAGAGTTCTTGTTCCACTGCTTGTACCACTGCCATTGCTACACTACAATCATGAACTCCATTGAATTGGCTTAACCTTTGCGATCCTTTGAGACCTGTTCTTATCAGAATTCAAACACATTCTTCTACACATAATGAGATCATAAAAGCAATGCATTAAAATCAATGCACCAATGCACCGATATCAAACATATGACTTCATTACTAAAAACATGAATCAATCCCATGCATGCACATGCAGACTCGTGACGAGTCATAGTGTTTGACATCATCAAAATCACAAGGACACAACAATCTCCTCATTTTTGACGATGGCAACACTATGAGTCATTATGACCATTATCACCAAATTAACACACAAGACATGCTAACATACTGACTCATATCAAACTATTCTCCCCCTTTGACATCATCAAAAAGATGAAATAGTTTGATATACTCAGTGAAAACGTTCTCCCCCTTAGACATGGAATCAAATGCCTATCAATTGAAATGTGAAAAACTATTCTCCCTCTTGATAGATGATTACATAAGAAAATGAACACACACATCTCCCAGACTGATCAAATCATCTCCCCCTTTGACAAAAGAGAGTGGTTTGAATAGAAGTGTAGAAGCTAGAGATGATTGAAACAATGAAAGTGCTAGAGTTGAGACTCAACTAGAAAGGAGTTATGACAAGAAGGCTTCAACAGCAAGTTCAGGAAAACTTAGAAATTCAGTCAATGGATATATCATCAAAAGTACGAGTATGAAATGATTTCAACCAAGGACAATTGAGGTCATGAGCACAGCATGTCATGAAGTAGTGAGAAAACATCAAGCACAATCTGATATCAATCTGAATAGACAGTAAGACAATGTGTGTTACATAAGCATCAGCAAATAATTTCCAGTAAATATTTCAAAAGTGGATTATTCAAGAAGGTTTTCAATCTAATACCAATTTCATAAATAAGAAACTAATGAATTTTCAGACTCTTCCATTATAAGTACCTTATGATATGTTCCTTATTTAACAGCATTGTTCAAACGAAATGGGTTCTTAGTTTTGCAATGACATTTGCAAACAGCTTTGCATTCAAGTTCTAATAGAAATGAACCAAGATTTCACATTAGCACCTTGTTTATTCTTCATCAATCATACTTATCCAAGTTCAATGACTCCCTTGGGAGTTACCAAAGTTAGTATTCAGGATAAACATGCATGAGATTTTTGATTTAATTTTTGGCTTTCAGCAATTTTGTTTTAGCTACCGAAAATATATTTTCTTTTGCTCAACAAATTTTTAAGAGCAATCAAGTCCAGCACACACTTTGTATCTTGAGGATACACGTTGTTTAGATGCCAGTATCCCTAGGTCCTTAGTTTGCCTAACTGTCATGCTTTAAATAAAACAGAGGTAGCATAGTCACCTCATGACAAATCTCAGCTCATTTCATGATGAGTGAGATATATTTCTCAGTGAGCAGGCCATTGCCCTGCCTAGATTTTCATTAGATTTTTTGCAGAGTTAACATGGCACTTAATGACACAGTCCACTAGACTTCAAGGTCAAGGGACATGGTTTCTCAGAGAACCATTATCATTGCTCTGACAATTTTAACCCTTAGGAATATCAGATTATCTGATGTTTAAAAGTAATACTCAACTTGAGTATCTCAACCAAAGATAGCCATGATTTCAGAATTTTCAGATTTTTAGAAGAATTTTCCAGGGCACAACAAGTAAAAGTTGGTTAAGGTCTATTAAAATTGAACACGTATATTTTGGAGACATTCATCTTTAAACTTGATGAAACCATTAAAGTCAAACCAGCAAATTATTTTGGATAATCATAAGATTGTATAATAGAAGATTCCTAATTTTGAATGTTCAGATTTATGATCATGGTACCTAGATTGGAACCTTTCTGAATATAAGACAGTTCAAGGAATTTTTCAAGGATGTTCAACAAAGAACAATAGGAAAAAAGTTTTCAAGGATAAGCACAATAAGTGGCAGACAATAGGCATATGGGTTTCAAAGATATGACGAGAGTACCCACTCATGCAACAAATAACATTGATTTCAGAAATGCTCACAGTCATTGAGCAGACAATAGATGTGGAAGTATTGGCTCAAGATATGGCAGCCGCTTTAAAGAATGAGCACAATAATGAGCAGACATATAGAAGACTAGCTCATGGGTATGATAGTCTTGAGCTCAAGGTTATGGCAGGGCCAACCAATATGTGTTGTAAGCAGATAAAAAGATTTAAAGAATGATTCCATTGATACCAACAGAGGCGAAAGATTTTCAGGGTGACAAGTTCAAAAATATAGCAATGATATCCAAGGAAGTGACAAACACATGAAAGTAGCATATGTTTATGCTTCACTGTGTATACAGCAGATTCATAGAAATTCCAAAGGAGATCAACTCTCATGGAAGTGATAAACAAGAAGTGCAAGAAAGGCACATGCTCTCCTCCCGAGCCAAGGCAATTCAATATAGTTTTAGACGAAACTCCCCCTCAGCAAATGTAGGGAGCTGGCAGATAGGCGCCAACAAGAACAAAAATGACAATTTTGAGCTAATGAACTAAGAAATGACAGCTCTGGGGTGAGAATAAAAAAATATTGATCAGGCAATATTATGCTTATGAGCAACCTAATGCACATGAACATTCCTGAATTTTTTTGTTTTGCGGAATCTTGCTGAAATACTTTGAATCACATTGTGCTTAGAATTATTACAATGTTATACCCCGAGATCCGATTCCTAATTTATGGGCATATTTTTTTTCTTTTCTTCCCTCGGACCTCGGGACATTACGTCGTACGTATCATGGAAGCATATATATATATATATCAATGTATATACACAAGAGAGAGAGAGAAACCATAGTTACAAGGAATGGAAATAACATCATAACCACTCATATTTCAAAGGCTACATGTCCATTGTACAACTTCATATGAGTCCATACAAGGCCACCAACCCACAACTAGCCATAACATGAAAGATAGATATCCGCAGTCTACCCCGACGTAGGCGAAACCAAACTACTCCTTGTTGTGTCTCTGTGATTTTGATCATGCCAATATTATGTCTTACTGTATATATTCTTGATCATATAAATTGATGCATTCATTGGTGATCTGATCATTTATAAGAGTATGAGATATGTCAGAACATGTTCTTAAGATGATTCAAAAAGTCATGAAAAGAAACTCAATAGTCAACACCAACAGACAGCAAGTCAACATCATTGGTCAAATGTGAGTCAACCTCTGATAGGTAAAGTCAATGCACATACAAGTCTGATACACATCCAGGTCAATACAGATATCTCAGATTTCTATTTAGTGCAAAGTCAATGATAGTTCCAGTCTTGGCTGACTAAGGTCGATGCTAGCTGCACTTCACGCATACACAGGGTCGATGCTAGCTAGCTCGGTGCAGGTTCCTGTTGATGCACGCATGATAAGGGCCAATGCATGTTTGTGCCTCGGTGCAAGTTTTTCCTTTATGCACTATCGGTGCATGTTCCTGTTGATGCACGCATGATAAGGGCCAATGCATGTTTGTGCCTCGATGCAGGTTTTTTGCTTTATGCACTCTACAGTCAGTGCATGTTCATGTTTTGGCCTAATGCATATAGGGTCGGTGCATATGAGCACTCAGTGCATGTTTAAGGTCCTTGCAAGTCTTTGCATACATCACATGTAGGTCGGTGCAAGTTTTTACATTCACACATGGTCGGTGCACACTCACAAGGTCTGTGCACTTTGTGTCTTAAGTCATAAAACGTAGGTAAAGGAGTCGGTACGAATTCCACAAGGTCGGTGCAGACTTCGTTCTGCACACATATAACGTTGGTGCAAGTGTTGTAGCTACACGCATGCTAGTCAGTGCACGTTTGTGCTTCAGCATATATAGTCGGTGCATGCTTTGCATCGCATTGCATGTAAGGTCCGTGCAATATACTGTAGCACACTCAATCTTCCATATTAGGGTCGATGCATGTTTCATCTCATGCATGTATAGTCAGTGCATCGATTGGCATTTGGCTAACAAGGTCGGTGCACCTTGATTCCTTCAGCAAGCATGGTCGGTGCATCTTTGGTAGCGAAGAGAGGTCAGTTCACATTAGGTCTGTGCACATTTGGTTCAGGGTCGGTGCATATATGGTTTCAAGGTCTATGCACATCTTGCACTGACTTGAAATGTAGGTATATGTTTCAGTCTTAAGCATGCAATGAATGAGTCTGTGCAGGCTTTGCATTAAGTATACTTAGTCTATGCATACCCTTGTCTGTGCATACCTACACGCATGAATAGGTATGTGCATATACCACATTAGATCTGTGCATACCCTCTCATGTGTGCATCAAGTTTGTGTATAATTCATATATGAACTAAGTCTCTGACATTACTTATCCACTCATGCTTACAAGCTATTTGACGAAATGCCTCTCTTATGACTGACAGGTTAAAGACAGCACGTGAGGTCGAGCTAAGACCAGGCATGTGTTCCCAGAAATAATGATTGGCACGTGACCCTAGGGAAGCATCTTCTGCCTTGTGGATTCTCTGGAAAAGGGGGCACGAGCCCAACATACGCCTGAGGCATGAGTGCGTGGGACTCCAGGTCTGAAGCCCTATAAGAACACATCATCTGCAATCAAAGGACCCTAACGGGAAAAAAAAAAGAAGAAGAAGAACCAATGAGTGAGTAGCAAGAAAGAAAGAGAAAGGAAGAGAGACGAGATGAGAAGAGAATAGAGAGAAGAAGAGAGAGCCTTCCCTGAAGATCAGAGTTGTATTGGCCTCTGGATCAAATCCAAGCCAAGTTGCTCCTACGAAGCTACATTTATTTCTATTTCTCCTTTTGTTTTTCATTTGTTCTTTCCATTTTCATTAAGTGTTCTTCCGATCCTCTGGTTTGAGGTCGGGGTTTCTCCTGTGGACTCAGGAGAAGGGAGACTGTGTCTCCGGTTTGCAAGTGGCGGGGTGTCACTTGTGGTTTCCCTCTGGGTTTCAGAGGAAGGGAGACTTGGGTCTCCGGTTGTGAGTGGCTGGGTGTCACTCATGATTTTCCCTATGGTTTGGAGGAAGGGAGACTGTGTCTCCGGTTGCTAGTGACAGGCTGTCACTAGTGGTTCCCTCCGGTTTGGAGGAAGAGAGGAGAGTGTTCCTCTAGGTCAAGCTATAAGGCAGCATTTGTTGCAGATTGAGTCTGCTTTTAACTCTAGCTTGTGCTAGTGGAATCCTCACTCGGTTTGAGTGAGAGGTGGACGTAGGCAGACTGTGGGTCTAGCCGAACCACCTAAAATTCTGGTGTTCCGTGGTTTGCTTTGTGAGTTTGATCCTACCTTCTACTTCTCTCACAGGGACCCTTGTCAGGTTGGGTGTGCGCCGCCTGTTCGATTCATTGATTGCCTGATTCGTCAAATCTGTGGAGTAGTTGATTTGTGCGCGTGTGCTTCAGTATCATTCCCCACTAGTTTACATATCACCTTTAAAGAATTCAAGGTCATCCCTGTGTTGTTTTCTATTCTGAAAAATTTACGTTGTCTTGCTTGGTGCTTTACTGTGTTTTCTCAGATTGGTAGTTCATCTAGTTGAAAGAAGTTCAGACTTAACAATGTTTAAATCGGCAAATCTATTTATTTAAGATCCATTCACCCCCCCTCTGGATCCAACAAGTGGTATCAGAGCAGGTTACTGGCTTTTCAGATTCAACGATCTGTAGTAATTCCTGGTGTTTCTAGGTGGTTTCTTCCTCTATTTGCCCTTTACTATTACTGGTCGTCTGCTTCGATTTGCTAATGACTCATCCTCCAGTTTTTAATGGGACTGATTTCCCTAACTGGCTTGGCAGTCTGTGCACGTTCATAAATTCAGTGAATCCTAACCTCTGGAATCTTGTTTCCAAAGGTCCACACAGAATGCCTAAAGATGTGTCCAAATGGACGGACAAGAATAGAATGAAAAATAATGAAAATATGAGAGTTCTCAACATTTTAAGAAGGACTGTTGATTATGACATCTTTCCATTTGTTATAAATTGCAGGTCTGCTAAAGATATCATGGACAAATTGATGGCAGCCTATAAGAGAAGTGATGACATCTACTTGATGGTTAATGAGAGCTACCATAGTAGTGATCAAGATGAGTTCGAAGATGCCGAAGAGGTAAACAATCCATTCTCTAGTTACACTTTAGATGATTGGGAAGATGCCTATGCCAACCTGTTAGAATCTTATGAAAAACTTGGGAAGAAGAATAAAAGTCTAAAAAAGAAGTTAAATAATCTAGAGAATCCTAACTCTATAGGTGAAAACATTGAAAGTCTGAAAACTGAAAATGAAATATTCAGAAGATAATTGTCGAATCTAGATGCAATCAATTCAGAACCCGATGAAGTCAAATCTGAAAATGAAAAACTCAAAAAATAATGTCAGGAATCTGAACAAAGATTAATCAATCTTGAAAGTGAAAATAGATTGACCACTAAAAAATTTGAGGCTATTAGAGCTGTCAATTTAAAGTTTCAGGAAAACCTTGAAAAATATGAACCAGAAAACCAGCAAGAAAATGTAAAAAAAAAAACAGAGTTTCCTAATTGATGTTTTGTTTGATGACGATAAGCTTGAGGAGGAGAACACTAAATTGAAAGCAGAAACTGAGAAATGGAGAAAAGAAAATGAGGAATTGAAACAGTTGAATACTGCTATGTCGGAAAGACTTCTTGTCTTAGAAAAAGGAAAATGTGTTCTTGATGAAAATCAAAATGAGCTCGAACTGAAACAAGAAGTTGAAACCCTCAAAAATCTGAATGATGCAATGTGTCAACAAATTAAGTCCTGTGAAGAAGAACTGGCCAGTTATGAGTTTAGTATCCTAGCTCTCCAACAAGAAAATAATGATCTTAATGAATCCTTGTCTAGATTTGTTGAAGGAAGGAACAATTTAGATAAGCTTCTTGGAAGCAAGGTTAATTTTCAGAAGGAAGGGTTAGGCTATAATGATGTAATTAAAAAGTGTTTTGGAAACAAAACTCAAACATCTTTTGTTTCCAGTTCTAATACTCACAATTCTCTGGACCAACCTGTCTTTCAGTTTACTACTTAGAAAATTTTGAAAACAACCGAAAAACTAAAGAACAAAATTGTTTCTACCACCTCTTTGCATGTTCCCCATAAGACATCCTCACACACACATGCATACAAAAAGAAAGTGATTTGTCATTACTATCACAAGATTGGCCATGTGATGCACGAGTGTAAAGTGATGGAAAAGGATGATCTAAATGCTAGTAAAAGGCATGCTAGGAAAACTTATCTTAGAAATCATGATGTTCAGAAAAAGGGGATTCAATGTTATTGCTGTGGCAAATTAGGCCACATTACAGCCCACTGTTGGCATGCTCAGGGAAGGAGATTTAACTCTGAATTTGTTAAATTCCTTATGAATCAAGATGCTTTCAGCAAAATAAAATATGTTTTCAAAGGAAAATTTATTTCATGTTTTGAGTGTGGAAAACCAGGCCACAAAATTGCTGATTGCTGGCTAGCTAGGAATACAAAATAAAGTTTCCATGATAAAAATAGATACTTCCATGAAAATGCACATAGATCCCATGTTAATGTTAATGTGCACAAAAAGTGTTCAGAATCTGGTTTATCATGTCACTACTGTGGTCTAGTTTGGCATTCTATGAACAATTGCTCTTTGATGATATTTGATAATTCAAAAGCCCAAAGGTTGTGAAAAACACCCATCAGAGGTGCTACTAACCATGCAGGACCCAAGAACTCTTGGGTACCTAAATCCGCAAAATAAGAATCTATTTTGCAGGAGTGCCTTGGGATGGAGAATAAAAAGGGGGCTTAATAAATCAAGGCGCTCAAGTAAGGTAAAACCCAAACTCTGCTGTTTACAGGCTTGTCCACCTGAATTTTTGTTTAGCTGAACATCGTGCTTAATATGTCAATTAAGATCTCACGCATACATGTCCACAACTGCATCTGCCATTTGCAGTCTTTTCTGTTTATGCACTTGCTGGGTGATCTGTGCATATATGAGGCTAAAGGGTTGTCTGCATTTGATGCATACATATGCCAATTGCAGTTGTTTGATATTTGTTAAAATGCATAATCACTTAAAACAAATTGCATTTCTGAAAAATCTAAAAAGTTGGAATTTGATCCCTGCATGCTGTCACATGTATAAAATGCTCATTTCCACACATGCTCATTCACATACATATTATCTTAGCGAACTATCATAAGAAAAATTTGAAGATGCACATAAGACTGCACTTTGCACTGCATTGCTATGCATGACCCGATGGTATATTAAATGGTATGCTGGGAAAAGGACATATTATCTCTGTCTGAAAACTCACATCATGCGTAGAGGCTAGCCTCCGCCAAGTACTGAGGGTCAAGTCTTCATATAGAGCAGTCTAGACTTTCATGAGTATGAATTTTAAAATCCTTTGCTTAGCCTTCATTGCATAAGCTGCATAAAGTTAGTGCATTTGCATACATGAGTTAATTACATATTATTTCTAAAGAAAATTCCAAAAGATTGGTTCACTTCATAAAGACAGGGGGAGCATACAAAAGTGTTTGAGATGCATGGTGAGTCCGTTGTTCTATCTCTATCTGAAACCTTTACTGTCTAATCTTTGTTCTTCCAGCAACTCACATCAATAATTGATTTCAGTTGGTTTCATTTGCCTTCACCTATCATTTGAACTCACATGAACATTAAACATCTGCCATGTTCTCAGCTTACTGATCTTAAATGTTTCTCAAACTCCCTGAATATCCATGGTTGCACATATCTTTGAAATTCTCTGTCAAACTTGAAATACTGTTGTTGTCTACAAAAATCTTGTTGAAATCTCATGGTCATTTCCTTGAAATCTGTAGCCTTATTACAATAAACCAGGTCATCTTTGCTACATGCTTGAAATTCATGTGCCTTCACATACATGCATGCTCCTTGATGCTTGTGTCTCAATTCACAACTTGACTGCTACTGAATCTTATTGAAAATTCTGAAACTAGAGAAGATTTCAATTTGTGTACCTTGATCATAAATCTGAAAAACATATGTACTAGGAATCTTCCATTATATGGAACTATGAATGTTCTGAAAATATCAAATTGGTTTAAGTTTAATGTATTTTTAGTTTGCTTCTTAAATGCCATGAAAATATCTGAATCAGTTTTTAATAAACTTTAACCAACTGTTTCATGTTATTTTTTGAAAAACCTTCTGTAATCTGAAATATTGAAATCATGACCTATTTGGTTGAAATGCATGAAATCTGTATTATTTTTAAACAAGTCTTTCTTCAAAACCTTATGGGTAGCTGTATCTAAATGCTAATTCAGTTATGTAAATGGCAGAGCAATGGTTAAATGCGCTGAGAAACAAGGATCCTTGTCAAAGACAATGGCCCCAAAGTCATGATGCTTCTTGGCTAACTCTGTTCAGAAAATTAACAAAGGTTGGTTTCACTCAGTATCTAGGGGTACCTATGTCTGGTAAACGTGTACCCTTACGCAAAAAGGTGATGTCTATGCCTGAAACAGAATGGTACATTCTGCTGAGTAAGCTAGGGGTACTGGCGTCTAATCGGCGTCTACCTTTACGATGAAAGGCATGAATTATTCCTGACTGTTCTGAAAATAAAAAAAAATGAAAATCTTTGCTGAACCCAAAAGGTGAAAATTCAGATATGTCAAATTGTTTAACCTCAATACTCATGATTATTTTTTCTAAAGATGTCATTGAAATAGATTGAGTAAGATGTAGGGAGGTTTATCAACATGTTAACATGAGGGCTTGGTTCACTTTTATTAAATATGAATTCAGATATGAGTAAAGAACTTCATTGACAAACTGTATATGCATCATATTTAAACCATGCTATTCAATAAAGATTCACTCATAAGCCCTTATAATGGAAGACTCTGAAATATTCATACTCTTGGATTTATGATATTGGTATCTCATTGAAAACCTTGATTGAAGGTCATTGAAAACCTTGTGCTTAGTCTTTATCATTGCTCACTGACTAATCTTCAATCGGTCATGACCTGAACTCTTATTTGTTTGATCATGTGTCTTTGCTAATGCTCTCTTTGACCTTATGACTTGTCCACTTGATCTGCTTAATCTTGACTAGTGCTTTGAATCTCTTCCAAGCATACTAATTTGTCCAAAGAGGGACATTCTCTATTTAAGGGGAAGTATGAGTTATTCCTTCAGTCAATTGATGCATGTGCTCGCATTGTTCATACTGGTCTGCACATTACTTTCTATACCTTCCTTTTTGATGTTGTTAAAGGGGGAGAATTTAAGTGACTATGTAGACTATCATAGTCTGAGTCATTTTCTGATCTGTCAGATGCTCATTGTTGATCATCATGAACTTGTTGCAATGACTCATAATATTGCCATCATCAAAAAGGTGGAGATTGTTGTCTCTCCATGATTTGATGATGTCAATATTATGTCTTACTGTATATATTCTTGATCATATAAATTGATGCATTCATTGGTGATCTGATCATTTATAAGAGTATGAGATATGTCAGAACAGGTTCTAAAGATGATTCAAAAAGTCATGAAAAGAAAGTCAACGGTCAACAGCAACCGACAGCAAGTCAACATCACTGGTCAAATGTGAGTCAACCTATGACAGGTAAAGTCAATGCACATACAAGTCTGATACACATCCAGGTCAGTACAAATATCTCAGATTTCTATTTAGTGCAAAGTCGATGCTAGTTCCAGTCTTGGCTGACTAAGGTCGATGCTAGCTGCACTTCACACATACACAGGGTTGATGCTAGCTAGCTCGGTGCATGTTCCTATTGATGCACGCATGATAAGAGCCAATGCACGTTTGTGCCTCGGTGCAGGTTTTTGCTTTATGCACTATCGGTGCATGTTCCTGTTGATGCACGCATGATAAGGGCCAATGCACGTTTGTGCCTCGGTGCAGGTTTTTTGCTTTATGCACTCTACAATCAGTGCATGTTGATGTTTTGGCCTAATGCATATAGGGTCGGTGCATATGAGCACTCGGTGCATGTTTAAGGCCCGTGCAAGTCTTTGCATACAGCACATGTAGGTCGGTGCAGGTTTTTACATTCACACATGGTCGGTGCACACTCACAAGGTCTGTGCACTTTGTGTCTTAAGTCATAAAACATAGGTATAGGAGTCGGTGCTAATTCCATAAGGTCGGTGCAGACTTCGTTCTGCACACATATAACATCGGTGCAAGTGTTGTAGCTACACGCATGCTAGTCGGTGCACGTTTGTGCTTCAACATATATAGTCGGTGCATGCTTTGCATCACATTGCATGTCAGGTCCGTGCAATATACTGTAGCACACTCAATCTTCCATATTAGGGTCGATGCATGTTCATCTCATGCATGTATAGTCAGTGCATCGATTGGCATTTGGCTAACAAGGTCGGTGCACCTTGATTCCTTTAGCAAGCAAGGTCGGTGCATCTTTGGTAGCGAAGAGAGGTCGGTGCACATTAGGTTTGTGCACATTTGGTTCAGGGTCGGTGCATATATGGCTTCAAGGTATGTGCACATCTTTCACTGACTTGAAATGTAGGTATATGTTTCAGCCTTAAGCATGCAATGAATGAGTCTATGCAGGCTTTGCATTAAGTATACTTAGTCTGTGCATACCCTTGTCTGTGCATACCTGCACGCATGAATAGGTCTGTGGATATACCACATTAGATCTATGCATACCCTCTCATATGTGCATCATGTCTGTGCATAATTCATATATGAACTAAGTCTCTGACATTACTTATCCACTCATGCTTACAAGCTATTTGATGAAATGCCTCTCTTATGACTGACAGGTTAAAGACAGCACGTGAGGTCGAGCTAAGACCGGGCACGTGTTCCCATAAATAATGATTGGCACGTGACCCTAGGGAAGCATCTTCTGCCTCGTGGATTCTCTAGAAAAGGGGGAACGAGCCCAACATATGCCTGAGGCATGAGTCCGTGGGACTCCAGGTCTGAAGCCCTATAAGAAGACATCATCTGCAATCAAAGGACCCTAACGGGAAAAAAGAAGAAGAAGAAGAACCAATGAGTGAGTAGCAAGAAAGAAAGAGAAAGGAAGAGAGACGAGATGAGAAGAGAATAGAGAGAAGAAGAGAGAGCCTTCCCTGAAGATCAGAGTTGTATTGGCCTCTAGATCAAATCCAAGCCAAGTTGCTCCTATGGAGCTACATTTGTTTCTGTTTCTCCTTTTGTTTTTCGTTTGTTCTTTCCATTTTCATTAAGTGTTCTTCCGATCCTCTGGTTTGAGGTCAGGGTTCTTCCTGTGGACTCAGGAGAAGGGAGACTGTGTCTCTGGTTTGCAAGTGGCGGGGTGTCACTTGTGGTTTCCCTCTAGGTTTCAGAGGAAGGGAGACTTGGGTTTCCGATTGTGAGTGGCTGGGTGTTACTCACGGTTTTCCCTATGGTTTGGATGAAGGGAGACTGTGTCTTCGGGTGCTAGTGACGGGCTGTCACGAGTGATTCCCTCCAGTTTGGAGGAAGAGAGGAGAGTGTTCCTATGGGTCAAGTTGTAAGGCAGTGTTTGTTGCAGACTTAGTCTGCTTTGAACTCTAGCTTGTGCTAGTGGAATCCTTACTCGGTTTGAGTGAGGGGTCGACGTAGGCAGACTGTGGGTCTGGCCGAACCACTTAAAATTCTGGTTTTCCCTGGTTTGCTTTGTGAGTTTGCTCCTGCCTTCTACTTCTCTCACAGGGACCCTTGTCCGGTTGGGTGTGCACCGCCTGTTCGATTCATTGATTGCCTGATTTGTCAAATCTGTGGAGTGGTTGATTTGTGTGCGTGTGCTTCAGTATCATTCCCCACTAGTTTACAGATCGCCTTTAAAGAATTCAAGGTCATCTCTGTGCTGTTTTATATTCTGAGAAATTTGCTTTGTCTTGCTTGGTGCTTTACTGTGCTTTCTCAGATTGGTAGTTCATCTAGTTGAAAGAAGTTCAGACTTAACAATGTTTAAATCAGAAAATCTTTTTATTTAAGATCCATTCACCCCCCCTCTAGATCTAACACTCCTCCGCAGTAGCCACCTCCTCGACCTCCTTTTCAACATCCCCTGAAACTTGTGTCACAGGGGGGTGAGTGTGACACTCAGTAGGTAGCCTAATCAAATTGGGGTTAACTCACATACATATAACCAATCTTTTGTTGTATATCTATCTCAGTGTTTTTGATGATAACAAAACCAAGGACCTTTGGTGGCTCTCCTGTTTGGAATCCTTGACCCAAGTGTTTTTCACACGTTTTCAAGGCCGGATTTTTTCATGCTTTTGCTTAAGGTTTTAGCCTTCCGAATGGGCTTTCTAAGATCTCAAATGAACTTGACATTTCCCATAAACATGCATCCAATTCATGTCTCAATCTTATGGATATGGTTCTCTGGGCTAAACTCTTATTTTTCTGGTTTTTTGATAGTCCGGTCGACCACCAGCATGACCCCGGTCGACCTGAAATAACAGAATGTAATTCTCTACAGTCTGTCACAGTGGCGGTCGACCGCCCCTCAAATCCCTGTCGACCGGATTTCCCAGGGACCGGCCACCTGCAGGTTTCTCAGTGGCGGTCGACCGCCAGCCCCTACAGGTCGACCGCCAGCCCCGAGCTGCCAACAATTGTTGACTTTTTAACCTTTCGAGATAAGCCACTCTCATGGGAATTGTTTAATCCCTAAGCTACCAAACTCTCCAGATATTGTGGATCTGGTCTGGGGGAGGCCTTGGACCATTCAAGAACCTATATAACTTATACAAGAGGGTTTGGAAAACCCTAATGCTCAAGGAAGATCAAAGGGAGGCTGCCAAGAGGAAGAGAAGGGTTTTGGCACTGTAGACGTGAACAGTGCTCCGAGAGAAGTTCTTCATCCTTCTTCATCAAGTCAAGTGAAGATCAGCCCAATGATTCAAGCTGCATCCAAAGCATCCAACCATCTATTAAGGGGGAGCAAATCAAGATTCTTCTATTGTGTTCTAAATTCTTTTTGCCTTCTTAAGCTTCATATGTGGATCTTGTAGTTGTTAAAATATTTCGGTGTGTGTGGATCTTCCTAGATCCGTGTGTGTGTGTTTGTGTGTGTCCTCCGGTGTAGCTGTGTGTGTATTAAGGTGTCCTTACACCTTCGCGGGAACTCCTCTTCCCAGTGTGTAAGTGTTGTGTGTGGTTGATCTTGTAACTTTTTACAAGATAGTGTGTGGATCCTCACAGTTCGTGAGGGGTGGACGTAGGTTGCCGTTGTGGCATCCGAACCACCTAAAAATTGTTGTCGCCGTGTGATTTGTTCTTTTTCTTCTATCCCCATTCTGTGCAAATTGCATGTGTGATTTCCAGTTCAGTTTTATTCTCGTTTATCCTGAATAATCCGTTTATCACCTTTTAGATCTTGCCTTGTTTTTTGGCTTCTATTAACCTTGTCTCTCATATAGCATTCTATCACATATTTTATACAAAAAGAAAAAAATCTTCATTAATTTTTTAACACCCAATTCACCCCCCTCTTGGGTGCCATTTAAACTCGGGACTTCAATTGGTATCAGAGCCAGGTTCTTTCCTTCACAGATCTAACGATCTAGAGCAAGATCCGATTAAATGGCAAACAAGGGTATGATACCCGAGGGTCACTCCATCAACCGTCCTCTATTTTTTGACGGCTCAAACTACTCTTACTGGAAAAATAGAATGCATGTTTTTCTGAGGGCGCAAGAGTACAAAGTTTGGAGAGTTGTGGACAAGGGTCCTCATAAACTCGGGGCTGATGAAGAAAAATGGACGCCCGAGGAAATTAAGAAATGCACTGCTAATTTTAATGCCATGAATATTATGCAATGTACAATACACCCTAGTGAATTCTCTCGTGTCTCTATGTGCAGCTCAGCCAAAGAAATGTGGGACAAGCGGCGACTCATATACGAGGGAACTTCAGAGGTCAAAGAAACCAAGGCAAATCTCCTAGTCACTGACTATGAGCTATTCAAAATGAAACCTGAACAAACCATCTCCGAGATGTTTGCAAGGTTAACAGAGATCACAAATGGTCTCAAAGGTCTCGGGAAGGAATACTCAAATTCTGAGCTTGTGAGGAAGGTGTTAAGGTCCCTACCGTCAGCTTGGCACACAAAGGCCACGGTAATTGAAGACTCAAAGAACTTGTCAACTCTCACCTTGAATGAACTCATAGGATCACTCATGACCTATGAGATAAATATAAAGAGAACAGCTGACGAAGACATCAAAAAGAAAAAGGTCATTCGACTGAAAGCTCACCAATCCGATGACGAATTTCAAGAAGGTGAATCAAGTGACGGAAGCAATGAAGAGGAAGAATTGGCGATGATAACTCGCCAAGTGGGGAAATTTCTAAGGAAGAAGAGAAACTTTCAGGGAAGCTTTAGAAAGGGGCCAAGAAGGCCCACGCAAGCCAAAGGCGAATCGAGCAAGCCAAGTAGCATCATATGCTACGAATGCAAGAAGCCTGGGCATATGAGAGGTGAATGTCCAGATCTAAAAAAGAAATTCAAGAAGGATAATTTCAAGAAACCCAAAGCCATGGTCGCCACTTGGAGTGACGAAGAAGATGAACCATCTGATGAAGAGATTCAAGAACTTGTGGAAAGCTTGTGCCTCATGGCACATGAAGATGAATCCACGGAGGTAAATTCTGACCATGAATTCATTTCCAATGAACAATGGGAATCTAAATATGAAAAGTTGTACACTAAGTACAAGAAAACCAGATCTGAAAATAAAACTCTCAAAAAGAAACTTGATGACTTGTCACGCGAAGATATCTTTGCTAAATTTGAGAAACTGGAACAGGAATGGTTTGAGGCTACGGAAGAAAAGGAAAATCTACTGCAAACAATTATAGAATGTGATAAGACCAAAAAGGAACTATCATGCAAGATAACTGAAATGGAGGAAGCATGTGAAAGGATCAAAATTCAAGAACAAATTTTGAAATCCACTAATTCAGAACTCAAAAGGAGAAATGGGTCTTTGACTGAAAAAGTTGATGAACTTCAGCTCACCTTGACTAGGTTTGTTAAGGGGAAACAAAACCTGGATAACCTACTGGGAGTTAAAGTCAACTTCCAAAAGGAAGGCTTGGGGTACACACCTCAAAACAAAAAATCTTTTGAGCATAAGATCACTACATCCTTTATTCATGAAAAGGACTATAATCATGCTCCATGTTCTGATTCTCAATCCCAACATGTTCAGCCTAAACCACACAAAAATCAAAGAACCTTCTCACATGCTAATTGCTTTCATTGTGGTAGATTTGGTCACGTGATGTCCAACTGCTGGTTCAGACAAAGCACACCTAAATATCATGTTCCATGGACCAAGAAAACATCCACAAGAAGTTGGACTAACTCCTATGGACCCAAACTTGTTTGGGTACCAAAAACAATTGCATGAGAAGTTTTTTTCTTGCAGATATGTCTTGAAGCCAGGGGGAGCAAATGGTACTTGGATAGCGGATGTTCAAGGCATATGATAGGGGACAAGGAATTGTTCTCTACACTGCAATATAAGGATGGAGGGTCAGTTGTCTTTGGAGGTCAAGATAAAGGTAAAATCATTGGAACTGGCAACATTGGCAAGATTTCTGAAATCCTTATTGAAGATGTGCTTTTGGTGAAAGGTTTAAATCATAACTTGCTAAGCATTAGCCAATTGTGCGATAAGGGTTTTAAAGTTATTTTTGATGAAACTCACTGTATTGTCTTAAACAAAAATTCAAACGAGATCAAATTTCTTGGAAAAAGGAATAACAATGTCTACACTGTTGATATTGATAATGTTTCATGCGATAACTTCTACTTGGTTGCGAACAATCATGAAAAATGCATGGTTATGGCACCGAAGATTAGGTCATGCTAGTTTTGGAGTAATCTCTAAGCTGTCTAGACATGACTTGGTGAATGGACTGCCAAAATTAAAATTTGAAAGTGATAGGATATGTGAAGCTTGTACTAAAGGCAAGCAAAGACGAACCTCTTTCAAAAATAAAAACATTGTTTGATCTGCTAGGCCTTTGGAACTGTTGCATCTTGATCTTTTTGGTCCCACTAGAACATCTAGCCTAGGAGGAAAATCCTACGGCTTTGTGATTGTTGATAATTTCTCCAGATTCACATGGGTGTTATTTTTAGCAAATAAAAGTGATGCTCTGATGGAGTTTCAAGTGTTTTGCAGAAAAATCCAAAATGAAAAAGGTTACCTCATCAACACCATCCAGAGTGATCATGGTGGTGAATTTGAAAATCATGATTTCAGCATCTTCTGCGAAGAGCAGGGGTATACACACAATTTTTCATCACCAAGGACGCCCCAGCAAAATAGAGTAGTGGAAAGGAAGAACAGAACATTAATAGACATGGCTCGGACCATGCTAAGTGAGAATTCCCTGCCTAAGTATTTTTGGGCTGAGGCGGTGAGTACAGCTTGCTACATCATCAACAGGGCAATGGTAAGGCCCATTCTGATGAAAACTCCTTATGAGCTCCACAAGGGTAAGAAATCCAACATCTCTTATCTTAAACCTTTTGGATGCTCCTGCTATATTTTGAACAATGGTAAGTCCAACCTGGGTAAGTTTGATGAAAAGAGTGATAAAGGAATCTTCCTAGGTTATGCACTCAATTCTAGAGCTTACCGTCTATTTAATAAAAGGACTTTGGTTGTTGAAGAAAGTCCTCATGTCATCTTTGATGAATCCGAATCAAAACTGATAGACCAAACTGCTTCTACCTTGGATGCAGATGAAGATCCTAAGAACTCAATAAGTGTCAAGGCTAAGGATGAATCGTTGGAAGCAACCTCAAGCAATAGTGAAAAAGATGAAGATCCTATACTCGAGACACTACAAGAACCACAAGTGCAGCATCCTGATCTACCCAGCTCCTCCACCCGTCTAAAGGATCATCCAGCTGTGAACATCATAGGCAATTTGGAGGATGGGATAAGAACTAGGTCCTCTCTAAGGCAAGTTGAAGAGGAAGACTTGATAGCCTTGCTATCACAAGAAGAACCCAAGGACTTTCGTGAAGCTCTTCAAAATGAATCCTGGATTCAGGCTATGCATGAAGAACTGCACCAGTTTGAAAGAAACAAGGTGTGGACTCTCCTGCCGCGTCCTAAGAACCATCCCACTATTGAAACTCGCTGGGTTTTCAGAAACAAGTTAAATGATGCGGGATTGGTGGTTAGGAATAAGGCCCGGCTTGTGGCCAAGGGGTATAGCCAGGAGATGGGCATTGATTTTGATGAGTCTTTTACACCAGTTGCCAGACTTGAAGCTATTCGAATCTTATTGTCCTATGCTTGTTCTTTGAACTTTAAGTTATTTCAAATGGATGTTAAATCTGCATTTCTTAACGGCTATATCAAGGAGGATGTCTTTGTAGAGCAGCCTCCAGGTTTTGAAGATTCTAAACATCCACAACATGTGTACAAACTCCAAAAGGCCCTATATGGACTAAAGCAAGCACCAAGGGCGTGGTATGAACGGCTTACCTCATTTTTGGTTGAAAATGGTTTCAAGAGAGGTAAGGTTGACCAAACACTTTTCACCAAGAGATCAGGTAAAGACATTTTGGTGGTTCAAGTGTATGTAGATGACATCATCTTTGGGGCTACTAACAATGTCTTATGCAATGAATTTGCAAAAATCATGCAAGGAGAATTCGAGATGAGTTTAATGGGGGAGCTAACCTTCTTTCTTGGATTACAGGTGAAACAAACTTTTGAAGGAATCTTCATCAATCAAACCAAATATACTATTGAACTGTTGAAGAAATATGGGATGGCGGAAGCAAAACCCATATCAACTCCCATGGCTACCACCACAAAGCTGGATAAAGATGAAAATAGTAAAACAGTAGATCCTACACTGTTTCGAGGTATGATCGGATCGCTACTGTACCTTACAGCATGTCGCCCTGACATTCAATTCAGTGTATGTCTCTGTGCCCGTTTTCAGTCATGCCCCAAGGAATCTCATTTATCAACCGTGAAACGCATTTTCAAATATCTCATTGGATCCTTAAACTTTGGCTTATGGTTTCCTATCGGTGGTTCCTTTGATTTAATTGCTTATACCGATGCGGATTATGCTGGGTGCATTGTAGATCGTAAAAGTACAAGTGGATACTGTCAGTTTCTTGGTGGTTGCCTAGTCTCATGGGCCTCCAAGAAACAACATTCAGTAGCTCTCTCAACGGCCGAGGCTGAATATGTAGCCGCCAGAAGTTGTGGAGCCCAAGTACTTTGGATCAAAAATCAACTGCTTGATTTAGATGTTGAAATGAAAACTGTTCCAATTCTGTGTCATAATACCAGTGCAATAAATTTGTCTAAAAACCCTGTTCAGCACTCCAGGACCAAACATATAGATATTCGTCATCATTTTCTGAGGGATCATGTAGGAAAAGGGGTCTTTGAATTGAACTTCATTGACACACACAATCAACTAGCTGACATTTTCACCAAACCTCTAAACCAGGATCAGTTTAATAAGATAAGAAGAGAACTTGGGATGTGCAAGGGTGAGAGCATACATGCATAAGTTTGCATCTAAGGTATAGGGTTGCATTTGTAGAAAAATCATGTGCACCGAGGGTAGAAAACATGCATTTTGCCTCTTCTCTTTCTTATGTGTTGTTACTCACCTTGTATGCCTGATTGTAACTACTTATATCCAACCCTTCTTAAATGATTCTTCTATGGCTTAATATTCCTTGCTCAAACATCTGTGGACTCAGTGTGCTGGTACTAAAGGTACTTACTAGGGAAAATCAGAACCTCTTCTCAGTTATGCATCTTGCTCTTTTCACTTCCTTGTCCTGATTAGTGGCCCCTCTCAGGCAGTCCGTTGCCTATCCCCCAATAGAGAAAGAAAAAGAAAATAAAAAAAAAGAAAAATAAAAAGGAAAAAGAAAGAAACAAAAAAAAGGGAATATCTAGTTTTGGGGATTTTGGTCCTGGCGGTCGACCGCCAGGCCCGCGCCGGTCGACCGTCGGCGGCGGACCGGCCCGACTTAGGGGTCCACCGACCCTTCATATATGGGTCTTTTTTCTTCCTTTCTCTCTCTCCTTCACTTCCACTCACTCTCTACCACCAAACCCTAACCCCAACACTCCTCATCTCCACCATCCAAGCCTTCACAACCCTTCTTCCTCCATCCGCACATTGATTCGGTCGTCCCGGCATCACTTCGGGACCTCTTCCATATTGTCGGTTGTGCGTTCGTGGAGATCTCTCTCAACTTCTTCTCTGTGGAAAAGTTCCTCCAAGCTGTAGAAGTGTCCCTTGTGCTTCATCCACGTTCCCGGGGTTGAGATCGATTGCTCAAGAGTTTCCCGGTGGGTTTTTCAAGTTCGGAATGCCGCCAAGACGGAGTTCTTGGCGTTCTACCCAAGGTGAAGCTAGCCGTCAACGGCAAGCGGCCCCGGCTCCTCCATCTCAGCAAGCTCCTCCTCTGCCTCGAGCACCCTTACCTCCACGTCCTATTGTTGACCCTCGCTTGGTTGACTTTGATGAGGTGAATGAGCTCTTCCCGAATTTGTGTGCTCTTTTTGAGGTTCAGGATGGTTGGATGGATTTTGTTACCCGGTACAATAGGTATTATCCTCGGTTGGTGCAGCAGTTCTATGGCTTTTTAGCTGTGAGAAATGACCAGTTATACACCACGGTTGAGGGTGTGGAGCTTCATATCACTCCGGAGTTATTTCAGTAGGCCCTAGGAGTATCCGCCATGGGTGCAGATAGGGCATATGGTTTTGGTGAAGTTCCAGCAACATTTACTGCTATGACCAGCTATGAGTATGTACACGGTGTGAGCAATTTGATCAAGCTAAATGCAAATCATTTTCCTCCAATACAGCGAGTCCTGCACCACATGTTTACATCATTGATTTATCCCAAAGTGGGCGGTCGGGATGAGGTTACAGAGGTTCAGCATTTTCTATTCTATCATGTTATGAATGGTATTCAAATCAATATGGGTCGGCTCATGACTGATCTGATTGGAACCTGTCGTACCTACCTCCGACGGTCTCTTCCCTATGCTTCGCAGTTGACTGGAGTCTTTATTCATGCCGGGATTAATGTGGCAAATGAGCAGTTCATCTATGTTCGGCAGGATGATGTGTACAATAAGCATAAAATTTTCACAGATTTTGGCTACTACTTTGGTCCCGACGGCGAGCTTGTGCGGGACATTCCAGTTTATGGGGAAGATGAGATCCGTGAGGAAGATGATGAGCCAGCGCAGCAGCAAGGCGACGGGGATGTCCCCCCTCCAGTTCAAGCTGAGGAGCAGCCTCCTCCCTCATCCCCGTTTCACCCGGATCTTGAGATGCCTCCTCCACCCCAGTTTCACCATGGGGAATCTTCCACTCAGGGGGCTGGACAGCGCCCTTCGGTGGACTACGAGGCTCTTGACGGGCGGCTTACCGGCTTGGAGACTCGTGTGGATAACCTTGGGGATCGTCTCTCTACCCTTGGAGACAATATGGGCACTGTGTTTGACACCCTATCAGGGTGCTTGGACACCTTCTCTATTGCTTTTGAGACTCTCTCTACTCAGATGGCCACTCTCACCACCCACATGACTTCTCTCCACGCAGATTTCGCTGAGTCTGGCCAATCCTTTACCCTCTTGCAGCTCTCCCTTATTGGCATGCGACGCCAGGATGCGGCTCGTGATGTATCCATTGGTCATGTTCTTGATCTTCTTCACAGTCATGGCCACCAACTTAGCGACATTCGTCGGCACCTTGGCCTTCCACCTACACCTCCCGCCGATCAGCCCCCTCCTGTAGATGCTCCATGAGGCTTTGTTTTGCTTTCACCTCTAGCATGTTCTCTTTTGATCCAGTGCTGCTTGAGTCCCTCCTTCGTCTATCCCATCCCTTTTTGCTGTTGACAAAGGGGGAGAAGTAGTAGGGCAGGCTTATTATTTACTTATGTATGTCGTTGTGTGGTTGGGTTGCTTGCTTGCATGTCATGTGAGGGCTGTCCGTAGTGTTAGTCTTTTGCTTAGACTTTGGTTTTAGAGTCGTGCATTCACTCGCACTAATGTATCTTGTAATGAAACTATGATGAATTGAAAACACTGGTGTTTGAATTCATTTGTTGGCTTTGGTGTCTCATTTCATATTCTTGTTGCCTATCTAGTGATCTGTGCTACATCGTGTTGATTGGTTTGGTTGGGTGAATGACATTTCTAGCACAACGTTCAATCTGAATTTTTACAACATAAACCTTGGTGTGTAAGCCTAGCGTTTTGTCATCATCAAAAAGGGGGAGATTGTTGTATATCTATCTCAGTGTTTTTGATGATAACAAAACCAAGGACCTTTGGTGGCTCTCCTGTTTGGAATCCTTGACCCAAGTGTTTTTCACACGTTTTCAAGGCCGTATTTTTTCATGCTTTTGCTTAAGGTTTTAGCCTTCCGAATGGGCTTTCTAAGATCTCAAATGAACTTGACATTTTCCATAAACATGCATCCAATTCATGTCTCGATCTTATGGATATGGTTCTCTGGGCTAAACTCTTATTTTTCAGGTTTTTTGATAGTCCGGTCGACCACCAGCATGACCCCGGTCGACCTGAAATAACAGAATGCAATTCTCTACAGTCTGTCACAGTGGTGGTCAACCGCCCCTCAAATCCCGGTCGACCGGATTTCCCAGGGACCGGCCACCTGCAGGTTTCTCAGTGGCGGTCGACCGCCAGCCCCTGCAGGTCGACCTCCAGCCCCGAGCTGCCAACAATTGTTGACTTTTTAACCTTTCGAGATAAGCCACTCTCATGGGAATTGTTTAATCCCTAAGCTACCAAACTCTCCAGATATTGTGGATCTGGTCTGGGGGAGGCCTTGGACCATTCAAGAACCTATATAACTTATACAAGAGGGTTTGGAAAACCCTAATGCTCAAGGAAGATCAAAGGGAGGCTGCCAAGAGAAAGAGAAGGGATTTGGCACTGTAGACGTGAACAGTGCTCCGAGAGAAGTTCTTCATCCTTCTTCATCAAGTCAAGTGAAGATCAGCCCAAGGATTCAAGCTGCATCCAAAGCATCCAACCATCTATTAAGGGGGAGCAAATCAAGATTCTTCTATTGTGTTCTAAATTCTTTTTGCCTTCTTAAGCTTCATATGTGGATCTTGTAGTTGTTAAAATATTTCGGTGTGTGTGGATCTTCCTAGATCCGTGTGTGTGTGTTTGTGTGTGTCCTCCGGTGTAGCTGTGTGTGTATTAAGGTGTCCTTACACCTTCGCGGGAACTCCTCTTCCTAGTGTGTAAGTGTTGTGTGTGGTTGATCTTGTAACTTTTTACAAGATAGTGTGTGGATCCTCACAGTCCGTGAGGGGTGGACGTAGGTTGCCGTTGTGGCATCCGAACCACCTAAAAATCATTGTCGCCGTGTGGTTTGTTCCTTTTTTTCTATCCCCATTCTGTGCAAATTGCATGTGTGATTTCCAGTTCAGTTTTATTCTCGTTTATCCTGAATAATCCGTTTATCACCTTTTAGATCTTGCCTTGTTTTTTGGCTTCTATTAACCTTGTCTCTCATATAGCATTCTATCACATATTTTATACAAAAAGAAAAAAATCTTCATTACTTTTTTAACACCCAATTCACCCCCCTCTTGGGTGCCATTTAAACTCGGGACTTCATCTATATACTTAATTTCAATGATCATAACAAAAGTATAATTTCAACAATCATAACAGAAGTGTTCAAAGGACCCATATGATCTCTCTAAAATCCTCTGTAGCGATCCTTAAGATCAATCAAGAATTCAGGGATAATGGGGCAAGGATGGAACCCAAGTGGGTCAGGTCTCATGAAAATCTTGGAAATAGAACTGTCATCGGTCGACCAAAACTAGGCCAACGGTCGACCGAACTGTAACAAGTTACAGGCCAGCCGACACTGGCAAGTTCGGTCGACCGAAATACTCAGGTCGATTGACCAAACTGTAACAATTTATAGACCGGCTAACACTAGCATATTCGGTCGACCGAAATGCCCAAGTCGGTCGATCGAACCTTGCTACACTCAAACAACATCAATTCAGAAAAAGGAAACCAAATGTTACTTCATGATCCATTCATTACCATTTACTTAAATCAATTCCTATGAAAAAACACATGTTCATTGGCTAACTTATAAGATACCCATGCATGTACCAAAACCACGGTGAATGAATAGTTTACACATTAATACATGTTCATGAGTTTCATATTCTTGTTATTCATGGAACCGAACAGTTGCCGCAAACAAAGGAGGCCCACACACACACAAACGATTGAAAGAGTACAGCGTAGACCAGAGAGCGAACTCTCACCTAGACTCCTGCCGCTCGGGGTGTTACATATCATCGTCCCCCGGGTTCTGTGGTGTTACGTATCGCCGACCCACAGAACGAACCAGCCGAATCATAGGATTTGAACCAAGGCATTACGTATCGCCATCCCTAGGGTTATTTTACTTCTGCGGCATTACGTATCACCGTCCCGCAGAAGGTACCGAAGTCCAACCTCACAGAATGCTGTAATTTTCTACTCATAACGTTCACATCATATTCGCATTCACATGCATGATCATATTACGTTACTAATATCATATTTCTTATCATACCGTAGGCATGCTTCCATATGGTTTATTACTATGTTGCACATGCGTAGAAAACAAAATAATAATTTCAAATGCATAATTTTTATGAGCATGAAATATTTACCATAAGTTACTGCCTTAGTCTTCTATCAATTTCCAATTTTTCAGATTTTTCCGAGTTGGAATGGCCGCTCAAACTTTCTTATTCTTGGTTTCGAGAATTTTAGACCAGGCATTGACTGCCTCGATGTAGTTAGGGACTACCTGGATGCAGTCAGCCCTCCAAGGGATGTTGCATCGATGCAGCCTCTAGCTGCCTCGACGCATGCTCCCTTCCAACGAAGGCTGCGTCGATGCAGCCCCTTGGCTACATCGATGCAGTCAGCCCTCCAAGCGATGCTACGTCGATGCAGCCTCTGGCTGCCTCGACGCATGCTCCCTTCCAACAAAGGTTGCGTCGATGTGGCCTCTTGGCTGCATCGATGCAGTCAGCCACACTAAAGGGACTACGTCGATGCAGTCCAGTGTTGCATCGACGCAGGTCAATGCAAGACCCGAATTTCGATAAAACTCATAGAAACCTCACGATAGTACATAATATGATGAAAGAAAAATGAAGAGTAAGTATAATGATCAATCCCTCATGCCCTTAGTCCCTCTTTAACAAGTAGAAATTAATTTGAAAAATATTCTAATGCTTCGTTGGCCCCTACAATTTGAGGATAGGTGCCTACTTTCGAAGGTGATAAACTAACGACCTGGGGATGAAATTCACACCCCAGATCCGCCTAATGCTTGTCCCTTTCTGTCCGGGGATGAGATCCACACCCCAGATCCTCCCAAGAATTCGCCATCGTCCTAGGAACTGTAGGATCTTCCTCCTACGCAGGGCCAAGGTCCCTCACCTCTCCTTCTTACTCAAGAGCAACCGTAGATGGTAGATAATTGAAAATAGGGATTGCTAAAGGATTACTACCCTTGAAACCTACCACCTTATATAGATTTCTAGCCTCCCAGGGGTCTTCCCACGTCCTACAAGGCTCAGTCCCCCTCAAGGTTGCTAGTTGAAGAAGAGTTAATGCCATGCACCTCTTCGGTTTTGAACAGATGTGACCCTTCGTCTACCTTGTGATAGATGCGAGTGGGCGTGCTTTTCTAGTGGGATTTGGTTTGGGACATCTTCAGATGAAATAAAGAGGACTTCCATAGCTAACGTTGGGTGGTTGTTTCATCGAATTTTAGTATTCCTAGCATGAGTTATGATTTTCTCATTATTAATATTTATTTTCCCCCATTCCAGTCGCGACTTTTCGGTAGCCCGAGTTACTTTGAGTATAACTCTAGTATCCAGGTGGAATTTGGCCTCGACCTCAATAAGGAAGATGTAGCTACAATCACATTCGAGATTTTGGCCTTAGTTTCAGGTCATTTAATTAACTACAAGAGGACTTATGAATTTCTAATTATTTACGTGTGAATTCTCTTAACATTCGCACCTCTTTGTGACTGCTGGTAAAAAAGGGCTTAGAACCTTGGGTTCTGGTGCGAATTGGGTTTCCACCTCAACAGAAGAGTTTAGGTTAAGGGCCCGGTCTTTTGAATGGGCCTAACTTCATCCCATTTGGTTAACTGTGGGCCAAGATATCCTTATTTCAACGGGTGACCATGTTTTCTGTAACTATGTCGACCCATTATTACAAACTCTCACTTACCCCCTATTAGGCCTATTTTCCAAAAGTTTTACTCTTCACCAAAGTTGTTCCTTACCCAATGATCATTGCATGGGATTCGGTTTCAACTAATCACAACCTTCCTTGGTTAAGTTATGAATTCTCTAAATAACCTTCAATAAACTGTTTAGATTTCTGGTTTATTATGTTAATGGGCCTGTGTCCAATTGTTGGTCATAACATTCTCTCCCCCTGGAGAGGGAAAATCTAACCTCCCGTACGGAGAGGCCAAACGAGGTCCGACCCGACCCAACGAGGCCCAACTCCTTAAAGTGACAGCCCCTGGGGCCCACTTAATATAAGCCTAATAACTCACTCGGAACAAGAACTTCCTAGGCGACCTTCGGGTTGGGAAGTCCGAGCATCACTTAGATCGGGAAAGCTCCTTCGGATCCCCTTATTCCCTGTCCTGACCCCGCACTCATCACTCGAGAAACCCCTCCTGGGACAGTGCCTCTTGCTCGGGCCAACTAATGAAAGCTCATCTCTATGGCCGTTACGAGTCCCTTAAAAGCTGGGAGCTCAAGGGGATAGGGGAGACCAAGAGTCCGCATCCTATAAAGAGCCCACAAGGAGGACGTAACCCCCCGAAACTCCTCAGCTTACAGGGATCATTCGCTCAATGAGACATTATTTAAACTAGAAGAACCCTCCTATGAGAAGGTAAGCCAAAACCCTGAGCAGGAACCACTTCACCTTTTGGTGGAGAGGGATCTCGTGCTTCCATATTCCTCCTAACTCTTCCCTTCACACCAGTGCTCTACTGCATTTGCTGACTTAGGCATCGGAGGGTCTTCCCTGGGGATCTATCCCTGGGCACCTCTGACTTGTTTCCCTTCTTGCAGTTCACACTCAAAGTGTATGTGGATATCTTCTTCCCTGCTCAGGAGCAGCGCGAGATCGCCCCTCTTCATCTGGCGCCGTCTGTGGGAAACGCGCAAACAGCCATCGTGATGTGAAGGAGTTCTGGCAGTAGGACTACCGATGACTTGGGAAAGGCCCTGGTGATGGAAGAAGGTGCACCTTCCCTCCCCATGGAAAATTCCCCATCAGGCAACCACGCCAATGAAATACCTCCGTCGGTGGCGGGGGAACAGCTCTCCAGCACGAGTACTGACGCCCTCTAAATGATGGGGACATCTCCGACCACTCCACAGCTTTGGGGCTCCTGATGATCACCAGCAGTGCTACATCTTGTTCGCCACGTTATTCTGAGTCATATGATGTATCTTTCATTTTCTTATTATGTAATTTTCCTTTTATTTGAGTCAAGTCCCTAGGTTAAGGTGTCATCTACCTAGGTTAATTGGCATTAGAGTGGTTAATGAGTCAGTTGGGCCCAATTAAGTGGGCTTGGCCCATGGGCGCCCCCCTTCCCCCCTTGGTTTATTGTCATTAGTCAAAAACTCAGGGTCTTTTGTTAAATTGTGGGTTTCCTATAAATAGGACCCCAATCCCCCCCATTTGAGGTTAATGAAGTATTGAATATTTGAGCATAAGTGCACCCCTCTCTCTCTCTCTCTAGCTCTCTCATTCTCTCCCTCTCTCTCTAAATTTCGAAATTCACTCTCTCTCCTCCATATTCACCTCTATTTAAGACCCCCCACCCATGTTCACCACCCCGAGAGTACCATGCACCGACCATTATCACTCCACCCACCATAGACTTTCCTACCCCATTATCCTTAGAAGTTGTATCCCACACACATACCCAAGTGGAGATGGATGCCAATCCGGATCCACCTCCCACCATAGAGGACATCCTAGACCCCCCACTTCCACCCACCTCTCCTAGTCCGGGTCCTCATGAGCCACACACCCTCACCATGAATGAGTCCATACTCCAATGGCTCAAGCGAGGCCCCACCATTCCTACCTTGCCACCCTACCTCTCACCCTTGGGGTATCAAGCCCAAATTGTGTCCACCCGGTCTTCCCATGCCACACTTCAAACCTCCTACCTTGTGGGAGACTTAGGGGACCTAGTGGACTGCTTACAATGGCAAGTCCACCTGACCAAAATGCTAGCCATAGGACCATCAGAGTCTAGCACCATCTTCCTAGCATACCCCACCATTGGTTCCATCACCTCCATCTACACTAGTGGCCATTATATGAGTGAAATCCTCCTCTTTCTCCCCAAGGATGAGAAACCCATCTTGGCCCACTCACCACCCATTGAGATTCCAATTGATTTGATTGGCCAACCCACCAGAGACCTTGGCCCAATTACCTTGGAGGAGGATGACTCACAATTTGGGAACCTTGAAGACCTAGAGTTCCTCTCCCTAGGTGACCCTTACCCTGACCCCTTTGATCCCTTCCTATACCCACCCACCTTACTCACCACCAACCTTTTCCTACCCCAACCAACCAGGTTAGACCAAGCCCACCTCTCTCAAGACCCGGACCACACCAAGGGTACCATGACCATGGGTGAAATACACCTAGGAAACAATGAAGTGCCCCACTCCATGACACATGCCATCCTAGATCCCTACGACCCTTTTGAGTGGAAGCTCAAAGGCCACCCCACCACCCCACACAAGGAAGGCATCTATGGGAAAGGAATTCTTATGTCTTGGCACATCACACCACTTGGCATGAATAGAAAGTCAGGTCCTTTCATACATGACACCCACATGTCAAGTCGGCTGCATGACTGGTCCAAAGGTCCTCCCACATTCATCATTGGTCATAAGCATGTTACGAGCATTCACGGATGTCCGGGACCCCCGGCATTTGCTATACCCATGCGCGATAGATTCCCCTACGGATGCCCCGACCCCCCAACCATTGTCATGAAGTCCATGCATGATAGGGCCACCTATGGTTGCCCTGGTCCACCTAAGTTCATCAAGGTCCACATGGTATCAAAGCATGATAGGTCAATTTATGGTTGCCCTGGTCCACCCTTGCACACTATTCACTTTCACACCCACTCACTGCATCATAATGCATGGTATGAGCATACACGCAAGCAATTCTTGACGAGCGGTGAGGTTCACAAAGAGCGGACAAGAGCTCGCGAGCGCCACTTGGAATTCCAAGTAGGCGATTTGGTGATGATGGCATCGGAGTGGCTCTACCTTAGGGTCACCTCCCATTCGAGGGCACGAGGACTTGGACCTTTTCCTGTTCCTAGTGACTTTGGCAACACAGCCTATGGATTGAATTTACCAATGGGTTACGGGATATTCCCCACTTCTCACGTGGCTGACCTGGCACCCTATATGGGCACCGCGGTGGATCCTAGTGAGTGTCTCGAGCCTATATCTTCCTTTGAGAGGGACACCCTCAGAGAGCCACCAAAAATCAGCCTGAGAGTCTGACGTGTGCACACGGAGGCAATACTAGGCAAGCAGGGTTCCATCGCCAGCAAGAGTGTGCACCCGAGCCACCTCGAGAGGTTGAAGGACCGTCCCCTGGTTGCGGACGCAGGGTTGAGTTTGGATGTGGAGGTTCACCCCGAGCTGCTTTAGAGAACCACCTCCCCAGTGGACCCATACTCGACGGAGTCGAGTTCTCCGCACCCCGGGAGTATGATGGGGACATCTCTGACCACTCCACAGCTTTGGGGCTCCTGATGATCACCAGCAGTGCTACATGTTCGCCACGTTATTCTGAGTCATATGATGTATCTTTCATTTTCTTATTATGTAATTTTCTTTTATTTGAGTCAAGTCCCTAGGTTAAGGTGTCATCTACCTAGGTTAATTGGCATTAGAGTGGTTAATGAGTCAGTTGGGCCCAATTAAGTGGGCTTGGCCCATGGGCGCCCCCCTTCCCCCCTTGGTTTATTGTCATTAGTCAAAAACTAAGGGTCTTTTGTTAAATTATGGGTTTCCTATAAATAGGACCCCAATCCCCCCCATTTGAGGTTAATGAAGTATTGAATATTTGAGCATAAGTGCACCCCTCTCTCTCTCTCTAGCTCTCTCATTCTCTCCCTCTCTCTCTAAATTTCGAAATTCACTCTCTCTCCTCCCTATTCACCTCTATTTAAGACCCCTCCCCCTTCCCCATACCTCCCATTTACTCCCCCTCCAACCCCTAGGTGGAACCCCTTTCTCCTAGGCACCTCTCCCTCTTCCCAAGCAACCTTTCCCCTTCCCCATACAACCTTTCATTTTCCCAAGGGAGAATCCCTTCTCCCAAGCACCCCTTCCTCTCCCCAACACAACCCTTCCCATTCCCTAGGCCTCCATTCAACACCTCCATTAACCTTCCACCCAAGGCCCCTCCACAATCACCAAAGAGTGTTCTGCCCCCTTGGTTCGCTGCCAGCAGGAGAAGCCCGACTTGCAGAGCCTGCTCCGGAGTGATCCGACATCGTCTGGAGGTGCACCATACATCGCCGGAAAGGTCTGCGAGTCTTCTTCGCAACCGAGGTGGTCTTGCTGCGTTCCGACTTCGGCACAGTGCGTGGCGCCCGTTCTCGTCCGACTGCGCAACCAGGATCAGAATCCGGACCAGAGCCACAGTGCAGTATCCCTCACGGACACATCCTTCAACTTCTGGAGGCGCCACTTGACCGAGAGCTGCTACCACGAGTCTTCCACCAGCACCAACAAGCGACATCCCGTTCGGCATCAGGAAGTACCTTTTCCATTTTTTTCTCCCCCGGGCGCGCAGACAGTCTGTTTATGTCCTGCCCAGGAAGTGCCTCACTCAACGGACCCCTCCTCACCGTCCCGACATCCTCTGGTGCTGTTCTTGGTTGCTGCTCGAATAAGACTCATCCACGGACGTCCTCGACTTGGTCTCGCCTCATTCGGACTTTGGGAGTGATCGTGGCACCTTCGACAAGCAGCTGCAACATCCTGGACCAGTCTGTACCAGAACGCTGAGTGCCTGCTCCGGGGTCCACTCCGACCAGTGGTGACCCTGGAACCATCCACCAAAAATCACAGTCATACCTGGGTACGTCAGCAACATTTTGGCACAAGTCTCATCAATTTCTGAGTCCGGGAGAGCTCACAGCGGCGACTACATCGACCCCCTCTCTTGCTGTCCCAGACCCGGGCAGATTCGGCCGGGTGCTCCGTCGGCGCGATCGAGCTTATCTCCTCTCCTCGCCTGGCCGGCTTAGCGCCCCTCCCTGTGCGGAGGTAGTGTTTGATTGTAACAGTGAAATCCCCACCCCAAGTTCACCCTCCTGTGAGAGGTGTAGTGAATGTAACTAATTAAGCAGGATTCAAGCTTCATCGGCGCAGTGTGCGGGGAACCCACACTTCCCCGCTCGCCCTCGTCTCCGGCCGGGATCGGTGTCTTCACACCGATCAGGTGAGCTTCGGTCCACTCTCCTCTGCTGGTTTATTATCGTTGCTTAGTTTAGTATTATCCCTTGATGTGCCGTCGGTGGTGAGAGAGAGCTCGTTCCAACATTCCGTTTAGTCAAGTGCCACCGCGGGTGAGTTGTGAGTGTGACATTACATCCCACGCCCTCGGCGTGCCAGCCGCCCTTGACATTGGGCATCCCTGGCCCATTGGGGTCTATCCCTAGCTGGTCAAATCCTTGGAGCCTCGAGGTCCAACTTCGGACCCTCACCACCATCGCCGATCCACCAACGGACCTGAGTGTGCCAACGCGAGTGAGTCCGCTAGTGTGACGCTGCCAACTTGTTGTATTGCTTGCACATTTAAGTCCGAGGGGTTCATATTATATTGCTGCATTTTGGTGTCACATCACTAAACCCTCAACGCAAAACTGAATGTCCTCGTGGATCTCATGAGGGCCCAGGAGGCCAGGGAGGAGAAGTCGCATCTCCCCCGGAAGAGCCCCCCCAAGGAGATGCCTCCCAGCAAACTGCTAGAGGCCATTTTACCCTCCGGGGGTGGCGGCTCATCCGCAACCTATCAGGAGGACCATCGCATGCCCCTCCCCCAGAGCAGGAAGCCTCCTCCACCCTGAGGAGGGAGAAGTCCAGAGCACGCCGACAGTTCCCGGAGACCGAGGCCCTTGAGGAGCACCGGTATAGAATGCAAGTTCGCCCCCTCAGCCCCTCGAGCCAACGACAACCGGAGCTATCCCTCTAGTTGCGAGACTTTGACAGGCGTTTCACGGAGCAAGAGCACGCCCTCCGCACCTTGCAGAAGACCTCTCCTGTGGAGGATGAGGAGCGATCCCCATTCTCTGAATATATCTTGAAGGCCGAGATTTCCCCCAGGATCTCACTTCCGACCTTCAAGTCATATGATGGCCAGGGAGACCCGACCGATCACTACGACAGCTTTGACGCCCTGATGACCTTGCATGGGGCGTCAGACATGATCAAATGCCGAGCGTTCATGACAACCCTGGTCCAGGGTGCTCAGGCATGGTTCAGAGCCCTCGCCCCCGACAGCATCCACAACTTCAAACAACTCGGGCGAGTGTTCAAGGAAAGCTTCTCCAACAGTGGTCCACCCCGGTCAGTGGCGGGATTACTGGCCCTCAAGCAGGAACAGGGGGAGAAGTTGCGAGCTTATATCAACCGATTCAAATCGGAAGCCCTACGCATCCCCCACCTGGACGATGTCTCAGCCATCACCGCGCTGACCGGGCACACTGGCGATGAGAACCTACGGCCCGAGCTAGTGCTTCATCCTCCCACCTCCCTAGCCGAGCTAGTGACCCTGGCCCTACGCCACGTAGAGTGTGAGGAAGTCCTCAGTGCCTGCCAAGGCACGATAGGCTCGGGTCGGGAGGGGGACAAGAAGTGACCGTCCGAGCAAGGGACGGGTCAAGGAAAAAGGCGGAACCGGGACAAAGACCGCAAAGAGCCATCCCGGAAGTATGAGCGGTACACCCCCCTTACCACTCCCGTCTATGAAATCTATGAAGACATCAAAGGCTTGGGTATCCTCCACCAGCCTGAGCCTATGAAGGCCAAGCACCGCAATCGCCACAAGCATTTCCTGTTCCACAACAATCACGGGCATCACACCGGCGATTGCCACCAACTCTAAGACGAGATCAAGCCCCTCGTCTGCTAGGGATACCTATCCCGATACGTGTCCGGGCAGAAGGAAGACCGTGGTGCCCCCGAAGAAATCGACAATGCCCCCCGTGGAGTCCACATCAACGTCATCGCAGGCGGCACGGCATCAGGAGGAGATAGCAGTCGAGGAAGAAAGCGTCACACCGAGCGGGCGAGCTGAGCCTCTGTTGAGTACCCTAAGGCCCCGCAGGCAAGCGAACCGCAGGCCCTGGTATTCTCCGACCAGGACCTGGAAGGGTTAACCACCCCGCATGATGACACTCTCGTTGTATCAGCTACAATAAACCATTGTAATGTAGATAGGATCTTAGTTGACAATGGTAGTGCCCCTGATGTATTATCCTATGAATGTTTCCTCAAGATGGGGGAGAATCCATCTAGACTTCGCCCGATCCGAACCCCCCTCTGTGGGTTCAACGGCCAGGCAACTTATCCCGAGGGAGCCCTGAGCCTGCCAATTACTATCGGCACCCCGCCCAAAACCGTTAAGGTTATGGTGGACTTCATCGTGATTAAGGGGATGATGGCATATAACGCCATCTTCGGCCGAGGTATCCTCAGTCGAATGAAAGCGGTGCCCTCTACCTTTCACCAAAAAATGAAGTTCCCTACCAAGTATGGCGTGGGGGAGGTCCGGGGTAACCAGGCTTTGGCTAGACGGTGCTATATAATATTGGTTGAAGCCACGTGACCGGAAGGGAAAAACAAAGGAGTAAAAGGAGCTAAGGAGGGACCAGCAACATCTGAGCCTGGTGGCGAGTTGCTAACAGTCTTCCTAAATGGTGACCCGACTCTAGGAGTCAAGATCGGAACCGATCTACCACTTGAGGAACAAGCAAAATATAAAGATTTCCTTGCCCAGTACATCCAAGTCTTTGCATGGCCGGACGAGCACCTTCCCAGGATCCCGGGAGAGATGGTGACGCACAAGCTCAACCTTGACTCAGTAGTGAAGCCTATCCAACAACGTAGAAGAAAGCACGCTCTAGAGACGCAAGTGATTATTAACGAGCAAGTCATCAAGGGGTAGAAGACTGGTCTTTTTCACCTAGTCTTGTACCCTACATGGCTCACCAATGTTTTCCTTGTACCAAAGGCTTCGGGGAAATGGCGAATGTGCATAGACTTCACCGACCTCAACAAGGCTACTCCAAAAGATTGCTACCTGTTGTCGAGCATTAATCAACTGGTCGACTCCACCTCTGGCTACGAGATGCTCAGCTTCCTAGATGCCTACTCCGAATACCATCAGATCAGGATTGACCCGGAGGACATCGAGAATACCGCCTTCATCACCGACTTCGGCGTACACTGCTACACCCAAATGCCGTTCGAGTTAAAGAATGCTGGAGCAACATATCAGAGACTGATCAACCACATCTTCGAAGGACAACTCGATCGGAATGTCGAGGCCTACATTGATGATATGCTCATCAAGACGCCGAAGGCCAAAGACCACCTTGCTGACTTAGCCGAGACCTTCGACACCCTCCTGAAGTGCAACATGAAGCTCAACCCTGCTAAATGTGCCTTCGGAGTCAGATCCGGGAAGTTCCTAGGCTTCTTGGTACCTCAGCGTGGGATTGAGGCCAACGTCGACAAGGTTTAGGCCATCCTGAACATGCGGCCACCCACCTGCATCAAGGACGTTCAACGCCTTACGGGGCGCATTGATGCGCTCAACCGCTTCCTGCCCCGGGCGTCCGAACGATGCCTACCCTTCTTCAAATTGTTGAGGGGACCCAAAATGGCATCTGCTACATTCACCTGGGATGAGGAATGTTAGAAGGCATTTGTCGAACTCAAGGAATTCTTGGCCTCCCCCCTGGTGGTATCTAAACTGGTCTTGGGTGAAGCCCTACACCTCTACCTCTCGGCGACCCCTTCCACAGTAAGTTCGGTCCTAGTCAGGAATGACACGGGAGTTGAAAGGCCGGTCTACTATACCAGCAAAGTTCTTAATGAGGCTGAAAGAAGGTACCCTGCAATCGAGAAACTCATGCTAGCATTGGTTACCTCAGCCAAGCGCCTCCAACCCTACTTTCAAGGGCACTCCATCGTCGTATTGATCGGTGAACCCCTGAAGAAGATCTCTTTCACCCTAAAGCCTCAGGATGCCTCATCAAATGGGCCATCATGCTCAGGGCCTATGATATCTCATATCGCCCCCGCTCAGCCATCAAAGGATAGGCCCTCGCAGACTTCATCGCTGAAAGCACAGTCCCGATTGAAGAAGTACTTCCACCTACGCCCGGGCCCACTTGGGACCTGTTCATCGACAGGTCCTCCAACTCAACCGGATGCGACGCTAGTGTCCTTCTCAAGTCCCCCAAAGGAGCGGAGCTGTGGTACGCCTTGAAATTCAATTTTCTGGCATCCAACAACACCTCCGAGTATGAAACCCTTATCTCGGGGGCCAGGATGGCTCGATGATTGCGAGCCGAGCGAGTCAGGATCCACACCGACTCCCAATTGGTCGCTAGCTAGGTTAACGGTGATTACGAAGCTCGAGAAGGACAAATGATCAAGTACCTCCACGTGGTCAAGAGGATGGCCCAACTCTTTGAGAGCTTTGAGGTAGTCCGGATAGCCAGGGAGGAAAACTCCCGAGCGGACGCCCTCTCTCGCCTGGCCTCCTCCCTCGACCCCGAAGGTACATGGTCGGTCTTCCTTGAAGAGCTCGAGCGACCGAGCATCGAGTCTGAGCTTATGACCGTTGACCAGGCACCCCCAAGCGACTGGCGGACCCCCTATATATCTTGGATTTGGGATTCTCAAGAGCCCCCTGACCCTCGGGAGGCTCAGAAACTCAAGTACCAAGCTCGGCGTTTCGTCATACTGGATGATGACTTGTACCATAGATCTTTCTCCGGTCCCCTCCTTAAGCGCATCAGCACCGTCGAAGTCAGCCGAGCGGTTCAAGAAGTACACGAAGGCATCTGCGGTGCGCACCAAGGACGAAGGTCGCTCGCTAGGATCTTACTTTGACAGGGTTACTGTTGGCCCACTCTCCAGTGCGATTGCACGACCTATGTACAGAAGTGTGAACAATGTCAGTGCTTCGACCATTTGATCCACCAACCCGCAGTGGAGCTCATCACCCTTGCCGAGCCATACCCCTTCGCTCGGTGGGGGATCGATATTCTCGGGCCATTCCCCACGGCCCAAGCTCAAAAGAAGTACGTCATCATCGCCATCGACTATTTCACCAAATGGATCAAGGCCGAGGCCACCACCAGGATCACCGAATCAGTCGTATGGAGTTTCATTTGGAAATCGATCATTTGTCGCTACGGAGTCCCCCGAGTGATCGTGAGCGATAATGGTTGGCAATTTGATTCTCATTATTTCAGAGTCAGATGTGCCGACCTAAACATTCGCAATCACTTCACTTCGGTAGCCCACCCTCAGGCTAAAGGACGGGTCAAGAATGCCAACAAAACTATCTTAAAAGGCATCAAAACCATGCTCGGCAAGGCCAAGGGAAGCAGGCTCGAGGAATTACCGAGCGTACTATGGTCGTACCGAACAACTCCAAGAACGGCCACTGGTGAAACACCTTTTTAGCTAGTGTATGGCACGGAAGCCGTGATTCTATTGGAAGTCGACAATCCCTCTCTCCGAGTCATCCACTTCAAATCTGAGGTAAATGAGCAGAAACTGCTAGAAAACCTCGAAGTAGCAGACAAGATCCGAGAGATTGCAAACATCCGAGCAACGGAATACCAACGGTGCATCACTCGATACTACAACTCCAGAGTTCGAGATAGACACTTCCAGCCAGGGGACTTTGTCCTGAGAAAGGCCGAAGCCTCTCGACCACTGGAGGTGGCGGGGAACCTAGCCCCTACCTGGGAAGGCCCCTACCGAGTGGTCGAGATGCTCGGGAAAGGGGCGTATCGACTATCTACCATGGAAGGAACACCCATCCCTCGGACATGGAATGCGACAACACTTCGCAAGTTCTACTTTTGAATATCTGGCAAGCATACACATGTAAGGAAAGTAGAATAAACATTCTTCTCTTTTCATTAAACTTTGGTGTACATCAAATAGGCCGTAGCCAAAACAATATACATGTATAGAAAAAAAAATTACATCCACTAGTACTATGATGCGAGCAAAATGCTCGGCCAACCCGGTAGGCACTCCTACGTCCAGCCACTGACTCAGCCTCGTGCGGAAACTGGCTCGGACAAGGGATAGCCGGCCCCTTTGGTTTGAGAAGCTCGGAAGAAAGGTGCCAAAGGGATTGGAAGGAGAAAGAGATTGGTCCAAGAACAAAAAACAAAAAGGAGGGGTGACAGTCGACCCAAACAAATGAAGAGGAGATTGGAAGAGCCGCCCCTCTTGGGGACGGCATCGACGACTGAATGAAAGGAGGGGTTGGGTGAGCAATGAGAGAAAGAAGTAGAAAAGCTCCCCTTCCCCTCAGGATAGCATCGACAGGTCAGGGACAGGAAGGTGACATGCTCTAGCATGTCGAACCCTCTTCCAAACTGAGCCCCGACTGTCGAACCCTCTTCCAAATTGGAGTAGCAGGATCCTCCCTCCTACTACCGTCCACCTCATCGTCTTCTGAAGTGCTTTCCATGCTCCACCGAGACCGACAGCACAACACTTCGTGGAAAGGGAAGAAGGAGAAACCGTCAGGGATGGCCTTAAGCGATGAAGAAATAGGAGATGCCCCTCGGACCTTTTATAGGCCAAAGGGGGAGCTGATCACCTTAAATGACTCTCCCCTTAAAAACACGCTCAAAAGAGCCTTCCCTGAGATGGTTACCTCATTTCTCAACACTCCCCCCCAGCGGGACGCGCCAAGAGGCAAGTCATTTAGGGCGGCATGGAAAAGCGGAAAGGTGCCAGTGCCATGTCAGTTGTCTAACAGGTTGGCACGTGCGATATCTGTAGAGAAAATCGATGCCCTTTCTAATGACTATGGATATGGTAGTCAAATCACGCCAAAAGCGGTAAAAAATAATAAATTCAGCACTTAATATTGCCGCTACTATACTTTCCAAAAACAAGGTCTTACACGGCTACAAAAGAAAAAGAATGAAAGAGCTTATACATTAGGCATCAAGCCCATCACTAGGCTTGGTAGACAAGGCCCCCTCAGCACCAGACGATCTGCCCCCAGTATTCTCGGTGACGGCCGACCCAGGCACTAACACCACCTGCGTGGGAACTGTCTCGGTCGTGCGCCCTCCCGAGGCTTCTGGAGTTGGTGATTGCTCGGATGAGACCGAGGACTCCCGACTCCCCTCTTCGCTCGATGTATAATGGGAAGAGTCAGTGGAACCCCAGTCCAAGTCATAGCATTGCCCGGAAGGTAAAATGAGCTCAGTCGCTTGGGCCTCAGCCTCTATGATGGCCCGATTGAAGCCCTGGGAGAAGCCCTTCCGAAGGCCCCGACGGTAGCCTGACTCGTAATACGGGAAGGTAGTATGCTGAAGAGCCGGATGGTAAGCCTCTGAGCATTTATGTTGCTCGAGCACTTCCACCCCGGCCAGCTCTGCCATCCTCTCAAGCTTGACTATCCTCTGTTCTGACTCAGACAGCCTCCTCTCGGCCTCAGTCCGAGCATCCTCAGCCCCCCGGACTCGGTCCTCGAGCCCCTCTTGCTCAGCTTTCCACTAATCATCACACTCAACCTAGATTCTGCGCTCTGCCTCCATGAGCTCATTTTTCAGATCGACCATACGACGGGCCTGAGCCAGCCACTCCGCCAACGATCGAGCCTCCGCCTGACTTGACTGCACCTATGCCCGGAGTGGGGCCACCTCCCGACGAAGGTCCCAAAGATCGAGGGTCAAACGGTCGACCTTCCGATCGAGCGTACCACGGGCCCATGAAAGAGTCTCCCGCTCCCACTCCACCCGAGCGTACGCATCCACTACCTTGGCTCCAAGCTGGGCCAAGACCAGCCCACCTTCCATAAGCTACTCGAAAAGCGTGGAGGGGGGACCCTTCTGAAGTTTTTCTCGCAAGGCTCCTGAAGCTAGGGAATGGCAAGCCCGGTACAGAGAGGCCCGGACGCTGAAGGCACTGGTCGAGGGAGGGGAAACCCTCTCTGGAGCGGTCAGGATTGGGGCACCTCCCCCGAGCAACCCCGTCTTGGGGGCCCCATGGGTTAGCTCGGACTGGGCGGCCTCACCGCGTACCTCCCCGGCCTCGGTCGGCTGCGACTGAGTAGCTTCATCTTGCGACCCTCCTGCCTCGACCGGCTCGGACCGGACTCCTCTATCTGGCGCCCCCTCTGTTCTGCTCCGCACCCAGACATCAGTCGCGGCCCCTTCACCATCTCCTCCCTCTTGCTCCAGAGAGAGGGAAAGCAACAGGGGGACCTCATCAGCCGGTCGAGCGACCTCCCCCTTTCTCACCCGCTTCTTCTCGACAGACAGAGCTTGCAATGAAGACCTCAGCAACTTCGCCACGGGATCCTTGCGCTTGACCCCCCGACGTTCGAAACGTTATCCTGGGTGACCCACTTGCCCTTATCTTGGGCACGAGAGGAACCCTCCGAAGCTAGAAGATCACTCGGAGCCAGTGTCTCATCAAAGTCAATGATCTCCAACTCGGCTGGCGGAGCCTCCTCCTTAGCCACTCACCTCCGGTCTGAACGAAGAAGTGCAAATTGAGAGAAGGAAGGCACTTACTTAACAAGAAAGAGAACAAGCCCCTGAGACCCTTACCTGTCGACAACAGTGCTCGAGAAAAGTACTCCTCGATGTTGGATAGGGTCCACAACTCAACAGTCGGCCGGCGACACTGCAGAAGGATGGTAGCATCCCTCTCCACTTCCGGGGAGACCTTTGTCTGCTTCGGAGGGATGTTCGGGGGATAGTTGGGCACGATGGGAAATTCCAGACTACACCAACCGCAGACGCGCTCACCCAGAAATATGGGGTCTTCCACCCCTTGTGAGCGGAGTCCTTCACGGAAAGGGTAACACAACTCGATTCCGCTTCGCCTGGATGAAGATGAAGCCCTTTCCCGCATGAAGATTATCCTTCAGCTCAAAAAAATAATGGAAGAGGTCCAGCAAGGTATTCACCCCACTCTGGCTACAGAGGAAAATAAAGGAGAAGATGAAAGTATAAGAATTAGAGACCAACTGAACAGGAGCCAGCCGGTAGAGCCGAAGCAAATCGACGATAAAGGGATGAAGGGTTAGGCGAAAGGCGCTCTTCCAGGCCAAAAGAAAAGAACAAAATAAGCCGAAACGAGTAGACAGACTAGACTCATGAGGCTCAGGCGCAAGGAACTAGAATCGCCAAGGCAGCCCATACTGGTTCTCCAACCGCTTCACGTCAGCCTCACCCAGCTCGCCGTGGATAGGCTCTGACGGTACCACGAAGACCCTCGGGGCCCGCTCTTCCTCCCCCCCAACGGCCTCAAGATTCTGGTCTACCATAAAATAGATGGAGGAACTGGAAGAAGAAGGGGAAAGCTCTGGACCGGAGGAGAAGGAAGCTGACAGATCGCCGCCACGGTAATATCTTCTAGCTCCGCGAAAGCCGATGTGATCCTCCGCTCCTCCGAATTGCTCTCACGGCGCATGAGCCCCCTCAAATATAAATACAATAGAAGGCAAAACCCTAAACCCCAGAGATAAAGGGACGCAAATAACGTACAATGCTTATAACCCCAAGCGGGAAGCGGCGTGGCGTTCCGATCTTCTATAGAGGGGCCTTCTTGCAATCATCATGACGGGCGTATTTTTAGGACAAGCCGCATCATGTGGCCCCTTCCAGAGAGAGATCTCTACCCAAACAAAGCCGGGACAAGTGGAGAGGGGAATGTTGTGCCCCTGTGGTCATTTGAGTCATTTGATATTCATGGTTTTGATAATGGTTGAACACTATAAGTCATTGATGCTTTCCACTCTCATATGACTGAAATACTTGATGTTTTTTTATGACAGATAAGCCAAGGAATAGAGTGGAGATGGCAAAAGTGAAAGCTCAATGATTGCGCCCTCGCACGCGGATCGACCTGTGCGGTCAGGTCGCGGGGATCAAGGGGGCAGTGCCCCTTGCGGGGTTTCCGGGGCCAGAGCCCCCAGAACAAAATTTTGATTATAGGAGTAATATACCTTTAATCTGTTAACTTCAAGAGTCAAAAGGCTCATTAAAAATCCTCAAGATTCTGCCAAGTTTGATGCCACAGACGTGAATGAGCTGCTAAAGGGGTTAACGGACTGAACCGGGGAAACCCGGGATTTCCCCAGCCAGCGGTCGACCGCTGGCCCAGGGGCGGTCGATCGAAATTTCTATCAGCTCGCTGTCTATAGGATTCTCAAGGGTGGTCGACCGCCAGCCCAGGGCGGTCGACCAAAAATTCCAGAACCGAAATTTCTACAGGGTTTCTCAGTGGCGGTCGACCGCCACCTACCTCCGGTCGACCGCCAGCCCCGAGCCAACAAATGTTGACTTCGTTTTCCACCTCGAGGCTAGCCCCTTTTCTTATATTTCTTTAATCCTAAAGTCACCCAATCTCCCATGGATTGTGGATCTGGTCTGGGGGGTGTCTATGGACCATTCAAAAGATATAAAACCAATGCGAGAGGGTTACATTGCTAAAAGAGGGGCAGATCCATTCACCCCTCCCATCTAGATCCACTATCCACTACTCAATAAGTGTTATCAGAGCCTAATCTCTCACTATGGGGTCCAACGACCTTGAGGGAAATGGTGGATCAGCGTCCAAAGGTTTTTTACCTGAAGGACATTCTGTGAGTATGCCTCTTTATTTCACTGGAACTAATTATCCTTATTAGAAACATCGCATGCATGTGTTCATTCGCGCCCAAGACTACGAACTTTGGCTAGTGATCAGTAAAGGTCCGTATGAGCTTACGGATGATGAGGAATTATGGACCAAAGAACAAATCAGAAAATCTACTGTCAACTGGAGTGCTAAACACATCATGCAATGCTCACTCCATCCAGTAGAATTCTCAAGAGTGGCTACCTGCGCAACTGCTAAACAAATGTGGGACAAGTTAGAGGTAATTTACGAAAGAACCTCTCAGGTACGAGAAATAAAAGCTAACATTTTAGTTTCTGAATATGAAATGTTCAGGATGAGGCCTGATGAGTCAATTCAAGACATGTATGCTCACTTAACTGTGCTCACTAATAGTCTAACAGATTTGGGAAAGAAATATTCAGAATAGGAAATTGTGAGGAAGATTCTCAGATCACCGACTCCCGCATGGCACACGAAGGCTACCGTGGTTGAAGAATCGAGAGATCTCGCAACTACTAAGGTAGATGAACTCATTGGGTCATTGATGACCTATGAGATCAACCTTAAGAACAAAGATATTAAAGTGCCTAAGAAAAAGTCTCTAGCTCTTAAAGCAGGACCTAGTGGCCAAAGCACTTCTGATGAAGGTGAGGCTTCTGCAAGTGAGCGAGATGAGGATGATGTAGCCATGCTCACACGTAAGTTCAGAAAATTTCTGAGAAAGGAAGGTAAGAGCTTCATGAGAGGAAGGTCACAGGTAAGAAAATGTTTCAAATCTAATTCTGAAAACTTTAAGAAAACTGACAAAATCATTTGTTATTCTTGCAACAAACCAGGGCATTTCAAGACTGATTGTCCTGACAGATTCAGAAAAGCTGACAAATGGAAGGGCAAGAAGAAGAACAAGGCCATGGTGTCCACCTGGAGTGACGAGGAAGAAAGTGATGGTGGAACTAGCTCCTTGGACAAGGAAAAACAAGATCTTTGTCTCATGGCCAGAGGTGATGAAGAAACTGAGGTAAACTCTCCTTTTGAAAATTACACAATTGATGATTGGGAGGAAGCATATATACAACTCATGGAATAATATGACATGTACAAAAAGGAGAATAAATCATTGAAAAATAAACTTAACTTGTTCATGCATGATCATGATATGAACGATAAGACTGCTCTACTTGAAATTGAAATTGAAGATCTTAAGAAAATGATTGAGGATTTGGAAGAGGGAATAAAAGAAATGGCTGACTTGAAAACTGAAAATGAAGACTTAAGAAATGAGATTGATAGCATGAAGCTAAAAATGCAAAGCTATGAAAAGGATAGCAAATTGAGTAATGAGAAGTATGAAGATGTCAAATAAGTCAACACTCAACTTCTTCAAAACATTAAAAACCTACAAAAAGAGTTGAAGGATAAACAACAATCTTTAGAAAAGTCTATGGATGGAAGAGAAAACCTAGATGCACTGCTAGGTACTAGAATGAACTTCAACAAGGAAGGGTTGGGTTTTGAACCAACAAAAAAAAGGCCAATTGGGTTAAAGACTGTCACATTTGTTTCCTCTTCTGATGCTTCTACCTCAAAAATAACATCCAAAGGAAAAGAAAAGGTTGAAGCGGAAGCCACTAAAATTTCCAAAAAGATTGTCCAAAAGCCTAAGAAAGGTCAACCTTCCCAGCAGCATAGGTCAACACTTTATTGGCCATTACCTGCTCAGCCTTCTAAATGCCACTATAACTGGGTTGCACATTCATATAGGCCAACACCACCCTGCTTTTGGGGAAATTGTGATTCTTGTGTTCACCAACCCTATAAGTTTCAATCTCCTAGGTGGCAAAATAATCACTTTCAACCCAAAACCAACCAACAGCCTCAATGGTTTCAGAAGCAAACTTCCTCAAACTTCCAAAAATTCCAACAAAGAGCCTCTAAACAAAAAGTGAATGTTAAAGCTGAAAAGAAAAACCAAGTCCATGCTCTAAGCAAACAAAACATGAATGCTAGGAGGGTTTGGATTCCAAAAGAAATGGTTTCATGTTTTGAAAATCTGAAGAGTTTGATGGGACCCAAATTTGGTTGGATTCCAAACACTATTGCTTAATTGCTTGTGCAGGAGTGTCTTGCAGCCATGCATAACATGTGGTACCTTGATAGCGGCTATTCAAGACACATGACTGTAAACAAAACAAAATTTTATCTCTCGGAGGAAAAGGAAGGAGGACACGTTACATTTGGACGGAACAACAAAGGAAAAATTATTGGAACATGTAATGTAGGTAAGAACCTCTCCAACTCCATTGAAAATGTGCTGTTAGTTGAAGGTTTAAAATATAATTTGCTCAACATAAGTCAATTGTGTGATAAAGGTCATAAAGTGTTGTTTGACTCTCATGAATGTAGAATCCTTGAACTAAAATTTGACAAGGTAAAATTTTCTGGAAAAAGGGTCAACAATGTTTACATGATTGACTTGGATGATCCTGCTCACATAAATCTTTATCTTGCTGCACCAAAATCTGAGCTTGCATGGTTATGGCATCGTAGACTAGGACATGCTAGCTACAATGTCTTACATAAACTATTAAATCATTCAGTGGTGAAAGGGTTGCCTGAACTATCTTTTAAACAAGAAAATAAATTGTGTGATGCATGTGCCCTAGGTAAACAAACGAGAAAATCCTTCATGGCTAGATCTACAAACATGTCATCTAAACCACTTTAGCTGATTCATATGGATTTGTTTGGTCCAACCAGAATTGCTAGTTTAAGTGGTAGAAAATATAGATATGTCTTGGTGGATGATTACTCTAGGTTCACATGGGTTTTCTTTCTCACACATAAAAATGATGCTTTTGATGAGTTTTAGGCACTCTATATGGAGATAAAGCAAGACGGTGAGTTTAAGATTTCCAACATTCAATCTGATCATGGTGGTGAATTTGAAAATGCTGACTTCTATAATCTTTGCAGGGCTGAAGGTATTTCACACCGATTTTCTTCACCAAGAACCCCAGAGCAAAATGGTGTAGTTGAAAGAAGAAATCGAACACTCATAGAGATCGTAAGAACAATGCTTGCCGAACGGCAACTCCCAAGAAAATTTTGGGCTGAGGCGATAAACTCGGCATGTTACATTATCAACCGCTCTATGGTAAGGCCACACACCAAAAAGACTTCTTATGAGTTGCTGAAAGGTAAAAAGCCTTCTCTCACACATATGAAAGTGTTTGGGTCTAAATGCTTCATCCACAATAATGATAAAAGAGACTTAGATAAATTTGAGCCCAAGAGCGATGAAGGTATATTCCTTGGATATTTTGATAGATCTACGGCTTATAGAATTTATAACATTAAGAGTCAAACTATGGAAAAATCACCCCATGTTTCCTTTGATGAATATCATGATGATTCTAACAATGATAACTCTTGCAGGAAAAATGATGAAGACGGGGAATTCCTAAGCATGAAGGAAAAGAATAATTCTCCACAAGAAGAAACAAAAGAAGATGGTGACCTAGCTGAATCAAGCAATGCAAGGGATCAAGCTCCAGGAGAAGGTAGTGATTCTACAAACATTAGAATTCTTAAGGATCATCATTTTGAAAGTATCATTGGTAGCTTGAATGATCCACCTAGAACAAGGTCACATTTTAGAATTGTGGAAGAATTAGATCAACTTGCTCTTGTATCACAAATTGAACCCAAGGATATTGATGAAGCATTAAAGGATGAAAATTGGATAAATTCAATGCAAGATGAGTTAAACCAGTTTGAAAGAAATAAAGTTTGACATCTTGTTCCTAGACCATCATCACAATCTGTCATAGGCACTAAATGGGTCTTTAGGAACAAACTTAGTGAGGATGGCAAGATAATAAGAAACAAGGTTAGATTGGTGGCTCAAGGGTATAATCAAGAGTTTGGGATAGATTTTGAGGAATCTTATGCCCCAGTTGCTAGACTTGAAGCCATCAGAATCTTACTTGCCTTTGCATGCTCCCTTAGAATAAAGCTGTATCAAATGGATGTAAAAAGTGCTTTCTTAAAAGGATTGATCAAAGAAGAAGTCTATGTTGAGCAGCCCCCTAGCTTTGAGAACTCTAATCATGCAGATTTTATATATAAGCTAGACAGGGCGGTTTATGGATTAAAGCAAGCACCAAGAGCTTGGTATGAGAGACTAAGCTCGTTCTTCATTGAAGAAGGGTACATACGAGGTAAGGTAGACCAAACACTTTTCACCAAGAAGCAAGGTAAGAACATCTTGATTGTTCAAATTTATGTTGATGATATTGTGTTTGGTTCTACTAAATCTAAAATGTGTGAGGAATTTGCTAACCTCATGACTAGCGAATTCAAGATGAGCCTAATGGAAGAACTCTAATTTTTTCTCGATTTGCAGGTCAACCAAGGAGAAGATGGGTGCTTTATAAGTCAAGCCAATTACATCAAGGAGCTGCTGAAAAGATTTGACATGACAAACAACAAAATAATTGCAACTCCTATGAGCACCACAACATCACTGGATTCGGATGAAAATGGTAAATTAGTGGATGCAAAATTCTATAGAGGTATGATTGGCTCATTGCTTTATTTGATTGCATCCTGACCAGATATCCAGTTTAGTGTATGCCTTTGTGCTAGATTTCAAGCTTGTCCTAGAGAATCCCACTTGACTGCCGTCAAACATATCCTTAGATATCTTGCCGAAACTCAAGATTTGGGATTGTGGTATCTGTCATCATGTGATTTATCTCTTATATCTTATTCTGATGCGAACTACGTTGGATGCAAGCTGGATCGCAAGAGTACTAGTGGCTATTGCCAGTTTCTTGGCGGGTGTTTAGTTTCTTGGGCCTCCAAGAAATAACACTCGGTTGCCATCTCAACTGCAGATGCAGAATATGTTGCTGCGGGGAGCTGTGGCACCCAAGTGTTGTGGATTAAACTCCAACTCCAAGACTACTTAGTGGATCTTGGTTGTGTCCCGATTCTGTGTGATAACACTAGTGCTATCAACCTTGTAAAAAATCTAGTCCAGCACTCTAGGACTAAGCATATTGAGATTAGACATCACTTTATTAGAGATGAGGTTGTTAATAAAAATCTTGAGCTACATTTTGTTGATACTCTCAATCAAATTACTGATATCTTCACCGAGCCCTTGTATAATGACATGTTTACAACACTCAGAAGGGAGCTTGGTCTTTGCCGATCTCAGGCCAATAAAAATTGAAATGATGATCTTGTTCAATTTAGTTGTGTGTTTTTGCAGATTGGTTTCCATGCATTATTTATATGTAATTATGTCATTTTGCATATGGTGTAACATTGCATGTAGTCATAATGCATAATAAAGTTGAATTCATGTTCACGATGCATTGCATGGTTTGTGTAGCATCATACTTGCATGGCCATGGTATATTAAATATTGATGTATGGAAAGGTAGGTTATGCTTATCTAGAAGCACTCAATATGTGTGAGGTTTCACCTCCACCAAGTACCATGTGCCACTGTCGCATATAGGTCATATAGTAAGGGGGAGTTGTCTTTGAATAAGTGTACAACCATGTGTTGGGTCATGCATTTCATCTCTGTCAACTTCATGTTTGACCAGGTCAACCCCTGCATGGTTCAAGTCAACCTCTCCTTGGCAATTGTCATTACACTTGCTTCAAACATAATTCATTGAGTGCATCCATTGCATATCCTTAGGGGGAGTCTTGTTGCTTCTCTTACTCTCTTGCAATCTGAACCTCAATGGCTTCTAGCCTGAATATGAAATCATGAGACCGACGGAACTATGGCGTAAGAGCTTTCTATTATATGAACTGATGATTGTCCATCAAATGAAAATGGTTCAGATTTAATGATTTCCTTGAAGTTCTGATATTTCTTTTGAAATGATCTATGTTCTGTGGTGTTAATAGACTTCAACTAGAGATTGCATGATGTGCCTTGAATGACTATCCTGAAATCTGAAAATTCAAACGTCATTGCAACGTTGGTTGAAGTTGCTAAAGCTTAGTATTGTTGTTAAACACCTTGATGAGCTGGAATTCATGAAAATCAATTTGATAGAGCAATGATATTATTGCACGGAGAAATATGTCACGTCCTCAAAACAAGTGACGAATGATATGTCATGATGTGCCCATGTTATCTCTGTCTTAATTAATTTAGACTCTAGGCAGAGCACTGGCATAATTACTGAGAAATATATCTTCTCATCAAAGAAATGAGATCGGATATGTCATGACGTGACTTTGTTATCTCTGTTCATTCTGAAGCATAACAGTTAGTCTTACCAAATACCTAGAAATACTGGTGTCTAAACAACGTGTATTCTTACGGATAGGAGGCATGTACTAGACTCGATTGCTCGTAAAATATGAGTCATGTGCATAAAACTATAAAAGATCATGCAAACCAGTGCTGAATTCATAAAATTTCATGCTTTAGTCATACTTGTTTAACCTCAATACTAGTTTGTGCTATTCCCGATGAAGTAATTGAATATGAATGTATACGACAAAAGAAAGTTCACCAATGCCATGATATGCATTTCTGGTTCATTTCTATTAAAACATGGATGTAGTTGCTTTTCGAACTCTATTGATGATCTCGGATTTCATTAGTTTTGAACCATGTATTTTGCTCACGGCATGTTTAAGGTTTGCATATAATGGCTTGCTCTAAACTCCTATTCAGCTCTGTCACTAAGACTTTTGTCATCGACTCTACCTTACCCCACCTTTTTGCTGTTGTCAAAGGTGGAGAATTATGTGAGTTACCTCTATGAGTTGTCTATGGGGGAATAACCTTTGTGATTGTCCATGCATACATATCTCTTTGTGATTATGAGTGTCAAAGGGGGAGGAGTCAAAGGGGGAGAAATCTCTTTGTAATCATGCATACGAATTACACGCTTTGATCATCCATGTTGATCATCCATGCATACATATCCACATTCACATGCTTTCATCATCATGGATCTTAAGCTGCATATGTTATAAACTCTGCCATCTTCGATATTACTGCCACATAATGACTCACAGTGTTGCCATCATCAAAAAGGGGGAGAATGTTGTGCCCCTGTGGTCATTTGAGTCATTTGATATTCATGGTTTTGATAATGGCTGAACACTATAAGTCATTGATGCTTTCCACTCTCATATGACTGAAATACTTGATGTTCTTTCATGACAGACAAGCCAAGGAATGGAGTGGAGATGGAAAAAGTGAAAGCCTAATGATTGCGCCCTCGCACACGGATCGACCTGCGCGGTTAGGTCGCGGGGATCAAGGGGGCAGTGCCCCTTGCTGGGGTTTCAAGGGCCAGAGTCCTCGGAACAAAATTTTGATTATAGGAGCAATATACCTTTAATATGTTAACTTCAAGAGTCAAAAGGCTCAGTAGAAATCCTCAAGATTCTGCCAAGTTTGATGCCACAGACGTGAATGAGCTATTAAAGGGGTTAATGGACTGAACCGGGGAAACCCAAGATTTCCCCAGCCAGCGGTCGACCGCTGGCCCAGGGGCGATCGACCGGAATTTCCAGCAGCTCACTGTCTGTAGGATTGTCAGTGGTAGTCGACCGCCAGCCCAGGGCGGTCGACCAAAAATTCCAGAACCATTGTTTCTCAGTGGCGGTCGACTGCCACCTACCTCCGGTCGACCGCCAGCCCTAAGCCAACAAATGTTGACTTCATTTTCCACCTCGAGGCCGGCCCCTTTCTTTGTATTTCTTTAATCCTAAAGTCACCCAATCTCCCATGGATTGTGGATCTGCTCTGGGGGGTGTCTATAGACCATTCAAAAGATATAAAACCAATGCGTGAGGGTTACATTGCGAAAAGAGGGGCAGATCTATTGACCCCTCCCCTCTAGATCCGCTATCCACTACTCAACAGGAAAATCTAACCGCCCATACGGAGAAGCCAAATGAGGTCCGACCCGACCCAACGAGGCCCAACTCCTTAAAGTGACAGTCCCCGGGGCCCACTTAAATATAAGCCTAATAACTCACTAGGAACAAGCACTTCCTAGGCGACCTTCGAGTCGAGAAGTCTAAGCATCAGTTCGATCGGGAAAGTTCCTTCGGAGCCCCTAATTCCTTATCCCGACCACGCACTCATCACTCGAGAAACCCCTCCTGGGATAGTGCCTCTTGCTCGGGCCAACTGATGGAAGCTCATCTGTACGGCCGTTACGAGTCCCTTAAAAGCTGAGAGCTCAAGGGGATAGGGGAGACCAAGAGTCCGCATCCTATAAAGAGCCCGCAAGGAGGACATAACCCCCCCTGAAACTCCTCAGCTTATAGGGATCATTCGCTCAACGAGCCATTATTTAAACTGGAAGAACCCTCCTATGAGAAGGTAAGCCAAAACCTTGAGTAGGAACTACTTCACCTTTTGGTGGAGAGGGATCTCGCGCTCCCATCTTCCTCCTAACTCTTCCCTTCGCACTAGTGCTCTACTGCATTTGCTGACTTAGGCATCGGAGGGTCTTTCCTGGAGATATATCCCCGGGCACCTCTGACTTGTTTCCATTCTTACAGTTCACACTTCAAGTGTACGTGGATATCCTCTTCCCCGCTAAGAAGTAGTGCGAGATCGCCCCTCTTCACCCCCTAAAAAAAAATTTTGTCCTTGAAATTTACTTGAAATCCTTAAGGTTACTTACCGAATAGTTGAGGATATTCCTGGCGCATCTTATCCTCTGATTCCTATGTTGCTTCCTCGGACTGAGAATTCTTCCATAATACCTTCACCAGCCGGATGGTCTTATTTCTTAATACCTATTCCTTCAAGTCTATGATCTCACTAGACTGCTCCACATAAGACAAATCTGCTCGAACCTCCAGGGGCTCGTAATCTATAACATGTGAGGCATCTGAGACATACTTTCTGAGCATGGAGACGTGAAAGACCGAATGTATATGTGACAAAGTAGGCGGAAGTGCAAGTAGATAAGCCACCTCGCCGACTCTTTGCAAAATCTCAAAAGGCCCGATATATCTAGGACTGAGCTTGCCCTTCTTCCCGAATCGCATGACTCCCTCGGTAGGTGACACCTTTAAGAACACATGGTCTCCTTCTGCAAATGTTAACTCTCTCCGCCGCTGGTCTCCATAACTTTTCTGATAGCTCTGGGCTGTGAGGAGTCGCTGCCTGATCAAAGAAATCTTCTCCGAGCAGTCCTGTACCAACTATGGCCTGAATAGCTACTTTTCACCGGCTTTATACCAACACACTGGGGATCTACATGGCCACCCATAGAGTGCTTCATAAGGTGCCATTCCGATGGAGGAATGGTAACTATTGTTGTAAGAAAATTCTATCAGGGGCAAATGATCATCTCAATTCCCCTTCCATTCAATGTTGCATGCCCTCAACATATCTTCTAAGGTCTGGATAGTGGGCTCGGTTTGTCCATCAGTCTGTGGATGAAATGTCGAGCTGAGCCGCAACTCTGTCCCCATAGCCTGCTGTAAACTCTTCCTGAACCTCGCTGTGAATCGAGGGTCTCGGTCAGAGATGATAGATAATGGTGCTCCATGCAACCAAATGATCTCAGCGATAAATAATCTTGCTAAGAATTCAATTGGAGTATGCTTGTTGATGGACAAAAAGTGTGCAATCTTTGTGAATCGGTCCACAATTACCTAGATGGTATCATGCTTCCTTCTCGTCATGGGTAGACCAGTCACAAAGTCCATTGTGATTTGTTCCCATTTCCATTGTGCCATCTCAATGGTCGGGAGAGGACCGCCAGGTCTTTGATGCTCAATTTTTACCTGTTGACATGTGAGACATTTGGACATGAACTCCACAATGTCTCACTTCATTCCTGGCCACCAATACATCCTCTTCATATGTTGGAACATCTTGGTGCTTCCGGGATGGATGGAGAACTTTGACCTATGAGCCTCCTGCATCAAGTCCTTCTTTAACTCCACATCATTTGGTACAGAAATCCTTCCTCAGAATATGATCAGTCCATCAATCCCCACATGGAAGTCCTCATTGTTCAGTAGCATCTGCAATGCCATGTCTTGCTTATGTACCTTAGCAATCCTGTTAAGGAATGTCGGTCTAGCAGACAACCCAGCCAAAAGAAAAAATTACTTTCTCTTCTTAGGTAGTGATTCAATCACAGCCTCCATCATATCCCATTCTCAGTGTAAGTTCAGCGCCACCAATTTACGGCTGAGAGCATCCGCCACCACATTCGCCTTGCCTAGATGTTACTGCAAGGCAAAGTCATAGTCACTGAAGAAGAAATCAAGCAAGCTATTTTTCAGGCACCAAAAAATAAAAGTCCAGGCCCAGATGGGTTTTCTGTCGAGTTCTTTCAAGCAGCTTGGCCCGTAATAGGAGAGGATGTGGTTAATGCAGTAAAACATTTCTTCTTTACCAAATCCATACTTAAACAGTTCAACTGCACCTTCATCTCCCTTATTCCCAAGAAAGAAGGTGCTGACAGCTTCGAACATTTCAGGCCAATCTCACTTTGTAACTTCATTTATAAAATCATTTCCAAGGTGATTGCAACCAGAATTCAGACAGTCCTTCCAAAGCTCATTAGTGATAATCAGTCAGCCTTCATCAAAGGAAGGAGCATAAACCACAATGTGCTATTGGCTAATGACATCATCAGGAATTTACACTCTAAATCTAAAGGGAATTTTATTTGTATGAAGGCTGACTTGAAGAAAGCTTTTGATTTAGTAAATAGAAGCTATCTCTACTTCTTGATGGAACAGATGGGTTTTCCTCTAACTTGTATTCAGTGGATTTATAACTGTTTAGAGACCCCTGCTTTTTATGTTATGAATAATGGCTCTCCACAGGGATTCTTTAACAGCAGGAATGGAATTAGACAAGGAGATCCCTTATCTCCTTATCTTTTCACTATATTGATGGAAGGGTTCTCATCATTGATTGAAGAAGCAGTTCAAAGGAAGGATATCCGAGGTCCAACAACTGGTAATTTGCAAATTTCACACATAATTTTTGTGGATGATCTAATCCTATTCTTAAACAATGATCCTGGGACATTATCTCATGTGGGACCTCTGCTTCAGAACTTTGCTAATATGTCAGGATTAATTCTTAATTCAGAGAAAAGTAAAGTATATATAGGGGGCTGTGTGCAGAACTACTCAAATGTTATCAGTCAACTTGGAGTGAATGAAGGAGAGCTCCCTGTCCCATACCTTGGCCTTCCACTTCTATCTAAATCTATCAGGAAGGCTAATTGTTATCTCATAATTGAGAAGATCAAGAGAAGAATTGACACTTGGAAGAACATGATGCTTTCAAGAACATGAAGACTAGAGCTGATCAGGTCAGTTCTATCATCCTACTCTTCATATTGGGCAGCTGCTTTTTTACTACTTGCTGGAATAGTAAATGAAGTTGAAAGGATACTGCGGAATTTCTACTGGCATCGGCACTCATCAAATTCAGCAGTCCATGTGGTTTCTTGGACTCAGATTTGCAAACCCAAATCTGAAGGAGGGTTAGGAATTAAGAATTTGAAAGAGTGGAATCAAGCATGTATGTGCAAGCAGCTGTGGGATATTCTAAAAAAAAAGAGTTCATTATGGTATACATGGGTGAAGAAGAAATACTTAGCAAACAAGAACATGTGGGATTTTAAAATCAAGTCCTATTACTCCTCAGCTTGGAAGGGGGTTTTGCAAGCCAGGAATTGGATCAAAATCCATATAAACTACTCTATTTCAAATGGCCATGACACTAATTTGTGGTCTGACCCTTGGCTGAATGGAAACAGCATCAACAACCTATATGGAGATCAAATTAGGCAGGACCTGGAGCTTAGCAAAGATGCAAGTGTGGCCACATTCATTTATGAAAGGCAATGGGCTTTACCAACTGCACTTTCAATGGAAATGGCAGACCTATGGAATACCATTCAACAAGTTCATATTCATAATGCAGATTATGATGACATCAAATGGAAGAATAATGTATAAATAAAAAGAGTTAGCCATATCTGGGAAGAGATTCGACATAAAGGAATTTATTTTATTCATCATGAGTGGGTCTGGTCTAACCCAACATCACAAATAGCTTCACATTATGCTTGGCAAGCTGCACTAAACAAGCTGCCCACAGCAGAGAACCTACAAAAAAAGGGAATCCACCTTCCTAGCAGATGCCTCCTATGTTACCAAGGAAGAGATACACAAGACCACCTTTTCTTTGAATGCTCATTCACTAGCTGGGTGTGGAAATAGATTTTGATAAGATTTGATCTGCATAGAAGGCCGGCCATTGGACTGAGCAATGAACTGCAACGTCTGCAAGCAGAATTTCAGAATTCAGGTCAGATAATTAAATTTGTCAGACTCTTGCTTCGCATTACAATATGGAAATTATAGAAGGAAAGATGTGTCAGAATCTTTGAAGACAATACTACTTCCAAATCTGTAATCCTAATTTAGATACTTGAAGACACAAGAAGTGGCATGGAGTTCCAAGGGAAGAAGAGGCTAACTAGAAGGGGAAAAAATATCTTTGATAGATTCATTATATTTTCTTGCTAATCTCTGAGTCCACAGCCTGTGTGGTCCTGAGTATGGTAGCTCTGCTTTGCAGACTTATGATGTACAGTTACTTTTTCATTTAATATAAGCTCTATACCTTTAACTACCAAAAAAAGAGGCAAAGTCATAGTCCTTCAACAGTTCGACCCATCTCCTTTGCCTCAAATTGAGTTCCTTCTAAGTGAATATATACTTGAGGCTCTGATGGTCGGTGAAGACCTCAAACCGAACTCCATATAAATAGTGTTTCCAGATGTGCAAGGCATGGACCACTGCTGCCATTTCAAGGTCATGAGTGGAGTAGTTCTTCTCGTGGTCCTTCATCTGTCTCGAGGCATAGGCGATCACTTGGCCATTTTACATCAGTACACAACCAAGGCCGATCCCTGAGGCATCTATATAAACGGTGAAGCCATCGTCCCCTCGAGGGAGTGCCAGCACTGGGGCTAAAGTCAACCTTTCCTTGAGCATCTGAAAAATGTCTTCGCACTCTTCTGACCATATGAATTTCGCTCCTTTCTTGGTCAACTTGGTCATTGGGGCTGCAATGGTGGAGAAACCTTCGATGAACCGGTGGTAATATCCAGCTAATCCAAGGAAGCTCCTAATTTCTAGACTGTATTTGGTGCTTCCCACCTTGTTACTGCTTCAACCTTGTTGGGGTCCACAGATATATCATTTTCGTATATGACATGTCCTAGAAACATCACCTGGTCGAGCCAAAATTCACACTTGTTGAATTTGGCGTAGAACTTGTTCTCCCTGAGAGTCTACAGAACCACTCTCAGATGCTGCCGATGCTCCTCCTGACTGGCAGAATATATCAGGATGTCATCTATAAAGATTACGACAAACTAATCTAGATAAGAGCGGAAGATCAGATTCATCTGCTCCATGAACATAGCTGGTGCATTTGTCAACCCGAATGGTACTACTAAGAACTCGTAGTGACCATACCGAGTGTTGAAGGCTGTCTTCGACACATCTTCGGGCTTGATTCTTATTTGGTGATAACCCGTCCTTAGATCAATCTTGGAGAAGACCTTGGCAGATGATAATTGGTCAAATAAATCTTAAATCCTCGATAGAGGATACTTATTCTTTATGGTGGCCTAGTTAAGCTTGCGATAATCAATGCACAGCCGCATGGTCCCATCCTTCTTCCGTACAAATAAGACTGGTACTCCCCATGGGGACACGCTGGGCTTGATGAAGCCTTTGTCTAACAACTCCTGCAATTGCTTCCTGAGTTCGGCAAGTTCTGTTGGAGCCATCCGATATGGTGAACGGAGAGGGGTGCGATGCCCAGCACTAGCTCAATAGAGAAGTCCGCCTCTCGAGTTGGTGGAAGTCCCGGTAGATCTTCGGGAAATACATCAGGAAATTCTTGGACTACGTATAAGTCTTTCAAAATCTTGACAGTGCCTTCTTCAAGCACCACACTAGCCAAGAAATAGTCACATCCTCTGCTGATGAGCTTGGAAACCTGGATGGTTGATACCATCATTCTCCTGGACTTGTCCTTTGGGCATTGAAAGAAGAATGCCTCCTTCCGTAGCTCCTGAAAAATCACTCTCTTCCGATGGCAGTCCAAGAGAGCGTAGTGTTTGCGGCCATATCTATGATGTATGCATCCCCCAGCAATCTTCTCCCGCTGATTTTGACCTCTATAGTAGGGATCACAAGCTTGGTGTGAACTTGTTTCCCGATTGGGGTACTAACTACCATTTCCCCGAAGAATGTGGCTTGGGGTCTGTTCTTCAGTTGATTAGCAAAACTAGTGGATATGAATGTGTGTGTAGCCCCTGGGTCGAACAAGAGCTTTGTATAGACATTATCCACAAGAAGTGTACCTTTAGCCACAGTAGGGGTGTTGTCTGCCTCTTCTTGCATCAGTGCATAAACCCGTCCTTTGAACTGAGTTTTCTCCTGCTGTGGCACTGGCGTTTGCTGAGCTTTCTTAGGGCAGTTCCTCACAATATGTCCAAGCTTTCCGCACTCATAGCACTTTCCCTTTGTCCTCCAGCACTCCTGCCCTAGATGGTTGCACCCACAATGGACGCAGAATGGAACCCCCGGCCTGTTCCTAGGCATTGGCTCTTGGCGCGCCACCTTTTCCTTGTCCTACCTCCCTCCAGCCTGCATAGGCCTTTTGCCCATATTCTTCTGCTCCTCGGTGAACCTACACATGGGTATCCATTAGAACCTAACTCTATATGTCTCTTAAATTTTTATGGTTTCGATTATTACCTTGCATTACCTTGCTCAGCTAGATGAGCAAGCCTCGCTGCCATAGTGTAGGAGTCAGGGTCTTGGGTAGCCACATAGTGTCGGATGCTGCTACACAGACCATTGATGAATTTCTTCACCTTTTGATGTGCCTCATCGAATATATGTGAAGCATACTAGTCTAGAGCGGAGAATCTGGCCTCATAGTCTGCTACTGACATGCTTCCTTGTTCGAGGCTCAAGAACTCTTGCTCCTTAGCGTCTCGCACATGCTCGGGGAAGTATTTTTCTCGGAAGGCCGCTAGGAATTCTTCCCATAGTATGTCTCAATTGTGCCCTATGAAGGTGATCCTCAACTTGGCCTTCCACCACAAGTCGGCTTGATCTTGCAATATGTAGGCTGCCAGATTCACTTTTTCCTCCTCGGGGCATCGCATCGCGCTGAATTTCTTCTCCATCTCGCTGAGCCACGTCTCAACCACCTCTGGACAGCTCTCTCCCTTAAAATAAGGAGGTGCCAACCTTAGGAGCCGATCAAGTGTCGGTAAGTCATAACGTGGTGCGGGCACGGGCTGCTGCAGCATCTGTTGCTGCGTGGCCTGCATAAGCCCTTGGAAACTCTGCATGAATACCTCCAGATTAACCCCTACATTCGGCACTTGTCCGCCGCCAACCGCCGGAGCATGGACAGCCCCGTCGTTCACCCCATTTGGGTCATCTACCCCCGATCCCTTCTCATCTGCTTGGGGAAGATCTCTTTGCCTTCTTGGCAGCATAGTTCTAAAAAATAAACAATTATTAAGTGAGATGGTTTTTAAATGGGTTTTAAATATACTCTACCCTTTTCCCACTCTAGCCTATCTCTTCTTCTACTACTTGGATATTTGGAATGGTTGTAAACATGGTTTGTCTATCGTGCTCTGATACCACTCTGTTATGCCTCGAGATCTGATTCCCAATTTATGGGCATATTTTTTTTCTTTTCTTCCATCAGACCTCAGGACATTACATCGTACGTATCGTGAAAGCATATATATATATATATATATATATATATATCAATGTATATACACAAGAGAGAGAGAGAAACCATAGTTACAAGGAATGTAAATAACGTCACAACCATTCATATTTCAAAGGCTACATGTCCATTGCATAATTTCATATGAGTCCATACAAGGTCACCAACCCACAACTAGCCATAACATGAAAGATTGATATCCGCAGCCTACCTTGACGTAGGCAAAACCAAACTACTCCTCCGCAGCAGCCGCCTCCTCGACCTCCTCTACAGTGTCCCCTGAAACGTGTGTCACAGGGGGGTGAGTGTGACGCTCAGTAGGTAGCCTAATCAAATCGGGGTTAACTCACAGTCATATAACCAATCTATATACTTTATTTCAATGATCATAACAAAAGTATAATTTCAACGATCATAACAGAAGTGTACAAAGGACCCATATGATCTCTCTAAAATCCTCCATAGTGATCCTTAAGATCAATCAAGAATTCAGGGATAATGGGGCAAGGATGGAACCCAAGTGGGTCAGGATTGATCAAAATCCTAGAAATAAAACTTTCATCGGTCGACCAAAACTAGGCCATCGGTCGACCGAACTGTAACAAGTTACAGGCCAGCCGACACTAGCAAATTCGATCGACCAAAATGCCCAGGTCGGTTGACCAAATTGTAACAGTTTATAGACTGGCCAACACTGGTAGATTCGGTCAACCGAAATACCCAGGTCGGTCTACTGAACCCTGCTACAATCAAACAACAATAGTCCAGAAAAAGGAAACCAAATGTTACTTCATGATCCATTCATTACCATTTACTTAAAATAATTCCTACGATAAAATACATGTTCAATTACTAACTTATAAGATACCCATGCATGTACCAAAACCACGGTGAATGAATAGTTTACACATTACCACATGTTCACGAGTTTCACATTCTTGTTATTCGTGGAACCGAACAGCTGCCACAAACACAGGAGGCCCACACACACATAAACGAACGAAAGAGTACTGCGCAGACCCGAGAGTGAACTCTCACCTAGACTCCTGCCGCTCAGGGCGTTACATATCGCCGTCCCACAAAATGAACCATCCGAATAATAGGATTTTAACCAGGGCGTTACGTATCGTCGTCCCCTGGGTTCTTTTACTTCCGCGGCACTACGTATCGCCGTCCCGCAGAAGGGACCGGACTCCAACCTCACAGAATGCTATTATTTTTCACTCATAACATTCACATCATATTCACATTCACATGCATGTTCATATTACGTTACTAATATCATACTTCTTATCATACCGTAAGCATGCTTCCATATGGTTTATTACTATGTTGCACATGCATAGAAAACAAAATCATAATTTCAAATGCATAATATCTATGAGCACGAAATCTTTTCCATAAGTTACTGACTTAGTCTTTTATCAATTTCCAAATTTTTAGATTTTTCCTAGTTGGAATGGCCGCTCAAACTATCTTTTTCTTGGTTTCAGGAATTTTACACAGGGCACTGACTGCCTCGATGCAGTCAGGGACTGCCTTGACGCAGTCAGCCCTCCAAGGGATGCTACATCCATGCAGCCTCTAGCTGCCTCGACGCATGCTCCCTTCCAACGAAGGCTGCGTCGATGCAGCCCCTTGGATGCATCGGCGGCATCGATGCAACCCCTTGGCTACATCAATGCAGTCAGCCCTCCAAGGGATGCTGCGTCGATGCAACCTCTGGCTACCTCGACGCATGCTCCCTTCTAACGAAGGCTACGTCGATGCAGCCCCTTGGCTGCATCGATGCAGTCAGCCACACTGAAGGGACTACGTCGATGCAGCCCAGTGTTGCATCGACACAGGTCAGTGTAAGACCCAAATTTTGATAAAACTCAGAGAAACCTCACAATAGTACGTAATATGATGAAAGAAAAATGAAGAGTAAGTATAGTGATCAATCCCTCATGCCCTTAGTCTTTCTTTAACAAGTAGAAATTAATTTGAAAAGCATTCTAATGCTTCGTTGACCCCTACAATTTGAGGATATGTGCCTACTTTCGAAGGTGATAAACTGACGACCCGGGGATGAAATCCACACCCCAGATCCGCCTAATACTTCTCCCTTTTGGTCCGGGGATGAGATCCACACCCCAGATCCTCCCAAGACTTCGCCTGTCATCCTAGGAACTACAGGATCATCCTCTTACGCAGGGCCAAGGTCCCTTACCTATTTTTATTACTCAAGAGGAACCGTAGATGGTAGATAATTGAAAATAGGGGTTGCTAAAGGCTTACTACCGTTGAAACCTACCTCTTTATATAGATTTCTAGCCTCCCATGAGTCTTCTCACGTCCTACAAGGCACAGTCCAACCCCCAAGGTCGCTGGTTGAAGAAGAGTTAATGCCAAGCTCCACTTCGATTTTGAACAGATTTGACCCTTCGTCTACCTGGTCATAGATGCATGTGGGCGCAGTTTTCTAGTGGGATTTGGTTTGGGACGTCTTCAGATGAAATCAAGAGGACTTCTGTGTCTAACTTTGGGTCATGATTGCATTAAATTTCAGTATCTCTATTATGAGTTATTATTTTCTCAAAATTAACATTTATTTTCCCCCATTCCAATCGTGACCTTTCGGTAGCCCAAGATAATTTGAGTATAACTCTAGTATCCAGGTGGAATTTGGCCTCGACCTCAACAAGGAAGATGTAGCTAACATCCCATTCAATATTTTATCCTTGGTTTCAAGTCATTTAAAAAACTACAAGAGCAGTTATTAATTTCTAATTATTTATGTTTGAATTCTCTCAACAGTCACACCCCTTCGTGACAGCTGGTAACAAAGGGCTCAGAACCTCAGGTTCTTGTGCGAATTGTGTCACTTCCCAACACGGAAGATACTCGGATGCGTGAGGCATCTATATAGATCATGTCATTAGAGCGATAGAATTTTTTGACATACATAATTACGGAGTGCGCAAAAGACTAATAAAATCTAATAATCCCAATAGTCCAAGTGATGATTATTTGATTAACCAAAGGAATTAAAGATAGTCCATGACAATTCCAAATTTAAAGTCCAACACTAGGCTACATGCCTTAGCACGGTTTAGACAACTAAACTGACATACAGGAAATACAAGGTAGGAGTCAAATAAATTCAAAGACGCGACTAGCTAATGATAGGCGAGTGGCGTTCTAGCAATCTTCACTCGGTCTCAATCTCATTCTTGTCGCTATCTGAATCACCTAAAAATGTTAGGAAGCAGGTGGATGAATGAATCGTTCAGTAGGAATTACATCTCACATTCGAGCAATCTTTAAGTGATTTACAGTTTGCGTGTATTATCAGTATTACTATGCATGATGTACGGATAAGAAAATCAGGTATGCAGGTAAATCTATGTAAGATGAACAATAAGAGATCAAGAATTGTATAAAGAAGGTATTGCATGATTTTCAAGTATTTGACCAAGCAGTATATCAAGAACTTATAGATGTAGATACCACTTCTCGGGCAAGCAATAATTCAAGTACTAGCAAGTAGTCATGTTCAAGCAAGTAAAGTTCGTATTCTAGCAAGTAATATCAACTACGTAATATCAAGTACGTGTCAATAGAATTGGCTATTTCAATCAAACAAGTAGTCTGCCCTTTTTCGGGCCACAAGTCAAGTATTGCCCGTTCCGGGTCACACAAGTCAAGTCAAGCAAGTAAGAAGAGTAAGTGCGGAGTGTCTCCAGTCAAGCAAGTACTTCAGTGCAATGGCAAACACCGTGGTCAATAAACTCCCATGGGCACAAGTACCTTCGGGTGCTCCTCCCAGGACCAGACCGGGCCCTATACGCACAGCATTTCATGTATTACTTTTGACATCCACTCTCGTTTATAGCCAATATATAATTTCAAGAAAATTAGAAACGTAGTATTACTGACAAAGATTAACTAGTCATTTGGTTATGGAGGACTCTAGAGGTGGCCCCTACAGGCTCAAGAGGTAGCTCCCGTCGTGTAGCACTTTACGCCGTACGGCCTCAAGAGGTGGCTCCCACAACATAGCACTTTGTCCCGCATGGCACTTAGCTCCTACACTCCCAAATGGTAGTTTTAAGAGGTTCAAGGTTTAACCACATAGGAAATACACAAGGTAGATTTTTATTGAATGGAATTCAAGGATTCAATATGCAGGAAAATGAATTAGGATTGTGTCTGTACAAACCAGAGATAGATTAGAATCAGAAGCTGCAATTACTGAATTGGCGCCCTAGAGGTAAGGGGTCTTTCAGTCAATTGGCGCCCTGGAGGCAGGGGACTTTTTATGTAATTTGTGCCTGGGGTACAGAGGCTCTTTCAGTAAAATGGCGCCTGGGGTATATGGGGTTTTTCAGTGAATTGGCGCCTAGGGTATGGCCAATCTTTCAAAATTTTGAATTTTTCAAAATATATATATATACATATGGAAATTGGTGCCTACTCAGGAAGTCTTCAATTAATTGAAGATGACCTAGCTGTCGCTATTTAGGGAATTGGCACCCTGGCTTGGGGCGCCAATTTCATTGTGTGATTTTTTAAATATATATATATATATATATATAAGGAATTGGCACCCATGCAGATAATCTTCAATTAATTAGTGACGACCTGGCTACCGCTATTCAATGAATTGGAACCCTAGCTTGGGGCGCCAATTTCATTGGTGATTTTCACCAGCCAAGTATGTTTTGTGACTCAAAGCACTATTCATTTCGAAAAAGTTTCTCAAAAATAGAAAGTAAGGACATGAACAGGTAATGAAAATTCTTAGGAGTTCAGAAACATGTTCATGTATAATTATTGGGTTTTGGTTTTATATATATGAATTTTTCTAATGTTGTGTTTTTAATTCCACCAAAAATAGAATTGGCGCCCCTCTGAGTAGTCTTCATTTAATGGAAGACCTCTCTGGTGTCACTAATTGATAAACAGGTTCAACTAATTGACGATATTGCGTAGAGTCACCAATTGTGTTATTTTTCAAATGAGTCATGCTTCGTATAAGAAAGGTACATTCTGTGATACAAGTTACTATTCATTTTTCCAAAGTTTCTTCGAATCAAAAATCGAGGACATGGACAGGTAGAGAAAAATATCAGGATCACAGAACTATATTCATGCAAAATTTTCATAGTTTAGTTCAATAGTTATGGATTTTTGAATGCGTTGATTTAATAATTACTGGAAATTCCATAAGTGGAATTGACGACACTTCACGTAGTCTTCATTTAATTGGCGCCCTGGCTGGGGGCGCCCCTTAAGGAATTGGCGCCCTGGCTGGGGGCGCTATTCACCTGAGGGTTGGACTTTCCGGATTTTAAAACATGTCTGTATGTGATGTAACAGATGTTATATACTAAGGCTAAAACATGATTATTCAAGACTGTAAAACTAGTGTAGTAGGATATGATCAAAACTCATAAAATCATGGTGACAGATGATGTATAAAATCATATATGATAGGTGTAACAGGCTATTAAAAATCTGTGTAATATGGTATATACTTGGTCATTTTTGATCATAATACAACCGGGTAATATAGCATAGAATATGAGTTATTCTAACTCTAAGCTTGCATGTTACGTTAACCTACTTAACTACTAGTTAGGTAAGGACTTGAGAACACCTACCTTTTGACGTGTGATTACGAGATATAGAATAAAGAAACTACTTCGGGATCGCAGTAGGACGTAGATGTCAGGAAGAAGACGCTCCTTCAGCATTGATGACAGCATTAGCCTCTGCCAGTGCTACGGAGGGGATTAGTTATAGGATGGGTTTAATGCCTTGCTGGTCCGGTTAGGGACAAGATGTGCTTTGCCAGCTAAAATAGATTGTTCGTGCCTCAACCTTCTAGAAGCATAGATTAAATGACGCCTTTATAAGGGGTCATCCATTAATCTAGGTGGTACTATTCATGTAAATGACGCCTCTGTATGAGGGCGTCTATTAATCTGGGCGGCCCTATTCATGATAATGACGCCCTTGTAAGAGGGCGTTAATTTGTAGACAAAACTGCCACTTTCACGTGTTGGCCTTCATGGTGTATATATATATTAATATTATAGTGGAATGGTGGCCCCAAGAGAAATGACACCTCTTCATGTAGTCTTCAATTTGTTGAATGGCACCCTGGTAAGGGGCGCCCATTCTCTTGGTGGTGGACAAGGTGGAAACCCACTTACGTACTACCCATGTGCCTAAGTGTTAAAGTTGTCTTGTACATTTATATAATAGCCCTCTCATGATTTAGTTCTTTATACAAGACCTTTCATGTAAGATTCTTTAGGAAAAGTTCACTACGTACTATACATAAAGTGGTGGGTTGTGCATTTATATATTAGTCCTCATAAGGTTTGCTTCTTTTACATAAGGCCTTCATGATTCTTTATGGCATAAAGTGATGTTGGCTTGTATATTTATATTATAGCCCTCATGAGGTTGGGTTCTTTATGTAAGGCCTTCAGGTAGGATTCTTTAGAAAGAAGTTTGGTTTCTCTATTGCTGTATTGGGGGTGCTACACCCTGTCCCACTTAAAAGAATTTGGTCCCCAAATTCAACTGTATTATGCGAAAATAGGAAGGGTGCGAAGTACTTACAACTAGAACAACTCCGAAAATCTTCTTTTCATAGACTCTTTAGTTTCCCATGTGGCTTCTTGTTCTAAGTATCGATTCCATTGGATTTTCACCATAGGCATCGTCTTGTTCCTTAGAACTCGAACTTCTCCGTCGAGGATCTTCATTGGCTTCTGCTCGTAGGTAAGGTCCTTCTGTACCACTAAATCATTGTGGTCAATGACATGGAAAGGATCGTGCACGTATTTCTTCAGCATAGAAACATGAAATACGTTGTGCACTTCTGATAGTTGCAGAGGTAGGGCGATGCGATAAGCCATCTCGCCTACTCTTTCCAGCACTTCGAATGAACCAATAAACCTTGGTGTTAGTTTGCCCTTAACATCGAATCTTCGAATGCCTCGGCCAGGAGATACCTTGAGAAAAACATGATTTCCGACTTGAAATTCCAGGTCTCTTCTTCTGTTATCAGCATAAGATTTCTGCCTGGACTGTGCTATCTTTAACCTTTCTCTAATGAGATGTATCTTCTAGGTAGAATCTCGTACCATGTCTGGGCCTAGAATTTGTTTTTCACCGACTTCATCCCAGCATATTGGAGATTGAAAACTCCTGCCATACAGTGCCTCAAATGGTGCCATTTGTATACTGGCTTGATAGCTATTATTATATGCAAATTCGGCTAGTGGTAAGTGGTCATGCCAGCTTCCGCCGAAGTCTATAATGCATGCTCTCAACATATCTTCCACAACTTGATTTGTCCTTTCGGTCTATCCATCTGTCTGGGGATGGAAAGCAGTGTTGTAGTTGAGTTTCGTCCCCAGAGAGTGTTGTAGACTCTTCCAGAAATGAGAGGTGAAGCGCGGGTCTCAATCAGATACGATCGAGACAGGAACTCCATGCAATCTAACCATCTCCTTAATATACAGGGCATCAAGTACGTCGACTGACCATCGGCTTTTGATGGGTAAGAAATGGGCCAATTTAGTTAGCCGGTCGATAATTACCCAAATTCCATCATATCCGCCCCTAGAGTTGGGCAAAACCATGATAAAGTCCATGCCAATATCTTCCCACTTCCACTTCGAGATATCTAGCGGATGTAGCTTTCCGACGGATTTTTTATGTTCCACCTTCACTTGTTGGCATGTGAGGCAACGAGATACAAAGTCTGCTACCTCCCTTTTCATGTTAGGCCACCAGAAACTTCTTTTCAAGTCATGGTACATCTTAGTTACTCCAGGGTAGATCATGTACCTCTATCGATAAGCTTCTTCAAAAATCTTCTTCTTCAATTCGGGACAGTCGAGCACACATGTCCGTTCATGAAATAGTAATCTACCATTAGGTGCCAGCTTGAATTTTAATCTCTCGTCCAGCTTGCTTCTTATCTCCCCTAGTGCGGGATCTTCTTCTTGCAGCTTCTTGATTTCAGGTAGCAAATCTGGATGTAGACTCATATGAGATAGAATAATACACATATTCTCCTCATCTGTACTGATATCAAGCTCAGAGAATTTCTCCAGCAGCTTCCATTCTTGTATCATACAGTTGGCTAATATTGCTCTCGGCTTTTGACTAAGGGCATCAGCTACAGAATTACCCTTACCAGGATGGTATTGTATAGTGAAGTCAAAATCCTTTAGATATTCGAGCCAACGCCTTTGCCGCATGTTCAGCTCCTTTTGGGAGAATAAATACTTGAGGCTTTTATGATCAGAGTATACAGTGAATTGTTCTCCGTAGAGATAGTGTCTCGAGATCTTCAAGGCAAATACTACCGCGGCCAGTTCTAAGTTGTGAACCGGGTAGTTCTCTTCATGTTTCCTGTGCTGTCGGGAAGAGTATGCAATGACTCTTCCGTTCTGCATCAATACACATCTGAGGCCAACACCAGAAGCATCGGTATATACCTCGTATTTCTCCCGTTCAATTGGTAATGATAAGACTGGAGCAGTGGTCAAGAGATCCTTCAAAGCTTGGAAACTCTTTTCACAATCTTCATTCCACTCATAAGGCACTTCTGTAGCAACCCTGATAAATTGAAGGAATGTAATTGGATTGAAAATTAAACCAAGGTTCAAGGCCCAACTCATATATATATATTTAAACCATATATATATAACTAATAGGGCTTTCATCATATAATAAATGGGCCAAAAATGGAATAGCGCCCCCTATTAAGGTCCCATTTCATAAATTGAAGACCCTTCACGAAAACGCCAATTACATAAATGACGCCTCTATCATGGGCACTATTTACCTAAAGGGCGCCTCTGTCCTAGGCACTATTTCCCTGCAGAGTCAAAAATGGAAACTGTTACTGTGTTTTGTTTAGACTAGGATGATATTCGGAAAGGTTTTGATCTGGAAAGGGATTAACATGTAGGGAAGTATAGATAACACTAAGATTCTTCCATGGAAACTTTCATCCTAATCAAACTCTAACCTGTAATCAAACCTCTTCTCTATAAATATCAAACCCCCTCCATCGAACCCTCTGCTGATCCTATTTTTGGAAGACGTCCTACTATTCTCTTGAAGATTGTTCTTCGTTGGTTGTATGTGGGGGAGAGAATTCTATTCTCTCTCTCTGCTTCTTCCTAGAGGAGGAGGCTTGTGCTGCTATTCTGCTTTTGTTGTGGTTGCCGTAGAAGAAGTCTGCTGCTTCTTCTGCTCTTGTTATCACGTGAAGAAGAAGGCTTCTTTCCGTGCTTTGCCATCAACTACTGTTGCTACTACTTTTTATGATCTTCTTCCTACTGCCGCTGCCATCCTGCAAAATAGAGTATCAGATATTTTGATATCTCATCACCGTTCTTCATGTTATAGCATCCAAACCTCAAAACCAAGGTAGGTGTTCTCAAGTACAAGTTCAATCTAATAGCTACAAGATCATAAGCATGCATATAGGCTTGTTAGATTGATTTACGTAGAGCTTGATATGTTTCTGGGAGTTTCAGTAAAATCGTGCCTCCCTCTAGGGCGCTATTTGATATAGTGACCGTGTAAACAGTCGTCAGATTAGTTGGTTATTTAATAAATACACATGTTCAAAATTTAATAACTGTGAACTGTGACATCTAATCTAATGCATGAATATATTATTAGATTCCTGCTATTTTTCTATGCCAGTTCATGTCTCTAGTTTCTTGATTGGACACACTCCAAAAATCATGTGTCTATGATTGTACCTGCCTGGTGCGTATCATATGACAAAGAAATAACGACCGTCTTTAGGTCATCAATTTAATGAATGCCCCCACACACGGGCGCTAATTAGTTATAACCTATGAACATTAAACTATTCGTGGCAGAATTACATAGATAATGGAAATAATGACATGAACCATGCCATCAATTTGAAATATGATGCTCCTGACTAGGGCGCTATTTAATGGATTGAAGTCTTGAGCTAAGTCATCATTTACATAATAGCTGAAATTGTGAATTTTTACATATCTTAATATATATAGACCCTAGATATAACAACTGAATGAACAATCATTATATGTTAAACTAATGACCTTGCCCAGGGCGCTATTTCATGAAATGAAGACTTGCCCCCAGGTGCTATTTACCTGATTTCTATTTTTCATGATTTTCTGTAACCCCTGACAGTGGGTTATTTATATAGGCACTATATTCCATTCCGTGAGTATAGTCCCACGATTTATGATGTTTTATCGATTACCCCACTATTTCTTGGTGATAGATGAACCCTCCGCGGGACATTCTATTCCTTCGGACTGGTGATTTTATCATAGAGACCGCCGTAAGACTCCTCGTAGCCTTGGATTCCCTCAAGGCCGATTGAGCTGGTTGTACCCTTAAAACCCATGACACTACTTAATTGCCATGTCACTCTAAAGAAACATGATATACCGGCCCTCATGACATGCTATTTGGATGCCATGAGAATATCCTTGAATTAATGGAATGGGAAACTATGCCATTAATATTTCTTAAGAATTATGTGCCATACTTGTGGACACTAATTCTATCTACCTTATCATGTACAAGAACGAGCGACCATATCTCTATGAGCGCTTATTCTTAATGTCATGGCACCCAATTAGGGAGCCGATTCTACCTAGTTTTCAACGTGAATCATGGTTATACCGTTAATATCGTGGTACGTCCTTACACATCATGTTCAATCCTTGTGATTCTATTCCACAAGATCTACCTTAAAGTTCCTACAAGCTTATTCCTTTGAAATTTCATATTGGCTATAACTATAGTGGATGTCAAAAATACATGATCAATGCCTGCGCATATAGGGCCCGATCTGGTCCTGGGAGGAGCACCCAAAAGTACTTGTGCCCATGGGAGTTGTAATGATCACAGTGTGACATTGCACCGAAGTACTTGTCGTTCTAGTTAAGTGACATTCCACAATCTAGTACTTGACTCGACTTGACATGACATGACTTGCGTGACCCAGAAAGGGGTATTTATTTACTTGCTTGAACACGATAGCTAATTCTTGACATGACCTGATAAATATACGTGCTTGATCATCTTGATATATATTTGACATGAATTCTTGAAAGACTTGCTAGTTCGCTCAACTATCTCTTATCGTTTCACGCGAACATGTATAGCTATGTTGCATTCATGTAACATGTAATTTACTTAAAGCAAGCTAGCACTCGAGATATAATTCCTACTGAGCGTTCGCTCACCTAGTGTTTTTCTCTATTTTTTTCAGGTAAGTCCGATAACGAGACACAATCGGATGGGGATGACAATGAGTGGAGGTTAGAGCCATTCCGACCGTCCAAGCAATTATCTAGTCTTGTCTTTTCTATCTTTATAGAGTCAACGATTGTACTTTCCTTTTATTGAGTCCTAGTACTTTCATTAAGTGGTTGTAATAGAAGTACTTTAAGATTGTGATTGAATAAAGGATTGGGTTATCTGTACTTTTGCACACTCTGTCATTGTGTCGAATACACTAACGCTTTGATGGACATGATCGATATATAAACTCATCACGCACTCCGGGTTCCTTCCACGCTCGGGGCGTGACAGTTTTTATGGTATCAGAGCCTAGGATATTCAATTCCTAGGAAACCCAAGTCCAAGGATAGGTTTAAACCTTCACCCGGTGAAAATTGGGTAGAACTATGGGCTAAGGCAACTTAGGAAAATCAATCTCTTAGTCCAAACTCTTATTGATTAGTTATTTAAAATCCTTGTAGGACGATGGCTGCCGAACATGCTCAGTAGCGTAATATGCAACGCACTATCCAAGGCGTGACCCAGGCACTACAGCAAGTGGCGCAAGGAGCGGTGAGCCGTGGAGCTGGTGATCTCCACCGTAGTTTTAGAAATATGAACCCACGAAGGTTCATTGGCTCATCAGATCCCGATGATGCCGAGCATTGGCTCCGAGAAGTGGAAGGGATATTCCGTGTTATGCAATGCACGGACGTAGAGAAGGTATTGCTAGCAACGTTCCAATTAGAAAGAGATGCCCCTTCCTGGTGGGAGTCCATAGAAGCCACCTTAGGCGACGAACCCATCACATGGGTTGAATTCACCGGGTACTTCAACGATAAATATTTTTCCGACCGAGTGCAAGAGAAGAAAGCCGCAGAATTCACCTCACTCAAACAAAGAACTCTATCAGTGGCCGAATATGAGGCCCAATTCTCTAGGCTGTCATGGTATGCAAAACACTTAGTAAGTACCGAGAAGATGAAAGCTAGAAGATTTCTAAATGGGCTTCGACCTCAATTTATTACACAACTGGCGCCGATGGACAAACAAGTCTACTCGGAGATAGTGCGCCGAGCCTAGTTACTAGAAGATGCCACGGAACTATCTGATAGGATTCGTGGGAGAGATAAGAGGGATCATGTCACTAGCTCCGGTACCTTCAAGACCACCTTCAACAAGAAAAGGCCAAACAATGAAGGAGAGCCCTCTCAGGAAAAGAAAGTCAGGAAGAACAACAAGCCGTTCTCCATCACCACCACACCTTCCAAAGTGGTGTGTAAATATTGTGATAAGGCCGGACACAAGGCCGACGAATGTTGGAGAAAAATCAGAGCTTGTCTTCGTTGTGGGAGCCGTGATCATCGGATTCCCGACTGTCCCCTGCTCAACGATCAAGCCGGTGACGGGAAGCGCCCAGTGATGAAGAGTGCACGTCTTCAAGCTATTAAGGAGACAGATCAAGACGAGGGCGAACTAGTGGAAGGTACACTGCAAGTTTGTTCCAAGTCTGCACATGTCTTATTTGATACTGGTGCATAGCATTCTTTTATTTCTAAGAAGTTTGCTGACCCATTACCTATGCAACCGGAATGGATAAAATTAGTTATTTCGACTCCTCTCAGAAACGAAGCCGATATTGCTCATCATTACCAAAATTGTGAAGTCTTGGTAAAAGGAAGAAATCTACCTATCGACTTAATATGCCTAGATATGAGGGACTATGATATCATATTAGGAGCCGATTGGTTATCCAAGTACCATGCAACTGTTGATTGCCGTAACAGCAAGGTTACCTTCAAGGATTTCTCAGAACTGGTCTATACTAGCCCTAAGAGTCGAGGCAAGTCACCTATTATTTCGGCTCTTCGAGCTAGCAAGCTAATAAGGAAAGGATGTGTATCTTTCCTTGCTTTTGTCACCATTAAGGAGACCACGTAGTCTAAGATAGAGGGCATCCCAGTTGTACAAGAATTTCTGGATGTGTTTCCGAAAGAATTGCCTGGACTACCCCCATAAAGAGAAGTGGCCTTCACCATCGACTTGGTCCCTGGTGCTGGTTCAGTTTCCAAGGCACCATATAGGATGCCCCCTGCCGAGCTCAAGGAGTTAAAGGAACAATTTATGGAACTTCTAAAGAAGGGATTTATTAGGCCGAGTACTTCCCCGTGGGGAGCACCTGTGCTATTTGTAAAAAAGAAGGATGGATCCATGAGATTATGCATCGACTATCGACAGTTGAATCATCTCACTATCAAGAACAAGTATCCACTACCGAGAATCGATGAGTTATTTGATCAAATATCTGGATCCAAGTATTTCTCGAAGATTGATCTCAGGTCGGGATATCACCAACTAAGAATCAAAGATGAGGACATTCATAAGACCGCGTTCAGAAGCAGGTATGGGCACTACGGATTTGTTGTTATGCCTTTTGGACTAACAAATGCCCCTGCAGCCTTTATGCAGTTGATGAATAGTATATTCAGGCCTCATCTAGATCAATTCGTGGTGGTTTTCATTGATGATATATTGATTTATTCAAAGACCAAGGAAGAGCATGAGGAGCATTTAAGGATTCCATTACAGATATTGAGAAGAAATCAATTATATGCAAAGCTTAGTAAATGTGAATTTTGGCTGGAAGAAGTATCTTTCCTAGGTCATGTGATTTCAAAGGATGGACTGTCCGTAGATCCATAAAAATTTGAAGCTGTAAAGAATTGGGAAAGACTGACTAATGCTAGCGAGATCCGTAATTTCTTGGGTCTTGCAGGCTATTACAGGTGATTTATCAAGGACTTCTCCAAGATCGTCGTACCACTCACTAGGCTAACTCGCAAGGAGATCCGTTATGAATGGAGCGAGGAATGTGAAAGAAGCTTTCAAGCTCTAAAGGATCACCTAACTACTGCCCCAGTCTTAGCTTTACCAATTGAAGGAGAGAAATTCGAGGTATGCACCGATGCGTCGGGCATTGGCCTCAGATGTGTATTGATGCAACAGGGAAGAGTCATAGCTTACTCTTCCCGACAACTAAAGAAGCATGAAGAGAACTACCCAATTCATGACTTGGAGCTGGCTGCGGTAGTATTTGCCTTGAAAATCTAGAGACATTACCTATATGGAGTGTAGTTCACTGTATACTCCGATCACAAGAGTCTCAAGTATCTCTTCTCTCAAAAGGAATTGAATATGAGATAGAGATGTTGGCTAGAATATCTCAAGGACTTCGACTTCACAATACAATATCATCCTGGAAAGGGTAATCCTGTAGCTGATGCCCTCAGTTGTAAGCTAAGAGCAATATTAGCAAATTGTATGATTCAGGAGTGGAAGTTGCTAGAACAGTTCACTAGACTTGATATAAGCATGGACAAGGAGAGCAGGTGTGTTACACTATCACATATGAGCATACAGCCAGATCTACTCTCTGAAATATAAGGACTTCAAGATAATGACCCCGTATTAGTAGAAATCAAGGGCAAAATAGAAGAACAACCTGATTTCAAGATAGCCTCAGATGGAAGGTTGTTGTTTAGAGATAGAACTTGCATACCAGATTGTCCAGAGCTAAAGAAGAAGATCTTAGATGAAGCTCATAGATCAAGGTACACCATTCATCCAGGATCTACCAAAATGTACCAAGATTTAAAAAGGATCTTTTGGTGGTTCAACATGAAAAGAGAAGTAGCGGACTTCGTGTCTCGCTGTCTCACATGCCAACATGTCAAGGTGGAACAACAAAAGCCTGTCGGTAAGTTACATCCTCTTGATATTCCCAAGTGGAAGTGGGAGGATATCGGTATGGACTTTATTATGGGATTATCTAAATCTAGAGGACGACATGATGGAATTTGGGTCATCATAGACCGTTTGACCAAAGTAGCACACTTCTTGCCAATTAAGAGCCGATGGTCAGTAGATGTTCTTGTCGCTTTGTACATTAAAGGGATAGTCAGACTATATGGAATTCCTGTTTCATTCGTGTCTAACCGAGACCCTCGTTTTACTTCCCATTTTTGGAAGAGTCTACAACATTCGTTGGGGATAAGACTCAACTTTAGTATAGCCTTTCATCCTCAGACGGATGGTCAGACCGAGAGAACAAATCAGGTAGTAGAAGATATGCTCGGGGCTTGCATCATTGATTTTGGTGGAAGCTAGCATGATCACTTGCCTTTGGTCGAGTTTGCATACAACAACAGCTACCAGGCAAGTATACAGATGGCACCTTTCGAAGCTTTGTGCGGAAGGAGTTGCTGATCACCCTTGTGCTGGGACGAAGTTGGCGAGAAACAACTCTTAGGCCCAGATATGGTAAGGGATACCACCGAAAAGATTCAGTTGATTAGGGAGAGACTTCAAGTGGCTCAGTCTAGACAGAAGGCTTATGCTGACACAAGAAGAAGAGATCTCGAATTCCAAGTCGGAGATCACGTATTTCTCAAGATATCACCTGGACGTGGAATTAGGAGGTTCGGTGTTAAGGGCAAGCTTACACCAAAGTTTATCAGACCTTTTGAGGTACGAGAAAGAGTTGGCAAGGTTGCATACCACGTCGCTTTGCCTCCTCAATTGTCCAAAGTTCATAACGTGTTCCACATATCCATGTTGAAGAAGTATGTGCACGATTCATCACATGTCATAGATCACGGAGACCTAGTGATACAAAAGGATCTCACTTATGAATAAAAACCCATGAAGATCCTCGATCGCGAGGTACATGCATTAAGGAACAAGATGATTCCCATGGTCAAGGTTCAATGGAACAAATGCTCAGAACAAAAAGCCACGTGGGAGACCGAGGAGTCCATGAAGAAGAGATTTCCCGACTTATTTGAAAAATGGTATGTACTCCGCACCCTCTACGTTTATATATGATTGAATTTGGGGACCAAATTCTTTTAAGTGGGGGAGGGTGTAGCAACCCTAGTAAATTGAAGGAATGTAATTGGATTGAAAATTAAACCAAGGTTCAAGGCCCAACTCATATATATATATATATTTAAACCCCTTACATATATATATATATATATATATATATATATAACTAATGGGGCTTTCATCATATAAAAAATGGGCCAAAAATGGAATAGCACCCCCTATTAAGGTGCCATTTCATAAATTGAAGACCCTTCACGAAAATGCCAATTACATAAATGACGCCTCTATCATGGGCGCTATTTACCTAAAGGGCGCCTCTGTCCTAGGCGCTATTTCCCTGCAGAGTCAAAAATGGAAACCGTTGCTGTGTTTTGTTCGGACTAGGATGCTATTTGGAAAGGTTTTGATCTGGAAAGGGATTAACACGTAGGGAAGTATAGATAACACTAGGATTCTTCCGTGGAAACTTTGATCCTAATCAAACTTTAACCCGCAATCGAACCTCTTCTCTATAAATATCAAACTCCCTCCATCGAACCCTCTACTGATCCTATTTTTGGAAGACGTCCTGCTGTTCTCTTGAAGATTGTTCTTCGTTGGCTGTACGTGGGGGAGAGAATTCTATTCTCTTTCTCTGCTTCTTCCTAGAGGAGGAGGCTTGTGCTGCTATTCTACTTTCATTATGGTTGCCGTAGAAGAAGTCTGCTGCTTCTTCTGCTCTTGTTATCGTTATCACGTGAAGAAGAAGGCTTCTTTCCGTGCTTCGCCGCCAGCTGCTGTTGCTGCTACTTTTTATTATCTTCTTCCTACTACCGCTGCCATCCTGCAAAATAGAGTATTGGATATTTTGATATCTCATCACCGTTCTTCACGTTATAGCATCCAAACCGCAAAACCAAGGTAGGTGTTCTTAAGTAGAAGCCCAATCTAATAGCTACAAGATCATAAGCATGCATATAGGCTTATTAGATTGATTTACGTATAGCTTGATATGTTTCTGGGAGTTTCAGTAAAATCACGCCTCCCTCTAGGGCACTACTTGATATAGCGACCGTGCAAACAGTCGTCAGATTAGTTGGTTAATTAATAAATACACATGTTCAAAATTTAATAACTGTCAACCGTGACATCTAATCTAATGCATGAATATACTTTTAGATTCCTGCTATTTTTCTCTGCTTGTTCATGTCTCTAGTTTCTAGATTGGACACACTCTAAAAATCATGTGTCTATGATTGTACCTGCCTGGTGTGTATCATATGACAAAGAAATAATGACCGTCTTCAGGTCAGCAATTTAATGAATGCCCCCACACACGGGCGCTAATTAGTGATAACCTGTGAACATTAAACTATTCATGATAGAATTACATAGATAATGGAAATAACGACATGAACCATGCCGTCAATTTGAAATATGACGCCCCTGACTAGGGTGCTATTTAATGGATTGATGTCTTTAGCTAAGTCGTCATTTACATAAAAGTTGAAATTGAGAATTTTTACAGATCTTAATATATATAGACCCTAGATATAACGACTGAATGAACACTCATTATATGTTAAACTAGCGACCCTGCCCAGGGCGCTATTTCATGAAATGAAGACTTGACCTCAGGCGCTATTTACCTGATTTCTATTTTTTGTGATTTTCTGTAACCCATGGCAATGGGTTATTTATATAGGCACTATATTCCATTCCGTGAGTATAGTCCCACGATTTATGATGTTTTATCGATTACCCCACTATTTCTCGGTGATAGATGAACCCTCCGCGGGACATTCCGTTCCTTCGGACTGGTGATTTTATCATAGAGACCTCCGTAAGACTCCTCGTAGCCTTGTATTCCCTCAAGGCCGATTGAGCTGGTTGTACCCTTAAAACTTATGACACTACTTAATTGCCATGTCACTCTAAAGAAACATGGTATACCGGACCTCATGACATGCTATTTGGATGCCATGAGAATATCCTTGAATTAATGGAATGGGAAACTATGCCATTAATATTTCTTAAGAATTATGTGCCATACTTGTGGACACTAATTCTATCTATCTTATCATGTACAAGAACGAGCGACCATATCTCTATAAGTGCTTATTCTTAATGCCATGGCACCCAATTAGGGAGTCGATTCTGCCTAGTTTTCAACGCGAATCGTGGTTATACCGTTATTGTCATGGTACGTCCTTACACATCATGTTCAATCCTTGTGATTCTATTCCACAAGATCTACCTTAAAGTTCCTACAAGCTTATTCCTTTGAAATTCCATATTGGCTATAACTATAGTGGATGTCAAAAATACATGATCAATGCCCGCGCATATAGGCCCCGAGCTGGTCCTAGGAGGAGCACCCGAAAGTACTTGTGCCATGGGAGTTGTAATGATCGCGGTGTGGCATTGCACCGAAGTACTTGTCGTTCTAGTTAAATGACATTCCACAATCTAGTACTTGACTCGACTTGACATGACATGACTTGGGTGACCCGGAAAGGGGTATTTATTTATTTGCTTGAACATGATAGCCAATTCTTGACATGACATGATAAATATATGTGCTTGATCATCTTGATATATTTTTGACATGAATTCTTGAAAGACTTGCTAGTTCGCTCAACTATCTCTTGTCGTTTCACGCGAACATGCATAGCTATGTTGCATTCATGTAACATGTAATTTACTTAAAGCAAGCTAGCACTTGAGATATAATTCCTACTGAGCGTTCGCTCACCTAGTGTTTTTCCCTATTTTTTTTAAGTAAGTCCGATGACGAGACACAATCAGATGGGGATGACAATGAGTGAAGAGTTTAGAGCCATTCCGACCGTCCAAGCAATTATCTAGTCTTATCTTTTCTATCTTTATAGAGTCAACCATTATACTTTCCTTTTTTTGAGTCCTAGTACTTTCATTAAGTGGTTGTAATAGAAGTACTTTAAGATTGTGATTGAATAAATGATTGGGTTATCTGTACTTTTGTGCACTCTGTCTTTGTGTCGAATACACTAACGCTCTGATTGACATGATCGATATATAAACTCGTCACGCACTCTGGGTTCCTTCCGCGCTCGAGGTGTGACAACTTCCTTGCGGGTTAACCTGGTCAGAGGAACAACAATCTTGGAGAAGTTCTTGATAAAATGCCGATAGTAACCAGCTAGACCCAAGAAGCTTCGAATCTCCGTTGCATTTGTGGGTCGTTCCCAGTTCTTCACGGCTTCGACCTTTGATGGGTCAACAGAAATTCTGTACTTCGAGATTATATGGCCTAAGAAGGATACTTCCTGAATCCAGAACTCGCACTTGCTGAATTTGGCATATAATTTGTTTTCCCTCAATATCTGCAATGCCTTCTTGAGATGTTCGTCATGGTCTTCTTCGGTCTTTGAATAGACCAGAATATCGTCAATAAAGACCACAATAAATTGGTCTAAGTAAGGCCTGAATATGCTGTTCATTAACTGCATAAAAGCTGTGGGGGCATTCGTTAGTCTGAAAGGCATAACGGTAAATTCGTAATGCCCATACCTACTTCGAAATGCAGTTTTATGAATGTCTTCTTCTTTGATCTTAAGTTGGTGGTAACTAGAACGAAGATCAATATTGGAAAAATATGTAGCTCCAGATAATTGATCAAACAGCTCATCAATTCTCGGCAGTGGGTACTTGTTCTTGATTGTAAGGTGATTTAGCTGTCGATAATCATTACATAGTCTCATCGATCCGTCCTTCTTTTTGACGAATAGCACGGGTGCTCCCCATGGGGAAGTACTTGGCCTGATGAAACCTTTTTTCAATAACTCCATTAGCTGCTCTTTTAGCTCTTTCAGCTCAGCATGGGATATTCTGTACGGTGCCTTGGAAATAGGACCAGCACCAGGGACAAGGTCGATAGTGAACGACACTTCCCTTTCTGGGGGTAAACCGGGTAATTCTTCTGGGAAAATGCCGAGAAAATCCCGAATTACACGGATGTATTCAAGTTTAATCTTCTCGACTTTCATGGCAGTCACGAATGCTATGAAAGCCATACATCCTTCACTCATAAGTTTACTAGCTCGAAGGGCTGATATAAGAGGTGATCTAGGCCGAGGGCTAGTGTAAACCAGCTTTTAGAAATCCACGAAAGTTACCTTGTCATGCCGGCAATCTACGGTTGCTTGGTATGTGGATAACCAGTCAGCACCTAGTATGGCATCATAACCCTTCATATCTAGGCATATCAGGTCGACAGGTAAATTGTTTCATTTAATCATCAGTTCACAGTTTGGATAGTGATAAGTGATATCGGACTCATTCCCAAGAGGTGTAGATATGACCAAATCTAACAGTTCATGTTTCATAGAAAATGAAGCAGCAAATTTCTTGGAAACGAATGAATGAGTTACTCCGGTATCAAATAAGACTTGAGCAGTTTTAGAATAAATTTTTAGAGTACCTTCCACAATTCCGCCCTCTGTGGGTTCCGTCTCTTGGAGAGCTTGCAGGCGACCTTGTTTCTTCGTCGGACGCTTCTCATCCTTAATGGCTCGCTCCTTCATCAATGGGCAGTCTGGGATTAGATGCTCTCGGCTCCTACATCAAAGACAAGCTCCTAACTTCCTCCAGCATTCCTCGATCTTATGACCAGCTTTATCACAATACTTGCAAATCTCCTTAAAGGGTGTGGCGGTGGAGAATGGCCTGTCATTCTTCTGGCATTTCTTTGCCTTGGAGGGATCCCCTCCCATGAAGAACCTTTTCTTATTGAATTAATGTTTGAATTTTCTTAGGCTTGTGACGGATTCCTTCTTGTCCCTTCCTCGAATCCTTTCAGATAATTCGATGGCATCTTCTAGCAATTGAGTACGCCGAACCATCTCCGAATAGACTTGGATGTCAATCAATGCAAGTTGTGTAATATAGTAGGGCACCGTTGAGGAATCTTTTCATCTTCATCTTTTTCGTACACACCAAGTGGGGTGCATACTTTGACAGTCTATAAAATTGGGCTTCATACTCGGCCACTTTCAAGCTCCGTTGTTTTAGAACGGAGAATTCCGCGGCCTTCTCCTCGTAGATATGGTCGGATAAGTACTTGTTGTTGAAATGCTCCGTGAATTCATCCCATGTGACATGGTCTTTTGGCAATGTTGCTTCTATGGATTCCCACCAACATCGAGCGTCCCGCTCCAGTTGGAATACGGCCAGTAAAACCTTCTCCTCGCCCGCGCATTTCATCACACAGAAGATTCGTTCCATCTCCTTTAACCAATTCTCGGCATCCTCGGGGTCAAATGAACCCGTGAACCTCGGTGGGTTCATGTTACGGAAACTCATGTGGAGATCACTAGCTCCACAGTTGGCATCGCCTTGCGCCACTTGCTGTAGTGCATGTGTAAGACCTTGTACGGTGCGCTGCATCTCGCGCCATTATGCTCTTTCAACAGCCATGATCATACAAAATGGTTTAAGCATAATAAAGATCGGGTTTTATTACAAGGTCAAAAAGTCATTATAGATCTTAACCCATGGCTCTATCCGTATCACCGGGTAAGATATATCTATCCTTGGACTCGAGTTTTACCTATCCTTGGACTCAAGTTTTTACCTAGGAAACTAAAATCCTAGGCTCTGATACCACGAATACTGTCACGTCCCAAGCGCGGAACATACTCGGATGCGTGACGCGTCTATATAGATCGTGTCATTAGAGCGATAGAATTTTTTGACATACATAATTACGGAGTGCGCAAAAGACTAATAAAATCTAATAATCCCAATAGTCCAAGTGATGATTATTTGATTAACCAAAGGAATTAAAGATAGTCCATGACAATTCCAAATTTAAAGTCCAACACTAGGCTACATGTCTTAACACGGTTTAGACAACTAAACTGACATATGGGAAATACAAGGTAGGACTCAAATAAATTCAAAGACGCGACTAGCTAATGATAGGTGAGTGGCGTTCTAGCACTCTTCACTCGGTCTCAATCCCATTCTTGTCGCTATCCGAATCACCTGAAAATGATAGGAAGCAACTGGATGAGCGAATCGCTCAGTAGGAATTACATCTCAAATTCGAGCAATCTTTCAGTGATTTACAGTTTGCGTGTATTATCAGTATGTCTATGCATGATGTACGCGTAAGAAAATCAGGTATACAGGTAAATCTATGCAAGATGAACAATAAGAGATCAAGAATTGTATAAAGAAGGTATTACATGATTTTCAAGTATTTGACCAAGCAGTATATCAAGAACTTATAGATGTAGATACCACTTCTCGGGCAAGCAAGAATTCAAGTACTAGCAAGTAGTCATGTTCAAGCAAGTAAAGTTTGTATTCTAGCAAGTAATATCAAGTACGTAATATCAGGTACGTGTCAATAGAATTGGCTATTTCAATCAAGCAAGTAGTCTACCCTTTATCGGGCCACAAGTCAAGTATTGCTTGTTCCGGGCCACGCAAGTCAAGTCAAGCAAGTAAGAAGAGTAAGTGTGGAGTGTCTCCAGTCAAGCAAGCACTTCGGTGCAATGCCAAACACCGTGGTCAATAAACTCCCATGGGCACAAGTACCTTCGGGTGCTCCTCCCAGGACCAGACCAGGCCCTATATGCACATCATTTTATGTATTACTTTTGAGATCCACTCTCATTTATAGCCAATATAGAATTTTAAGAAATTTAGAAACGTAGTATTACTAACAAAGATTAACTAGTCATTTGGTTATGGAGGACTCTAGAGGTGGCCCCTACAGGCTCAAGAGGTGGCTCCCGTCGTGTAGCACTTTGCGCCGTACGGCCTCAAGAGGTGGCTCCCATAACGTAGCACTTTGTCCCGCATGGCACTTAGCTCTTACACTCCCAAATGATAGTTTTAAGAGGTTCAAGGTTTAACCACGTAGGATATACACAAGGTAGATTTTTATTGAATGGAATTCAAGGATTCAATATGCAGGAAAATGAATTAGGATTGTGTCTGTACAAACCAGAGACAGATTAGAATCAGAAGCTGCAATTACTGAATTGGCGCCCTAGAGGTAAGGGGTCTTTCAGTCAATTGGCGCCCTGGAGGCAGGGGACTTTTTATGTAATTTGTGCCTGGGGTACAGAGGCTCTTTCAGTAAAATGGCGCCTGGGGTATATGGGGTTTTTCAGTGAATTGGCGCCTAGGGTATGGCCAATCTTTCAAAATTTTGAATTTTTCAAAATATATATATATACATATGGAAATTGGTGCCTACTCAGGAAGTCTTCAATTAATTGAAGATGACCTAGCTGTCGCTATTTAGGGAATTGGCGCCCTGGCTTGGGGCGCCAATTTCATTGTGTGATTTTTTAAATATATATATATATATATATAAGGAATTGGCACCCATGCAGATAATCTTCAATTAATTAGTGACGACCTGGCTACCGCTATTCAATGAATTGGCACCCTAGCTTGGGGCGCCAATTTCATTGGTGATTTTCACCAGCCAAGTACGTTTTGTGACTCAAAGCACTATTCATTTCGAAAAAGTTTCTCAAAAATAGAAAGTAAGGACATGAACAGGTAATGAAAATTCTTAGGAGTTCAGAAACATGTTCATGTATAATTATTGGGTTTTGGTTTTACAGATATGAATTTTTCTAATGTTGTGTTTTTAATTCCTCCAAAAATAGAATTGGCACCCCTCTGAGTAGTCTTCATTTAATTGAAGACCCCTCGGGTGCCACTAATTGATATACAGGTTCAACTAATTGACGATACTGCGTAGAGTCTCCAATCGAGTTATTTTTCAAGTGAGTCATGCTTCGTATTAGAAAGGTGCATTCTGTGATACAAGTTACTATTCATTTTTCCAAAGTTTCTCCGAATCAGAAATCGAGGACATGGACAGGTAGAGAAAAATATCAGGATCACAGAACTATATTCATGCAAAATTTTCATTGTTTAGTTCAATAGTTATGGATTTTTGAATGCGTTGATTTAATAATTACTGGAAATTTCATAAGTGGAATTGACGACACTTCACGTAGTCTTCATTTAATTGGCGCCCTGGCTGGGGGCGCCCCTTAAGGAATTGGCGCCCTGACTGGGGGTGCCCCTTCAGTGAATGGCGCCCTGGCTGGGGGCGCTATTCACCTGAGGGTTGGGCTTTCCAGATTTTAAAACATGTCTGTATCTGATGTAACATAGGTTATATACTAAGGCTAAAACATGATTATTCAAGGCTATAAAACTAGTGTAGTAGGATATGATCAAAACTCATAAAATCATGGTGACAGATGATGTATAAAATCATATATGACAGGTGTAACAGGCTATTAAAAATCTGTGTAACATGGTATATACTTGGTCATTTTTGATTATAATACAACCGGGTAATATAGCATGGAATATGAGTTATTCTAACTCTAAGCATGCATGTTACGTTAACCTATTTAACTACTAGTTTGGCAAGGACTTGAGAACACCTACCTTTTGACGTGTGATTACGAGATATAGAATAAAGAAACTACTTCGGGATCGCAGCAGGACGTAGACGTCGGGAAGAAGACGCTCCTTCAGCACTGATGACGGCAGTAGCCTCTGCCAGTGCTACGGAGGGGATTAGTTATAGGATGGGTTTAATGCCTTGCGGGTCTGATTAGGGACAAGATGTACTTTGCCAGCTAAAATAGGTTGTTCATGCCTCAACCTTCTAGAAGCATAGATTAAATGACGCCTTTGTAAGGGGTCGTCTATTAATCAAGGTGGTATTATTCATGTAAATGACGCCTCTGTATGAGGGCGTCTATTAATCAGGGTGCCCCTATTCATGAGAATGACGCCCTTGTAAGAGGGCGTTAATTTGTAGACAAAACTGCCACTTTCACGTGTTGGCCTTCATGGTGTATATATATATTAATATTATAGTGGAATGGTGGCCCCAAGGGAAATGGCGCCTCTTCATGTAGTCTTCAATTTGTTGAATGGCGCCCTTGTAAGGGGCGCCCATTCTCTTGGTGGTGGACAAGGTGGAAACCCACTTACGTACTACCCATGTGCCCAAGTGTTAAAGTTGTCTTGTACATTTATATAATAGCCCTCTCATGGTTTAGTTCTTTATACAAGACGTTTCATGTAAGATTCTTTAGGAAAAGTTCACTACGTACTATACATAAAGTGGTTGGTTGTACATTTATATACTAGTCCTCATAAGGTTTGGTTCTTTTACATAAGGCCTTCATGATTCTTTATGGCATAAAGTGATGTTGGCTTGTATATTTATATTATAGCCATCATGAGGTTGGGTTCTTTATGTAAGGCCTTTAGGTAGGATTCTTTAGAAAGAAGTTTGATTTCTCTATTGCTGTATTGGGGGTGCTACAAATTGGGTTTCCACCTCACTAGAAGAGTTTAGGTTAAGGGCCCAATGTTTCTAATGGGCCTGGTTTCATCCCATTTGGTTAACTGTGGGCCAAGATATCCTTATTTCAACAGGTGACCATATTTTCTGTAACTGTGTCGACCCATTATTACAAACTCTCACTTACCCCCTATTAGGCCTATTTTCCAGAAATTTTACTCTTCACCAAAGTTGTTCCTTACCCAAGGATCGTTGCATGGGATTTGGTTTCAACTAATTATGACCTTCCTAGGTTAAGTTATGAATTCTCTAAAGAACCTTCAATAATCTGTTTAGATTTCTGGTTTATTGTGTTGATGGGCCGGCATTATACCCAATTGGGCCAGTGTCCAATTGGTGGTCATAACAACAATTTGCTCATCAATTCATTAATCTGAGCCATTAGATTAAATAATCTTCTCTTATAAGGATCTATGATAACCCTTGAATAAAACTTTTGGTTTAAGCCTAATGAATTGAAGAGTTTTAAAAAATTGAATTCCCTAAAAAAGATTGCATTCAGCACTTAATAGGTCTCAACCAACTCCCGCATGTTGTGTCCTGTGAAAACTCCTAAAATCTAAAATTTCAAAGTATGTGGCAATCTTGGTTGAGAAACTTGAATCATGTATTGATCTTAAACATAACATAATCTAAAAAATTCCAAAGGGCAGCACATAATCAAAATTGTGAATCAAAGCTCAAAAGACAGAGCAATGGCTAAGATTGTACTGAGAAATTAAGTCCTTCATCAACGAAATGAAGTGGACTTAGTCATGAAGTGCTCATGCTATCTCTGTTCAAAATGAAACAAAATTGTGAGTCTCACTGAGTAACAACGGGTGCTGGCATCTAATCAACATGCACCCTTACGTAAAAAGGTGTGGATTACACTTGAATATTCTTGAAAATTTTGAGCCAAAAAGAAAAAAATCTGAATATATGACCAAAAGGTCAGAAAAAATGTTGTAACCCTGAGGTAAAAAATCAGAATTGTCAAATATGTTTAATCTCAATACAAGTCTTTAGTCACTCCTAAGGGCGTCATTGTTTTAAATGAGTAAGATTAAGGGAGATTAAACAAGACTTCAACATACAGCTTTGGTTTATTTCTATTAAGTTTGAGTGCAAAATGCTTCAAAGAATTTAATTGATAAACTCTAACTTTATTATCCTTAAACCATGCAGAAAATAAGGGCTGCATCATAAGAAGTCTTATACCAGAAGAATCTGAATGTTGACAGCCTAACTAATGATTGATGTTTCAGATTATGATTCTTCTGATCCACTGTCTGCTTGTTCTTCCTAAAATAAATTTCCACTTCTTTACCAATGCCCAAATTCTATGAAAATTTCTTCCTGAGTACTATAGACTTCATACTGCATACCTCTGATCATGTATGTTTCATATCTCATCTGGAGGTAAACATTTCTAATTACTTTGCCAAAGGTATCAAAATTCCTTGTATTTGTTGCTGATGTCAAAGGGGGAGAGAGATTCAATGTTTCCATTGTTGACATGCCATTGTTGCTGTTCAATAATGGGTTAAATGATCATATAGACTTATATAGACTCACTATGTTGCCATCATCAAAAAGGGGGAGAATGTTGTGTCCCTAGGTTTTGATGTGTGAGTCATTGATTTTGATGTTGTCAAAGCTGTGAGTAAGTCTTCATGTATGAGTCTTCATGTTTTTGATTAAGAGATCTTTATGCTCTTGATAATCGCATGCTCTATAACACACTGATGAGCATACATTTATAATTTTAATGATAATCTCCTATGTTTGATTTGGCAGGAAGATCATGTTAAGAGTGCTACTGAAGTTCAAAAGCTTGAACTAACTCTAGCCGAAGTCCACAGTTCAAAACCCCAAAGTTTTCTTCCAAGCCAAGAGTCAATGCAAGCCAGTGAAGATTTCATGTAGATGAAGTCGACTTTAGATGCTCCTCAAGTCAACTTGAAGACATGCAAAGGCCACCCGCTATCCAAAGCAACAAACGCGACGGCTGGAGCTCATTAGTGGTGACAAATGGCTGAGTTGTGGTGACAAAGGAGCAGTTGGGGTAACAAATAGCTTGGTATGGGTTTAAAATAGGTAACAGTGTTGAAAGCTTGAAACGTATATGAAGAGGTGATCTCGCGCTACTCTTGAGCGGGGAGGAAGATGACCACGTATCCTTGAAGTAAGAACTGCAAGAAGGGAAACAAGTCAGAGGTGCCCAGGGATAGATCCCCGGGGGAGACCCTCCGATGCTTAAGTCAGCACAAGTAGTAGAGCACTGGTGCGAAGTGAAGAGTTGGGAGGAAAATGGGAGCGCGAGATCCCTCTCCACCGAAAGGTGAAGTGGTTCCTGCTCAGGGTTGCTGGCTCTTGCCTTGCTTAGGCTTACCTTCTCGTAGTAGGGCATGCCCTATTTAAATAATGGCATATTGTGCGAATTGATCCTTGTGAGCGAGGAGTTTCAGGGGGGGTTATGTCCTTCATGCGGGCTCCTTACGGCGCGCGGACTCTTGGTCTCCCTTGTCCCCTTGAGCAACATGCCATTAAGGGATTTGCAACAGCCGAATCAATAAGCTTCCATCAGCGAGCTCGAGCGAATGGCACTTGTTCAGGAGTGGTCTCCCGAGTGATAAGTGCTGGGTTGGGACAAAGAATAGGGGGATCTAGGGGAGCTTTCCCGATCAACTGATGCTCGGACTTCTCAACCCGATGCCGCCTAGGAAGCGCTTGTACCGAGTGAATTTTTGGGCTTCATAATAAGTGGGCCCAGGGGCTGCCACTTTGAGGAGTTGAGCCTTGTTCGGTTCGGTTTAGACCTCATTTGGCCTCTCCGTACAGGCGGTGAGATCTCCCCTCTCCACTTGTCCCTCTCCTACTCCCGAGCCAAGATTAGGCTCAGACGAGTAGCAATTGGGTTGGACTGTTTGTAGCACTGGTTGGGTAAAGATATCTCTCTGGTAGGGGCCACATTACGCGGCTCACCTTGAAAATGCGCCTGTTATGATGAATAAGAGAAGGCCCCTCCTTGGGAGATCGGACGCCGCGCCGCCTCCCGTCAGGGTTTTTAGGCATTGCGCATTTTGCGTCCCTTTATCTCCGGGGTTTTAGGGTTTTGCCTCTCTTTGTAGTTATATTTGAGGAGGGGGGGCTTCTGCGCGGTGAGAGCAGTTTCGGAAGAGCGGAGAATCGTTGCGGCCACCGGAACAAGAGGGGCTTCCTGGGGCGGAGATTTGTTAGCTCCCTTTCTCCTCCGAAGTTCTCAGGCTTGGAGATTTCCCCTTCTTCTTTTCTCTGTCTCATGGCGGTCCATCATCCTGAGGCCGAGGGGCGGCAGAGAGAACGGGCCCCAAGGCTTTTCTTGACACCGCTAGAGCCGATCTGTAGTGAGCTGGGGGAGGTCGAGGTGAAGCTGCTGGAGAGTCGATACGGGCTGCCTTGGCGATTCCAGTTCCTGGCGCCTGAGCCTCATGAGTCTAGCATGTCCACTCGTTCTGGCGTCTTTTGTTCCTTTCTCCTGGCCTGGAAATGTGGCTTTCGTCTGCCCCTTCATCCCTTTGTTGCCGAGTTACTTCGGTTCTACCGGCTGGCTCTTGTCCAGCTGGTTTCCAACTCTTATACCTTCATTTTCTCTTTATTTTCTTCTGCGGCCAGTGTGGGGTGCGCACCTCGCTGGATATTTTCCATTACTTCTTTGAGTTGAAGGAGCATCCTCATGCGGGGAGAGGCTTCTTCTATATTCAGGCGAAGCGGGGGAGGTGCTGCGTGTCCCTCTCTGCGAAGGACTCTTCTCATAAAGGGTGGAAGACCCAATATTTCTGGGTGGTCCCATCGGTAGTTGGTGTAGTCTGGAATTTCCCGACGGCGCCCAATTTCCACTCGAACATTACTCCGAAGCAGACCATGTTTTCTCCGGAGGTGGAAGAGGAGGCTGCCATCCTGCAGTAGAATCGCCAAGAGACTGCTGATTTGGTGACTTCTTCCAACATTGTGGGCTACCTCGCTCGAGTGCTGTCGTCGACAGGTATGGAGTTTGGGAACTTGGTCTTCCTTCTTGCGGAGTAAGAGCCTTCCTTTTCTTAGTCTGCTTTCTGTGGTTCAGACACGAGGTGAGCGGTTGAGAAGGAGGCACCGTCGGCTGAATTGGAGATCATCGATTTGGACGAGGCGCCGGCTCCTGACGATCTTCAAGCTTCAGAGGGCTCGTCCCGCGCCCGGACAAGGGCAAGCGGGTGGCTCGGGATGACGTTTCTGAGCGCTGGGGGTTCAAGCACAAGGATCCCGTGGCCAAGTTGTTGCGGTCTTCAATGCAGGCTTAGTCTGCTGAGAAGAAGCGAGCGAGGAAGGAGGAGGTCGTCCGTCTGTCCGGAGGAGATCCCTGCCAGCTCTCCCCTCTACTGAACGAGAGGGGGCCGATGAAGGAGGGATCACCACCGATGCTGAGGCGCCGAACATAGCGAGGGGCCACCAGATGAGGGGGTCTGGTTTGAGCTGGTCGAGGCTGGAGGGTCGTAGGGGGAGGCGACTCGATCTTAGCCGATCGAAACTGGGGAGGTATGCGGTGGGGCTGCTCATGCCGAGCCAACCGGTGAAGCCCCCGGGACGGGATTGCCCGAGGGAGATGCCCCGATCCCGGCAGCTCCGGTTAGAGCTTCCCCTCCCTCTACCAGCACCTTCAGTGTCCGGGCTCCTCTATACCGGGCGTGCCATTCCTTAGCTTCTCGAGACTTGCGGGAAAAAGTTTGAAGGGTCCCCCCTCTTCGCTGTTTGAGTAGATTATGGAGGGAGGGCTGGTCTTGGCCCAGCTGGGGGATGAAGCAGTGGACGCGTACTCTCGGGTGGAGTCCGAGCGGGAGACTCTCTCGTGGACCTGCAGTGCGCTTGATCGGAAGGTCGAGCATTTTACCCTCGATCTTGGGGACCTTCACCGTGAGATGGCCCCGCTCCGAGTGCTGGCGTAGTTGAGCCAAGCGGAGGCTCGGTCTTTGGCGAAGTAGCTGGCCCATGCTCATCGCATGGTCGACCGGAAGAGTGAGCTACTGAAGTCGGAGCCCAAAAACCAGGTCGAGCGCGTCGACCAATGGAGGGCCGAGCGAGAGGGGCGACCGAGGATTCACGGACCGAGGTCAAGCGAAGGTTGTCCGAGGCTGAGAGAAGGCTATCCGAGTCTGAGCAGCGGATAGCTAAGCTCGAGGGGAAGGCGGAGCTAGCTGGGAAGGAAGCGCTCGAGCAACATAAGTGCTCAGAGGCTTACCAAAAAGCTCTGCAACAGGCGGCCTTTCCCTACTATGAGTCAGGCTACCGACGGGGACTCCGGAAGGGCTTCTCTCAAGGCCATGATCGGGCCGTCCTAGAGGCAAAGGCCCAGTCGTCTACGCTCATTTTTCCTTCAGATCAGCGCTATGACTCGGATTGGGGCTCCACTGACTCTTCCCACTACACTTCGAGTGAAGAGGTGAGTTCGGCCCCATCTGAGCGACCGCCAACTCCAGGATCCTCTGGAGGGCACACGGCCGAGACAGTTTCCACACAGGTGGGGTCAGTGTCTGGGCTGGACGTCGCCGAGAACACTGGGGGCAGATCGTCTGGTGCCGAAGAAGCCTTGTCTGCCGAGCTTGGAGATGGGCCCGAGGCCTGATGTAATAGCTCTTTTCTTTTTTTCTTTCTTTTTCGTATGTAGCCGAGTAAGGCTTTTTTGGAAACTATAATAGCGGCAGTATTGAATGCTAAATTGACTGTTTCTTATCGCTTTTGGTGTGATTTGACTACCGTATCCGCAGTCATTTGAAAAAGGCACCGATTTTCTGTAGATCTTGCGCGCGCCGATCTGTCAAATAACTGACATGGTGTTGGCACCTTTCCATTTTTCCATACAGCCCTTAATGACTTGCCGCTTCATGCGTCCCGCTGGGGGAATATCGGGAAATCAGGTAACCAACCCAGGGAAAGCCTTGGTAGCGTGTTTTGTAAGGGGAGAGTCATTTAAGGCGATCAGCTCCCCCTTCAGCCTATAAAAGGTCTGAGGAGCATCTCCTTTTTCTTTCATCGCTTAAGGCCGTTCCTGGCGGTTTTTCCCTTCCGCGAAGCATTGTGCTGTTAGTCTTGGCAGGGCATGGAAGGTGTTTCAGAAGATGATGATGCAGATGGCGGTAGAGGGAAGCTCCTGTTGTTTTAGTCTAGAAGAGGGTTCGTCAGTCGGAGGCCACTCGGGAAGAGGGCTCGTCATGCCGCCCTTCTGTCCCTGACCTGCCGACGTCATTCTAAGGGGAGGGGGGAGCTAATTAAGCTCCCTCCTTTCCGGGCCTTCCCCTGCCTTCTCGTCCACCTCTGCCGTTTTCTTTTTCTCCCTCCCCTTTCACCCTGCACTCTCTGCCTTCTAAAGAGTTGGCAGAGAGGATGATGGGAATCGACGCCGAGCACTGACATTTTATTTTTGTATTTGTGCCCTTTTATTTGTCTTTGTATCCTGGAAAAGTATATGTACAATTGTAAGGCTTTCTAAGCCAATCAGTCATTCCCTTAGATTGTGTGGGTTTAAATGTAATTTGTCAGTAGGTACAGCAAGGGGGCCCCCAGCCCTTCCCCATTGGGCCACCTAAGCTATGTGCGGCTGGTCAACCATCCTAGGTGGCCATCTAGAAGTTTTCAATGCCAAATTGACACATGGGGGACAAAGGGTGAAAAATGTCAATATTCTCCACCCACCTCCACCCACCCATGCCCATGGTCAAGGGGGTGCCCCCCCCATTAGATCTAATTAGGATTTTTTATTTTGTTTGAAACATTTAATATTATCTAAACCCTAGATCTGAGGTCATTTTTGGTCATTTGTCATTTAGTATATATGCTTGTATTTTTCCATTTGTAACAATTAATGATAGAAGAATTGTGTGAATTTCCTTGGAGCTCCAATAGCTGGTGCGCCCCTCTCCCTCTCCCCTCTGGTTTTCCATCTCCCTCCTCTATATTTCAGGGTTGTGACCCTTCTATCTTAGCCCCTCCACATCTAATTTCATTCTGTGCCGCCGTCGTCGCCGTTCGTGCCGCCATCGAGCCGCCACGAGCCACCGTCGGAAGTTCTGTCTAGGTTCTATCTTGCTGGATAGAAGGCCACTCCTGGAATTTTAGCTCCCAATTCTCACATCTTCTGGAGCTGCTATTTTTAGGGTACGTTTTAGGGTTCATCATAACCTTCCAGAAAAATTGAAAAAAAATTATAGTCCCTTTTTATAATTTTCCATTTTCATGCATCTCCACCCACCAATTCTGCCTCTTGTTCAGATCCAGTCACAGCCACCCTGAGTTTCACCTTCTTGGTCCCAATTTGGATTTTTTCTGGAACCCCCAAAATTACTGGAGGTTATGCCCACCATCCCCTCCATCAAAAAATTTTCTTGGAATTTCCACAGGCCTCCACCTATTTTCTAAATTTCACTTTCAGATCCCTCTACAGTTCTGCCTACCTCTGTCCAGATCCAAACACCAGCCAGTCTAAAATACTTTTCCCAACCCAAATCTAAACAAACCCTTTCACAAAAATTATTTCCATTTTTCTCTCTTTCCCCTCCACAACTTTCATGAAGAGATCAAGGTCTGAATCTGAGGTCTACCCCACGGTCAAAGGTAGTTCTCAGGAAACTGCTCTATTGTTCTGAGATTTTGGGAACTGTCCAACAGCAACTTCAAAAATCAACAAAGGCCAGATCCATGCAAATCCAGTTCATCTCTCTAGTCCTAGATTTTAGGAAGTAGAAAGAGCTTTCCAACGGTATCTCTTTTGCTTCGATCCGACATCAGGATTGATCGCAGCAGCCGATCTCGCCGGAGCGCGCGTCTGAAAACAGAAGCAGCAGATCTGTGGGCACTCTTTCCGACCGGTGCCGATCGGAGCAGCCCGGCCTCCGGCCGGCGAACTAACGCGCCGCCATCCCAGGAAGCGCCCCTCCAAGCGTCTCCACCACAGTGGTGCCGCCCCGGTCCCACACGGCCCCACCGACCAGCACGTGAGCCCCACAACCAGCAGCACACGCGCTCCAAACCGTGCCGACGGGGTGATCAAGTGCAGCCCGTGAACCCGAGATCGGTCCTCCCGGGCCCACCTGTGTAGCCTTTACCTCCCTGCGTGGAGTGGGTGATATTTCATTGCTGTAATTTAATTCATTACTGTTACCAAGAGTTACCGAATTCGGCCGGGACCGTCTTCCCCACGCCGAGAGCGTGGAGGTATCGTATTCGCTCCTTGCTTGGCACTTTGCTTTATTTTCGTATATATTTCTTTTTGCCGCTGCTTGAGAGCATGTTAGGATAATCTAGCTCGCTATATTTTTATATCACCGCTGCTGCGAGAGAGAGCGAGACCATCCCGTGACCCTATCCAGGCATAAAATTGTGAGTTGAGCACCCTAGCTCTTGCCGATTTCTCAACCGTGCACGTCCGATGCTTCCCTCGATAAGGGACGATCGCGAGCCTGTTTAGAGTCCGAGGATTGCATATCCAATTGGAGTCGAGTCCGTGGTCCGTCCCGCATCAGTTTGGTATCAGAGCCCAGTTGAGTCTAGGGTGTCTAAAAACAAAAAAAGAGTCATTTACGTCGAGTCTAAGTGTTAGTCGGTCTAAGGTTGCATCTGCATACCATTGTTCGGTATATAAAAAGGTCTTGTCCGAACGTTAGGCTACGCCTATCGGGAAGGCCGCACACTTGCGCGAGTGATCTTCGGATCGATTAACTCTGCCATGTACCGAATCTTGATCGTGTCTAGGTTGGTAGTCGAGTCGGCATTCCAACTTTGCATTACTTAAGGTCGTGTCTAGTGTTTTGTCCAAGTGTCGGCGTGGCCATCCACTAGCTTCCCCGTGTCCCATGGATTACCGAACACCCGAATCTTATCCATGGTGGCGATACTATCTAAAATGGAAGGACCACCCGAACCACCCCAAAAGGCCCGAAGCCCGGGACTTCTACGGCTCCGAAAACCCGAGTGACTACTTAGAGTGGGAAGCCGTTATGGACGACTACTTTGAGTGTTACCTTATGTCCGGTCCCGCGCAAGTCGACTTAGCCAAAAGGTGACTTTTCTATGAAGCCGCCGAAACATGGAGGGACATCAAGTACTTCCGGGAAGATAGGAGGCTAAGGCCCATCGAGTCATGGTGGGATATGAAGAGAGTGCTTAGGAGGGTCTACCTTCCCCGTCCACCTACCTCCAACTACGGGGGTCATACCACTAGCCATCCCCACCAACTCACCCGCAATCAAGTGGGCCACACCTCCAACCAACCCCGCCCCTTCACCCCCATCCAAGCCCTCCAAAGCAACCCCACTCAAGTGGTCCGCCCCGTCGCCTCCAACCAACCTCCCCTTGGCTTCCCCGTCCAATCCCACCCAAGCACCTCCAACCAAGTGGAAGCCCCGCTTCTAGTCGAGTCTAGGTCCACACCCGAGCCGAGAGCCGAGGAGCAAGTCCACTCCGAGGTCCCCACTCCAACCCCCTCCTTTGAGGAAATCGAGAAAAAGTTTTGGGATTGGCTGGAAAGGACACGTGCTTCTTCACCATCCGTGAGTACTCCATTACCATCTACTTCCGAACTTTATTAGGTACAATCTTATTTGGAGCCACCAAAACCCGAGCCACCCGTGTTTCTTACGGGAACGCTATACATAGTCGAGCCACTTCTTAGTTGGCTCAAGGATGGCTTCGTCCCACCTCCATATCCATCAATGGACCCCACCTTACCTATAGTGCCCGTCAACTCCTTCCACATTACCTTTTGGTCTAGTCATCATGTTGATACATTGGATGACCTTATTATGGGATAGGACACGCAATAGAAGTTGACGCATTTATTGGCCCGAAGCTTCGACCAACCCACTAGCCGTAGCTTCACCCATCTGGTCTTAGGGTCCATTACCTCCGTGTGCACCGTGGGTTGTATCACCACAGAGGTTCTCTTATTCCTCCTCATGTCGCCCGAACCCGACTTCATACCCTTTCGCCCGAGGGAGGAACCATTCATCCTACACATGATCACCGTCCCACCTACAATGCATGGAGGTGACTATCCACACCTTCGAGACTTCTACATCGGGGACCGTGACTTGTGGGAACCCATCACAAGAGGTCATACCTTCTTTGATCCCTTTGACCCGTTCCCTAGAGGACCCTTAGACCCTCCATATATACTTCCTTTCTTCGAGGGAGTCCACTACCACACCCCTACCCCACGGGCCGGGTCCTCTACCTTCACCAAGTCTATTTTTGATACACCCACACCCGGCTTTTCCACACACGGCTCTCATGGCCCTCTCAAGTCTTCCAAATCCAAAGGGCCGCCCATGCATGACCACACCCGACGTCTAGGTGTTCCCCATGCCATCCATTCCTGGTTGCATAACATGCATGCATGGCACATATTCGGGTGCCCTGGTCCACCGTCACCCATGTACGGGTCGGACTAACATTAGGTCTGTTTAGGGTCTTTGCGGGTCTTGGTTTCATTTGTCCGTCGTGTGTTTGTACATGTATGTGTCGAGTCGAGTCGGTCTTTGTATGCTCGCGTTATTAGTCCCTTTCGAGTTCGAGACTTGTCGGACTATTGGGATCGGCTCTACTTTATATCGGATCTAGTCACACAAGGGACAATCGGTCATTCCTAGTGAGTCTTCACGCCGCCTTCCTTCCTTTGAGAGTGACCTCACCCTGGAGTGCCCACCTCTAGCCTCCTTCCCATGGCAGCGTGCGCATATCGAATCTATACGGGATGAGCAGGTGTCGATTACTTGGAGTGGAGCGTACCCGCGCTACTTGGTATGGAGACGGATCTACCGGGGTTACTTGAGCAGCCGTACCCCTACTCGACGGGGTCGAGTTCTTCCCACCCGGGGAGAGTTGATGCGAATCGACGCCGAGCAGTGACATTTTATTTTTGTGTTTGTGCCCTTTTGTTTGTTTTTATATCCTTCGGAAAGTATATGTACAATTGTAAGGCTTTATAAGCCAATGAGTCATTCCCTTAGATTGTGTGGGTTTATATGTAATTTATCAGTAGGCCCAGCAAGGGGGCCCCCAGCCCTTCCCCATTGGGCCACCTAAGTTATGTGGGGCTGGTCAACCATCCTAGGTGACCATCTAGAAGGTTTGAATGTCAAATTGACACATGGGGGACAAAGGGTGAAAATTGTCAATATTCTCCACCCACCTCCACCTACCCATGCCCATGGTCAAGGGGTGCCCCCCCATTAGATCTAATTAGGATTTTTTATTTTGTTTGAAACATTTAATATTCTCTAAACCCTAGATCTGAGGTCATTTTTGGTCATTTATCATTTAGTATATATGCTTGTATTTTTCCATTTGTAACAATTAATGATAGAAGAATTGTGTGAATTTCCTTGGAGCTCCAACAGCTGGTGCGCCCCTCTCCCTCTCCCCTCTAGTTTTCCATCTCCCTCCTCTGTATTTCAGGGTTGTAACCCTTCTATCTTAGTCCCTCCACATCTAATTTCATTTTGTGCCGCCGCCGCCGCCGCCGTTCGTGCCGCCATCGAGCCGCCACGAGCCACTGTCGGAAGTTCTGTCTAGGTTCTGTCTAGCTGGACAGAAGGCCACTCCAAGAATTTTAGCTCCCAAGTCTCTCATCTTCTGGAGCTGATATTTTCAGGGTACGTTCTAAGGTTTATCATAACCCTCCAGAAAAATTGAAAAACAATTATAGTCCCTTTTTATAATTTTCCATTTTCGTGCATCTCCACCCACCAATTCTGCCTTTTGTTCAGATCCAGTCATAGCCACCCTGACTTTCGCCTTCTAGGTCCCCTTTTTGATTTTTTCTGGAACCCCCAAAATTAGTGGAAATTCTGCCCACCATCCCCTCCACCCAAGAATTTTATTGGAATTTCCACAGGCCTCCACCTATTTTCTAAAATTCACTTTCAGATGCCTCTACAGTTCTATCTACCTCTGTCCAGATCCGACCACCCGCCAGTCTAAAATACTTTTCCCCATCCAAATCTCAACAAAACCTTTCACAAAACTTATTTCCGTTTTCCACTCTCCCCCCTCCACAACTTTCATGAAGAGATCAAGGTCTGCATCTGAGGTCTAACTCACGGTCAAAGGTAGTTCTCACGAAACTGCTCTACTGTTCTGAGATTTCGAGAACTATCCACAGCAACTTCAAAAATAAACAAAGGCCAGATCAGTGCAGATCCAGTTCATCTCTCTGGTCCTAGATTTAAGAACTTCGAAAGAGCTTTCCAACGGTATCTCCTGTGCTTCGATCCGACATCAGGATTGATCGCAGCAGCCGATCTCGCCAGAGCGCGCGTTTGAAAACAGAAGTAGCAGATCCGTGGGCACTCTTTCCGACCGGTGCTGATCGGAGCCGCCCGGCCTCCGGCCGGCGAACCAGCACACCGCCATCCCAGGAAGTGGCCCTCCAGGCGTCTCCACCATAGTGGTGCCGCCCCGGTCCCACACGGCCCCACCAACCAGCACGTGGGCCCCACAACCAGCAGCACACACCGTCCGAACCGTGCCGACGGGGTGATCAAGTGCAGCCCGTCAACCCGAGATCGGTCCTCTCGGGCCCACTTGTGTAGCCTTTACCTCCTTGCATGGAGCGGGCGATATTTCATTGATGTAATTTAATTCATTACTGTTACCGGGAGTTACCGAATTCGGCCGAGACCGTCCTCCCCACGCCGAGAGTGTGGAGGTATCGTATTCGCTCCTTGCTGTTATTTGGTTTTGATGATAGCAATGCTATTTGGTTTTGATGATAGCAAGACAGTGAGTGCATTTGAGTGCATTTGATATTGTATTTTGATGATAGCAACATGAATGATGATGTTTAGCATTGATGGCATTTGCTCTTTATATATGTGCATTGCATTATGTCAGATATCATGTCTCTGCATATATCATGTCTGGGTAGCAAAGTCTATACACTGGATTGTGTATTGGTGTGGGTCATCCAAGTCTATACACTTGCTGCACTGATCAAGCTCATACACTGGCAGCTCTGCTTAAGTCTATACATTCGCTGCAGAGATCACTGTCAAGTCTGCACATTGGTCTTCGATTTCAAGTCTATACACTGGCTTATTCTTCAAGTCTGTACAGCCGTTTGCATTGGATTTCATGTCTAGACATTGCACTATAGCATCCATTGTCTTCGTGTTGTGTTCGTGTCATTCCCTCTATTATGTCTTCGTGTCACTTACTGTAGTTCTTCGTATTGTTTCAGTGTCTACGTCGTCGTGTTACCCCGTGTCAATTACTGTTCTTGACTTCGTGTCAAATCACTGTTCTGTCTTCGTGTTGTTCCTACACTCTGTGTCGATTTCATCTTTTGTCTTTGTCTTGTGTTTTCATAACCTCGTGTTAGTGTTTCTGTGATTTCGTTCATGTTTCGTAACCACACTTCGTGTTGGTTACTGTTGTTTCTGTGACTTCGTGTCATGTTTCCACACTTCGTGTCGTTCATGTTTCGTAACCACACTTCGTGTTGGTTACTGTCGCTCTTATGACTTTGTGTCGTGTCTCCCAGACCTCGTGTCATGTTTCACTTCGTGTCGTTTTCCGTTTTTGTGTTCTTCGTGTCGTGTTTTCCACACCGCGTGTCGTTGTCGCCTTAGTAACCTCACCTCGTGTCGGTTACTGTTGTCTCCATGTCGTTTTCACTTGTTTTCACCTCGTGTCATTTTTCACTTCGTGTCGTTCTCGCTTTAACCACACTTCGTGTTGCTTTACGTAGACCTCGTGTCTTGCTTGTTTGCAACCACTTCGTGTCGGTTTCTGCTGTCAGCCCATGTTGTCCTCGTGTTGTTTTTCACCTCGCGTCGGTTATTGTCTTCATCTTCTGCGTGTAGTTCTCTTTGTAGTGTTATCTCTGTTACAAGTTGCATATCGTGTTATCATTTATGTCTGTATGGTTTTTACTTCGTGTCGTTTCTCCGTCTCAGGTCTTCGTGTCGTTCGTATGTTGAAACCACACTTCGTGTTGGTTTCTGTTCTGTCTCCATGTATCTTGTGTCGTTCTTCTTTTTACCTCGTGTTGTTTTATAACCTCACTTCTTGTCGTTCTCTTCGTTGTGTCTGTTCTGTCACAGTGTATCTCGTGTCATTCTTTCCTTACCTCGTGCTGTAGTCACCCTGTGTATCTCGTGTCGTTCTCAGTGCATCTAGTATTGCTACTACATACTTCGTGCAGATCTAGTTATTGTGGCCCTCAGTTTTAATGGCTTTTCATCTCCTTGCAGGTCCGAGGAAGAAATATTTCCACGTGACTGGGCAGCACGTGATCCGAGGCTGGAATGAAGCCTGCTGAGAGACTGCCACGTGGACCGAATTCTTAGGGCTGGAAATGTGGAGGTCACACGTCGTGGCTGATGCTGCTGCTGCTGCTATATATATGAGACCTTCGTCCACAGATGAAGGTGATCGAGTTGGCAAGAAGAAAGCTCATACAGAGAGCCACGATCCAGATAGAAAAAGAAAAGAGAAAGGAGAAGAGCAGAAGAAGAAAGGAGAAAGAGAGTGAGAAAGAGAAAGAAAGAGAGATTGAGTAAGGGATCGAGATAGCAGGGTGTGAAGAAAGGAAGAGGAAGAAGAATAGAGAAGAAGAGAGAGCTGGAGTGATAGAAACTTCAACAGAAGATCTGTTCCTGCTGTACCGTGGATCAAATCCAGGCCAGCCAGCTCCTGCGAGAGCCACATTTGTTTTTATCTTTTCAGCCTTCTGTTGCTGGTTTCGTTTTTGTTTTTATCCATTTACTGTATTTCCGATCCTCTATAGAGAGGTCGGGGTTCCTCCTGTGGGTTCAGGAGAAGGGAGACTTTGTGTCTTCGGTTTGCAAGTAGCTGGGTGCTACTTGTGGTTGGTACCCTCCCGTGTGGAGGAAGAGAGACTTGCGTCTCTGGTTGCCTTTGACAGGGTGTCATCGGTTGTTTCCCTCGGGTTGGAGGAAGGGAGATTTATCTCCGATTGTGCTTCCCTCTGGGGTTCAGAGGAAGAGAGACTTGGGTCTCTAGGTTCCCCTCCGGGTTGGAGGAAGGGAGGCTTGTTCCTCCGGCTCTGGGCTTGAGAGTAGCAAGTCCGGTGGTTCCCTCCGTGTGTGGAGGAAGAGAGACCGTGTGTCTCTGGTTTCCAAGTGGCTGGAGTCACTTGTGGGTTCCTCCTGTTTGTTCAGGAGAAGGGAGATTGTTATCTCCGGTTGCAAGTAGCTGGGTGCTACTTGTGGGTTCCCTCCGGTTTGGAGGAAGGGAGACTTGTCTCCGGTTCTGGGCTTGTGGATTCAAGTCCAGGGGTTCCCTCCAGGTCTGGAGGAAGAGAGACCGTGTGTCTCTGGTTTGCTAGTGACTGGTGTCACTAGTGGTTCCCTCCGGTTGGGAGGAAGAGGGGAGGCTGTTCCCCTGGTCAAGCTGTTTGGCAGCATTTGTTGCAGACTGAGTCTGCTGTTTCTAGCGTGAGCTAGTGGAAGCCACACTCGGTTTGAGTGTGGGGTGGATGTAGGTCTGCTGGACCGAACCACCTAAAAACCCCTTGTGCTCTGTGGTTTGATTTGTCTATTTGTGCTTCCGCTAGGTGATTGCATAGGGGCGCTCCTTGTGTTTGGCGTCTGGTTGAGCAGAAGATTTATTAGTTTTCAGATTGACTAAATCTGTCTTGTTAGCTCTCCAGTGATCTCACTGTGTGCTTGGTTAGTTCCACAACTGCCATTTAGCCTTCAAGTTTGTTTAGTCTGCGAACTAGCATTTTAGTGAGCGAAATTTTAACTGGGCGAAAGGTTTTTAAAAGTCATATTCATTCACCCCCCCCTCTGAATACTGCACCGAACCCAACAATTGGTATCAGAGCGGTTCTCTGATTGTTCAGATCCAACGATCTGCAGAGGATCCTGGTGTCCCTTGTGCTTATCTGTTTCTACCCTTTGCTTCATTAATCTGTTTACGGATTTACTCAATGGGTTCTCCACCGGTTTTCAATGGCTCTGATTTTAACTCATGGATTAGCAGTCTTCAAAATTATGTGAAAATGATTAATCCGGATCTGTGGAAGTTAATTTCACAAGGTCCCCACAGATTGCCAAAGGAAAAGTCCAAATGGACTAAAAGTCACAAGTCAAAATATGAAGAAAATCAGAAGGCCTTTAACCTGATGAGAGCTGCTATTGACAGAGCCTTATGGTCTTGTATTCATGATTGCAGGTCTGCCAAGGACATTATGGATGAGCTGAAGCTTGCTCAGAAGGGAAATGTCGACAACGGTCTGATGGCTGACGAGAGCAACCATGGTAGTGATCAAGATGAATCCGAAGAACGTGATGATGAGGAGGTAAACCCTTTCGAGAATTTTTCATTAGACGATTGGGAAGATGCCTATGCAAATCTGTTAAGATCCCGTAAGAAACTAGGGAAGAAATATAAAAGTCTGAAAAAGAAGCTGGAAAATCTAGGAGGTGAAAATCTTGAAACTCTGAAAACTGAAAATGAAATTTTAAGAAGACAACTACAAGACTTTGACTCTATTATTACAGATCTAGATCATTTGAAATCTGAAAAACAAACTCTTATGAAACAAATTGGTCTACACAAAAAGGAGAGTCAAAAGCTTGTTTGTGAAATTACTGAACTAAAGGAAAGGCTTAGCTTAGTTGATCAGGCTCACAACAATAATATTGTTCAAAATGAAAAATTGGTGAGAGAATTAGAATGTGTCAACTCTGAATTGGAAAAAATGAAATCTGCAAATGAAATACTCAATAATCAGCTCAAGGAATTTGAACTCAAATCAATAAATCTTGAAAAAGAAAATAGATTGATTTCTGAAAAACTAGAGGCTGATAGAGTAACAAATTCAGAGATTCAGAAAAATCTTGACAAATTTCAATCTGAAAAACAACAGGAAATGTTTCATGAATGTCAGTCTCTCTCAGATGAATGGGTGCTTGATGCTGATCTCCTAGAGCAGAACAGTAAACTGAAAGAGGAAATCAATGAGTTGAAACATCTAAACACCCAGCTGACAAATAGGCTTATGACAATGGAAAAAGGCAAGTGTGTGAGTGTGGATAATTCTGATAGGTTGATGAATGCTGAACAAGAAATTGAGAGTCTAAAAACCATCAACTTAATGTTAAATGGAAATGTCAGTTGCAGTGAACAGAAAATAGCTGGATATGAGCTTACTATCACATCCCTTCAACAAGAAGTTGATGATCTTTACAAGTCCTTATCTAAAACTGACAAGGAAATAGAATTAAAACAGGAAGTTGAAAAACTCAAAAGCCTGAATGATGCTTTGCATCAACAAGTAATTTCCTGTGAAACAGACTTGTCCACATATGAGGCTAAAATTGCTGATTTGAACTCTGAGATTAAAGATTTGAAAAATTCTCTATCAAAATTTGTCAAAGGAAAGGACAATCTGAATAAGCTTCTTGGAAAGAGTGATAACTTTGAGAGAAAGGGACTGGGCTATAGTCCGACAAATAAAAGGAGTAATGGGAATGAAACATCTACGGTTTTTGTCAAAGCCACCAATCAGAACATAACCTCTGCTCCTTCTGTCTTCAAATTCACTGCACAAAAATCCATTGTGAAACCCAAAACTGTGGAACAAACTCCAAAACAGAAAAAGGGTGAAAATTCACAGAAAAAGGAAAAAGGGGCTCCTGTTGCTGTAAAGAAAACTGCACACAATTCACATGATCTCTCACACATTCACATTAAAAAGGATTCATGTTATTATTGTGGGAAAGGAGGTCACATAATGGAGGATTGTGAATTGATGTTAAAGGATGAGCATGCTAGTGGAACTTTACATTCTAGAAATTCTTTTGATAGAAACCATGCTGCTAGGAAGCCCGATGCCTCATGTTATTATTGTGGGAAATATGGTCATCTCATGAATGAATGTTTTATCATGAAAGAAGATAATAAACTACATGCCAGGTCTTCCATGCACTTTTATGATCCATATGGATCTAAACACAATTCTAGTCAGCACATTGTGTGCTTCAACTGTAATAAGCCTGGACACAAGGCTGCTGAGTGCTGGTTTAGATCTACTAGGGGTAAAAATGGTTTTCATAGAAGAAATTCTTTGGCATGCTCCCACTGTGGGAAAAATGGGCATACAGTCAAGGACTGTTGGTATGTTCAAAAGAACTATGTTAAACCCCATTTTGTCAAATTCCCTGCAAAAACTTTTGTGAAAATTTCATGCTATAACTGTGGGAAGCCAGGCCATAAATCTGCTGAATGTTGGATGGTTAAGAACAAGCATCAAACTGTTCATGCATATAACAGAAAATCTTATGAACATGCTTATAAACATCACCCTGCTGTTAACATGTATCATAAGAACCAAAAACCAGCCAGTTCATGTAGATACTGTGGAAAATTTGGACATTCTATGGATGACTGTTCACTGATGAAATTTGATGATAATGTTGCCTTGAAAATGTTTAGAAAACCTGTTAGGGCTAACGCAGGACCCAAAGCTACTTGGGTCCCTGCAGGATCAAGATGATCAAATATCTTGCAAGTGTGCCTTGGAGGGAGAAATAAAAGGGGGTTAACCAAGGCGCTCAAGAATGAAAAACCCCATGATTGAACTTATCAGGTCAGTTCTGAAATGTGTTTTAAATTCCATTATCTGAAATTGTGAGCATGAAAATTGTAAGTTTCATGTTGATCTGCCTGATTGATCGTTGATGATCTCTTCATGTACTGAGCGTTACTGTGCATATATCTGATGCTCTTCTCTCACTGATTATTGCACTGAGCAAATGGACTGCATGCTTGTTGTTGAATGCATAACTTGCTGATTGTGTATAGTTCTTCAGTGTATAGAGTAAATGCATGTCTTGTGTCAATGCATTGCATGCTTGAGTACATACGTGGACTGAGCTTGAATGGGTAAGTTAGTGCATACAGTCAATACATGTGTCTAGTGTCTGCATACATCATATGCATGACTGTCAATGAAATTGATCAATGCATATAGGACTGATTTGCATGTCTGTCATTTGCCTATTATTGTAGACTGCATATTTTTCAATGCATAATAGGGCTGCTTTGCACTACATTATCATTTGCTTAACCCCGGTATATAAAAATGATTTGTTACTAAAGGGCAAGGAAATCTGCCCGGAGGTTTCTACCACGTGTGAGATGGTCTTTGTGACCAGGTTCTCCGCCAAATACCATGGGTCCTGTCTTCATATAGACCAGTGCACTGCATCATATGTTGAAAAATCTGAAAAAGGATAAAAATGCTCATGACTTGGATGCATAAACCTGAATTGATTGCATACCTGTCTAATGTATCCTTGGTATATAGTCTGCATGTAGGACAGTATGTTGCATAGCATATCTCTTGCATCATGATGTCAGGGGGAGCTGAGAGTTCTATTCAATTCATTGAATCCTATTCACTTCTCAGTATTCTCATTCAAATGATTCATATCTTTTGACATCAGATGTCATTGAACCATATTGCCACTTGATATCTTTTCCTCATCATTTTCACTAAACAACAGCTTTGCATCTGGTTTAATACATTGAATGATAATTATTGCAATTGTTCACTTATAAGAATCACTCTTACAAATTGAAAAGAACTAAAGGTTTAACCTTTATAATTTGGAGAGTTAAGTGTCTGCACTTCAGAAATTGAGATAAAAGAAAACTTTTATAGCTCTTAATCTTTGTCTCATGGCTAAAATAGAAAAAGTTTTTTTTTAATGCCTAAATGTGTTAATCTGGAAATGTCTAGAACAGGTGAACAAGAGTGTGTAATGTTTTTCAATCAATCACTCTAAAAGAATTAAGGGCAGCAGTAAACAAGATCATTAATGTTAAGAACTGAACATAGTGACAGAAGCAATGGCTGATTGCACTGAGAAACTGTGAACTCCTCCAAAAAGACAGGAGATCTCACATGTCATGAAGTGCCTTAGACTATCTCTGTTCATAGGGTCAAATCTATAAGGGGAGTCCTCACCAAGTAACTGAGGGTACTGGCCTCTAATCAAGGTGTACCCTTAATGTCAAAAGTGAAGACTATTCCTCGTGGGTCTTGATCTGAAGTAGATCATATAGTTTATGCCTAGTAACTGGGGGTACCTGCCTCTTATCAAGGTGTACACCTAATGTCAACAGCATAAATGCCATAGGTCTATTCACTTAGTTCAGTTTCAGAAATTAAAAAAAAATGAAAATCAAACTGCTGTAACCCTTCGAAAAATCAAAAGTCAATGAGTGAAAATTATTTTTATCAATACATATTCAAGTTGCCTCTCTTGAATTTCCTTGTTTAAACACAAAAGGGTATTATTTCAGACTTATCTATTAATACCATGTGCTCTAGATTCATTGCTATAAATGGAATCTAAAACTCTTTTTCAGGGGTCAGGTGTTTTACTCTAGATTTATCACTGTTAAACCTGAATTTTTTGAAAAATTGTATGTTGATGATTCTTATACTTTAACAGTTGTTTATAATCATGCTTCCTTTCTGAGCCTATGATTCAGCTGTTATCAAGTGATCCTCCTACCTTTTCTACCTGTGTTATCTGTTCATATTCCTTCTCAAAGGGGGAGCATTTATTTAGGGGGAGAAATACTTCAGGAGAAGTCATACCTTCAGGGGGAGCTTCTTGCTCTAGCAGTCACTTGCATGCATAATGCACTTTGCACTCTTGTTTTTACTGTTTTTCTCTTTTTGATCATGTCAAAGGGGGAGAAAATCTTGTGTGACTCACTGTCACATTGTGTTGCCATCATCAAAAAGGGGGAGAATGTTATTTGGTTTTGATGATAGCAATGCTATTTGGTTTTGATGATAGCAAGACAGTGAGTGCATTTGAGTGCATTTGATATTGTATTTTGATGATAGCAACATGAATGATGATGTTTAGCATTGATGGCATTTGCTCTTTATATATGTGCATTGCATTATGTCAGATATCATGTCTCTGCATATATCATGTCTGGGTAGCAAAGTCTATACACTGGATTGTGTATTGGTGTGGGTCATCCAAGTCTATACACTTGCTGCACTGATCAAGCTCATACACTGGCAGCTCTGCTTAAGTCTATACATTCGCTGCAGAGATCACTGTCAAGTCTGCACATTGGTCTTCGATTTCAAGTCTATACACTGGCTTATTCTTCAAGTCTGTACAGCCGTTTGCATTGGATTTCATGTCTAGACATTGCACTATAGCATCCATTGTCTTCGTGTTGTGTTCGTGTCATTCCCTCTATTATGTCTTCGTGTCACTTACTGTAGTTCTTCGTATTGTTTCAGTGTCTACGTCGTCGTGTTACCCCGTGTCAATTACTGTTCTTGACTTCGTGTCAAATCACTGTTCTGTCTTCGTGTTGTTCCTACACTCTGTGTCGATTTCATCTTTTGTCTTTGTCTTGTGTTTTCATAACCTCGTGTTAGTGTTTCTGTGATTTCGTTCATGTTTCGTAACCACACTTCGTGTTGGTTACTGTTGTTTCTGTGACTTCGTGTCATGTTTCCACACTTCGTGTCGTTCATGTTTCGTAACCACACTTCGTGTTGGTTACTGTCGCTCTTATGACTTTGTGTCGTGTCTCCCAGACCTCGTGTCATGTTTCACTTCGTGTCGTTTTCCGTTTTTGTGTTCTTCGTGTCGTGTTTTCCACACCGCGTGTCGTTGTCGCCTTAGTAACCTCACCTCGTGTCGGTTACTGTTGTCTCCATGTCGTTTTCACTTGTTTTCACCTCGTGTCGTTTTTCACTTCGTGTCGTTCTCGCTTTAACCACACTTCGTGTTGCTTTACGTAGACCTCGTGTCTTGCTTGTTTGCAACCACTTCGTGTCGGTTTCTGCTGTCAGCCCATGTTGTCCTCGTGTTGTTTTTCACCTCGCGTCGGTTATTGTCTTCATCTTCTGCGTGTAGTTCTCTTTGTAGTGTTATCTCTGTTACAAGTTGCATATCGTGTTATCATTTATGTCTGTATGGTTTTTACTTCGTGTCGTTTCTCCGTCTCAGGTCTTCGTGTCGTTCGTATGTTGAAACCACACTTCGTGTTGGTTTCTGTTCTGTCTCCATGTATCTTGTGTCGTTCTTCTTTTTACCTCGTGTTGTTTTATAACCTCACTTCTTGTCGTTCTCTTCGTTGTGTCTGTTCTGTCACAGTGTATCTCGTGTCATTCTTTCCTTACCTCGTGCTGTAGTCACCCTGTGTATCTCGTGTCGTTCTCAGTGCATCTAGTATTGCTATTACATACTTCGTGCAGATCTAGTTATTGTGGCCCTCAGTTTTAATGGCTTTTCATCTCCTTGCAGGTCCGAGGAAGAAATATTTCCACGTGACTGGGCAGCACGTGATCCGAGGCTGGAATGAAGCCTGCTGAGAGACTGCCACGTGGACCGAATTCTTAGGGCTGGAAATGTGGAGGTCACACGTCGTGGCTGATGCTGCTGCTGCTGCTATATATATGAGACCTTCATCCACAGATGAAGGTGATCGAGTTGGCAAGAAGAAAGCTCATACAGAGAGCCACGATCCAGATAGAAAAAGAAAAGAGAAAGGAGAAGAGCAGAAGAAGAAAGGAGAAAGAGAGTGAGAAAGAGAAAGAAAGAGAGATTGAGTAAGGGATCGAGATAGCAGGGTGTGAAGAAAGGAAGAGGAAGAAGAATAGAGAAGAAGAGAGAGCTGGAGTGATAGAAACTTCAACAGAAGATCTGTTCCTGCTGTACCGTGGATCAAATCCAGGCCAGCCAGCTCCTGCGAGAGCCACATATGTTTTTATCTTTTCAGCCTTCTGTTGCTGGTTTCGTTTTTGTTTTTATCCATTTACTGTATTTCCGATCCTCTATAGAGAGGTCGGGGTTCCTCCTGTGGGTTCAGGAGAAGGGAGACTTTGTGTCTTCGGTTTGCAAGTAGCTGGGTGCTACTTGTGGTTGGTACCCTCCCGTGTGGAGGAAGAGAGACTTGCGTCTCTGGTTGCCTTTGACAGGGTGTCATCGGTTGTTTCCCTCCGGGTTGGAGGAAGGGAGATTTATCTCCGATTCTGCTTCCCTCTGGGGTTCAGAGGAAGAGAGACTTGGGTCTCTAGGTTCCCCTCCGGGTTGGAGGAAGGGAGGCTTGTTCCTCCGGCTCTGGGCTTGAGAGTAGCAAGTCCGGTGGTTCCCTCCGTGTGTGGAGGAAGAGAGACCGTGTGTCTCTGGTTTCCAAGTGGCTGGAGTCACTTGTGGGTTCCTCCTGTTTGTTCAGGAGAAGGGAGATTGTTATCTCCGGTTGCAAGTAGCTGGGTGCTACTTGTGGGTTCCCTCCGGTTTGGAGGAAGGGAGACTTGTCTCCGGTTCTGGGCTTGTGGATTCAAGTCCAGGGGTTCCCTCCAGGTCTGGAGGAAGAGAGACCGTGTGTCTCTGGTTTGCTAGTGACTGGTGTCACTAGTGGTTCCCTCCGGTTGGGAGGAAGAGGGGAGGCTATTCCCCTGGTCAAGCTGTTTGGCAGCATTTGTTGCAGACTGAGTCTGCTGTTTCTAGCGTGAGCTAGTGGAAGCCACACTCGGTTTGAGTGTGGGGTGGATGTAGGTCTGCTGGACCGAACCACCTAAAAACCCCTTGTGCTCTGTGGTTTGATTTGTCTATTTGTGCTTCCGCTAGGTGATTGCATAGGGGCGCTCCTTGTGTTTGGCGTCTGGTTGAGCAGAAGATTTATTAGTTTTCAGATTGACTAAATCTGTCTTGTTAGCTCTCCAGTGATCTCACTGTGTGCTTGGTTAGTTCCACAACTGCCATTTAGCCTTCAAGTTTGTTTAGTCTGCGAACTAGCATTTTAGTGAGCGAAATTTTAACTGGGCGAAAGGTTTTTAAAAGTCATATTCATTCACCCCCCCCTCTGAATACTGCACCGAACCCAACACTTGCTTGGCACTTTGCTTTATTTTCATATATATTTCTTTATGCCGCTGCTTGAGAGCATGTTAGGATAATCTAGCTCGCTATATTTTTATATCACCGCTGCTGCGAGGGAGAGCGAGACCGTCCCGTGACCCGATCCGGGCATAAAATTGTGAGTTGACCACCCTAGCTCTTGCCGTTTTCTCAACCGTGCACGTCCGACGCTTCCCTCGATAAGGGACGATCACGAGCTTGTTTAGAGTCCGAGGATTGCATATCCAATTGGAGTCGAGTCCGTGGTCCATCCCGCATCAGTTTGGTACAAGAGTCCAGTTGAGTCTAGGGTGTCTAAAAATAAAAAAAGAGTCATTTACATCGGGTCTAAGTGTTAGTCGGTCTAAGGTTGCATCCGCATACCATTGTTCGGTATATTAAAAGGTGTTGTCCGAACGTTAGGCTACGCCTATCGGGAAGGCCGCACACTTGCGCGAGTGATCTTCGGATCGATTAACTCTGCCACGTACCGAATCTTGATCGTGTCTAGGTTGGTAGTCGAGTCGGCATTCCAACTTTGCATTACTTAGGGTCGTGTCTAGTGTTTTGTCCAAGTGTCGGCATGGCCATCCACTAGCTTCCCCGTGTCCCATGCATTACCGAACACTCGGATCTTATCCATGGTGGCGATACTATCTAAAATGGAAGGACCACCCGAACCACCCCAAAAGGCCCGAAGCCCGGGACTTCTATGGCTCTGAAAACCCGAGTGACTACTTAGAGTGGGAAGCCGTTATGGACGACTACTTTGAGTGTTACCTTATGTCCGGTCCCACGCAAGTCGACTTAGCCAAAAGGTGACTTTTCTATGAAGCCGCCGAAACATGGAGGGGCATCAAGTACTTCCGGGAAGATAGGAGGCTAAGGCCCATTGAGTCATGGTGGGATATGAAGAGAGCGCTTAGGAGGGTCTACCTTCCCCGTCCACCTACCTCCAACTACGGGGGTCATACCACTAGCCATCCCCACCAACTCACCCGCAATCAAGTGGGCCACACCTCCAACCAACCCCGCCCCTTCACCCCCATCCAAGCCCTCCAAAGCAACCCCACTCAAGTGGTCCGCCCCGTCGCCTCCAACCAACCTCCCCTTGGCTTCCCCGTCCAATCCCACCCAAGCACCTCCAACCAAGTGGAAGCCCCGCTTCTAGTCGAGTCTAGGTCCACACCCGAGCCGAGAGCCAAGGAGCAAGTCCACTCTGAGGTCCCCACTCCAACCCGCTCCTTTGAGGAAATCGAGAAAAAGTTTTGGGAGTGGCTGGAAAGGACACATGCTTCTTCACCATCCGTGAGTACCCCATTACCATCTACTTCCGAACTTTATTAGGTACAATCTTATTTGGAGCCACCAAAACCCGAGCCACCCGTGTTTCTTACGGGAACGCTATACATAGTCGAGCCACTTCTTAGTTGGCTCAAGGATGGCTTCGTCCCACCTCCATATCCATCAATGGACCCCACCTTACCTATAGTGCCCGTCAACTCCTTCCACATTACCTTTTGGTCTAGTCATCATGTTGATACATTGGATGACCTTATTATGGGATAGGACACGCAATAGAAGTTGACGCATTTATTGGCCCGAAGCTTCGACCAACCCACTAGCCGTAGCTTCACCCATCTGGCCTTAGGGTCTATTACCTCAGTGTGCACCGTGGGTTGTATCACCACAGAGGTTCTCTTATTCCTCCTCATGTCGCCCGAACCCGACTTCATACCCTTTCGCCCGAGGGAGGAACCATTCATCCTACACATGATCACCGTCCCACCTACAATGCATGGAGGTGACTATCCACACCTTCGAGACTTCTACATTGGGGACCGTGACTTGTGGGAACCCACCACAAGAGGTCATACCTTCTTTGATCCCTTTGACCCATTCCCTAGTGGACCCTTAGACCCTCCATATATACTTCCTTTCTTCGAGGGAGTCCACTACCACACCCCTACCCCAAGGGCCGGGTCCTCTACCTTCACCAGGCCTATTTTTGATACACCCACACCCGGCTTTTCCACACCCGGCTCTCATGGCCCTCTCAAGTCTTCCAAATCCAAAGGGCCGCCCATGCATGACCACACACGACGTCTAGGTGTTCCCCATGCCATCCATTCCCAGTTGCATAACATGCATGCATGGCACATATTCGGGTGCCCTGGTCCACCGTCACCCATGTACGGGTCGGACTAACATTAGGTCTGTTTAGGGTCTTTGCGGGTCTTAGTTTCGTTTGTCCGTCGTGTGTTTGTACATGTATGTGTCGAGTCGAGTCGGTCTTTGTATGCTCGCGTTATTAGTCCCTTTCGAGTTCGAGACTTGTCGGACAATTGGGATCGGCTCTACTTTATATCGGATCTACTCACACAAGGGACAAGCGGTGATTCCTAGTGAGTCTTCGCGCCGCCTTCCTTCCTTTGAGAGTGACCCCACCCTGGAGTGTCCACCTCTTGCCTCCTTCCCATGGCAGCGTGCGCATATCGAATCTATACGGGATGAGCAGGTGTCGATTACTTGGAGTGGAGCATACCCGCGCTACTTGGTACGGAGACGGATCTACCGGGGCTACTGGAGTAGCCGTACCCCTACTCGACGAGGTCGAGTTCTTCCCACCCGGGGAGAGTTGATCGGAATCGACGCCGAGCACTGACATTTTATTTTTGTATTTGTGCCCTTTTATTTGTTTTTATATCATTGGGTAAGTATATGTACAATTGTAAGGCTTTATAAGCCAATGAGTCATTCCCTTGGATTGTGTGACTTTATATGTAATTTGTCAGTTGCTCCAGCAAGGGGGCCCCCAGCCCTTCTCCATTGGGCCACCTAAGCTATGTGGGGCTGGTCAACCATCCTAGGTGGACATCTAGAAGGTTTGAATTTCAAATTGACACATGGGGGACAAAGGGTGAAAAATGTCAATATTCTCCACCCACCTCCACCCACCCATGCCCATGGTCAAGGGGGTGCCCCCCCCATTAGATCTAATTAGGATTTTTTATTTTGTTTGAAACATTTAATATTATCTAAACCCTAGATCTGAGGTCATTTTTGGTCATTTGTCATTTAGTATATATGCTTGTATTTTTCCATTTGTAACAATTAATGATAGAAGAATTGTGTGAATTTCCTTGGAGCTCCAATAGCTGGTGCGCCCCTCTCCCTCTCCCCTCTGGTTTTCCATCTCCCTCCTCTATATTTTAGGGTTGTGACCCTTCTATCTTAGCCCCTCCACATCTAATTTCATTCTGTGCCGCCGCCGCCGCCGTTCGTGCCGCCATCGAGCCGCCACGAGCCACCGTCGGAAGTTTTATCTAGGTTCTGTCTTGCTGGATAGAAGGCCACTCCTAAAATTTTAGCTCCCAATTCTCTCATCTTATAGAGCTGATATTTTTAGGGTACGTTGTAGGGTTTATCATAACCCTTTATAAAAATTTTAAAAAATTATAGTCCGTTTTATAATTTTCCATTTTCGTTCATCTCCACCCACCAATTCTGCCTTTTGTTCAGATCCAGTCACAGCCACCTTGCGTTTCGCCTTCTTGGTCCCCTTTTTGATTTTTTCTGGAACCCCCAAAATTAATGGAAGTTCTTCCTACCATCCCCTCCACCCAAGAATTTTTGTGGAATTTTCACAGGCCTTCACCTATTTTCTAAAATTCACTTTCAGATCCCTCTACAGTTCTACCTACCTCTATCCAGATCCGACCACCCGCTAGTCTAAAATACTTTTCCCCACCCAAATCTCAACAAAACCTTTCACAAAAACTATGGCATTTTTCTCTCTCTCCCCTCCACAACGTTTATGAAGAGATCAAGGTCTGAATCTGAGGTCTACCCCACGGTCAAGGGCCGTTCTCAGGAAACTGCTCTGCTATTCTGAGATTTCGGGAACTATCCAACAGCAACTTCAAAAATCAACAAAGGCCAAATCCGTGCAAATCCAATTCATCTCTCTGGTCCTAGATTGAAGGACTTCGAAAGAGCTTTCCAACGGTATCTCCTGTGCTTCTATCCGACATCAGGATTAATCGCAGCAGCCGATCTCGCCGGAGCGCGCGCCTGAAAATAGAAGCAGCAGATCCGTGGGCACTCTTTCCGACCGGTGCCGATCGGAGCCGCCCGGCGTCCGACCGATGAACCAGCCCTCCGCCATCCCAGGAAGCGCCTCTCCAGGCGTCTCCACCACAGTGGTGCCGCCCCGGTCCCACACGCCCCCACCGACCAGCACGTGGGCCCCACAACCTGCACACGTCGTCTGAACCGTGCCGACGGGGTGATCAAGTGCAGCCCGTCAACCCGAGATCGGTCCTCCCGGGCCCACTTGTGTAGCCTTTACCTCCCTGCGTGTAGTGGGCGATATTTCATTGCTGTAATTTAATTCATTACTATTACCGGGAGTTACCGAATTCGGCCGGGACCGTCTTCCCCACGCCGAGAGCGTGGAGGTATCGTATTCGCTCCTTGCTTGGCACTTTACTTTATTTTCGTATATATTTCTTTATGCCGCTGCTTAAGAGCATGTTAGGATAATCTAGCTCGCTATATTTTTACATCACTGCTGCTGCGAGAGAGAGCGAGACCGTCCCGTTACCCTATCCGGGCACAAAATTGTGAGTTGACCACCCTAGCTCTTGCCGGTTTCTCAACCGTGCACGTCCGCCGCTTCCCTCGATAAGGGACGATCACGAGCTTATTTAGAGTCTGAGGATTGCATATCCAATTGGAGTCGAGTCCGTGGTCCATCCCGCATCAGAGGAGGCCTTCACTTGTATTCCTTCCTCTCTTCTTCTTGTTGTTTCCCCTCTTTTCCTTTTTCCTCCGAGCTTTCTCAAACCAACGAAGCCGGCGATCCCTTATCCGAGCCAGTTTCTACACGAGGCAGAGTCAGTGGCTGGATGTGGGAGCGCCTACTGGGTCGGCCGAGCGTTCTGCTGGCGTTATAGCACCAGGGGATGTAATTTTTTGTACATGTATACTATACCGGCTACGGTCTTCTTGATGTACCTCAAAGTTTAATAAGAAGAGAAGAATGGTGATTATTATATTTCACTTACATGTGTATGCTTGTCAAATGTTCAAAAGTAGAACTTGTGAAGATTTGTCGCGTTCCACATCCGAGGGACGGGTGTTCCCTGCATGGTGGACAATCGGTATGCTCCTTTCCCGAGCTTCTCGATCACTCGGTAGGGACCTTCCCAGGTAGGGGCCAACTTCCCCACCGCCTCTAGTGGTCGAGATGCTTCGGCCTTCCTCAGGACGAAGTCTCCTGGCTAGAAGTGTCTGTCTCAGACTCTGCTGTTGTAGTATTGAGTGATGCGCCGTTGGTATTCCGTTGCTCGGATCCTAGCACTCTCTCGGATCTCATCCGCTAAGTCGAGGTTCTCTCGCAGTTTCTACTCGTTTACCTCGGGCTTGAAGTGGATGATGCAGAGAGAGGGATTGCTGACCTCCAACTGAATCACGGCTTTTGTGCCATACACCAGCTGAAAAGGTGTTTCACCAGTAGCCATTCTCGGAGTAGTTCGGTGCGACCATAGTACGCTTGGCAATTCCTTGAGCCAGCTTCCCTTGGCTTTGCCGAGCCTGGTTTTGATGTCTTTTAAGATAGTCTTATTGGCATTTTCGACCAGTCCATTAGCCTGAGGGTGGGCTATCGAAGTGAAGTGGTTACGAATGTTTAGGTCGACACATCTGTCTCTGAAATAATGAGAATCAAACTGCCGACCGTTCTCGCTCACGATCACTCGGGGGACACCATAGCGATAGATGATCGATTTCCAAACAAAACTCCATACGACTGACTCGGTGATCCTGGTGGTGGCTTCGGCCTCGATCCATTTGGTGAAATAGTCGATGGCGATGATGATGAACTTCTTCTGAGCTTGAGCCATAGGGACGGACCCAAAATGTCGATCCCCTACCGAGCGAAAGGGTATGGCTTGGCAAGGGTGATGAGCTACGCAGCGGGTTGATGAATCGGGTGGTCAAAGCGCTGACATCGATCGCACTTCTGTACGTAGGTCGAGCAGTTGCACTGGAGAGTGGGCCACCAGTAACCCTGGCGTAGCAAGATCCTGGCAAGTGATCTTCCTCCTTGGTGCGCTCCATAGATGCCTTCGTGTACTTCATGAATCGCTCGACTGGCTTCATCGGCGCTGATGCACTTGAGGAGAGGACCAGAGAATGATCCGCGGTACAAGGCATCGTCCAGCATGATGAAACATCGAGCTTGGTACTTGAGCTTCCGAGCCTCCCGAGGGTCGGTGGGCTCTTGAAAATCCCAGAGCCAGGATATGTAGGGGGTCCGCCAGTCGCTTGAGGGTGCCGAGTCAATAGTCATAAGCTCGGATTCGATGCTCGGTTTCCCGAGCTCTTCGAGGAAGACCGATCGTGTACTAGCGGGGTCGGGCAACGAGGCCAGTCGAGAGAGGGTGTCCACTTGGGAGTTTTCCTCTCGGGCTATTCGGACTACCTCAAAGCTCTCGAAGAGTTGGGCCATCCTCTTGACCGCCTAGAAGTACTTGACCATTTGTCCTTCCCGAGCTTTGTATTCACCGTTGACCTGGCTAGCAACCAATTGGGAGTTAGTGTGGATCCTGACTCATTCGGCCCCCAGTCGTTGAGCCATCCTGGCTCCCGAGATAACGGCTTCATACTCAGAGGCGTTGTTGGACGCCAGGAAGTTGAACTTTAGGGCGTACCGCAGCTCCGCTCCTTCGGGGGACTTGAGGGGAATACCGTTGTCGCTTCCTGTTGAATTGGAGGACCCGTCGACGAATAGATCCCAGGTAGGCCCGGACGCTGGTGGAAGTGCTTCTTCAATCGGGACCGTGCTTTCAGCGATGAAGTCCGCGAGAGCCTGTCCTTTAATAGTCGAGCGGGGGTGATACGAAATATCGTAGGCCCCGAGCATGATGGCCCATTTGACGAGGCATCCCAAGGCTTCAGGGTGGAAGAGAATCTTCTTCAGGGGTTCACCGGTCAATACGACGATGGAGTGCCCTTGGAAGTAGGGTCGGAGGCGCTTGGCCGAGGTAACCAACTCTAGCACTATTTTTTCGGTTGCGGGGTACCTTCTTTCAGCCTCATTAAGCACCTTGCTGGCATAGTAAACTGGTCTCTCGACTCCTACGTCATTCCTGACCAGGACCGAGCTTACAGTAGAAGGGGTCGCCGAGAGGTAGAGGTGTAGATCTTCGCCTTGGACTGGTTTGGACAGCACCGGGGGAGAGGCCAAGAATTCCTTGAGTTCAGCGAACGCCTTCTGACATTCCTCATCCCAGGCGAACGTAGCTGATGCCATTTTGGGGCCCCTCAACAGTTTGAAGAAGGGTAAGCATCGTTCGGCCGCCCGAGACAGGAAACGGTTGAGTGCAGCAATGCGCCCCGTTAGGCGTTGGACGTCCTTGATGCATGTAGGTGGCCTCATGTCCTGGATGGCCCGGACCTTGTCGAGGTTGGCCTCAATTCCACGCTGAGTGACCAGAAAGCCTAGGAACTTCCCGGATCTCACTCCGAAGGCGCACTTGGCGGGGTTGAGCTTCATGTTGCACTTCAGGAGGGTGTCGAAGGTCTCGGCTAAGTCGGCGAGGTGGTCTTTGGACTTCGGTGTTTTGACGAGCATGTCATCAATATAGGCCTCGACGTTCCGATCGAGCTGTCCTTCGAAAATGTTGTTGATCAGTCTCTGATATGTTGCTCCAGCGTTCTTTAACCCGAACGACACCCGGGTGTAGCAGTGTACGCCGAAGTCAGTGATGAAGGCGGTCTTCTCGATGTCCTCCGGGTCCATCCTGATTTGATGGTAGCCGGAGTAGGCATCCAGGAAGCTGAGCAGCTCATTGCCAGAGGTTGAATCGACCAGTTGATCGATGCTCGGCAGCGGGTAGCAGTTGGTGCGGACACCCAAGCAGTTGATCGGCACGATACGCCGAGCCACCGGTACCGCACACGGAGCATGACACGAGCCACCTCAGCGTCCATCTGGCTCGGAGACAGCCTGGAGACTCCGCCTTGAGCCTCCCCATTTGTTATATTTAGCTAGACTTTATGTGTGTGTAATTTGTATTTATTTCGTTGCATTCGGTTTGCCATTTTGAGTGTAATAGGGGCTTATGAGCATTTCGGACCCCGTGGGCCCCACGGGCCCCCCGGGCCCCACCACATTGGGCCACCTCAGCCTAGGGTCCCACGTGGGGCCAGTCAACATGCCACATGGGAATATCTAGAAGTTTGAATGGTAAAAAATACATGGGGGACAAATGGCTTAAAAAGTCCATATGGAGGCCACCTACCCCACCTACCATTTCAACCTTCCACATCTTGCCATTCAAAGTCCAAGGGCCGCCCCCCCCCCCCTTTTGTTTTTTTATGTATTTTTTTTTTGTGATGTTCACATCTCATCCCCACCCTCCATCCCCTTCCCCTAGATCCAATGGTGGATAAGAGATGTGATATGTAACATATATAAGTTGTATTTTCTCCTTTTAGTGAATTAATGCCATTTGAATCCAACAAAATTGAAGAGCAAGGGCTGGTGCGCCCCCCTCCTCTCTCCTCCCTCTCCCCCTTGGTTGCTGTGAAGGCTTCCATTCTGAGGTGTGAAGCCTCTTGTATCAGTTCCAACGATCGCCGCCGCCGCCACGAGCCGCCACCGCACCGCCACCGCCATCAACGAAGTTCTGCCTGTGTAGTACCACAGTAGTTTCCACGAAACTTAGCCATCAACCACGAGCTCAGATCGACCTGGGAATTTTACTGGATGTTCCAGAGGTGTCAAGAACTATCCAAAAATTTTGGTTTGTCATTCAGATCCCGTTTCATAATTTTAGATTTTCGTCCACTCTTCCACTTCGGTTCTGCCAAAGTTCTGTCCAGGTTCCCATCCGCCCTGAGTTTCAAGTCTTAGGTCCACTTTTTGATTTTTTTTGGTTCTCCCAATTTTACTGGGTGTTCCTTGCATCGACCCCTTCATCCACAATTGTTTTAAATTTCTAGTTTGTCCATTTCATATTTTCCACAAATCGTTCTCAGATCCACCTGAAGTTCTGTCCACCCGTTCTCAGATCCGACCACCAGACACTCCCAAAATCCTATCAAATCACCACCACCTCCAAATCCAATTCTAAAAATTGTCCCAGCTTCTTGGGTTGATTATCTACAACTTTGAAAAAGAGCTCGAAGTCTCAATCCCACTGTAAGTAGGCGGTCAATGGCCGTTTACAGGGAACTGATGTGCTGAACTCAGAGTTCTGGAACTGTGTAGCAGAGAATTGAAAATTAGTTAAGGTCTAGGTCCGCGCAGGTTCAGAGGAATCCACTGGCCCTAGGTTGGAGGATTTTGAGTCCTCTTTCCAACGGCGCTGGTTTCGTCGCATTCCGACGACGGGGCTGATCGCAGCGGTTGATTTCACCGGAGCGCGCGCCTGAAAACAGCAAGCAAAAATCCGTGGGCAGCATTCCACAAGCTTGGAGATCGGAGTTGTTCGGCCACCGATCGGTGTTCCCGGCCGACCGCCTTCCGTGGAGGCGTGCCTCCAGGGGTCCCCATCACAGTGGGACCCACTCCTGCAGATCCGGAGGCCAGCGCCACCCGTGGGCCCCACGGGCCCGCAGAACCGCCGTTCGGAAAGCACGAAAACGCGGAGTTCGGCACCGCCGGGCGACATCAAGATGCTGCCCGTCAACCCGAGTTGCGTGATTCCCGGGCTCCACATGTGACCTTTTACCTCCCTGCGTGGAGTGGGTCAAATTATTGTATTGCTGTAATATTGTTTAACCGGGAGTCCGTGATTCGGCCGGGGTTGTCTTCGCCACGCCGGGTGCGTGGAGGTAATGGTCCGAACCTCTTGGCGTTCATTTGCTTAGCTAGTATACGGTCTTTTGCCGCTGCCGAGAGTGTAGGTACTAGCCCGTGTGTCCATGTCACCGCTGTGAGAGTGAGAGTGACCCGTCCCGTGACTCGATCCGAGTCCGGAAGTTGAGTCGGACTACCCTTGACCTCCGCCGGTTCCTTAACCGCGCACGGTCCGCGCTTTCCCTCGCTTGGGACGACGAGTGAGCTTCCACTTCTGTTAGCGACGTTTTGCCACTAGGAGCTCGTAGTGTCGGGCTTAGTGTCTCCCTGGTGTGTGCTGCTGGTCGCGTCTACATCTAGAGTCCGAGGGTGGCACCTAATAGTGTCGTCTCCCGTGTCCGTCCTGCATCAGTTTGGTATCAGAGCGAGTCGAGTCTAGGGTAGTCGTTGCATATGTCTTGCATAGTATAAGTCAATTCTAGGATCATCATTTTCAAAAAAAAAAAGAGAGTGTTTTCAAATTGCATTTGCACCCTTTACCCGGTATATCAAAAGGTGTTGTCCGAACGTTAGGTTATGCCTATCGGGAAGACCGCACACTTGCACGAGTGATCTTCGAATCGCTTAACTCCGCCATGTACCGGATACTGGTTTAGGTCTAGGTGCATTAGTCGGTGTTTGTATTAGTTAGTGCATTCCAACCTTGCATAGCCGGTCTAGTGTAGTGTCCAAGTGTCGGCATGTCCAACATGTAGTCCCCCCCCCCAATTTCACATGGAATCCCTATCACCCGGGCAATATGGCCGTTGGTCCACCCATGGGCTTGGCAACCATCCTCTCCCCTTCCGTAGACCCGAAGCCTCTGATTTTTATTTCTCTAATGATCCGGGCGACTACCTCAATTGGGAGGCCGCGATGGACAAATATTTTGAATGTTACACCATGTCCGATGCCATGCAAGTTAGTTTTGCCCGAGAGAGGCTTGTCCACAAAGCCGCCTGGAAATGGGAGAGCATTGAGCGCATGAGAGAGGTTAGGAGGCAAAGGCCCATCGAGTCGTGGCATGAGATGAAGGACGAACTTAGGAAGGTCTACCTACCCGGCCCGGTCACCTCCAACCGACCCCACCCAATCACATCCACCCAAGTGGGCCATAATCGGAGGCAACGCGCCGCGCATGTAGAAGAGCCTAGGTCCACGACTAAGCCGAGTTCATATGGGAGAGTCCACCACATTACTCCTACTCCAAACCCCACCATTGTCGAACTCTTCCAACTCATTTTGGATAAAGTGGATAGGAAATGTGCTTATATCGAGTCCCTGCTTCCCCCTTGCCTACCTCCTAGCCAGGGAGGAACCAAACACGAACCTAAGGAGGTAACAGCCGGTAGTCCCAATCCGGTGCCATCTATGGTTCCATCCCACGGTCCCCTCCCCAACATAGTGGATCCTCGTTCCCCACCCACGAGAGCCCCTTTGCCTATACCCCCTGTCCGTCAGGAGGATAAGGGTAAGGACGCACTTATCGAGGAGCGTAGTGGGTCACGACAGTAGTGTTATCGCTGCCAGGGGTTCGGCCACTTTGCCGAACAGTGCCCCACTTGGACATCTCTAGCCCTAGGGGACAAAAGGGTTGGAGAAGCCTCGCTCTCCGATCTTTATTCGGAGCCACCTCAGCCACAGCTACCCGTGTTTCTAACGGGAAAGCTACTTATAGCCGAGCCACTCCTTAGCTGGCTTAAGAGTGGCCTGGCCCCATCTCCCCTCCCATCTATGGACCTTATCTTACCTCTGGTGCCAATCAATTCATTTCACACCACTTTCCGGTCTAGTCACTATGTGGATACATTGGATGACCTTCTTAAAAGGTTAGACCGGCAATTGACATTTACGCACTTGTTGGCTCCAGGCTTCGACCGACCCACAGGTCGTAGTTTCACTCATCCCGCTTTAGGGTCCATCACCTCCGTGTACACCGTGGGTCATGTTACCACGGAAGTTCTTCTACTCCTCCCTATGCCGGCCGAGCCCGACTTCATTCCCATTTGCCCAAGGGAGGAATCTTACTTTCTACCTATGACTATTGTCCCACCTCTCACAATGAATGAAGGTGATCATTTACACCTCCAAGATTTCCAAATGTGGGACAGTGATTTGTGGAAGCCTAGTCCGAGGGGTCATACCTTCTTTGATCCCTTCGACCCATTCTCTTGTGGACCCCGTGACCCACCATATTTACTCCACCTTTTTGAGAGGGTCCACCATCATACCCCCACCGTCTCATCTCCCTTCATGAATGAAGGAGATCAACAACACCTTCTAGACTTCCACACATGGGATCTTGAGATGAGGGAATCCATATCGAGGGGTCACACATTCTTTGATCCCTTCGATCCCTTTCTTCATGGGCCTTTTGGCCCACAACCTCCATTCCACCTCTTTAAGGAAGTCCACTATCACACCCCTCCTACTCGGGCCTGGCAACCTTTACATGGCAATAGGTCTGAACCGCCATTTGGGGGTAATGAAGACTTTGGTTTCCCCGGCCCACCTAAACCACCCAAAACTCCCGGACTTCCCACATCTAAACCCAATGTCCATGATTGGTGCATCTTAGGATGTCTTGGAATCCACCATGCCATTAACCTCCGGTTATGTCAAATGCATGCATGGCACACATTCGGATGTCCTGGACCACCTTGCATATGATTGTGTCGGACTAGCATTAGGTTTGTGTAGGGTCGTGTGTGCATCTGTGTGTTTTTCTTTTTGTTAGGCATGTTAGGAGTCTGCATGACGACGTCCGTCGTCACAGTAAGGCCAGCAATGCACGGTACAAGGAGTTAGCCGGTGCCCATAGACACCATCGAGAGTTCCAAGAGGGTGAATATGTCATGATCAGGGTAAGACCTGAACGGTTTCCCTCTGGAACTGTTAAGAAGTTGCAAGCTCACGGAGTCGGTCCATTTAGAGTGTTGAAACGCGTTGGATCCAATGCGTATGTTGTGGACTTGCACGAGGAATATGGTATAAGCTCTACCTTCAATGTATCGGATCTTGTTGCATATAGGGACCCAGCGGTGATCCCTAGTGAGCCTTTTGAGCCATCTCCTCCCCTTGAGAGTGATCCCACACCTGAGTGTCCACTTTCATCTCCAGCCCCTTTTTCACGGCAGCGTGATCATATAGATCGTATACTTGACGAGCAAGTGACAGTTACCAGGAGTGGATCTTACCCGCGCTACCTAGTGCGATGGAGAGGACGGCCCGCTACTGAGGACACTTGGATCACACATGGCGAGTTGCAGCGGATCGATCCGGACCTTTTGGAGCGATACAGGAGCGATGCAGACCCTTACTCGACAGGGTCGAGTTTCTCCCACCAGGGGAGAATTGGTGCGGACACCCGAGCAGTTGATCGGCACGATACGCCGAGCCACTGGTACCGCACACGGAGCACGACACGAGCCACCTCAGCATCCATATGGCTCGGAGACAGCCTGGAGACTCCGCCTTGAGCCTCCCCATTTGTTATATTTAGCTAGACTTTATGTATGTGTAATTTGTATTTATTTCGTTGCATTCGGTTTGCCATTTTGAGTGTAATAGGGGCTTATGAGCATTTCGGATCCCGTGGGCCCCACGGGCCCCCCGGGCCCCACCACATTGGGCCACCTCAGCCTAGGGTCCCACGTGGGGCCAGTCAACATGCCACATGAGAATATCTAGAAGTTTGAATGGTAAAAAACACATGGGGGACAAATGGCTTAAAAAGTCCATATGGAGGCCACCTACCCCACCTACCATTTCAACCTTCCACATCTTGCCATTCAAAGTCCAAGGGCCGCACCCCCCCCCCTTGGTTTTTTTTATGTATTTTTTTTGTGTGATATTCACATCTCATCCCCACCCTCTATCCCCTTCCCCTAGATCCAATGGTGGATAAGAGATGTGATATGTAACATATATAAGTTGTATTTTCTCCTTTTAGTGAATTAATGCCATTTGAATCCAACAAAATTGAAGAGCAAGGGCTGGTGCGCCCCCCTCCTCTCTCCTCCCTCTCCCCATTGGTTGCTATGAAGGCTTCCATTCTGAGGTGTGAAGCCTCTTGTATCAGTTCCGACGATAGCCGCCGCCGCCACGAGACGCCACCGCACCGCCACCGCCATCAACGAAGTTCTGCCTGTGCAGTACCATAGCAGTTTCCACGAAATTCAGCCATCAACCACGAGCTCAGATCGACCTGGGAATTTTACTGGATGTTTCAGAGGTGTCAACAACTATCCACAAATTTTGGTTTATCATTCAGATCCCGTTTCATAATTTTAGCTTTTCGTCCACTCTTCCACTTCGGTTCTGCCAAAGTTCTGTCCAGGTTCCCATCCGCCCTGAGTTTCAAGTCTTAGGTCCACTTTTTGATTTTTTTTGGTTCTCCCAATTTTACTGGGTGTTCCCTGCATCCAACCCTTCATCCACAATTTTTCTAAATTTCTAGTTCATCCATTTCATATTTTCCATAAATAGTTCTCAGATCCACCTGAAGTTCTATCCACCCGTTCCCAGATCCGACCACCAGACACTCCAAAAATCCTATCAAATCACCACCACCTCCAAATCCAATTCTAAAAATTTTTCCAGCTTCGTGGGTTGATTATCTACAACTTTGAAGAAGAGCTCGAAGTCTGAATCCCACTGTAAGTAGGCGGTCAATGGCCGTTTATAGGGAACTGATGTGCTGAACTGAGAGTTCTGGAACTGTGTAGCATAGAATTGAAAATTAGTTAAGGTCCAGGTCTGCGCAGGTTCAGAGGAATCCACTGGCCCTAGGTTGGAGGATTTTGAGTCCTCTTTCTAACGGCGCTGGTTTCGTCACATTCCGGCGACGGGGCTGATCGCAGCGGTTGATTTCACCGGAGCGCGCGCCTGAAAATAGCAAGCAAAAATCCGTGGCCAGCATTCCACAAGCTTGGAGATCGGAGTTGTTCGGCCACCGATCGGTGTTCCCGGCCGACCGCCTTCCGTGGAGGCATGCCTCCAGGGGTCCCCATCACAGTGGGACCCACTCCTGCAGATCCGGAGGCCAGCGCCACCCGTGGGCCCCACGGGCCCGCAGAACCTGCCGTTCGGAAAGCACGAAAACGCGGAGTTCGGCACCGCCGGGTGACATCAAGATACTGCCCGTCAACCCGAGTTGCGTGATTCCCGGACTCCACATGTGACCTTTTACTTCCCTGCGTGGAGTGGGTCAAATTATTGTATTGCTGTAATATTGTTTAACCGGGTGTCCGTGATTCGGCCGGGGTTGTCTTCGCCACGCCAGGTACGTGGAGGTAATGGTCCGAACCTCTTGGCGTTCATTTGCTTAGCTAGTATACGGTCTTTTGCCACTGCCGAGAGTGTAGGTACTAGCCCGTGTGTCCATGTCACCGCTGTGAGAGTGAGAGTGACCCGTCCCGTGACTCGATCCGAGTCCGAAAGTTGAGTCGGACTACCCTTGACCTCCGCCGGTTCCTTAACCGCGCACGGTCCGCGCTTTCCCTCGCTTGGGACGACGAGTGAGCTTCCACTTCTGTTAGCGACGTTTTTCCACTAGGAGCTCGTAGTGTCGGGCTTAGTGTCTCCCTGGTGTGTGCTGTTGGTCGCGTCTACATCTAGAGTCCGAGGGTGGCACCTAATAGTGTCGTCTCCCGTGTCCGTCCCGCATCAGCAGTCCTTCGGGGTGGCCTGGTTGAGGTCGGTGAAGTCCACGCACATCCGCCATTTCCCGGAGGCTTTTGGTACCATGACGATGTTGGCGAGCCATGTGGGGTATAGAACTGGACGAAAGAGGCAAGTCTTCTGCCCCTTGATGACTTGCTCCTTGATGACCGCTTGCTTCTCTGGGGCGTGCTTTCTCCTGCGCTGTTGTACTGGCTTTGCTATCGGGTCGAGGTTGAGCTTGTGCATCACCACGTCTCCCGGGATCCTGGGAAGGTGCTCTTCAGACCATGCAAAGACTCAGCTGTACTACGCAAGGAAATCTTTATATTTTTCTTGTTCTCAAGTGGGAGCTCGGCTCCAATATTTACTCCTAGGGTCGGGTCACCGTTAAGGAAGACCGTTAGCAACTCACCGCAAGGCTCAGATGTTGCGGGTCCCTCCTCGGCTCCCTTTACCCATTTATTCTTCCCTTCCGGTGTAGTTGCATCAACTGAGAGTATATAGCACCGTCTAGCCAATGCCTGGTTACCTCGGACTTCCCCCACGCCATATTTGGTTGAGAACTTCATCTTTTGGTGAAAGGTAGAGGGCACCGCTCTCATTCGGCTGAGAATGCCTCGATCGAAGATGGCGTTGTATGTCATCATCCCCTTAATCACGATGAAGTCTACCATAACCGTAACGATTTTGGGCGGGGTGCCGATAGTAACCGGCAGGCTCAGTGCTCCCTCAGGATAAGTAGCCTGGCCGTTGAACCCACAAAGGGGATTCTGATCGGGAGAAGTTTAGATGGATTCTCTCCCATTTTGAGGAAACATTCATAAGACAATACATTAGGGGCACTACCATTGTCGACTAAGATTCTATTCACATTACAATAGTTTATTATAGCCGATACAACGAAAGCGTCGTCGTGGGCGGTGGTTAGCCCTTCCATGTCTTGGTCAGAGAATACCAAGGCCTGCGGTTCGCTAGCCTGCGGGGTCGGAGGTGCCTCAGCAGAGGCTCGGCTCGCCCGCTCGACGTGACGCTTTCTTCCTCGGCTGCTATCTCCGCCTGATGTCATCCCGCCCATAAAGACGTTGATGTGGACTCCGCGGGGGGCATTATCCATCTCTTCAGCGGCGCCTTGGTCTTCCTTTTGCCTGGACATGTACCGAGATAGGTGTCCTTGGCGGATGAGGCGCTCGATCTCATCTTGAAGTTGATGGCAATCGCTGGTGTGATACCCGTGGTCGCTGTGGAACAGGCAATGCTTGCAGTGATTGCGATGCTTGGTCCTCATGGGCTCGGGTTGGTTGAGAAGACCCGAGCCTTTGATGTCTTCTTAGATTTCGAAGACGGGGGCAGTAAGTGGGGTATACCGCTCGTACTTTCGGGACGACTCTTTTCGATCTCCATCCTGGTTCCGCCTCATTCCTTGTCCCATACCTTGCTCGGACGGTCTCTTCTTGTCCCCCTCCCGACCCGAGCCAGTTGTGCCTCGGCAGGCGCTGAGGGCCTCCTCGCACTCGGCGTGGCATAGGGCCAAGGTCACTAGCTCGGCGAGGGAGGTAGGGGGATGAAGCACTAGCTCGCGCCGTAGGTTCTCGTCGCGGGTACCCCCGGTCAAGGCGGTGATGGCAGAGGCCACATCCAGGGGGGATGCGCAAGGCTTTCGATTTGAATCGGTTGATATAATCCCGTAACTTCTCCCCCTGTTCCTGTTTGAGGGCCAGTAATCCTGCCACTGACCGGGGTGGATTGCTTCTGGCGAAGCATTCTTTGAATACTCGGCCGAATTGCTTGAAGTTGTGGATGCTGCCGGGGACGAGGGCTCTGAACCAAGCTTGAGCGCCCTGTACCAGAGTGGTCACGAACGCTCGGCACTTGATCACATCGGACGCCCCATGCAAGGCCATCAGGGCGTCGAAGCTTTCGTAATGGTCGGCCGGGTCTCCCTGGCCGTCGTACGACTTGAAGGTCGGAAGTGAGATTCTATGAGATATCTCTGCCATCAGGATGTAGTCGGAGAATGGGGATCGCTCCTCGTCCTCCCCAGGAGAGGTCTTCTGTAAGGCGCGGAGAGTGCGCTCTTGCTATGCGAAATGCCTCTCGAAGTCTCGCAGCCGGACATAGAGTTCCGGTTGTCGCTGACCCGAGGGGCTGGGGGGCGCACTTGCATGCTGCCCCGACGCTCCTCAGGGGCCTCGACGTACGGGAACAGTCTGCGTGCTCCGATCTTCTCCCTCCTCGGGGTTGAGGAGGCTCCTTGCTCCGGGGGAGGGGCGTGCGACGGTCCTCCTGATGGGTTGCGAATGAGCCGCTGCCCCCTGAGGAAGAAACGGCCTTCAGCAGTTTGTTGGGAGGCATCTCCATGTGGGGGGCTTTTATGGGGAGCTGTGTCTTCTCCTCCCTGGCCGCCTGGGCCCTCATGAGATCTACGAGGATATCTAGTTTTACGTTGAGGGTTTGGAGGGCGTCGGTGCTCTCGCCGGGAAGCTATTCCCCCGCCACCGATGAAGGTAGCTCGTTGGCTTGGTTGTCGGACGGGGAATGCTCCGTGGGGAGGGAAGGTGCGCCTTCCTCCATTACCAGAGCTTTTCCTGTGTCGTCGGTAATCTTCCTGCCAGAACTTCTTCGCACCATGATGGCTCTTTGTGCGTTTCCCACAGACGGCGCCAGATGAAGAGACGATCTCACGCTGCTCCTGAGCGGGGAGGAAGATGACCACGTATCCTTGAAGTAAGAATTGCAAGAAGGGAAACAAGTCAGAGGTGCCCAGGGATAGATCCTTGGGGGAGACCCTCAGATGCTTAAGTCAACACAAGTAGTAGAGCACTGGTACGAAGAGAAGAGTTAGGAGGAAAATGGGAGCGCGAGATCCCTCTCCACCGAAAGGTGAAGTGGTTCCTACTCAGGGTTGCTGGCTCTTGCCTTGCTTAGGCTTACCTTCTCGTAGTAGGGCATGTCCTGTTTAAATAATGGCTTGTTGTGCGAATTGATCCCTGTGAGCGGAGGAGTTTCAGGGGGGTTACGTCCTTCATGCGGGCTCCTTACGGCGCACGGACTCTTGGTCTCCCTTATCCCCTTGAGCTTCCTACCATTAAGGGATTCGCAACGGTTGAATCAATAAGCTTCCATCAGTGAGCCCGAGCGAATGGCACTAGTTCAGGAGTGGCCTCCCGAGTGATAAGTGCTGGGTCGGGACAAAGAATAGGGGGCTCCAGGGGAGCTTTCCCGATCGACTGATGCTCGGACTTCCCAACCCGAAGGCCACCTAGGAAGCGCTTGTACCGAGTGAATTTTTGGGCTTCATAATAAGTGGGTCCGGGGGCTGCCACTTGGGGGAGTTGAGCCTTGTTCGGTCCTGTTTAGACCTCTTTTGGCCTCTCCGTACGGGCGGTGAGATTTCCCCTCTCCAGTATAGAAGCAGACTCGACCCCAGGAGTCGACTCCAGTTACAATGAAGATCACAAAAGAATTGAAAGTTAAAGACGACTACTAAAGACAAATAAGGGTGACAAATAACTTGTTAGAGCTGACAAATGACCGATAGCAGTGAAAAATAACTTCCTAATGGTGAAAAATGTCCAATAGCATTGAAACATGAAGAACGATCAAGCATCTTCATTGGAATCAGCTTGGATGCGCTTCTAAACCCTATAATTTCATATTTGGAGCTTCATTAAGCCTTAGACGACACTGATAAATCCCTTTAAGATCAAAGGAAGAATTTTATACTCAGTTTAAAAGGGATTCGACAGTGATGGGTTCAAGCAGAAGCAACTCTGGGAGCCTCGTGAAGCTCGTTCTAGCACGAGAAGAGAAGAAAAGATTATAAGGGGGGCTGATCTGGTAGCAGATTCACAAGAGAGCAGTCTTCCAAGCTTCAAAGGTGAAATGAAGCCACTAAGAGGTGACTAATGGCGCTCAACGGTAGCAAATGACTTGCAAAGCTTCCTACTGTAACCCATGTTCAACGGCGACGGCCTACAAGAGATAAGGGTGACAAATACATGTCTAAGGATGATAAATGTAAAATAACAGTGACAAATAGATGGGTAACACTGATAAATGGGAGTTGAGGCTGAGAAGCATGAAGATAGTGAAAGAAAGACATAGGCGACGACTCTTCGAGAATAAGGGTGACAAATAGGTGCCTAAATGAGACAAATGGTCAATAAGGGTGAATAATAAGTTGCTAAGGCTGAAAAATATCCACTCTCGTGAGTAATGTAATCTTCACACATATGCTCGAAGGCAGATGATTGGCAGACCACTACAGGCAACATGGCAACTTCCCAAAGAACTTCTACTCCCTTCTTTACACGTGGATCAATCATAATTAAGATGTAGATTTGAATTATTTTTGAAAAAAATCAAATCTCTACTCTATAAATATGAGCCTTCGTCTGTCGAAGAAGGTAACAAAACAAAGAGAGAAAAATAGAGAGAGAAAAGTTGAGAAACATGTGGGAAGAGAAAGGAGAATTTGAGCTAGAGCAAGGAGGGTCTGATAGAGCTGAATTCGAGAACAATCCTGAGCAGGATCAAAAGCACAAGATCATGATCATCTGACTGACTCTGGATCTGAAGCTTGAAGTTCCAGATACATCAGATTGCGAGGAATTCTGAAGCTAAAGGGAGACTCATCTGCATATTGACTTCATACACATTGGGGGAATTCTGAACTAGATCTGCATCCTTTTATTTCTAGTATTTTCATTTTTGTTTGAAAACTTTGTTTACTCAAGCTGTATGGCAACATCATCAAGCTGTTAGTCAACAGATCTCAGTCTAGTGTGAATTGCTAGATTTGAGTGTTTTCAAGATGTTAGCCAGTAGAGTGTAAGTTGTGTAATCAGCGGTGTAAGCTGTGTAGTCAGTGGAGTTAAGCTGTGATTCAGTAGAAGCCTCACTCAAGTTGAGAACGTGAAAATCCAAGTAGAAGAGTTGACACCATGAGGCTTTGAAGTCAACTCCAGTCAGCATTCAGTCAGTCAAAGTCAACCACCTAAGGTCAAACCTCTCAAGCCAGTTAAAGTCAGCTAGTCTAGGTTGAGTTCTTTCAATCAGTCAAGGTCAGCAAAGTGACAAATAGCTTCAACATGACAAATAGGCCATAATGGTGAAAAATAGCCTCGTAAGGGTGTAAAATGGACTGCCAGGCTGAAAGCCTTCAAATGAGAAGATGGAGAGTCGACTCAAGATGCATTTGGAGTCGACTCTATAAGCTTGCCAGGAACGCTTGCCAGATAAAGAACATAAGGGTGAAGAATGAGGGAGTAACGGTGACAAATGAGCACATAAGGGCGACAAATGAGCCTTTAGTGGTGACAAATAACTTAAGGCGATGCCTGAAGCTCAAAGGTGAATTAGCTAAGGCGACGACTCTCAGCAATAGGGGTCACAAATAGCCAATACGGCTGACAAATAGCCTACTAAGGGTGTAAAATGCCATGTAAGGCTGACAAATAGCCTGAGAAGCTGAATTGCAGAAGACTTGAGTCTGCCATATGCTCCAAGGTCGAAGGCAAATGATTGGCACGTGATCTAATGATTTTTGACGTGGCTTATAAAGAGAATATTCCAATTATCAGATGAACAAATGGCAGGAAGTTATTTTGGATAAGAAAAATTCAAAAAATCACATTATTTGGTCTATAAATATAGGTCCTCTTCCTCCGAAGAAGATGTTGCTACAATAGAAGGGCTGCGAAGACTGAGGAGTTGCGAAGAAGAAAAAGAGAAGAATGAGCAGATTAGTTCGATGAAGGAAATTGAGAGAGAGTCTGAGAGAAGAAGAAGAAGGAAAGAGGGAGAGATTGAGAGCCCAGATTCAGATCAGCAGACCCAGTTCGTGAGAGAAGTTTTTAAGTGTAGCCAGAGCCAAATTGAAGATCTGTTCATATATTGACTCGTGGATCAAATCCAGAGTCATTGTGTTCTTCGAGCTTAAATTATTTTGTTATTTTCCTTTGTTATCTTGTTTTGATTTCTCGTTCCTTTTGGTTCTTCCGATACTCTATTTTGAGATCGAGTCAAAGCTGTGCATCAGCGATTGAGGATTTTTTCCTCGTAAGCAAGCTGTGAGGCTCAGCAATTGTAAAGGATATGTTCCTTGTTAAGCAAGTTATGAAGCTCAGCGGTTTGAGATTAGTTCCCCAAAGCTGTGGATCAGTGGTCATTGGGATTAGTTCCCCGAAGCTGTGGATTAGCGGTTGTTGTGGAGTGGTTTCCATGTTCTTGCATTTACAAGGGAAGCCTCACTCGGGTTGAGTGAGGGGTGGATGTAGGTCTGTGGGTTACAGACCAAACCACCTAAAAATCTTTGTCTATCGTGGGTTGGTTGTGCGTACACTCCTTATCTTCTACCCACTTTGTAGGTTAGTGTGTGAGCTAAATGTCGAGCTTGATATACTGACATACCATGGTTGTTTGATTTGTGTGGTTGGCTAAGGTCCTTTCGCTATATATATATATATAGGTTGAAATGAGTGAAGCTTATATTTTTGTTTAGTCCTATGACCATCTTCTAAGTGTTTGAGATTGTGTTTGACAGAATCTCTAATTGTCTGATTTAGCTTTGCTTGATTGATTTGCTTCTGTGAGCGCATTGGATCACTAATTGGTCTATCTATATCTGGTGGTTCTCATCTCTATTGGTATAGAGTTTTTAATTGAGCATAATTTTTATAGAGGGATCTATTGACCCCCCCCCCCTCTAGATCCCATCCTTGCACCTAACAGATGGCTCTAGAGGAAGGCAAGAACAAAGGACGCGATGCCCTAAAAACATAGGAGGATGAATCGGAAGAAAGGAAAGAGGTCTGGGGGTTCCAGAGGTAGGAAGTAGGAAGGGACATGATGCCCTAAAGGAATGGATAGGGAATCCGGAAATCTCGGAGACAAAGGTGAATAAGAAACATCATGGAGAAGATCTGGAGGTTCTGGAAGATAGGGAAGATGGGGGTCAAGTGACCAAGGAAAGAAGAATGAATGCAAATGCAAGTGTATGAATTGCATGGAATGTATGGAATGCATGGAATACTCGGAGTGTGAGAGAAAGATCCACCTTCTTACCCAATGGGTGGCCCATAAGAAGAAATTAATGATTAGTAAGAGCGTGGATGGAATGGAATGGGGGGTGAATGGATTGGTGGAAGTCCCCTCAACATAAGAATGTCTGCCCCTCAATGGCCAATGACATGCCCAGCTAGATGGCTGAATTGGTGGAATTAATGCCCATAAGCTCTCTTCTGACGAAGCTTCAACAATTGTATAATCCAAAGTAAGAGGCAACTCTTTTGGCACGTGGTTATAGTGAAAGTTTGGGAGCTCCACTTGTAGCGTGGGAACCTTGGCATAAACAAGTTCCTCAAATGATAACTCCTGTGGCAGACAAGGAGCGTCAATATGTAGGAGTTGGAATGGAAGCTTCACAATGCCCAGTGCTCTTGGAATATCTTCGTGAAAAGTATTTGATAACTCGAGCACCTACCTCTTGCATAGAAGTAAATATGGAGTAGACATGATGTTGAGAGTGAAGTCCCACGATCAAAGACACCAAAGAGGGGAATGAATTGGGTGATTACAAATTTTACGAAAGCTTTTACCCTTTTTGAAATATGTGATAGAATGCTAGATAAGAGATTCAAAACTATTTGATCACAAATCGGATTTATCAAACTTAATTAATGAAGATATGGATTAAGCAAGATATATGTAGATAAATCCGGAATCGTAATTACACTAACACTCACGTAGAATGGAGGTAGAAGAAAAGGATCGAACCACACAATTCAAAACACGATGCACAGCGATTTTTAAGGTGGTTCGGATGCAACGACGGCAATCCTATGTCCACCCCTCACCAAACCCGGTGAGGCTTCACTCGGGGATAAATCTCCAAACGGAGATGAAGCTCCAACCACAAACGCAAGACGATACCTGCCCACACACACGGGACGCACCCCAACACACACACACGGAGATGAGGTCTCCAACACGATCCAACAAGCGGATCAACAAGGCACACACACGCTGCGACAAGTGCAGCACTCCACACACTAAGAAGACCGGATCAAAATAGATCCACACACACACACGTAGATCTACGAAGCTCTACGCACACACGCACACGAATAGAACACAATGACCACACACGACCACGGATCCACAATGATCCACACAAACACAAATGTTTCCAGATTATAAAGAACACAAATATAAAGTCCAAAACACAAAAACAATGAAGCACAGTTTAGAAGACTCCTGATTTGGCTTCCACTGAGTGTATGATGTAGAGCTTGGAACGATTCTTCCTACTTCACTTGAATGGCTTTGAATGGAGCTTGAAAGGCTTGTGTAGGGATGAAGAGATCTTCCATGAGGTACTGTTCATGGCTACTGTACAACTTCTTCTTCCTTAGACAACTTTCTTGATCTCCTTGATGTTTGCTTGCTTCTCCTCTTCCTCTTTGGTTGCTAGCTTCAGATGGAGCTTGAATACCTTCAGATGGATGAAGAAGTTGCTGGACGGAGTACTGTTCATGGAGGGTTGCAGCAGCCTTCTTCTTCCTTTGATAGCTCTCTCCCTTGATCTCCCCTTTGATCTCTTAGATAGTTAGGGTTTCTAACCCTCTTGTGTGTATTTTGTAGACTTGGAATGGTCCATAGACATCCCCCAGACTAGATCCACATTTTGTGGGTGATTGGGTGTCTTTGGGATTAAATAATTACAATGGAATAGGCTCTTCTCGAAGTGGAAAACAAAGTCAACTTTTGTTGGCTCGAGGCTGGCGGTCGACCGGAACCTTTTGGCGGTCGACCGCTACTGAGAAACGCTGTAGAAATTTAGTCATGTGGATGCACTTTTTATTTAAAATCGTTGGTTATTTGTTCATTGGGTTTATTAAGTGTGTGGGCGTGCCAGTAACCTAGGTGACGATTTATTGTGCGCTCGATCTGACTAATCAGATGATTATGTGGTTCGTGTCGGGACCAAAACCCGCCGCGCCATAAAGGTCACAGCGTCATTTACATCCCCTTGGAGAGGGGAACACCCTTGATTAATCGCCGGGAATCAAGGCCTCATGGCCAGGAAACTATATCGAGAGAAACAAGCCGATAGCGGTCTCGAATCAGTCGGAAAGCCCGATGTCTAGGGAAGCAAGCATTCGAAATATGTCGGTCACTCAAGGGACAATTTTGATATTCGGACGAGCGTCCGGCTTCAGAAAATCATGATCGTCATGGGGAAAACCGGAGCATATGTATGCCGGGGTACGGTAAATTTATTGTTCAAAGGGACGGGAAACGTCCAGTTAAATCCCGGTTAGAGCGGTCGGAAACCGATAAGTTTGTCGGCCTAGTGCAAGATCAAGCTACGACCATACTGCGGTGGGCCCCCCGCGGTCGAAGTCGGGCTCGTGTGGGCATCGTCAATATTTCCGGTGCCAAGGGGGCAACGGGAGGATGTCCTAGGACCAGATCTAAGAACCGATATGCGTTTGAAGAGAGCGGGCTATAGGCCGAGGATATGGGTCAGGCAATGACCATGATCGGGGCGGACCCGAGGTCTAAGCATGGCCCACGGAGGCCTTATTGATATTCCCATGCAAAGGGTCCGGGGATGACGAGAGCCTTCTCGTCCCATTCAGATTTTATCGGTCACTCATGGACCACTTTATGTTCGGACAAAGGTCCGTGTTTGTAGTGTAAGAGACGGTGACAAATCGTACAAATACCTACCGTGAGTACGGCAAGTTTATTGCAAGCGTAGGATTAGATCCTGGTATATATGTCGGTCACTAACGGACAGTTCGTCATTCGGACGAGAGTCTGCATTTGAAGCGTCGAAGACGACGATAAAGCCGTACGAATGTCTGTCGTAGGTACGGCAAGTTTCATGTGGGTGAGGGATTGGATCCCGGCATATATATGTCGGTCACTAATGGACCATTCATTATTCAGACGAGAGCCCGCATTTGAAGCATCGAAGACGACGATAAAGCCATACGAATATCTGCCGTAGGTACGGCAAGTTTCATGTGGGTGAGGGATTGGATCCCGGCATATATGTCGATCACTAACGGACCATTCATTATTCGGACGGAAGTCCGTATTAGTAGCGTCGAGGATGACGATAAAACCGTACAGATGTCTGCCGTGAGTACGGCAAGTTTAATGCAAGTGCGGGATTAAATCCCGATATATATATGTCGGTCACTAACGGACCATTTCTTATTCGGACAGAAGTCCGTGTTTGTAGCATGAAAGACGACGACCAAACCGTACGAATGTCCGCCGTAAATACGGAAAGGTTAAGGTGGATGCGGGATTGGATCCCGATGGAGGTGAGTCAAGCTGATGATCTATTGGCCCGAGGTGGTTGCGGACTATGGCCATAACGGGGTTTCCGAGGACCACGTCAGAGGCCACGGGGCGTCATTGCTTTTCGCTGCGCGCACAGTCTGGGAAAGTGAATTGTTAGGTGTGAAGCCCAAACTCGCCAACGTGCGCCCTCGCACGCTGATCGACCTGCGCGGTCAGGTCGCGGGGTTCGACCTGCCCGATCAGGTCGCGGGGGTCAAGGGGGCAGCGCCCCTTGCGGGGATCTTCGAGGGTAGCACCCCTGGAATAAAATTTTGATTATGACAGGGGTGATGTTTTGATTATTGGCTTTATATTCCTTTCATTGGTTTTATCCATTAGTTTAAAGATTTTTTTATTTTTATTAATTATTCTTTCTTTTTAAGCACGGCGACAAAGGGAGGTGCCAAGAGAGAAGAGGGGCGCGCCGGTGTGGGTATTACAAGGGGGGGGGGGCGCCGGATAAGGACACGACAAGGGGGGGGGGCGTGCCGGTTAAATGGAATGTGGGTGCGTGCCGGTTTAAGGAAACCAAGGGGCGCGCCGGATAAGGGGATGCCAAAGGGGCGCGCCGGAATAGGAGGGGGCCAGGGCACTATTCATTCGAAGATTTGGGAGGTCATTTTGAGTGTGAAGCTAATCCGGCGCGGGGGGGGTAGCGCGCCGGATTAACTCACGCCGGATTAGGGGGCGCCAGATTAAACATCGTAAGGCTTTCTTTCAACCCTTTTGTGCTCTGTTTCTTCTTTCTTTCAACTACAAGTTAATTTGTTGATTGGTTTGTTCACCGAATTGGTAGATTAAGTTGATAGAGAGGAAGATTAAGTGTTTTAATTGTTTATTAAGGTGGATGAACATGAAGATCTGACGTTTTATTAGAAGGGTTCGCTGTGCAGGGTAGTTCAGTTTGAGTTTGATTTCAACAGAGGGGGGGGGGGCTTTCTGAGTTAGGCAGTTCTTGGCAGGAAGAAGCCTAGTCTGTTCACTTCTATGTGCGTTCGTTCTTAGTTCTTATTGTTCCTGCTCCTGGCGAAAATTGGGTAGCATCTCCCCTGGATTGAGGTTTCGCCAGAGAAAATAGAGGGACACCAAACGGATTGCTCCGGGGTGAACCTCGAAATCCAGACCTCACGGCGGTCCGATAACCCAGATGTGAGTGTGGAGAAGCTCGAGGACTGGCCTTCAAGAGCTCTCACGACTCACGGGTAATGATCCCTCAAAGGGGAGAACAAATGTATGCCATAGGAGGGCTATAAATGTTCATCCATCTGCGGGTTCCTTAGAAGGTCATGCCATAGAGAGGCAGACTTCTAAAGGCCCTTGGATGAGAAGAAAATCGAGAGAAAGAGGGAGAGAAGAAGCTAGACAAAGAATCGTGTTTACCAGAAGGGACTTCTGTTTATTCATCCACCGAAGGGGGAAAACGGCTCAAACCCAAGAGATTTCATCCCAAAAGAAGAGAAATATATTGCAGAGGGGAAAAGGAAAGAGATACATGGACGGGGAGGGGGAACAGAGCACAAGCTCTCCCCCTCCGTGCTCACCTCTCTTCTCTCACGCTCACTCTCTTCTTCTTCACCTCACGGGCGCCGGGGAATGAAGCTTCTCTTCTCTCTTTTTCTTCTTCTCTTCAATGGCCAGCCAGGGGGTTCCAGCTTCTTCTCTCTTCTTCTCTTCACTGCACACAGCCGAGAGCCTTCTCTTCTCCTTTTCGATGGCCAACCCCCAGGGAGGAGTCTCCAGGCAAAGCATATATATTGGGTGCCTTCTCCTTCTCAAACAGAAGAAAACTCCCGCCACTGCGTTCATCTTCCAGACGAACAGGGTTGCCTTCTATGCTAGCATCTGGTAATTGGTACCGTACCTTATCGTTCGTCCGAGGATGGGATGTTCACGGATTTGCCGGGAGGATCTGCTGTTGCTGCCATCACTGCCGCTTTGCTGTCGAACGGGGGTGAAGGCATGGCTTCAAAACATTGAATGCTCTCTACGCACCGCATTTAAACAAAACAGAGCATCGGAGTTTTGATGGGATGGCATGAGGTTAAAACGGCGCAGTGGAACAGTGACCACGCCGGTTTAAACCCAAGCGCAATTGGCGCACCGTTTTAGCATTTTAAGGCAAAGCTTTTGAAAATGGGGGCACGATGGGTCCTGTAGCGCGCCGGATTAAGTTGCCAAAATGGGGGTTCTTTGAGCGCGCCAGAATAGCCTTACAAATGGAGCGCGCCGGTTTGGCCAAGCAATTGGGCATGAAGGGTTCTTCAAAAGTGGCACGCCGGATTAAGACATCAACATGGGCGCGTCGTATTAGAGCATCAAAGGGGGGCGCGCCGTTTTAATGCAACGCAAGGGGCCGCGCCGTTTTAAGGCGAATGTCACGCCGATTGGGGTTTCTTCTCGGAGTCACAGCCATTCACACGAATGTTGGCGTTCCCGGAATGTTGTAATTCTAATGCATTACCTTCGCAACGTTCCATTCATAGCCTCTGGGGCTCGGTCCCAGACTTTGCTCGACTTTCAGTGCATACCGAGGCTGTGCCGGAGTTCCCGACTCTTCTTTGATTCAGCTCTCGGCACGGCCGGCTGTAGAGTTGTGGCTGTATCTTTTGCCTGGGGGGGCTTCCTTAACGGGTAGTGGACCACCAAGGGAGTTCTCATCCTGATCGGGCAAGGCACGATGTTTATTCGGTGTTTCCATCTTCGGCTTGCTCTCGAGTGTCGAGACGTGCATGCCGTATGATCCTCATCGACATTTTTCGACGTCCACAAGTCCCTGGTATTTTCGGTCGACCGCTACTAGGCTAGCGGTCGACCGCCACCGAGAGTTCTATAGGCAGTGGACTGCTGGCTAAGCGGTCGACCGCCCCAGCGCTGGCGGTCTACCGCCAGCTGGGCAGACCCCGGGATTCCCCGGGTCTGTCCATTAACCCCGTTAGCTCCGTCGCTTAAGTCCTTTAGCAGCCTGTTCTCATCTGTGGCATCAACCTTGACAGTCTTGAAGGTGTCAACTGAATCTTTGACCTTGGGTTCTCTTGGCTATGCTTCATTGTACATTGACATTGGCTATGTGAGGTGCCGAATGTGAAGACCTAGTCCTGCAAAGTTGAAGTGTTAGCCCAATGAAATATATACAAATAACAATGACTTTAAGTAGATGTTTATTTCATAAATTTGGGGGTTGGATTTCACTTGGTTTATGCATTAGACCATTAGAGCATTTCTAAAATTTGTTCCGGGGGCTCAGCCCCCGGAAACCCCCGCAAGGGGCGCTGCCCCCCTTGACCCCCGCGACCTGACCGCGCAGGTCGATCCCCGCGACCTGACTGCGCAGGTCGATCCGCGGGCGACGGAGCACGATGGCTTGAAGGGTTTCAGGTTTAATGTGCATGAATGAGGTGTATTAAGGAGAGGTATATGAGATACATATGGTGAGATCGATGCTAAGATAAGGTAAGAGTCTCACCAATGGTTCTTGACAGTAAATGACATATACCACCTGTTTTGGATTGTAGAGAAGCATAGTTTTGGTTCACCAGGTGACTGTCATGAGTTTGATCATGCATGCAAGATAGTCAGGGTTAATGCCATACTTGTTGACATTAAAGAGGTTATGAAACCTCTTGCCTCTTGTAAAACCAACATATACAACCAGCATAAACAACAAGATGAATGGACATAATCATCAAGGATATGTGTAATCAACCATAAGTTTAGTTATCATCACGTAATCACACATTAAGTTTAGTTATCATCAAAACCATAACTTAACAATTACAACAATCATCAAAATTATAACTCAACAATCTCCCCCTTTTTGATGATGACAAACTTAGTGATGATGACAAACTTAATGATAAACTTATGATGATATAACAGAATGGCACAAATGTTCTTCTCTCCTTGTCACACACAATCATCAATTTTTCTCCCCCTTTGACATAATCAAAAGGTGAGATAATGCAACTCTTTCTCCCACAAGAACAGTGTCAAGCGAGTTGGAAAGAGCCAAATAAGGAAGAACAAGATTAACTCCCTTTGAAACAGCAATAGCCTATCATATCAAATCAGAAGAAGCAAGGGCAAATCATGGACGAGAAAAGCAATATGATTCTAATCAGAAGAAACAAATTGGTGATTAGTCTCACAAATCAATATGATACCATTCAAAGTAAATACAGTCAAGCATGTATTGATACCAATTGAAGGTGGTGTTTAGCTTCAAGGATATGAACCAGTGGAGAAGGATGTGCACATGATGAGGTGTTCAGCATGATAGCATTCAAAATCTAGATCCCATGTTAAATTTTCACAACAAACAAGAGCAGGAAGGCATATCAAAAGGATTTTCTTTGATTTTCAAATTTTCTGATTTTTATATTTTGGTTTGAAATGCATGAAATGCAACACATGCAAGTGATGTCATATTAGATGTACAATCAAACAAATACTTATATATACATGCAACACAGCTCCCTCGTACTTATTTAAGAGATGATAGGTATAGAAAGGGTGCATGAGAGTCATGATAATCGGAATGCACATGTGTAGCACATGGGAGATTGTGCAATCATATAGGAGATTCATGCAATTACTAATGCAGTCAATCAACTTTCTGAATACATATTAAATCAAATTTCCAGATGTGTAAGTGAGTAACATGAAAAATGATAGTTACAATATGGATATTCATATTTTCAGATTAACACAAGGAGACATTTTACAGACTGCACTTCAATTTTGAGAACAGCGTGTTGGAGGCTACGCTCTACCACAATGAGTTTTCACCAATATTTTTCAACTCAACTAATATCACATGATAGTCAAAAATTTTCAAGAGTGATCAGGTTCAAATAATTCTTTTTTACGCGAGTAGACGCATGGAGCTCATACCAGAATCTCCGATTACTCAGAATACTGAACCATTTCACCTCATTTTGAATAGAGATACCAGTCAACACTTTTCAGATATGAACCACATCACGTCTCAGGTGACATGTGCCCAGGTTACTCAGTGAGACCGAGCATTACTCTATCTTTCATTTTCATTTCAGATTTTTCAACAAGGATGGGTGGGCTGCTTTTTCCTCAACTGTCTCTTCAACATACATGCAGCAAGTTTAACATCTCGAGAGTGTTGAAAAGAAGTTCATATATCTTTATCATTAACACTCATTTTCACATTTTGTACAAGAAGTGTGCGAATATATACTGAAAATATAATGAATACATAACAGTGCAACTCCCCCTAAATAGAAGTACTTATGAAATATAAACTCTCCCAGAGTGTACGACATGAAACAATCCAATAATGACTCAAATGCAGCATTATTTAGCAAGGAGATATACGGCCATAGAAATGCCAAAGGATGGGGGTGAATAGCATATAGTATCAAGCAAGCATATAGAGGGAATGTATGCAACATGCAATACAAGTATGCAACTGATACCAATCAAATGGATACCAATTGAATGAACTAAATGCAGCTAAGGCATGAGTTCTATTGCAATGTAACATTTAACATGGGTGCAAAATGTGAGTTTTGGGTTTTTCATTTGAGTGAATTAAATGCACCTAATGCATTGGGTTCTGATGCATGCATCCTATAGCTGTATGAGAATGGAATGCAAGATGAAAAATGACACTTTATACAAGAGAGGAGTTCAGATTTGAAAGATGAGCATGGAACATTATTCATCACAAGTGATTTATATACAAAGGTGCAGAAATCATTTGGCATGCAATGGAGACCATTTATTGTCAGAGATTGTTAAGAACAGATTTTCAAAGGTTTTGAAATCAATCACAAGTCATTCAGGAGTTGACATTTCCATTGCAGAACTCTTCACTTCAACAAGGATCAATTTTAGAAATTTTGAAGCAATTCATCATGAGCATGTTGCAAGTTTCAATTGAAGATCACTTAGTCAATAGAGAATGAAATAGTATTCATTTCAACTTGTTTAGCTAGCAAGACCCCCTTTGACAAAAACATGAATCTCAGAAAAATTCAGTGAAAGTGTAATGTTTCTCTTATGACATGGGGCAAGCTAACAAGGAGCAAATAATAGCATCAGAAAATTCTTTCAAGGCCAAACAATCGATTTCTTCCAATTCTAGTACAAGGCGGAGAACTTTGGTTCAAAGACCAACTCACGCATAGTGAGAGTTTCCAGGTGAAGATAATCCACCTTTTCACTACTCAGTATTTGATATACCAGATACTCAATTAGGCTTAAATGTGATCAAGCAATCAGATTGAAAGATGTTCAAGGGTCAACACAAAGTTCAAGATTTTTAGTTTTATTCAACCAATAAGCAAGTTAATCACAGCAGAATGGAGGAGCAATCATTTTAGGTATGTAGAAACAATACTGTCACCAGAATAACATCACAAAGTCCCATAGACTAATGCATGAATTTCCATTTCAATATCAAGAGAGTGAATTACCTTAGTTCGGAAGACAATACCGTAGGCCTTCAAGCACCAAAATCACTAACCTCACGAAGGTTAGTATTTCAGATTTTTCTTTTATTACCTTGGCCTTGAGAATGCATTTTGATCCAAGCCTTCCACCTATTTAACCTGTTCTGAATAAAAAATGCGGGCTTTTCATACCATGCCTTGGGTACTCACTTTAGCACGTACAAGGACATTCACCAGCTTGTGCTTGAGTCGATCCTAGAGGTTGTTCAAGTTCTGGTATCCCATCTCCTGGTGGCAATTGAGAATGTTCTCATCATTTTTCATCCTTGCAAGGTATATTTTTAGCTGATTCAAGCCTGACTATGGATGGCCAGCATCACTTGGACTTGGGGAGTGTAATCTGCATCAAAGGAACAAGAGACTTGATTTGTCAATTTCGATTCAAATTCATTAGTAATAGGATGATAAATTATTTAAACAACCAACATCCTCTAGACAGCTCTAGATGCAATGCATGACTCATGTGTGAGCCTAAACATTAAGCTCATATGACGAATGTGGTTGCTCCCCCTTAGTGTGTGCATGAATGCAAGATGTTCAGTAACAATCCAATGCCATATGCAGCCTTTTAAGTAAATGACTCATAGTATCATGCGGAGAACTTAGATCCGAAGATCACCTCACGCGTAGTGATAGATTTCAGACAGGCGTAACCTGCCCTTCTACATGTCACCATTTGATATACTATGTAGTCGAGGATGATGAAGGTAGGAGGATTGCTATGCATTATGACATGAATTCACAATGTTCAACTTATGCAAGACAGTACGTGAAAGGGTGTATGCAAACATGAGGGTGTATGCAAACTCAACGTATGTAGTGAAATCATGATTGGGAGGATATCCAAGCTCTCCTACAATAAGATGCAATATGAAAATTGATATGCGCACAACCATGCAAACAACTGTGAATGGAATGCATGTACGGACATATGCAAGACTACATGACTATATGACTCAAAATGAATCAAAACCTTACATAGTCACTGGAGAGAGTAGGAGAGATATCACCCGAGTGCTCAGATTCAGTTTGATTTTTTTTTCTTCCAACCTGACTTATGCCACTTGTGTGCCTTACCTTCTTGATGAAAATAGATTTTATGCTTTACATTCCCAAGGCACACCTGCAAAACTGATTTCTCATTTGACATTTTTGGGTACCCAAATCATCTTGGGTGCTTGTGGATTAACAGCAACATGGGCATGTGGTTTCCACTTCAAATCATCATTTTTCTTTAGAAAACAGTCATGCTTGACATTCCCAGATTTATCACAATAAAAATAACGCACAGAGGCCATTTTCTCATGTGGTGTTTTAGCATGAACATAAGAATTCTCAAATCCATTTCTTCCATTTGAAAACTTTCTTACATTTTTGAATTCATTCATTTTCTTGCATGCTCTTAATTCATCATTTTTCATACTGAAACAATCATGCATCAAATGATCACGTTTACCACAATAGAAACTAGAGACATTTTTGTTAGTAACATGGTATTTAGTATTGTGCTTCCTAGCATGAGCATTCGCAGAATTATTTTTTAATTTGGAGTTTTGGTTCAAGTTCTACTTAACATCACACTTCTGGATTTTCCTTTTAGCATGCATAACATGGTGAGCATTTGAAGCACTAGAGGAGCAAGCAGCATTTTTGGATTTTTGATGCAAATTGATTTTCTTTGTGGATGCATGTGTGTGTGCAACATGATTTTTCTTTTTCAGATTTTTTTTTGATCTTTTTATTATCTGTGAAGAAGATTGATTTGAGGACCCATTTGATGTGCTGACTATGTTTGAACTGTGCACAAAAGATGTATAAACTTTATTTTTAAACTTCTTTTTATTCACAGGATTAAAGCCCAGCCCTTCCCTTTAAAAATTTACTTTCGTTCCCAACAATTTATCCAAGTTTTCTTGACCATTCACAAATCTAGACAATGAAGCATTCAAGTCAACAATCTCTTTCTCAAGAGATGCAATGTGCAATTCATAGGAAAGAAGTTTATTTCCACAAGAAGTGATTTTTTCATTCAAATGTTCATTGATTATTTTGTAGCTTTCCATTTCTTGTTCTAACACATGCACCTTTTCGCATTCATCAACAAGCACACATTTTCCTTTTTCAAAAACAAGCAGTCTTTCATAAAAGGTATTATTCAACTGTTTCAGTTCTTCATTTTCTTTTCTCATACATGAAATGATTTCTTCATGGATTTCGATGTCAGTCAAAAGAGATTCATTTTCAATTTTGAATTTAAGGCATTTATTACATGAAGAATTTTCTTTTTGAAGTTTTTCAAGATTTTTCACGTTGCTTTCAAGTAAGGAGTTCTGAATTAACAAAGCACTATTCTCCTTTTCAAGTTCCGGGTATTTATTACAAGAAGCATTCTCAAGAAAAGCAAGTTCATATTTCTTTTTCAATTTTATGTTTTCAGACTTAACTTTATTGTATTTATCAACCAATTCTTCATAAGCATTCAATAACTCTTCATATTCAAATTCTATCAGAGTCAGAGTTTACCTTTGAGCTTGATTCACTTGGCTGATCGCTCCCTTGTTCACTCGTGCCTGCTACAAGACATTGGTCTCCATGCTCTTCCAAGATTTTGGTTAATCTATCCAAGATGTCCTTCGCGGATCTGCAATGGGAGACAAAAGGAAAGTGATTAGAATTGACTGCAGTAATAAGCAATTTTAAAACTAAGTAATTTTGATCATGTTTAAGTTTGTGATTTTCAGTCCATATATTTTTATCTTTAGGCAACTCATAGGGACCATGAGAGATAAGCTTCCATAGCTTAGGGTCGTATGAATTGACTAGACTACACATCCTTCCTAACCACAAATCGAAATTACAACCATCAAACACCGGTGGAGAATTCAAAGTGTACATAATGGTAGTCATTGATCTGGATCATTCTAGATCGTTAGATCTATGAAATTAGAGCCTTAGCTCTGATACCAATTGAAGTCCCACGATCAAAGACACCCAAGAGGGGGGTGAATTGGGTGATTACAAATTTTACGAAAGCTCTTACCCTTTTTGAAATATGTGATAGAATGCTAGATAAGAGATTCAAAACTATTTGATCACAAATCGGATTTATCAAACTTAATTGATGAAGATATGGATTAAGCAAGATATATGTAGATAAATCCAGAATCGCAATTACACTAACACTCACGTAGAATGGAGGTAGAAGAAAAGGATCGAACCACACAATTCAAAACACGATGCACAATGATTTTTAAGGTGGTTCGGATGCAACGACGGCAATCCTACGTCCACCCCTCACCAAACCCGGTGAGACTTCACTCGGGGATAAATCCCCAAACGGAGAGGAAGCTCCAACCACACACATAGAATGACACCTACCCACACACATAGGGACGCACCCCAGCACACACACACACACACACGGAGATGAGGTCTCCAACACGATCCAACAAGCGGATCAACAAGGCACACACACGCTGCGACAAGTGCAGCACTCCACACACTAACAAGACCGGATCAAAATAGATCCACACACACACACGTAGATCTACGAAGCTCTACGCACACACGCACACGAATAGAACACAGTGACCACACACGACCACGGATCCACAATGATCCACACAAACACAAATGTTTCCAGATTATAAAGAACACAAATATAAAGTCCAAAACACAAAAACAATGAAGCACAGTTTAGAAGACTCCTGATTTGGCTTCCACTAAGTGTATGATGTAGAGCTTGGAACGATGCTTCCTACTTCACTTGAATGGCTTTGAATGGAGCTTGAAAGGCTTGTGTAGGGATGAAGAGATCTTCCACGAGGTACTGTTCACGGCTACAGTACAGCTTCTTCTTCCTTGGACAGCTTTCTTGATCTCCTTGATGTTTGCTTGCTTCTCCTCTTCCTCTTTGGTTGCTGGCTTCAGATGGAGCTTGAATACCTTCAGATGGATGAAGAAGTTGCTGGACGGAGTACTGTTCACGGAGGGTTGCAACAGCCTTCTTCTTCCTTTGATAGCTCTCTCCCTTGATCTCCCCTTTGATCTCTTGGATAGTTAGGGTTTCTAACCCTCTTGTGTGTATTTTATAGACTTGGAATGGTCCATAGACATCCCCCAGACCAGATCCACATTCTGTGGGTGATTGGGTGTCTTTGGGATTAAATAATTACAATGGAAGAGGCTCTTCTCGAAGTGGAAAACAAAGTCAACTTTTGTTGGCTCGGGGCTGGTGGTCGACCGGAACCTTCTAGGGGTCGACCGCTACTGAGAAACGCTGTAGAAATTTAGTCCCTCATATTTCCGGTCAACCGCTACTGGGCTGGCGGTCGACCGCCACTGAGAGTTCTATAGACAGTGCACTGCTGGCTGGGGCGGTCGACCGCCCCTGGGCTGGAGGTCGACCGCCAGCTGGGCAGACCCCGGGATTCCCCGGGTCAGTCCATTAACCCCGTTAGCTCCGTCGCTTAAGTCCTTTAACAGCCCATTCTCATCTGTGGAATCAACCTTGACAGTCTTGAAGGTGTCAACTGAATCTTTGACCTTGGGTTCTCTTGGCTATGCTTCATTGTACATTGACATTGGCTATGTGAGATGCCGAATGTGAAGACCTAGTCCTGCAAAGTTGAAGTGTTAGCCCAATGAAATACATCCAAATAACAATGACTTTAAGTAGATGTTTATTTCATACATTTGGGGGTTGGATTTCACTTGGTTTATGCATTAGACCATTTGAGCATTTCTAAAATTTGTTACGGGGGCTCCGCCCCCAGAAACCCCCGCAAGGGGCACTGCCCCCCTTGACCCCCGCGACTTGACCGCGCAGGTCGATCCCTGCGACCTGACCGCGCAAGTCGATCCGCGGGCGAGGGCGCACGATGGCTTGAAGGGTTTCAGGTTTAATGTGCACGAATGAGGTGTATTAATGAGAGGTATATGAGATACACAAGGTGAGATCGATGCTAAGACAAGGTTAGAGTATCACCAATGGTTCTTGACCGTAAATGACATATACCATCTATTTTGGATTGTAGAGGAGCAGAGTTTTGGTTCACCAGGTGACTGCCATGAGTTTGATCCTGCATGCAAGATAGTCAGGGTTAATGCCATGCTTGTTGACATTAAAGAGGTTATGAAACCTCTTGCCTCTTGTAAAACCAACATATGCAACCAGCATAAACAACAAGATGAATGAACACAATCATCAAGAACATGCGTAATCAATCATAAGTTTAGTTATTATCACGAAATCACACATTAAGTTTAGTTATCATCAAAACCATAACTTAACAATTACAACAATCATCAAAATCATAACTCAACAATCTCCCCCTTTTTGATGATGACAAACTTAATGATAAACTTATGATGATATAACAGAATGGCACAAATGCTCTTCTCCCCTTGTCACACACAATCATCAATTTTTCTCCCCCTTTGACATAATCAAAAGGCAGGATAATGCAACTCTTTCTCCCACAATAACAGTGTCAAGCGAGCTGGAAGGAGCCAAATAAGGAAGAACAAGATTAACTCCCTTTGAAACAGCAATAGCCCATCATATCAAATCAGAAGAAGCAAGGGTAAATCATGGATGAGCAAAGCAATATGATTCTAATTAGAAGAAACTAATTGGTGATTAGTCTCACAAATCAATATGATACAATCCAAAGTAAATACAGTCAAGCATGTATTGATACCAATTGAAGGTGGTGACTGGCCTCAAGGATATGAACCAGTGGAGAAGGATGTGCACAGGATGAGGTGTTCAACATGATAGCATTCAAAATCTAGATCCCATGTTAAATTTTCACAACAAGCAAGAGCAGGAAGGCATATCAAAAGGATTTTCTTTGATTTTTAAATTTTCTAGTTTTTATATTTTTGTTTGAAATGCATGAAATGTAACACATTCAAGTGATGCCATATGAGATGTACAATCAAACAAATACTTATATATACATATAACACAGCTCCCTCGTACTTATTTAAGAGAGGATAGGTATAGAAAGGGTGCATGAGAGTCATGATAATCGAAATACACATGTGTAGCACATGGGAGATTGTGTAATCATATAGGAGATTCATGCAATTACTAATGCAGTCAATCAACTTTTTGAATACATATTAAATCAAATTTCCAAGTGTGTAAGTGAGTAACATGAAAAATGATAGTTACAGTATGGATATTCAGATTTTTAGATTAACACAAGGAGACATTTTACAGACTATACTTCGATTTTAAGAACAGTGTATTGGAGGCTACGCTCTACTACAATGAGTTTTCACCAACATTTTTCAACTCACCAATATCAAAACTTAACCTTTGGCTGACATGGCATCAATTCATGAGAATTTTGCTTGGTGAGTGCCGACGGAGACTTGATCTTCTCAAAGATGCTCGGTATGAGAACATGAGTCGGCATCTGGCTAATAGAGTCTTGAATCTTGAAAGGCATAGACGTAACCAAATTCTTCTTGCCTGGCTCTTGAGAGTCATCTTTGGCACAAATATTTATAGAGGTACACCTGCTCCGAGGGGTGGCAGAGGAAGGTGAGATGGAGGCGGTAGGCTTAGTTGATAATGGAGATTTAATGGAGGGCGTTATTGGAAGGGTAGGTGGAGGTTCAAACACGGCGAGCCTCTCCCCTTGCTCAGAAGTAGATGGGGTGGGCTCGAGTGCAAAAATAGGTGGGTCTTGCTCAGGGTCAGCCACAGGCTTGGGTAAAGGTTTGAGTAGAGGATTAGAGATGGTTGTGTTGGGACAGTGCGAAGGATACAGAGGGGGGGTGAATGTATCCCCTTCAAAAATATTGCCCCACTTAAAAATAATTAGCCTGCTGCTAGATACAATTGTGAAATAAGAACTATAGAGCACAATTAAACATTTGATCGACCAGATGAACTGCTAACTAAACTAGTGGAACCTGATCAAGACTATTGCCGAAGACAGAACTATGCACACCGGATTCACTTAGCAAAATATGTAATGCTCAAGGTCACTGCAGGTAGAAACAAGAATGTTCATACAACCTGTGAAAGAGGTAGAAGACAAGGAGTAAACGCACACTGCAAACCACGGCACAGATAATTTTTTAGGTGGTTCGGTCCACAGACCTACGTCCACCCCTCACTCTAAACCGGAGTGAGAATTCCACTAGCTAACGCTAGAACCGCAGACTCAGTCTGCAACAGGTGCTGCCAAACAGCTTGACCAGGGGAACAACCTCCCCTCTTCCTCCCAACCGGAGGGCAACCGCTAGTGACTACCCGTCACTAGCAACCAGAGACCAAGGTCTCTCTTCCTCCACCCAGGAGGGAACCCACCTGGACTTGCAACCCACAAGACCAGAACCGGAGACGAATCTCCCTTCCTCCAACCCGGAGGGAAACCCACAAGTGACTCCCTGCCACTTGCAAACCAGAGGTCACGGACCTCTCTTCCTCTACACCAGAGGGAACCACTAGAGACTACCCAGTCACTTGCAAAATCGGAGAACAAGTCTCCCTTCTCCTGAGACCACAGGAGGAACCCCAATCCCAAACAAGGGAATCGGAAGAACAAGGTGAATAGATGGAAAGAACAAAATAAAAAGTAAACACAAAGGAAAAACACAGCAAACGTAAAGCTGGAAATGAGACACACTAAGTAGCTCTCGCAGGAGCAAAACTAGTTTGGATTTGATCCAATGCCAGACAGAAGAATCTTCAATGAAGGCTTCTTTCTTCTTCTCCACAAACTCTCTCCCTCTCTCTTCTTCTTCTCAGTATCAGGCTCACACTATTCTTCTTCTTCTTCACTCTCGATCTCAATCTCTTTTTCTTTTTCTTCTTCTGCTTTCAGCCTCTCTACTGTTGCTCTCTCCTTTTTCTTCTTCTGCCTTTTTCTGCTCTCTGCCTCTACTTCGATCACTCTTCCTTGATCTTGATCAGTCTTCTTCATGTGGAAGAAGCTCTATATTTATACCAGCCGCAGCTAGGGCGTGTGTAGGGCTTGTGTCCTCTTATCCTCGAATCACGTGCCAGGTGCCAACCTCGGATCACGTGCCCAGCCATCTTTCTTCTCGAAGTGTATACCTGTGACACAGCCATAAGAGAGTATCAGATGGATGTATAGACTTGGTTAAGGCTTTTAACAAAGCGTGTATAGACATGAATGCTGCATATAGGCAAGTATGTACAGTGTGAGAATGTGTAGACTTGAGTGCCTTCATGCGACCTCAGTGTATAGACTTACGTGGGTAAGATGCATGAACAAGCCATAGCCAATGTATAGACTTAACCGATGCATGAATAGTGCGCCGATGTATAGACTTGGAGAACTGATGCATGAACACTACGCTGATGTATAGACTTCGAGAACTGATGCATGAACAGTGCGTCGATGTATAGACTAGGAGAGACGAGCGAGTGTATAGACTTGATGAACCAAGCGAGTGTATAGACTTGATGAAACACTCACGAGTGTATAGACTTGATGACACACTCACGAGTGTATAGACTTGATGACACAAGCGATGTAACGACTTTGGAAAGCTTGAAGATGATGTACAGACTTGGAAAGTCTGAACCAATGTGCAGACTTGAAACAAGTGAACACGGTGATGTGTAGACTTGGCCAATGAAGGATGTACAGACTTTGAAGATTCGAAGGCCACGATGTATAGACTTTGAAGCATGTGAACGAGACAATGTATAGACTTGGCTTTGTGCTAGCTACAGGACAATGTCTAGACTTGATGCAGCTTCAAAGCACAATGTGCAGACTTTACCAATGTATAGACTTGGGGTTCTGAACGTAGGTAAAGACTGGGAATGTATAGACTTGATGAATGGCTTGAAAGCAACAGGACAGTGTATAGACTTGGAAGGTTCAGCGGTGGATGTACAGACTTCACCTAAGCAAGCTACAGTGCAATGTATGGACTTGATCTCAAGGAATGGCTGTACAGACTTTGAGTGAATGCATGAACAGTGAATCAATGTATAGACTTGCAGAACAAACGTTTGACATATGCCATGAATGTATAGACCTGTTCGATGAATGCATGAACAGTGAATCAATGTATAGACTTCCAATTCCTTCGTCAAATGCGATGTACAGACTTGGCAAGCCCCAGGCCGATGTATAGACTTGCAGTGCAATGTTTACACGACTGGGCGATGTACAGACTTGGTGAGCGCCAAGCGATGTACAGACTTCAATGACTCATGCAACCAGACACGTGAAAGCACAGACAGTGTACAGACTTAGTGCAAACAGGATGTGCAGACTTGTGGCATGCAATGTCTAGACTTAATATGAAGGAATGCACAATGTCTAGACTTGATGAACAATGCAACAGGCAATGCTGACTGATGTATAGACTCTGAATGAGTGACATGCGACAGACACTGTGCAGACTTGTTTTGAACCACGCATAATGTATAGACTTGCAATACCATGAAGGCAGGCTGTATAGACTTGAAGTAATGGATGCAGGTGACAATGTATATACTTGCTGTCAACAAGTGTATGGACTAAGCATGCATACAACAATGATGTGTAGACTTGGGTGTGTGTGTGCTGTACAGACTTAAATGCAAATAGGATGCTTGTGTATGCATGAGGGCAATGTACAGACTTGCGAATCTAGGGGGTCGACCCATCTGGAAGGGGGGTCGACCCACTTCTGTCTAGATTATGCTGACTGATGTATAGACTTGCATATGCATGGAGAGGCAAGGCAATGTATAGACTATGGCATGAATGAAGAGTGCAGACTGTATGACTGATGCAATGAAACACCAGAGAATGTACAAACTTTCAGGCACAATGAACATGGACCGATGAAGTGAATGCATATAGCAGATATGAACTGAATGTATGCAGGAGAACTAACAGAGCATTACCTGATCTGAGCATTAACCTTACCTGTCATGATTTGACTTTGACTTGGGTTAACTTTATGACCTGTGAGTCATCCTTAAACCTGTTCTGATAGTTTCTCATAATGCAACAGGATTATATCATCAAGGATGTAAACATAATGAGGCATAATATCTGTCATCATCAAAACTCCAGAACCACAGGGGACACATCAATCTCCCCTTTTTGATGATGGCAATATTATGAGTCATTGCAATTGATTCATCATGATGATTATGAAATACCATATAACATGCACCACAAATATGACAGATTCATGAACATGCACCACAGAAAAGCTCAGTCAGAAGTGAGCATTGTAAAACACCATGTGATGCAAGTGTTGATTGATGCAAATGATGACTCACAAAAGTTCTCCCCCTTTGACAACATCAAAAAGAATGGAATGTTCATTGACTATTGAAGGAGCTGTAATGCAATGCTGTGAGTTACAGTCATCAAAAACTCCCCATGACAAGATACTCTCCTGAATGAAGATTGAACCACAGGGACATGCAAGAATTCTCCCCCTTAGATGGACAGTGATTGGAATGAAGCTCAGGACATAAAGAAGTCAACAGTCAGGTCTGAAATAAATTAGAAGTCAACAGTCATTCGCATTCAGAATGAATGAGAAAGGTTTTCAATGGGATATCAATTTCATAAATCTGATTAAACACGTATTTCAGATTCTTCTATTATAGAGATTTATGAATGATCTTCATTGACAAGTCAGATCAGAATATGATGTATGCAAGGCTTGTTCATAAGCTTTCTGTACTCATATCTGAAATCAGTTTTAATAAAAATGAACCTTACTTTCATATTGACAGTCTTGTTTAATCTTCTTCTTTCTTACTCACTCAATTTGAAAGATTCCTTTAAGAGATGCAATCAATAGTAATGAAGTTAAACACATAAGAAATTATTTGTTTCTGTCAAGGGTTCCAATAGAATATTTCTTTTGCACACATTTTCAAATGATACACTAGATCAGCAACAATTTTTTTTATAACATTCTTCATGAGCACTTGAGTTTAGTACACCCTTGTAACTAGAGGATACACGTTATTTAGACGCCAGTATCCCTAAGCACTTGGAAGGACTAACTGTCATGCTTCATAGGAACATAGATTGCATTTACACTTCATGACACACTACAAATCATTTCTTTGATGAGTGAGATGTATTTCTCAGTGTGCATGCCGTTGCTCTGCTAGATTATCAATCATTCTTAAGTAGAGTTAACTATGGCACCTCATGACACAGTCCTTTGGACATGGTTTCTCAGTGACCAAAGTCATTGCTCTGACAGGATTTACCCTTAGACATGTTCCATATTCTCAGATGTTTAAAAACAATACTACTTTCATACATATCAATCAAGGAATATCATCATTTCAGAATTTTCAGAATTCAGAAGAGTTTAAAAGACACAACATGAAAATGTTGGTTAAAGTTTATTAAGACTAACTCAGATATTTTCAAGATATGTTCATAAACAAACACAAGACATACATGAATCTTCAACCGGCTGAAAGTATCAGACATTCATAGTCCTATATAATGGAAGATTCCTCTTTAAGTTGTTTTTAGATTTACGATCAGGATATGCACAGAGAAGTCTTTCTGAATTTTCAGAGAAGGCAGAATCAATTTAAGGAGCAGCCAATTCAACAGATACCAATGGATAGGGTGAGTAAAAATGGCTGATAATAGTTGAAGCAGGAAGCTGAAATGTGTTACATTTCACATTCATCACAGGGATTTAAGCAAGATAGCAGTTCAAACTGAAAATGGGAATTTCAGTTGATAGTATGTGATTTCAAGAACATGAATAATGCTCCCCCTAAATGTATGCATGAGCTAGCACTCAAGGTGTCGACACTTCTAGCCAGTAAATGCAAGTGCAGTGAGCTGACAGCATGTAATATATGCAATTGCAAATGCATGTGCATGTCAAATGTGCAGGTGAACATTTTTAAGCATGAGACATTGTCCAAGCAACAGATTTATTCAATTCAGCTTTTCAGATTTTTCAGAATGTAATTTAACAAATATCAACCAACTGCAATTGGCATATGTATGCATCAAATGCAGACAACCTTTTAATCTCATGTATGCACAGATCACCTAGCAAGTGCATGATCAGAAAACAATGCAAATGGCAGATGCAGTTATGGACATGTATGCATGAGATCTTAATTGACATATTAAGCATGATGTTCAGCTAAAAGAAAATTCTGGTGTACAAGCATTTGAACAGCAGAGTTGGGGTTTTACCAAACTTTGGATGCCTTGGTTTATTTGACCCCCTTTTATTCCTCATCCCCAAGGCATACCTGCAAAGCACAGATCTCATTTTGTGTTTCTAGGTACCTAAGACTTCTTGGGTCCTACATTGTTAGTAACACCTCTGATTGGTGCTTTCCTCAACCTTTGGGCCTATTTATCATCATTCATCATTAAAGCACAATGATTCATGGAGTGCCCAAATATTCCACAGTAGTAGCATGAAGAACCAGATTTTAGGTTCTTTTTATGCACATCATTATGAACATGAATTTTATGTGCATTGGCATGGAAATTTCTGTTACTTGCATGAAATTTTGATTTACCATTAACTGCCCACCAGCATTCCGAAGCTCGGTGGCCAAGTTTTCCACAATGAGAGCAGATATAGAAGGTTTTTCTATGAGAACTTAACCAGTATTGTGCAGCAACATGTTCTATTTTTCCACAGTTGGTACATGAGATGCTCTTTTTCTTAGTGACAGGAAATTTCTTGACATGAGGGTCCCTGGCATGCATTTTCATGGCATTCAAATCATCTAGTTCCATTAATCTACATTCATGCATCAGATGGCCAATCTTGTGACAGTAATACCAATTCATTTTCTTTTTAGATGCATGTGAGTGTGTGGGTGAAACATGTAAAGTGGGGAGAGGAACATGTTGGATCTTTTCTTTTTATTTTTCTATTGTTTTCTTTTGAGCAGTTGATTGATAACCAGAAAGGTTCTGAGGGCTGTGAGAAGTTGAGCTGGAAACAAAGGAAGTTTGAACTTTGTTTTTAAAACTCTTCTTGTTTGAAGGGTTATAGCCCAACCCTTCCTTCTGAAAATTAACCTTTGTTCCTAGAATCTTGTCCAGATTATCTTTTCCGTCCACAAATTTTGACAAGGAATTATTTAAATCCTCAACTTCATTTTCCAAAAAAATGATGTGTATTTCATAGATGGCAATCTCTTGTTCATTGCAATTTACATATTCGCTTAGCACCTTGTTTGCAATTTTATATTCCTCAACTTCTTATTCCAGATTTCTCAATTTTTCAGATTCTTCAATGTAAACAGATTTTCCTTTTTCTAAGAGAAGAAGTTTCTCTGACATAGCAGTGTTCAACTGCTTCAATCCTTCAACCTCTTTGGTTAATTTGTCATTTTTTGATTTCAAATTTTCAATTTCTTCAATAGAGCCTTTATCAATTTTCATTGAGCTCATTTTATTATTCAGCTCTTCCTCTATCTGTTCAAACTCCAAAATCTTGTTTAACAGTTCTCTGTTTTCTTCCTTTAGGGAAACAATTAACTCCTTCTACCATTCTAAATTTGAGTGAAGATTTTCATTTATTTCCTTAAGAAGTGGACAATCATTGCAAGCATATTTACTAGAACATATTGTTTGAGCCTGGAGTTTTTCACATTGTTTCCTAAGGCATTCATTTTCAGATTTTAGAACATCCAATTCAGAGCTAACACATTCAAATTCTTTCAATTCTTTTTGCTATTTTTCAAGATCTTTCTGTAATTCCATATTTACAGATTTTATGGCATTAAATTTTTCAGCAAACAAATTCTTCTCTTGCTCAAGTTTCCCAGATTTTTCTTCATTTTCTTTAGAAGATTTTCTAAGAGAGTCATTTTCAGATTTTAGCCTACTTAGTTCAGAGCAAGCACATTCAAGTTCCTTCATCAATTTTTCATTCTGATTTTTATGCATATGGATATCAGACAAACAGGCTTCATGAGATTGCTTCATATTTGAACAATTTTCACATGCAGAACTTGAACTACCCCGATCACTTTTCTTTTTCAAGTTCATGTATTATTTTCTTAAATGTTCATGAGATTCAAGCAACTCAGCATATTCATTCTCCCAATCATCTAAAGAAAAATTCTCGAAAGGATTTACCTCCTCATCATCATCCTCTTCTTCATTTTGGCTGCCACTTTGATTACTTCTATTAGCCATCATGCAGCTATCTTCATTTATCCTGTGAGCTAGCTTCAGCTTCTCCAGGATGTCTTTAGCTGACCTGCAATCATAAAGACAAGAGTGTAAGGCTCTGTCAGTGGCTGCTTTCATCAGATTGAAGGCTTTCTGATTTTCTCCATCCTTTGATCTGTGGCTGTTGGTCCATTTGGACACTTTCTTTGGTAATGTGTGAGGACCTTGTGAAATTAACTTCCACAGATCAGGATTAACTGCATCAACATAATTCCGCAGACTGACAAACCACACATTAAAATTAGAGCCGTTGAAAACCGGTGGATCACCCATGAAAACTGATCAGATAAATGCAACAGGAATAATGAAGCACCAAAAGCTAGAAAGCACCAAGACAACATGATCGAATCTACAGGTCGCTGGACCTTCTATGCAGACAACCCGCTCTGATACCAATTGTTGGGACGGTGCGAAGGATACAGAGGGGGGGTGAATGTATCCCCTTCAAAAATATTGCCCCACTTAAAAATAATAAGCCTGCTGCTAGATACAATTATGAAATAAGAACTATAGAGCACAATTAAACATTGGATTGACCAGATGAACGGCTAACTAAACTAGTGGAACCTGATCAAGACTAATGCCGAAGACAGAACTATGCACACCAGATTCACTTAGCAAAATATGTAATGCTCAAGGTCACTGCAGGTAGAAACAAGAATGTTCATACAACCTGTGAAAGAGGTAGAAGACAAGGAGCAAACGCACACTGCAAATCACGGCACAGATATCTTTTTAGGTGGTTCAGACCACAGACCTACGTCCACCCCTCACTCCAAACCGGAGTGAGGCTTCCACTAGCTAACGCTAGAACCGCAGACTCAGTCTGCAACAGGTGCTGCCAAACAGCTTGAAGGTCTCCCTTCCTCCACCCAGGAGGGAACCCACCTGGACTTGCAACCCACAAGACCAGAACCGGAGACGAATCTCCCTTCCTCCAACCCGGAGGGAAACCCACAAGTGACTTCCAGCCACTTGCAAACCAGAGGTCACGGACCTCTCTTCCTCCACACCAGAGGGAACCACTAGAGACTACCCAGTCACTAGCAAAACTAGAGAACAAGTCTCCCTTCTCCTGAGACCACAGGAGGAACCCCGATCCCAAACAAGGGAATCAGAAGAATAAGGTGAATAGATGGAAAGAACAAAATAAAAAGTAAACACAAAGGAAAAACACAGCAAACATAAAGCTGGAAATGAGGCACACTAAGTAGCTCTCGCAAAGAGCAAAACTGGTTTGGATTTGATCCAATGCCAGCCAGATGAATCTTCAATGAAGGCTTCTTTCTTCTTCTCCACGAACTCTCTCTCTCTCTCTTCTTCTTCTCAGTATCAGGCTCACACTATTCTTCTTCTTCTTCACTCTCGATCTCAATCTCTTTTTCTTTTTCTTCTTCTGCTTTCAGCCTCTCTGCTGTTGCTCTCTCCTTTTTCTTCTTCTACCTTTTTCTGCTCTCTGCCTCTACTTCGATCACTCTTCCTTGATCTTGATCAGTCTTCTTCATGTGGAAGAAGCTCTATATTTATACCAGTCGCAGCTAGGGCGTGTGTAGGGCTTGTGCCCTCTTGTCCTTGAATCACGTACCAGGTGCCAACCTCGGATCACGTGCCCAGCCATCTTTCTTCTCGAAGTGTATACCTGTGACACAGTCATAAGAGAGTATCAGATGGATGTATAGACTTGGTTAAGGCTTTTAACAAAGCGTGTATAGACATGAATGCTGCATATAGGCAAGTATGTACAGTGTGAGAATGTGTAGACTTGAGTGCCTTCATGCGACCTCAGTGCATAGACTTGCGTGGGTAAGATGCATGAACAAGCCATAGCCAGTGTATAGACTTAACCGATGCATGAATAGTACGCCGATGTATAGACTTGGAGAACTGATGCATGAACAGTGCCCAATGTATAGACTTGGAGAACTGATGCATGAACAGTGCGTCGATGTATAGACTAGGAGAGACGAGCGAGTGTATAGACTTGATGAACCAAGCGAGTGTATAGACTTGATGAAACACTCACGAGTGTATAGACTTGATGACACACTCACGAGTGTATAGACTTGATGACACAAGCGATGTAACGACTTTGGAAAGCTTGAAGATGATGTACAGACTTGGAAAGTCTGAACCAATGTGCAGACTTGAAACAAGTGAACACGGCGATGTGTAGACTTGGCCAATGAAGGATGTACAGACTTTGAAGATTCGAAGGCCACGATGTATAGACTTTGAAGCATGTGAACGAGACAATGTATAGACTTGGCTTCGTGCTAGCTACAGGACAATGTCTAGACTTGATGCAGCTTCGAAGCACAATGTGTAGACTTTACCAATGTAAAGACTTGGGGTTCTGAACGTAGGTAAAGATTGGGAATGTATAGACTTGATGAATGGCTTGAAAGCAACAGGATAATGTATAGACTTGGAAGGTTCAGTGGTGGATGTACAGACTTCACCTAAGTAAGCTACAGTGCAATGTATGGACTTGATCTCAAGGAATGGCTGTACAGACTTTGAGTGAAGGCATGAACAGTGAATCAATGTATAGACTTGCAGAACAAACGTTGCACATATGCCATGAATGTATAGACCTGTTCGATGAATGCATGAATGGTGAATCAATGTATAGACTTCCAATGCCTTCGTCAAATGCGATGTACAGACTTGGCAAGCCCCAGGCCGATGTATAGACTTGCAGTGCAATGTTCACACGACTGGGTGATGTACAAACTTGGTGAGCGCCAAGCGATGTACAAACTTCAATGACTCATGCAACCAGACACGTGAAAGCACAGACAGTGTACAGACTTAGTGCAAACAGGATGTGCAGACTTGTGGCATGCAATGTCTAGACTTGATATGAAGGAATGCACAATGTCTAGACTTGATGAACAATGCAACATGCAATGCTGACTGATGTATAGACTCTGAATGAGTGACATGCGACAGACACTATGCAGACTTGTTTTGAACCACGCACAATGTATAGACTTGCAATACCATGAAGGCAGGCTGTATAGACTTGAAGTAATGCATGCAGGTGACAATGTATATACTTGCTGTCAACAAGTGTATGGAATAAGCATGCATACAACAATGATGTGTAGACTTGGGTGTGTGTGTGCTGTACAGACTTAAATGCAAACAGGATGCTTGTGTATGCATGAGGGCAATGTACAGACTTGTGAATCTGGGGGGTCGACCCATCTGGAAGGGGGGTCGACCCACTTCTGTCTAGATTATGCTGACTGATGTATAGACTTGCATATGCATGGAGAGGCAAAGCAATGTATAGACTATGGCATGAATGAAGAGTGCAGACTGTATGACTGATGCAATGAAACACCGGAGAATGTACAGACTTTCAGGCACAATGAACATGGACCGATGAAGTGAATGCATATAGCAGATATGAACTGAATGTATGCAGGAGAACTAACAGAGCATTACCTGATCTGAGCATTAACCTTACCTGTCATGATTTGACTTTAACTTGGGTTAACTTTATGACCTGTGAGTCATCCTAAACCTGTTCTGACAGTTTCTCATAATGCAACAGGATTATATCATCAAGGATGTAAACATAATGAGGCATAATATCTGTCATCATCAAAACTCCAGAACCACAGGGGACACATCAGGTTGGCTTTTGGATTACGGGGATAGTGGAAGGTTTGGGTAGCGGTGATGGAGAGTTAACTCGCTGTGAAAGAAGAGGATCAATGGAAGACTCGGAAGACTTGATGAACTAGTGGCCAATGTGTTGTGCCCCCTAGGCACAAGCATGTGCTATGTTGATTTGATGATAGCAATGCTGTTGTGTTTTGATGATAGCAACACCATGAGTGTTTTGATGACATTGTGTTTTGATGATAGCTTCATGATTGTGATTGGTATATCATCTGGAGAATGCACGTGTATGACTGATATATTGTTTGTGTTAGACTTCTGGTATGTGCATAGTCTATACATTGCATCGTGGGGTTTATGCTCTAAGTCTATACACTGCATAGCAAGCTCAAAGTCGATACATTGAGCGTCTCATGCATCATTCGTCTAAGTCCATACATTGGACTGTAGTATGCATTTGGCGAAGGCATCGCAAGTCTAGACAGTGGACAGCGTCTCGTGCATATAGCAAGTCTAGACATTGCACTGTAGCATGCATTTCTTTAAAGTCTATACATCGGACTGGTCTGCATAGGCTAAGTGTATACATCGTCCAGTACAATCATGCACTGTTCATGAAGTTTGTACAGCCTTTTGCATTGGATTTAAAGTCTATACATTGCACTGTTCCTTTCGTCTTCGTGTTGTTTTAGTATTTGTGTCTTCGTGTTGATCTGTCTTCGTGTTGAGTTTACTTCGTGTCGTTTCTTCATTATTTAGTTGCTCATCTCGTGTCATCCTCTTTATGTTTGCTTTTGTGTCTTCGTGTCATTCACTGTTGTTCCTCGAGTCGTTTCTTTTTTCTCTGGCTTCACTGCTTCATCACGTGTCGTGATAGCCGTGTCTATTTTTCTGTCCCCGTGTTGTCTTTCCTAGACCCCGTGTCTGTCTTGTCTTGTGATCACACTCCGTGTCAATTTCTGTTTTCATCTTCGTGTTGTTTTCAACTCGTGTCGATTTCTATTTTCGTCTTCGTGTTGTTTTCAACTCGTGTCGATTTCTGCTATTTGTCTTCGTGTCGTGGTCAGCCCGTGTCGTTTCACCTTGTGCTGTTCTCACTTACTTTGTGTCGTTTTCGTATTATGTCTTCGTGTTGTTCTTCCCAGACCTCGTGTCTTTCGTATGTTGAAATCACACTTCGTGTTGCTTTCTGTTTTGTCTCCATGTTGTTCTCGTGCCGTTCTCATTGCTGGTTATTATGTCATATCATTTTTACTTCGTGCTGTAGTCATCGTATGTATCTCGCGTCATTCTTCTTTTTACCTCGTGTTGTTTTATAACCTCACTTCGTGTCGTTCTCTTTGTAGTGTTTGGTTTGTTGTTGTGACTTCGTGTCGTTCTCCTTGTTGTGTCTTCGTGTCGTTTTTGTTCCACTGCGTGCAGAACATTGCAGCAACTCGTGTTGCTTTCTGTGCTACCTCGTGTCGTTTTCATCTTCTTCGTGTCGTTCTCTTTGTAGTGTTATCTCTGTTACAGTATGTATCTAGTGTCGTTCTCTCCTTACTTCGTGCTGTAGTCACCTTGTGTATCTCGTGTCGTTCACAGTGCATCTCGTATTACTATTACATACCTCATGCAGCTTTAGTTATTGTGGCCCTCAGTTTTAATGGTTTTCATCTCCTTGCAGGTCCGTGGAAGAAACATTTCCACGTGACTGGGCAGCACGTGATCCGAGGCTGAAGGACTGACAGAATGCTGACACGTGGCCAAATATCTGGGCGGGAAATGCGGAGGACACACACGCCCAGTGCTGCCCTCCTACTGGCTGCTGTTATAAAAGGAAGCCTTCGTCCACAGATGAACGCTGATCGAATTGGCAAGAAGAAAAGCTCATACAGAGAGCCACGATCCAGATAGAAAGAGAAAAGAGAAAGAAGAAGAGCAGAAGGAGAAGAAGAGAGACAGAGAGCTCGAGAAGAGTGTGAAGAGAAGAAGAAGAAGAGAGAGAGAGAAGGAGTTCGTTCCTCAGATCTTTGGTTCAAAACCAGATCTGAAGTTGCTCATTGTTGAGCTATATTTTGTGCTTTATTGCTTCAGCTTTCCGTTGCTGTCTTGTTCTATTTTCATTTTCCTTTATACATTTCTTCAAGCTGTTTGTCAGCGGTTTGCAGAGGTGCTGCCTCTGGACAGCAAGCTGTGTAGCTCAGCGGGCAGTGGAGGTTTCCACTGGACAGGTAAAGCTGTAATCCTCAGCTGGCGAGACTTGGTCTCGGACGGGTTAAGCTGTATTCCCCAGCGGGTTCAAGCTGTGAGTCAGCGATGGCTAAGCTGTATTGCCCAGCGGAAGCAAGCTGTGATGCTCAGCGGTTGGCAAGCTGTGAGGCCCAGCTGATTGTTGGCAAGCTGTGTTGCCCAGCGGTTAGTGAAGCCACACTCGGGTTGAGTGTGGGGTGGATGTAGGTCTGGAGGACCGAACCACCTAAAAACCCTTGTGCATTGTGGTTTGGTTTATCTGCTTTTGCTTCCGCTAGATGATTGCATAGGGGCGCTCTAAGCGTTTGGCTTCTGGTTGAGCAGAAGAGTGGATTAGTTTTCTTAGAATAGTTTAATCTGTCAAGAGAGTGAAATTCTAGTTGAGCGACTCCTTGTCTAATTCAGCCTAGTTAGCATCCTAGTGATCTCACTGTATGATTGTTTTTGTTCTGCAACTGATTATTAGCTTTTAATCTTGTCTAGTTTGCGAACTAGTAATTCTAGTGAGCATCATATTTTAACTGGGCGAAAGGTTTTGTAAACGGGTTATATTCATTCGCCCCCCCCTCTGAATACTGCACCGAACCCAACAATTGGTATCAGAGCGGGTTTCTGATCTATCAGATCTAACAATCTGCAGAGGATCCTGCTAGCTTCTGGTGCATTTCAGAGTGGGTCTTTTGAAATCGTGTGTTGCTTCACTGACTTGTGCTTTGCTTTGCTCATTTGTTTTTGGTGTTATTTTAGTTGATTCATTGTGCTTGATTAGTGTTCTTCCTAGAACTCTTATTTTGTCTAAAGCATGGAACTCACTGTTGATCCTCCGAAGTTTGAAGGTTCAGGGTTCTACAATTGGTTTAATCAGTTCAGAGAATATGTGATGCAAACTAATCCAGATCTGTGGATAGTCATTGCACACAGTTCCTATGAAGTTCCAAAGGATGAATCCTTATGGAAAACTTCAGACAGACAAAAATTCTCTGATAATGAGAAGGCCCTGGAGCTAACTCAAAGGGCTATAAACACTGACAAGTTTCCATGTGTAGTTAATTGCTGTAGTGCTTCCGAAGTGGTCGAGATGATAGCAAGCAGCAGAACCCAGGATAAAGAGAATTGTCTCATGGCAACAGAAGAAGACGAAGATTATGAGGAGGACACTTCGTCACAGGTAAACTCTAATACTAATAATTTTTCTCTGAAAAATATGATTGAATTGAATGAGCATTTATTGAATAAATATGATAGACTGAAATCTAAAAAAAGAAAAATAAGAAAAGAAATGTTGCATGAGGTTAGAAGTCTGAAAGCTGAAAATGAAAACTTGAAATCTAACATGAATAAAGAAAAAGATGAGTTGAACAAGTTGAAATCTGAGAATGAAGATCTTAGAAACAAACTCATCAGTGAAGATAATTCTTGTAAATCATGTGCCATTCTCGAAGACATGATTAATGATTTTGATTCTGATAACAGTTTTCAAAAGGAACAAATCAAATCTCTAAAAGAAGAAAATGTCTACTTGAAAGATCAAAATAAAAAGTTGATGGTTTTGAATACTGTCTTCTTTGAGAGATGGCTGACAATTGAAAAAGAAAAATCTGCTTTGAAAAAGTATATCAATTGCAGTGACGAAGAAATTACTAGCTTTGTAATACACACTGCTGATTTGGAAAAAGAACTTTGTCTGTTAAAAGAAAAACTGGCTAGTTATGAGAAGGAGAAAGTTCATTCAGGAAATCTTATAATCTCCTTGGAAAATAAAATCACTGAGCTGAATAGTACTTCATCTAAGTTGGCCAAGGATAAAGGCAAAATGAAAATGGTTCTGGAAGATGAAGTGAGTAGTCAAAGTGAAAGGGTGGAAAATAGCTTTGGAGTTAAGAATGGTATTAGAAACCTGCTATACACCACATTTGTGCCGAGTTCTAAAGTAGCTGGTCCCTCAAATAAATCCTTGAAAGAAGCTGCTGCTCATGAAATTCAAAAACGAAATAAAGATCAGAAAACCCCAAATACTCAAAGGAACAATCAGTATGCTAAAAACTCATCTGATAAGTGCCATGTTTTAAAGAAATCTAATGGTTCTTGTTCTTGTCATTATTGTGGTAAGCATGGACACTTTATGAGTGAGTGTTTTGTGATGAAACAAGATGACATAAAGCATGCTAGAAAAGTTCTGTCTGATCAGAAAAAGAGCAATCGGAATGTTGAAGAATTTCATGCTAGAAATCATGATTCTAGGAGACAGAATCTAAATTGTTTTCATTGTGGCAAGATGGGCCACATTGCAGCTCATTGCTGGCATGCCCAGGGAAAGAAAGTCAATTTAAAATCTGTAAATTTCCTTACAAATAAAACTACCTCTGGTAAAAGAACCCCAGCATGCTTCGAATGTGGAAAGCATGGCCACATAGTCAAGGACTGTTGGCATGTTCAAAAGAATTCTGTATGTTTTGAATGTGGGAGGCATGGCCATACAATCAAGGACTGTTGGCATGCCCAAGTAAGTCATATTGTTAAATTCTCTGCAAAACGACCTGTGAACTTCTCATGTTTTAATTGTGGTAAATCAGGTCACAAATCTGCTGAATGCTGGATAAAAAAGAACAAGAAACAAAATGTTCATGTAAACAACAGAACAATTCATGCTCATTATCATAGGTCTCATGCTGCTGTTGATATGCATCATAGGACCAGAAAATCTGCTGTTTCATGTAGATATTGTGGTAAACTTGATCACTCTATGGACAATTATTTTCTGATGAAATTTGATGACCATGTTGCTAAGAAACTGTTTAGAACACCTGATAGGGGTAGTGCAGGACCCAAGACTGCTTGGGTCTCTGCAGGATCAACTTGATTGACATGCTGCAGGTGTGCCTTGGTGGGAGAAGTGAAAGGGGTTAACCAAGGCACTCAAGAATGAAAACCCCATGACTGCACCATTTTAGGTCAGTTCTGAACTTTGTGTTAAATTTCATCATCTGAAAATGTTGATGTGCTTGTTTAATGTCTGATGATCTCTTATTGCTTAGCTGATCAGTCTGCATTCCAGACTCAGCTACTGAGTTTTATTCTGAATATCTGATGTTCTTCTCTCTTGCTGGTTTCTGCACTATGAACATAGGATGCTTGATGTTCTGCTCAATCATTTTTGTGTCAATGCATTGCTTGCTTGATTACATACTTGGACTGAGCTTGAATGAGTCAGTTAGTGCATACAGTCAATGCATGTGTCTAGTGTCTAAACACATTATATGCATGACTGTCAATGAAGTTGTTCAATGCATGTAGGACTGCTTTATGTTGCATTGTCTTGCATAACCCTGGTATATCAAATGGTAAGCTACTAAAAGGCAGGGAAATCTGCCTGGAGGTTCTTACTATGTGTGAGATGGTCTTTGAGACCAGGTTCTCTGCCAAGTACCAAGGGTCTAGTCCTCATGTAGAACAGTGTACTGCATCATATTTTTGAAAAATCTAAAAAAGGATAAATGTGCATGACTTGGATGCATAAACTTGAATTGATTGCATACTTGCCTCATATATCATTGTTGCATAGTCTGCATGTAGAACAGTCTAATGCATAGCATATCCTTGCATCATGGTGTCAGGGGGAGCTGAGAGTTCTATTTAATTCATTAAAATCCTATTCACTTCTCAGTGTTCTCATTCAAATGATTCATATTCTTTGACATCAGTTGCTCATTGAACCATATTGCCAATTGCTATCCTTTCCCCATCTTTTTCACTGAACAGCAGTTCTGGTTCTGGTTCAGTACGTTGAGTTGTGATTATTTCAATTGTTATTTTATAAGAATCTCTCTCACAAATTGAAAAGAACTAAAGGTTTAACCTTTATAAATTGAAGAGTCAAATGTCTGCCTTCAGAATCCGAGATAAAAGGAAAACTTTTATAGCTCTTAATCTTTATCTCATAGCTAAAATAGAAAAAGTTTTTTGTAATGCCTAAATGTGTTAATCTGGAAATGTCTAGAACAGGTGAACAAGAGTGTGTAATGTTTTTCAAACAATCACTCTAAAAGAATTAAGGGCAGCAGTAAATAAGATCATAAATGTAAAGAACTGAACATTGTGACAGAGCAATGGTTAATTGCACTGAGAAACTGTGAACTCCTCCAATGAAGCAGGAAAATTCACATGTCATGAAGTGCCTCAAGCTAACTCTGTTCATAGGGTCAAATCTATAGGGGGAGTTCTCACCAAGTAACTGGGGGTACTGGCCACTAATCAAGGTGTACCCTTAATGTCAAAAGTGAAGACTACTCTTTGTAGGTTTTGATCTGAAATAGGTCTAGTAGTTTATGCCTAGTAAGTGGGGGTACCTGCCTCTGATCAAGGTGTACACCTAATGTCAACAGCATAAATGCCACTGATCTATTTACTTAGTTCAGGTTCTGAAAAAACTCAAAAGTGAAAATCAAACTGCTGTAACCTTTCGAAAACTCAAAAGTGAATGAGTGAAAATGATTTCCAATACATATTCAAATTGCCATTCTTGATCTTCCATGCTTAATCACATAAGGGTATTATTTCTGACTTATCTATTAATACCATGTGCCTTAGATTCATTGCTATAAATGGAATCTATAAACTCTTTTTCAGAGGTAAGATCTTTTACTCTAGGTTTATCACTGTTAAACCTGAATTTTTAAAAATTGTATGTTGATGATTCTTATACTTTAACTATTGTTTATAATCAGGCTTATTCTCTGAACCAATGATTCAGCTGTTGTCGAGTGACCCTCCTACCTTCTCTACCTTGTTTATCTGTTCATATTCCTTCTCAAGGGGGGAGCTTTTATTTAGGGGGAGAAATAATTCAGGGGAGTCTTACATTCAGGGGGAGAATGTTCTAGAGGAATTTGCCTTCATATTGCCATGTTGCACTCATATTTTTACTATTTTTTTTTCTCTTTTTGATCATGTCAAAGGGGGAGAAAATTTTGTGTGTGACTCACTGTCACAGTGTGTTGCCATCATCAAAAAGGGGGAGAATGTTGTGCCCCCTAGGCACAAGCATGTGCTATGTTGATTTGATGATAGCAATGCTGTTGTGTTTTGATGATAGCAACACCATGAGTGTTTTGATGACATTGTGTTTTGATGATAGCTTCATGATTGTGATTGGTATATCATCTGGAGAATGCACGTGTATGACTGATATATTGTTTGTGTTAGACTTCTGGTATGTGCATAGTCTATACATTGCATCGTGGGGTTTATGCTCTAAGTCTATACACTGCATAGCAAGCTCAAAGTCGATACATTGAGCGTCTCATGCATCATTCGTCTAAGTCCATACATTAGACTGTAGTATGCATTTGGCGAAGGCATCGCAAGTCTAGACAGTGGACAGCGTCTCGTGCATATAGCAAGTCTAGACATTGCACTGTAGCATGCATTTCTTTAAAGTCTGTACATCGGACTGGTCTGCATAGGCTAAGTGTATACATCGTCCAGTACAATCATGCATTGTTCATGAAGTTTGTACAGCCTTTTGCATTGGATTTAAAGTCTATACATTGCATTGTTCCTTTCGTCTTCGTGTTGTTTTAGTATTTGTGTCTTCGTGTTGATCTGTCTTCGTGTTGAGTTTACTTCGTGTTGTTTCTTCATTATTTAGTTGCTCATCTCGTGTCATCCTCTTTATGTTTGCTTTTGTGTCTTCGTGTCATTCACTGTTGTTTCTCGAGTCGTTTCCTTTTTCTCTGGCTTCACTGCTTCATCACGTGTCGTGATAGCCGTGTCTATTTTTCTGTCCCCGTGTTGTCTTTCCTAGACCCCGTGTCTGTCTTGTCTTGTAATCACACTCCGTGTCAATTTCTGTTTTCATCTTCGTGTTGTTTTCAACTCGTGTCGATTTCTATTTTCGTCTTCGTGTTGTTTTCAACTCGTGTCGATTTCTGTTATTTGTCTTCGTGTCGTGGTCAGCCCGTGTCGTTTCACCTCGTGCTGTTCTCACTTACTTTGTGTCGTTTTCATATTATGTCTTCGTGTTGTTCTTCCCAGACCTCGTGTCTTTCGTATGTTGAAATCACACTTCGTGTTGCTTTCTGTTTTGTCTCCATGTTGTTCTCGTGCCGTTCTCATTGCTGGTTATTATGTCATGTCATTTTTACTTCGTGTTGTAGTCATCATATGTATCTCGCGTCGTTCTTCTTTTTACCTCGTGTTGTTTTATAACCTCACTTCGTGTCGTTCTCTTTGTAGTGTTTGGTTTGTTGTTGTGACTTCGTGTCGTTCTCCTTGTTGTGTCTTCGTGTCGTTTTTGTTCCACTGCGTGCAGAACATTGCAGCACCTCGTGTTGCTTTCTGTGCTACCTCGTGTCGTTTTCATCTTCTTCGTGTCGTTCTCTTTGTAGTGTTATCTCTGTTACAGTATGTATCTAGTGTCGTTCTCTCCTTACTTCGTGCTGTAGTCACCTTGTGTATCTCGTGTCGTTCACAGTGCATCTCGTATTACTATTACATACCTCATGCAGCTTTAGTTATTGTGGCCCTCAGTTTTAATGGTTTTCATCTCCTTGTAGGTCCGAGGAAGAAACATTTCCACGTGACTGGGCAGCACGTGATCCGAGGCTGAAGGACTGACAGAATGCTGACACGTGGCCAAATATATGGGCGGGAAATGCGGAGGACACACACGCCCAGTGCTGCCCTCCTGCTGGCTGCTGTTATAAAAGGAAGCCTTCGTCCACAGATGAACGCTGATCGAATTGGCAAGAAGAAAAGCTCATACAGAGAGCCACGATCCAGATAGAAAGAGAAAAGAGAAAGAAGAAGAGCAGAAGGAGAAGAAGAGAGACAGAGAGCTCGAGAAGAGTGTGAAGAGAAGAAGAAGAAGAGAGAGAGAGAGAAGGAGTTCATTCCTCATATCTTTGGTTCAAAATCAGATCTGAAGTTGCTCATTGTTGAGCTATATTTTGTACTTTATTGCTTCAGCTTTCCGTTGCTATCTTGTTCTATTTTCATTTTCCTTTATACATTTCTTCAAGCTATTTGTCAGCGGTTTGCAGAGGTGCTGCCTCTGGACAGCAAGCTGTGTAGCTCAGCGGGCAGTGGAGGTTTCCACTTGACAGGTAAAGCTGTAATCCTCAGCTGGCGAGACTTGGTCTCGGACGGGTTAAGCTGTATTCCCCAGCGGGTTCAAGCTGTGAGTCAGCGATGGCTAAGCTGTATTGCCCAGCGGAAGCAAGCTGTGATGCTCAGCGGTTGGCAAACTGTGAGGCCCAGCTGATTGTTGGCAAGCTGTGTTGCCCAGCGGTTAGTGAAGCCACACTCGGGTTGAGTGTGGGGTGGATGTAGGTCTGGAGGACCGAACCACCTAAAAACCCTTGTGCATTGTGGTTTGGTTTATCTGCTTTTGCTTTCGCTAGATGATTGCATAGGGGCGCTCTAAGCGTTTGGCTTCTGGTTGAGTAGAAGAGTGGATTAGTTTTCTTAGAATAGTTTAATCTGTCAAGAGAGTGAAATTCTAGTTGAGCGACTCCTTGTCTAATTCAGCCTAGTTAGCATCCTAGTGATCTCACTGTATGCTTATTTTTGTTCTGCAACTGATTATTAGCTTTTAATCTTGTCTAGTTTGCGAACTAGTAATTCTAGTGAGCATCATATTTTAGCTGGGTGAAAGGTTTTTTAAACGGGTTATATTCATTCACCCCCCCTCTGAATACTACACCGAACCCAACACAATGGAGGTTGATGGCATGGTAATTGGAGGTGTGGATTAAGGATGAATGATGGTAGGTTTAGTATAGGTAAAGTGTCTGATTTTGGTGGGTCGAGAATGTCACGCCCCGAGCGCGGAAGATACCCGGAGATGCGCGACGTGTCTATATCAATCATGTCAAGCAGAGTGGTCGTGTATTCGACACAAAGATAGAGATGCGCAAAATAGCAAGATAACCCAATCCTTTATTTCATAATGGATAGACTATTACAAATCCAATACTCTGTTTAACAAAAAGGAAAAGAATACATTTTTGACTCAAGAAACTATGGAAAAGACTAGACGACACTTGTAGAAGCTCTATCACTTTCACTCTTGACCATTCCCATCCGATTGACTTCCATCGTCGTCGGACTTACCTGAAAAGTAAAAAGGGACAAACGGAATGAGCGAACGCTCAGTAGGAAATTATATCTCAAGTACTAGCAAGGGGTTTAAGTAATTACATTTTCATGAATGCAATAAGGCTATGCATGCTCGCATGAAACGACAAGATAGAGAGAATGTAATATCAAGGAAGTAAGATGAACTTATCATGAACTTTCAACAAGATACAAGTTATTCAAGATATTCAAGCAAGTACCATTATCGAGTCATGTCAAGAACTTTGGCTATCATGTATCAAGCAAGTAAATTACCCCTTTTTCGGGCCACGCATTTCACGTAAAGTCAAGTACGATTCAAGTACAAGATGTGTGTGGAATGTCCAATCAAGCAAGTCAAGTACTCGGTATAATGCCAGATACCTTATCATTTTAACTCCCATGGGCACAAGTACTTTCGGGTGCTCCTCCCAGGACCAGATCGGGCCCTATATGCGCAGGCATTTATCATGTGTTTTGACATCCACTCTTGTTTATAGCCAACATAGAATTTCAATAATCAAGCTTGTAGACACGTATGACAACTTTGATAGAATAGAGTCCAAAATATGATAAAGGACATAGAATGGCGATAATAACGGTATAATCACGATATCGATAAAACTAGGTAGAATATAGTTCCCTTAACTTAGGTACCATGACAAATCAATATGGACATTCTTTATATAGAATTGAGGTCCACATGAACAGTATATCAAAGGTAAGATACCCTCATTCTTATCATAGAATTGGGGTTTACAAGAACGACATGATATGGCATGATATCATCATCCCATTAAGAATTTTCTTATGATATACTCTTTGTATAATCATAAGGGCCGGTATACCATGTTTCTTTAGAGTGACATGGCATCAATGGTGTAATGGGTTTTTAGGGTACAACCAGCTCAGTCGGCCTTGAGGGAATCCAAGGCTACGAGGAGTCTTACGGAGGTCTCTATGACTAACTCGCTAGTCCAAAGGAACGGAATGTCCAATGGAGAGCTTGTATGTCAATGAGAGTTGAGTGTGATCGATAAAACACCGTGAAAAGTGGGACTATACTCACGGAGTGGAGAATAGTGCCGATATATATATATATTATAATATATAAAACCATCGGTTAGCAAATCAGATGAAAATCAGTTTATAGTAAAATAACGACTTAGGTCAAGTCGTTTCTCAAGTAATTAACGCCTAACAGAAGGGCGTTTACATATGATCCGTTTTGCAGAATTTTCAATAATTTCAATAATTTATCTAAAACGCGCCTTCGTCAGGGGCGTTTCTTCAAGAGTTGACGACTACTGTAGCAGGCGTCTTTTTATTTACAATATTTTTCAGTACAAATTTATTTTCAGAAATTATCAAAAACGCGCCCTTGGCAGGGGCGTTAATCATTAAGTTCTTATTTTCACAGAATATATATTCCAGGATTTTAACAGATACGCGCCCTAGTAAGGGGCGTTTATTTTTAATTCACGCCCTGTGATGGGGCGTTACCACATGGAAAAACGACCTAGTCTAGGTCGTGAATTCAAGAAATATCAGGAATTAGCAAGATTTGCACGATAATCAAGGATAACAATCATATAGTCATGACAGAAAAATTGGCAGGAATTCACATGCAGTATATCAGATTTGATGTTTCATGTTTATTGACTTTTAATCGTTAACAATTATTGCTTTGATTTCATGTAATTGCATGGATAATCAGTTCTTAAGATTTACATGAAATTAACGCCTGTGTACAGGGCGTCAAATATGAAATCGACGACCTGGGAAGGGTCGTGACTTGCAAAGTAGCGCCCTAGTCTGGGGCGTGTATTTCATAGTCACGCCCTTGGTAAGGACGTTTCTTTCAAGAAATTAACAGAAACTCGTTCAGAAACTATAGTAAACCAAACCATGTATATGCATGATAATTATTGTACTGTATCAATTTAGTTTGGGCTACAGTGACTTGAGAAAATCCTACCTTAAGAGTTGATTTGGAGATGACCGTGAGGGATTTGTAAGGATCAATGATGCTGCAGACGTTGGATGAATCACACGGATGAAGAACTCTTGTTCCTCAAACGCCCGAGCCTCTTAGCCTGTTAATAAGAGAAGAAGAATAATCAATATTCTTCATGTGACTGCAAACAGATGAAGAAAAAAAAATAGAAGAACATATGTTCTTCACGTACCTGCAGCAGTAGTTCGTCCAAATAGTGTTAGGGTTGGCCGAACGAGAGTTTTTATAGGATTTTGGGTGTCCTTTTAGGGTTAGTGATTGTGTGGAAGCAATACTTCTATGATAGAGTCATTACCACGTTTGAACTCTTTCTAATGCTTATCACTTACCCTGGATGAGTTCTGGGTTCGAACGGTTTACGAACTGAATTAACGCCTTTGGTCAGGGCGTCGATTCTTGAATTGACGACCTAGTTCAGGTCGTTTCTTAAGAAACGTCTTGGATAAGGGCGTTCTTTGTTTTTGAAACACGCCCCATATATGGGCGTTTCTATTACTTGCCTATTTGGTCGTGAGAGTTGACGACCGCATGTGTGGGCGTCCTTTCTTTAGTCACGCCTTTGATAGAGGCGTTTCTTTTGGAATTAACGCCCTAATAAGAGGCGTTATTTTAATTTTGTTTTACTACATCTAATTAATCCTATTCTCATTATCTGTATTACTACTGTAATGTATATATGTTTTAATTCATTTCAAATATTCATTTATCAGGGTTGCTACACCCTCCCCCACTTAAAAAGAATTTGGTCCCCAAATTCAATATATATATAATTATACATGTGGAGAGCGTAGAACATATACCTCTTAGAATAACTCGGGAAATCGTTTCTTCATAGATTCTTCGGTCTCCCATGTCGCTTCGCGTTCAGGATTCTTATTCCATTGCACCTTGAGCATGGGAATAACCTTATTCCTTAGAGCTCGTATTTCTCGATCTAATATCTTCATAGGCTTCTGTTCATATGTGAGATCTTTCTGGATCACCAGATCTCCATGTTCAATAATATGAGATGGATCGTGCACATACTTCTTCAACATAGATATGTGAAATACGTTGTGTACCTCGGACAACTGAGGAGGCAACGCGATGCGATAAGCAACCTCGCCAACTCTTTCGAGTACCTCAAATGGTCCGATGAATCTTGGCGTAAGCTTGCCCTTAACACCAAATCTTCGTATGCCACGTCCAGGGGATATCTTGAGAAATACATGATCTCCGATTTGGAATTCAAGATCTCTTCTTCTTGTATCTGCATAAGTCTTTTGTCTGGTCTGAGCAACTTGTAATCTTTCTCTGATTACTTGTATCTTCTCGGTCGTATCCCTTACCATGTCTGGACCTAATAGTTGTTTCTCTCCAACTTCGTTCCAACATATGGGAGATCGGCAACTCCTTCCGTATAAGGCTTCGAAAGGTGCCATTTGGATACTAGCTTGATAGCTATTATTATATGCAAATTCCACTAAAGGTAAGTGGTCATGCCAGCTTCCTCCAAAGTCAATAATGCATGCTCTCAGCATATCTTCAACAACTTGATTAGTTCGCTCGGTCTGACCATCCGTTTGTGGGTGAAAAGCAGTACTAAAGTTGAGCCTTGTCCCCAACGAATGTTGTAATCCCTTCCAAAAATGAGAAGTAAAACGGGGATCTCTATCAGACACGATTGAGACAGGAATTCCATGTATCCTGACGATTTCTTTGATGTATAGTGCAGCTAGCACATCAATTGACCATCGGCTTTTGATTGGCAAGAAATGTGCCGATTTAGTCAATCGGTCAATGATAACCCAGATTCCATCATGTCCTCCTTAGATTTAGACAAACCCATGATGAAGTCCATACCAATATCCTCCCATTTCCACTTAGGAATATCTAGAGGATGTAGTTTTCCCGCAGGCTTTTGGTGTTCCGCCTTGACTTGTTGGCACGTGAGACAGCGTGATACGTAGTCCGCTATTTCTCTTTTCATATTAGGCCACCAAAAGTTCCTCTTTACATCTTGGTACATTTTGGTTGATCCTGGATGAATAGTGTACCTTGATCGGTGAGCTTCATCTAAGATCTTCTTCTTTAATTCCGGACAGTCAGGTATACAAGTTCTATCTTTGAACGATAATCTTCCATCAGAAGTTAGTTGAAAATCAGATTGTCCTTCTAATCTGCCTTTGATTTCTACTAACATAGGATCATCATCCTGAAGTGTTTGTATTTCAGATAACAAATCTGACTGTATGCTTACATGAGATAGTGTGACAAATTTGGATTCCATGTCCAAGCTTATATTGAGCTCGGAGAATTGTTCAAGTAACCTCCATTCTTGCATCATACAATTTGCTATCATTGCTCTCGGCTTTCGACTAAGGGCATCAGCAACATAATTACCCTTTCCGGGATGGTATTGTATATTGAAGTCGAAGTCCTTGAGATATTCTAGCCAGCGTCTTTGTCTCATGTTTAGTTCCTTTTGTAAAAATAGATATTTGAGACTCTTGTGATCGGAGTATACAGTAAACTGTACTCCATAGAGATAGTGTCTCCATATCTTTAAGGCAAATACTACCGCGGCCAGTTCTAAGTCATGGACGGGGTAATTCTCCTCATGCTTCTTCAGCTGACGTGAAGAGTATGCTATGACCTTTCCTTGTTGCATTAGAACACATCCGAGGCCAATGCCAGAAGCATCAGTGTAGACCTCGAATTTCTCTCCTTCTATCGGTAGAGCTAAGACCGGAGCTGTGGTGAGATGATCCTTGAGAGTTTGAAAACTTCCTTCACATTCCTCACTCCATTCATATCGGATCTCCTTACGAGTTAATCTTGTAAGTGGTACGGCGATCTTAGAGAAATCTTTGATGAATCGCCGATAATAGCCTGCAAGACCTAAGAAACTTCTGATCTCGCTTGCATTAGTGGGTCTTTCCCAGTTTCTTACAGCTTCAACCTTTGACGGATCTACAGATAAACCGTCCTTGGATATGACATGTCCGAGAAAAGCCACTTCTTCAAGCCAGAACTCGCATTTGCTGAGTTTAGCATATAATTGATTTGTCCTCAAGACTTGCAATGCAATCCTCAAATGTTCTTCATGTTCTTCCTTAGTCTTGGAATATATCAATATATCATCAATGAAGACTACTACGAATTGATCCAAGTAAGGCCTGAATATGCTATTCATTAACTGCATAAAGGCAGCAGGGGCATTTGTTAGTCCAAAAGGCATAACAACAAATTCGTAATGGCCATACCTGCTTCTGAATGCGGTCTTATGAATGTCATCGTCCTTGATTCTTAATTGATGATATCCCGACCTGAGATCAATCTTGGAAAAATATTTGGATCCTGAAATCTGATCAAATAATTCATCGATTCTCGGTAGTGGATACTTGTTCTTGATAGTAAGATGATTCAATTGTCGATAGTCGATACACAATCTCATGGATCCATCCTTCTTCTTTACAAATAAGACTGGTGCTCCCCACGGGGAAGTACTTGGTCTAATAAACCCTTTTCGGATTAGTTCCAGCAACTGCTCCTTCAACTCCTTGAGTTCAGCAGGGGACATTCTATATGGTGCCTTTGAAACGGGACCAGCACCAGGGACTAAGTCAATGGTGAAGGCTATATCTCTTTGAGGGGGTAATCCCGGCAAATCTTCCGGAAATACGTCTGGAAATTCTCGCACTACCTGAATGTCCTCTATCTTGGTTTCTTTAGCTTCTTTAATAGTGACAAAAGCAAGGAAGGATACACATCCTTTCTTGACGAGCTTGCTTGCTCGAAGAGCCGAAATAAGAGGGGATTTGCTTCGACTCTTAGGACTAGTATAAGTCAGTTCCGGAAATTCCTTGAAAACAATCTTGCTATCACGGCAATCAACCGTTGCCTGGTATTTGGATAACCAATCTGCTCCTAGTATAACATCATACTCTTTTAGATCTAAGCAGATAAGATCAATAGGAAAATTCTTTCCTCGAACCAATACCTCACAGTTTTGATAATGATGTGTGATATCCGTCTCGTTTCCGAGAGGAGTAGACAATATTAACTTCATCCATTCTGGTTCTAGAGGTAATGGGTCAGCAAACTTCTTGGAAATAATGGAATGCGATGCACCCGTATCAAATAAGACATGTGCATATTTGGAACAAATTTTTAATGTACCTTCCACCAATCCGCCTTCTTCTTCTGGTTCGGTCTCTTGGATTGCATGAAGACGCGCGTTCCTTGTCACTGGGCGTTTACCCTCACCGTCTTGGTCATTCATTAATGGACAATCGGGAATCCGATGTTCACGACTCCCACAACGGAGACATGCTCCTAACTTCCTCCAGCATTCTTCTGTTTTGTGACCAGCCTTGTCACAATGCTTGCATATTACGTTTGAAGGTGTAGTGGTGATAGAGAAAGGCTTGGATTTCTTGAACTTCTGATCTTGAGAGGAAGAACCTCCATTATTGGGCCTCTTCTTAAAGTTGGGTTTAAAAGAACCCGAACTTGTGACTTGCTCCTTTTTGTCTTTCCCACGGATCCTATCAGATAGTTCCGTGGCATCTTCAAGCAACTGAGCTCGGCGCACTATTTCAGCATAAACTTGAATATCCATAGGCGCCAGTTGAGTAATGTAATGGGGCCTAAGCCCATTAAGAAATCTACGGGCTTTCATCTTTTCCGTGCTAATTAAATGCTTAGCATATCTAGACAGTCTAGAGAACTGTGCTTCATAATCAGCCACCGATAAAGATCTTTGCTTTAATGCGGCAAATTCGGCGGCCTTCTTTTCCTGGATCCTATCAGAGAAATATTTGGCGTTGAAATATTCAACGAATTCTCCCCATGTAACTTGAGTTGGGTCTATAGTAGCTTCAATCGACTCCCACCAGCATCTAGCATCCTTTTCTAACTGGAAAGTAGCTAATAAGACTTTGTCCTGATCCGTGCATTGCATGACACGGAATATACGTTCAATCTCCCGAACCCAATGCTCGGCATCGTCTGGATCGGTCGATCCCATGAACTTCGGGGGATTCATATTCTTGAATGCTTGGTGTAAGCTTCCAGCTCGTGGAGCACCACCTTGTGCTACCTGTTGTAGCACTTGGGTCATCCCTTGAAGGGTACGCTGCATGTTGCGCCATTGAGCACGTTCGGCAGCCATTATCCTACAATTACAATAGCTATGTTAGTATTATATCACTATGATCTTATAAAGGACTCATTGATCATTTAACCCTTGGTTCTACCCACTCTCACTTGGTTAAAGGTTCTGAAACCTATCCTTGGACTTGGGTTTCCTAGGAATTGAATACCTTAGGCTCTGATACCACAAAGACTGTCACGCCCCGAGCGCGGAAGATACCCGGAGATGCGCGACGTGTCTATACCAATCATGTCAAGCAGAGTGGTCGTGTATTCGACACAAAGACAGAGATGCGCAAAATAGCAAGATAACCCAATCCTTTATTTCATAATGGATAGACTATTACAAATCCAATACTCTGTTTAACAAAAAGGAAAAGAATATATTTTTGACTCAAGAAACTATGGAAAAGACTAGACGACACTTGTAGAAGCTCTATCACTTTCACTCTTGACCATTCCCATCCGATTGACTTCCATCGTCGTCGGACTTACCTGAAAAGTAAAAAGGGACAAACGGAATGAGCGAACGCTCAGTAGGAAATTATATCTCAAGTACTAGCAAGGGGTTTAAGTAATTACATTTTCATGAATGCAATAAGGCTATGCATGCTCGCATGAAACGACAAGATAGAGAGAATGTAATATCAAGGAAATAAGATGAACTTATCATGAACTTTCAACAAGATACAAGTTATTCAAGATATTCAAGCAAGTACCATTATCGAGTCATGTCAAGAACTTTGGCTATCATGTATCAAGCAAGTAAATTACCCCTTTTTCGGGCCACGCATTTCACGTAAAGTCAAGTACGATTCAAGTACAAGATGTGTGTGGAATGTCCAATCAAGCAAGTCAAGTACTCGGTATAATGCCAGATACCTTATCATTTTAACTCCCATGGGCACAAGTACTTTCGGGTGCTCCTCCCAGGACCAGATCGGGCCCTATATGCGCAGGCATTTATCATGTGTTTTGACATCCACTCTTGTTTATAGCCAACATAGAATTTCAATAATCAAGCTTGTAGACACGTATGACAACTTTGATAGAATAGAGTCCAAAATATGATAAAGGACATAGAATGGCGATAATAACGGTATAATCACGATATCGATAAAACTAGGTAGAATATAGTTCCCTTAACTTAGGTACCATGACAAATCAATATGGACATTCTTTATATAGAATTGAGGTCCACATGAACAGTATATCAAAGGTAAGATACCCTCATTCTTATCATAGAATTGGGGTTTACAAGAACGACATGATATGGCATGATATCATCATCCCATTAAGAATTTTCTTATGATATACTCTTTGTATAATCATAAGGGCCGGTATACCATGTTTCTTTAGAGTGACATGGCATCAATGGTGTAATGGGTTTTTAGGGTACAACCAGCTCAGTCGGCCTTGAGGGAATCCAAGGCTACGAGGAGTCTTACGGAGGTCTCTATGACTAACTCGCTAGTCCAAAGGAACGGAATGTCCAATGGAGAGCTTGTATGTCAATGAGAGTTGAGTGTGATCGATAAAACACCGTGAAAAGTGGGACTATACTCACGGAGTGGAGAATAGTGCCGATATATATATATATTATAATATATAAAACCATCGGTTAGCAAATCAGATGAAAATCAGTTTATAGTAAAATAACGACTTAGGTCAAGTCGTTTCTCAAGTAATTAACGCCTAACAGAAGGGCGTTTACATATGATCCGTTTTGCAGAATTTTCAATAATTTCAATAATTTATCTAAAACGCGCCTTCGTCAGGGGCGTTTCTTCAAGAGTTGACGACTACTTTAGCAGGCGTCTTTTTATTTACAATATTTTTCAGTACAAATTTATTTTCAGAAATTATCAAAAACGCGCCCTTGGCAGGGGCGTTAATCATTAAGTTCTTATTTTCACAGAATATATATTCCAGGATTTTAACAGATACGCGCCCTAGTAAGGGGCGTTTATTTTTAATTCACGCCCTGTGATGGGGCGTTACCACATGGAAAAACGACCTAGTCTAGGTCGTGAATTCAAGAAATATCAGGAATTAGCAAGATTTGCACGATAATCAAGGATAACAATCATATAGTCATGACAGAAAAATTGGCAGGAATTCACATGCAGTATATCAGATTTGATGTTTCATGTTTATTGACTTTTAATCGTTAACAATTATTGCTTTGATTTCATGTAATTGCATGGATAATCAGTTCTTAAGATTTACATGAAATTAACGCCTGTGTACAGGGCGTCAAATATGAAATCGACGACCTGGGAAGGGTCGTGACTTGCAAAGTAGCGCCCTAGTCTGGGGCGTGTATTTCATAGTCACGCCCTTGGTAAGGACGTTTCTTTCAAGAAATTAACAGAAACTCGTTCAGAAACTATAGTAAACCAAACCATGTATATGCATGATAATTATTGTACTGTATCAATTTAGTTTGGGCTACAGTGACTTGAGAAAATCCTACCTTAAGAGTTGATTTGGAGATGACCGTGAGGGATTTGTAAGGATCAATGATGCTGCAGACGTTGGATGAATCACACGGATGAAGAACTCTTGTTCCTCAAACGCCCGAGCCTCTTAGCCTGTTAATAAGAGAAGAAGAATAATCAATATTCTTCATGTGACTGCAAACAGATGAAGAAAAAAAAATAGAAGAACATATGTTCTTCACGTACCTGCAGCAGTAGTTCGTCCAAATAGTGTTAGGGTTGGCCGAACGAGAGTTTTTATAGGATTTTGGGTGTCCTTTTAGGGTTAGTGATTGTGTGGAAGCAATACTTCTATGATAGAGTCATTACCACGTTTGAACTCTTTCTAATGCTTATCACTTACCCTGGATGAGTTCTGGGTTCGAACGGTTTACGAACTGAATTAACGCCTTTGGTCAGGGCGTCGATTCTTGAATTGACGACCTAGTTCAGGTCGTTTCTTAAGAAACGTCTTGGATAAGGGCGTTCTTTGTTTTTGAAACACGCCCCATATATGGGCGTTTCTATTACTTGCCTATTTGGTCGTGAGAGTTGACGACCGCATGTGTGGGCGTCCTTTCTTTAGTCACGCCTTTGATAGAGGCGTTTCTTTTGGAATTAACGCCCTAATAAGAGGCGTTATTTTAATTTTGTTTTACTACATCTAATTAATCCTATTCTCATTATCTGTATTACTACTGTAATGTATATATGTTTTAATTCATTTCAAATATTCATTTATCAGGGTTGCTACAGAGAAGGTTTAAGGGTAGGGGGTTATGTGAAAGGTTCATGATGCATCAATGTGGGTTGTTGAAGTATCGACCCATCATCGAAGCATCACATTGTTTCATAAATAGGGGTAAAGAGAGTGGCATCATCTTGAGCAGGGGGTTCTTCTAGTAGTGGTGGAAGAGGAAAGCGAAGAAAACTCGGAGCATGTATATCTTGAAAAACTTCATCATGTGCTGTCTCCAAATCTTCATAGTAGTATTCAAGTGGATGCTGTGGTGGAGGCGTATTGATGGGTGGGGGAGCATGATGACATGGATGGTTTTGTGGATGTGGATGCGGAGGCTGTGGGCTATGTGAATGAACGTGATGGATGGGTGGTGGGCAGACGATGTCCACTTGATCATTGAAATTTGGCGAGTCATCTTGCTCACTCATATCTATGGTGCCATTTTTGGTTCTTCTCTCCTTTCAGTCTTTCTCCATTTTGGTTATTTCATTCATGAATGTGTGAAGAGGATTGACTTGAGGAGGAGGAGGAGGCCGCGGACTTGAGAACCTCTTCAATTATTCCTCCATTTTAGCAATCTTATTAATAAGAACTTGTTGGAGGGGAGTTACTTGCAAAATAAAGGGTTGGCCTTGGTGCCTTGGAGGGGCTTGGAATGAAGGCTGTGGCACGTGGAGGGGTTGACCCACAAAAGGACCCGGTTACACCAGAGTGCAAGGAACATATGGGCCTTGGGGCCGCGGGGGAGGACGAATGGAGGAAGGCGGATGATGGGCAACCCGAGGGAGAGGATGAATGGAAGAAGGCGGGTGATGGGCCACCCGATAGGAAGGATGAGTGGAAGAAGGCGGGTGATGGGCCACCCGAGAGGGAGTCGAAGGAGGATGAGAAAAAGAAACCACACTCTCAACAATAGCCTTAAGTGTAGAAACCTGATACATTAAAATGACAAATATTTTTTTAATAAATTATATAATTAAAATCTTCATGAAATAATTAAATTATATTTTTACTATATGAAATAAACTAGATAAATGTATTTACTTGAATTTACTTAAGTTAAATAGAAATTAAATACTCTAACCCTTAGAAAAATCATAGTAAGCCTAATAAAAGTCCATATAATGGATTAGGATTACAATTGGCCCATTGGATAATCCATAATGGGCTGAATTAATGGTTAAATGATTTAATAAAGGTTAAATAAACCTTAAATTCGTAACATGTGTTTAATATGGCATTTAAAGAATTAAAATAACTCCATTTCTAGAAGATTGACTCAAGAATCAACCCTTACCTACCAGCGATGTTAGACCAGCCGTTTTTACATTGGTTTCACACCAAATTAAGGCTAGATTAAGAGAAGAAGTTGGAATTTTCTTCTAATTCGGAGTTGGAAAGTTTAGCATTGTTAGGCAAAGAATCTTGACAAATTTGGCCAAGTTTTGGCTATAAATAGAACCCCATTCGACCCTCAAATCATCCTTGGTGGCCTAGGCTATGCTGCTGCGGAGATTGGAGGGGATTTGAAGGGAAGATTTGGAGATCAAAGGGCTTTCTTATTATTGGGGCTATATTTCTATCTCTTCTTAGATCCACTCTAAGGTAGGTGTCTCTCAGGCTAAACCTCGATTAAAGTATGCTATCTTGTTCGTTTTTCTGTACTCTTTCCATTGATACCTGTTTCCCTATATTTCGTTAAGAAATGAGCAAGTTATGGTCATTTTATTGGAGGGGTATTCCCGTTTTTCTTCAGAAACATGATGCGCTGCCCATCAGGGGCGCGTTCATAAACACGCTGTCCCGACATGGCGCGTTCCTATACCCTATTTCCATCGTCCAGATTTCAAAAATATATATATATAAATTAAAATTTTAGATCGCGCTAGCCTTGGATAGCACGTTCTTCAGGTCGCGCTATCTAGAGACAACACGTTCTCAGAAGACCATTTTTCAAAAAAATATATTAATATACACATTTCCAAATCACGCTAGCACTGGCTAGCATGATCTTTAGGTCACGCAAGCCATGGATAGCGCGTTCATAAAATTTTTCGGAATGTCCAGGGTTCAAAATAAATTATTTTTGGGTTCCACGTTGCATTCAAAACCAACCAACCGCATCGCGGCTCGGCTCGGCTCAAATAAATAAATAAATAAATAAATATACTAAGATTTTGTATCCAATTAATTCAACTCACAGCTTGAGCCCACATACTATGTCCCTTGGGTCCTGACCCAAGGGTGAGCTCTCCAACATATAAAGCTAAGGAAGTTTTTCAAACTTCCAATGTGGGACTAAAAATTAGCCACTATACAATAGGAATTATAACATTTGAAATCCACGTTAATTGTCTGCATTTAGTCACCAAAAGTAAGGAAATGTAATATTAGCATGTTTGAATTCTTACAGCATGTTAAATATTATTTTTTTGTAGAATAAAATTATTTTTAGCATGTCAAAAAATCTACTTTTAAACATAATATTAATAAATTAATACATGAAAAAATATTTCCAGCATGTTAAAAATGACTTCCAGCATGATAAAGTTATTTTATTCATACTGAGATATAAAAACTATTTTTCAGCATGTAAATCTATTTTTTTGCATGATAAACCTAATTTCTTATTAAATAATTAGTAAATTGATGCATGAAAATTACTTCCAGTATGTTAAAATTACTTCCAGCATGATAAAATTATTTCCAGCATGTTAGAATTATTTTTAGCATGTTAGAACTATTTTCATCATATTAAAACTATTTTTCAGCATGATAATTATATTTTCCTATCAAATAATTAGTAAATAAATGTAGAAAATTTATTTTCGGCATGATAAAATTTATGTTGTTATCAGAGAATTTCTGTAATCAGCATGGTAAACTTATCTTTATCATCCTATCAGTAAGTTAATGTATGAGAATTATTTTAGCATGTTAAGTATTGATTTTAGCATATTAAATATTAATTTCCAGCATGTTAAAAATTAAATCTAGCATGAAAATTTTCCTTTTATAATCTTATCAGTAAAGTAACATATGAAAATCATTTTCAACATGTTAAAATTATTTTTATCAAGTTAGAATGATTTTCGGCAAAAAAATCTATTTACATAACAAAATTCTGATTTTTATAATAATAAATCACCGTTTTGGCTAAACTAATGCATCTCTAATGTACGAAAACTTCATGTAAACATGTCTAAATACTTGCAAACCAAATGCACACAAGATTAAATCATGGAATTAAATTAATTCTATTAAACTCTAATTACTTGAATTTTCTTCCTAGTTACCATTCATTCTTGAATTTCACGACTTAATGTCGTTAAACATGATGCCTTAAAATTATTATTCACTCCTCTTGCTATTTCTGAGATTTTTGCCAGATCTGTACTTTTTACAAATGAGCTTATTCATGAAATTCATTGGCCATAGTGTTAAGTGGATGTCTAAACGTACTTGGGATCTTATGATCCACCGACCTAATGCTTGGCATTAATTGGGCCCGGTCTGGTCTTGGGAGGAGCGCCCGAAAGTATTTGTGCCCATGGGAGTTGATTGACCACGGTGTGACATTGCACCGAAGTGCATGACTTGTTAGATTATTTATGACATTCCACATTTTGTTATTGTACTTATTTACTTGTTACTTGAAATTGCTTGAAATTACATGATATATTTGACTTACATGAAATGGCCAAATTCTTTCATGATATTCTTTACATGTTCAATATTCAATACTTGAAATTATCTTGGAATCTTGTTATCATGTTATTACTTAAAATTCCGTATACAATTTCCTACTTGCTATTCATGATTTTAAACACTCCCCGATTTACTTGAAAAAAAATGTTCAAAATGATAAATACTTAAATATTGCCTGATTATAGAGATATAAAATCCTACTGAGCTTTTTTGCTCACCCTACGTTTTGGTAAATTATTGCAGGAAATGAAATTGAACAAGGGAATTGACAAGAGTGAAAGAGTGTTTTTCTTTTCCCTAGGATTTATGTAGGTCATTAGTGATTTTACAAGAATGTTATATTTTGGAGTTTGAAGATTGTAATTACCTTTATGGCTTATGAATTAGTGATGTAAACTTCATTTGATGGAATAAAAGTATCATTTTCTCATCTATCTTTCTCTTTAGAAATCAAATTGTACATGCTCTGATCGACATGCTTGTTTACGATTCGCTCACGTTCCTGATATTTCAGGTCGGGGAGTGACAGTCTTTGTGGTATCAGAGCCTAGGTTACATAAAACCTAAGATTTCTTAAACATAAGTTTTCCCTTAATATAGGTATAGATCAATACCTAGAAAGGTTAGGAACTTAAACTTTCCCGATAAGTTGGGTAGAATCATGGGTTAAGTTTTAAAGGAAAAGAATTAATCAAGAAATGAATACCAAAATAAAACATTAAACTTTGTAATTTATGGTTGCAGGTTAATTTTCACAAATGACCGCCGAGAGAGCTCAATGGCGCGAGATGCAACGCACTGTTTAAGGTTTAACCCAAGCCCTCCAGCAGGTTGCTCAAGGAGGAGCAAACCGAGGAGCCGGAGATTTACATAAGAGTTTTCGGAGCATGAACCCTCCCAAGTTCGCTGGATCTACGGATTCGGATGAAGCCGAACACTGGATTAAGGAGATCGAGAGGATATTCCGAGTTATGCAATGCGCTGACGAGGAGAAGGTCCTACTCGCTACCTTTCAACTAGAAAGGGATGCCCGTGCCTGGTGGGAATCGGTCGAAGCTACTTTACCGCACGACCAAATTCTATGGGAAGAGTTCGTGGAACACTTCAATAGCAAATATTTTTTCGACTGAGTGCAAGAAAGGAAGGCCACCGAATTTTCCGCTTTGAAGTAAAGGGGTTTATCGGTAGCCGAATATGAAGCTCAATTCTCAAGATTATCTCGGTACGCTCCACATCTCGTGGGTACCGACAAAATGAAGGCAAGGAGGTTCTTAAATGGCTTAAGGCCCCAATATATTACACAACTCGTCCCGATGGATATCCAAATTTATTCTGATGCGGTACGGAGAGCACAACTCCAAGAAGATGCAACGGGGTTATCGGATCGCATCCGAGGAAGGGAAGTCAAAAGAGAGCAAGTTACTGGGTCCGGAAGTTTCAAACCTTCCTTCGGGAAGAAAAGGCCCAATGCCGGGCGTAACTTCAACAAGGATGGGCGAAATTTCAACAAGGGTGGACGTAACTTTTAAGGGGACAAGAAGCCAAGAACCTTTGATAAGCAAATTGTTCCTTTCTCTACGTCATCAAAGGAATTATACAAATTCTGCGAGAAACCCAAACACAAAGCCGAGGAATGTTGGAGAAAGCTCGGTGCATGTCTTTGATGCGGGAGTCGGGAGCATAGGATCCTGAATTGTCCTCTTCTCAACAAGCAAGCTCCATCGGAGAAGCTTCCACCTATTGTCAAAAAGCAAGGAAGACTTCAAGCTCTTATGGATACGGAACCTACCCAGGAAGGAGGCGTCGTAAAAGGTACTCTTTCTGTGTACTCAAGGCATGCCTCTGTCTTATTCGACACCGGAGCTACGCATTCATTTATATCTAGAAGATTTGCTGGTCTTTTACCTATGAATCATGTTCCATTAGATTCTACACTCATGATTACTACCCTTATTGGAACGGGAACGGAAATTAAACATTTCTATCCTGATTGTGAAGTTCTAATTAGCGGTTGCAACTTACCCGCTGATTTAGTATGCATGGAGATGGAAGGATATGATGTTATTTTGGGTGCCAATTGGCTATCTATACATGGAGCTAGTGTCAATTGCAAGTTGGGTATGGTACCTTTCATGGGTTACCCCAACCTCTTATTTTCAGGTATGAGGCATTCTAAACACTTATCTCTCATTTCGGCCCTCAAAGCCGAGAAATTATTAAGGAAGGGTTGTGCCGGTTTCTTAGTTTCTATCACTATGACCGAGCATACGGAAACCATTCTAAAGGACATTCCTATCGTTCGGGGTTATTCTGATGTATTTTCGGACGAGTTGCCTGGTATTCCTCCGGAGATAGAAGTGATATTCTCTATTGATTTGATTCCGGGAGCAGGACCAGTTTCTAAAGCTCCGTATCGGATGTCTGCTATCGAAATGACGGAATTAAAGGATCAATTGTTGGAGTTATTGGATAAGGGGTTTATCTGACCAAGTACTTCACCTTGGGGAGCCCCAATCCTCTTTGTCAAAAAGAAGGATGGTTCGATGAGATTATGTGTTGATTATCGGCAATTGAATCAACTCACCATCAAGAACAAATATCCTTTACCAAAGATTGATGAATTATTCGACCAGATTTCTGGAGCTTAGTATTTTTCAAAGATTGATCTCCGATCTGGTTATCATCAAATGAAGATCAAAGAAACTGATATTCAGAAGATAGCATTTCGGAGTCGGTATGGACATTACGAGTTCATCGTTATGCCTTTTGGCTTAACAAATGTGCCTGCCGCATTTAAGCAATTAATGAACAGCGTATTCAGGTCATACCTCGATCAATTTGTGGTTGTCTTCATTGACGACATTTTAATCTACTCCAAGTCAAGGGGATAACATGAAGACCATCTCAAGAAGGCCCTTCAATTATTAAGAGATCACAAGCTTTATGTCAAATTAAGCAAATGTGATTTCTGGTTGGAGAAAGTTTCTTTTCTCGATCACATAAGTTCCCAGAACGGTATTGCTGTCGATCCTTCAAAGGTCGAGGCTGTTAAGAACTGGGAAAGGCCTACTAGTGTGACGGAAATCCGAAGCTTCTTGGGATTGGCTAGATATTATAGGAGATTTATCAAGGATTTCTCAAAGATCGCGGTATCTTTGAGAAGATACACAAGAAAGGAGAATCCATTTATATGGTCCAAGGAATGCGAGAAAAGCTTTCAAACTTTAAAAGATTGTCTGACGATTGCTCATGTTCTCACATTACCTACGAAAGGAGGTGGATTCGAAGTATATGCTGATGCATCCGGAATTGGTCTAGGTTGCGTATTAATGCAACATGGCAAGGTCATAGCTTATTCCTCACGGCAATTGAAGAAGCACGAGGAAAATTATCCCATGCATGACCTAGAGTTGGCAGCTGTGGTCTTTGCCTTGAAGATCTGGCGACATTATCTCTATGGCGAAGCCTTTACGGTTTATTCCGATCACAAGAGTCTCAAATATTTATTCTCTCAAAAGGAGCTTGTTGACACCCGTTTTAGCCGGCAAGTTGCGTCATTTCTCTTATTCATCATTTTTGATGTCCTGAATTACCCATTATTTTAGAACTTTCTTGGATAGATTTCGAGTCCATTTTTACTATTCCCTATCCTTTGAGTCTTGGAGATCATGATTTTCTAGAGCCCTGAAGCTTATCTTATCAAATTCCGGCTTCCAAGTCAACTTTCGGCCCATTTAGGTCAGCTTCCTTCAAACATTCGGCTCTCTCTCGCTGCGCAGTCCTGAAAGTGATCCTTTTTCATCTCTTTCTGGTCCTCATTTCAAAAAGGTGTCTTCATCAAAGTTGTTCATCTTTCAAAGATATACAATTTCTTCTTCTATGTCGTTGGCCAGTTCCGCCCCGATTGTGAGCTATCCGCATTTTTCCGGCATGCTATGCTGTTCAGAATTCTTTCCCTCTCTTCTATAACCATTTTCTCCCTCTTATGATCATTTTTTCATCTTACTTTCTTCATGAAAGTTGTTCCTCGCTCAGTTATCTACAATTTCTTCTTCTACCACTTTTACTAGTTCTGCCTCGTTTGAGAGATACGCTTTAATTTCTAAAGTCACGCGTTGTCTGCCCAGAATTTTCCTTCATCGGTGTGAAGGTCTAGTGTAGGTGCGTTAGAGAACATGTAGCGGTCTATCGTAAGATCGTCAGAGCACTGTGACGGTCCTATACTAGACCGTCACAGTCAAACTTATCCGAAATCATTCCGTTCGACCCCCAGAGCGTGACGGACCTACCTTAGGCCGTTACATAACTCTAACGGTCCTACGATAGACCGTTACACACAGCTGAGAGTCCAATTTATGCTGGACTCTGCCCCGAAAATTACGCGGCAAACCTATCTTGCAGAGCCCATAACTTCTTCAATTCTTATACAAATTGATCCCCATTTTTTCCTACTTCTAGCCCTTTATATTATCTTGAATTTGGTTCATAGAAATCAAATTTTCATTGGTTATAACTCTCGGGATCTGGGTCGCAAGATCAGGATTTAAGCATCCTAGTATAACTAAAACTCTGATTTCCAATACGACGGGGCTACCTTCCAAGAGCCATATCTTCTAGAATCCTCCTCCGAATTGATCCCCGTTTGTTCCTATCTCTTGTCCTTAGTATTATCTCAAGTTTGATCTAGAGAACTCGGTTTATCTTGGACTATATCTTCGGGAATCGTGATAAGAAGATGGGGCTTTCTTATAAAACTCTATAAAAACTGCCCAGTTCACAGTTGCAAAGGGGGGCTCTTTCTTGGTTCGGGGCGAAGCCATGCTGCAATTTCAACTCACAACTTTGACCCTGGCTTCAAGAGGGAAGTATTAGCTTTCAATTCCATCTTTCAGGACTTGATTTCATGGTCTATATTCTTAGTTCTCTTCCTCTCAAAATCATAAATCATTACAATTTTTTGCACTTTTCTGCTACACATGCACTTTTGCACGTTTTGCATCAACGTTTCTCTCTATTCTCTCAATCAAATCTGGTGATTTCAAATCTCATGCATGCACAACACACCCACCTATTATTTCCACCCTTCCACAGGGGTTAAAAACCTCCCCCCGGTGAGTTTTCCCTCAATTTCTACCCCTATTTTATCACTACAAGATTGATGCTACACATGCATGTTCTAATGGATTTTTTATCCTTGTTTTGGCTTTATTTTGCAGGAGAGCATGAATACAATGTGAGGCCCTCTTCCTCTAGCCGGCTGGAAGGAGAGGAGGTTTGAATCCACAAGTTCCCCACACCCCGTTTCAAGTGCGATCAAGTCTTTAAGTTTCAAGGTACACGGCACCGTTCTTTACACTTCTTCATCCTTTGGCGTTGTTGGAACCTTGGTGGCGATCACGGTTAGTATTTCTCATCCTTTCATCCCCCTTGTCTTTGATTCACATGTTTATGCATGTATGTATTTAAAGGGGGCGGGATAGGAATCTAATTAAAATAAATCTACAATTTTTTGGCGATCACGGTGGGACCCCAAAGCCCATCACGCTTGTTTTCATGCTCTTTTGTAGGTTGGGTGGGCGCACGTTCATGTTTAGGTAGTATTTCCTCCATTCTCTCACTATTTTTGGTGTTTTACGGGCTCTGGTTGTGTGATGGTCTTATGGTAGACGGGCATGGTCATGTAACGGTCATTTAGTAGACCGTTACATATTCTGGCAGTCTTGCGCGCATGCTCACAGGGCCGTGTTCGTCGGGGCATAACTTTTGATCCCGATGTCTGATTGCGCTGATTTTTCTTCTGTTGGATAGCCCTTTGTATTGTCTTTCCATCCATATTTATTTTGCATCATTTGGTTAACATTTGTATATTCTAATATTATCCAACTTTTTGAGTTTTCTGCATAAGTTCTGCAGGTAGGCTCAGGGACAGGTTCACAGGTACATCTTTACTCAGTGATTTGACTGCCTTCCTGGTGTATGATTACACTCATTTTTGTTCCATTGGATAGTCATTTTTATTGTCTTTCCATCCATAGCTTATTTGCATCATTTGGGTCTCATTTACTTAGTTAAAAATTATCATCATTTTAGCCTTTTATCCATAAAATCTGCATGTGGTCTACGCACAGGTTCACGGGGGCAACTTTGCTCAGTGATTTGATTGACCTTTCGGGGTCAGATTGATCTGTTCTTGGGCTCGTTGTGCAGACCTTTGTATTGTCTTTCCATCCATATACGATTTGTCTTAGTTGGATCAAGTTTGCATAGTTTAATATAGTCTTGATTTTCTAGTTTTAAGCTAGAATTTGCATGCACTCCGGTGCACATAGGGCCATACATTACATATCATAGTTGTATTTCCTACCTTGGTAAGTGATCCTCTCACCTCCATATTTCTTGGAGTCGACTAGGTGATCTTATCCGGGACCTCCATAAGTCCCCGTGAGCCGTGGATTCCCACACAGACACCGGGCCGGTTGTACCTTCCCACCCCTTAGGCTTGCATTTACATAAGTGTGAGGGAGTTAACCTTAGTCAACCCAAAGTTTGGACCTTATTCCCATAGGATTCCTATCTTAAGGGAATTATTCTTAATTTAAAATCATTAAAAGGTCCATTAAAACCCCTAAAATATTTCCCATCATATCAACTTGTTTGATTTGGGTGAAAATTCTCACATTGCATTGTTTGTGTTGTTTGGACTTGTCCAAGCCCATTAGTGGTGTTTTGTGTTGCATACACATGTTTCGTCGTTGTTAGGCCCACTTAGGTTACCCCATTTTGTATGTCTATTATCTAGTCCATTGTCCCGTGGTCTATTGTCCATTCATCTTTACATTAGTGGGTCAGCCCCCCTTGTTCTCAAGCCCATTAAGCCATTGCTTCCCCACTTGTATTGTCCTTGATCTTCTTGTATTAAGTCTCCATTTGCCCTCATAGAGTATCATTCTAACCCCTTGTATCATTCTTTTTTCCAATCTTCTTCCCATTCCCGTGTGGAATCCTCTTCCCACGCGGGCCCATCTTCCCGTGGTCCCTCTGATCCCTCCGAGGAACATGCTAATCTCATGGCCCATCTTTCAAGCCTTGTTCGCCAAATGGACCCGGCCCAGGTCCAACGTCTCATTGCATCTCATCTTCATGGGCCTCCTTCTCTTAATGGGCCTTCTTCTCTCATTAATGGGCCTCATCATCTTAACGGGCCCCATTCTCCTAATGGACCTTATTTTTCTAATGGGACTCATTCTTCTTCTCCTTCTGCTGCCAGCCCAATGGGTCCTTATGCTCATGCTTCTTCCAGGCCCACATATCCTTCCCTTCCCGGAATGGGCCCTTCTTCTTCTCAGCCCGGATCCTCTTATCCGGCCCATTATCATCATACTGGTCCGAATTCACATCCTCTTGCTCAAGCTGGCCCATATTCTTCTCGATCTCTCCCTACCCAAGAGATGATTGTTCAAACCCAACGCCAACTTGATGAGCTTCAACGTCGGATCGATCCTAAATCCTATTTAAGTGTTCCGTTCGCTTTCCAAGGTCTTCGGCTCCCACCTCCATCACAAATTCTCACATATCACCGTTATAGTGGAGTCGGTGACCCGTATGTGCACTTGAAGGAGTTTGTTTATGAGTCGGCCCAATTTCGGCATGACCAACGCTTGATGGCCTATCTATTTGGTCTGTCGTTTGAAGGCCCAGCTCGGGATTGGTTCTTCTCTCTTCCGCAAGAGCAAGTTGTGAGTTTTCATGCCATTCAAGAAAAGTTTATTCAACAGTATCAAGACCAGGTTGGGCCCAAGTATTCTATGGCGGATCTGGCCCATGAGATGATGAAGCCCGACGAGGAGTTCTGCACCTTTGCTGACCGCTGGCGTCGCTTGGCCGCGCAAGTCCCGGGACACATTCCGGAGGGAGAGCAAATCAAGATGCTGATATCCAATGCCGCGCCCGAGTATCGGTTTATCTTAGCCCTCAACGATGTCACCTCCTGGCAACAATTATACAGCCGAGCCCGCTTCATTCGCCAACAAATCCAAGATTCCCTTGACCCCGAGTCTCCACCATCCACCTCCACATATCAACCTTCACCCTCCACGTGTCAACCCTATGCTCCCATGAGTCAGCCCGCCATGAGTCAGTCATCCGCCACATATCCCTCCACGATTCAACCCCCCGCCTCTACATACCTATACGCCTCCGCATACCAACCTTCCATGAGTCAGCCTCCTGCGTCCGCATACCCATCTCCGTCTCCACCCCCGGTCAAGGTCACACCACATCCCGAGCAGGTGGATGCCATCTACGTACCTCCCCACTCCATTCCACATATGCCTTCGCCAAATCCCACCTCTGCCAGCCACACTCCATTACCTATGCAACCTCCGCTTCCCTCTCCACAACCTTCTCCACCACCTCATACCCCTCGGCATCCGCCTTGCCCGAAGCGGGCTCCTTATCCTCCGTTATCGGAGTGCTTTACCGACATTTTTAGGGCTTTGATGGCCGCTCATGTGTTGCCGCTCTCTCCGGCTGTGCCTTGCCAACCCGCGGTCGGGAATATGCTTCAATATTGTGATTTTCACCGCCAGCAGGGGCATTTGGTTGAGGATTGTCTCGAGTTCCGAGAGTATGTTTATGACCTGGAAGGTAATAAAAGGATTGATTGGGCCACCATGCGTAAAGTTGTTTTAGATCTTCGCAGCAAGCAGTAGCAACAAGAAGCGCTGCCCAAGCAACCGTCTCCATCTCTACAAGATCGGGGGCACCCCAGTGATTCTTCATCTAGCGTTGAACCCGCTCCATCACCTACTACCTCGCCTACTCTGTTACCTTCGCTATCTCCTATCCAATCTCCACAACCTCCACAAACCGAAGCCTCTGCTCAGGCTAGTGCCACCTCCCCTTCTTCTACTTCTTCCACCACTACTTCCACCCCCAATGTCGTTCGACGCGTTGGGTCGATACGTCGACAGTGGGTGCTACAACCCCCTCCTTCACCCTTGCCATGTCCACTACCTCCATCGACCACATCACCATCTCTACCATCCTCTCCATCGCCTACACCATCTCCACCACCCTCACCATTGCCTAAACCTCCATCACCCCCGTCATCACCTTTGAGTAAGCCTGAGCAAATTTCGCCTTTGCCGCCCTCGCCCGAGCAAGTCATACCTCCACCCTTACCTTTGCCTCCACCTAAACACACCATACCCATTGAAACCCCCGCGTCTTCTGAACCTACTCCTATCCCCATTCTTCCACCTATTTCCACCCCACGGAGCGGGTGTGCGTTACCCATGGTGCCCCTTGGGTCTAATCCCCAGGGAGACAATAAGCCAAGTCAGGATGATCCGGTGCCGGCCGTGCATTTCAAGATCCAAGACTTCATGCTGATCCGCATCCTAGTCCCTGGTTATTTTGGGGATGTTGAGCCTACACTCCTAGTGAAGACGGTTGACAAAAAGAGTTCCCTTGAGTTGATGCCAGTTTCTTCCCGAGCAAGGCATGTGGCAATCTCTTTGCTCGCCAGAGAGTTCACCGTTGATGCTATTATTTCTCCCCGCTCTATTGCCATTCAGATGACAAGACAAGAAGGGTTCTCTACCCGTGTTGTGCTAACGCATACGGCCGCCAAGCAGATTATGGGTTCTATGTTCAAGGGGCAATTGGCCGTATCTTCTACATTTTTCGGGGACATTCTACACTTGTTATGCAATCTTTCTCAGTTTGATGGTATGCCGGCCACATCAACGTCGCGCATTACACTCCCTCAGTTTCGTCCTGCTCTTTTATTAAGGGAGTTGTGCTTCAGGCCTGATTACCAAGTGGAGTTGTCGAATATCATGTTGCTTGTGCCGAAAGACAAAACTCCATGGTTTTTTGATATTCATCCTTCTAAGGAGTCACTTGCCCAATAATGTCCGTCTACTGTTGTTAGCGCCGGGTGTCAAGGGGCAACCGCCTCGATGAAGCTGCATATTCATAGCCGGGTCAGGTCCTCTGCCAGATGGGCCCGTTATTTAAGGAGACACTGCAAAATAAGAGGCCTGAAGGTCCAACCCCGCGCCAAGCAGGTCCATTTCAAGCCAATTTCAGCTAAGAAGAGACGGCGATCCAGGTTCAAGAGCTGTTAGTTGTGCATTCAGGGGTCCGCCTCTTCCTCCCTTTCTTTTCATTCATCCTTCTTTCTACTCACTTCCCACCCTTGGGTTGTGTACCTTCCTCCATCTGATCCTATTTCCATCATTTTCTCCTCCTTCTGTAGGTCCGTGCATCCCCATTCCTCTCCTTTTTCTCCGGATCCTCCAAATTTTCCCTCCTCTCACGATTCTAGGCCCCGGCCTATGTCATCCTTCCATCCCAATCTCGGGACATCACCTGATTCTTCTTCCCCGGGACTTCCGGGTGTTACCTCTGATTCTTCCCCAGGACTTCTAGGTGTTGCTTCTGATCCTTTTCTGGCCCTGCCGGATGACTACTACTCTCCTTCTCCGGCCACGTCGGATGATCATTCTCCTTCTTTTTCATCTTCACAGCAATCCTCTCACTATCTTTCTATTCTCTCCTCTTCTCCCTTTCGGGGTCTTCGCCCTTTCTCTTGCTGCTTTCGAGGCTTTAGTCCGCCTTGATCTAAGCTAATCTGGTTTTTTCTGTATCTGGTTCTTGTTATTAGGGTCTCTGTGCCTTAATGAGGGAGTTCTAGCCCTCGTCTCTCTTCCTTTTTATCCTCCTTCGTCTAGTTTGGTGTCTGTCGCTCCTCCACGTCAAGGAATCTTTCAATCCCTTTGCTATCCTCTCCCTTTTGCCCTGTCAAGCAAGGAAAATAAAGCTCGCACTCCTCAAAGCTCGATGGTCAAGATCACTCCACAGATTTGCAAAGGTATTTTTATTTTGTGCAAGAATATGTTATCATTGCTATTACTCTTATTACTCCTACACATGCTTATAACGTTGGTTCCTCCACATGGTTAAGTGACCTTTAGATTTTGCTTAAAAGTATCAAAATGAGTTCGCTTCTGCAGCATTCTTAGGCTGGTGATAGCTTTGCGCTGGGAGTTTAGTTTCATTCTCCGATTGTTGAGGGTGACCTTTGAGTATGGGTTTTTCACACTACACGGTAAGCCATAGCCGATTCCTCTTAGGCACAACGTTGCTACTTTGGCCATACTTTAGGTATGCACAAAGGTCCTTTTCTTTTCTATGCTCGGCCAAGTGCAGGGGCAAGAGATGGATGGATGAGATGACCAACCTAGGCTCTCCCTAATACGGGAGAGGTCTCAAATATGGGCAGTCTTGACCCTCAAAAATGAGCTTTCATGTAAAATCTAGCCAATAAGGGCTGTCAAAAATCAATGATCTGATCAATATGCAAAATTATGAATCAAAGGCATGGCAAGAGTGGCAGTAAAGTTCCCCGCGGGACGTCATGAGCCCGGTCGCATGCGTGCCTGATAAGTATGGGTCTAAAAATCAAAGACAGAAAGTCCCAGCGCAACAGACCTATCTCTTTGAGGGGTAGTGCCCTGGAAGGAATTCAAGTCCTGATGTCTCCCATCCTGCATAAACCTTGTCTCTAATTTTTCTTCTATTTCTCCCTCTTAGGCTGGGTTGTATCCCGGGTATGACCTTAGTAGGGGCACCGTTCTTTAGAGGCAGTTGGTTGTGGTAACCCACCCTCACATGCACGCCCTGCTCAAGGGAAGTCTTTAATGAGAGGGGAGGGACGGTGATCCCTGGCCAGTAGTTCGAGCCTGTCTTTGGGTGCTGCGGATTGCTATTTCAAAAATTCAAAAAAAATGAGATATTGTTAAAAATAAAAAAATGAGATATTGTCAAAAATCCAAAAAAATGAGATTCTAAAAAATGAAACATTGTTCAAATAAAATAAAGGGTTTTTTGCATGGAAACCATTGTTAAAAGTGAATTTGTAAAAAAACCATTCCTAAAAATGCATTAGCATGTATATCATTGTGTAATCTGAATTGTGCAAAAATGCCATATTTATTTGCATGCATGTCACTTCTTTTTACCAACAACTTGCCAGAAAATCACGCTTAAATGGCATTTATGCACTATTTGAATTAACTCAGTGATATACCTGCTAATACATTTTTAGGAATGGTTTTTTTGTAAATTCACTTTTAACATTAGTTTTCATACAAAAAACCCTAAAATAAAAAAATCAAATATTTTCAAAATCAAAAAAAAATCAAGAAAATTGAAAAATCTAAAAATATTTATCTTTTATCTTTTTTTTTAGAATAGATGCGTAATCTGTTTGCTAAGTGTGCAGGTTGCAGGTGCTCAAGCTTTCCTTGCTCCGTATTTTGTTCTATCTGTCTCTTGTTCACATCTTCTGATATGTTCTCTTTATCAATCATGTCTCTCGATCTGTTCTGAAGCTTATGTCCTTCTCAGCTTTTGTTTGCAATGATCATATTTCTATATGAGAGGACTTTACCTCACGATTATGAACCTGGTGGTTCTGCCTCATTCTGATCTTAGGTTTTGATTCAAGGGCGTATTTGTTTATGTCTTTTGTCCCACCATGTCCTTGTCACATTTCTTTGTCCCACCATGTCCTTATACGACCACGTGTGCTGTCCCACCGCTTGCGTGTTATCTTGTCCCACCGTGCCTTTAGTCGCATGCATGCTTGCCATTTCTTTGTTTGTTATGCTTCATCCATCTTCATTATGTTATGTTGTGTCATGTTCGTTAATATTTCTCTTATTATGTTATATTCATGTCATGCTCGTTCATATCCGTTAATATTCACATCATGTCATGTCATATGGATGTCTTATGATGAAAATCCATAAAAAATCAGAAAATGCAGAAAAATTCAAAAAAATGCTGCTTCGCTTGGCAGGTAAGTCAGGTATGGCTCTCTATCCCTGCTCATTGTTGCATTACTATATGATATCTACCTTATTATAGCCACTCAGGACCGGATGGTTGCCCGTGTGTTCTAAGATCTGATGTTCCCCTTTAACAAAAACGATGATGATCAAGGAGCATACGGTTAATCGTTGGATAGGCTGCTCGGTTGAGTCGGGTGGGGGACGACGGACTCTGTCTCGCACGCCGTGGTTGCAAGAAGACTCTTGACCCCGTCTTGCTCAGTCTAGTAATATTATCCTTGAGTACTTTCTATTTTAATCTTTATTTACATTCGTTTTGATGATTTCTTTATTTTAACCCAGCATGCACCATGTCATTTTAAGCATTCACGTCTCATGATCCATTCAAGGATTTCTCCTCAACAATGGTTGATTGCACTTAAGCTCTCTTGGATAAGAGATTCTTCATTCCACTCTGAATTTGAACATTTTCTCTTATCTTGTCGCTCGGTCTGTTTGGTCAGCGTGATTCCTGTCTGGATTTTATCTCAGTCTTATCTCTCCTTTTCCAACTCTTATGATGTGTTCCTTCCGACCCACTCATTATCCGTGGATTGTGTCCCCAATGAGGCTGGTCGTGTTTCCTCCCTTAGTTTATTTCTCCAGACATGTCTCATCCTTGCCATCCATTTCAGGTGGTTAGTTCGGCGTTTTCGAGAAAATTCCTGTCGCTTGTTGGTTGTGACGGGTGTCTTTTTGCCTTGATGCCCGCGTATCAGTTCTCTCCGCTTCATCTCTACTTCATCTCCATTTCACGTCGCTATCGCTTTTGCTCCATCTCCTTTCCATTTCGCCTCCGCGTCGCTTTCGCTCGTTCCCTTGTAAAGCTGACATCAAGGAGGGGCATCTGTTGACACCCGTTTTAGCCCGCAAGTTGAGTCATTTCTCTTATTCATCATTTTTGATGTCCTGAATTACCTTTTATTTTGGAACTTTCTTGGATGGATTTCGAGTCCATTTTTACTATTCCCTATCCTTTGAGTCTTGGAGATCATGATTTCTTAGAGCCCTGAAGCTTATCTTATCAAATTCCAGCTTCCAAGTCAACTTTCGGCCCATTTAGGCCGGCTTCCTTCAAACATTCGGCTCTCTCTCGCTGCGCAGTCCTGAAAGTGGTCCTTTTTCATCTCTTTTTGATCCTTTTTTTCAAAAAGGTGTCTTCACCAAAGTTGTTCATCTTTCAAAGATCTATAATTTCTTCTTATACGCCATTGGCCAGTTCTATCCCGATTGTGAGCTATTTGCATTTTTCCAGCGTGCTATGCTGTTCAGAATTTTTCTCTCTCTTCTAGCACCATTTTCTCCGTCTTCTGATCATTTTCTCATCTTGCTTTTTTCATGAACGTTATTCCTCTCTCAGTTATCTAAAATTTCTTTTTCTACCACTTTTGCTAGTTCTGCCTCGTTTGAGAGATACGCTTTAATTTCCAAAGTCGCGCGCAGTCTGCCCAGAATTCTCCTTCATCGGTGTGAAGGTCTAGTGTAGGTGCGTCAGAGCACATGTAGCGGTCTATCGTAAGACCGTCAGAGCACTGTGATGGTCCTATACTAGATCGTCATAGTCAAACTTGTCCGAAATCGTCCTGTTCGACCCCCAGAGCGTGACGGACCTACCCTAGGCCGTTACATAACTCTAACGGTCCTACGATAGACCGTTACACAGCTGAGAGTCCAATTTATGCTAGACTCTGCCCCGAAAACTGCGCGGCGAACCTATCTTGCAGAGCCCATAACTTCTTCAATTCTTATCCAGATTGATCCCCGTTTTTTTCTACTTCTAGCCCTTTGTATTATCTTGAATTTGGTTTATAGGAATCCAATTTTCATTGGCTATATCTCTCGGGATCTGGGTCGCAAGATCAGGATTTAAGCATCCTAGTATAACTAAAACTCTGATTTTCAGTATGACGGGGCTACCTTCCAAGAGCCATATCTTCTAGAATCCTCCTCCGAATTGATCCCCGTTTGTTCCTATCTCTTGTCCTTAGTATTACTTCAAGTTTGATTTAGAGAACTCGATTTATCTTGGACTATATCTCCGGGAATCGTGATAAGAAGATGGGGCTTTCTTGCAAAACTCTATAAAAACTGCCCAGATCACAGTTGCAAAGGGGGGCTCTTTCTTGGTTCGGGGCGAAGCCATACTGTAATTTCAACTCACAACTTCGACCCTGGCTTGAAGAGGGAAGTATTATCTTTCAATTCCATCCTTTAGGGCTTGATTTCATGGTCTATATTCTTAGTTCTCTTCCTCTCAAAATCATAAATCATCATAATTTTTTGCACTTTTCTGCTACCCATGCACTTTTGCACGTTTTGCATCAACGTTTCTCTCTATTCTCTCAATCAAATCTCGTGATTTCAAATCTCATGTATGCACAACACACCCACCTATTATTTCCACCCTTCCACAAGGGTTAAAAACCTCCCCCCGGTGAGTTTGCCCTCAATTTCTACCCCTATTTTATCACTGCGGGATTGATGCTACACATGCATGTTCTAATGCATTTTTTGTCCTTGTTTTGGCTTTATTTTGTAGGAGAGCATGAATACAACGTGAGGCCCTCTTCCTCTAGCAGGCTGGAAGGAGAGGAGGTTTGAATCCACAAGTTCTCCGCACCCCGTTTCAAGTGCGATCAAGTCTTTAAGTTTCAAGGTACACGGCGCCGTTCTTTACACTTCTTCATCCTTTGGCGTTATTGGAACCTTGGTGGCGATCACGATTAGTATTTCTCATCCTTTCATCCCCCTTGTCTTTGATTCACATGTTTATGCATGTATTAATTTAAAGGGGGTGGGATAGGAATCTAATTAAAACAAATCTACAGAGCTCAACATGAGACAACGATGGTGGTTGGAATATTTGAAAGATTTCCATTTCTCTATTCAATACCACCCTGGGAAAGGCAATGCCGTAGCTGATGCACTTAGCCAGAACCCGATGGACTTATTGTCAAGCATGATGGTTAAAGAATGGCATCTACTTGAACAAATGGCAAGTCTAGACCTCATTATGGAGGAGAAGGAAGGTGGAGTCTTTATTGCTAATATTCGACTACAACCCGAGTTACTCTCGAAAATTAAGGAACGGCAAGGTGATGATCCGTTGATCGTGGAAATTAAAGAGAAATTAGATCAACGACTGGATTTTCTTCTGGCTGATGATGGAAGGTTATTATTCAAAGGAAGAACATGTGTACCGGACTGTTCTATCCTCAAGGGTAAAATCTTGGGGGAAGCACATCGGTCTAAGTACACTATACATCCCGGTGCTACAAAAATGTACCAAGACCTCAAGAGAACTTTCTGGTGGCCTAACATGAAAAGAGAGGTAGCTGAGTTAGTAAGGCGATGTTTGGTATGTCAACCAGTTAAAGTCGAGCACCTCAAATCGGCTTGTAAACTCAAACCTCTCGAAATACCAGAATGGAAATGGGATAGTGTCGGTATGGACTTCATAGTTGGATTGCCGAAGACTCGAAGTCGTTTTGATGCAATATGGGTAATTGTGGATCGGTTAACCAAGTCCGCTCACTTTTTACCTATTAGGACTAAATGGACCGTGGATGTTCTAGCCGCCTTATATATCAAAGAGATCATAAGGCTACATGGTATTCCAAGTTCTATTATTTCGGATCGAGATCCGAGATTCACCTCTCACTTCTGGAAAGCTTTACAATCATCTATGGTTACTAGGCTAAGATTTAGCACTACTTTTCACCCTCAGACTGATGGACAAAACGAGATGATGAATTAGATTATTGAAGATATGTTGAGAGCCTGCATGATAGACTTTGGTGGAAGTTGGCATGAACATTTACCGCTGACTGAGTTCGCTTATAACAATAGCTATCAGTCGAGTATACAAATGGCACCATTCGAAGCTCTATATGGCCGAAGCTATAGATCGCCTTTATGTTGGAGCGAGGTTGGTGAAAAAGGATTGCTGGGTCCCGATATTGTCCAAGATACAACTCACAAGATCCAGTTAATTCAAGAAAGATTAAAGGTCGCTTAATAACGGCAAAAGATTTATGCCGACAACCGGAGGAGAGACCTTGAATTCCAAGTGGGGGAGCACGTCTTCTTAAAGATCTCGCCCACACGAAGAATTAGAAGATTCGGCATCAAGGGAAAGCTGAGTTCGAGATTTATTGGCCCTTTCGAGATTCTGGAACGAATCGGCGAGGTGGCGTACAAGTTAGCTTTGCCTCCTCAACTGGCCGGTGTACACGATGTCTTTCATGTATCAATGCTAAGGAAGTACGTGTACGATCCATCACATGTGATTCAATTTGAATAATTGAAGCTACAAAATGGCTTATCATATAAAGAAAGACCGATTAAGATATTAGATCGGAAACTACACCAACTGAGGAATCGGGCTATACCGATTGTGAAAGTCCAATGGAGCAAAGGTGCATTCGAGGAAGCCACATGGGAGTTAGAAGAATCTATCAAGAATAAATACCAAGTTAGAATTTAACCTTTCAATTCGAATTTTTGAATTTTAATAATATAATGTCAATTTGGAGGACCAAATTCTTTTAAGTGGGGAAGGATGTAGAAACCCGATAAATTAAAATGGCAAATAATTATTTTTCAATAAATTATATAATTAAAATCTTCATGAAATAATTAAATTATATTTTTACTATATGAAATAAACTAGATAAATGCATTTACTTGAATTTACTTAAGATAAATAGAAATTAAATACTCTAACCCTTAGAAAAATCATAGTAAGCCCAATAAAAGTCCATATAATGGATTAGGATTACAATTAGCCCATTGGATAATCCATAATGGGCTGAATTAATGGTTAAAGGATTTAATAAAGGTTAAATTAACCTTAAATTCGTAACATGTGTTTAATATGGCATTTAAAGGATTAAAATAACTCCATTTCTAGAAGATTGACTCAATAATCAACCCTTACCTACCAGCCACCTTAGACCAGCCGTTTTTACATTGGTTTCACATCAAATTAAGGCTAGATTAAGAGGAGAAGTTGAAATTTTCTCTTAATTCGGAGTTGAAAAGTTTGGCATTGTTAGGCAAGGAATCTTGACAAATTTGGCCAAGTTTTGGCTATAAATAGAACCCCATTCGACCCTCAAATCATCCTTGGTGGCCTAGACTATGCTGCTGCGGAGATTGGAGGGGATTTGAAGGGAAGATTTGGAGATCAAAGGGCTTTCTTATTATTTGGGCTATATTTCTATCCCTTCTTAGATCCGCTCTAAGGTAGGTGTCTCTCAGGCTAAACCTCAATTAAAGTATGTTATCTTGTTCGTTTTTCTGTACTCTTTCTATTGATACATGTTTCCTTAAATTTTGTTAAGAAATGAGCAAGTTATGGTCATTTTATTGGAGGGGTATTCCCGTTTTTCTTCAGAAACATGACGCGTTGTCCATCAGGGGCGCGTTCATAAACGCGCTGCCACGACATGGCGCGTTCCTATACCCTATTTCCATCGTCCAGATTTCAAAATATATATATATATAAATTAAAATTTTAGATCACGCTAGCTTTGGATAGCACGTTCTTCAGGTCGCGCTATCCAGAGGCAGCACGTTCTCAGAAGACCATTTTTTCAAAAAAAATATATAAATATACATATTTCCAGATCGCGGTAGCATTGGCCAGCGCAATCTTCAGGTCGCGCTAGCCATGGATAGCGCGTTCATAAAATTTTCCAGAATGTCCAGGGTTCAAAATAAATTATTTTTGGGTTCCACGTTGCATTCAAAACCAACCAACCAACCGCAACTCAGCTCGGCTCGACTCGGCTCGGCACAAATAAATAAATAAATATACTAAGATTTTCGTATCCATTTAATTCAACTCACAACTCGAGCCCACATCCTATGCCCCTTGGGTCCAGACCCATGGGTGAGCTCTCAAACATATAAAGTCAAGGAAGTTTTTCAAACTTCCAATGTGGGACTAAAAATTAGCCACTATACAATAGGAATTATAACATTTAAAATCCACGTTAATTGTATTCATTTAGTCACCAAAAGTAAGGAAAGGCAATATTAGCATGTTTGAATTCTTACAGCATGTTAAATATTATTTTTTTGTAGAATAAAAGTATTTTTAGCATGTAAAAAAAATCTATTTTTAATCATAATATTAGTAAATTAATGCATGAAAAATATTTTCAGCATGTTAAAAATGACTTCCAACATGATAAAATTATTTTATTTATACTGAGATATAAAAACTATTTTTCAGCATGTAAATCTATTTTTTTGCATGATAAACCTAATTTCCTATTAAATAATTAGTAAATTGATGCATGAAAATTACTTCCAGTATGTTAAAATTACTTCCAACATGTAATAATTATTTTTAGCATGTTAGAACTATTTTCAGCATATTAAAGTTATTTTTCAGCATGATAATTCAATTTTCCTATCAAATAATTAGTAAATAAATGTAGGAAAATTATTTTCAGCATGATAAAATTTATGTTGTTATCAGAGAATTTCTGTAATCAGCATGGCAAACTTATCTTTATCATCCTATCAGTAAGTTAATGTATGAGAATTATTTTAGCATGTTAAGTATTAATTTTAGCATGTTAAATATTAATTTCTAGCATGTTAAAAATTAAATCTAACATGAAAATTTATTTTTATCATCTTATCAGTAAAGTAACATATGAAAATCATTTTCAGCATGTTAAAATTATTTTCAGCAAGTTAGAATTATTTTCGATATAAAAATCTATTTACATAACAAAATTCTGATTTTTATAATAATAAATCACCGTTTTGGCTAAACTAATGCATCTCTAATGTACAAAAACTTCCTGTAAACATTTCTAAATACTTGTAAACCAAATGCACACAAGATTAAACGATGGAATTAAATTAATTCTATTAAACTCTAATTACTTGAATTTTCTTCATAGTTACCATTCTTTCTTGAATTCCACGACTTAATGTCGTTAAACATGATGCCTTAAAATTATTATTCACTCCTCTTGCTATTTCTGAGATTTTTGCCGGATATGTACTTTTTACAAATGAGCTTATTCTTAAAATTCATTGGCCATAGTGTTAAGCGGATGTCTAAACGTACTTGGGATCTTATGATCCACCGACCTAATGCTTGGCATTAATGGGGCCCGGTCTGGTCTTAGGAGGAGCGCCCGAAAGTACTTGTGCCCATGGGAGTTGATTGACCACGGTGTGGCATTGCACTTAAGTGCATGACTTGCTAGATTATTTATGACATTCCACATTTCGTTATTGTACTTATTTACTTGTTACTTGAAATTGCTTGAAATTACATGATATATTTGACTTGTATGAAATGGCCAAATTCTTTCATGATATTCTTTACATGTTCAATATTCAATACTTGAAATTATCTTGGAACCTTGTTATCATGTTATTACTTAAAATTCTGTATACAATTTCCTACTTGTTATTCATGATCTTAAACACTCCCCGATTTACTTGAAAAAAAATGTTCAAAATGATAAATACTTAAATATTGCTTGATTATAGAGATATAAAATACTACTGAGCTTTTTTGCTCACCCTACGTTTTGGTAAATTGTTACAGGAAATGAAATTGAATAAGGGAATGGACAAGAGTGAAAGAGTGTTTTTCTTTTCCCTAGGATTTATGTAGGTCATTAGTGATTTTACAAGAATGTTGTATTTTGGAGTTTGAAGATTGTAATTGCCTTTATGGCTTATGAATTACATCAGAATTAGTGATGTAAACTTTATTTGATGGAATAAAAGTATCATTTTCTCATCTATCTTTCTCTTTAGATATCAAATTGTACATGCTCTGATCGACACGCTTGTTTACGACTCGTTCATGTTCCCGATATTCCACGTCGGGACGTGACATTAAGGGCTTGGATTTGTTAAGGGGTGAGATGCAAAACTTGAGAGACCTTCTCATCATGTGAAGGAGAGGGTTCTGTGGAAATAGTGGCTCGCGATCAATGCGAGGGATCATGAAATTGAGAATTGCCCATGGGGTAGACAAAACCATGACAATTGGAAGGGAATCCCTTTGGAAACTTGTGGTGAGAACCATAGATTTGAGGAGTGTAAGATGTGCTAAGTTGACCATCCTCATGATTATAGATATGATTAGGCATGTTAATTTGGTTACCAAGAGAAATATTTTGCAAGGCAAACAATAATTTAATCAAATCAACTTGCAAAGATGTCAAAACAAGTGGATGTTTACACTCAATTTTAGTTATCCCTTGATATGAATTGAATGATTTTTAACAAAGTTTATGCAATTCACTCAATGGTAGGAACCTAGTTTCAATATAGTTTCGCTTCGGTGCCAACGAGGTTGATTCTCTCACCACGTATAGGCCAACTAAACCCAAGGAACTTCAAAGGTACAACATGTCCAGTGATCGAATAGGGAATCCTTCGATGTCGTGGACTTACGGAGGCCTTGCTTAAGGAAATTCCGGTCCAATAAGAGGAGTTCCCAATTGGAGGGTCCTTCCTTCACCAAGATGGGGTATAATCTACTAAAAGTGTGGGGAGAGGAGTTCTGCCAAGCCAAAATGCCCTAAGTGCAAGATTAATGCAAAAGAAACATAAAATAATGTCGATATGAACAAAGGATGCAGAGAAAGAAGCAAAGCAGACATGGTATACAAGTCTTGCGAAAATAGAAAGATTTTGCATCCGGGACACTATATATATATATATATATATATATATATATATATATATATATATATATATATATATATATATATATATATATATATATATACAGAAGCTTAACGTGATTGCCTTGAGCGCCGCATTCACAAGAACGCGGTACTATGCACAACTGCGTTAACACCCTTTTCATCGGCCAGAGAACTATGAAAAGTAAGAAGGCCGATGTAATAATCAATGCAACACTAACAAAACCACAATATGAATCATAGCAATCAAAATATGAAGCATGCTATCCCGATTTTTTTAATAAAAAGGAAATTTCCAAAATCTAACAAATTATTAATCACTTAGGGAGGGGGTTGTGCACGTGGTGCACGAGGGATAAAAATAATGAAAAGGGGGAAGTGTTACGTGGAGCACATAGGGAGATGCACCGTGGGTGCAAATGGGAGAGGGCACACGTGGGTGCCGAATAGAGAGGGTAATGAAAAAAGTTAAAGGAGTTCCACCGTGATCACCAATTTGTAGATCATGAAAATATCCATAAAATTATTTATAAAATAAAATAAAAAGAAAAAGAGGATATTAAGAGGGGCGGGGAGCATGTAGATGCTATAAAGAGCTGTGATCGCCAGAGACACGCGGGTCTCGAAGGAATATAACAATAAAGAAAGGGAGGTAAGCGCGATATAAATACCTTTAGAAGTGGGAAAATTGTGAGTGCTACCTTCTCTTCCAATCGGTCGGCCGATGAAGAGAGCTTTTATTCACCCGCTCGTGTAGGTTTAGTGACATAGATGATCTAGAGGGGGGGTGAATAGATCCACCCTGTAACGACCCAGAGTTCAGGATACCGATATACCGATAACAAGAACTGGGGAGGCCACCCAAGAGGCTGATGAGGCCCCTGAAGGGTTAGGAGGGCATGTGTAGAGTACATTGAAGCCACAGAGATATAACAGTAAGCAAGTAAATTTCATTAGATTGGATTGCTAAAGTAGCAGAAATAAAATTACAGCTTCATTAATAAATTTTTAACAATTAAACACAGAGTCCAGCCCAAAGGAAAGATAACAAGTCTAGCACAGTACAGTCTGACAGAAAGAAACGTACACAGAAGTCGGGAGAAGCCCGACGCAGGTACAGCTAGCAGCTACAACAGCAAGCGAGCACTCCGCCAGGAACAGCAGAGGCAGACGTCGAAACCCACCTGAAAAGCAGCAGGGGTGAGTCTCAACAGAAACTCAGTAGGGGTCACGCGGATCCCCACTGGAAAACGCACAAAGCAAAAGCAACGGAAGCAGCAATAAACGCAGCAAGAACAGCAACGTAGCAAAGCAGGAAAGCTACACTACAAAGCTGTAAAGGAACAGACGGGAAATAGGAGTAGGGAACACGCAGGAGAGGGTGAGAACCCGCACCAAACAAGCGGCTACCGAACTAACCTCGGCATCCCAAACTACTCCAAACAAAAAGGCAACAGGTGGATGACCCTAAACTCACACAAAAGGGTACATCGGCCTGTCAACCAGCCCAAACAAAGGCGAAGGCGAACGCCGACACCGGGAAACAGACAAAACACGACAGAGAACGTCGTGCACAAAGCCCCACGCACGATCAGAACAACGTGCAGACGACAGAACACTGACCTCGAGCACAGCCACGAACGGGCAACTCGCAAAGGTCACAACGCGCAAGAAAACGCGAAGAGCTACGCGTCACGTGACGGAAGCACCTCCTTAAAAAGCCAGCTGCGTCCACTGACGTCTCATGCTGCACCTCAAGTGTCTCACCTACAGTACTGCTGTAACAATAGCAGAGATGTAGACACCAGCTGAACCAAACAGTAACAGCAAACAAGTAACTAGTCAGGGTCATGCCCGTCGACGTAAGCCCTCAGTCCCTGACCACGTGTGCACACACTGGCTATAGTCTAAGCCAGGTCCTCTAGCTAGTATTCTCCCTCGGCAGGACGCCACCGTTGACTAGGAGCCCGCGGAACTAACTAAAAACCGCTCACCGGGAAAACCCCTCCGCCATCCGCTAGCGGGTCGGCACCTCTAGGCCTTAGGTCACACAAGTGGAGGCTTCACACGACACAGAAGCTCAAAACACAAGTGCCGAAGTACAGACAGGCAACCACGCCCATCTACTCGTACTTCTAAGCACCAAATGGCAGCATCACCACCGCCGACAACTCAGGACAAGCAACTAGACCTCCTATGTAACGATCCTGAGTTGAACGACTCAAAGGCAAGATCGTCACAAACAGCGGGACAAGCCGCCAATCGGTCTAATCCTAGGCCAGAAAAACCACGCTCCGCAGAAAACAACACACGGAGACCTGAGGGAAGCACCAAGAACCCTCAGCACAGCTGGACATGCAAATCGAGGTAGAACAACACCTCGAAACATCCAGAAGCAGCGTCTTGGATAGGACAGAACCGCCAAGACACGCACAGACAAGGTCACACGTCAACCACTGGGTCACACCGGGTTGACCGAAACCCAAACAACAAAAGCATACAAGAGTAGGGTCAAGGATCCTACCACAAGTAAGAAGACTCCTGGTTACCTCACAACGTAGTCTTAACCCTCATAGGACGTCAGGAGACATCCACGGGACAACAGGCAGACCACAAGGACAAGCCAAGACACACAGAATCATCGGGCGGAAAACCAAGGCACAAGGGAAGCAACGCATAGGCCCTAGACCGTTATTAGCAAGTGACGGTCTAGCTCAGGGGCGTTATTTCCCAAACGACGGACGGACACAGGCCGTCGCTCACACCACCCTAACAACCTACAAAGCACACAAAAGCCAAGTAACGCACGGGACCAGGGGCGTTACAAGCAAACGGCGCACAGGGGCTCCACCGTTACTCCCAACGGCATAGCCACCCAAACCCAAAACGAAGCAACGCGCTAAGCCAGGCGCGTCACTCACGAAACAGCGCGGCAGGGGAGGGCCGTCAGAACCAAACAACGCACGGGGGCCTATCCGTTACTCACAACGGCATAGCCACCCTCAACCCAACACCACAGCAAACGACGGACAGGGGTGAGCGCGTTACTCTCTAACGACGCACAGGGGCTCCACCGTCGCTTCCAACGGGACAGCCACCCAACCTCGTCCACGCAGAATATAACGGCCAGGGGCAGGCACGTTATACTCAAAACAACGGATGGGAACACATCCGTCGGAGGAACCGCCTCAACAGGTCAAAGTCAGTCAACGGAAAGTAACGGCCAGGGCAAGGCGCGTTATTTCCATCTAACGCGCTGGGTCAAGCGCGTTAGATCAGCTGACTTAACCCCAAGGAAAAACGATGAAAGCAAAGTAACGGCCAGGCACCGGCGCGTTACACGGGAACGACGCTCCAAGCTATGGCCGTCGCTTACCCAGAAGCAAAAGGGCTAATAAACCCTCAAACCAAATAACGGTCCATCGTAGGGCCGTCAAAAGCAAGTGACGGTCGCTGGCTAGACCGCTACTTCGGTTACGGCGGGAAAACAGAGGAATGGCCGGATCGGCCCGTTCCACGCCCCATTCACGCCGAAACGCAGGGGATACAAACCCATTCGACAAAATACAACATTCAAGGGCCAAAACGCCCACATGCACGCACAAAAACGCAAGATTCGGGCGATTTTACCAAATCAACCCTAAGTGGGTCACCGAGGTTCCCGGACTTCTACCGGCCTCGAATGAACACCAAATCGCACGAAAACTACGTGGATGGGATTCTAACATCCCTGCGGTCATTTAGAAACTAACTGAACCGCAAACGGTCACCGTTTACCGGCCGACCCTAAAAACCACGAAAATCACGGTTTAGGCAAAACAAGCCCAAACACGCTCGTTTCCTAGCCGAACGCCGTGCAATGGCAGGGAAAACGAAGATGAAGAAGCAAGGATCCGTCACCCTACCTCCACCGAAGAAACCGCGCCCCGAAAGGACTAAACCACGCCGAAAACCACTCGCGAACCGATTTCACCGGCTTTGAATCCACCGTTCGGGATCGCGCCAGAATCGATCCGATCCTCGCCCTATCGCGCACCTCGACAGCTCCACGGCCTCGCCACCTCGCCCACGCACGCCTCCGTCTGCAGCCGGAGCCGGAAAGGGGAGAGAACGAGAGAGAACGGGAGAGAGAGGGACGGTCACGCGAATGAGAAGGAGAGAGAGAAAGAGAAAAGAAAAAGGAAAAGAAATTAGGAAATTTTCCTAATTTTCGAAAATTCCGAAAATGCGCCGAAAATGCACAAATTCAGAAAAATACGCAAAAATAGTCGAAACGACCGGCTCGACGAGTACATCGTCGCTGCAGCATCCACGAGTTCGAGAATTGACAAACAAACTCACCGTAGGGTTCCGTAACTAGTACGTGAGAAAAACCCACACGGCTCGTCAAACTCAACTCGGAAGCCACCAAAGCGAACCGAAACTCAACGAAACCAATCCGAAACAGACCCGAAAGATCCATTAAAGATCCTACGAGACCTGCAAAGGATTCGACAAAGATCCGACAAGAAACCGGGTCATTACATCCTCCCCTCCTTTAAGAAATTTCGCCCTCGAAATTAAGGACTAGCAAAGGAGAAGCAAGGGAGAGCAACCCAACAATACAAGACTCGGAAAACACAGCTCAGAGGGACACCGTCAGGTCACAACTACAGGTACACACTCTAGCTTCCAAGACAGCAAGTCCACAGCACGAGCATGACACCAAAGTGAACACAACTGACACCTCCGAAGCAAGGGCAACGTCGTTTACGTCTCATAGGGCAAGAGACACGACAGCCACAACAATCGAGAACCAACACCGAAAAACACAATAACAACACGGCAAGCAGCAGCTCACACAAGGAGACACAGTCCTCCCAGCTGACAGCTCAACCACATCATCGGCTCTAGTGCCAAAGGCAACAGGGAACACCTGGCACACAGGACACCAACGACGACAACACCACTGGACCACAGACACCATCAAGTCAATCCTCACTCAGATATCACATCTGATAGAGTCGCAAGCTAACTCCAAGGAAAAAGAGTACAGCAAAGCTAACTGACAAGACAATGGTCCAAAGGCAAGGACACAAAATCATAGAGAAACAGCACTTACAAAAACAATCACAACGGCAACACCTGCAGAATTCCGGCTCCGCGCAACACACAGGGCCAAGAAACACATCTGCAAGCAGGGTCACATTAAGGCACAAGAACAGCTGAGCACACGACCACTAAAGTCAGGTCACGCATCAAACTGCTCACCAAGAGAAGACCCACAACAACGAGAAACGACAACAATCTCGGGGAACGCAACTCAAGGACTAGCAACACGCCTCAAGAGCACAACACCCCAGAAAGAAAAATGCAGAGAAAAAGGGTACTCAATCAGCAAGGAATGCCGACAAATTCCCCCAACACTCGCACAAGCCCATGCCAACACCGAAAAACCAAAAACAATGGCACGGCAACCGACAAAGTCAAGGCACAAAAAGCCAAGACGAAGCCACATCGAGAAGGAAAGGACTTCTCGACAAACGGGTAGCCAACCCACACACTTCCACTGCACTCTCAGCAACGTGCACAGGCAACAGAACAACATAGGTAATCGCATCTCAGCACACACCAGGCATCATCGCAATCAACAAGATCGCAATTAACACGCCACGAGCACCGATCTCGCGAACAACCGATCACAAGGAGCCTGAGTGCAACAAAGGAAGAGCACCAGCTTCAGCACAAAGCACAAGGAAAGCATCAATCTCAGTTTACCATCACGTCTTGACGCAATAAATGAGCCCTCACAACACATCGGCCGTCAGACACAGCACGACAAATACGGTACACGACAGCTCTTAACACCATTACGGAGTCCAAAGCCAAGCAACCGTACAACGAGGAGCAGATCAGGCTCAAAACAAAGCTGTCCACGCTTAAGCAGACACAGGACAAGGCAGCACTAAGACAACAATTCCAAGGCTAACCTCGAAAAAACTTCACCAAGAAGGGACGAGAAGCAACAAGCTCTACAACAACAGCTCACCAGGAAGGGAAAATCCTAGGTTCGCTCGAGCAACTTCTCAATCGAGGCAACACGACAACCGAAACAACGAAAACAACAATGCATCAGAAGCTAAGCAGACTCAAGCCGGGATAACCAAAGCAACGTAAGAACGTGCATGGCCATCACACCAACGCTAAAAAGTCATAAGCTACCTGAGCAAAATACAGAAAACAGTTCGAACAATGCACAGCAGGTTCATGCCAACCGACAAACACTGCCAAGTGCAACACGATCGAGACCAACTTCAAAACCGAACGAAGCACGTCGTCACATCCAGACGAGAGCAAAAACCATCTCGTACAGTGCCAACCAAGCACGTACAAGACCATACGCGAGAAGCACTGCGATAAACCATCGCAACACCTACGCCAGCAAGAGACTGTACTGGGCCTAAGGACTCTGGAAACTGTATATCTCGGATTCCCATGTACTTCACACAACAACGCTCTGATAGCTCAGAAAAGAAAAACTCCGAACATCTCAGAACACTGCTCTGATACCAGCTGTAACGACCCAGAGTTCAGGATACCGATATACCGATAACAAGAACTGGGGAGGCCACCCAAGAGGCTGATGAGGCCCCTGAAGGGTTAGGAGGGCATGTGTAGAGTACATTGAATCCACAGAGATATAACAGTAAGCAAGTAAATTTCATTAGATTGGATTGCTAAAGTAGCAGAAATAAAATTACAGCTTCATTAATAAATTTTTAACAATTAAACACAGAGTCCAGCCCAAAGGAAAGACAACAAGTCTAGCACAGTACAGTCTGACAGAAAGAAACGTACACAGAAGTCGGGAGAAGCCTGACGCAGGTACAGCTGGCAGCTACAACAGCAAGCGAGCACTCCGCCAGGAACAGCAGAGGCAGACGTCGAAACCCACCTGAAAAGCAGCAGGGGTGAGTCTCAACAGAAACTCAGTAGGGGTCACGCGGATCCCCACTGGAAAATGCACAAAGCAAAAGCAACGGAAGCAGTAATAAACGCAGCAAGAACAGCAACGTAGCAAAGCAGGAAAGCTACACTACAAAGCTGTAAAGGAACAGACGGGAAGTAGGAGTAGGGAACACGCAGGAGAGGGTGAGAACCCGCACCAAACAAGCGGCTACCGAACTAACCTCGGCATCCCAAACTACTCCAAATAAAAAGGCAACAGGTGGATGACCCTAAACTCACACAGAAGGGTACATCGGCCTGTCAACCAGCCCAAACAAAGGCGAAGGCGAACGCCGACACCGGGAAACAGACAAAACACGACAGAGAACGTCGTGCACAAAGCCCCACGCACGATCAGAACACCGTGCAGACGACAGAACACTGACCTCGAGCACAGCCATGAACGGGCAACTCGCAAAGGTCACAACGCGCAAGAAAACGCGAAGAGCTACGCGTCACGTGACGGAAGCACCTCCTTAAAAAGCCAGCTGCGTCCACTGACGTCTCATGCTGCACCTCAAGTGTCTCACCTACAGTACTGCTGTAACAACAGCAGAGATGTAGACACCAGCTGAACCAAACAGTAACAGCAAACAAGTAACTAGTCAGGGTCACGCCCGTCGACGTAAGTCCTCAGTCCCTGACCACGTGTGCACACACTGGCTATAGTCTAAGCCAGGTCCTCTAGCTAGTATTCTCCCTCGGCAGGACGCCACCGTTACCTAGGAGCCCGCGGAACTAACTAAAAACCGCTCACCGGGAAAACCCCTCCGCCATCCGCTAGCGGGTCGGCACCTCTAGGCCTTAGGTCACACAAGTGGAGGCTTCACACGACACAGAAGCTCAAAACACAAGTGCCGAAGTACAGACAGGCAACCACGCCCATCTAGTCGTACTTCTAAGCACCAAATGGCAGCATCACCACCGCCGACAACTCAGGACAAGCAACTAGACCTCCTATGTAACGATCCTGAGTTGAACGACTCAAAGGCAAGATCGTCACAAACAGCGGGACAAGCCGCCAATCGGTCTAATCCTAGGCCAGAAAAACCACGCTCCGCAGAAAACAACACACGGAGACCTGAGGGAAGCACCAAGAACCCTCAGCACAGCTGGACATGCAAACCGAGGTAGAACAACACCTCGAAACATCCAGAAGCAGCGTCTTGGATAGGACAGAACCGCCAAGACACGCACAGACAAGGTCACACGTCAACCACTGGGTCACACCGGGTTGACCGAAACCCAAACAACAAAAGCATACAAGAGTAGGGTCAAGGATCCTACCACAAGTAAGAAGACTCCTGGCTACCTCACAACGTAGTCTTAACCCTCATAGGACGTCAGGAGACATCCACGGGACAACGGGCAGACCACAAGGACAAGCCAAGACACACAGAATCATCGGGCGGAAAACCAAGGCACAAGGGAAGCAACGCACAGGCCCTAGACCGTTATTAGCAAGTGACGGTCTAGCTCAGGGGCGTTATTTCCCAAACGACGGACGGACACAGGCCGTCGCTCACACCACCCTAACAACCTGCAAAGCACACAAAAGCCAAGTAACGCACGGGACCAGGGGCGTTACAAGCAAACGGCGCACATGGGCTCCACCGTTACTCCCAACGGCATAGCCACCCAAACCCAAAACGAAGCAACGCGCTAAGCCAGGCGCGTCACTCACGAAACAGCGCAGCAGGGGAGGGCCGTCAGAACCAAACGACGCACGGGGGCCTATCCGTTACTCACAATGGCATAGCCACCCTCAACCCAGCACCACAGCAAACGACGGACAGGGGTGAGCGCGTTACTCTCTAACGACGCATAGGGGCTCCACCGTCGCTTCCAACGGGACAGCCACCCAACCTCGTCCACGCAGAATATAACGGCCAGGGGCAGGCACGTTATACTCAAAACAACGGATGGGAACACATCCGTCGGAGGAACCGCCTCAACAGGTCAAAGTCAGTCAACGGAAAGTAACGGCCAGGGCAAGGCGCGTTATTTCCATCTAACGCGCTGGGTCAAGCGCGTTAGATCAGCTGACTTAACCCCAAGGAAAAACGATGAAAGCAAAGTAACGGCCAGGCACCGGCGCGTTACACGGGAACGACGCTCCAAGCTATGGCCGTCGCTTACCCAGAAGCAAAAGGGCTAATAAACCCTCAAACCAAATAACGGTCCATCGTAGGGCCGTCAAAAGCAAGTGACGGTCGCTGGCTAGACCGCTACTTCGGTTACGGCGGGAAAACAGAGGAATGGCCGGATCGGCCCGTTCCACGCCCCATTCACGCCGAAACGCAGGGGATACAAACCCATTCGACAAAATACAACATTCAAGGGCCAAAACGCCCACATGCACGCACAAAAACGCAAGATTCGGGCGATTTTACCAAATCAACCCTAAGTGGGTCACCGAGGTTCCCGGACTTCTACCGGCCTCGAATGAACACCAAATCGCACGAAAACTACGTGGATGGGATTCTAACATCCCTGCGGTCATTAAGAAACTAACTGAACCGCAAACGGTCACCGTTTACCGGCCGACCCTAAAAACCACGAAAATCACGGTTTAGGCAAAACAAGCCCAAACACGCTCGTTTCCTAGCCGAACGCCGTGCAATGGCAGGGAAAACGAAGATGAAGAAGCAAGGATCCGTCACCCTACCTCCACCGAAGAAACCGCGCCCCGAAAGGACTAAACCACGCCGAAAACCACTCGCGAACCGATTTCACCGGCTTGAATCCACCGTTCAGGATCGCGCCAGAATCGATCCGATCCTCGCCCTATCGCGCACCTCGACAGCTCCACGGCCTCGCCACCTCGCCCACGCACGCCTCCGTCTGCAGCCGGAGCCGGAAAGGGGAGAGAACGAGAGAGAACGGGAGAGAGAGGGACGGTCGCGCGAATGAGAAGGAGAGAGAGAAAGAGAAAAGAAAAAGGAAAAGAAATTAGGAAATTTTCCTAATTTTCGAAAATTCCGAAAATGCGCCGAAAATGCACAAATTCAGAAAAATACGCAAAAATAGTCGAAACGACCGGCTCGACGAGTACATCGTCGCTGCAACATCCACGAGTTCGAGAATTGACAAACAAACTCACCGTAGGGTTCCGTAACTAGTACGTGAGAAAAACCCACACGGCTCGTCAAACTCAACTCGGAAGCCACCAAAGCGAACCGAAACTCAACGAAACCAATCCGAAACAGACCCGAAAGATCCATTAAAGATCCTACGAGACCTGCAAAGGATTCGACAAAGATCCGACAAGAAATCGGGTCATTACACACCCCAAAATTAGCTCTAATGCAGTAATATGAATATGCGAAATTAAGAACTACTATAATAGAACTACTAATTTGATCCTAACTGATTAACTAGCGGAGAAGACACAAGAACACGATCAATTACACACTAGAGACGAGGTTTTTAAGGTGATTCAGTCTCTACTCAGAGACCTACGTCCACCCCTCACACAACTTGAGTGAGGCTTCTACTGAAACACAGCTTAACTTCGCTAACTACATAGCTTACACTCTGTTGACGAACAGCTTGAAAACACTCAAATCTAGCAATTCACACTAGATTGAGATCCGCTGACTAACAGCTTGATGACGCTGCCATACAGCTTAAGTAAACAAAGTTTTCAAACAAAAAGGAAAATAATAAAAATAATAGGATGCAGATCTAGTTTAGAATTCCCCTAATGTGTATGAAGTCGATCTGCAGATGAGTCTCCCTTTAGCTTCAGATTCGGAGTCAGTCAGATGATCACGATCTTGTGCTTTTGATCTTGCTCAGGCTTGTTCTCGAATTCAGCTCTATCAGACCCTCCTTACTCTAGCTCGAATTCTCCTTTCTCTTCCCGCCTGTTACTCAACTCTACTCTCTCTGTTTTTATCTCAATTTTTCAGTTCCACTTCTTCGAAGGATGAAGGCGCGTATTTATAGAGCAGAGATTTAAATTTTTCAGAAATAATTCAAATCTTCATCTTAATTCTGATTGATCCTTGTGTAAAGAAGGGAGTAGAAGTCCTTTCGAAAGCTTCCATGTGGCCTGGGGTGGTCTACCAGTCATCTGCCTTCGAGCGCATGTGTGAATATTACATTACTCATGAGACTGGCTATTTTTCAGCCTTAGCAACTTATTATTCACCCTTATCTACCATTTGTCTCCTTTAGGCACCTATTTGTCACCCTTATTCTCGAAGAGCCGTCGCCTGTCTTTCTTTCACCTTCTTCATACTTCTCAGCCTCAACTCTCATCTATCAGTGTTACCCATCTATTTGTCACTGTTATTTTGTATTTGACAGCCTTAGACATGTATTTGTCACCCATCTCCTGTAGGTCATTGCCTTTGAACAAGTGTTGTCGTAGGAAGCTTTGCGTGTCATTTGCTACCGTTGAGCGCCATTAGTCACCTCTGAATGACTTCATTTCACCTTTGAAGCTTGGAAGAATGCTCTCTTGTGAATCTGCTACCAGATCAGCTCCCCTTATTATCTTTTCTTCTCTTCCCGTGCTGGAACGAGCTTCACGAAACTCCTAGAGTTACTTCTGCTAGAACCCATCATCGTCAGATCCCTTTTGAACTAAGAATAAAATTCTTCCTTTGATCTTGAAGACATTTATCAGTGTCGTCCAAAGCTTAATGATGCTCCAAATCTGAAATTATAGGGTGTAGAAACCCATACAAGCTATTCCAACAAAGACGCTTGATTGTTCTTCATGTTTCAATACTATTGGACATTTTTCACCGTTAGGAAGTTATTTTTCACTGTTATCGGCTATTTGTCAGCTCTAACGAGCTATTTGTCACCCTTATTTATCTTTAGCCGTCACCTTTAACTTTAATTTCCTTTGTGTTGTGCATGTGATTTTGATGATTACAAAATGACTTTGTTGCTTGGCCTTGTGCTTGAATGATACTTCATGTTCTCATGTGCTTGAATCATACTTGTTCTCTTACTATGGAGTCATGTTCTAGAATGAGAATGAATTTGTAAAATAATGCTTCTGAATGCCATCAACATGAATGAGTCTTTATGCTCATTTGAATGCAAGTATGCTAATCTTATTGCATTGCAGGATCGAGTCTTGATGGACATCAAATGGAACTCAAGAGAATGCTTAAATAAGTCATATTGTTGTCCACCATTCAGAACTTGTGTTAATTCTATCTCCATTCTTCAAAGAACCATTGGTAAGGCTTTACAATTCACATATCTTCAGTTAAGTGAATTCTGTGTAAGAAAGCTACAGTGTGTTGACCCAGAGTACTTGTGCATAGATATACATGTGATTTCACGTATCTTCTTTATGAGTCTTTTATCCAGTTCTCTATATATATGAATGTGAACTCCGATTTTGGAAGGGAAGAACCCTAATGTGCTATCTTTCTATCTTGTAGGGCAAGGAAAGGGGGAAAAGGAAGTGGAGCTCTTGAAAGGTGGTTTTCATCTACTTCCATGGAAATTTGAAGCTCATGGTAGAAGAAGAAAAGAAGCGTCTCGAAGAGAGGAACGTGAGGACGCTGAAATCGCTGCCATCCGACAACGAGCCAAGAAGAGCCGGAGTCTTTCTTGAAGGGGGAGCTTCATACATACTTTATCTTCTTTGATTCAGTCTCCAGAGTTTGTTTGGGGCTCAATGCATCTATTTGTCTTTGCTTCTTAAATTTCTGAAAGGATATATTGTGTGGTGGTTCGGACAAAGGGTTCTCCGAGTGTTTATGTTGACGCGTGTGTGTCGTTTTGTGCGGAGCATATCCGTGTGTGTGCTTGGACATATCTTGGGGTGTGTTCTCCGTGTGTGGTTGAGAGTTTACTCCCATGTGATTGTGTAGGCTTCGCCCTACGTGTGTGTGTTGGAGCTTGGCTCCGTGTGTGTGTGGGGATTTATCCCTGGGCTGTTTTATACAGCAGTGAAGCCTCACCGGTTTGGTGAGGGGTGGACGTAGGGAGCCCACCGTGGTTCCGAACCATCTTAAAAATCCTCGTGCATTGTGGCTTGCATTGTGGTTTGTGTTATGGTGGTTTGCTTTATTGTTCATATCTAATTATCCGTTCGAGTGACTACGGTGAGATTGAGAGAATCAAGTCTATTCCAATTAGTTTAAATTCCTCACTCTTGCTAATCTTGCTAATTCCGCTGTGAGCTAGTAAATAGTTTTAATTGGACATAATTTTAGTAGAGGGTTCTATTCACCCCTCCCTCTAGAACCGTGTTCTTGCACTACGGGACCCAACAATTGGTATCAGAGACAGGCTCTGTTATCCCTAGATCTAACGATCTACAGAGTGATCCTAGTGCATTGTCAATCATGAATTTTTCTGTTGATCAAATCTCTATTAATTGCCTTCCTATTTTTAATGGTCATGATTATATTTTTTAGAGAAATGCTATGTGTGTTTATCTTGGTTTGCATGAGCCTAATGTTTGGAAGGTCATATGTGAAGGTCCATACAAGCTTCCTACTGAACATAACAAATGGGATGATATGCATGTCAAGAAAAATGCAATGAATCTTAGAGCATTGAATTTTCTCTTGAATGCGATTGAGTTTAATATACTTTCACAAATTCCCTTGTGTAGGTCGGCAAGAGACCTTTGGGACTAATTGGCACGGAAGTATGAAGAAGAAGTAATGGATCCATGCTTAATGGCTCATGGTGAAGAAATTTCAAATGAGGTAAATTCTAACTCTGACTCTGATGAAGATGAAATGTCATTTGAAGAACTTCTTGATGCTTATGAGGAGTTATCGAGTCACTATAAGAAAATCAAATCTGAAAATAAAAAATCTGAAAAAGAAAACTAGTGAGAATGTGCATGCTAGTGTTTCCTGTGAAAAATGCATTGAGTTAGAATCAAAAATTAAAAATCTAGAAAATGATAATGAACTTCTAGAATCCAAAGTTGAATTATTTTCAGATGAAATGTCTTGTATGAATGAAGAGCTTGAAATGTTCAGAAAATCTAATACTGCTCTTGAAATTGAAAATGATTCCGATGATTTGCTTGATCACAACAAACTCTTGTTGTCTAAGATTTCATTGCTTGAAGAAACTAAAAAATGTCTTAGAAACAAGTTGGATTCCTTATCTGACGATGATAAAATACTTGAAAAACTTCTTGATTCTGAAATTGATAGCAAGAGCATCATGTTTGAAAATGAGGAACTTAAAAAGAAAAATGGTGCCATGCTAATCGAGAATGCTTTGCTTGAAGGTAGATTGAACAGTTTTGATAAAAGTGAAAAAGAAAATGTGTTGTTGAAATCTGAAAATAAAAAGATGAAACAATTAAACAACGCCATGTCTGAAAGACTGTCAGTTCTTGAAAAAGGAAATCTGTTAATGTCAAATTACATGAAGATGAATGTGAAAAAGTGCATGTGCTAGAACAAGAAATTGAGAGCTATAAAACTACAAATAGAGTATTGAATGAGAGCATTGTTTGCAGTGAACAGGAGATAGCTAGCTATGAATTACACATTGCATCCCTTGAATCTGAAATTGTATACTTAAATGCATCATTGTCTAAATTTGTCAAAGGGAAGGAGAACTTAGACAAAATGCTAGGTGTTAAGGTCAACTTTCAAAAAGAGGGTCTTGGATATTCTCCAATCAACAAAAAATCTTTTGAATCAAAACTAAAAACCTCTTTTGTTCATGCTTCTGATATCCCTAGTACTTCAAAAGCTCCTCCTCCTATTACACAAACAAAAATTTCTGAAAAATATTTTGAGAAAAAGAAAAATGTTCACACAAAACCCACCATGGAAAAATAATTTCAAAAAGTTCAAGGTGGGCGAAAAATAAAATCAAATGTTGAATGTTTCTATTGTGGATTGAATGGACATGTGATGGATGATTGTGTTGTCATGAAAGAGGATGACAAACATGCGTGCAAAGATAAACATGTTTTCAAATCAAAAGGAAATGTTTCTTGCCTTCATTGTGGTAAGCTAGGCCACAGGATGAAAAATTATTTTTCAAAGCAGAAAAGTGAACAAAATACTTTTAATAGAAAAAGACATGTTTCTTGTTTCTATTGTCATAAACTTGGGCATGTCATGGATAATTGTTTCGTGAAACAAAATGATGATTATTGTGCCATGAATGCTAAGTTTGATCTTCAAAGAAAATTCAGTGACAAATATGCCTTTCGTGCTCAAAGGTTTTCATCTAACAAGGGAAAGTTCTTTGGAAAAACTTTTGCTCATAATGTTAAATCATTTGTTAGAACTACTTCTCCTTGTTGCTATCATTGTGGGAAGTACGGGCATGTTATGAAAGAATGTTGGTTTTTGAAAACTAATAATTTCCATGCTTCTAGAATGAATGCTAGGTTTAATTTTGTTAGACCTAGATCTTTTGGAAATAGGAGATGGAAAACTTTTGAAAATGTCTTTGCTCTTAAAAGGAAATCCTTTGCTAGAAATGCCATCCTTCAATATTTTTATTGTGGAAACTATGGACATGTCATTGAGGATTGCAGGATCATGAAGGATGATGATATAGTGACAATGAAAAAGTCAAAGAAAATATTTGGACGAGATGCTACTAACATCCAAGGACCCAAGAAGGCTTGGGTGCCAAGATCCGACAAATGAGTCGGTTGTTATGAACGTGTGCCTTGAGGTAAATAAAGAATGAAATGGGTTCCAATAAAATGGAACAAGGCACACTCATAAGGTAAAACCCCAACTTTACCTTTTCATTATTAAACTTGATGACTTTGATGTTTGGTATGTTATTCTGTTATAGTTTTCATATGATGCTTGAATTGCATTTCCTCACAAGTCATACAAGCCTTCAATGGATGAATTTTTGGTATATCAAATGGTGATATGTGAAATGACAGATCAAGTCTGTTAGGAAGCTATCACTATGTGTGAGGTGATCTTAGGATCAATGTCCTCCACCTTGTATCAAAATTTAAAAATTAAATTATTTGGCTAATGTTGAAACATGTCTTTTTGAATGAAATCAATTTGCCTTGATTTGCATGTGCTTTCAATTTGAATCTGAAAATCTTTCTTGTTTTAAGAAGGTAAAATCTATGAAAATCTATTTTTGAACAACTTCTGAAAATAATCAGGTTGCATTGCTTGATTTTGATCATTTTTGCACCCTTGTTCCTGAAGGCCATGTCATGGAGAATGTTTATTGTTTATTATTTGAATGTGAATGCTTTCATGTGTAATTTATCATGATAGTCTGAAAATCAAACTCTTGGATTTTACTTTTACATATTGCATTGCATTCTTAAGTTGTTATAGGTTGCATGCATAAGAGTTCATGCATTAGGGGCATTGAAACATTCAAATAAAATCTGAAATTCAGCATTCATGGTGCATTCTACATTTGCATTTTGCATGTTTCCACTGTGTGCTTGCATGTTAATATATGCTACAACCCCTTCCTTGTAAATTCTAAGACAGTACACTCCATTGATAAATAATGTTGCATCTGAGTCTTAACAAGTGTGTTTCTTGTCATACACTCAGAGGGAGTAAATATTTGATAAGTGCATCTAGATAGGGGGAGTTGCATTGCTATGTGCTCATAATGTTTTCGATATACATGCTAAATCAAATTCGCACACCTCTTGCATAATATGTGAAAATGAGTGTTAAAGATATGGATATATGAATTTCTTTTCAACACTCTAGAGATATTAAACCTGCTGCATGTATGTTGAAGAGGCAGTTGAGGAAAAAGCTGCCTACCTATCTTTGTTAAAGGAATGTGAAATGAAAGGCAGAGCAATGTTTAGTCTCTCTGAGTAAATTGGGCACATGTCACCTGAGACGTGATGTGATTCATTTAAGAAAGGTGTTGTACTAAAGTATCTCTGTTCAAAATGAAGTGAAATGGTTCAGTATTCTGAGTAACCGGAGAGTCTGACATGAGCTCCATGTGTCTCCTCGTGTAAAAAGGAATTATTTGAACCTGATCATTCTTAGAAAAATTGTGATTGTCTTTGTGAAATCAATGAAAAATTTTAATGTGAAAAATATTGAGGTAGAGCGTAGCCTCCAATACGCTGTTCTCAGATTGTAGTGTAGCTTGTATAATCTCTCGATATGTTGATCTTAAAATCTGAATATCCATGTTGCAACAATCTATTTTCATGTTATTCACTTACACATATGAAAATTTGATTTAATATGTATTCATAAAATTGATTGATTGCATTGACTTTTGCTTCATTCTCCTATATGATTGCACAATCCCCTAGGTGTACACTTGAGCAAACTAGTTTCATTAACTCACCTGCACTTTTCGTACACCTATCCTCTCACTATAAATAAATTGGGGGAGCTATACTGCATGTATATGGATCTACTTGCTTGGAAGTCAATCATACTTGATCATTCTACTTGCATTCTGCATGTTCATATTGCCCATAACTTGCATTTCAAACATGTGCAATTAGTTCATGCATATTTGGCATTTAGAGCATTCACACATGCTATTTTGATTTGTCCGTCAATTCTTTGTCAATGACAAAGGGGGAGAGGTAGTTACTTTGTGCTTATTTCATGAATATCATATTTTGCTTGACTGTTCTCATTTTGTCATAAGGAGAGTAAGCTTGCTGGTTTTGATTTTGATGCTATCGTGAACTCCCTATGTTGATCCCCATTTCTGATTATGTCAAAGGGGGAGAGAGCATTAATCCATAACATTTTGTCATCATCAAAATAGGGGAGATTATTGTGCATGTGATTTTGATGATTACAAAATGACTTTGTTGCTTGGCCTTGCTTGGCCTTGTGCTTGAATGATACTTCATGTTCTCATGTGCTTGAATCATACTTGTTCTCTTACTATGGAGTCATGTTCTAGAATGAGAATAATTTGTAAAACAATGCTTCTGAATGCCATCAACATGAATGAGTCTTTATGCTCATTTGAATGCAAGTATGCTAATCTTCTTGCATTGCAGGATCGAGTCTTGATGGACATCAAATGGAACTCAAGAGAATGCTTAAATAAGTCATCTTGTTGTCCACCATTCAGAACTTGTGTTAATTCTATCTCCATTCTTCAAAGAACCATTGGTAAGGCTTTACAATTCACATATCTTCAGTTAAGTGAATTTTGGGTAAGAAAGCTACAATGTGTTGACCCAGAGTACTTGTGCATAGATATACATGTGGTTTTACGTACCTTCTTTATGAGTCTTTTATCCAGTTCTCTATATATATGAATGTGAACTCCGATTTTGGAAGGGAAGAACCCTAATGTGCTATCTTTCTATCTTGTAGGGCAAGGAAAGGGGGAAAAGGAAGTGGAGCTCTTGCATGGTGGTTTTCATCTACTTCCATAGATATTTGAAGCTCGTGGTAGAAGAAGAAAAGAAGCATCTCGAAGAGAGGAACGCGAGGACGCTGAAATCGCTGCCATCTGACAACGAGCCAAGAAGAGCCGGAGTCTTTCTTGAAGGGGGAGCTTCATACATGCTTTATCTTCTTTGATTCAGTCTCTAGAGTTTGTTTGGGGCTCAATGCATGTATTTGTCTTTGCTTCTTAAATTTCTGAAAGGATATATTGTGTGGGGGTTCGGAGAAAGGGTTCTCCGAGTGTTTATGTTGACCTGTGTGTGTCGTTTTGTGCGGAGCATATCCGTGTGTGTGCTTGGACATATCTTGGGATGTGTTCCCTGTGTGTGGTTGGGAGTTTACTCCCGTGTGATTGTGTAGGCTTCACCCTACGTGTGTGTGTTGGAGCTTGGCTCCGTGTGTGTGTAGGGATTTATCCCCGGGCTATTTTATACAGCAGTGAAGTCTCACCGGTTTGGTGAGGGGTGGATGTAGGGAGCCCATCGTGGTCCCGAACCACCTTAAAAATCCTCGTGCATTGTGGCTTGCATTGTGGTTTGTGTTGTGGTGGTTTGCTTTATTGTTCATATCTAATTATCCGTTCGAGTGAGTACGATGAGATTGAGATAATAAAGTCTATTCCAATTAGTTTAAATTCCTCACTCTTGCTAATCTTGCTAATTCCGCTGTGAGCTAGTAAATAGTTTTAATTGGACATAATTTTAGTAGAGGGTTCTATTCACCCCCCCTCTAGAACCGTGTTCCTGCACTACGGGACCCAACACTTTGTTATCTTAATTGTAATTGGAGTCGACTCCTGGGGTCGACTCTGCTTCAATGCTTTCCAAGCTTTCAACGCTGTTACCTATTTTATACCCATACTGAGCTATTTGTCACCATAACTATTCATTTGTCACCACAACTCACCTATTTGTCACCACTAATCAGCTCCAGCCGTCGCGTTTGTTGCTTTGGCTACCAGGTGGCTTCTGGATGTCTTCAAGTCGACCTGAGAAGCTTCTGAAATTGACTTTGTCTACGTGAAATCTTCACTGGCTTGCGTTGACTCTAGACTTTGCAAAAAACTTTGGGCTTTTGAACTATGGACTTCAATTAGAGTTAGTTCAAGCTTTTGAACTTCAGTAGCACTCTTAACATGATCTTCTTTCCAAATCAAACATAGGAGATTATCATTAAAATTATAAACGTATGCTCATCAGTGTGTTATGGAACATGCCATCATCAAGAGCATAAAGACCTCTTAATTAGAAACATAAAGACTCATACATGAAGACTTACTCACAACTTTGACAGCATCAAAACCAAACATCAAAACCTAGGGACACAAACCAAGACTACATTTTGAAGTCTTGTTTAACTTCCCTTAATCCTACTCATTCAAAAATCAATGACGCCCTTAGGTGTAACTAAAGACTTGTATTGAGATTAAATACAATTGACATTTCTGATTTTGCCCTTAGGGTTACAACACTTTTTCTGACCTTTTTGGCTATATTTCAGATTTTTACTTTTTGGCTCAAAAATTTGAAGAACATTCAAGTGTAATCCACACATCTTTACATAAGGGTGCACGTTGATTAGACGCCAGCACCCCTAGTTACTCAGTGAGACTCACAATTCTATTTTGATTTGAACAGAGATAGCAAGAGCACTTCATGACTAAATCCACTTCATTTCTTTGATGAATGGCTTAATTTCTTGGTGCATTCTTAGCCATTGCTCTACCTTTTGAGCTTAATTTCACAATTTTGATCATGTGCTGCCCTTTCGAATTTTTCAGATTATGATATGTTTAAGAACAATATAGGATTCAAGTTGTTCAACCAAGATTGCTATAAAGTTTGAATTTTTTGATTTCAGGAGATAGCACAGGACACAACATATGGGAATTGGTTGAGACCTATTAAGTTCTGAATACATCCTTTTTCAGGAAATTCAATTTTTAAACTCTTCAACTCATTAGTCCTAAACCAATAGTTTTATTCATAGGTCATCATAGATCCTTATAAGAGAAGATTCCTTAATTTAATGGCTCGGATTAATGAATTGATAAGCAGATTGTAATTATTCCAAACACAATGTGGTTCAAAATATTTCAGTAAGATTCAGCAATAAAAGTGGCTTTTCAGGAATGCAGGAAATCTGAGGTCAATAGAAAGTTGAACAGGTCCAACGAAGCGTGAGATGAAACATGATAAGAATAAACCAAGGAGTAAAGGATGAAGTCGACTTATGAGGTTTCCAAGTTGACTTGAGTTATACAAATAGAAGAAATCTTTTGTATTGACTTATTTGACAACAATGGCATGCAATCAAATAATGCCAGGTTGGTACTGACTCCCCCCGACTAAATGCAATTTATGCATGTAAAATAAATACTAATTGAAGCATGAGACACTTACTCCCCTTATCTAAATGCACTGAGTAAAATATTTATGTATGAAAAACATTCAAGGGACTAACATAACCTACATCATAAAGAAATGCAACACTATGAATGTAGAATTGACCCATGGTATAAGGCGGAGGTATTTCCTCGCGCATAGTGAAAGCTTCTAGATAGGCCTAACATGTCCTTCTTCATGTCACCATTAGATATACCTATGGGGTAAATTTTATTATATGCAACTTAGGACCTTTATGGACAACCTCAATCACATGCCTTTCAACAATACTATATGGGCAGTTATTAAACACATGAAGTAATTCAACTGTCATGCTGAGGTCTACACAATCCAACTTCTCTTCTTAAGAATTTGAATCTTTCATTGCAAAGAGGTTTTGTGAAAACATCAGCAATCTATTTTTCTGTTTCAATGAAATGTAATTCAATTTTCTTTTTACTAACCTCATCTCTTAAGAAATGATGTCTAATTTCTATGTGCTTAGTTCTGGAGTGTTGGATGGGGTTCTTTGTTAGTGAAATAGCACTGGTGTTATCACACAATATTGCGATACATCTAAGATTTCCTTGATAGTCTTGGAGTTGATGTTTTATCCAGAGTACCTGAGCTTCAAAATTTCCTGCTGTAACATATTCTGCTTCAACGGTTGAAAGAGCAACTGTGTGCTACTTCTTAGATGCCCAAGATACTAGACAACCCCCCAAGTATTGACAATAACCACTAGTGCTCTTTCTATCTAATCTACATCCAGCATCAGTGTAAGTTACAAGGTTTAACTCACACTATGCAGGGTACCGTAATCCCAGATCATCAGTGCTTGCAAGATATCTGAAGATTCTCTTTACTGCACTCATATGAGATTCCCTAGGATTAGCCTGAAATCTAGCACAAAGACACACACTAAATTGTATATCAGGACGAGATGCAGTAAGATTTAGTAAAGATCCAATCATACCTCGAAAAATTTTAGTGTCAACCATTTTAATTTTCGGGTCAACATCTAGACTAGTTGCTGTATCCATTGGAGCTGAGATTGCTTTCACATTTTCCATTTTGTATTTCTTCAATAGCTCCTTGAGGTATTTTGATTGTGATATGAAGCTTCCTTCTTATGTTAGATAGATCTACAATCCAAGAAAGAATTTCAGTTCTCCCATTAAACTCATTTCAAATTCATTGGTCATTAAATTGGCAAACTCCTCACACAGAGATGGTTTTGTTGAACCGAACACTATATCATCTACATAGATTTGGACTAAAAGAATATCCTTCTTGTCAAATTTGGTGAATAGAGTTTGGTCAAGCTCATCTCGAGTATAACCTTTACATGTGAGGAATGTGCTCAATCTGTCATACCAAGCCTTGGGAGCTTGCTTCAGCCCATATAATGCCTTGTCTAGCTTATACCATGATCAGAAAAATCAATGCATTCAAATCCAGGAGGTTGTTCAACAAAGACATCTTCTTTTATTAACCTTCTAGGTAAATTACTTTCCGCAAGCATTGTACGAGCCATCTCCACCAATGTTCTGTTCCTTCTTTCAAGAACTCCATTTTGTTCTAGAGTTCGTGGTGATGAGAACCTATGATTTATTCCATTCATCCTGCAAAAATCATCAAATTCAGAGTTCTCAAATTCACCACCATGATCTGATAAATGTTGGAGATTGAAAACTTACCATCCTGTTTTACTTTTCTAAAGAATGTCTGAAATTCATAGAAGGCATCATTTTTGTGAGTCAAGAAAAACACCCATGTGAATCTTGAAAAGTCATGTACAAGTATATATCCATATCTTCTACCATTCAAGCTAGCTGACCTTGTAGGTCCAAATAAATTCATATGAATCAACTCAAATGGTTTTGAAGATAAGTTTTCAGTTGTAGTTTTAAATGACTTTCTAGTTTGTTTTCCTTGGGTGCAGGTCTCACAAATTTTATTATTATTTTTGAAATAAATATAATGCAAACCTCTAACCATGTCAAACTTGACTAGTTTGTGCAACACATTATACCTAGCATGACCTAACCTACGATGCCACAGCCATGCTAATTCTTCTTTATTTGCAGTAAGGCACAGGTTATTGTGAGCAGAATCATCTAAATCTACCATGTAAATGTTGTTGACTCTTTTTCCAATGAACTTTACAGTTTCAGAATTTGGTTCAAATATAGTGCATGCATGAGAGTCAAATGCAACCTTGTGACCTTTGTCACACAACTGACTTATACTTAGCAAATTATAAGCTAGACCTTCTACTAACAGGACATCATCAATGCAACTAGATAGAGTTTTTCCTATTTTACCTGATCCAACAACTTTACCTTTTGTATTTCCACCAAAAGTTACATGTCCTCCTTCTTTCTCAACCAGCATACAGAAGTTATCTTTATCACCAGTCATGTGCCTTGAATAGTCACTATCAAGATACCACCTGTTATGTGTGGCTGCAAGGCATTCTTGCAAGGAAAATCAAACAAAATATTTTGGAACCCAAAAATACTTGGGTCCCACCTGATCATTCATGTCATTCAGCAAAGTAAGTAAACATTTGGGAATCCAAATGGACCTTACAAAAGTAGAAGGTTTTTTAGACCAAATTCTCTTATCCACATAATTCAATTTCGTTGGATCTTTAGTCTCTTGAGATTAAGAATCAAATTTGTTAATAACTGATTTTGGTTTTCTATTTTGTTTTTTATTCCATTTTGCATCAGAATGTTGGAACCACTGAGAGAAACTAGATTGACTAGCGCTTTGAAAACCTTGATAGTAGTGTGGTGCATAAGTTGGCTATTTAGACTTATTTTGGTTCATATGAAAATCTCCCCATGGATGTCTCTGATAGAAAGGTGTTTGAAAAGGGGCATACATTGATCTATATGTGTTCCTGTATTGACCTGCCCATGAATTTCTCTTCCACTTTTCAGAATTGTTATTGGGACCCCGTTGACCTTTCCATGAATAAGGATTTCCTTTCATATTCTTTCTAGCTTGAGTGTGCATAGACCTACCCTGGGTCTTATTCCAGCCTGACTGAGTTTTCTCTGTTGAGTCTCTCCAGGTGATTTTGATGATAACAAAACTATGGAATGGCAAATAGTTCGATAACATTAATAATTACGGAAGTAAGAGCACATGTAGGCTCACAAAGCCATTTTCATCACAGGCTAATGCTCAAACTTATCTTGCTTCAAAAATGCCCAGATTAAGTCAAACTAAACTCAAATTGAATGGAACAAAATGTGGACACAATCTTTTGTATGAGGATATTATTTATGGGCTAACAATGTTGTTTTTGTAGGTTTTACTGGTTTTGGTCGACCAACTAAGTTGGTTCGGTCGACCTATCCTTCCAACACTCAGAACTCTGTAAATTTACAAAGTTCGATCGACCGACGGCCGAGGACCGGTCGATCGATTCTCCCAACGCTGAAAGTTACAGATCCTGTCATAGTTAGGTCGACCGACCGACTTGCATCGGTCGACCGAACCCTTCGAAGCCACTATTTTTGACTTTGTTTTTTGCACGAGGGAAAAGCATCTATTTAGGATTTTTTTAATCCCAAAAGTCTCCATACATGCCTAAAATTGTGGATCTGTGTCTTGGCATGTCCCTTGACCATTCAAGTGTTATAAAACCATCTCTTTGGGGTAAGAAACCCTAATCACTCACGGGAGATCAAGGAGGCTACTAAGGGGAGAAAGAAGGCTGCTGCAACACCTTCGTGAACAGTATTTTTTCAAGAGATTCTGCATCCAACTCCAAGCTTTTCAAGATCAATCTGAAGCCAATCAACCCCAAATCAAGTGGAGATTCAAGCTTCATCCAAAATCTGCATCACCTACTCAGGGGAAGCTTAAATTAGAGTTATTCTTTTGTGTTTCTTCTTCCAAATTGCCTGAGCTTCAAGTGTGTGCTTTTGTAATCTTTAAACATTTATGTGTGTGTGGATCTACCCAGATCTATGTGTGTGTGTCTTGTTTCCTTCAGATTCGTGTGTGTTTCGGTGCGCTTGCACCTTCATGGGAGTTCCTATCTCCTTACAAGTGTGTGTGTTCTGATCTTGTAATCCTTTACAAGATAGTGTGTGAATCCTCACAGTTTGTGAGGGGTGGATGTAGGTTTTCATCGTTGCATCCGAACCACCTAAAAATCTCTGTCTCTTGTGTGGTTTGATCCTTCTCTTCTATCCCCATTCTATGCTAGCACTCTCGTATATTATCTATATTGATTTCTTCGTTCAGATCTAGCTTAATTAATCATTTTCATATTAGATCTTTGGTATATCAAAAGGTGGGTTTAGATTGACAAGGCTAGTCTTGTCAGGACAATAACACCTTGCGTGAGTAGGATCTTCGGGTTCACACCTCCGCCTAGTACAAAAGAACTATCATGCCGATTGGTTTTGATAGATCTAATTTATTTTGCAATAGATCTAAACTTCTTAGTTGCTATTTCATCACACTTGTTTAAATCGGCTAAAGTTTTCTAAAAACTTGTAATCACCCAATTCACCCCCCCTCTTGGGTGTCATTGATCGCGGGACTTCAATTGGTATCAGAGCTAAGGCTCTATATTTTTCAAATCTAACGATCTAGAGTCAAATCCAGATCAATGGCCAACAAGGGCATGATGCCTGAGGGTCACTCCATCCACCGTCCTCCATACTTCGATGGCTCAAATTACTCCTACTGGAAAAATATAATGCATGTTTTTCTAAGAGCCCAAGAGTACGAGATCTGGAGGGTTGTGGACAAGGGTCCTTATGATCTTTCAGCTGATGAGGACAAATGGACCCCTGAGGATATTAAAAAATCCACAGTAAATTTTAATGCTATGAACATTATGCGATGTGCTATTCATCCTAATGAGTTTTCTCGTGTATCTATGTGCAGTTCAGCAAAAGAAATGTAGGACAAGCTGCGGCTTATCTATGAAGGAACCTCCGAGGTCAAGGAGACCAAAGCCAACCTGTTGGTTAGAGATTATGAGCTATTTAAGATGAAGCCTGAAGAAATGATTTCAGAGATGTTTATGAGATTAACTGAGATCACCAATGGTCTCAAAAGCATTGGGAAGGAGTACACTAACTCTAAACTTGTGTGGAAGATTTTAAGATCCCTTCCACCTCCGTGGCACACAAAAGCCATAGTTATTGAGGATTCAAAAAACCTGTCCATACTTTCTTTGGATGAGCTCATAGGGTCACTCATGACCTATAAGATAAACATGAAGAGAACTGCTGAGGAAGAAACCAAGAAGTAGATAATGGTGGCCTTGAAAGCCCACCAATCTGATGATGACTCCCAAGAAGAGGAGTCCACCGAAGGAAGCGATGAGGTTAGAAGACTTGGCCATGTGGACACGCCAAGTCAAGAAGTTTTTGAGAAGACATGATGCTCTTGTGGCCAAGGGTAATAATCTTATGCCACTAAATAAGCTACGCTCAGATACTTCAAGCAATATTGGCACGAAAGGGGTAATAACTAGAGCTCGTGCTCGTTCGGCGGATGGGGTTACTTCTAAACCACATTGATGGACTCTGCTCTTATATGGAACATTCGTGGTGTTGGTAATGGAGCATCGAGACGGGCCTTAAGGCGTCTGGTTTTGAAGCTTTGATCGATAGTTGTTGCTCTATACGAACCCAAGATCTCTTTTGCTAAAGCTTCTTCTTTGGCTAGGCGGATCAAGATGGATAAGGTTGCTAGTAATAATGGTGACGACTCTAAGATATGGGTTCTGTGGAACGTAAATACTTCGCTCTCTATGGTGGGAACTTCTGATCAATTTATTACTCTTGGTTTACTGGAGGGAGCATCTTATTCAAGATATTTCACCTGCGTCTATGCCTCATGCAACAAGACTGAGCGCAAAGATTTATTTGCTCAACTCATATCTTTTGGAGCTGCGATGAATGTGCCTTGGATGGTTGGCAGAAACTTTAACTGTATTACCCATGCTTCTAAAAAACGGGGAGGGTTACCTTATAACTTGGATGCTATGCTGGATTTTAATGCTTTTATTACTGGAGCAGGCCTCTTTGATGCAGGGTTTGTGGGCACGCCGTTCACTTGGACTAATAATCGCTCTGGGTCGTCTTGTATCTGGGCGAGACTATATAAATAATTATATAATAGGCCTTGGCAAGTTTTATATCCTAATGTTCTGGTTACTCACCTTCGAAGGGGTCCTTCTGATCATGCACCTTTAGCTATTTCCTATGCTCATTCTGACCGTGGCCCCAGTAGATTTATATTCCAGGAGATGTGGACCCTGCACAAGGAATTTTTGGCAGAGGTGAAGGCAGTTTGGGAAAATACGGTTATTAATCATCCGAATGGTTTTGTGCATCTCCAAGCTAAACTTAAAGCTACTAAGGCTAAATTAGCCCTTTGGAATAAGTCTTCTTTTGGGGATGTTTCTCAGAATATAATAAAGGCTGAGCTGGAAGTGGATAGATGCCAAGCTACCTTTGATGGAGATCCTTCTGCATCGAACAGAGCAGCTCTTAATGCTACTAATGCTTGTCTTCAATTGGCCCTTCACTGTGAGGAGATCTTTTGGTGCCAAAAGTCTAGAAATGAATGGCTGTCGAATGGGGATAAAAATACATCATACTACCATGCGGCGATGCATGCTAATAGAAGAAGGAATTTTATACACAGATTGAAGGTGGATGATTCTAATAGCTGGTGTTCGGATCAGGATATTATTCAAACTAAAGTAGTCGACTTCCACCAAAAGCTTTTATCTTCGAAGCAACACCCTATTGATACTAGTTTACTGAATTGCATTCCTTTACTCCTGAATGACTCTCACAACAAGCTACTTTGCAATTTGCCTTCTGCTGTGGAGGTGGAAAAGGATGTGTTTTCCATGAAAGGTTCAAGTGCCCCGGGCCCGAATGGTTTTACTGGGATCTTTTTTACTCATTGTTGGTCTATTATTGCTACAAATGTTATAGAGGCTGTACAGGGATTCTTTGCGGGACATCCTCTGCCCAGGGCTACTACATCGTCTATTATTACCCTGGCTCCTAAGATTCAAGAACCTATTTCTTGTGGGGATTTTAGACCAATTAGCCTGTGTAACTTTGCTTATAATATTGTTTCGAGGATCCTCTATGATCGCTTGATGCCTTTACTCCCACTTATCATTTCGGAGGAGTAGAGTGCCTTTGTTAAAGGCAGATATATCCTTGATAATGTGTCACTTGCTCGCCATCTGATGTTGCACCTGAATAGAAAAGTGAGAGGTCATAATGTGTTGTTTAAACTGGATATGGCCAAGGCCTACGATAGGATGGAATGGGATTGCTTATTTACAGTCATGAAGAAATTTGGGTTTGGTAATAGGTTCATGTCCTATGTGTCTATCTTGATTTGCAATTGTTGGTTTTCCATTGCCTTCAATGGCAAATAAGTAGGATACTTAAAATCTTCTAGAGGTCTCCGACAGGGCGACCCTATTGCCCCTCTCTTGTTTATTATTGGATCGGAGCTTCTGAGCAGAGGTCTAAAAGACCAATTTCTTAATGGCAGAATTCAATACTACTATTCCATGAGAGGCAGCTATATTATCTCCCACTTGCTTTATGCAGATGATACACTTATATTTTCCAATGCCGACATAAGGAATACCAAATGTATACTATAGTTCTTGGAAAGGTATGAAGCTTCCTCTGGTCAGAAGGTTAATGCTGCCAAAAGTTGTTTTATGATCTCCTCAAAAGCTACAGCTAGTGTGGTGCAAAGGATACATGGATGTACATGGTATCGGTTCCACCAGGGCTCTATGCGTAGTTATCTTGGTGTTCCTTTGAAAGCTGGTCGTCTTGTTGCAGCGGATTTTCACTTTCTTGTTGATAGCTTTACTACTAAGTTAGCTGGTTGGCGCTCCAAGCTCCTGTCGCAGGCTGGTCGTGCTGTTCTTATTAAATCTGTCTTGAGGAGCTTGCCTGTTTATCTTGCTTCGGCTTTAAATATCCCCAATGTTGTCTGTAATCATCTGAATAGTTTATGTGCCAACTTCTTTTGGGGAGATACAGATGGCTTGCGAAAGAAGCATTTGGTAGCTTGGACGGACCTTCAAAAGCCTATTGAATTGGGTGGTTTGGGATTCAAGAGTTTCAAAGATATTCAAATATCACTCACTACTAAGCAATTTGGAATATTATGCATGGGCAGTCCCTGTGGTCTTGTTTTTCTAGACACTGTTATCTTAAGCATCACCTTATGAATGAATTGGAGAAATTCCCAGTAGGTATTAGGACAAACCATTTTTGCCAAGCTAAGGAGTTAGTCCTACGCCACTCGAGATGGATTGTAGGAAATGGAAACATCATTGACTTCCTACGGGACACTTGCGTTGCTGATAGACCTCTGCTCCATTTTATGAAGCCTCACTTAAGTGTCGACACCCAATCGCTAGTAACTGTTAAACAAATGCTTATGGATGCGCATCACCCTCTATGGCAGAGCTTGACAATTTCCAGGAATGATCTTTGCATAGATCTTAGCCATGAGAATGACCTTTGTGTTTGGATGGGGAGTAGCTCTGGTAATTTCACATCTGCATCTGCATATAGACTGATTGCTCAACCAGGTATTCGACATTTTGCCTGGAGGAATCTTTGGCATAGAGCCTTCTTACCACGAGCAGCTATGTTCACCAGGAAGGTCCTTCATAGAGCGGTTTCGGTGGATAGCCGTGTAGCAGATTGTGGCATTTGCCTTGCCTCTAAGTGTACCTGTTGTAGTAGTCCGAATACTGAGGACATGAACCACCTGTTTATTTACAGTGACCTTGCTGTGGATCTTTGGTCTTGTTTTTCTCCGTTAATCAGCTCCAAGATCCATCTTAGTTGCCAACTGACTATCAGATGCTGGAATTTCATTGCTACTTTCTCTACATAGTCGCCGGTTCGCTTTGTAAGCACTTATGGTTGCATCTTGCTACTATGGGAGGTTTGGAAGGTGCGCTGTGCTGCACATTTAGAAGGTACACCTCCATCCTTGCAGAAGATAAAGAACTCTATTATCAACAATTTGAGGCTGGCTATAAAGGGTGTTCGATTCAGTCAAACGATTTCGTATGAAGAAGTTCAGATCCTCCGGGTGTTCAACTTCACCTAGAGGTGAAAATTAACCTTCCGAGAATAGTTAAATGGTGCCCGCCACATTCAAATTTCTGTCTAAATGTTGATGGTGCTTCCAAAGGGAATCCTGGAATCTATAGGGGCGGTGGATGCATCAGAGACAAGGTTGGCAACTTCAAACTGGGATTTTCCTTTCCATATGGTATTGGTTCTAGTCTTTTGGCAAAGGCAAGGGCTTTACATGATGGACTACTTATGGCACAGCAAATGGATTTCACTTTGACTATTATTTATTCTGATTGTGCCTTGCTAGTGAATGTGGTGAACAACAAAGCTATCTCGCACTGGTCTATTTATCCATGGTGGCTAGGAATCCTTCAGCTGTTGCAACTTCATAATTGTCAGATTCAGCATATCTATAGAGAAGGGAATACGGTTATAGACCTCCTCTCTTCTGCAGCCTGCAGCTCGGGTGCTATTCAGATTTTTAAGAATATCAGGGACCTTCCTAATAAAGCCAGAGGGGCTTTTCTACTTGATAAAATAGGACTCCCCAATCTTCGCTTGTCACATTAGGTGTTCTTTTGGTGGTGTGGTTTCCTTGTTAGGCCTTTGGCCACTTGCGGCTCTATGTATTAAACTTTCTCATTTTATCAATAATAAAATTAACCTTGGCCAGGACTGGGTGATGAATATCCATCCTTCTTAAGGGTGGATTGAACTTTCCCATGTTCTGTTCAGGGGGTTTGCGGAAAAAAAAAGGAAATTTCAAAAGGGGCAAAGAAGGCCAACCCAAATCAAGGGGGAGCTGAGCAAGCCCAACAACATCATATGCTATGAATGCAAGAAGCCCGAGCACATGAGAGGAGAGTGCCCATAACAGAAAAAAAATTCAAGAAGGTTAAGTTCAAAAAGCCCAAAGCTATGGTCATCATATGGAGCGATAAAGAGGACGAGCAGTCCGAAGAGGAGGTAGAACAGCTCGTGGAAAGCCTATGCCTCATTGCACATGAAGACGATTCACCTGAGGTAATCTCAGACCCTGATTCTATTTCAAATGAGCAATGGGAATCAGAATATGAAAAATTGTACAACAAATATAGGAAAATAAGATCAGAGAATAAATTCTTCAAAAAGAAAATTGAAGATTTAGCACATGAGGGCTCTTCTGTTAAGTTTGAAAAACTCGAACAAGAATGGTTCGAATTAACAGAAGAAAAAGAAAGCTTACTTCAAACAATTTCAGATATTGAGAAAACTAAAGAGGAATTGATGTGTAAAATGTCTGAAATGAAAAAAGATTCTATAAAATTAAAAAAATAAAAAGAAGTTCTGACATCCTCAATTTTAGAACTTGAGAATAAAAATGTGAGTTTGAATAAGGAGGTGACTGACTTGTAGTTCACTCTTTCTAGGTTTGTTAAAGGGAAATAAAACCTAGATAATGTGTTAGGAGTTAAAGTTAACTTCTGGAAAGAAGGATTGGGGTACATTCTCCAGAACAAAAAATCATTTGAGCACATGATTACACCATCTTATGTGCATGAAAAAGAAAATAATTATGCATCATGCTCACATACTAAGGCAACACATGTTCAATCTAAACCACACAAATACCAAAGAAGATTTTCAATTGTCAATTACTTTCATTGTGGTAGATTTGGTAATGTTGTTGCTAATTGTTGGTTCAAACAAAACACTCAACGAAATCATGCTGCTTGGACCAGAAAAAGATATGTGCAAAATGGGACTAACGCTCGTGGACCCAAATTAGTTTGGGTACCAAAATCAATTGGATGAGAATTTTGTATCTTGCAGATATGTCTTGAAGCTAGGGGGAGCAAGTGGTATTTGGACAGCGGTTGCTCAAGGCATATGACGGGGGACACGAAGGTGTTCTCCACACTGCAAGACAATGATGGAGGCTCTGTTGCCTTTGGAGGAAAGGATAAAGGTAAAATCATTGGAATTGGCAACATAGGTAAGACTTCTGAAACTTTGATTGAGAATATTCTTTTAGTGAAGTGCTTGAATCATAACCTTTTGAGCATAAGCCAATTGTGTGACAAAGGCCTTAAAATTATTTTGGATGAAATTCACTGTCTTGTCATGAATAAAATCTCAAATGAAATAAAATTCATTGAAAAAATGAACAATAATGTATACACCGTTGATCTTGACGATGTTTCATGCACTGATGTGTGTTTGGTAGCTAATAACTATGAAAATGCGTGGCTATGGCACCGAAGACTAGGTCATGCTAGTTTTGGAGTAATCTCTAAATTGTCTAGACATGATTTGGTGAATGGACTTCAAAATTAAAATTTGAAAGTGACAAAATCTGTGAGGCTTGCACAAAAGGTAAGCAAACACGCATCTCTTTCAAAAATAATAACATTGTTTCTACCGCTCGGCCTTTAGAACTGCTGCACCTTGATCTTTTTGGTCCGACTAGGACATCCAGCCTAGGAGGAAAATCTTATGGATTTGTGATTGTTAATGATTATTTCATATTCACATGGGTATTATTTCTAGCCAATAAAAGTGATGCCTTTATGGAGTTTCAAGTATTTTATAGGAAAATCTAGAATGATAAAGGATACCTCATCACCACAATTCAAAGTGATCATGGTGGTGAGTTTGAAAATCATGAATTCAGCCATTTTTGCAAGAAGAAGGGATACACACATAACTTCTCATCACCAAGGATGCCTCAACAAAATGGAGTAGTGGAGAGAAAAAATAGAACCTTGATAGACATGGCACAGACCATGTTAAGTGAGAACTCTCTAATAAAATACTTTTAGGCTGAGACGGTAAGTACAACATGTTACATCATCAACAGGGCAATGGTAAGGCCCATTTTGAAGAAAACTCCATACGACCTCTGCAAGGGTAAGAAACCAAACATTTCCTATCTTAAACCATTTGGATGCCCATGCTTCATCTTGAACAATGGTAAGTCAAACCTAGGAAAGTTTGATGAAAAGAGTGACAAAGGAATCTTCCTAGGTTATGCACTGAATTCTAGAGCTTACAGATTATTTAATAAAAGGAATTTGGTTATTGAAGAAAGTCCTCATGTTATTTTTGATGAATCTGAATTAAAACTGACAAGTCAATCTACCCTAATGTTGGATGCAGATGAAGCTCTTAGAAATCCAGCTGATGCTGGATCATCTAAAGCTAAGGATGAACGAACGGAAGGAACTTCTAGCAAAGATGAAAATGATGAAGATACTTCAATTGAAACACTTCAAGAACAACCATTGCAACACCCTGACTTGCCTAGAGCTTCAACATACTTGAAAGATCACCCCACTGAAAACATCATCGATAATGCTGAAGATGGGGTAAGAACTAGATCTTCATTCAGGCAAGTGGAAGAAGAGGATTTAATGGCCTTTATCTCACAAGAAGATCCTAAGGATATTCATGAAGCTCTTCAAAATGAATCTTGGATTCAGGCTATGCATGAAGAGCTACACCAGTTCGAAAGGAACAAAGTGTGGTCTCTCGTGCTGCGTCCCAAGAATCATCGCGTAATTGGAACCCGTTGAGTTTTCAGAAATAAACTAAATGACATGGGATTGGTTGCTAGGAACAAGGCTCGGCTTCTAGGCAAAGGGTATAGCTAGGAGATGGGCATTGATTTTGATGAGTCCTTTGCACCAGCTGCTAGATTAGAAGCAGTCTGGATTCTATTATCCTATGCTTGCTCTCTTAACTTCAGATTATTTCAGATGGATGTTAAATCTGACTTTCTTAATGGGTACATCAAAGAGGATATTTTTGTAGAACAACCTCCAGGTTTTGAAGACCCAAAACATCCATAACATGTGTACAAGCTGTAGAAGGCCTTGTAGGGATTAAAGCAAACACCAAGGGCATGGTATGAAAGGCTCACTTTATTCATAATTTAAAATGATTTCAAAAGAGGTAAGGTTGACCAAACACTCTTCACGAGAAAATCAGGTTAAAGACATATTAGTAGTTCAAGTGTATGCTGATGATATAATTTTTGAAGCTACTAACAATGCTTCATGTGATGAATTTGTAGAAGTAATGCAGGGTGAATTTTAGATGAGCTTAATGGGTGAACTTACATTCTTTCTTGGATTGCAAGTTAAACAAACACCCGAAGGAATCTTCATAAACCAAGCCAAATACACCATGGAGCTTTTGAAGAAATACGACATGAAAGATGCAAAGCCAATGTCAACTCCGATGGCCACAACCACGAAGTTAGACAAAGATGAAAAGGGTATAATAGTAGATCCTACACTGTTTCGAGGTATGATTGGATCACTACTATATCTCACAGCATGCCATCCTAACTTTCAATACAGCGTATGTCTATGTGCTTATTTTCAGTCATGTCCTAAAGAATCTCAGTTATTGGCTGTTAAACTGATTTTTCGATACTTAATTGGCACAGTAGACTTTGGCTTGTGGTTTCCCATTGGTACTTCATTTGGTTTGATTGCATATATCGATGCGGATTATGCTGGATGTATTATTGAACGTAAAAACACTAGTGGGTATTGCCAATTTCTCGGTGGGTGCCAAGTTTCATGGGCCTCCAAGAAACAACATTCAGTAGCTCTCTCAACGGCCGAGGCTGAATATGTAGCCGCCGCAAGTTGTGGAGCCCAAGTACTTTGGATCAAAAATTAATTGCTTGATTTGAATGTTGAAATTAATTGTGTTCCAATCTTGTGTGACAATACCAGTGCAATCAACTTGTCCAAAAATCTTGTACAACATTCTAGGAAAAAGCATATTGACATTCGGCATCATTTTCTGAGAGGTCATGTAGGAAAATGGGTATTTGAATTGAAATTCATTGACACACACAATCAATTACATGATATCTTCACAAAACCCCTAAACTAGGAACAATTCAGCAAAATAAGAAGAGAACTTTGCATGTGCAAGGGTGAGAGCATACATACCTAGGTTTGCACTTAGGTTAAGAGTTGCACATGTAGAAAAAATCACTTGCATAAATAGTAGATTACCATGCATATTTTGTGTGATTATTTCTAATACCTTGTGTGTATATACACCCTTGCATGCTTGAATGTAATTATACATACAGCCCTCCTTGAAATTTTTTCTATGGCCAAATATTCCTTGATTAAATAAATGTGGACCAAGATGTGACCTCGGGATCTGAGGCATTTTCTGAGGGGTAGAGTCAAAGGTTTTTTTCTCAAATTTCTCATCAGCTTTTTCTCCAAGTCATTCCCTCTAACTACACCAAGGTGATGGTTCAATCAAAAAGGAAGGTTGATGGAAATATATATATATATATATAAAGGGTTGAAGGAGTTATAAAAAAATAGAGAAATTAGGGCTAGGCCGACCATTTCGGTCGACTGCCGCCCCGAGTTCGGTCGACCAAATCTGACGAATCAGACCGGTCGAACCAGCATCTGAACCCTTTTATAAGGGGTTTTCTCACCCCATCTCCTCATTCAATCGCACTCTTTCACTCTCCAACCATCTTCCCTAACCCTAGAACACCAAAACTCCACTTCTCAGGCCCAAAAACCTTCTCTTTCTCCCACCCACACAAGATTCAGTCTTTTTGTCACCATTTCGGGATGAAACTTTCACGGCGGTTTGTGCGACCTTGAAGCCTTTCTCTAGGTTCCAGATTGTGGGGAAGCTCTTTTCACATGCCTCTAGTGTCGTTCTGTCCATTCTCATCCCAAGGGGAGAGATCAGACATTTTCAAGGGTTTCCATAGTGATTTTCAAGTCCAGGATTGCGCCTCGAAGAAGTTCTCGGTGTTCTACCGGGGGAATCCAGTGCACGGAGACGTAAGGCCCCGGCTCCTCCACCTCAGCGGCCTCCTGCACTGTTGGATCCCCTAGTTGATTTTGGGTAGTTATGTTTCAATGATGACAAATATTGTGTCTGTGTCTTTATGTGGTTACTTGAGAAAGGCAAATTGATTTCTTTGATAATTATGAAAATGGAGGTTTTTTAAGAAGCTAGTCTGATTTGGTTTCAAATATGCATCGACCTGCTTTAATATGTGCATCGACCTGCTTCAAATGTGCACCGACCTGTGTAAGCTTGTTCAATATATGCATCGACTTGCTTCCTCTATCTGCATCAACCTTGGGTCATATGCATCAACTTTCCTCTAATGCCTAAAGCATATACAAAGTGCAGGTTCATATGCTCTCAACGAATTGGGTCAAAATAATGCGTCTATTCTTGTATTCTACTCTTATTGGTTTCCCATTCCTCTGATTGAAACCAAGATTTAATAATGGTTTTAAGTCTTAGTAATGCATCTTATTTGATTGATAAAATCATGTTTACAAAATTGGGTTGAAGGTTTTACACTTGCTTTGGATTGCCCTTAACTGTCTTGGAATGAACTTGAATGTCCTGGACTGAATTTGGACTTGCTGAACTGAACCTGAATTCTTGGACTAAATGCAACTCATAGTTGGCCTGCTTTAATCATGATTGATGTGTGAGCTTATGGAGAAAATGGTTTGAAAAGCTCTAAATCACTGAATTTGTACTTGTATTTCAGTATTCTGTACTGCAGGTTGAGAGAGATAGTCTTATGTGCAGAAATGTCGTGATGTTAGTTTCTTCATATGGATTGATTTGAGATTGAAATGAATTTGAGTTCTTTGTAGTGCATGTTATTTTCTTGGCAAAATCATGTTTTCAAATGGGGTTATTGCATATTTCATGGGAATGGGCTCGTTTATACTGCATTAGGCCTTCTTCGGTTCTAGAACTGCAAGTGTCGACTCGCAGAGTCGACCCTTGTAGCCCAGCCTGCTACCTCGGTGCAGCAGGCTGCAAGTGTCGACTCTGGGAGTCGACACCTGCAGGCCTAGTGGTCGGCTTTGAAGAAGACAGAAGCCTTGGCCAAAAGTGTCGACTCTAAGAGTCGACACTTTCACCCTGGGTTCTTGTCTTTTGTTTGCTGGCAGAACACCGCGACAAAAGTGTCGACTTTAAGAGTCGACACTTGCTCTGGTGCATCCGGATCAGTTTTCCGATTTTGGTTTCGAAATCCCCATTTTGTGATCCGTTTGGCTTAGGATTTTACCATAATATCCTTAGGGTTTCTCTACATGTTTGAGTGTTGATTGGAGAGGGTTTTCTCATGGACTAACATGTCTTTCTACATTCTTTTCCTTTGGGTATATGTTGCCACAATTCCCATACGATGAAAATATCGAAAGGGCTAAAGTGTTCTATCTTTTCTTGCAGGTGAAGGAGGACGAGGTTGAGGGAGTCACACCTTGAATGAGGAGGAGGAATAAGAAGAAGAAGAGGACGCCATCCCCAAGCTACCTTGCCGATCTGAACCCTGCTGTGCTTGTGGGAGTTAAATCATTCCTTTCTGGGTGCCTCCTGCAACATTGGAACATCTTCACTCCAAGGATCAAACTCCAGCGCACTCAACCTGTTCAATCTATGGGATTCGTTGTAGGCCTAAGGGGGATTCCTTTATCTCTCATTTCTATACGTTTATATGAGCACACATTGTAGATCTTCTTATTTTTGCTGAACTCAGAATATCTGTGTTTGGTGTACAGAGCTGCATCTCTGTGTGAGGTTTTAATGCGGGGTGAGCTCCATGATTGTGTGGGTGTGTGCTGCGGTGGCAGCGTCTTGGGGCTAGGCCCTGTATGTGTGACTTGTTGTGAAATCAGCGGGCGTGTGTAGTGTTGGGGTTTGTCCCCGTGGTTGCTACATCTGTAGCGTGGTAGTGAACCCTCATCGGGTTTCGGTGAGGGGTGGACGTAGAGAGCCCGTCGTGGTCCCAAACCACCTAAAAATCTTTGTGCTCCATGTGGTTTGCCTGTGCGTTTGTCCATTTCTCATATCTCCGTTCACAGGTCTTTTTAGAGATTTTTATTCACTGCATCATTACACATCGCTACCTCTGCTATCTGTGTTTAATGAATATTATATGGTTCTTTCCGTAGGCTATTCGTGTGAGATCAGGGAGTTCGAGTGAATTTGCTCGTGTTGAGCAAAAATTTACATTTGTTACACTTCGTGTTGGTAGTTTATTTTATTTCGCTGCATAAAGTTAAAAACTACCACTGCGTTTAAAGGGGACAATTCAACCCCCCCTTCTTGTCCGTGCGGTTATCTGGGCCAACAATTGCTATCAGAGCAAGGCCTCTGATTTTATTCAATCTCACGGTTGAAGAGAAAAGGTTATTTGAATGGAAGATAGTAGTGGAATGATTCCTGAGGGACACTCTATACATAGGCCACCATTCTTTGATGGCACAAATTACCCCTATTGGAAAAATAGAATGATAGTGTTTTTGCGAGCACATGATTATAATAGCTGGAAAGTCATTAGTAAAGGTCCTCATAAATTGCCCGATGATGAGGACAGTTGGACTGAAGAGCATATTAAAAATTCATGTGTAAATTTTAGAGCTACGAATATTGTTCAGTGTGCTATACATCCAAATGAATATTCATGTGTCTCGATGTGTACTTCTACGCAGGAAATGTGGGAAAAGCTCCAACTCATTTATGAAGGAACGTCGGAGGTAAAGGAGACAAAAGCAAATTTGCTGACTCGAGACTATGAGCTGTTCGCCATGAAGCCGGAAGAAACGATATCACAAATGTTCTCAAGGTTAAGTGAGATAATGAATGGATTGAAGGCACTGGGAAAGAACTATACTAATCAGGATGTAGTGAGAAGGTGCTACATTCTCTCTCACCTCAATGGCACACGAAGGTGACGGTTATTGAGGACTCCAAGAATCTCACCACTCTCACTATGGATGAGTTAATTGGGTCTTTAATGACGTATGAGATAAACATAAAAAGGACTGAGGAGGAGAACCAGAAAAAGAAGACGATTGCCTTGAAGGTCTCTCAAGGATCGTCGGAAGAGAATGATGAAACATCAAGTCTTGACAGCAGTGAGGAGGGGCTTGTGGACCTCATTACTAGAAGAGCGAGAGACATTTTCAAGAAGACTAGAAAAGATGGCACCTCTTCTAGGAAAGGTCAGAAAAAGTCATTGGTGAGGAAAAGAGAAATTAGATGCTATGAATGCAACAAGGTCGGCCACATGAAGAATCAGTGCCCGGAGATTCAAAAGGAGATCAAGAAAGAAAAAGCAAAGAAACCCAAGGCCATGAAGGCAACATGGAGTGATAAGGACGAAAGCAAGTCCAAGTCTGATGAGGAGGATAAACTAGACGAGCTAGTCCAGAACCTATGTTTGATGGCTGATGCGGAGAACGACACTTGGGTAAATTCAGATAATGAAAACCTCACTTGTGAAGAATGGCAAATTGCTTATGCTGCAGTGTATGAAAAGTGCAAGAAGTTGAAGAATGAAAATAAAAGCTTAAAAAAGAAGTTTCATGATATTTTGCATTCTAGTTCATCTTCATGCACCAAATGTAGTCTGCTTCAGTTAGAACTTGAGAAATTGAAAGATGAAAATGAAATGTTGTTGTCCAAAGTTTTACTTTTTGAGGATGAAATTTCATGCTTAGAAACTGCAAAACAACATGCTTATGAAAATGTAAAAAGCCTGAAAACCAACAATGAAGAGTTGGTAAAGGAGTTGGATGGAAACAAAGAAAAATTAATCGATTATGAGAAATCCAAAATAGAACTAGAAACCAACTTCAATATCATGAATGACGAATTGAAGAAACTGAAAGATCTTGTTCAAAGGGAATTGAAAGGGAAACAAAAGATTGGTGAAACCAGCAATGAAAATGCTGGGAATGAGAGGAGAGATGTGGGACACTCACCCTCAAAGAAAAAGCCATTTTTGAAAAATCAATTTCAAAAATCTTATGATTCATGTCACCATTATCCTATTGACTCATGCATGAATTCATATGTTGAAAAATCATATATGCATAAGAGTCATTTCAGAAAACCAAATGGTACTTGCTTCTACTGTGGAGTATTCGGCCACTCCATGTATGTGTGCGATTTGATGAGGGCCGATAATGAGTGGTTTGAAAGGAAAAACAAAATATATTTTGCTTATGTTGGAACTAACCCCTCGGGACCCAAGATGGCTTGGGTACCCAAAACTTCGAAATGAGTGTTTACTTTGCAGGGGTGCCTTGAGGTGGAAGAAGTTGTTGAAAAATAAAGACCCTTCAAGGCTAGAAAAGTGAAGAGCTAGTCTGGTAATGGTTATCACTGCACTACTTGTTTTTGATTATGCAACTCAGGTAAGAATATGAATTTAAGAAAAATCTAATTGCCTCCAATTGTCATTTCCCCATCATGTTGATTTTGACTTTATTTAAGAGCAATGATATCATGTGAATAAATTCTGTCCTTGAATCTTTAAATTTGTTCATAGAGTCTTTCATACACACTTTTGCAACTTTCTACAAATAATAGTCTATCTTTGCATTTGCTGCATATATACTCAATCTCATGCCACATATTGAACATACTCTTGCACACTTGTGAATAGGTATAACTTTCATCATCTTTTCAGTTACCTGCATATACTCAGACATGGTTTACATTTTTGCATGTTTTAATGCTATGATTTTTTGGTATATAAAATGGCGTTTGTGGAAGAGTGGATTACGTTCACTTGGATGCACTCCCCATGCGTGAGTAGGGTTCTCGGACCTCCACCTCCGCCCCATACCAGAAATTATATTATTTGAATTATTTTCTAAAATCCTTGCTTGCTTGCATGTATATATTTCAAGAAAATCATTTCTTGAAAATCTTCTAAGACCTCACCTCCTTGTTAAATAAACATGCAGTGATTTTGATCTTTTGTGAATCGTGCCATATACAAAGGAGAAGGATTTACTTCTAATTGTGTATACATTCAGGGGGAGTTAAAACTATGTCTAGGCAAATTCATCTTCTACATACAAAGTAATTACCCACACACATTGCACAAAAATGATGCATATGACTTTATTTGATAAGGATTTCAGAAATTCTTTTTAACACTTCAAGGGAAACAAATTTCTACATGGAAATGACGAGTAATCGTGAGGAAAAAGCTATCTACCCCGCATTGCTAAATAAGTGAAATGTCAAACCAAGTAGTTGCGAATCTCCACTAAAACAAATGAGGAAACTCGCATCGAAAGGTGAAACAAAAATCCACATGCGATGAGTCCTAGTAGCCGGGAAACCCCATTGAGACACATGAGGTGACTCACGCCGAACGGTGAAATCTAATAAAATAAAAAAGAAATAGGGGCTGTGCGAAGCTACCAAAAGTTGAGGATCGAATTGAAATTGTAGAAAGGAAATAACCCTATAGTGTTTTCTAAAAATTCTGACAATATCCATATAATTTTGAAGTTCATTGCTCATTTCCACATATTTCACTTTTGGGTATCATTGTGATGGATGTGTATCTTGAATTTGTTCTTATCATGGTTTATAAACTACCTCAAGCATTGAATGCACTACGTTTTTAAATTATGCTTCATGTGACACAACTTTATTTTGAATCAACTGTTCACTACTTATTCGTTTACCCCATTGAGGGGGAGATATAAATATTTACATGTTTGCTTGACCTTCGTGCTTGCTTACTTGGTTGCTTGCATGAACAATTTCTCATTTCTGATCATACTTGTTCATAATAATTTTAATAACTCTATTGTCAATCATTTTTTGGTTGATGACAAAGGGGGAGAAAAAGTGCATGGATAGATAGCTTTTGAGTTTTGAATAGTTTGGAAGTTCATGTGCATACATTTCAATTTTAGTTCTAAATACATGTTCATAACCGTTTACATGTTCATAGTTACACACATGTTCTTAGTTTTATACCTGTTCATGGTTTTAACCCTTAAATAAATCATGTCTTGATTTTCATGCACACACATGCACATGTCGTTTTGTTAAATAAATCATATCTTGATTTTTATGCACACACATGCACATGTCATTTTGTCATCATCAAAAAGGGGGAGATTGTTGGATCCCCTAGTTGATTTTGGGTAGTTATGTTTCAATGATGACAAATCTTGTGTGTGTGTGTCTTTATGTGGTTACTTGAGAAAGGCAAATTGATTTCTTTGATAATTATGAAAATGGAGGTTTTTTAAGAAGCTAGTCTGATTTGGTTTCAAACATGCATCGACCAGCTTTAATATGTGCATCGACCTGCTTTAAATGTGCACCAACCTGTGTAAGCTTGTTCAATATATGCATCAACCTGCTTCCTCTATCTGCATCAACCTTGGGTCATATGCATCAACTTTCCTCTAATGCCTAAAGCATATACAAAGTGCAGGTTCGTATACTCTCAACGAATTGGGTCAATGGTATGCTTCTATTCTTGTATTCTGCTCTTATTGGTTTCCCATTCCTCTGATTGAAACCACGATTGAATGATGGTTTTAAGTCTTTGTAATGCATCTTATTTGATTGATAAATCATGTTTACAAAATGGGGTTGAAGGTTTTACACTTGCTTTGGACTGCCCTTAACTGTCTTGGACTGAACTTGAATGTCCTGGATTGAATTTAGACTTGCTGAACTGAACTTGAATTCTTGGACTAAATGCAACTCAAAGTTGGCCTACTTTAATCATGATTGATGTGTGAGCTTATGGAGAAAATGGTTTGAAAAGCTCTAAATCACTAAATTTGTACTTATATTTCAGTATTCTATATTGCAAGTTGAGAGAGATAGTCTTATGTGTAGAAATGTCTTGATGTTAGTTTCTTCATATGGATTGATTTGAGATTGAAATGAATTTGAGTTCTTTGTAGTGCATGTTATTTTCATGGCAAAATCATGTTTTCAAATGGGGTTATTGCATATTTAATGGGAATGGGCTTGTTTATACTGCATTAGGCCTTCTTCGATTATGGAACTGCAAGTGTCGACTCTCAGAGTCGACACTTGTAGCCCAGCCTGCTGTCTGGGTGCAGCAGGCTACAAGTGTCAACTTTGGGAGTCGACACCTTCAAGCCTAGTGGTCGGCTTTGAAGAAGACAGAAGCCTTGGCAAAAAGTGTCAACTCTAAGAGTCGACACTTTCACCCTGGGTTCTTGTCTTTTGTTTGCTGGCAGAACACCGCGACAAAAGTGTTGACTCTAAGAGTCGACACTTGCTCTGGTGCTTCCGGATCGGGTTTATAGTTTTGGTTTCGAAATCCCCATTTTGTGATCCGTTTGGCTTGGGCTTTTACCATAATATGCTTAGGGTTTCTCTACATGTTTGAGTGTTGATTGGAGAGGGTTTGCTCATGGACTAACATGTCTTTCTACATCCTTTTCCCTTAGGTATATGTAGCCGCAATTCCCATACGATGAAAATTTCGAAAGGGCTAAAGTGTTCTATCTTTTCTTGCAAGTGAAGGAGGATGAGGTTGAGGGAGTCGCACCTTGAAGGAGGAGGAGACATAAGAAGAAAAGGAGGATGCCATCCACGAGCTACCTTGCTGATCTGAACCTTACTGTGCTTGTGAGAGTTAAATCATTCCTTTCTGGGCGCCTCCTGCAACTTTGGAACGTCTCCACTCCAAGGATCAAACTCCAGCGCACTCAACCTGTTCAATCTATGGGATTCATTGCAGACTTGAGGGGGATTTCTTCATCTCTCATTTCTATATGTTTATCTGAGCATACATTGTAGATCTTCTTATTTTTGCTGAACTCGGAATATCTGTGTTTGGTGTACAGAGCTGCGTCTCCATGTGAGGTTTTAGTGTAGGGTGAGCTCCCCGAGTGCGTGGGTGTGTGCTGCGGTGGCAGCGTCTTGGGGCCAAGCCCCGTGTGTGTGACTTGTTGCCGAAGCAGTGGGTGTGTGTGGTGCTGGGGTTTGTCCCCGTGGTTGCTACATCTATCGCGTGGTAGTGAAGCCTCACCAGGTTTCGGTGAGGGGTGGACGTAGGTAGCCCATCGTGGTCCCGAACCACCTAAAAATCTCTGTGCTCCATGTGGTTTGCCTGTGCGTTTGTCCATTTCTCCTATCTCCGTTCACAGGTCTTTTTAGAGATTTTTATTCACTGCATCATTACACATCACTACCTCTGCTATCTGTGTTTAATGAATGTTCTATCGTGCTTTCCATAGGCTATTCGTGTGAGATCGGAGAGTTCGAGTGAATTTGCTCGTGTTGAGCAAAAATTTGCATTTGTTATGCTTTGTATTGGTAGTTTATTTTATTTCACTACGTAAAGTTAAAAACTACCACTACGTTTAAAGGGGACAATTCAACCCCCCCTTCTTATCCGTGCAGTTATCTGGGCCAACATGCACCTCCACGTGCATCGTGGCTGCCCCCACGGCCAAACTAGACCCCCGTCTAGTTGATTTCAACAAGGTGAATAAAGCTCTTCTAGATTTATGTGCAGTTTTTGAAATACAAGATGGTTTTCTTACTACTTCCTATTTTATTAATAAACAGAAAGTGACAGTACAGCAATAAGCGGGGCATACCCCGAAAAAAAGGGGGGGGGACTAAACCAGTCTAAGACTACCAACGGAGCATTTATCCAGCTTGGCGTTTCCCTTGCTGGAGAGGGGTAGGTTAGCCAGAGAAAAAAGGTTATTAGCCTCAGCATTACAGGCATGCGATGCTAATGAGTCGGCAACACGATTAGCTTCCCTGTAGACATGGGAGATCGAGGACTTGTTGACACTGAGATAACGCATCGCTTCCCGCCACCATCAGAGGGCGCTCCAGGACGGACAGGTGTTACTGTAGGTGGACTGGACAAGGGCAGCAGAATCCGACTGGATGCTGGAGAGGGAGATGTCATGAGCAGCAGCCTGTTGCACAACGCCCGGACCTCAGCAATGAGACTGTTGCCAATGCCATAGAAATGGGCAAAAGCCACGACCACGTTACCGTCCGAATCTCTAATGCACTTGCCCCCTCGGTAGGGGCCAGGATTTCCTTTGCAAGTGCCGTCGACATTAAGGAAGTACCCAGCGTCGGGAGGTATCCATCTGACCAGCTTGAGGGTCTTCAGTTTCAACTTTGGACGATAACCAAAGTGCGCCAAGATAGAAGCTTGATCACACGGAATCTCCTCTCTGAAGGTGACTTTATCCAGAGCCCAGCCAACTCTATTGGTAATAGCAAAAATAATGTGAGTGCAGGATATGGAGACTGACTAGAATTGCCTGGAACACCCAGCTCGCCAGATCTCCCAGAGCATGAGAAGGCAAGTGTAAATGGAGACAAAGCCAAATGGAGAGCCAATATTGCAGCGCTCCAGGAAGCTCCAGAGGCGAGTGGTCACCTGGTCATGCATCGTGACACCCGGGCAAATTAGAGGAGCAAACCAGTGCCACAATACCGTGGCGATATCGCCAGATATGAATAAATGGTTAAGGTCCTCAGCCTTCGGTTCATGGCAGCAGGAGCATTTGGATGCCATATTAATCCCACAATCAACAATGCGACTATCCACGGGGATGGCTCTATGAAGGATTTTCCAGCCAAAAAAGGACGCACAACGATAGAAAGAAGAGTGCCAAAGTTTAGAAAGTGGCAAACTGCGAATCCCCACCGGTCTCTCAAGATGATAGCCAGAATTGGTGGTGAAGACGCCAGTCGGGGTAGGGGCCCAGATGCGGGAATCTTTGAGATCATCATCAAGGGTGATATCGTTTAAAAAAAATACAAGATGGTTGGGTTGATTTTGTCACACGGTATCCTAGATATTATGTAACGACCCAAGATCTGGATACCGGGAAGACCCGATACCATTCGAATCCTGAACCGCCGCCCACAAGCCGGAGAGCTCGGAAGGGCTAAAGGGATAGGTGTGGTGTAGGTAGAAATATAAAATAAAGCAGGACAATTCAATAATTAATAGAAATAAATAAACAACTATTACAGAGTCCAGTCCTACGAAAGTACAGTCTAAGGCAAAGAACGTACCAAATGTCAAGTAAACACTCAGCCCGGCGAGCTGGCAGCTAAGAACCTCTACGCAACAACCTCGAACCTCAAGGAAGAACCGCAACACCTGAAAACCAGGGGTGAGCCTCCCATCACTGGCTTAGTAGGGTCCCGCGGAACCCCAACCGAAAACAACGGCGGTAGCGGAAAGCAATAACTACAGCCAGAACAGTAAACATAACAGCCGGTAAAACCTAGGCTCTACAGCTACTCCTACTGTACCGGAAACCAATATCCCAATCCCACAGTTGGGGGACCACCAGAACACGAACCACCATAGCCACACTACGGGGGAAAACGACCACGCTGTCGTGAACTCAACGCTGTCTAAGAGAAAGCCCTCGATGACGCTCACCGAAAACCCTAGACCTCGACATCAGGAAAACACCCAGAAACTACAAGTAAAACCATGTCTTGTAGACGTGAAACGGAACCTCGAGTCATGACAACTCACGTCAAGTGACAGGAGCACTACTCACTAGAAGCAAGGCCGGATGTGTCCATTGACGACTTAGTCCGCACCCTCAGGTGTCTCACTATGACGCCCTAGGCGGAGACAGAGACACCGTACAGTAACCAGGAAAACAAAATAAGGACTACCTGGGGTCGCGCTCATCAGCGCGGGTCCGACACTCCCAGCCACGTGTGCACACACAGACCATGTGCCCTAGGTCTGACCCTCTAGCTGGTTCTTCCCCGGAAGCCCAAACTCAGCTGTGCGTGGGGGCCCTACGGTAACCAACCTAAAAATCATCTCTCTCGGGTAAGCCGCTCCACCACTCCCGGGTGGGTCAGCACACGCGTGCCGTAAGAAGGCTGCGACTAGTGGGAGGTCACCACACGTGAACACGGAAAGTCACACACGCACCCATCGCGACTAACATGGAGTAACAGGTGGTACGAATCCGCCAGACTCTTGGACAGTCCACTAGACCTACTAAATCCAACGGTCCTTGAGTCATACGACTCGGGTCAAGACCGATGCACGTGGCAGCATAACGCCGTTTGTCCAGCCTAATCTTTAGGTCTGAAACCACAGTGGCATGATTCCCAAGGCAACTCACAAGCCGCCGAGGTAACCCCTCATCCAAGGGACACACGGAAAACTTCTAGCCCCTAGCTGGTTAACGGGACTCACAGTCCAAGGCCACACACATATGGCCCACACAGAAAATTGGAGAGACCCACGACGTGCGGGGAGGCCCACCGCACTCATACTGACTCACGATGGCTCTAGCCAATGCAACCATGAAAGCTCAGAACACTCACGGGGTCACCCGAACCCCCGAGACCCATGGCATGCTAATCAAGGTAACTCGATATCTCTGGACACCCAAAAACACGATCACGGTACCCACGGGGTGTCCGGAATACACACGGGCCAAGGAAGGCATGCCAGGCTGCCTTCCCACCCTCTGGCCCTTAAGACTGGTCGCCCACATGAACACGCACCCCACTCTGGGTGAGTTCATGATCGTGACCCCCACCATGGGCGCGATCAGAGAAGAATGCGCCCATCACGAGAGGCGCGATCCCAATTAACGCGGTGGGTCCCCCGATCGGGACAATAGCAGAACGCGATGGGGCTGGCGACCGCAACCTGGTCGTGGTTGGTATCACCACTGTGACCCTAACCGCCTTACTATTAATCTTCCTCGATGAACGTGACCCCCCGATACAACGCCTTCTTGAAGAACGCGACCACGGTGATGGTCGCGTTCTCAGTCCGCGCCCGAAAATGGGAAAAATAGTAAGAAAACCTATTCTACGCCCCAATCACCCCCAGGTGATGGGGAAAACAAGGGGAAACCCTTCTCCAGCCTCTCTAGCACCGAGAGGACCCCTTTAAACCCCAAGAATGCGATCAAAATGCAAGATCCGGTTCACACCCCAAAACATGCTCTTTTCCCTAAAATGTGAAAATAACCCCGCTCGACTCACCACGGCCTACAAAACTCATGAGAAAGGAAGTACATAGGTTAAAGATCCATCCCTCTACCTCCACCGAAGATTTGACATGCCGTGGACGCCGATCTGCGAAGAAACTACCGCATGAACGCCGCGGCACCCCGAACTCGCGGCTGAGATCGCCGCGCCTCCACTGCCTTGATCCTACACCCATCCTCACGCTCCTCGCCATCACGCCGTCCCTACCTCACCCACCATTGCCCCCGTCGGCCGCCCGGAGGAGAGGGGGAGAGAAAGAGAAGAGAGAGAGTGAGAAAGAGAAAATGAGAGAGAGAGGGGTTGGGGGGTTATTAATAGAAAAACCCAAAATTTTTAGAAGTTTAGAAAAAATATGAAAAAATTACCTCTGCAATCCTCAGAAAGAGCACAACGCGCTGGTCATGTCCCGGAGTCTGAGAATGCAACGGTTCACCCTGCACAGAGTTCCAAAGGCTCGTCAGGGAAAAACACACATAAGGCACAAAACACACTCCGGGACCCACGAAAAGGATCCGAAATATATCCGATAAAATCCGGGGCATTACATTTTACCCCAGCCTTGTCCATCAATTTTATGGAAATCTGATCGAGGGGAATGAACGTCTATATACAGTGGTTAAAGGCGTTGAGATTACAGTTACTCCGACCATATTTGAAAGATCCCTAGGAGTTTCAGCTAGGGACGTAGATATGGTATTTGGTCATGGTGCAGTTGAGGACACCTTTCTCGGCATGACTGGCTGTGAATATGTGCATGGTGTCAGCGACTTGATAACGTTAAATGTCAACTACTTTCCTCCATAGCAGCGAATCTTGCATCATATGTTTACCACCCTCATCTATCCGAAGGATGGGAACCGTAATGAAGTGACCGAAGTACACAAGTTCTATTGAGTGGTGATAGGTAGATCTAGAGGGGAGGGGTGAATAGATCAGCCCCTTTTTGCCCTTCTTTGCGGAAATAAAAACTAAGACTAACACAGAAGAAAAGGATGCAGATATTTGTTAATATCTGAGAAACTAGATGCACACAGGATGCCTGGAAACGGTCCTATCAAGTTTCTACCGTTGGAACAAGAGAGAAGATAAAACACAAGACAAGATCTTTAAGGTGGTTCAGTCTCAATCTAGAGACCTACGTCCACCCCTCACACAACACAGTGAGGCTTCACTAGTGCCAACACACAACGGTTGATTCACAGCTTCTAACTGAGAGATACACTCTCACACTCCGCTGTCACACAGCTTGTGGGATCACACCCCAAACCACACAGATAGGCAGCCACACCTTCTGTCTTCCTACACCCAAGTAGGGATCTACTGATATGAAGTTTGTTTAGAAGAAAAGCAAACTAAAGATGAAATGGCCAGATAGAGTATCGTAATGAAAGCGCTATGACAAAGAAGTCTCCTGTCTGGGAATGAGCTTGAGAGAGCCTTGGCTTTCTTCTTCTCATCGAATCTTCACAGCAGCCATGGAAGATTTCTTTTTGTCGTGAGGAAGAGACAATGTCTTCTTCTAGGTTCACTCACGCCGGCAGCATCAGGACGTAGAGTAGCTTGGATAGCAAGCTTTCTTCTTCTTCGTTTTCTCCTCAGCACTCTTCCCAGCTCACTTGCTGCTCTGCTGCTCTGTCGAACTGGAGCTCATGCTCCATATATATATTGGTGTCCTAGGGTGACACCAACGTTGTCCACTTTTCAAGCAACACCCAGAATGTCACATCTACATTATTTGATCTGCTTCCACTTGCACAATTGACTCCCTTCTTGTCAAGTCTGCAGGAATGTGGGTAGGTAGGAGACCATATCAGCAAAGGTACGATTTTCTTCAAAAAATATCTCTGCCAAAATATAGTCTTCTAACATCGACGCAATCTGACGGCTTTTTCCAGAGCAAACGGATCCTCTAGATTAAGTTCCGGATCTTGAAGTCACCTTCCGTCGGATTCAGATCCGTTCTGGTCGAACACAGTGTGTCGACACTTTCCTGGTAGTGTGTCGAGACATTCATTTGAATATCTTGGAAAATCATTCTGGTTGATCGTGGATGTGTCGACACTTTTCTCGTAGTGTGTCGAGACATCCCTTTAAAAAGCCTTGTAGACAGCTTCTGTCGGTTTCAAGCATATTCTGGTTGAACGATGATGGGTCGACACTTTACCCCCAGTGTGTCGAGACATTCCTTTGAAATCTTGAAGAACCATGGCTGATGAGTCGAGACAACACAAAACGGTGTCGAGATATGTGAGCCATGTGCAGAGTTGTTGTAAGAAGGTGTCGGGACAAGAGCACCTTGTGCAGAGATTATCACATGAATGTGTCGACACTTTTCACTCAATGTGTCGAGACATCGGTGAATCCAGATACTTAGTTAGAACGCTTCAGCTTGAATTCTTCTGGATGTGTCGAGACATGAGTTGGATGTGTCGACACATTTTGGTATGCCGGAGCTCAAATGTTGGAATTTCAACATAATCACTTATGGATGTGTCGAGACATGATTGGGCCGTGTCGAGACATCACTTAGTGAGATTCTTCTACACTTGTTTAATCAATTTATCAAACCAAATTAAGTTAGATATTTTTCAAACATCTACTAATGATTTGTGATTTGTTATCATCAAAACTAGGGGACACAACATTCTCCCCCTTTTTGATGATGACAACCATGAATCATTATGTCCAAGCATTCATATAGTAAAATAATCAAATTGGTTTGAAGAGCCATCATCTAAGCAAAAGTCATTCATTCACTCACAACCACTGAATGTTAGCATTTTTCAACAAAGAGCATTTTCAACGGCAACAAAAGGCTTGATTCATTAATCAACCATAGTTTTGTACCGATCAAGCAAGGATGCGTGTTCAAGCAGTTACACTGCAATTCTACATGCAAAAGGCTAAATGAAAAAGCTAACTATATGCCAGATGCTTGATGATGCTTGACTTCAGTACTTCTCCCCCTTTGTCATCAGCAAGGAGGGGGTGAAGGAGGAGGTTACAGTGGTGAAGGCATAGTGCTAGTGCGGGCCAGGTGTAGGACCTGTGCCTCTTGGAACTCATGTTGTAGGTGGGAGATGGTTGTCTCCAGAGAGTCAATCTTGTGATTTAACTACTCATCCCTTTGACTGATAAAATGGTGAAATTCTTGGACGTTTTCTTTGATGTCCTTGAGCCAGGTATACATCATCTCACAAATGTATTCTGTTTCAGCCCTCTGTTGGGAGCCCTGTGGTGGAAAACGAGAAGAGGTGGCTTTTGTTTGAGGAGGAGGACACCATTCATCACCTGCGTCCTGCAAGGCTGGTTGGAGTTGAGCTTTATGCAGACGTATGAGCTCCAAGATTTCACTACCAACTGTACCCAATTTCTTGTATACGCCGTCCATCTTTGCCTCAGCTTTGGTGGTGCTATTGACTGCTCTAGCTGTGTCAGTATGAATTGTGTCGGCAAGCCTGGAGGAGGCATCAAGTAGCCTATTGGTGTCAGAATACAGTTTCCCTTTCAACCTTTGGGAAGCATCCATTAAGCGAGAAGTAGTGGCATTGATGGTTCTTTCCAGATTGGAGGTGGCATCAAGAGATCTGTTGATCTCTGCGGTCACATGTGCCCGGGTGGATGTAGTTGCGCCAACAGCTTGTCCTCTGATTGAGGTTGTGGCTCCGACCACTTGTTTTGCTAGCTGAATGGAGGACTCCATCAGTTTGGCACACTTAATGTTGAGATTACCTTGATCCTCTCGGATGTCATAGGCATGCATGACCATTTCAGCAGTTTTCTCCTGGGTTTCAGTGTAGATCTCTCGTAGTCTTTTCATGATTTTTCCTGCTCATTCACACACATTTATCAAGGAGGTCATGAAGCTTTTCATCTTCTCATCTGACTTATGTTTGTCATGCACCATTGGCTGTTCTGAACTAGCTCATAATGGAGTTGTCTAGCTTCCAGTCTATCCACTTGTAGACTGATCTGACGACAGGAGGAATTCAAACTCCCAAATTGGGCAGTGAGAAATTGAATGAGGGCAGGATGAATATCCATTAAACAGCCAGTGGCACCAAATGCAGGACCTTGTGAGGTGGAGGCCTCTGCATGAAATTTAGGTGGGGCATCCCTTTCAGTGAACACTCTAGGCTCATTTTCTGGAGACAAAGGAGGTTGGATACCAAAAGCCATCATCATCCCAGGCTGGTCCATGGGATCTGCAAACTGCTGCTGCTGAGGAGCCTGCTCAAAGTGGATATCTGCATGAAATAGTTCCTCATGCTGATCTAAATGTGCTTCTGAATATGGTTGGTCCTGTGTGGGCTGACCTTGTGGAGGTTGGTCCTGTGGAAGCTGTTTTTGTGGAGCTGGCTGAACAGGAGGGTGAGGTACATGACTAGGTAGATTCCTCACCATTTTGTCACCTTCCTTCTTGAAGTGCATATAGTTTTGGATGAACATCAGGGTGTAGACATTACTCTGGGGTATAGATATGGATTTTTCCTTGTCAAGAGGGATGCCAACTTTCTGAAAGATGGCAGTAAGGTGTGCAGTATAAGGCAGGCTACGCCTATTGTAAGTGCAACTATCCATAACCTGAAGCATGATTTCTGGAAGACAAACATGGTATTTATTGAATAGATAGTAAAAAAGGAATCTCTGTGTCTCAGTAAGTCTGCTTCTACCACCCCCTCGTGGGGTAATCATCGTAGTGAAGATATGATGCAGTAGATGCTGCAGTGGGGGAAACCGATTGGTGTTGAATGATTTGACCAAAAGTTGGGTGTCATCCTGAGGATTTCTAGGCTTGCCAGTCAAGAGGGTATAAGCTGCAGACAAATCGATCTCAACCTCTGATTCTATCTCCCCATCCCGGTGTATATGTAAGGCTTTGTGAAGAAGCTTAGTTGTGAGCTTGATGGAAACCCCCTTGACTACAGTCCGAAGGACTTTCTTTTTCTCATCAAAGAATAAGTTATTGTAGAACTGCTGAACTAAAAATGGGTAGTATACCCTGTGCTCAGACAAAAACTGTTTCCAACCTTGGAACTCGAACAGCGGCATTAGCTCAGGAAAATACACAAGCATCTCTTGGTCACTAAAATCCACATACCTGGGGAAGAGTATCCGTGAGGGATCAATTTCTTCTTCCCTGGCATAGTCAGCAGTACTGGGCTTCGGGGGAGCTGATTGAACTTTGGCCTTCCCTTTTTCCTTGGCGGACAGTCGTGGCCATTTGGCCTTGGGTTGCGGCGGTGAACCCTTGTCGGTGTTGGACCCCTGAGCCTCGACAGCCCTTTTTCTGGTAGGTTCTATAGCTGGACGGTCCTCAAAACGCTTGGATCTCCCTTCAGAGGGAGCTTTCGAAGTAGCAGCCTTCTTGGAAGAAGCCGCCTCTTTCTTCTTGCCGCGGGTGACCGGTGGAGCCATGGAGAGGGGACGGAAAGGTGGAAAGGAGACGGAGAGCAACTAGGGCTAGCTGGGGAGTTGGCGCAAGAGGCAATGAAGGATGGAGCTGGGCGTCGACCTCCACGGCGTGGATGTGCAGAGTCGCCGTAACACGGGTGTGAGAGAGAGAAGTAGGGTTTGAAAATGAAAAACAAGTGAGAGATTGATTTTCACCGATGAGTTAAATGGGGAAAGTTGAGATTTTTACTTTTGAAAAAGACATCCCTGAAGTTAGAAATGGTGTATATGCCCCTATGTTAAGTTCAGATGGTTTAAGGCTTATAAGCTCATTTTTGAGTAATAAAGGTTTGAGCAAACCATTTTTGCAACAAATGATATGACTTAAACATTTGAGAAAGCAAGAGAATAGAACCAAGCCCATTTGACTTACTCATCACATTCATTTGGCATAATTGAAAAAGAAGATAAGCAAGTATTGAAGATAAACAATACCCCTTTTTGTTTTGAAGCAAGTTGTAGAGTCAACCCCAAACCATATATATTTTTTGTTTTTAAATAATAAAACAGTGCGATATAGCATTCACTTTTTGACACAAGGAAACATGTTGTTTAGATGCCAGAGTCCCTGGTTACTCAGTGTAGCTTATCTTTCTGAATTCTTTTGAACAGAGGTGACTTTCCTCATCATGACTAGATTAACCTTTCATTTCATTGATGAAGGATCTAATTTCTCTGAAGAGAGGTCATTGCTCTGAAAATATAGCAGCATGGTTTTTAGAGGCGTATTCTCTAATAGACTTCAAGATGGGAGCATGTTTAAAGACAATATATGCCAGTCATTTCAAAAGCCAAGGAGCCAAGTTGCAGTGAAGTTTCAGACGTAGGGGCAAGGGTTATTTTCAAGGACTTAAGAAATGTTTCAATCCTATTATGAATGCAAGTTTGGTAAAACTCAATGCAATGATTCACGAAAATGAGGATTATAAACAAGAGACCATTTCTTTAACATGAGTAATACAACAAGACTCACCCATGGTTGTATAGATGAATGAAAATTTTCTCAACTCCCCCTCACTTGATACTTGGTGAAAAGTGAAGGTTTAGAGGTAAGAGATTTGAGGTGGAAATGAAAGAAGCAGTGGAAAGAGGGAGTCAAGGAAACTCTCCATTTGTTCTTTAAAACCAAAGCGGCAGTGAGACAGTCTCGACACATGACTTGAAGGTGTCGATCTGAACACCAGTTTCTAAGCTGTATGTCTCGACACATATCAATGAGGTGACGACCTATTCAACAAGCATTGTTCAGCATGTCTCGACACATATCAGTACATCAAACTATTCTCTGCTAGCTTCTATGATTCTTCATTTCTGACAGACACCTGTCATCTTTTACTACCAATGTCTCTGACTTTCTTCTTTCTGATTGCCATTCAAGAAGGGTTTTACCTTTTGCTGCCATTGAGAAATGCTAGATTGGATGCTAAAGCTTTAAACATGCTTATGCACTAGAGATCAACTATGCAGATAGCAATGTGCAATACTGACTCATGGTACTTGGCGGAGGCCTGTCCTCACGCATGAGGAGAGTTTCCTGACAGGCGTAACCTGTCATTTCACTTCTCAACATTTGATATACCATGCAGTCACAACATGATGTTTAATTAAAGACATTCATAAGTACAAGCAAGCTCCCCCTGAATGTGACCATCATTCAAGGCAAGGTTCATACATCAAATGTACCAGATCTAAATCAAATTAGATATGTATGTTCCAACCAAGGTGAAGACAAGTAAGTAGATCATTAAAGAAGTAATTGATAGCTCAAACTTGAGTGGACTGAGGTCTGCACAGACCAAGCTCTCTCCTTAAAGTTGTGACCTGTCATTGCTTAAGGGTTTTGTGAAGATGTCTGTAATCTAATTTTCTGAGTCTACAAAATGGAGCTCAAAAAGATTTGTGAGAACTTCATCCCTTATAAAGTGATGCCTAATTTCAATGTCTTTAGTCCTAGAGTGCATGACTGGATTTTTTGCAAGATTGATAGCACTTGTGTTATCACACAGAATGGGTACACACCCAAGATCTATTAGATAGTCTTAGAGTTGGTGTTTGATCCACAGTACTTGGGTGCCACAACTCCCTGCAGTAACATATTCTGCTTCTGTAGTTGAGAGTGCAACCGAGTGCTGTTTCTTGGAAACCCAAGAAACCAAACACCCACTAAGAAATTGGCAATAGCCACTACAGCTCTTGCGGTCCAGTTTGCATCCTGCATAATCTACATCTGAATAAGAAATAAGTGAAAGTTCACAATATGTAGGATACCATAGTCCCAATTCTTGAGTCTAGTAAGGTATCTAAAGATACGCTTGACAGCAGTCAAGAGGGACTCTCTAGGACTAGACTGAAATCTAGCACAAAGGCAAACACTAAACTGAATGTCTGGTCTAGATGCAGTTAGATAGAGCAATGATCCAATCATACCTCTGTATCTCTTTGCATCTACAAGAATACCTTGTACATCTACATCCAGTGAAGTGGCAGTCCCCATTGGAGTTCCTAAAGGCTTACAGTTATTCAGATCAAACTTTTTCAGCAACTCCTTCACATACTTGGCTTGATTGATAAAGCAGTCTTCATTGCTTTGACTTATTTGCAAGCCAAGAAAGAATTAAAGCTCACCCATTAGGCTCATTTCAAATTCATTGGTCATGAGTTTAGCAAACTCTTCACACATTTGAGATTTAGTGGACCCAAACACTATGGCATCCACATAAATCTGAACTATCAAGATATCTTTACCTTGTTTCTTGGTGAATAGTGTCTGATCTACATTACCTCTTGAATACCCTTGTTTGGTGAGGTATGAGCTTAGTCTATCGTACCAAGCTCTAGGTGCTTGCTTCAAGCCATACAAAGCCATGTCCAACTTATAAACATGATCTTTGAAATACGTGCATTCAAAATCGGGGGGTTGCTCTACATAGACTTCTTCTTTAATAAGACCGTTAAGAAAAGCACTCTTAACATCCATTTGCTGTAGTTTGATCTTATGAGAACATGCAAATGCTAGCAAAATTCTAATGGCCTCAAGTCTAGCAACAGGAGCAAAAGATTCTTCATAATATATGCCAAATTCTTGATTATACCCTTGAGCCACCAATCTAGATTTGTTTCTTACTATCTTTCCATCTTCACTTAGCTTATTTCTGAACACCCATTTTGTTTCTATGATAGATTTTTCTTTAGGCCTTGGAACAAGATGCCATACTTTATTTCTTTCAAACTGGTTTAACTCATCATGCATGGAACTGATCCAATTTTCATCTTTTAGGGCCTCTACAACAATTTTGGGTTCAATTTGAGACACAAGAGCAAGTTGTTCAATTTCATCCATAATTTTGAAATGAGACCTATTTTTGGTTCGGTCATGCAGATTACCTAAGATGTTTTCCAACGGATGATCTTTCAACACTCTTAGATCAAGTTGAGCATTACCTTCATCTGTCTCGATGACCGGAGCATTATTTGGTTCTCCGTGGTCCTCATTTGCATGTGTCTCTTCTTGTGGAAGTTCCTCTTTTCCTCTTATGTTCAAGAATTCCCCTTCATCATCTTCCCTGCAAGAGTTGTTATGATCAATCTCATCAAAAGTGATGTGAGGGGATTCTTCTACACAAAGGGTCCTAACATTATAGACTCTATAAGCTCTAGACTTGTCAGAGTACCCAAGGAATATCCCTTCTTCACTCTTGGGCTCAAACTTGTCTAGAACTCTTTGATCATTGTTATGAAAAAAACACTTTGACCCGAACACCTTCATGTGAAAGAGAGATGGCTTTTTACCTTTCAGTAGCTCATATGGAGTCATTTTGGTGAGGGGCCTTACCATTCAGCGATTGATGATATAGCATGCAGTGTTTACCGCTTCAGCCCAAAATCTCCTTGGTAGATGCCTTTAAGCAAGCATTGTGCGTGCCATTTCTATGAGAGTTCTGTTCTTCCTCTCAACTACCCCATTTTGATCAGGAGTCTGTGGTGATGAAAACTTGTGAATGATTCCTTCAGTCCTACATAAATTTTCAAAGTCAGCATTGTCGAATTCACCACCATGATCTGAAATAATGTTAGAAATTTTAAACTTACCATCTTGCTTCACTTGCATATACAGTGCCTGAAACTCATCATAGGCATTATTTTTATGTGCAAGATAGAATACCCAAGTGAATCTAGTAAAATCATCCACCAAGACATAATCATATCTTTTACCACTTAAGCTACCTGTTTTGGTTGGACCAAACAAGTCCATATGAATTAGTTCAAGTGGTTTAGATGATGAGTTTTTAGTTCTACTTTTGAATGACTTTCTAGTCTGTTTTCCTTGAGCACATGCATCACAAGTCTTATTGTTCAGTTTGAATTTAATTTCAGGCAGACTTTTGACAATTGAATGCTTCACCAATTTATGAAGAGTGTTGTAACTAACATGTCCTAGTCTACGATGTCACAAACAGGCTAATTCAGATTTGGATGCAGTAAGATAAAGATTTATGTGAGCATGGTCATCTAAGTCAATCATGTACACGTTATTGACTCTTTTACCAGAAAACTTGGTTTCTTTAGAATTAGGTTGCAAGATCCTACATTCATTTGAGTCAAAAACAACAGTATGACCTTTATCACATAGTTGGCTAATGCTCAGTAAATTATACTTCAGACCATCAACAAGTAATACATTATCAATTGAGTTGGAGGGGTTCTTAGCAACTTTACCTGAACCAATGATTTTTCCTTTGTTGTTTCCTCCAAATGTGACATGTCCAGCTTCCTTTTCAACCAGGAGACAGAATTTGATTTTATCTCCAGTCATGTGTCTTGAGCAGCCACTGTCAAGATACCAATGGTTGTGTACAACTGCAAGACACTCTTGCACAAGGAATTAAGTGACAATGTTTGGAACCCAAGGACAGTTGGATCCCAATAGTTTCTTCATTTCTGCAGAACAGGATAAGACAGACTTCAAAATCCAAACTTTCTTAGCATCTTTACTTTGTTGGGAGTTCTATTTTTTCTTCTCTTTAGTCTTTTGGATTTTGTGAGTTTTGGAGGTGGTGGAGAAGGATTGTTAATTAGACCATCTGTTCCAATTTGTTGGTCTAGATGAGTAGGAAGTGTCATATTGCCTAGGTCGTTGGGGTTGGGTGAACCTATGACCATAGGGAGCATTATTGTTCCTTACCCATGGAGGTGTCGATCTGTAGAAGGCAAAGTCTCGACCTGTCCATTGTTCAGTCCATCTATAACTGTTTCTGGATAATGGATGTGTCGACCTCCTATATGGAAACTGTCGACCTGTTGGTGCAAACCTGGGGTTTTGTTGGGCGTTTGACCTGGTGGGTGTCGACCTATTCCATGGAGTGTCCCGACCTGTTCTAACATTGTAGCGATCTCTTCCTTTATGATGTGCAGGCTGAGGCTTGGACGGTTGTCGACTTGTTTGGGATTGTTTGTGAACATTTTTGGGTTGTTGGAAAGTTTTGTTGATTGGTTCTTCTATCTTTTCTTTTCCCTTATTTTCAACATTTTCTTGGTGTGTTGATTTGGAGGTTGATGCTTCAGAAGATGATACAAAAGTGGTGGTTTTTAGCCTAAATAATTTCTTTTTGGTGGGCTCATATCCTAGCCCTTCTCTGTTGAAGTTTATTTTGGTTCCTAGCAGGGCATTCAAGTTTTCACTCCCATCAACAAATTTTTCAAGTGAGGTTTGTTTATCTGCTAGGTCCTTTTGAAGTTTCTCATTTTCTTTCAATAGTTGAGAGTTGACCCGTTTAAAGGCTTCAACCTTTTCATTGCACAGATTGTTGTCCTTTACATAGCTTTGCATTTTTAATTTCAATTCATCAATTTCATCTCTTAGCCTTTCATTTTCATCTTCCAAATCTCTCATTTCTTTTCTTCCTTCCTCAAGATTCTCATTCATTTTTCATAGGTCTTCAATTTCAGTTTCTAAGAAGATTATCTTTTCATTGAGAGTTTTATCATGCCCACAGGATTCAACCTTCTTTTTTAAGATTTTGTTTTTTTTTTCTGTATACTTCGTATATATCCATCAGTTCAAAGTAAGCTTCTTCCCAATCATCAGTGGAGAAATGTTCGAAGCGAGAGCTCACCTCGCTGTCATTTTCTCCTTTGGCCATTAGGCAGAGATCATCTTTTTCCTCTTCAGAGGAGTTGTCTTCAATTTCTTCTTCTTCATCATCACTCCAAGTGCACACCATGGCCTGCTTCTTCTTGCTCTTCCACCTGGGCATAGCTTTCTTAGCTCCTTCAGGACATTCAGACTTGATGTGTCCTGGTTTCCTGTAAGAGTAACATACAAGCTTTTCAGACTTTTTAGCATTTTCAGGTCTTGGCTTGAAACCTCTTCTTACCTGGGGCTTCTTCTTAGTAAAGCCTGTACCTTCCATTCTTAAAAACTTTCTAAACTTTCTTGTCAATAGGGCAACTTCATCTTCTTCAGTGTTGCTGCTTGAAGGCTCTTCATCATCAGATAGGTCCTTGGTGCTTGGTCCAGCTTTAAGAGCCAAAGGCTTCTTTTTACTTACTTCAGCTTCTTTGTTTTTCAGATTCATCTCATAGGTCATCAGGGACCCTATGAGTTCTTCTACTTTGATGGTGGTTAGGTCTTTTGACTCTTCAACCACGGTGGCCTTTGTATGCCAGATAGGAGTTGGTGATCTGAGTATCTTTCTTACTATCTCCTGCTCAGTGTATGTCTTACCTAGCTCAGTCAAGCCATTAGTGAGCGAGGTTAGCCTAGCATACATGTCGAAATGGACTCATCAGATTTCATTCTAAACTTCTCATATTCAGATACCAACATATTAGCTTTGGTTGCACGTACCTACTGTGTCCCTTCATATATTACCTCAAGGCAATCCCACACTTCTTTTGCAGTTTTGCAAGTTGACACCCTTGAGTATTCAGTTGGATGAAAGGAGCACTGCATGATATGCTTGGCCCCCTAGTTCTTAGTTGATTGTCTGATTTTTTCTTTAGTCCATGTATCTTCTTCCGGAGGCAGCTCAAATGGTCCCTTGCTGATCACGTGCCAAACTTCATGATCCTGGGCTCTAATGAAGACCTGCATGCGGTTTTTCCAGTAAGGATAATTTGTCCCAGTGAAAAAGGGAGGTATATTTACATAATGTCTTTCAACCATAGGACCTTTAGAAGCCATATCACCAGTTCACTCAATGTCGTTAGACCACATTCAGAGAGACTAGCTCTGATAGCACATGTTCAGTGGTGATAGGCAGATCTAGAGGGGAGGGGTGAATAGATCAGCCCCTTTTTGCCCTTCTTTGCGGAAATAAAAACTAAGACTAACACAAAAGAGATGGATGCAGATATTTATTAATATCTGAGAAACTAGATGCACACAGGATGCCTAGAAACGGTCCTATTAAGCTTCTACCATTGGAACAAGAGAGAAGACAAACCACAAGATAAGATCTTTAAGGTGGTTCAGTCTCAATCTAGAGACCTATGTCCACACCTCATACAACACAGTGAGGCTTCACTAGTGCCAACACACAACGGCTGATTCACAGCTTCTAACTGAGAGATACACTCTCACACTCCGCTGTCACACAGCTTGTGGGATCACACCCCAAACCATACAGATAGGTAGCCACACCTTCTGTCTTCCTACACCCAGGTAGGGATCTAATGATATGAAATTTGTTTAGAAGAAAAGCAAACTAAAGATGAAATGGCCAGATAGAGTATCGTAATGAAAGCGCTATGACAAAGAAGTCTCCTGTCTGGGAATGAGCTTGAGAGAGCCTTGGCTTTCTTCTTCTTTTCGAATCTTTACAGCAGCCATGGAAGATTTCTTTTGTCATGAGGAAGAGACAATGTCTTCTTCTAGGTTCACTCATGCCGGCAGCATCAGGACGAAGAGTAGCTTGGACAGCAAGCTTTCTTCTTCTTCATTTCCTCCTCAGCACTCTTCTCAGCTCACTTGCTGCTCTGCTGCTCTGTCGAACGGGAGCTCATGCTCCATATATATATTGGTGTCCTAGGGCGACACCAACGTTGTCCACTTTTCAAGCAACACCCAGAATGTCACATCCACATTGTTTGATCTACTTCCACTTGCACAATTGACTCCCTTCTTGTCAAGTCTACAGGAATGTGAGTAGGTAGGAGACCATATCAGTAAAGGTACTATTTTCTTTAGAAAATATCTCTGCCAAAACACAGTCTTCTGACACCGACGCAATCTGACGGCTTTTTCCAGAGCAAACGGATCCTCTGGATTAAGTTTCGGATCTTGAAGTCAGCTTCCGTCAGATTCAGATCCGTTCTGGTCGAACACAGTGTGTCGACACTTTCCTAGTAGTGTGTCGAGACATTCATTTGAATATCTTGGAGAATCGTTCTGGTTGATCGTGGATGTGTCGACACTTTTCTGGCAGTTTGTCGAGACATCCCTTTAAAAAGCCTTGTAGATAGCTTCTGCCGGTTTCAAGCATGTTCTGGTTGAATGATGATGTGTCGACACTTTACCCCCAATGTGTCGAGACATCCCTTTGAAATCTTAAGAACCATGGCTGATGAGTCGAGACTACACCAAACGGTGTCGAGACATGTGAGCCATGTGTAGAGTTGTTGTAAGAAGGTGTCAGGACAAGAGCGCCTTGTGCAGAGATTATCACACGAATGTGTCGACACTTTTCACTTAGTGTGTCGAGACATCGGTGAATCCAGATACTTAGTTAGAATGCTTTAGCTTGCATTCTTCTGGATGTGTCGAGACATGAGTTGGATGTGTCGACATATTTTGGTATGCCATAGCTCAAATGTTGGAATTTCAACATAATCACTTCTGGATGTGTCGAGACATGATTGGGCCGTGTCGAGACATCACTTAGTGAGATTCTTCTGCACTTGTTTAATCAATATATCAAACCAAATTAAGTTAGATATTTTTCAAACATCTACTAATGATTTGTGATTTGTTATCATCAAAACCAGGGGACACAACAAGTTCTTATTCTATTATGTTATTAATGGGATGTTAGTCAATATGGGTCAACTCATGTCAGACTTGATTGGGTCATGCCATACCCAAATGAGTATACCATTGCCATATCCTTCACAGTTGACTAGCATATTCATTTAGGCTGGGATTAATCTGGCCGATGAGATGTTTATTCAAGTAAGACAGGATGATATCTATAATAAACACAAGATCTTCACATATTTTGGTTACTATTGGGGTCCAGATGGTGAGTTATGTAGAAATGTGCCAGTCTATGGAGATGAATCTGAAGATGACGAAGATGAAGAGCAACAGTAGCAGTAGGGTCAAGGGGAAGCCCCACTTCCAGTTCAGGCGGAGGACCCTCCTCCTCCACCTTCTCCTCCACATGTAGATCTGGAGATGCCTCCCCCACCTTAGTTCTTTCACGGGGAGTCCTCTACTTAGGGTGCTAGACAGCCTTCTTGGGTGAATTGTGAGCCTTTTGATAGGCATTTTTTTGGACTAGTAACTCGTGTGGATACTTTTGGGGAGCAACTCTCTAACTTTGGGAGTAACATTGACACCATGGGAAATATGCTTGACACAATGTCTGACCGAATTGATTCCTTCCCCACAGTTTTGGATACCTTGTCCACTCAAATGACCACCCTGTCCACTCACATGACCACCCTCACCACAAGCCATGAAGACTCCCGCCAGGCCTTTCACATCATGAACCACACTCTTCTTGACATGCAGCGCCGTGACCTAGCCCGTGATAACACCATTGCCAATATTCAGTACCGCCTTCAGTATCAAGACAACACTCTTGAGGATATCCGACGTCGCCTCCTAAAGATCAGCCTCCTATAGATGGTAGTTGAGGATCTTTTATTTCCTACCTTTAGTGTTTTGTCCTTGGGTCTTGTATCTCATTAGGTCTACTTTTCTTATATCCCATCCCCTCTTTTGATGATGCCAAAGGGGGAGAAGTAGTTAGTGCAGGTTTATATAGCTTATACACGTGTGTCCTTATGTTTGTATGAATGTTTACAATCTGCATTTGTGAGACATTACATTTTGTTTGAGTCAGTTTTGCATTTGCATTTGTCATATGTCTAGTAGATGTCTTACATTCTCAAGTGTCACGTCCCGAGCGTGGAAGATACCCGGATGCGTGACGCGTCTATATAGATCGTGTCATTCACGTAAAATCAGAGTGCGCATAGTACTCGGTAATTTATCACTAACTTAGATTTTGACATATTATCCGTAGTCCAAGATGACAATCATTCAACCAGAATATCCCAAATTGATTCGTAATGCTACATAATTTGGCATAATCCAATCCAACTTAATCATAACTGACCGAAATCGTATCATAGATCACAAGCCTTAATAATAACTAGAAATACACAACGTAGGACCTAAAATACATAAGGCAAGACTAGCTGACGGTACACCAACTCTAGCACTCATCACTCGGTATCCGTCCCATCCGGGTGGTGGTCGCTATCCAAGTTTCCTGAAAAATGTTAAAATTGTAACTTATGAGAGAATCGCTCAGTGGGATTTATATCTCAAGTTCTAACAATCTTTATGTTAATTACAAGTTCATGCAGTATAATGATGCATGTTGGATTGAGCAGGAATATCAAGAACTGTATCAAAAGAATATCACATGAATTTCAATAAGATGTATCAATAAGGAACTAGCAAGTAATTACCAAATAATTGCACGAGTCTTTCCAAGAAATGATAATCAATATTCAAGCAAGTCTTTTCAAGAAGGTAATAATCAATGATCAAGCGAGTAATACAATAACAAGTAGCGCAATGGAATTGACTATTTCATTCATTTCATTCAAGCAAGTAATTGCCCTTTTTCTGGTCAAGCAATTTATGTCAAGCAAGTCAAGCATGTCATGAGAGAGTGAGTGGGAATGTCTCAAGTCAAGTCAAGCAAGCAAGTACTTCAATGTAATGTCAAATACTGTGGTCAATAAACTCCCATGGGAACAATTACCTTCGGGTGCTCCTCCCAGACCAGACCGGGTCCTATATGCACAGCATTTCATGTATACTTTTTGACATCCACTCTCATTTATATAGATAATATAGAATTTCAAGAAGTTTATACATTGTAGGAACATAAGGTAGATTTCCAGGAATAGAGTTCAAGGACATATCACATGTAAATGATGAATTATGACTAATCCACTTGAAATGCATGACACATAGACAAATCAGGATTAAGGGGATGGCCAGGAATCATTGGGTAAGGGCTGGACAGAAGCCAAAAATTTCAGATTGCAAGGAAATGGTGCCCTTGCAGAGGGTCACTATTTCAGTAAATAGAGTCTTCTCAGGGAGTCTCTATTTCGATGCTGAAATAGAGTCTTCCCAGAGGGTCTCTATTTCAGAAAATAGGGACTTCTCAGAGAGTCTCTATTTCAATGCTGAAATAGAGTCTTCCCGGAGGGTCTCTATTTCAGAAAATAGAGACTTCTCAGAGAGTCTTTATTTTAATGTTGAAATAGAGTCTTCCCGGAGGGTCTCTATTTCAGAAAATAGAGACTTCTCAGGGAGTCTCTATTTCAGAAAATAGAGACTTCTCAGGGAGTCTCTATTTCGGAGTGTTAATAATAACTGTGTATTTAATAGGATAATAGGTTTACACGTTTTGTAACAGGTAACAGGCTTTGTGATTAACAGACTATAAAATTAAGAAATCTTAACGACGGCTATGTGATTAACAAAGTTTGACAAGATATGTAATTACCAGGATTTGTAATTAACAGGTTTATCAGGCTATAGGATTTTTGCAGGCTTAACAAGGTATGCAATTTACAGGTTAACAGGTAACAGGTTTAACAAGTTTAACAGGTTTAACAGACTAATCAGCGGAGTTTAACAGGTAACAGGTTTAATAGGCTAATCACATGATCAGCGGGGTATTAACTCGCAGAAGGAAATGGCACCCTGGCCAGGGGCGCACCATGGAAATGGCGCCCTGGTCAGGGGCGCCCTTCCCCTGGGTGCCCACCAGACTCAATTCACTATTCATCGAATGAATTTGCACGGAATCCGGAAATGAGGACATGGTCAGATAAAGAAAAATCTCAGGATTTCAAAACCATACTCCATAGAGAAATATTAGGGTCTAAGGTCAAGGATATAGATTTTTAAACACTAGATCAATTTTATAAATCTGGAACAGGACAGGAAAATGGCGCCCACAAGGGTGCCATGACTTATGAATGGGGCGCCCTCCCAGAGGGGTGCCATTCACACATTTTTTTTTTTATTGTTATTATTTTTTTTGTAAATGGTGCCTGGGGTGATGCCTCCCTTCAGAGAATGGCGCCCAAGTGAAGGGCGCCCTTCTCTCAGGGCTGTTTTGTGACACAAAACATTGTTCATCATTAAAAGTTTCAGTAATTCAGGATCTAAGGACATGGTTAAATAGAGAAAAATCTGAGGTTTCTAGAATCATGCTCATGCAGAAGTTTCTTGACTTGGTTATATGGATATAAATTCCTGAAACATGGTGGCTACTAATTACGTGATTATACTGTTCATGATTGTAACATGTTCATAGAATCATGAAGTAGACATATAGATAGACATGGAAAAATAGCAGAATTGCAAGGTCATGCTCATGCAACAATTTTTGAGTTTAATTTCATAGATATAAATTTTTAAACATGGATCAATTTACAAGAAGTTGGGGTAGTGACAATTATACTAAACCGTATGGTGTACACGGGTACTTGGCGGAGGTGGGATCATAGATCTACTCACATAATGGTTAGTGTTTCAGATAGGCGTAGCCTAACCTTCCCACTAAACCTTTTGATATACCCCTGGCTTAGATGACAAGATTGTGACTATGAAAGGTTTAACTATCATGCATGTTAACCTATATTAACTACTAGTTAAGCCAGATCTTGAGAACACCTACCTTTTGATGTGGTTAACTGGTTTGACCGTGGAATCCTAGCCCTTCACGTCCTCTGCAGCCAAGCTCCCAGCCGCAGGATGTGGTATGTAACCTGCACGTGAAGAGAAAATGTTAAGCTCTCTCTTCTGCAGGTGTAGAAGAGAAAGATATAGCAACCTTCTCTTTTGTGGCAGGAAATGGCAGAGGAATGGCAGGTTGGCAGTAAGGCCTTCTTCGTTGGATGGAGGGAGTTGTTTATAGGGAATAATCTCTATGTGGGAAACCAGATCTGAAGCCTTGCTGTATATGTTCCCTCATGGGTCTATTGCCAGCAAACGTAGGTTGTTATTGTTTACACGTTGCTAGCAAGGAAATGGCGACTCCCCATGTAGTCTCTGTTTAGGGAAATAACACCCACGCAGATGGGCATTACATCCTTTGGGCCTTACATATATATATTGTACATATATTTATTTAATTCACCAAAAAGGAAATGGCGCCTTGGGTTATGGCACCCCATTGGGAATAGCGCCCAGGTCAGGGGCGCTATTTCCTTTGGCTGGAAAAACCCTACCACCATCCTCGTCATGTCTGGGTCATGTCTTTAAGAGATGCATGTTTACATAGCTAATTCGTTAGTGGATTAGGTTGGTGGCATATATTGGTGGGGTATTCGAAAGAGATATGTGTGTTGGTGTGCATACGGTTGGTTGGTTGGTGGACCTGTGGGAAATAGCGCCCTTATACAAGGGCTTCATTTAGGTGAATGGCGCCCTAGCAAGGGGGCGCCCTTCTCCCTTGTGCTTGGAAAAAGGTAACCTCTGTACGTGGGGTTTATATGATGTAAATGGGTGCATATTATATAGTGGCCCTCAATAGGCATTCTACCTTTTTAGTTGACCTTCCCATAAAGTTATTAAGGTTTTATTTATTTGGGGGAAAAGGTCTAATTCTTTATCATTTTTATTCAGGGTGCTACATCAAGCATCAATGTACTTTGTACTGAACTAATGAAATGAAACGATTAAATGAATGCAATTTGTTTTGGAAATTACATGTTGGTTCTTTTCTCTCATTTCCTCTCTATTTGGCAAAAAAGAATTGCATGGCTTGCGTTGTTTTGGCTTAATGAAATGATTACTGGATTGATTGCCTTGCGGATTGTTGGCTTTGCCTATCCTCCAATTGGTTCTATGTATACCAAATGGTGTCAGATGAAAGACATGCGAGCCCGTCTGAAATCCTTCACTATGCGTGAGTGTAAACTCTGCCTCGTACAAGAATCATGTGGGACATTGCACGGATACAATGCGTTGTTTTTCGTTCCAAATTTGCTTAAAGGCACGCCAATGCACTTAATAATCTAGAGTTTTGTCATCATCAAAAAGGGGGAGATTTTTGAGTCTCTCTAGGTGATTTTGATGATAACAAAACCCTGGAATGGCAAACAGTTTGATAACATTCATAATTGCAGAAGTAAGAGCACATGTAGGCTCACAAAGCCATTTTCATCATATGCTAATGCTCAAACTTATCTTGCTTCAAAAATGCCCAGATTAAGTCAAACAAAACTCAAATTGAATGGAACAAAATGTGGACACAAAGTCTTTTGTATGAGGATATGATTTATGGGCTAACAATGTTATTTTTGCGGGTTTTACTGGTTTCAGTCGACCTATCCTTCCAGCACTCAGAACTCTGTAAATTTATAGAGTTCGGTCGACCGATGGCCCAGGACCGGTCGACCGATTCTACAAGCGCTGAAAGTTACATATCCTGTCATAGTTAGGTCGACCGACCAACTTGCATTGGTCGACCAAACCCTTCGAAGCCACTATTTTTGACTTTATTTTCTTCACGAGGGAAAAGCATCTATTTAGGATTTTTTAATCCCAAAAGTCTCCATACATGCCTGAAATTGTGGATCTGTATCTTGGCATATCCCTTGACCATTCAAGTGTTATAAAAACATCTCTTTGGGGTAAGAAACCCTAATCACTAAAGGGAGATCAAGGAGGCTACTAAGGGGAGAAAGAAGGATGCTACAACACCTCCGTGAACAGTATTCCGTCCAGAGATTCTTCATCCAACTCCAAGCTTTTCAAGATCAATCTGAAGCCAATCAACCCAAAATCAAGTGGAGATTCAAGTTTCATCCAAAATCTGCATCACCTACTTAGGGGGAGCTTAAATCAGAGTTTTTCTTTTCTATTTCTTCTTCCAAATTCCTTGAGCTTCAAGTGTGTGCTTTTGTAACCTTTAAACATTTGTGTGTGTGTGTGGATCTACCCAGATCTGTGTGTGTGTGTCTTGTTTCCTTCAGATTCGTGTGTGTTTCGGTGTGCTTGCACCTTCGTGGGAGTTCCTATCTCGTTACGAGTGTGTGTGTGTTCTGATCTTGTAGTCCTTTACAAGATAGTGTGTGAATCCTCACAGTTTATGAGGGGTGGACGTAGGTTGCCATTGTTGCATCCAAACCACCTAAAATCTCTCTCTCTCTTCTGTGGTTTGATCCTTCTCTTCTACTCCTATTCTATGCTAGCACTCTCGTATATTATCTATATTGATTTCTTCGTTCAGATCTAGCTTAATTGATCATTTTCATATTAGATCTTTTGTATATCAAAAAGTGGGTTTAGATTGACAAGGATAATCTTGTCAGGACAATAACACCTTGCGTGAGTAGGATCTTCGGATTCACACCTCCGCCTAGTACCAAAGAACCATCGTGGTGATTGGTTTTGATAGATCTACTTTGTTTTGTAATAGATATGAACTTCTTAGTTGCTATTTCATCACACTTGTTTAAATCGGCTAAAGTTTTCTAAAAATTTGTAATCACTCAATTCACCCCCCTCTTGGGTGTCATTGATCGCGGGACTTCATTCTCATGAGATTTCTCAGGGGTAGTCTTGCCTTGCTTTCTGGTTTGTCCTACCTTTTCTTTTCCCTTATTTTTCATGTTGGATTGTTCTGTGAATTTTTGAGTATTTTTATCTTTTCCATTTTCTTTTGAACAATTCATCTTTATTAAGGGATTGAATTTTGCATTTCCTTTTTCAGAAACAAATGTGACCGTTTTAACATCAAAAGCCTTTTTGTTGGTAGGATTGAAACCCAACCTTCTTTCCTAAAATTTATTTTTGTCCCTAGAATGGCATTCAAATTTTCTTTCCCTTGAGTCATGGATTCTAGTGAGTTTTGTTTATCATCAGCTTCTTTCTGCAATCTTTCTAAATTTCTTTTCAACTTTTCATTAACACCTTTGAAAGCTTCATATTTTTCAATAGCACTTTTATTTTCTTCTTCATATTTTTGCATCTTTAGTTTCAATCCATCAATGACATCTTTCAGATTTTTATTTTCACATCTCAATTCATTGATCGTAGCTTTATCTTGTTCAGATTCAGTTAGAGATTTTCTTAGTTCAGAAATTTCATCCTCTAAGCATGCAATCTTTTCATTCAAAGAATTATCATGCATAATAGAATTTATCTTTTTCTTTAATTGTTTGTTTTCTCTACGTACAAGATCATATTTATCTAAGATTTCAGCATAGGCATCTTCCCAGTCACTATTAGAATAATTTTCAAATGGGGAAGTTACCTCTTATTCTTCTCTTTCTTCTTCTTCCTTTCTGTCCACCAGGCACCACTTGTCATCATTTTCTTCTTCAGATGTGCTTCCTTCATCTTCATCCTCTTCTTCATCACTCCATGTGCTTATCATGGCTTTAGGCTTTTTACCCTTCCACCTAGGTTGCTTCATCTTCTGAATTTTTGGACATTCAATTCTCACATGTCCAGACTTCCTGCAATTATAGCATACAACTTTGTCAGATTTTTTCAAATAATCAGACTTAACTTTAGAATTTCTCTTACTAGTATAAGACTTCTTTATGAAAATATTACATTCTTATTTCAGAAATTTTTTAAACTTTCTAGTCAACATAGCAAATTCACATGAGTCTTCCTCTAAGCTAGATGACTCACTTTCACTCGATGATTGTTTACAGCTGGAACTTACTTTAAGAGCGATAGACTTCTTCCTCTTCTCAGGGTCTTCGGTTCTCTTCAGGTTCAACTCATAGGTCATCAAAGAACCAATGAGCTCATCAACTGTAGTGGTGGCTAGACTCCTGGATTCCTCCACCTCGGTGGCCTTGGTGTGCCAAATCAGAGTTAATGACCTAAGAATATTTTTGACCAGCTCATATTCACTATAAACTTTACCTAAACTCTTTAGGCTATTAGTGAGCTGAGTCAACCTAGCATACATCTCAGGTATGCTTTCATCATATTTCATTTTAAATGTCTCATATTCAGAAATCAGCATATTAACTTTTGATTCTCTTACCTCCGATGTTCCCTCATAGATTACTTGTAGTCGATCCCACATCTCCTTAGCTGAAGAGCAAGATAAGATCCTAGAGAACTCAGTAGGATGCAGAGCACACTGCATGATATTCATTGCGCTCAAATTTAGGTTAGATCTCTGGATCTATTCTCGAGTGCAGTTATCTTCATCTTCAGGGAGCTAGAATGGACCTCGACTGACTACTTTCCATATCTCATGATCTGAGCTCTTAAAAACACTGACATATGATTTTTCCAATATGCATAGTCAGTTCCAGTGAATAATGGTGGCTTGTTAACATCATGTCCTTCATCTATGTATCCTCTAATCTCCATTTCACTACATCTCTTTGAGATGTTAAGCCCTTACTGGAGAGTTAGGCTCTGATACCACGTGTAGGTTCAGTGAGATAGATGATCTAGAAGGGGGGTGAATAGATCCTCCCCAAAATTAGCTCTAGTGCAATAATATGAATATGCAGAATTAAGAACTACTGCTATAGAATTACTAATTTGATCCTAACGGATTAACTAGCGGAGAAGACACAAGAATACGATCAATCAAACACTAGAGACGAGGTTTTTAAGGTGGGTTGGTCTCTGCTCAGAGACCTACGTCCACCCCTCACTCAAATTGAGTGAGGCTTATGGTAAAACACAGCTTAACTTCGCTGATTACACAGCTTACATCGTTGATTACACAGCTTACACTCTACGGACTAACATCTTGAAAACACACAAATCTAGCAACTCACACTAGATTGAGATCCACTGACCAACAGCTTGATGACGCTGTCACAGAGCTTGAGAAAATAGAGTTTTCAAATAAAAATGAAAATACTAAAAATAATAGGATACAGTTCTAGTTCAGAATTCCCCCAATGTGTATGAAGTCGATCTGCAGGTGAGTCTCCCTTTAGCTTCAGAATTCCTCACAATCCGATGGATCTGGAACTTCAAGCTTCAGATCCGGAGTTAGTCAGATGATCATGATGTTGTGCTTTTAATCCTGCTCAGGCTTGTTCTCGAATTCAGCTCTATCAGACCCTCCTTACTCTAGCTCGAATTCTCCTTTCTCTTCCCGCCTGTTACTCAACTCTTCTCTCTATGTTTTTCTCTAAGTTTTTCCATCCACTTGTTCGAAGGATGAAGCCGTGTATTTATAAAGCATAGATTTGAATTTTTTAGAAATAATTCAAATCTTCATCTTAATTCTAATCGATCCACGTGTAAAGAAGGGAGTAGAAGTCCTTTTGAAAGTTGCCATGTGGCCATGGGTGGTCTACCAGTCATCTGCCTTCGAGCACATGTGTGAATATTACATTACTCACGAGACTGGCTATTTTTCAGGCTTAGCAACTTATTATTCACCCTTATCTACTATTTGTCTCCTTTAGACACCTATTTGTCACCCTTATTCTTGAAGAGCCGTTGCCTGTCTTTCTTTCACCTTCTTCATGCTTCTCAGCCTCAACTCCCATTTATCAGTGTTACCCATCTATTTGTCACTTTATTTTGTATTTGAAAGTCTTAGACATATATTTGTCACCCTTATCTCCTATAGGCCGTCGCCTTTTAACAAGTGTTACCATAGGATGTTTTGCATGTCATTTGCTGCCGTTCAACACCATTAGTCACCTCAGAATGACTTCATTTCACCTTTGAAGCTTGGAAGAATGCTCTCTTGTGAATCTACTACCAGATCATCTCCCCTTATTATCTTTTCTTCTCTTCCCGTGCTGGAACGAGCTTCATGAAACTCCCAGAGTTACTTCTACTAGAACCCATCACCGTCAGATCCCTTTTGAACTAAGAATAAAATTCTTCCTTTGATCTTGAAGAGATTTATCAGTGTCGTCCAAAGCTTAATGATGCTCTAAATCTGAAATTATAGGGTTTAAAAACCCATAAAAGCTGTTTCCAACGAAGACGCTTGATCGTTCTTCATGTTTCAATGCTATCGAACATTTGTCACCGTTAGGAAGTTATTTTTCACTACTATCGGCCATTTGTCAACTCTAACGAGCTATTTGTCACCTTTATTTGTCTTTAGCTATCACCTTTAACTTTCATTTCCTTTGTTATCTTCATTGTAACTGGACTCGACTCCTGGGGTCGACTCTGCTTCTGTCACGCCCCGAGAGCGGAAGATACCCGGAGATGCGTGACGAGTTTATATCAATCATGTCAATCAGAGTAGTAGTGTATTCGACACCAAAACAGAGATGCGTAAAAGTAAAGATAACCCAATCCTTTATTTCATAATGGATAGACTATTATAAATCCAATACTCTATTTAATTAAAAAAAAGAAAAGTACATAGTTGACTCAAGAAAATAGGAAAAAAGACTAGATGACACTTGGAAAAGCTCTAGCTCTTTCACTCTCGACTTTCCCCATCAGTTTGACCTTCTTCGTCGGACTTACCTGAAAAGTAAGGGACAAACACGGAGTGAGCGAACGCTCAGTAGGAAATTATATCTCAAGCGCTAGCAAGGGGTTTAAATAATTACATCTTTCATGTATGTACTATAGCTATGCATGCTCGTATAAAACGACAAGGTAGAAAGAGAATTTATCAATAAGACGGCAAGATGAACTAGTCATGAGCTCTCAAGAAAAGATAACAAGATATTCAAGCAAGTACTTTTTAGCAAGTCATGTCAAGAACTTTGGCTATCAGGTATCAAGCAAGCAAGTAATTATCATTTTTCGGGTCACGCAATTCATGTCATGTCAAGTACGAGTCAAGTACAAGATTTGTGTGGAATGTCCAATCAAGCTAGTCATGCACTCGGTATAATGCCAGATACCTTATCATTCAACTCCCATGGGCACAAGTACTTTCGGGTGCTCCTCCCAGGACCAGATCGGGCCCTATATGCGTAGGCATTTATCATGTATTTTGACATCCACTCTTGTATATATATATATAGCCAATATGGAATTTCAACAATTTAAGCTTGTAGACACGTAGGATAACTTTGAGAGAATGGAGTCCAAAACTACGATATTGGACATAGATAGGCGATAACAACGGTACAATCACGATGAACGATGAAACTAGGTGGAATTAGGTTCCCTTAACTCGGGTACCATGACAATTGAGGTCCACATGAACAGTATATCAAAGGTAAGATACCCTCATTCTTATCATATAATTGAGGTTTACAAGAACATCATTAAATGACATGATGTCATCATCCCATTAAGATTTCTCATGATATACTCTTTGCATATCATAAGGGCCGGTATACCATGTTTCTTGAGAGTGACATGACATTCAATAGTGCAATGGGTTTTTAGGGTACAACCAGCTCAGTCGACCTTGAGGGAATCCAAGGTACGAGGAGTCTTACGGAGGTCTCTATGACTAACTCGCTAGTCCAAAGGAACAGAATGTCCAATGGAGAGCTTGTATGTCAATGAGAATTGAGGGTGATCGATAAAACATCATGAAACGTGGGACTATACTCACGGAGTGGAGATATAGTGCCGATATACATATATATAGATATACTGAAACCATCGGTTATCAGAAATAGGTAAAAACATTTTTACAGGAAAATAACGACTTAAGTAAAGTCACTACTCAAGTAATTAACGCCTTAGATAAGGACGTTTATCTATTTTTCCTATTTTGCAGGAATTTCAATAATTCAGTATTTTACCAAAAACGCGCCTTGGTGAAGGGCGTTTATTTACAATTTGACGACATAATCAGTGGTCGTTCATTCTTTATTTCTATTTTTGCAGAATATATATATTTTCAGAATTTTATCAAAAACACGCCCTGGACAGGGGCGTTACTTTTCAATTCACGTCCTGCACAGGGGCGTTAGTCAAGTGAGAGACGACCTATACAGGGTCGTGAATTCAAGAAATTTCAGGAATTGACATGAACGGCAAGACTTTTACGATAATTAAATGTACAGGGGAACAATTATATGGTCATGACAGAAAATATAGCAGGATTTCACAGGTAGAGTCATGCAATATATTAGATTCAAGATTTCATATATATATCTAATTTTAAACGTGGGTTTTTACTATATTCATGAAATTAACGCCTGTGTACAGGGCGTCAAATCTGAAATTGACGACCTTGTCAGGGTCGTTTATTTAAATAGCGCCCTGGTCTGGGTCGCGTATAAAATTAGCGCCCGTGGAAAGGGCGTTTCTTTCCAACAATAGAAGCATTTAAAACTTGCGAAAACTATATGCATGAACTAATGTATATGGTTTAACATTTATTGTGGTGATTTGGGCTACAGTGCTTGAGAAAACCTACCTTTATGATGATGAACTGGAGAACTGATGAAGACACGGTACTCTGTTATCGACAGAGTAGGATGAAAGGGGCAGAAGTCTTGATGTAGATTATCGACAGGTTCTCTTTTGGCACGAATGGATGCACTCGTTCGTCGATGAAGAACCCACGTTCTTCAGTAGGTTATGATGACTTCCCTACAGAGAAATAAGATGAAGAAACATTAGTTTTTCTTCATAATACTTACTGAAGGTAGAGGAAAGAAGAACTTACCCTTTTGTTCTTCACAACGTTAATCTTCTTAACCTCTAAGAAGAGAAGAAGATGAAGAACCTGTTAATGTTCTTCATACCATCGTAAACAGAAAAGAAGAAGAAAGAACCTTGGTTCTTCACATACCGTAGAATAGTCCGAACGCCAAATAGCGTTCTTGGTTCAAGCAGTAGGTTATTTATAGGGTTTCTAGAATCCTAATAGAGTTAGTGTTTGATTGGAAGTAACACTTCCTTGATAGAGTTATTACTACATTCGAACTCTTTCTCATAGTTATCAACTTACCCTGGATAGACTCCTGGGTCGAACGAAACTCGAACTGAATTAACGACCTAGGTCAGGGCGTCGAATTTAAATTGACGCCTTGTCAAGCGTCGTTTCTTGTTGAAACGCGTCCACGCAAGGGACGTTACGCTAACTTTCCCTTTTTATTTATTTTGGTCGTTTGAAATTTGACGCCTTGATATGTGGGCATCCTCTCTTAAAAACACGCCTTAGGTAAGGGCGTTTCTTGTAAAGTAGCGCCTTTATCTGAGGCGTTATTTTCATCAGGGTTTAATTCTTTTTATTCCAAGCTCTTTCGTTTATTTTATTAAATCGTTTAATCTATTTTGATTTATTTATTCCTTTTTATTTTATCAGGGTTGCTACACCCTCCCCCACTTAAAAAGAATTTGGTCCCCAAATTCCATAGCATATATTTACATATGGAGAGTGTAGAGCATGTTCCTTCTAAAATAAGTCTGGAAATCACTTCATCATAGATTTCTCGGTCTTCCATGTAGCTTCTTGTTCTGAATTCTTATTCCATTGTACTTTTAGCATGGGAATAACCTTATTCCTTAGGGTACGTACTTCCCGATCTAATATCTTTATGGGCTTCTGCTCATAGGTGAGATCTTTCTGGATCACTAGATTTCCATACTCAGTGATATGTGATGGATCATGCACATACTCCTTTAACATAGATACGTGGAACACATTGTGAATATCTGACAATTAAGGTGGTAATGCGATGCGATAAGCAACCTCGCCATGTGACGACCCAGAGTTCAGGATACCGATATACCGATAACATCGATAAACCGATACCAAGAACTGGGGAGGCCACCCAAGAGGCTGATGAGGCCCCTGAAGGGTTAGTGGGGGTTAGCTGAGGAATATACATAATTAATTGCGAATTGGGGCGCGCAATACAATTAAGTATTAAGATTTAAACGCAAGAGCGGAAGCAATTTAAAATAACCAGAGTGATAAATATATAACTAGTCCAGAGTGACAAACACTAGTCCTCAAAGTACAACCACGCGGGGCATACCCCGGCAAAAGTACAACACAAGCCTCAAAAAGGCAGCTCGTGCTCAGCTGGCAGCTAGGAACGGTCCCGAAACAACACGCTAAACTCCGGGAGACGTCGGGCGTGGCTCACCTGAAAGGAGAAGGGTGAGTCACAGCCAGACTCAGTAGGGGTCACGCGGATCCCTACCTCGCACTAAACAAGCGAACATGCATAAATAACAGCAATTAAAGCATGCATTTAAATAAATACACAGGCAATGGCATGAATATCTAATCACAAGAAAGCTGTAAGCTCTATCTAAGCAGGTATAACAGCTAACACATGCCACTACTAATTAAATGCAAGCGATTGAAGCCAAAACTACCAAATAGGATAAGCTGCAACTAATCCAGACAACAAGGACGGACAACCACTGGAGCAGAAACCAGAAGCGTCCACTGACGGCTTACACTGCGTCTCAAGCACTCGCAGTCGACGAAGCGACAAGCTAAGCGCGTAAACAGTACCAAACCAAGTGACCAGTCGGAGTGGCACCCGTCGGTGTCAGTCCACAGTCTCCGACCACGTGTGCACACACTGACTCTAGCCTGAGCCAGGCCCTCTAACTAGTTTTCTCCCTTGGCAGGACGCTACCATTGGCTGGGAGCCCACGGAACTAGCTTACAAACCGTGAATGGGAAATATACCCCTCCGCCATCCTCAAACAGGTCGGTACTCAACAGACCTTAGGGCAACAACAGTGGCTCTATTGCATGGAAAGAAAAGCTACTCTATTGGCATATAAAACACGCCACAATATAGTAAAACAATACAACTATGGCATGAGTATAGAACGGAACGCATAAGCAATGGGCTGGGAACATAACTAAACTGACGGGCAAGCGGCGGTTAGAGGCCCACGCGCTACTTGGAAGTGACGGTCGGGGACTAGTGCGTTACATCAAGAGTGACGCGCTGGTCTCCAGCCGTTACTCTCTCCCGAGTTCCAACTCACAGGTGCAGTGGGGAATGTGACGGTAGGGGCCCTGCGCGTCGCTTCCAAGCGGCGCGGTAGGTCACCGCCGTTACATCCTCCCGAGTACCAAACCCAAAGGCCACCAAGGGGAGAGTGACGGTGGGGGTCCTATGCGTTGCTTCCAAGCAACGCGCGGGAACTCCGCCGTTACTTTCACCCGAGGCTCAAATCAACTGACAGCGTTCCAAAACGATAGCAGATGAAGCGACGCCCCGGTCTCGGCGCGTCGTTTACAAGCGACGGCCGGTCGACAGACCGCCGGGCTCACCGCCTCACCGGGCTAACGAAAATCAACGATCGAGTAACGGATGGGGTTCCCACCGTTACTCTCCAAATGACGCCCCTCGTTGGGCCGTTATTTGGTAAGTGACGCGTCCATCTTGGACCGTCAGGAAAGTGGCGATTCCTGGCAGGACCGTCACTCCACCTGGGCTACGAGCAGGTACGGTTTGTAAATCGAAGCCCCCCCGGACAGTTCAAAACGCCGGGTAACGACGAAAAAACCTGTAACCTGCCAAACCACGCAGTGTATACAACAGTTTAACAACTAATCTAGCACATGCATCGCCTATAACCGATCAAACGCGAAGAACATGGCCAAAACCCCAAATATGGAAAATGGACAACATGCATACTACGGGGCGCTAATCAACAGAATGAGCTATAGGAAATGCTCCTAGCGAGCTAAGGATTCCATCCCCCTACCTCTTGCAAGCCGAATCGCGCGAAAAGGCCGCATGCACCGAGGTAGGCTCGCCGAGCCTTCAAGCTCCAACACGCTCCCACGTCCACCGATCCACGCCGAAATGGGTACCCACGCGTTCACCACGACGCGAGGAATCCAACGGCCCCAACCTCGTCTCGATCCGTCCTCGTCTCGGCCGCGATCCCTACAAGGAGGAGAGAGGCGATCGCGCGAGAGAAAGAGAGAGAGAGAAAGGGAAAGAGAGAGTGATCGACGGGGAGAAGAGAGAGAGAGGGTGAGAGATTAATAAAATAAAAATAAAATTGATATATATATAATTTAATCATTATATATATATAAATCTTATTAATATTCCAATAACCCTCAAATAGCTCCAAATAAATCTGGAAAAATACCAGACAAATTCCTAAAAATCCAGGAAAATAGCCAGAAATTCTAGAACAATTAATAGAACAAATACCACGAAGGATCCATTAAGGCACGGGCCTTACAGTCCCTCCCTCCTTACAGAAATTTCGCCCTCAAAATTTACGACAACAAGGATAAAGAGGAAACTGAGAAAGGACACATACCTCACTGGAATAAGAAAGGAAAAAGCTGACGCATCTCATTTTCACGCTCCCAAGTAGACTCGTTACCAGAGTGATGCTGCCAAACAACCCTTACCAGAGGAATTACCTTATTTCTCAACCGCTGCTCACGACGGTCTTCAATACGGATAGGAAACTCTGGTGTGGACAAATCAGTAGTCACCTCGGGCCACACTGAATCATCGAGAACATGAGAAGCATCGGGCACATATTTCCTCAACTGAGACACGTGGAACACATCATGAATAGCTTGCATGGCCGCCGGCAGTTGCAAACGATAAGCCACTGAACCAATAGCTTCAACAATTGGAAAAGGGCCAACATACTGCGGACTAAGCTTTCCACGCTTCCCAAATCTGGAAACACCTTTCATCGGAGATATTTTAACAAACACCATATCTCTAGGTTCAAATTGTAGTGGACGTCTGCGTTGATCTGCATAACTCTTCTGTCGACTCTGAGCCGTCAACAATCTCTGCCTGATCAGACAAACCACATCAGAACATTGTTGTACCAAGTCCGGTCCCGTCAACAGTCGGTCCCCAATATCAAACCAGTTCAGAGGAGTACGACAAGGACGACCATACAGCGCTTCATAAGGAGCCATACCAATACTGGAGTGAAAACTGTTATTATAAGCAAATTCAACAAGTGGCAAATGCTGACCCCACGAACCTTGCCAATCAAGGCAACACGATCTCAGCATGTCCTCCAGAGTCTGAATAGTTCTCTCTGACTGTTCATCTGACTGTGGGTGATACGCTGAACTGAAAGCTAACTCAGTGCCCAAAGCTTTCTGGAAACTACGCCAGAAGCCAGAGGTAAAACGTGGGTCACGATCTGACACAAGTGAAACAGGAATTCCATGTAGCGGCACGATCTTCTGTACATAGAGCTCGGCCAATCTCTGCACACTCCAAGTAACTTTAATCGGCAACAATCTGGCGGTTTTCGTTAATCTGTCGACAAGCAGCCAGATCCCATCAAAACCTTGAGAAGTTCGAGGCAAACCCACCACAAAATCTGTAGTAACATAGTCCCATTTCCACATCGGAATCTCTAAGGGCTGAAGCAGACCACCTGGCTTTTGATGTTCGGCTTTAACTAACTGACAAGTCAAGCACTTAGAAACAAAAATAGCCACGTCCTTCTTCATGCCGGGCCACCAGAACTGCTTCTTCAAATTCGGATACATCTTGGTGACACCAGGGTGAATAGCAAAACGGGAACCATGGGCTTCACTCAGAATCTCATTCCTCAAATCATTATCAACAGGAATATACAATCTGCCCTGGAAACTGACAACCAGCTCGTCATCAAGTTCCACATCATATCTTGATATAACACGGGCCAAATCAAAATCAGCTTGCTGGGCTTCTAAAATCTGCTGATACAAAGCTGAACCCAAAACCAAGCTAGCACAAACTGCCATCTTCGGATCGGCAGGAATCTCTACACACAATGCCTCGCTCGGAAGCTGTTCCCATAATTTCCATTCATGAAGCAATAAATGGTTGACCTTTACTTTCCTGCTCAGAGCATCGGCCACAACATTCATTTTACCTGGCTGATAGGAGAGTGTAAAGTCATAATCTTTCATGTATTCCACCCATCGCCTCTGCCTGAGATTCAGATCTTTCTGGGAGAAAATATATTGTAAACTCTGATGATCAGTAAGAATCTGAAATTTCTCACCATACAGATAATGTCTCTAGATCTTCAAGGCAAAAATAACTGTAGCTAGCTCCAGATCATGAGTGGGATAATTCCCTTCGTGCTGCTTCAATTGCCGAGATGCATATGCGATAACCTTACCATGTTGCATCAGCACTGCACCCAACCCTACTCGAGACGCATCCGTACAAACAAGAAAACCACCCGAGTCGGAAGGCAAAGTCAACACTGGAGAAGAAGTCAATAGCCCTTTCAATTCAACAAAGCTAGCCTCACACTGATCCGACCAGACAAATGGCACATCCTTCCGTGTCAATTTAGTCATTGGTGCTGCAATCTTCGCAAAATCCTGAATGAATCTGCGGTAATACCCAGCCAATCCTAAAAACTTCGTATCTCAGTGATGGTCCTCGGTCTCTGCCAACTCAAAACGGCCTCAATTTTTGCAGGGTCTACTGCCACTCCATCACCAGAAATCACATGGCCAAGAAAATGAATCTCCCGAAGCCAGAATTCACATTTACTGAGCTTCGCATAAAGCTCGTGATCTCTTAGAGTCTGCAGAACAATCCTCAAATGCTGCACATGATCATCAACAGAGGCAGAATAGATCAAAATATCATCAACAAAGATCACCACAAACTGGTCCAGAAATGGACGAAAGATACGCTGCATTAGGTCCATGAAGGCTGCTGGGGCATTAGTCAAACCAAATGGCATGACTAAAAATTCGGGCTGCTGGGGCATTAGTCAAACCAAACGGCATGACTAAAAATTCAAAGTGACCATATCGAGTGCTGAAAGCAGTCTTCTCCACATCAGATTCCCGGATCCGCAACTGAAAATAGCCAGACCAGAGATCAATCCGTGAAAAGACAGTAGCAGACTGTAACTGGTCAAACAAATCATCAATTCTGGGGAGCGGATACTTATTCTTGATAGTCGCCTGATTCAGCTGCCTGTAATCAATACAAAGCCTCAGGTTTCCATCTTTCTTTTTCACAAACAGCACTGGGGCACTCCACGGAGAAAAATTGGGGCGAATATAACCTTTCTCCAGTAACTCTAGTAGCTGTGCACGCAGTACTTTCAATTCAGCTGGGGCCATTCGGTACGGCGGCTTTGCCAAGGGGCCAGTACCTAGAATCAATTCAATCACCATCTCAATCTCTCGCTCTGGGGGCAAGCCTGGCAACTCGTCAGGAAACACATCACGGAACTCACAGACAACCGGAATATCACAAACATCCCGTCGTGGTTTTTCAACAGCCACCACTGAAGCAAGGAATCCCTGACAACCTGCGCTAAGCAACCTGTAGGCTCGAATAGCAGAAATAATCATACGAGAAGATCGGGATCGAATACCTTGAAAATAAAAGGCTGATTTTCCCTGGGGCTGAAAATAGACTTTCTTCGATCTGCAGTCAACTACAGCTCCATAATGCTCCAACCAATCCATTCCCAGAATAACATCATAATCTGCCAGCTGCAACGCATACAGTCTTGCCGGCAACTGATGACTATCAATCATAACAGGAGATTCTTCCAAACACAGAGGAGTAACCATGAAATCTCCAGAAGGCAATTCCACAAATAACTCACAAGACACTTCGGAAGTCGGTTCCTCAATACAGGTCATGAAATCCTCAGAAATAAAAGAGTGAGAAGCACCAGAATCAAACAAGACACGAGCTGAATGACCATAAAGCATAATCGTACCTTCCACAAGATGGAACGCAGCAGCATCAGCTCTAGTCAAATGAGAAACTTTGCCTTTCTGCTTCTTAGAACCAGCTGAAGATTGCTGAGAAGATGTCGACGCCTGAGAGAAAAATTGTTGTGGAGCTTGAGGTGCAGGAGGTCTAAACTGCGGCTGAGGTTGAGACAACTGAGGAGCTTGCAATTGAGTCGGCCTCAGCGGGCAATCCCGAACCACATGACCTGGCTGGTCACACCTAAAGCAAACAATAGGAAGAGAACACGGCTGGCCCTTGTGATGACCACCGCATCTTCGACACGTCCACGGCTGACTTGAAGCTGAACTCTGCCGAGTCTGAGAAGGAGGTGCTGTCGGCTGCTGAACAGAATCTGTACCGGACGGCTGCTGAAAAAACTTCTTCTTCTTCTTGAACCTTTTAAACTTGGGCTTGGAAGGAGAGGAAGCACTGGAAACCCCTGACTGAACCGAAGGAACACCTGGCACGGGCTGTCGGTAAGTCTGCTGAACCTGAGCTACCGGCTGCACTGACCCTGCCTGGGGATATCCACCCGGTCTCGCCATCTCCAGCTCTAAAGCTACAGCTGTCTGACACGCAGTATCAAGATCCGCAACACGACTCGCTAACAACGGCATCTTCAACTCTGGCCTCAACCCTCGTAAGAACTGCTGGGTCTTCAAAGCTTCACTGGCCAGCACATGGGGCGCATACTGACCCAATTCCAAGAACTTATTCCTATACTGAAGCACGGTCATACTGCCCTGAGTCAATTCCATAAACCGATACATCTTGTCCATCTGTAAGCAAGTAGGAGTATAGGCACGCTCAAAAGCAGCAACAAACTCTGCCCAAGTGATCTGCCGAAGAGGTCTGGAACGAAAAGCAACCTGCCACTCGGCTTTCCACCACGTGATGGATGTACCCTGGAGTTGAAAAGCAGCAAGCATGACTTTCTCATCTTCAGCACACTCCATCGAGACAAACACACGCTCTATCGCATCCAGCCATTGCCTTGCCACCTCTGGATCAGCTTGACCATCGAAAGCAGGCGGATTGAACATAAGAAATTCTTTCAAAGCCTTACCTCGACTGCCAGGCACTTCAGCTTGAACGATCGGCACTGGAGGAGCAACTGGAACGACAGGAACAGCGGGAACTGCAGGAGGAGGTACAGAACCACTATCTTCCCTGGGCGCATCTCGAGGAACACGAGGAGGTCTTCCTCGACGAGGCGGCATAATTATGCTGCCAAAACGCAAACACAATCAATAATAAAATCCATCAATCATACGGAAAACATCCTATGCCAGCAAGAGACGACAACAGGACTAGCTCTGGACAAGCGTCAATTCCAATTCCTTACGTAAATCCTCAACTTACGCTCTGATACCAGCTGTGACGACCCAGAGTTCAGGATACCGATATACCGATAACATCGATAAACCGATACCAAGAACTGGGGAGGCCACCCAAGAGGCTGATGAGGCCCCTGAAGGGTTAGTGGGGGTTAGCTGAGGAATATACATAATTAATTGCGAATTGGGGCGCGCAATACAATTAAGTATTAAGATTTAAACGCAAGAGCGGAAGCAATTTAAAATAACCAGAGTGATAAATATATAACTAGTCCAGAGTGACAAACACTAGTCCTCAAAGTACAACCACGCGGGGCATACCCCGGCAAAAGTACAACACAAGCCTCAAAAAGGCAGCTCGTGCTCAGCTGGCAGCTAGGAATGGTCCCGAAACAGCACGCTAAACTCCGGGAGACGTCGGGCGTGGCTCACCTGAAAGGAGAAGGGTGAGTCACAGCCAGACTCAGTAGGGGTCATGCAGATCCCTACCTCGCACTAAACAAGCGAACATGCATAAATAACAGCAATTAAAGCATGCATTTAAATAAATACACAGGCAATGGCATGAATATCTAATCACAAGAAAGCTGTAAGCTCTATCTAAGCAGGTATAACAGCTAACACATGCCACTACTAATTAAATGCAAGCGATTGAAGCCAAAACTACCAAATAGGATAAGCTGCAACTAATCCAGACAACAAGGACGGACAACCACTGGAGCAGAAACCAGAAGCGTCCACTGACGGCTTACACTGCGTCTCAAGCACTCGCAGTCGACGAAGCGACAAGCTAAGCGCGTAAACAGTACCAAACCAAGTGACCAGTCGGAGTGGCACCCATCGGTGTCAGTCCACAGTCTCCGACCACGTGTGCACACACTGACTCTAGCCTGAGCCAGGCCCTCTAACTAGTTTTCTCCCTTGGCAGGACGCTACCATTGGCTGGGAGCCCACGGAACTAGCTTACAAACCGTGAATGGGAAATATACCCCTTCGCCATCCTCAAGCGGGTCGGTACTCAACAGACCTTAGGGCAACAACAGTGGCTCCATTGCATGGAAAGAAAAGCTACTCTATTGGCATATAAAACACGCCACAATATAGTAAAACAATACAACCATGGCATGAGTATAGAACGGAACGCATAAGCAATGGGCTGGGAACATAACTAAACTGACGGGCAAGCGGCGGTCAGAGGCCCACGCGCTACTTGGAAGTGACGGTCGGGGACTAGTGCGTTACATCAAGAGTGACGCGCTGGTCTCCAGCCGTTACTCCCTCCCGAGTTCCAACTCACAGGTGCAGGGGAGAATGTGATGGTAGGGGCCCTGCGCGTCGCTTCCAAGCGGCGCGGTAGGTCACCGCCGTTACATCCTCCCGAGTACCAAACCCAAAGGCCACCAAGGGGAGAGTGACGGTGGGGGTCCTATGCGTTGCTTCCAAGCAACGCGCGGGAACTCCGCCGTTACTTTCACCCGAGGCTCAAATCAACTGACAGCGTTCCAAAACGATAGCAGATGAAGCGACGCCCCGGTCTCGGCGCGTCGTTTACAAGCGACGGCCGGTCGACAGACCGTCGGGCTCACCGCCTCACCGGGCTAACGGAAAACAACGATCGAGTAACGGATGGGGTTCCCACCGTTACTCTCCAAACAACGCCCCTCGTTGGGCCTTTATTTGGTAAGTGACGCGTCCATCTTGGACCGTCAGGAAAGTGGCGGTTCCTGGCAGGACCGTCACTCCACCTGGGCTACGAGCGGGTACGGTTTGTAAACCGAAGCCCCCCCGGACGGTTGAAAACGCCGGGTAACGACGAAAAAACCTGTAACCTGCCAAACCACGCAGTGTATACAACAGTTTAACAACTAATCTAGCACATGCATCGCCTATAACCGATCAAACGCGAAGAACATGGCCAAAACCCCAAATATGGAAAATGGACAACATGCATACTACGGGGCGCTAATCAACAGAATGAGCTATAGGAAATGCTCCTAGCGAGCTAAGGATTCCATCCCCCTACCTCTTGCAAGCCGAATCGCGCGAAAAGGCCGCATGCACCGAGGTAGGCTCGCCGAGCCTTCAAGCTCCAACACGCTCCCACGTCCATCGATCTACGCCGAAATGGGTACCCACGCGTTCACCACGACGCGAGGAATCCAACGGCGCCAACCTCGTCTCGATCCGTCCTCGTCTCGGCCGCGATCCCTACAAGGAGGAGAGAGGCGATTGCGCGAGAGAAAGAGAGAGAGAGAAAGGGAAAGAGAGAGTGATCGACGGGGAGAAGAGAGAGAGAGGGTAAGGGATTAATAAAATAAAAATAAAATTAATATATATATAATTTAATCATTATATATATAAAAATCTTATTAATATTCCAATAACCCTCAAATAGCTCCAAATAAATCCGGAAAAATACCAGACAAATTCCTAAAAATCCAGGAAAATAGCCGGAAATTCCAGAACAATTAATAGAACAAATACCACGAAGGATCCATTAAGGCACGGGCCTTACACGTCAACTCTTTCGAGTATCTCAAAAGGTCCGATGTATCTTGGTGTAAGCTTGCCTTTAACACCAAATCTCCGTATGCTACGTCCAGGTGATATCTTGAGAAATACATGATCTCCAATTTGGAATTCAAGATCTCTCCTTCTTGTATCAGCATAAGCCTTTTGCCTTGTCTGAGCTACTTGCAATCTTTCTCTGATTACTTGTATCTTCTCAGTTGTATCCCTTACCATGTCTGGACCTAACAGTTGTTTCTCTCCAACTTCATTCCAGCATAAGGGTGATCGGCAACTCCTTCCGTATAAAGCTTCGAAAGGTGCCATTTGTATACTTGCCTGGTAACTATTATTGTATGCAAATTCTACCAACGGCAAGTGATCATGCCAGCTTCCATCGAAATCCATGATGCAAGCTCTAAGCATATCTTCAACCACCTGATTAGTTCTCTCGGTCTGACCATCTGTTTGAGGATGAAAAGTTGTACTAAAGTTAAGCCTTGTTCCCAATGAATGTTGTAGACCCTTCCAGAAATGAGAGGTAAAGCGAGGGTCTCTGTCAGACACGATTGAGACAGGTATACCATGCAATCTAACTATCTCCTTGATGTATAATGCAGCCAAAATATCAATTGACCATCGACTTTTGATTGGCAAGAAATGTGCCGATTTAGTCAATCGGTCAATGATAACCCATATTCCATCATGTCCTCCTTTTGACTTAGATAATCCCATGATGAAATCCATACCAATATCCTCCCACTTCCACTTAGGGATATCTAGAGGATGTAATTTTCCAGCAGGCTTTTGGTGTTCTGCCTTGACCTGTTGGCATGTGAGACAGCGAGACACGTAGTCTGCTATTTCCCTTTTCATGTTGGGCCACCAAAAATTCCTCTTTACATCTTGGTACATTTTGGTAGATCTTGGATGAATCGTGTACCTTGATCTATGAGCTTCATCTAAGATCTTCTTCTTTAATTCTGGACAATCTGGTATACAAGTTCTATTCTTGAACATTAATCTTCCATCAGAAGCTAATTGGAAATCCGATTGTCCTTCTAATCTGCCCTTGATTTCTACTGTTATAGGATCATCATCCTGACGTGCTTGTATCTCAGATAATAAATCTGACCGTATGCTTACATGAGATAATGTGACATATTTAGCTTCCGTGTCCATGCTTATATCGAGCTCGGAGAACTGTTCTAGTAACTTCCATTCTTGTATCATACAATTTGCTATTATCGCTCTCGGCTTTCGACTAAGGGCATCAGCAACATAATTACCCTTTCCGGGATGATATTGTATATTGAAGTCGAAGTCCTTGAGATATTCTAGCCAACGTCTTTGTCTCATATTCAACTCCTTCTGTGAGAAGAGATACTTGAGACTCTTGTGATCGGAGTATACAATAAACTGTACTCCATAAAGATAATGTCTCCATATCTTCAGTGTAAATACTACCGCGGCCAATTCTAAGTCATGGACGGGGTAGTTCTCTTCATGTTTCTTCAGCTGACGAGAAGAGTATGCTATGACCTTCCCTTGTTACATTAGGACACATCCGAGGCCAATGCCAGAAGCATCAGTGTAAACCTCGAATCTCTCTCCTTCTATTGGTAGAGCTAAGACCGGAGCTGTGGTCAGATGATCCTTGAGAGTTTGGAAACTTCTTTCACATTCCTCACTCCATTCATATCGGATCTCCTTGCGAGTTAACCTAGTAAGGGGCACGGCGATCTTAGAGAAATCTTTGATGAATCGCCGATAATATCCCGCAAGACCTAAGAAACTTCGGATCTCGCTTGCATTAGTTGGTCTTTCCCAGTTTCTCACAGCTTCAACTTTTGACGGATCTACAGATAAACCGTCCTTTGATATGACATGTCCGAGAAAGGCCACTTCTTCAAGCCAGAACTCGCACTTGCTGAGTTTCGCATATAATTGATTTGTCCTCAAGACTTGCAATGCAATCCTTAAATGCTCTTCATGCTCTTCCTTAGTCTTGGAATATATCATTATGTCATCAATGAAAACTACTATGAATTGATCCAAGTAAGGCCTGAATATACTATTCATCAACTGCATAAAGGCAGCAGGGGCATTTGTTAGTCCGAAAGGCATAACAACAAATTCATAATGGCCATACTTGCTTCTGAACGCAGTCTTATGAATGTCATCATCCTTGATTCTTAATTGATGATATCCCGACCTGAGATCAATCTTGGAAAAGTACTTGGATCCTGATATTTGATCAAATAATTCATCGATTCTCGGCAGTGGATACTTGTTCTTGATAGTGAGATGATTCAACTGTCGATAGTCGATGCATAATCTCATGGATCCATCTTTCTTCTTTACAAATAGTACAGGCGCTCCCCACGGGGAAATACTTGGTCTAATGAATCCTTTCTTAATGAGTTCCATCAATTGTTCCTTTAACTCCTTGAGTTCAGCAGGTGACATCCTATAAGGTGCCTTTGACACTGGACCAGCACCAGGGACTAAATCAATGGTGAAGGCCACTTCTCTTTGCGGGGGTAATCCCGACAAATCTTCCGGAAACACGTCCGGAAATTCTTGCACTACTGGAATGTCTTCTAGCTTAATCTCCTTAGCTTCTTTAACTGTGACAAATGCAAGGAAAGATGCACATCCTTTCCTGATGAGCTTGCTAGCTCGGAGAGCTGAAATAATAGGGGATTTGCTCCGACTCTTGGGGCTAGTAAATATTAGTTCTGAAAATTCCTTGAATGTAACATTACTATTGCGGCAATCAACCGTTGCCTGATACTTGGATAACCAATCTGCCCCTAGTATAACATCATACTCTTTCAGATCTAAACATATGAGATCAATAGGGAGATTTCTACCCTGAACCAATACTTCGCAGTTTTGGTAATGATGTGTAATATCAATCTCATCATCCAGAGGAGTAGACAAAACTAACTTTATCCATTCGGTTCTAGGGGTAATGGGTCAGCAAACTTCTTAGAAACAATAGAATGCGATGCACCAGTATCAATTAAGACATATGCATTCCTGGAACAAACTTTCAATGTACCTTCCACTAAGCCGCCTTCTTCTACATGCTCAGTCTCCTTGATTGCATGAAGACGAGCATTCTTGGTTACTGGGCATTTTCCGTCATCGGCTTGATTATTTAGTAGTGGGCAATCGGGAATCCGATGCTCACGACTCCCACAACGGAGACATGCTCCTAGTTTCCTCCAGCATTCTTCTGCTCTATGACCCGCTTTATCACAATGTTTGCACACTGTATTTGGAGAGGTAGTGGTGATAGAGAAGGGCTTGGTCTTCTTGAACTTTTGCTCTTGCGAGGGAATACCTCCATTGCTAGGCCTCTTCTTGAAGTTGGGTTTAAAGGAACCCGAACCTGTAACTTGTTCCTTCTTATCGTTACCACGAATTCTATCAGATAGTTCCGTGGCATCTTCTAATAGTTGAGCTCGGCGTACTATCTCCGAGTAGACTTGAATGTCCATCGGCGCCAGTTGAGTAATAGCTTGGGGCCTGAGCCCATTAAGAAACCTCCTAGCTTTCATTTTCTCGGTGCTAACAAGATGCTTAGCATACCGAGACAATCTAGAGAATTGGACCTCATACTCGACCACTGACAAGGATCGTTGTTTTAATGCGGTAAATTCTACAGCCTTCTTTTCCTGAACTCGGTCCGAGAAATATTTCGCGTTGAAGTGTTCAACAAATTCTTCCCACGAAACCTGATCTTGATTTATAGTAGCCTCTATTGATTCCCACCAGCATCTAGCATCCCTTTCTAACTGAAAAGTAGCTAATAAGACCTTATCTTGATCCGTGCATTGCATAACACGGAATATTCGTTCTGTTTCCCTAATCCAGTGTTCAGCGTCATCTGGATCAGTAGAACCCGTGAACTTGGGTGGGTTCATGTTCTTGAAGGTCTGGTGGAGACTTCCTGCTCGTTGTCCACCTCCTATTGTTACTTGCTGCAGTACTTGAGTCATGCCTTGCAGTGTACGCTGCATGTTGCGCCATTGAGCACGTTCGGCAGCCATTATCCTACAATTATAATAACTAGATTAGTATATACTCGCGTTAAGAGCTTTTAAGTTTTTATATTAACTCAACCCTTGGTTCTACCCAATCTCACTGGTTAAAGGTTTGAACATATCCTTGGACTTGGGTTTTCCTAGGAATTGAATACCCTAGGCTCTGATACCATAAAAACTGTCACGCCCCCAGAGCGGAAGATACCCGGAGATGCGTGACGAGTTTATATCAATCATGTCAATCAGAGTAGTAGTGTATTCGACACCAAAACAGAGATGCGCAAAAGTAAAGATAACCCAATCCTTTATTTCATAATGGATAGACTATTACAAATCCAATACTCTATTTAATTAAAAAAAAGAAAAGTACATAGTTGACTCAAGAAAATAGGAAAAAAGACTAGATGACACTTGAAAAAGCTCTAGCTCTTTCACTCTCGACTTTCCCCATCAGTTTGACCTTCTTCGTCGGACTTACCTGAAAAGTAAGGGACAAACACGGAGTGAGCGAACGCTCAGTAGGAAATTATATCTCAAGCGCTAGCAAGGGGTTTAAATAATTACATCTTTCATGTATGTACTATAGCTATGCATGCTCGTATAAAACGACAAGGTAGAAAGAGAATTTATCAATAAGACGGCAAGATGAACTAGTCATGAGCTCTCAAGAAAAGATAACAAGATATTCAAGCAAGTACTTTTTAGCAAGTCATGTCAAGAACTTTGGCTATCAGGTATCAAGCAAGCAAGTAATTACCCTTTTTCGGGTCACGCAATTCATGTCATGTCAAGTACGAGTCAAGTACAAGATTTGTGTGGAATGTCCAATCAAGCTAGTCATGCACTCGGTATAATACCAGATACCTTATCATTCAACTCCCATGGGCACAAGTACTTTCGGGTGCTCCTCCCAGGACCAGATCGGGCCCTATATGCGCATGCATTTATCATGTATTTTGACATCCACTCTTGTATATATATATATATATAGCCAATATGGAATTTCAACAATTTAAGCTTGTAGACACGTAGGATAACTTTGAGAGAATGGAGTCCAAAAATACGATATTAGACATAGATAGGTGATAACAACGGTACAATCACGATGAACGATGAAACTAGGTGGAATTAGGTTCCCTTAACTCGGGTACCATGACAATTGAGGTCCACATGAACAGTATATCAAAGGTAAGATACCCTCATTCTTATCATAGAATTGAGGTTTACAAGAACATCATTAAATGGCATGATGTCATCATCCCATTAAGATTTCTCATGATATACTCTTTGCATATCATAAGGGCCGGTATACCATGTTTCTTGAGAGTGACATGGCATTCAATAGTGCAATGGGTTTTTAGGGTACAACCAGCTTAGTCGACCTTGAGGGAATCCAAGGTACGAGGAGTCTTACGGAGGTCTCTATGACTAACTCGCTAGTCCAAAGGAACGGAATGTCCAATGGAGAGCTTGTATGTCAATGAGAATTGAGGGTGATCGATAAAACATCATGAAACGTGGGACTATACTCACGGAGTGGAGATATAGTGCCGATATACATATATATAGATATACTGAAACCATCGGTTATCAGAAACAGGTAAAAACATTTTTACAGGAAAATAACGACTTAAGTAAAGTCACTACTCAAGTAATTAACGCCTTAGATAAGGGCGTTTATCTATTTTTCCTATTTTACAGGAATTTCAATAATTCAGTATTTTACCAAAAACGCGCCTTGGTGAAGGGCGTTTATTTACAATTTGACGACGTAATCAGTGGTCGTTCATTCTTTATTTCTATTTTTGCAGAATATATATATTTTCAGAATTTTATCAAAAACACGCCCTGGACAGGGGCGTTACTTTTCAATTCACGTCCTGCACAGGGGCGTTAGTCAAGTGAGAGACGACCTATACAGGGTCGTGAATTCAAGAAATTTCAGGAATTGACATGAACAGTAAGACTTTTACGATAATTAAATGTACAGGGGAACAATTATATGGTCATGACAGAAAATATAGCAGGATTTCACAGGTAGAGTCATGCAATATATTAGATTCAAGATTTCATATATATATCTAATTTTAAACGTGGGTTTTTACTATATTCATGAAATTAACGCCTGTGTACAGGGCGTCAAATCTGAAATTGACGACCTTGTCAGGGTCGTTTATTTAAATAGCGCCCTGGTCTGGGTCGCGTATAAAATTAGCGCCCGTGGAAAGGGCGTTTCTTTCCAACAATAGAAGCATTTAAAACTTGCGAAAACTATATGCATGAACTAATATATATGGTTTAACATTTATTGTGGTGATTTGGGCTACAGTGCTTGAGAAAACCTACCTTTATGATGATGAACTGGAGAACTGATGAAGACACGGTACTCTGTTATCGACAGAGTAGGATGAAAGGGGCAGAAGTCTTGATGTAGATTATCGACAGGTTCTCTTTTGGCACGAATGGATGCACTCGTTCGTCGATGAAGAACCCACGTTCTTCAGTAGGTTATGATGACTTCCCTACAGAGAAATAAGATGAAGAAACATTAGTTTTTCTTCATAATACTTACTGAAGGTAGAGGAAAGAAGAACTTACCCTTTTGTTCTTCACAACGTTAATCTTCTTAACCTCTAAGAAGAGAAGAAGATGAAGAACCTGTTAATGTTCTTCATACCATCGTAAACAGAAAAGAAGAAGAAAGAACCTTGGTTCTTCACATACCGTAGAATAGTCCGAACGCCAAATAGCGTTCTTGGTTCAAGCAGTAGGTTATTTATAGGGTTTCTAGAATCCTAATAGAGTTAGTGTTTGATTGGAAGTAACACTTCCATGATAGAGTTATTACTACATTCGAACTCTTTCTCATAGTTATCAACTTACCCTGGATAGACTCCTGGGTCGAACGAAACTCGAACTTAATTAACGACCTAGGTCAGGACGTCGAATTTAAATTGACGCCTTGTCAAGCGTCGTTTCTTGTTGAAACGCGTCCACGCAAGGGACATTACGCTAACTTGCCCTTTTTATTTATTTTGGTCGTTTGAAATTTGACGCCTTGATATGTGGGCGTCCTCTCTTAAAAACACGCCTTAGGTAAGGGCGTTTCTTGTAAAGTAGCGCCTTTATCTGAGGCGTTATTTTCATCAGGGTTTAATTCTTTTTATTCCAAGCTCTTTCGTTTATTTTATTAAATCGTTTAATCTATTTTGATTTATTTATTCCTTTTTATTTTATCAGGGTTGCTACAGCTTCAATGCTTTTCAAGCTTTCAACGATGTTACTTATTTTACACCCATACCGAGCTATTTGTTACTCCAACTGCTCATTTGTCACAACAACTAACCTATTTGTCACCACTAATCAGCTCCAGTCGTCACGTTTGTTGCTTTGGCTATCGAGTGGCTTCTGTATGTCTTCAAGTCGACTTGAGTAGCTTCTGAAGTCGACTTTGTCTACATGAAATCTTCATTGGCTTGCGTTGACTCTAGGCTTGGTAGAAAACTTTGGGCTTTTGAACTGTAGACTTCAGCTAGAGTTAGTTCAAGATTCTGAACTTCAGTAGCACTCTTATCATGATCTTCCTACCAAATCAAACATAGGAGATTATCATTAAAATTATAAATGTATGCTCATGAGTGTGTTATAGAACATGCCATCATCAAGAGCATAAAGACCTCTTAATCAGAAACATAAAGACTCATACATGAAGACTTACTCACAACTTTGATAGCATCAAAACCAAACATCAAAACCTAGCGACACAACAAGTTTTCCTTGATTATCGTAGCAAAACAAATAAATGACCAACAAAAATATGAATTAGAAATATGAGGTGTGTAGCATCAAACTCTTAATATGAAATAAACAATGAATCATGAAATAGGACACACCTTGTTGGTGTTTGGCCTTTAAAACCTCTATGTAAAGGGTAGGAAGAAAATATGATGATATGAAGGAGGGTGCAAGTGTTACACAATGAAGGATCTCAATAAGATTGAGATGAAAATAAATAAAAGAAAGAGGGAATATGATGCATGAAGTGCCAATTAAGCTAACAAAGTAAAAGATAAAAGAAAAAGAATGCCTATTGTGTTATTTTCTCCAAAGATCTTTAAAATTCTTTAATAGGGGAAGAAGCTCCAAAGGATGTAGCTTTGAGATGCATGGGAGACTCCTTCTCCTTCAAAAGGACGCCCTTCTTTCAGCAGAGTTTCCCAAAGGATCAAAAATTCAGCCTTAAAAACTCATGGGTGAAGAGTCCTATTTATAGTGTTAAAATTCAGAGGCCTAATTCCCTTAAAAATATAAAACAATGTTCTAATGAAATTTAGAGATGGAAATAATTCCTCCAGGTGTCCTTGCTCCCTTAGAAAGTCATATGAACCCTTTCCCAAGTAAAAAACGATGTTAAAATGAGGAAGGGAAGGGCCGGTATGCTGATCAGATTTCTGGAAGAATTCACATCCACAACAGTGGTCGCTAATTAAATACAGGTCTACGTAGAAAGGCGCCAATTTGAAATCATTTGTGGAAAGTTTAGTAATTACCAAAACTGGAAAAGAATTCACATCCACATGGTTAGATGCGGATTAAGAATAATACAAATTTTGGTAGGAATTAAAAGCTCAAAATAAGGAAATGGAATTCGCGTCCACTACAGAGGACGTGGATTGAAGAATTTGCGTCTGCGTAAAGAGGCTTGGATATTTTAAAGAATTGGTGTCCTCTTGGTGGATGTAGATTTTGAAGAACGTGGTCTCCAAGGCGGCCGCGACCTGAAGAACACGGTCATCCAGGCAACCGCAATCAGGGCAGATGTGGGCTATCGACTGGAAGAAATTGGTGTCCACTGTGACTGCCGCGTATTCAGAAATTGGCATCCATAGGGCTGACACAAATTAATTAGCGTCCACGTAGAGAGACGTTAATTCAAAAAGGCCTTAAAAAATTAGAGAAAATCTTTAAAAAATAGAGAAGAATAGGAGAAAGTTGGATAATCAAGAAAAATGTGAAAAATCACTCGAATAAGTCGATTTGAGGGTCAAGCTAGGACATTATTAGGCGACAGGATATGTACTCAAAATGATGTTAATTTTGGCATGTCTACACCATCTTACTGAATTCCCTCTAGCAAGTCCTTCCAAGGATGGCCGTTACAACACCCTATTTTCTCCCTTTAGTGGATGATCTGGTACCCCACTTTTACCCTTTTGAAAGGGATCCGACATCTCACATTTCTTCCTTTTTACAAGTCATACAGTAGCTTATTTCCCCTCAAGCCAGCAAACCAAATCACTTGTCTTCCATTTTACAAATGATATGGTGGGACATCTCTCCTCAATCCAACAAGCTATAACGCCCTCCTTTCCTTTTTTTCAAATGATACAGCCGCATGCTTTCCTCAATTCAGTTGGTCAGTTGGCCGTAGTATCCTTTTCGCGAGTGATCCGACAACTCCTATAGAAACTATTTTGTACCATTTTACTCACGTCCGAACAATTTCGATCCCCTGTAGGCTGGTCCTTGGGGATTTAGTGCCATGGATGAGTGCGGATGTTGCCGCTTCGGGCACATTCGGTCGGTTAAGGGACAATCTCGAACTATATATCCATGGATGAGCACCCATGTTTTTGACCCCTAAATGCTAGGGTCTAGGGGAGATGTTGCCGAAACTTTTCTAAAATCATGGGCTGATAAATAAAAGAAATAAATAATAATAAATAAATAATAATAATAAATTAAAGAAAGAATAAGAAGAAGTGACAAAAGTGGTCATAAAAAAGAAATGCCTAACAAATAATAATAATATAACAAAACAAAACAAAAAATAATATATTGAAAATGACAAAAATATGTAAATAAAAAATAAAATAATAATAAATAACTATTTTTGCATATGTACCCCCATAAAGTTTGGTTTTGTCAAATATACCCCTCGTCTGAGCATATCATCATGAATATCTTCGAAAGAGTAATGTCACGATTATGCCCTCAGCGTTACTCCCGTGTGTTTAACCCGAGTTAAGTGTGAGTTAAAGAGTAAGTTCTTTGTATATATACCCCTATAAAATTTGATTTTGTCAAATATACTCTAGATCTAACGACCGTAGATGACATATTTCACAGAATATTCTCCTCCCGTCGACGGCAGTAAACTAAAGGGTATAACCGTAGCATTTCTATCTAAATGAAGGATATTCATGATAATATGCTCAAATGAGGGGTATATTGGACAAAACCAAACTTTATGAGGATATATATGTAAAAATATCTAATAAATACAACACATTGAAATAATAAAAATAAATAATAGTAATAATAATAAATGCAATAAAATCCAAACAACAAGAAGATAGTAATATATAATCGGATCAATGTATACATTTTCTAGAAATGCATGACAAAATAATAATAACACTAATAAGTTAAACAAAGAAATAAATAAATAAAGAGTTTTAAAAAAATGAGTTATAAATAAAATGTGCATGTTCTAAGACTAAATCAATAAAACTGGAGGGGATATAACAAATTAAAATAATATAAAAAATAATAAACATAACTTATAAATAGAATAATATATATATAAATAAAATAATAAGGGAAGAAGGACCAAACAATTATGTAACAAATCAAAACAACAAAGGATGATATGATCAAATCAAAACAAAAAAAATTAAAACAAAGAAATAATAATAACCTCTATTTCGGCACCCTAAACCATGAGTGAGGGGAATAGAGATGATGTGTATCGCAAGTCAAGTCTGGGTCCTCGAGTTTACCCTGTTGTGCCCATGGCCTAACCTTGCTTCCGGGCTGATAACCACTCGGATTTGATCCGTCTTTACTATGTCTTGTCCCTTTTCTTGCCATAAACATTGAATTAGACCGGATCATAGGCAAATGTATGTCTAGGAGATTGTCCATTGCACTACTGCATTCTCAGCATAAATCAGTCCCCAAATGAATGGTCGAATGAATTTTCCTCGCCGACCACCTGGGTTTACAACGTTCCTCGGTCTCAGGCCTAACTGCTCAAAGCCACACCAGTTAGTCTCTAAACCCCGTGCGTGAGCTATGATAGGAATAATGGGTCGAACAGCTTGTGCAGATGCAACTTCAGAAGCCCCCTGGATGATATGGACCCCCTGGTAGGTTAGCCCTTGGGAGTACCACATTCGACATGGGCTCAGGTGCTACTTCTTCATGCACACCTGAATGACTAAGGAACCGTCTTAGATCTCTGTAGACGAGTAACCACTACACCCCCCCCCCCCCCACATATCCCAGGACAAGGGGAGATGCTGTCAAAATTTCATTGTACGTGTGTGCTACCACTCTTGTGAGGAAGACAACAATAAGTAAATGATGAGTAATAAATAAGTAAGATAGTCCAAATGTCTCTCCCATCGATACGGAATGCCCTGCCACATTTGATTTTCAGTTATTTCCTTTTTTGTAATAGTTTAGACTTCAGGTCATAAGTACCTTCTTCCTGGCGATTAATCAGGGGTTTTCTCTCTTTAGGGAGATGTAATTAACGTCGTAGCCTTTATGGTATGGCGGATCTTAGGTCCTGACTTGATATCCTACATCGTCTGGTCAGTCAGACAGCGCGCATGCGGCTTCATGCCCTTACCCTTGAAGTCCGAATAATTTGTCACATCGTGACTGGCACGCCTACGCATAAAATAAATAAATAAAATGTTGCTGCCACTCCAATGAAGGCTATTAATCTTGCTACTGTTTAGACTCCGTTGGCTGTGGCCAAGCCCAAACTGAATGCCATCAACCCCAGAGCGGTGAGGTAATCAATTGTTGCATTCCCTATATTAGCTCTAGCGCTGGTTCGACTACTCAGGAGCTTGCTTCGTGCCAGAAGAAGGCTTTCAAAAGGAATGTTGCTGTCCCCAGAGGCCGGCTTTCTACTTCCGAAAGTCTGTGCTAATCATAGGAGTCTGGGTGTACTTAAATGGCCGACAGGCTGAAGTGGTACCAGATCAGGTTGTACCAGTAGTGCCAGTGCGTAACTCCTTCCAGGTACTGGCCAAGAGTAGGAAAGACTATGTCATGACAACTTGCAGACCAAGGGGTGGGTTGGCCCCGAGACCAACTAGGTTTAAGCACATTTGGATGCCCAAGAGGGCTCAAGCTCTTGTGATGACTTAATCAAGACCCATGAAAGCTAACATAGTTAATGAAGAGAAGTTTGCGCAAGAGAAGCAGACTGAGATGCCCGTGTTGGCATCTCCCCAGCCATTCTTCAAGACCTGCACACTACAGGCAAACATCTATTATTATTCCAAGACCCACAATAGAGTAGCCAGATTGGGGCGCCTTGCATACATGCCCCTCGTACGGGAGAAGGTGCCACCACTTATGCTCTCCCGCACCTGTGAACAATAAGAGATGACCCAGACTGTTTGGAGATATTTTCACAGTCTTTAGAACACTTCCTTGGGGTTAGCAATGACTACTCAGGGCCATGGATACTGCTGAGGAAGGCCAAGAGTGCCAAGTCTATTCAAATGATGATGTAGAGGATGTGGGGACAAATTGGTATCTATCTCCCCCTCGAGAAGAGAAGATGTAAAGAGTCCCAGTATTTGAGATATTAACCTTTCCTTGTCAGTCAGTGAGGAGGGTAAAGTGGAGAAATGGTCGATTCCAAGTCTATGCTTGCAATATGGCAGGAGTGGCCAGTCGGCATGGAGCCCTACCAATTGATTATAAAGAATTGTCTAAATTAGCTGATAGGCCAGGCCCTCTCACTAGAAGAAGAAGAGCTACTAGTAAAGCTTTGAAGGTTCCCATGGAGGGGGCGATGCCTGAATCGCTTGTAGTAGTCTTAGCGGCCAATGTGGTGACGACCAAAGGGGACAGAGCAATGCAACCTACTCTGTCAAAGGAAGCATCAGGAGAGGTGGGGGAGAGCTTCGCCGGCACCTCCATGCATGGCCCTACTTTGCTAGCGTTGTTATAAAAATATCAACATGATATTGAAATGTTGAAAAAAAAGTTGAATGAGAAGCATATTCATACTTTTGCATCCAAATAGGTAAAGTCCTGCCCGAGGCATCACGAGGCATCGCCGACTTGTTTGAAGCCTCACCAAAGCCAATCATGTCTCAGCCAACACCTAGCTATGTTGGGGGCACTCTTCCCTAACGGCTACAACATGCAGCTCCAATATGGCCTTCAGTTCCCCAGTATCAGGGGTCTACCTCAATACCTCAAGCGACGGTGTTGATGACGCCGCATATGCAGCAAGCTCACTTCTATCCTAGCCCGGTAGATCCGGCAATGATGAACAAGCTAATAGTAGAGCAAATGATTGAGATGAAGCTAGCATAAAGAGGTGATGGTGACTGTACCTCATTTAATGTTTACAAAGTACCATACCCAACCCACCACGTTGATACAAGGCTACCACCTGGCATTAACAAGCCACCGAAATTTGACAAATTCAATGGGTAGGGATCTCCAAGGGAGGATGTTGCCTACTATATTTATGTGATGGGTGACTTAGCCATTGATGAGTCATATTTATTGAAGTTCTTCGGGTCCTCATTAACAGGGCTCGCATTTGAGTGGTATTTAAGCCTCCCAGCTAGGTCCATCGTTGATTGGTCGGATATGTAGAGAAAATTCAAAGAAAGATTCCATATTGCCCAGAGGGAAGTGATAGTGGCAGAATTATATTCAACGAGGTAGAGGAATGACGAGTCTACCCTGGACTATATTAAGAGATGGAGAATCCTCAGCATGAGATGCAGGCATCCACTACACCAGGAAGATGCTACCCAGATCTACAAATATAATCTAAGAAAAGAAGTGCTGGAAAGAATGATTGGCATTGAAATTAAATCTTTCAACCGGATGAACAATGTAGTAGCTGAGATCGAAACCTTCCTCTCCATATATTCTTTTACCACTACCTTAAACCAGAAAAGCAAGCCAGCCGACAAGCGGCCAGCACCCAAAGAAGTTTACACCATTGACTTCAAGGCTTTTGAACAGCAAAGAGAAAAAGGCAAGGGGGTAGCTAGCCCTCCTCCTGTCAGGCCTACCGAACAGTGAGAAGGTCCTTCCTTGTGAGACAAGATGAATAAACTCTACTCCTTCCCCAGGGACAAGACCCGAGTTCTGTTTGAATGGGCAGTCAAATATAACAAGATTACCCTCCCAGAACCTAAAAGGCTAAATGACATTAAAAGGAAGGATGATCCTCGTTTCTGCCCATACCACCAGATGCTCGGGCACTCCATTGAAGATTGCTATGTGTCTAAAGGCATAATCGAAGGTCTGATCAAAAAGGGGAAGCTACAGATGGGGGAATACAAGGTTGATCCACCACACCCCCATGAGATGCCCACCTTGGGGGCGATAACCAATATGATATCCTTGTATTACCAACTGCGTGAAGAGGTGTCAGAGGCCTACACTCAACACACTTACAAGGCTTATGTTCTGACACCTGCAAAAGAGCAGGAGAACTGGTAGTCAGTGCCAAGAAGGGCTAGAATAAGGTTGGCATCTCACCCTACTTTAGGTGTCCATATCGTGGCATTACACCCCGACCAGCCCCACCTGTTGTGGCTCCCATCTGGCGCGAAACAGCCCCTCAGGCGGTCATCAGAAGACCCACTAGCAACAAGAAGAAGCAGACCCCATTGCTGGTGTATAAAGAAGCCAACCCAGTAGTGGAACAACTGCAAGCCATCATAAATGGGCTAGATGAATATGAACAACCCGAGATTCAGCCTGTACAACTGAAGGAATATGTCCCCTGGGAGTAGTTTGAATCCCTCGAACTGAAGCATGAAGCTAAAGTTGAAGCTGAATCATAAATGTCAGATGCACAGACTGACCTACTATGGGGGCAGGTACCAGCCATAAAAGGAAGGAAGAAGAAAAGTCGAAGAACAAAAGAGGGGGCATCACTCTTCATTGCAACACACTGTCAGCCTTGTTTGATATGGCTCAGCCTCTTGTGGAAGGAGATGAGGAAATATGTTTTGCACCAATAGAGGCGAATCAAGCTGAAGCTTCTATGTCCCACCATGCCACCAGGTCTAGGAGAAATTGGGGACGCCCTCCGCCAGCCAATCACAACATTATATTCAGGGGCGAATAACCATACCAGATTCTTGAGCCTGAGGTCAAGGGCATGGAAATCCCGCCTCTGCCCAGCCTCTACCCAGAAAGCATGAGCAGCTAAGGCATCCCTTCGTTTGCTGAAGTTCTACTGTCACAAAAAGGCAAACAGCCATGTTAGCAAACTGAACCTAAAGTCAGGGACACTCTAATCTCACCCTCAATTGCTCTGCCTCTAGTGAATGAAAAATACAACAGTGCCCCCTCTTTTGTCAAATTCCAGCAAACAAAAGACCCAGCCAAGCAAACACAACAAACCTAGATGGCACCAGAAGAGGAGGATGAGTCACCCTGTGAATCAACTCCTCTAGTGTAGAATGATGGCAGGTGAGGTAAGGCTGAAGAAATGAAGTTGGCTAATGTCAAGGCAGACATCAGAATAATAAAGTAGTTGAAAAGAATTCCTGCAAGATTCAGTGTCTAAGAGATACTTTCCCTGGATGAAGATGTGATGTGGATGTTTTGATGATGATTGCACTATGATTCATTATTCTCCATTTTCACTCATAAAGTTTGATAAAGTAATTAAATATCTCAAGCAAAATAAAACCTAGTTTAATTCATTGTGAAATGTTTAAATGTTTGAACTTCTTTGTCGACCGGGAAATATACAAGGTCAACTAGACCTATTCAAACAGATAGTGAAATCAGAAGAGAAGAAATGAAGAAGATAGGTTGACATATACTATGGCCATGTCGACACCATAGCCATCCAGAAGCTCAACTCAGCTCAGCCATGAACCCATGTCTACATATTACAAGATCTTGTCGACAGACCCTTCATCCAGTAGCTCAGAAGCAAAGGCCTCTCTGCCATAAGTCGACAGGGTCAAGTTCATGTCGGCATATTACAAGATCAGGTCCACAGACCCTTCATCCAGTAGCTTAGAAGCAAAGGCCTCTCTACCACAAGTCAACAGCAGATTACAAGATCAAGTCGACAGACCCTTCATCCAGTAGCTCAGAAGCAAACGCATCCCTGCCACAAGTTGATAGTGTCAAGTTCAAGTCGACAGAATCATCACTCAGAAACTCAAAAGGAAGGAACTCACTACTACGGTCGATAGAATACCAAAAGGAAGTCAGTCTAGGTTGACAGAGTCTATTATCCAGAAGCCAGAGAAACTCAACCAATGAACACCAAGTCGAAAGACTCTCAAAGAAGAAAGCAAAACCCGATCGACAAGCTCAGACTTCCAGTAGCTCAACTGAGCCAAGTCCTTTAGACAAGTCGACAAACTATCAAAGAAGAAAGCAAAACCCGGTTAACAGGCTCAGACTTCCAGTAGCTCAACTGAGCCAAGTCCTTCAGACAAGTTGACAGACTATCAAAGAGGAAAACAAAATCGGGTCGATAGGCTCAGACTTCGAGTAGCTCAATTGAGCCAAGTCCTCTAGACAGGTCGACAGGTGACACGCCCCGAACCGATAGCAGCGGAATGCATTGCTTAGACCGTGACAGCGAACAGTCATGAATAATCAGAGTAACCATAAGACATAAACACAAGGCCAGACAAATTTGGTAAAAATATAATTATTATTTAATATCAAAATGTCAAATTACATATCTTGACTCAACTTGCACTAATAAAAGAAAAGACTCAAAGATACAAGACTAGACTCAAGAAAATAAAAGACACCGACTCCGATCTTCTAGAGCGCTCATCACTCTTGCCCTCCCCCATCTGATTGGTTGTCTTCGCCATTATTACCTGAAAAATATTAAAAGGAACTAGATGAGCAAAACGCTCAATAGGAATTACATCTCTATCGCCAAGCAGGATATAATTGATTAACCAGTTAGTCATGTTCATTAATATGCAATACATGAATGATATAACTCAAAATCATGATAATCGATCTAGCAGTAAGGATGATCATTTCGAACATCAAAACAAAGGGCAGATATAAGCTCAAGATAAAGGGAAATAATTCCCAAGCAGAACTAAGGACAAGATGCCAGTACGAAACGAAGGCAGATGCTTTAGATGAACATAACTTTATGGAATTGGCCAGAATATTATCAGAATTTCAATAATGATAAGCATAAATAAATAGTCTAGCAGAATATCTAAATTATCAAAATTAACAAAATAAAAAAACAACCTAATTTCAAGAATAACAGAATAACAGAAATATCAAAATTTGATAAATAACAGAATTTGGTGCAATGCCACACCTATAATTTCTCATAGTTTACATAATGGACTTCCGTCCTATCTGGCATTGATAGTTGCGGACCCACAACCCTTAAATATTTCAGAATCGTCGCAGATATGGCCAATACAGAGTAAGGGGTTATGTTCCAGAAATATCAAAAATAGCATGTCATAACTAATGATAATCATGATGTGATAGAGTTCAAGGACATAACTATGTATATGGATGACATGGCGATAAATTGCATGAAACCAAGACACACATGAAATCTGGGCAAATTGGCGTCCACTCAGGCCGCCGCCAATTACAGAATACGTGTCCACTGTAGTGGTCGCTAATTCCATGAACAGTACAGGCACAAAGAGAATAGCGTCACCTGTGATGGTCGCTAATTCAATATGGCGTCAACTGTCCTGGACGCTAATTTCTGGCAGTGACCAGACTCTCATAGAACACCAGAAACATCGCTCTACGATGGCTGGGCATTATGTTCTTTAGAGTGACATGACAATCATAGTTTTCAGGGTTTTGAGGGTACAACCTACTCAGCCGCTTTGAGGGAACCCAAGGCTAGCGGAGTCTTATGGAGGCCTTAGAGAGAGAATTTTCAATCCGGCAGAAGGAGTACCTTGCGGAGGGTCATCAATCTCCAAAAATTGAGGTGTCATCGTGAAACTTGTGAAACAGAGACTCCATCTCGGTCATGAGATAGCTGTGCCAAAAGACCCGCGATTGGGTCAAAACCCGATAGAACCGTGGAAGAAATAATTAGCGTCAAATCAAGAAGGCGTCAATTATAAAATTTCACGTCCTTTTGTAAAGACGCTAATTTATGACTTTTATCAGGTTTTTAATAAAACATAAAATTTGGCGTCCGTTTACAGAGGCGCCATTTATTTAATTAGTGTCCATTCGGATGGACGTCAATTCCATGATTTTCATGTTATTTCATTTTAATAAATTAAAAAAGATTTGGCATCTCTATGAAGAGACACTATTTACTCAATTAGCGTCCATTCAGATGGACATTAATTCTATGATTTATTTTATTTAATAAATTAAACAAGAATTCACGTCTCTTCGGACAGACGTTATTTCTATTTAATTTAACATTTCAAAAAATAGCATTTCTTTTAAAAGGATGCATATTATTATACATCTAAATTATATATATATATATATATATATATATGAAAGAGAAAGATAGAGATAAGATTTTTAAAGAATACAGATGAAAAGAGGAGAATAATTAGGGCATAAAGGAGAGTAACGGGTTTAACAGGGTTTAAACTTTATTCTCAAAATAACTATGTTCACGCATATTTTAAATTGATAAATAGTGCAAAGCTCCTTTAAATCTCAAGTTATTGACGTAGACACGTCGGAATCGCGCAATCTATATGTCAAATCAGACATCCTAAAAAACTCTATTTTTATAGGTAATAAAATTTGTATTGAATGAATATGAAGCTTACCTATCATGCTACTTAAAAAAATTGCTTGAGATCTAGGAGACCTATCTTAGGAAGGAAAAAATGAGATACCACCCGCACGACCGCACTTACCGGCTCAAGAACACCCCCATAAAATTTTTCGACCAAAGCTCACTCTGACACCCACGAACACGCCGTCAAAGCCAAGAACCTAACTATCCGCTACAATGTTCGTCGTTTACCGTATTACGTTATCCATTAGCATGGCATGCGTATTTAGTCTTATTTCTTTGCATGATTTCATAGATATTTCTATGAGTGTAAAACATGAAATTCACGGTGTGAAACCCATATAAACCATACAGAGGATTGATATGAAACTAACGTATAATTCGCATGCGGTTAAGGGTTTTTGTCTACGCAAAACTGCGTGGAACATGAAAGCTAACATGAGAATTATAGATGCATGCTTCTTTTATTAGTTGGGTTGTGCGTGAGATAGAGATAATTTACCTTAAAAGGGAATTAAAGGATGAAGAACCCGAAGCCAACCCTTCACGAACAGTCCACAAATGAACCCCACGATCCTGACTCGCACGCATGAACTTCTCTTCGTAGTAGTAGAGTTCTGCTACACGAAGGGGAGTTTATTTATATAGATTAAGCCCCAAGAGGAATCCTACCACTATTTTATTTCTATTAGATAGAGTCCTAAACGTGTTAATAGTTATCTCTGTTTACACTTACCCAAACAAGCACCACCGCCTTTCCACAGCCGACCAACCCCTGTTTGATGGAGGAAACCCTAAAGTTCCCATGCAAGTCTTCGAACGTGATACATAGTTGCATTTCTGAAAGGCCCATTTACTACGCTATACAAAGGAGCCCATATAAATTTAATGAAAAGCCCTCAAAAGCCCAAACACCTCTGGCCTTCCGTTATTATAAAAACCCATTTTCTCAATGTATAGGTTTATTAGTGAAGCCCACTTATTCACCTATGATTTTTCTTTGTATTAAGCCCATTACGTAGGTTACATTAGTAGAAATTCTCAAAGGTCCATTATCCCCTACGGGTCTTTGCCAAAACCCATTAACTATTGGTTTAAAAGCCTTTATAATTATAATGGGAAATTTTAAGTTTTAAATAAGGCCCTTAAGTCTTAATATTAATTTGGGTTAAATTTTAATTTGTGGTGGATATTGGGTTAGAATATATATAATTTCAATTTTTGTATGGATTTTATTTTTTCATAATTAATCGGGGTGCTACAACAGGCTTTGAAAGCATCTTCAAATCCGGTCGACAGAATCAAGCCCAGAACTTAGACGTGCTCGCAGTGTGGGCCACCCGCTTACTTGTATCTCGAGGCCCAATGATTGGAGATGGCCCAAAATTTTGTACCTCAAATTTTGGAACATTCCAAGTCCCGCTACGAAGCAATTAGGGCCCTAATCAAGGAGAATTACAATACTAAAAGGGCGCCAAGCCCAAAATTCCGGTTATACAAAGTCATGTTTGTGCTCTGCAAGAGGTGTGACGGCGAATTGAAGGGATAAAGGAGAGAGAGCTTTGAGATAGAGAAAGAAGCAGCAAAGGGACCAATGTAAAGGCCTCATGAGAGCATAGTGAGTACTGAGTGGTCAATTCGAAGAGATAACCCCTAAATTACCAGATCTGAGTAGCCACCACCCCAATTGCAGCAGAAAAGAGTGAGAGATAAGAAGCAAGAGGATTGCTCCGAGAGGTTGAGCGAGGGAAATTTGTTGAAGGATCATAAAGTGCTTCTTCGGAAGCTACATGGTCTTCCCTTGCCCCTTGTTTTCTTGTTTAGTTTCTGAATTTCGCTGTAGTATGGGTAATCATGTTGTGTGTTCAACATCGGCTCAAATTATTCTGAGCACATTGTGTGTGTGTGTGTGTGTGTGTGTGTGTGTGTTCGAACTGTGGATTTTGCGTGTGTGTGTCTGTGTGTGAGGTGTCATCCACATTTCAAGCTGTAAGTCAACGACTGTGTGTGGGAATTCACCCCGTGTATATGTGTGTCTGGATTGTTGTGATTGTAGCTAGTAATCCTTACCAGTTTGGTGATGGGTGGACATAGGTTGGCACTAGTGTGCAACCGAACCTCCTTACAATTGACTTGCCTTCGTGGGATTGATTGTGTGACTAATCCATATTTTCTACCCCCATTCACAACTTGTATCTGAGTGGAGTCATTTTTTTTGTGCGACTCTGTCACACAACATCACACTAACTCGCATTGCATAGCACACCCATCCATTCACACAATACTCACACACATCACCATGCACACAACTGGCTCAATGCTACCTGCTGAAATAGACTACTTTTTTATTGGTATAGTCTTAGCTCAGATCGCCACATATCTAAGTTTGTGACGGTAATTCAATCATAAGTTTTATAATTTTGTGATTTTTTGGGTGGGCAGATCTATTCACCCCCCTCTATATCTGCCATCTCACTTCCAACACTTGGTATCAGAGTAGGTTTCTCCAACAATGTAATCTAACTACCAGGAGAGATCGGGTGGGATGGCCAATAGGAGTTTACTTCTTGAAGCTCACTCTATTAATAGACCTCTTTTCTTCGATGGTTCAAACTATTCTTATTGGAAAAATCATATGGAGGTATTTCTTAGAGCTCAAGATCATGAGATCTAGAGGGTGGTCAGCAGGGGACGCTTTGAGTTGCCAGAAGACGAGGATACTTGGACAAGAGATCAAATCAGGAGATCAACAGTAAACTGGAGTGCTATGAACATCATGTAGTTTGCAATTCACCCGACATAGCTTGAGGGTCTCGATGTGCAAATCTATGAAGGAGATGTAGGACAAGCTAGAGCTCATATATGAAGGTACAGCCGAGGTAAGAAAAATCAAAGCTAACATGCTCATTTCTGATTATGAAATGTTCAAGATGAAATCTGATGAATCAATTACCCAAATATATGCTAGATTCACACAGCTCACCAATTACTTGAAGGCTTTAGGAAAGCAGTACACGGACAGTGAACTAGTTAGGAAAATCCTAAGGTCCATTCCCCCTGTCTGGCACACTAAGGCCACGGTCATAGAGGACTCAAAAGATCTCTCCAAAATGACCATAGATGAACTAATATGCTCCTTAATGACCTACGAATTAAACTTGAAGAGGAATGACGAGGATGTGAAAAAGAAGAAGCCACTGGCTCTGAAGGTGAAAGCCTCCTCGAGTAGTCAGGAATCAAGTGATGAGGGTGAGGGCTCTAGCCATGGAGAAGACCCTAGTGAGTATGTGTTGCACACTAGATAGTTCAAAACATTTCTAAAGAAAGAAAATAAGAGTCAAAGAAGGAAAAGGCCATAGGTGAAAAAGAATTTCAATTCTAAACTTGATGCAAATAAAAAAATGACAACATTATTTGCTATGAATGCAGGAGGCCGGGACACATGAGGGGAGAGTGCCCGGAGTTGCTGAAGAAAACTAGCAAAGGGAAGATGAAGAAGTCGAAGGTCACGGTCTACACATGGAGTGATGAGGATGAAGATGAAGAAGAGTCTTCATACAAGAAAAAAGAGGAAAAGATTTACCTTGTGGCACATGGTCATGATGAAGAGGTAACCTCTATCTTTGATAATTTTACTGTTCAAGATTGGGAAGATGCTTATGCCATGCTTCTTCATAAGCATGATGAATTTAGGAGAAAAAATAATGTCCTCAAAAAGAAAATGAATGCTATGATTCACGATCACACTCTAGAAGAAAAGATGGAACTTCTGCAAAAGGAATTTGAATCTTTGAAAAATGAAAATGAGGAACTTACGAAACAAGTGAATGAAAATGAATCTATGAAATTAGAATATGAAAACCTGAAGGGAGAGAATGAAGAACTTAAAATACAATTGGATGAAACTAAACTGAAACTTCAGGAACTTAAAAAGGAAAACAACTAGATTTCAGAAAAATATGATACAATTCAGGCTGTGATTGCTAAACTCCAAGGTAATCTTCTAAGAATTAATGAAGAACTGAGTGACAAACTATAAATCTTGCAAAAGTTTGTAAAGGGTAAATAAAATTTGGATGTCATGCTTGGGGTTAGAGTAAATTTCAATAAGGAAGGTCTAGGTTTTAATTCCACTAGCAAGAAAGAATTTAAAATCAAAATAGTCACATTCACACCTGAAAGTGGGAAGACAAATACTCAAACAAAAAACCATGAAACAAAAGTTCCAACTAAAAAAATTCCCCAAATAAAAATAAATGCTCCAAAACATAACATGAAAGCCAACTAGAAACCCACTAGGACTCAAAACAGAAGAAACATATTTCAGTAGAGACAGGCTCCTGTCAACCAGACAATCTGTTTGTGTCGACAGAGATACTACCAATGTCTTAACAGAACTGAGTATAGGGGACTTGGTTGAGAGGACTTTGATTATCCAGCTGAAAGAACCCAAAGCACAAGACCTTGTCAACAGACCTCTTATTAGCTATTTTATAGAACTCAACACAAAACTCATAATAAAAGGTCAGGTCGATCTAACCTCTATCATTAGGTTGACAGGTATTTAAACATACCACAAGATAGAAACAGAAATTCTCAAAATAAAAACCCAACTGGCAATCTCAAAATCCAACAAACAACGATAAATCCAGTCTACTTTCGTGCATTTCAAATGACACCATCATGCAATATTTGTGGAAGAATGGGACATGTGAAGTCCCAGTGCTAGTTTAATAGGAAGTCCTCGTCTGTCAAACAAATTTGGATTCCAAAAACTATTTTGTCTGAATTAAATGAACAGGTTGAACCCAAATTCATTTGGGTTCCAAAACTCTCTTCTTGATATGTCTTGCAGGAATGCCTTACAGCCATGCATAGTAGGTGGTACTTGGACAATGGATACTCGAGGTATATGACAAGGGACACGAGTAAGTTTTGCCTTTTAATAGAAAAAGAAGCTAGACAGGTGACCTTTTGTGATGTCTCGGTTTATTCGGATAATTTTTGGATTGGGATCCGTGAGTTTCAGATCACTTTCGGGGGTCCCGGAGCGTGCTTTGTGGTTTACGCGTGTTTTTTCCTGACGGACCTATGGAACCCTGTGTAGGGCAAACCGTTGCGTTCTCCTACTCCGAGACAATACCAGTGCGACGAGCGTGTTTCGAGGATCGAGGAAATAATTTTTCTAATTTTTCATATTTTTCCAAATTTTTGGATTTTCTATAAATACCCCCACTTTCCCCCTTTTTCTTTTCCTTCTTCTTCATTTCCTCTTCTTCTTCCCGTTGGAGAACCCACCCCATTCGACCGTTGCTTCCCCGTGCGTGGCCCGAGGCACCCCCGTCCTTCTCCGGCGGTGGTCGGCGAGCTGAGGCGGCGGCGTGGTGATCGTGGCGGTGTTCTTATAGCGGTGAGCGGCATGGAGATCGTGGGTTTAAATGTGAGATTTCAATATCGGCGGTGATCTGGCGGCTTCCGGGCTTCCTAGAGGTAGGGGGACGGATCCTTACCATCTTTCTCGCTTTCCCCGTGATTTGTAGGATGTGGGGAGGTCGAGAGGAGCATTTTTGAGCCGAGAGGGTCAAAATCCATGTTTTGGGGTTGAGCGTCGGATCTCCCATTTCGTGGGATTTTTGACCGATCTAAGGGTTTAGAATCATGCTAGGAGGGTTGGGGAAGAATTCCCCTTTATTTCCCCATCATCGTGCGATGATTGGGGTGTGGATCGAGTTTTTTGGGCTTTCTCGCTGGTTTCATGCTCTGGTGAGCCTTGCGGCCCTTCCAGGGACCGCTTGGCTCCCTTAGCGGTCCTCAGGTAGGCTCAGGGGATGTCCTGAGAGGACCGTCGTCCCGTTTCCTTTCGTTCGGTGATTTTCATGAGTTGAGTCTCACCTCCAGTGTCACGACCACTAGACGTAGCTCCCTGCGCACATGTGTGTGGACCCACTTCGGAGTGGTGGAGAGCGTGACCCAGTGAGAGACAGTTTTTAGGCTGGTTTCCGTAGGGCCCCTTGCCTTTGCAGCCGAGTCCGGCTGGGGGGAAAACCAGCTAGAGGACCCAACCTATAGCAGATGGTCTGTGTGTGCACACTGAATTGGGGGCGCAGGACCCGCGCTGACCAACGTGACCCCAGCTAGTCCTTGTTTGCGGTTCTAGTTACTGTAGTGTCTATGCATCCGCCTGGGGCGTCGCACCGAGACACTTGGGCGCTGTGTAAGACGTCAAGGGACGCATCCGGTCTTCCTTCTAGTGGGCGGTGCTCCTGTTTATTGGCAGGTATGAACTTGTTTTCTCGATCGTTCGAGGTCGATTTGTGCAGTATGGATAGCTTAGAGAGCTTTTTTGTTTATTTATTATTGCTTGTCATTTTTACCATACTCCCGTTAGGTAGTGTTACCTTATGCACTTGTACATACCTTTCCGCCTTATCCTTTCGTGTGAGGTGGGGGTCCACGGGATCCCTACTGAGCCTATGAAATGAGGCTCACCCATGTGTTTTCAAGTGAGGTGGGCTCGTCGAGAGGCGCGGTGGAGTTTCAGTGTGGTTCTAGTAGCCGAGGTTAGTCGCTAGTTACTAGGGCCGGGATATGCCCCGTGTACTTGTACTTTTTGTTCTGTTGACTATACTTATTTTGACATGAGATACACTGGACCTTGTAGCAATTTAGTTATTTATTTAATTTTATACTTTATTATTATTATTATTATTTAGTTGGTTATTGTGCTATCTCTGCGGTTACTTCAGCTTCTCTTGTATCCCCACACCATCCTTTAACCCTTCCGAGTCTTCGGGCTCGTGGGTGGCGGGCCGAGGTTCGAGTTGCTCTGGTTCCTTTCCGATACTCGAATCTCGGGTCGCCACAGCTGGTATCAGAGCAAGGTTATGGTTGTTTTCTTTCTGCCAGGTGAGTTATGGCTGGAGAGTCTGGTGAATGTCAGGAAGGGCAGAGCAGGGCAACATTTCCGGATGATGCGACTAGAGAGGCGAGAGTTCCTGGAGCAGATGAGCTCATCAGGGGCATGTATCAGTATGTTCTTCAACAGCCAGGGGGTGGTGCCAGTGAGGGTCTGTTGCCTCAAGATGGCCCTGGTCGTGTGCTGAGAGATTTCTTGCAATTCCAGTCGCCTCTTTACAATCGGCAGCCAGATCCAGAGGTGGCCAGGGAATGGCTAGATGATTTGGAGAGGGTATTTAGTTAGATAGCGTGTGCTGAGGAGGAGAAGGTGGTGCTGGCTACGCACCGATTGCAGGGGTCATCTCAGCCTTGGTGGACGTTAGAGTGGGGGGCAGCATTCCACTCCCGTCCTCTTTGGCAGATCGTGTGGCAGGAGTTCGTCCCAGCTTTCGAGCATGCTTTTTATCCGTCCTTTATCCGATCACAGAAGCTACGCGAGTTTCTAGAGCTGGTCTAGGGCGAAATGACCGTGATGCAGTATAGATCCAGGTTCATTGAGTTGGGCCGTTATGCGTCTCATATTATGGTAGATGAGGAAGTGAAGACCGAGTAGTTTGTCAGGGGTTTAAGGCCAGAGCTGAGGCATCCCCTGCTTGCATCGGGTTTGGCCAACCTAGATGCGTCTTGTAAGGTAGTAGTGGCGTTGGAGAGAGACTTGAAGAAGGTTCGGGGGCAGGGTGGTGTAGGTCAGACGTAGGTGGGTTTTAGTCGGCCGATGGACGTGCAGCAGCAAAGTATTGTCTAGCCCTCGATAGGTAGTTCAAGGGCAGCTCCGTCCATAGCTTCAGCAGCAGATTCGTCATCCCTTGGTTCGAAGCTCAAGAAGCTGTTCAAGGAAGCTAGTTTTGGCGGGAGGTGCCAGAATTGCAATGAGTCGAGGCAGCAGTCGGTGGGCAGTGTTCAGCAGCCCGTGCCTTATGAGCGTCATGGTTCGGTGAGTGGTTTTTGGGGTCGGTGTTCTCGGTGCAGTGGTTCCCATCCAGGTAGGCAGTGTTCAGTGCCGGTGATTTACTTTAGGTGTGACCAGCCAGGGCATATGACACGCGACTGTCCTCATAGACCGCTTCAACCATACGAGTCCCAGCAGTAGCAGCAGTTTTAGCCCTAGCAGTTACCACCACAGATGCAGCAGTACCAGCAGTAGGGTTAGTTTCCTCAGTTGACTCGGTCATCTATTGTAGTGAGGTAGAGATCCTGAGGCAAAATTACACACCTGAACAGAGCAGAGGCTGAGGCATCGTAGTTGGTAGAAGGTACTATTCCGATTTTGGGTTGTGCGGCTCGAGTTTTGTTTGATTCAGGTGCACCCCATTCGTTTATCTCGGAGGATTTTGTTCTGAGTGTTGAGGACTCGGTGGCCGAGATGTCCTGTGATTTGATGGTGGAGCTACCTACCGGCGATTTTATGCACACCCCGTATTATTTTGAGAAGGTGCTTGTGTGGGTGGAAGGGCGGAGCTTGCCTACTAGGCTTTATGCATTGCCACTCCAAGATTTTGATGTGATCTTGGGCATGGATTGGCTATGGCCCATCATGCCATGGTTGATTGTGACTCGAAAAAGGTTTATTTTCGGCAACTTCCTGGACCCTCCTTCTACTTCCAAGGTATCCGGTCTTCCTCTTCTCATTTTCTTATTTCAGCTATTAGAGCCCATAGATTGCTTGATGCGGGTTGCAAGGGTTTTCTCGCTTCGGTAGTCTTGGTAGATCAACAGTGTCCCGATGTGGAGGATATTCCAATTGTATGTAAGTTTTCCAATATTTTTCCCGAGGAGTTGTCAGGGTTGCCACCGCAACGAGAGATTGATTTTGTGATTGAGGTGGTGCCTGGTACGGCGCCAATGTCGTAGGCCCCTTATCGGATGGCACCAGCGGAGTTGAGAGAATTGAAGGCACAGTTGCAGGAGTTGCTGGCCAAGGGGTACATTTGTCCTAGTTTTTCCCCTTGGGGTGCGCCCATGTTATTCGTGAAGAAGAAGGACGGTAGTTTGAGACTGTGCATCGACTACCGGTAGTTGAACTAGGCGACTGTTAAGAACAAGTATCCGTTGCCTCAGATTGATGACTTATTTGACCAACTTCAGTTGGCCCGGGTGTTCTCGCAGATTGATTTGAGATCGAGCTATTATCAGCTGTGGATTCGAGAGTCTGATGTCGAGAGGACTGCTTTCCACTCGAGGTATGGGCATTATGAGTTTTTGGTGATGTCGTTTGGGCTCACCAATGCCCCCGCGACATTTATGGATTTGATGCATAAGGTGTTCGGTCCGTGTTTAGACCAATTCATGGTTCTGTTTGTGGATGACATCCTTGTGTATTCACGGTCTGCCGAGGAGCATGTGAATCATTTGAGGGTGATGCTGCAGACCTTGCAGGATCACCAGTTGTATGCCAAGCTTAGCAAGTGTGAGTTTTGGCTGCGAGAGGTGCACTTTTTGGGGCACGTGATTTCCAGTGATGGTGTTTCCATGGACCCGGCCAAGGTTGAGGCTGTGGTGCATTGGCCGAGGCCAAATTCTGACACTGAGATTCGGAGCTTTCTGGGGCCTGTAGGCTATTATAGGAGGTTCATTCAGCAGTTTGCTCGTATTGTGGCCCCGATGATCGACCAGGCTTACACGAAAGGATGTGTCGTATGTCTGGACGGAAGAGTGTGGGCAGAGCTTTATGGAGCTGAAGACATTGCTCACTACCGCTCTAGTGTTGGTGTTACCTTCAGGATCTGGAGGTTTTTTGGTGTGTACGGATGCTTCCGGGGTAGGTTTGGGTGCTGTGCTGATGCAGCACGGGAGAGTTGTGGCGTACGCATCTCGACAGTTGAAGCCACATGAGGTGAACCACCCTACTCATGATCTTGAGTTGGCAGCGGTGATTTTTGCCCTAAAGATTTGGAGGCATTATCTGTACGGTGAGAAGTTTGAGCTTTTCACTGACCATCAAAGTTTGTGGTATGTGTATACCCATAAGGATCTTAACCTCAGGCAGAGGAGGTGGATGGAGTACATTAAGGATTATGATTTTACTCTATCGTATCAGCCTGGTAGGATGAATGTCGTGGCTAATGCCTTCAGTAGGAAGATGGTGATTAGTTAGATGTTATTGCAGAAGTGGAGGTTATGGGAGCCGGTGCCGGCCATGACTGTTAGGCTCCAGATCCCTCGGGACCATGGTTCGGCTATTCTCGCGAGCTTGACTGTCACGTCAGCTATTCATCATCAGGTGATGGAGGCTCAGCGCGCGGACCCTGAGCTACCCTGCATTTTGTCGGTGGCCAAGGTGGAGTTTGGTAAGGATGGAGCCGTAAGGTTCAAAGGTAGGCTATACGTCCCAATCGAGGGACAGGTGAGGCGTACCATGTTACAGGAGGCTCATGGGAGTCTGTATGCCATACACCCCGGATCGGTGAAGATGTATCAGAACCCGAAGAGGCAATTTTGGTGACCTGGGATGAAGAGAGATGTTACGGAGTTCGTGACTAGGTGTTTTGTTTGTCAGCAGGTAAAGGTGGAGCACCAGCGATCGTATGCTACACTTCTGCCCTTGGAGATTCTCGCATGTAAGTGGGACCACGTGACCACTGACTTTGTGGTTGGGTTGCTGAGGACATCCAGTGGGCATGATAGTATTTGGTTACTGGTGGATAGATTGACGAAGATGGCTCGGATATTGCTGATCAAAGTTAGTTGGAGCGTGCAGAAGTTGGCCCGGTTGTATGTGGAGCGGATCATTCCGTTGCATGGAGTTCCCATCTCCATTGTGTTTGATCGTGATCCGTGCTTCACTTCAAGATTCTATAGGAGTTTCCAGAAAGCTTTACGCACGGAGTTGGCATTCAGCTCGGTCTATCATCCTCAGTCGGACGGTCAGTCTGAGAGGACCATCCAGACTTTGGAGGACATGTTGATGTCATGTTGCCTGGAATGGCAATGGAGTTGGACCCACCATTTACCGTTAGTGGAGTTTGCCTACAACAACAGCTATCACTCGAGCATTGGTATGGCTCCATATGTGGCATTGTACGGGTGACCTTGTCGGACTCCGCTTGATTGGTTCGAGGTGGTTGAGCACGTCCTGACAGGACTGGATTTGGTGCAGTAGTGTAGTGAGGTGGTGCGTCTAGTCCGGCAGAAGATGTTGGCAGTGCAAAGCTGGCAGAAGAGTTATGCCGATCAGGAGGTGACCCTCAGCTTCGCTGTAGGAGATCGGGTGTTTCTGAGAGTCTCTCCCATGAAGGGTGTAATGCACTTTGGCAAGCGTGGGAAGTTGAGTCCCCGCTACATTGGTCTTTTTCTTATTGTTGAGCGTATTGATGAAGTCATGTATCGGTTGTTGTTACCTCCGGAGCTATCTACCGTGCATGATGTGTTTCACGTGTCTATGCTGCTGAAGTATATGCCCGATGATTCTCATGATTTGGAGGACGCTATTTGGCCCGAGGTATCCCCAGACTTGTCCCTTCCAGAGTACCCTATCTGCATTGAGGATCGGCGTGAGTAGCGCTTGCGGAACAAGGCTATTCCTCTGGTTAAGGTAGTCTAGCAGCGTCATTCAAGTGGCGAGGCATTGTGGGAACGTGAGGATGAGATGGGGCAGTAATATCCTTATTTGTTCAAATGAGTCTTCTCTCATGTTCCTGTGTCTTGGTTAAAATTTTTAGGATGAAATTTGTTTAAGGGGGGAGGGCTGTGATGTCATGGGTTTTCCGGACATTTTTCGGTTTGGGATCCGTGAGTTTCGGATCACTTTCGGGGGTCCCGGAGCGTGCTTTGTGGTTTAAGAATGTTTTTCCCTGACGGACCTATGGAACCCTATGTAGGGCAAACCGTTGCGTTCTCCTACTCCGGGACAGTACCAGTGCGACAAGCGTGTTCGAGAATCGAGGAAATGATTTTTCCTAATTTTTTGTGTTTTTTTTGAATTTTTGGATTTTTTTATAAATACCCCACTTTTTTCCTTTTCTTTTCCTTCTTCTTCCTTTCCTCTTCTTCTTCCGGTTGGAGAACCCCCCCCCCATTCGACCGTTGCTTCCCCGTGCATGGCCAGAGGCACCCCCGTCCTTCTCCGGCGGTGGTCGGCGACCTGAGGTGGTGGCATGGCGACGACGGCGGTGGCGTGGTGATCGTGGCAGTGTTCTTCTCGCGGCGAGGGGCGTGGAGATCGTGGGTTTAAAAGTGAGATTTCAAGATCGGCGGCGATCCGGCGGCTTCCGGGCTTCCTTGAGGTAGGGGGACGGATCCTTACCCTCTTTCCCGCTTTCACCGTGATTTGTAGGCCGTGGAGAGGTCGAGAGGGCCGTTTTTGAGCGGGGATGGTCAAAATCCATGTTTTGGGGTTGAGCGCTGGATCTCCCATTTCATGGGGTTTTTGACCGATCCAAGGGTTTAGAATCATGCTAGGACGATTGGGGAAGAATTCCCCTTTGTTTCACCATCATCGGGCGATGATTGGGGCGTGGATCGAGTTTTTTGGGCTTTTCCACCAGATTCGTGCTTGGGTGAGCCTTGCTGCCCTTCCAGGGACCGCTTGGCTCCCTTAGCGGTCCTCAGGGAGACCGCTAGGCTTGCCTTGCGGTCCAAAGAGGACCGCTAGGCTCAGGGGCTGTCCTGAGAGGACCGTCGCCCCGTTTCCTTTCATTCGGTGATTTTCGTGAGTTGAGTCTTACCTCCAGTGTCACGACCACTATACGTAGCTCCCTGCGCACACGTGTGTGGACCCACTTGGGAGTGGTAGAGAGCGTGACCCGATGAGAGATGATTTTTAGGCTGGTTTCCATAGGGCCCCTTGCCTTTGCAGCTGAGTCCGACTGGGGGGAAAACCAGCTAGAGGACCCGACCTAGCGTAGATGGTCTGTGTGTGCACACTAAGTTGGGGGCGTAGGACCCGCACTGATGAGCATGATCCCAGCTAGTCCTTGTTTGCGATTCTGCTTACTATAGTGTTTCTGCCTCCGCTTGGGGTGTTGTAGCGAGACACTTGGGCATGGTGTAAGACATCAGGGGACGCATCCGGTCTTCCTTCTAGTGGGCGGTGCTCCTGTTTACTAGCAGGTACGGACTTATTTTCTCGATCGTTCGAGGTCAATTTGTGCGGTACGGCTAGCTTAGAGAGCTTTTTCATTTATTTATTATTGCTTGTCGATTTTACCGTACTCCCGTTAGGTAGTGTTACCTTCTGCGCTTGTACGTACCTTTCCGCCTTATCCTTTCGTGTGAGGTGGGGGTCAGCGGGATCCCTACTGATCCTATGAAATGAGGCTCACCCTTGTGTTTTCAGGTGAGGCGGGCTCGTCGAGAGGCGCGGCGGAGTTTCAGCGTGGTTCTAGTAGCTAAGGTTAGTCACCAGTTACCAGGGCCGGGGTATGCGTCGTGTACTTGTACTTTTTATTCTGTTGACTGTACTTATTTTGGACATGAGATATATTGGACCTTGTAGCAGTTTAGTTATTTATTTAATTTTTTGCTTTATTATTATTATTATTTAGTTGGTTATTGTGCTATCTCTACGGTTACTTCAGCTTCTCTTATATCCCCACACTATCCTATAACCCTTCCGAGTCTTTGGGCTCGTGGGTGGTGGACCGAGATTCGAGTTGCTCCGATTCCTTTCCGGTACTCGGATCTCGAGTTGCCACACCTTTGGTGGGAACAATAAAGGTAAAATCCTTCGCTAAACGAACAAGGACTCATAAGTTTTCTTCACCTCGGACACTAGAGAAAAATGAAATTGTGGAAAGAAGGAATTGGACTCTGGTGAAAATGGCCCGTGCCATGTTGATTGAGAGCTAACTACCAAGAAAGTTTTGGGCCGAGGCAGTGAACACAGCCTGCTACATCTTAAACCGAGGATTGGTAAGACCTGTCCACAAAAAAAACTCCATATGAACTACTAAAATGTGAGAAAGCCAATTTGGCTTACTTTAGAACATTTAGTTTCAAATGCTTCATTCATAATAATGATAAGACTGATCTAGACAAATTTGAGGCCAAGAGTGAGTTAGAAATATTGCTAGGATATTCGGATCATTCCAGAGCATATAAGGTCTTCAATGTAAAAAATGAAACTGTAGAAGAGTCCCCCCATATTATTTTTGATGAACATGATCGAATAGCTGACACTTCTGATTCTCCCAGGAAAGATGATACTGATGGAGAGTTTCTAGAAGCAAATGAGGAACCGAATCTACAAACTGAACAAGCAGGACAGAAAACAGGACAAAGCAGGTCGACCAAACTTGGCATCCGGTCGACCAAACGTAGTGAGTCCTACGCAAATATAAGAGTTTTAAAAGATCATCCCATAGAGAATATCATTGGAAACTTACGTGATCCCACTAGGACCAGATCATTTTACAGAGATGTAATAGATCGAGATCTCATGGCCCTAGTTTCTCAAATAGAACCCCAAAATATCGAAGAAGCTCTAAAAGATGAATCATGGATAAATACAATGCATGAAGAATTAAATCAATTTAAAAGAAATAAAGTCTGCACCCTAGTTCCCAGGCCTCCCAATCATTCAGTCATTGGAACTAGGTGGGTATTTAAGAATAAACATAGTGAAGAAGGGAACATAATTAGGAATAGGCTAGACTGGTTGCCAAGGGGTACAACCAAAAATTTGGAATAGACTTTGAAGAATATTATGCCCCTGTTGTAAGATTAGCAACAGTTAGGATTCTCTTAGCATTTGCATGCTCCAATAAAACCAAACTCCAACAAATGGTTGTTGAGATCAAATTTCTAAATGGGTTAATAAAAGAGGAAGTCTCTGTTTAACAACCCCCTGGCTTTGAGAGTATTGATTATCTTGACCATGTTTTTAAATTGCATAAAGCATTGTATGGACTGAAATAGACTCCAAGGGCCTGGTATGACAGGCTAAGCTCATTTCTAACTAGTAAGGGCTACAACAGAGGTATGGTTAATCAGACTTTATTTACCAAGGTCTCTCATGGTCACATCATTATAGTTCAGGTTTATGTTGATGACATTATGTTTGGTTCAACTAATTCTGAATTATGTATTAAATTTTCTAATTTAGTGACCAGAGAGTTTGAGATGAGTCTAATGGGTGAACTTCAATTTTTCCTTGGACTGTAGATTATACAGTTAATTGAAGAGTATTTCATCAACCAGTCCAAGTATACTTTCAAGATCTTGAAAAAGTTCAAGATGGAGGAGGCAAAGGCTATATCCACACCCATGGGGATAAACACTTCACTTGATGCAGATGAGAGAGGTAAAAATGTAGACCCAATGACATATAGAAGTATGATTGGATGCCTACTCTATCTTACTGCCTCTAGGCCAAATATTCAATTTAGTGTGTGCTTTTGTGCTAGGTTTCAAGCTGGTCATGGGGAATCACACATGACTGCTGTAAAAAGAATTCTTAGGTATCTTGCTAGTACATATGACTTAGGATTGTGGTTCCCTACATCTTGTGAGTTTAATTTAGTATCATATTCAGATGTTGATTATGCTAGTTGAAACTTGATAGGAAAAGCACAAGTGGGTATTGCAAGCTCTTGGGAGGGTGCTTGGTTTCCTGGGCATCCAAGAAGTAGCACTCAATTGCCCTCTCCACTCTAGAGGCAGAATAGGTCGCTGCAGGGAGTTGTGGATCCCAGGTGTTGTGGATTAAGCACCAACTCCAAGACTACCATGTAGTGTTGGGCCTTTGGTTTTAATGATGTCTAACTATGACTCATTGATGAGTCTGATACGTTATTTAGCTTGATGATGTCAACAATGCCTATAGCTCAGGATAAATAATATGAAATTCAGCTAAGGCAGACATTGGCAAGATAAAGTGAAGAAAAGGCAAATATGTGAAGACAAAGGTTGGAAAAGTCAGCAGGCTGTAAATTGCAGTTCAAGTCAACAGAAGCTTAATTCAAGTCAACTGAGATGCACAATTCAAGTCAACTGAAGTCCCACCTAAGTCGACTGACATGTGCGATCAAGTCGACTGATATTTTGAAGTTCAATCGACCGAAGCAGCTTCAGGTCGATCGATTTCAGTTTGCAATAGTAGGCCAGCTAGCTGACATGTGTAGAAAGGCAAAAGTTAAATACTGAAGTATTTGAAGATTGAAGCAAGACCCTGTTGTGTCCCCTGTGGTTCTGGAGTTTTGATGATGACAAATATTATGCCTCATTATGTTTACATCCTTGATGATATAATCCTGTTGTATTATGAGAAACTGTCAGAACAAGTTTAAGGATGACTCACAGGTCATGAAGACAACCCAAGTCAAAGTCAAATCATGACAGGTAAGGTTAATGCTCAGATCAGGTAATGCTCTGTCTACTCTCAGATCTGTATGCCTTATGCCTTGATGATACTTTAGCTGATGTGCATAAATTATTTTGTGCATCATTTAACAAGTCTGTACATTGTCTTTCATGCATTGCATGTTCAATGTACATACTTTCCTGTTGCAAACTGCATGTCACTCATTCAAAGTCTGCACATCGTTTAGTGCATTACATGCATTCATCAAGAGTATGTACATCAGTGCATTTTCAAGTCTACACAGCCAAAGCCAATGCATTTCATCGTCTGTACATTGCATACCTCTTCCATATGCATATGTACACATCTCAGTTCAAAGTCTGTACATTCGCCACCATGCATTCAAGTCTTAAAGTCAGTACAGCCTTTGCATTGCACATACATTGAAGTCTATACATTGTTCACAGCACACGCTAAGTCTACACATTGCATTGTCTCTCAAAGTCTGTACAACCTGCATTGTCCTGTAGCTTGCACGAAGTAAAGTCTGCACATTGCCCAGTCTGCATCTTCCAAGTCTATACATTGATGAGCTTCGCACACATAAAGTCTGTACAGCCCATGCTCAGGTTAAGTCTGTACAGAGTCTTGCTGCGTCTTGTGCATGGATTAGTCAAGTCTATACATCGTCTCTCTTAGTGTCTATGTGCATAGTCCATGCATTGTCAAGTCTATACACCGTCTCACTTTGTGTCTCACATAGCGCTTCAAGTCTGTACATTGGCCAGGTCTACACATCGTTGCTTGTTCATGCATCACTTCTGAAGTCTGTACATTCCAAGCATAACATAGTAAGTGCATGCCTTCTTTAAAGTCTATACAGAGCTCTGCATAGTTTGCATCGGACAAGTCTATACATCGCTGCATGCATCACTTAAGTTTGTACATTGGCCAAGTCTGCACATCGCCTTCATTGGTTCATTCGACAAAGTCTGTACATTGCCTGTGCATTCACTTGTCTGGTTGCATGAGACACTAAGTCTGTACATGGTCCAGGCGCTCGTAAAGTCTGTACATCGTCATTCGTCTCATGCATCATCTTCCAAGTCTATGCATTGTAAGACCAAGTCTATACATTGCATCGTCTCATGCATCGTCTTCCAAGTCTATGCATTGTAAGACCAAGTCTATACATTGCATCGTCTCTTGCATCATCTTTCCTTCTGTACAGCGTTTGCCTAGAATGCATACACTAAAGTCTATACATTGTCTGGTCATCCACGCAAAGTCTATACATTGTCATCTTTACCTACGTTCAGAACACAAGTCTATACATTGCATGTAGGCAAAGTCTGCACATTGGCAAAGTCTGTACATCGGTCAGTCTCACTTAGCGTCTTGTGCATGCATCGTCTTACAAAGTCTGTACATCGTGAGTCTGTCCAAGGCATATCACAAAGTCTGTACATCGTGCGTCTGTCCAAGGCATATCACAAAGTCTGTACATCGGTGCATCTGTCCAAGGCATATTACAAAGTCTATACATTGCTGTCTCATGCATTCTAAGTCCATACACTACATTTGGGCACTGTTCTTCACAGCAAGTCTGTACACTACTTTCTCACGCACGCAATCAAAGTGTGTACAGCCTGTGTTCGCATCGATTAAGTCTATACATTTGCCACATTGTTCATACATCATCTCTCAAGTCTGTACAGCCATTGCCTTGCAGCATGCACACTATCAAGTCTGTACAGCCTGCACACACAAGTCCATTCATTGTCATCGCCGCACGCATTGCAAGTCTAAACAGCTATTGTCTATACGTTGCCTTGCAGCATGCTCGCACACAGAAGTCTGCACATTCCTTTCTGTTATGTTCATGCATCATTTGTCAAGTCTGTACATCATCTTATTGATGGCATCTAAGTGCATCCCCCGCAAGTTTGTACATTGAGGTTGCATGAAGGCATTCAAAGTCTACACATTCTCACATTGTACATACTTGCCTATATGCTGCATGTAAAGTCTGTACACGCCTAGTTCACAACCTGAACCAACTCTGTACATCCCTCTAATATCTTCTTATGACTGCTTGACAGGTACATCCTTCGAGAATAAAATGTCTGGGCACGTGATCCGAGGTGTGCTCTGGACAAAGAGGGCACAAGCCCTACACACGCCCTAGTTGCTGTTATAAATATGAAGACTGATCGAGACTGTGATAGAAAAAGAAGAGAGCATCAGAGGGGCAGAGAGTAGAAGAATCAGAAGAAGAAAAAGGAGAGAGCAGCGGAGAGGCTGAAAGCATAAGAAGAAAAAGAACGAGAGAAAGAGAAAGAGAAGCAGAGATCGAGAGAAGAAAAGAAGTGCAGCAGAGAAGAAGAGAGATAGAGAGTTAGAGGAGAAGAAGGGAAGCTGCTTGAAGATCTGTTCCTGCTGGACCATGGATCAAATCCAGGCCAGCCAGCTCCGTTGAGAGCCACCTTTATGCTTCATTGTTTACAACTTGTAGTCCCTGTGTTTTCTTTTATCATTTCTTGTTTTTCTTTTATCTGTTCACCGTTGTTCTTCTGACTCTCTGGTTTGAGGTCGAGTTCCTCCTGTGGACTCAGGAGAAGGGAGACCTTGTGTCTCCGGTTGCAAGTGGCTGGGAGTCACTTGTGGGTTCCCTCCTGGTCTGGAGGAAGAGAGATCTGTGATCTCTGGTTTACCGGTGACGAGCTGTCACTAGCAGGTTCCCTCCGGTTTGAAGGAAGGGAGATTCGTCTCCGGTTCTGGTCTTGTGGGTAGCAAGTCCAGGTGTCAAGCTTCTGTGGGTTGCAGAGCTTGGGTTGAGGGATTTGTTTCCCTTGGTTTGTCAAGTTGTTTGGCAGCGCTTGTTGCAGACTGAGTCTGCGGTTCTAGCTTGTGCTAGTGGAAGCCTCACTCCGGTTTGGAGTGAGGGGTGGACGTAGGTCTGTGGACCGAACCACCTAAAAAGTCTACTGTGCAGTGGTTGTTTGCTTTCCTTTGCTTCCGCTAGATGAATGTATAGGCGCGCTATACATGTTTGCTCTTGGGTTCAAAAGAGTTTTTGATTAAGTCTTAATTGAGCAAAAATTTTTAAGGGTGGGATTCATTCACCCCCCCTCTGAATCCATCGCACCTGCCCCAACAATTGGTATCAGAGCGGGTGTCTGCATAGAAGGTCCAGCGACCTGCAGATCCGTTCCTGCAGTCTTCGGTGCTATCTCGCTTTTGGTGCATCATTATTCCTATTGCATTAATCTGATCTGTTTCCATGGGTGATCCACCGGTTTTCAACGGCTCTAATGTTATTGTGTGGTTTGTCAGTCTGTGCGAATATGTTATATCAGTTAATCCTGATCTGTGGAAGTTAATTTCACAAGGTCCTCACAGATTACCAAAGAAAGTGTCCAAATGGACCGACAGCCACAGATCAAAGGATGGAGAAAATCAGAAAGCTTTTAATCTGATGAAAGTAGCTACTGACAAAGCCTTACATTCTTACTTTTATGATTGCAGGTCAGCTAAAGACATCCTGGATAAGCTGAAGCTAGCTCACAGGATAAATGAGGACAGCTGCATGACGGCTAACAGAAGTAATCAAAGTGGCTGCCAAAATGAAGAAGAGGATGATGATGAGGTAAACCTCTTCGAGAATTTCTCTTTAAATGATTGGGAGAATGCATATGCTGAGTTACTTGAGTCACATGAGATGTTAAGAAAACAACATAAAAAATTGAAAAAGAAAATTGATCTGAATAGCTCAGAGTCCTCATGTGAAAATTGCTTAAAATAGAAACAGTCCTATGATGCATGCTTGTCTGAAGTCCAAGTGCTTAAGAAACAAATTGGCTTATTTAAAGAAGAAAATCAAGAACTTGTATGTGAAATTTCTGAACTAAAAGAAAAACTTAGCTCGATTGATGATGATCAGGTTCATTTTAATAATTTAGTTCAGAATAAAAAACTGTTGAAAGAATTTGAATGTGTTAGCATTGAATTGGATGTCCTAAAATCTGAAAATGAATGCCTTAAGAAATAATGTGAAAAACTCCAGGTTCAAACAATATGTTCTAGTAAATCTGCATGCAATGAGTGTCCATTTCTCTAGGAAATAAATGAAAATATTCACTCAAATTTAGAATGGCAGAAGGAGTTTATTGTTTCCCTAAAGGAAGTAAACAATGATCTGTTAAACAAGATTCTGGAGCTTGAACAGATAGAGGAAGAGCTGAATGATAAAATGAGCTCAATGAAAATTGATAAAGGCTCTGTTGAAGAAACTGAAAATCTGAAATCAAAAAATGACAAATTAACTAAAGAAGTTGAAGGATTGAAGCAGTTGAACACTGCTATGTCAGAGAAACTTCTTCTCTTAGAAAAGCAAAATCTGTTTACATTGAAGAATCTGAAAAATTGAGAAATCTGGAACATGAAGTTGAGGAATATAAAACTGCCAACAAGGTACTAAGCGAATGTGTAAATTGCAATGAACAAGAGATTGCCAGTTATGAAATACACATCGTTTCTCTGGAAAATGAAATTGAAGATTTGAATAATTCCTTGTCAAAATTTGTGGACGGAAAAGATAATCTGGACAAGATTCTAGGAACAAAGGTTAATTTTCAGAAGGAAGGGTTGGGCTATAACCCTTCAAACAAGAAGAGTTTTAAAAATAAAGTTCAAACTTTCTTTGTTTCCAGCTCAACTTCTCACAGCCCTCAGAACCTTTCTGGTTATCAGTCATCTGCTCAAAAGAAAACAACAGAAAAATAGAAAGAAAAGAATCAACATGTTCCTCTTCCCACTCTGCATGTTTCACCCACACACTCACATGCATCTAAAAAGAAAATGATTTGTCATTACTGTCACAAGATTGGCCATCTGATGCATGAGTGTAGATTAATGGAACTAGATGATTTGAATGCTAGAAAATTTCATGATAAAAATTCTTCATCTCAGAAAAAGAAAATAGAATGCTTTCACTGTGGCAAATTGGGTCATACGATTACACAATGCTGGTTTGCAAGTGGTAAGAAAACATCGCTTTCATATTATGCTAAATTCCCTGCAAGCCAACATGGTTTTAATAAGAACAAATTTGTTCCTGTAAACCAGCACATCACTTGCTATAACTGTAACAAATTTGGTCACAAGGCCACCGAATGCTGGTCAGGCTCTTTCAGAAGAAATCCAATTAGCTGCTCTTAATGTGGAAAGCATGGCCATACAGTCAAGGACTGTTGGCATCTTCAAGATAGGCGGGCAAATTTCAAATATGCTAGACATCCTTCTAAGGAAAACATGTTTGGTAAGATTAACAGGAACAACTTCCATAATAAAAATAGAAACCAGTATGCACCTGCACAAAAATTTCATGCTAATAATTGTGTGCATAACAAGAAATCAAAGCATGTTGTTTCCTGTCATTATTGTGGGCAGTTTGGGCACTCCATGAGTGACTGTCGTTTAATGAAATATGATGACTTACATGCCCAAAGATTGTGGAAAGCACCTATCAGAGGTGTTACTAACAATATAGGACCCAAGAAGTCTTGGGTACCTAGAAACACAAAATGAGATCTGTGCTTTGCAGGTATGCCTTGGGGATGAGGAATAAAAGGGGGTCAAATAAACCAAGGCATCCAAAGTTTGGTAAAACCCCAAATCTGCTGTTTAAATTCTTGTACACCTGAATTTTCTTTTAGCTGAACATCATGCTTAATATGTCAATTAAGATCTCATGCATACATGTCCATAACTGCATCTGTCATTTGCATTCTTCTCTGATCATGCACTTGCTGGGTGATCTGTGCATACATGAGATTAAAAGGTTGTCTGCATTTGATGCATACATATGCCAATTGCAGTTGTTTGATATTTGTTAAAATGCATAATCATAAAAAAAAAATTGCATTCTGAAAAATCTGAAAAGTTGAGTTGAATAAATCTGTTGCTTGGACGATCTCTCATGCTTAAAAATGTTCACCTACACATTTGACATGCACATGCATTCACAATTGCATATAAGTAGCATATTGTCAGCTTAAGATGCATATAGAACTGCATCTGCATTGGATTGTCATTCATGACTCTTGGTATATAAATAGTGAGATACTAAAGGGTAGATGAATTCTATCTAGAAGTGCTTGCTATGTGTGAGATGGTCTTTAGACCAAGTCCTCCGCCTGGTACCATAGGTCAGAGTTGCATACATTTAGGAACGCTAGCTCATGCATACAGTTAGGGGGAGCATTATTCATATTCTTGAAATCGCATCTGACCCATGCATCACAACACATTTCAGCTTCCTGCTTCAACTGTTATCAGCCATTTTTACTCACCCTATCCATTGGTATCTGTTGAATTGGCTGCTCCTTAAATTGATTCTGCCTTCCCTGAAAATTTAGAAAGACTTCTCTGTGCATATCCTGATCATAAATATGAAAACAACTTAAAGAGGAATCTTCTATTATATAGGACTATGAATGTCTGAATCTTCAGCCGGTTGAAGTTTCATGTATGTCTTGTGTTTGTTTATAAACATATCTTGAAAATATCTGAGTTAGTCTTAATAAACTTTAACCAACATTTTCATGTTGTGTCTTTTAAACTCTTCTGAATTCTGAAAATTCTGAAATCATGATATTCCTTGATTGATATGTATGAAATTAGTATTGATTTTAAACATATGAGAATCTGGAACATGTCTAAGGGTAAATCTTGTCAGAATAATGACTTTGGTCACTGAGAAACCATGTCCAAAGGACTGTGTCATGAGGTGCCATAGTTAACTCTGCTTAAGAATGATTGATAATCTGGCAGAGCAATGGCATGCACACTGAGAAATACATCTCACTCATCAAAGAAATGATTTGTAGTGTGTCATGAAGTGTAAATGCTATCTCTGTTCTTATAAAGCATGACAGTTAGTCCTTCCAAGTGCTTAGGGATACTGGCGTCTAAACAACGTGTATCCTCTAGTTACAATGGTGTACTAAACTCAAGTGCTCATGAAGTTTGTTATGAAAATTGTTCCTGATCTAGTGCATCATTTGAAAATGTGTGCAAAAGAAATATTCTATTGGAACCCCTTGACAGAAACAAATGTTTTCTTATGTGTTTAACTTCATTACTATTGATTGCATCTCTTAAAGGAATCTTTGAAATTGAGTGAGTAAGAAAGAAGAAGGTTAAACAAGACTTTCAATATGAAAGCAAGGTTCACTTTTATTAAAACTGATTTTAGATATGAGTACAGAAAGCTTATGAACAAGCGTTGCATACATCATATTCTGATCTGACTTGTCAATGTAGATCATTTAAAAATCTCTATAATAGAAGAGTCTGAAATACCTGCTTAATCAGATTTATGAAATTGATATCCCATTGAAAACCTTTCTCATTCATTCTGAATGCTTACTTTCTCACATTGGACTCCATTATTTCAGACCTAACTGTTGACTTCTTTTTGTCTTGTGCTTCATTCCAATCACTGTCCATCTAAGGGGGAGAATTCTTGCATGTCCCTGCGGTTCAATGTTCATTCATTTCTTTCAGGAGAGTATCTTATCAGGGGGAGTTTTAGATGATAGTAACCCAGTTTGCATAATAGCTCCTATATCATCTCCTTCAACAGTCAATGATCATTCCATTCTTTTTGATGTTGTCAAAGGGGGAGAACTTTTGTGAGTCTTTGTGAGTCATCATTTGCATCAATAAACACTTGCATCACATGGTGTTTTACATGCTCATTCCTGACTGAGCTATTCTGTGGTGCATGTTCATGAACTATCATATGGTATTTCATAATCATCATGATGAATCTATTGCAATGACTCATAATATTGCCATCATCAAAAAGGGGGAGATTGTTGTGTCCCCTGTGGTTCTGGAGTTTTGATGATGACAAATATTATGCCTCATTATGTTTACATCCTTGATGATATAATCCTATTGTATTATGAGAAACTGTCAGAACAGGTTTAAGGATGACTCATAGGTCATGAAGTCAACCCAAGTCAAAGTCAAATCATGACAGGTAAGGTTAATGCTCAGATCAAGTAATGCTCTGTCTACTCTCAGATCTGTATGCCTTATGCCTTGATGATACTTTAGCTGATGTGCATAAATTGTTTTGTGCATCATTTAACAAGTCTGTACATTGTCTCTTATGCATTGCATGTTCAATGTACATACTTTCCTATTGCAAACTGCATGTCACTCATTCAAAGTCTGCACATCGTTTAGTGCATTACATGCATTCATCAAGAGTCTGTACATCAGTGTATTTTCAAGTCTACACAGCCAAAGCCAATGCATTTCATCGTCTGTACATTGCATACCTCTTCCATATGCATATGTACACATCTCAGTTCAAAGTCTGTACATTCGCCACCAAGCATTCAAGTCTTAAAGTCAGTACAGCCTTTGCATTGCACATACATTGAAGTCTATACATTGTTCACAGCACACGCTAAGTCTACACATTGCATTGTCTCTCAAAGTCTGTACAGCCTGCATTGTCCTGTAGCTTGCATGAAGTAAAGTCTGCACATTGCCCAGTCTGCATCTTCCAAGTCTACACATTGAAGAGCTTCGCACACATAAAGTCTGTACAGCCCATGCTCAGGTTAAGTCTGTACAGAGTCTTGCTGCATCTTGTGCATAGATTAGTCAAGTCTATACATCGTGTCTCTTAGTGTCTATGTGCATAGTCCATGCATTGTCAAGTCTATACACCGTCTCACTTTGTGTCTCACATAGCGCTTCAAGTCTGTACATTGGCCAAGTCTACACATCGTTGCTTGTTCATGCATCACTTCTGAAGTCTGTACATTCCAAGCATAACATAGTAAGTGCTTTCCTTCTTTAAAGTCTGTACGGAGCTCTGCATAGTTTGCATCGGACAAGTCTATACATCGCTACATGCATCACTTAAGTCTGTACATTGGCCAAGTCTGCACATCGCCTTCATTGGTTCATTCGACAAAGTCTGTACATTGCCTGTGCTTTCACTTGTCTGGTTGCATGAGACACTAAGTCTGTACATGGTCCAGGTGCTCGTAAAGTCTATACATCGTCATTCGTCTCATGCATCGTCTTCCAAGTCTATGCATTGTAAGACCAAGTCTATACATTGCATCGTCTCATGCATCATCTTCCAAGTCTATGCATTGTAAGACCAAGTCTATACATTGCATCGTCTCTTGCATCGTCTTTCCTTCTGTACAACGTTTGCCTAGAATGCATACACTAAAGTCTATACATTGTCTGGTCATCCACGCAAAGTCTATACATTGTCATCTTTACCTACGTTCAGAACACAAGTCTATACATTGCATGTAGGTAAAGTCTGCACATTGGCAAAGTCTGTACATCGGTCAGTCTCACTTAGTGTCTTGTGCATGCATCGTCTTACAAAGTCTGTACATCGTGAGTCTGTCCAAGGCATATCACAAAGTCTGTACATCGTGCATCTGTCCAAGGCATATCACAAAGTCTGTACATCGGTGCGTCTGTCCAAGGCATATTACAAAGGCTATACATTGCTGTCTCATGCATTCTAAGTCCATACACTGCATTTGGTCATTGTTCTTCACAGCAAGTCTGTACACTACTTTCTCATGCACGCAATCAAAGTGTGTACAGCCTGTGTTCGCATTGGTTAAGTCTATACATTTGCCACATTGTTCATACATCATCTCTCAAGTCTGTACAGCCATTGCCTTGCAGCATGCATGCTATCAAGTCTGTACAGCCTACACACACAAGTCCATTCATTGTCATCGCCGCACGCATTGCAAGTCTAGACAGCCAGTGTCTATATGTTGCCTTGCAGCATGCTCACATACAGAAGTCTGCACATTCCTTTCTGTTATGTTCATGCATCATTTGTCAAGTCTGTACATCATCTTATTGACGGCATCTAGGTGCATCCCCCGCAAGTCTGTACATTGAGGTCGCATGAAGGCATTCAAAGTCTACACATTCTCACATTGTACATACTTGCCTATACGCTGCATCTAAAGTCTGTACACACCTAGTTCAAAACCTGAACCAACTCTGTACATCCCTCTAATATCTTCTTATGACTGCTTGACAGGTACATCCTTCGAGAAGAAAATGTCTGGGCACGTGATCCGAGGTGTAGTCTGGACAAAGAGAGCAAAAGCCCTACACACGCCCTAGTTGCTGTTATAAATACGAAGACTGATCGAGACTGTGATAGAAGGAGAAGAGAGCAGCAGAGAGGCAGAGAGTAGAAGAATCAGAAGAAGAAAAAGGAGAGAGCAGTAGAGAGGCTGAAAGCAGAAGAAGAAAAAGAACGAGAGAAAGAGAAAGAGAAGCAGAGATCGAGAGAAGAAAAGAAGTGCAGCAGAGAAGAAGAGAGATAGAGAGTTAGAGGAGAAGAAGGGAAGCTACTTGAAGATATGTTCCTGTTGGACAGTGGATCAAATCCAGGCCTGCCAGCTCCGTTGAGAGCCACCTTTGTGCTTCATTGTTTACAGCTTGTAGTCGCTGTATTTTCCTTTATCATTTCTTGTTTTTCTTTTATCTGTTCACCGTTGTTCTTCCGACTCTTTGGTTTGAGGTCGGGTTCCTCCTGTGGACTCAGGAGAAGGGAGACCTTGTGTCTCCGGTTGCAAGTGGCTGGGAGTCACTTGTGAGTTCCCTTCTGGTCTGGAAGAAGAGAGATCTGTGATCTCTGGTTTGCCAGTGACGGGATGTCACTAGCAGGTTCCCTCCGGTTTGGAGGAAGGGAGATTCGTCTCCGGTTTTGGTCTTGTGGGTAGCAAGTCCAGGTGTCAAGCTTCTGTGGGTTGCAGAGCTTGGGTTGAGGGATTTGTTTCCCTTGGTTTGTCAAGCTGTTTGGCACCACTTGTTGCAGACTGAGTCTGCGGTTCTAGCTTGTGCTAGTGGAAGTCTCACTCCGGTTTGGAGTGAGGGGTGGACGTAGGTCTGTGGACCGAACCACCTAAAAAATCTACTGTGCAGTGGTTGTTTGCTTTCCTTTGCTTCCGCTAGATGAATGTATTGGCGCGCTCTACATGTTTGCTCTTGGGTTCAAAAGAGTTTTTGATTAAGTCTTAATTGAGCGAAATTTTTTAAGGGTGGGATTCATTCACCCCCCATCTGAATCCATCGCACCTGCCCCAACAGACCCAAGGTAGTAGAAGGAGAAGCTGAAGAAGACATTTTGTATGGAAAATATTGAAAGAAGATAAGCTACGTTAAGGAAGAATAGGTAGAAAAATACAAAAATCAGTCGATTGAGCCAGAAATTAGTTGACTGATATGAATATCAGTCGACAGATAGGCATTTAGGTCAACTGACTTCTACCTAAGTCTATAGACTCAGTCGACAATCCTATAAGATGATGGTAGTAGGAAGGCCATACCAAAAAGGGCATTCACCAGAGGCCAGCAGTCCATGAGAAGAAGACTGAGTCGACCCATAGGCCAGCTAGGTCGACCCATTTGAAGCTCCAAGAGCAGCATTCAGAAACCAAGGCCACAAGGTTCTGTCGGGTGAAGGGTTGACCACTGGAGTCAACCCCATTTAGTATGACTTATGTTTCTACAAAGATAATGCAGGTGTGATGAGGATTCAACAACAGCATCAGAAGTAGCATACTCCTATAGCATCAACTGCAGCTTCTAGTAGCTAGCAACGTCAGCTTGTAATAGACTTTAGCAAGCAGCAAGTACATAGCAACTGTTCGATGAAATGCTGCTAAGTGTAAGTCAACTAATTTTATATATAAGCCAGCAGATGCCAGTAGCAAGCCAGCAAAGGCCATCCAGCAACAACAGCATTCAGTAGATCTTCTGGTGCAACAAGTAGCAGCAAGGCCAACATCAACTGCAAGCAATGCCAACATAAGTTAGTAGACCATGCAAGCACAAGTCAGCTGACTTTGGGGAAAATCAGTCGACCGAACTGCAAGTCAGTTGACTGACTTTGGCTCAACCATGCAGCACGTGAGCCACTTAAGCAAGTCACGTGGCTGCAAACCCATTCATGGGCGTGTGATCCCAGACACGTGCCTAGGGTTTCAAAAGGTCTAGAAATCAGAATATTTGAACTTTACAGGTGGACCAATGACATTTCAGCTCAAAAACACTCTTATCATCTTATTTATCTGCTATATATACCGGCCATCTTCCTTGCGAAAGGGGCTGCTACAGTGGGCTGCGAAGAGGCTAAGAGAGTTGAAGAGAGAGCATTCGAAGAGGAAGAAAAGAGTGAGCAGTCTGGAGTGTTTCAAAGAGTGATCAAAGAAAGTGATAGAGAGAAGAAGAAGAAAAGAGAGAGAAAGAGAGAACAAACACTGAGTTCGAGAGCTACTTCCAAATCTATTCTAAAAAGAGAGAGAGTGGCAACAGCCATGGAGTTTTTATTTCCGATCTGTTCAGATAAGACTTGTGGATCAAATCTAAAGTCTTCATGCTCTATTCAGAGCTATATCTCTTGTTTTCTGTTTTGAATTTATTTTCATTTCTGCCTTCTGTATTTTGGTTTTTTCGATACTCTATTTTTTCAGAGATCGGGTTTGTGTGTGTTATGCTGGGTTTTAGACCCAGAGCGGTTGGGGCTTGTTCCCGTGTCTTGCTGTGTAAACAGCGTGAGGAGTGTGATCCTCGTGGGGAGCTTGTTCCCCATGTGTGTGCAGGTGTTATGCTGCGTGTGTGGTTGGGGTTGTACCCCGTGTGCTTCATTGTGAAGCGAGTGAAGCTTCATTGGTTTGGTGAGGGGTGGACGTAGGGAGCCCGGTGTGGTCCCGAATCACCTTAAAAATCGTTGTTCATCTGTGTGAATGCCTGTGTGATTAATCCTTATCTTTTATCTCCTTTCACAGGTACATTCTAAACACTATTCACACTACTTGGTTGTTCGCTGTGCACATTTACTGCAACACGCACTTGATCTTCGCACACACACTGTGAAGTTTAGTTTGTTTCATTAAATCACTCACTGCTGATTTAAGAAATAGTGATATAAATAGTGAATCCGTTGACATATTGAATTTAGTCTAAGTGCTCGAGGAAAAGCCTTTGAACTTAGTTAACCCAACAGTTGATGTTTCTGAGTTTAGTTTAGGTGGCTTTAAGAGGGTGAACTAATTTCGTTATGCTTTAGCCATGGATATGTTGAGATTTAGCAATTTCAATTTTATGTTGTAATTGGGCACAATTTCTTAAAGGATCTATTCACCCCCCCTCTAGATCCGCCTTGCTGCACTAAGGGACCTAACAATTGGTATCAGAGACATATTTCTGACATATCCTATCACGCAACGAGCTTTTTAATACAGCAGAAGGAATTTTGGGAATGCGAACATCCGGCATGGTAAGCCTCTCGCAAGCAAGAAATCAGAGCGCAAGACAATCACACTAAAGTAATTGTACAAGTAAACTTTTCCAAACTTTACTTTATTCCATAATAATAATATCAAAGTACTCAAGATCTTTGACTCTTAACACCCTTACATCATAGACTCAAGAAACTAGAAAATTACAATAATACTTGACTAGACATTTGATACTATGGCTTCTCTTGATTCGTTTGACCTTCCATCACTCTCGGACCCGCTGCTTGTATACTCTGAATTCGATTCATCTGTACTTCCTGAAAAGATTGGAATAGTTGGGTAATGAGCACACTTGTCCAGTAGGTATCTTCGCATCAACATGAAGGTAATATTTAAGTGATTAATGTCTTAGTTCTAGACTTGGAAAAGAAACATAAGAAAATGCGGTAAGCAATCGGTATATCCAAGTAACCAAGGACACGAAATTGAGCAAGTAGACAAGATAGCATGAACAAGTAAGATTAAGCATGTAGACATAAGTTGGCCTTTCATGAATAAGAATGTACAAACATGTAATTAGAAAGTACTTTACACAACCTTATAAGGCTATGTACTAGAAAGTCATTTATCAAGTATGTAATTTTCATAACGAGTCTCGTGGTGTTTCACTCATTTATAAGAGAAAGTACTCCCAGCGCAATACGATGCCAGTATCATCATACCCCATGGTTTATAGCATGTTTCTGACAATCCGTCGAGGGGACTAGCATGGAGCCCTTGGACACAATTTGTGCCCGATCTTGCATCTTCAAGTTATAAATCTAATTACTTCCACGAGATAATAACTTCGGCCAATAAATAAATTCCAAATAATAAGTTTAATGATCAAGTAACCAAGGCATAGAACATACCAAAGTCGACATGAGATATCAAAGAAAGATTTAAGGTATATTATGCTACGGCGGAGATCCGGAAGTATAACGGTATATTCATTAGGTTCCATAATTCAAATTTAACTTTGTTAAACATAATTTAGGCTCCAGATAATTCTAAGATCATCGAGGAACTCAAGAAAATCAACTCCAAAGGTCAAACCTCGGGTTAGACACAATCAGGAACCAAGCGCTCATTTATTGGACCGTTTAGTAATCCAGGCGGTTTAGTCATGAGCCGTTTGGGTTGGGTTGAATCCAGACTGGACGGGCTGGACTCAGATATGCAAGCGGTCATGGGCCAGACCGTTAACTGGGCCTTAGCGATCGAATGTAAGACCGTTTAGAAATCAAGACTCTGAAATTAACGATAGTGTTTTCTGCACAAATTGGGCTTTAATGGTACAACCAGCTCGGTGTCCTAGTGGGAATCTCAGGCTCACAGAGACTTACGGAGGCCTTGAAACAAGATCACCTAGTCCATTGGAAGGAATATCCAATGGAGAGGCTTTCAAGTCCAAGATTGTGTGCCTATAAGTGCAAGTGTAACTAATGGTCACATACCGGAGTATATGCCATGTACTTAAGAAATGACTCAAAGAGATGAGAATGAAATGTGATAAAATAGTGATCAAGTGAAACTAGACAAGTCATGACCCACATAAAATTTATTGTAACTAGAAGAGTATATGGTTTTGGCATGAAATTATCATAAGTTTTGTAGCGGACCTAGGGTCACGGGATTAGTCCCACATCGGATGTTGAGAAAGCAACCGAGTGCTTATAAGGCAGGTCTTCACCTCCTACCCCAAGAGGGCCCTTTTAAAAGGACAAAACCCTAGCTGCCCTCCGGCGTGGCGGGGACAATACCTCTTGGGGGCACCAAAAAAAAAGGTTCATCTCACATCTACAAAGTGGCGCCGTCTGTGGGAACCCTGAGCTCTCGCGCACTCGCTTGCCTTCTCAAGGGGGGGGCTTGTGTAGCGGCCCTAGGGTCACGGGATTAGTCCCACATCGGATATTGAGAAAGCAACCGAGTGCTTATAAGGCAGGTCTTCACCTCCTACCCCAAGAAGGCCCTTTTACAAGGACAAAACCCTAGCTGCCCTCCGGCGTGGCCGGGACAATACCTCTTGGGGCACCAAAAAAAAAGGTTCATCTCACATCTACAAGTTTAAAATAAGTTCCATGTGCATAAAGACATGAAATCTACTAGAATGAGTTGTTAACATAACTGGGTATATGAAAATAATGTTTAAGACATGCATAAAACCTTCTTAACTAGGCTTAAGATATAATATTTTGGACCATTCTACACTAAGCCTTGGGTTAGCTTACACACAGAATTCAAAAACCAAAAACGGTCTAGTGGGTGACCGCCTATTGTGGCTTGCGGTTTATCATACGACCACTATGGTTTCTGGCAGTCTACAGGAAGACCGTTTCTTCTTGTGTTATGATGCATGGAAATCAACATGAATAAACTCTATAGCATGATAGAACAAGAATAAGTCAGCCAATATGTGTGGGTTTATGTAATAACAAGAGGATTTCCTCTTTTACTCAATTAGGGCTAGTTCATGCATGAATATTATACTAGATGCACAGTCCTAATCAAAACATAAAATTCTCAGTGTACAATGCATGAAATCGACTGGGAACAGAGGGATTTTATCCCTAATGTCATGTTTAAGCCGTTCATGAGATAACCTACCTCAAATAGCGCTCCTAGATTGTCAATTTCTGACTGGAAGTAAGCCCTTGTTCTGCAAGTTCTGTGCTAAACTAGCCACTTCACACCCTTGGATCTCTTGATTCCCTTGACCTATTGATGTGAAAAATGGATGGTAGATAGAACATATAAAGGGTAACATAAAGTTCTAAAGACACTAGCGCTAAATACCTCATTTAGGGTTTCTAATTTCCTGATCTTCACTGGACCGTTGTATAGATTCCTGGGTTATTGGTGCAGTATCAGCAACTTTGAAAGCTTCTAACTCCTTATAGACTTGATCTCCTAGAACAAAATTTTGAGCATAGTTAGTCCTTAGTATTAGCAACAAAAACCAATAAAGAACTTACCTCTAATTCTGCCTCCTTACCTTAGTTCCATGCGAGCCAAAAGTAGGGGTCGCGTAGGTCAAACTTAGGGTCTATTTATAGGGTTTAGCTAGGGTTTCAAAGATTTAGACGACTTTAGAGTCCTAATTAGGTATTAGATCGATCCTTGAGAGTCCCAAGCATGTTTACAAGTCTGCATACTTCGGTCTCTAGGAATTTGGACGCCAAAAATCTAATCTTTTTACACTTTCTTTCACTCACAGAATCTGCAGAGCTTAGCGGTCTCATACTAGACCGTTTTATACCCCATGCAGTCGCCCGATAGACCATTTGCAATCCTAGGTGCCGAATTTCAAACATTTCAAACTCTTTCCCTCTATTATCCATCTATTTATCCTATTTATCTCTAAATTCCGTGATTATACTAATTTCTAGCTTCTAGAATATGGGCCAAGGTCCAAAACCATAATTTAGCCAAAAGGGTTCCTTTAAATGGGCCTAATCCTCTTGGATTAAAATAAATTCTTTTAGTATCCCGTTTAATCCATTTAAATATTTAATAAATTCTTAAAAATTTCTCAGGTGTTATAGCCTCCCCCACGTAAAAAGAATTTATCTCCAAATTCAATACATTGATCTATGGAGAGTGTACTTACATTCAAATATTTCTGAAAATCTTTTGCGCATGGCCTCTTCGGTTTCCCATGTTACTTCATGCGGCCAAGATTTGCTCCATTGAACTTTGACCATAGGGATAGTTTTGTTCCGAAGTTGACGCACTTCTTGCTCAAGTATTTTGATAGGTTTTTGCTCGTACGTCAAATCCTTTTAAATTTTCAAGTTATCATAGCTTATAACATGAAACAGATCTGGAACGTACCTTTTGAGCATTAAGAAATGAAATACGTCATGAACTCCAGCCAATTGGGGAGGTAAAGCCAATCGATAAGCTACTTCGCCAACTCTCTCAAGGATTTCAAAAGGGCCAATAAATCTTGGAGTAAGCTTACCTTTAATGCCGAACCTTCGAATACCTCGACCTGGCGAGACCTTGAGGAATACATGGTTACCTACTTAGAATTCCAGGTCACATCTTCAATTATCAGCATATGATTTCTATCTATCTCGAGCTATCTTGAGTCTTTCTTAAAATAACTTTACTCTCTCAGTGGTATCCCTTATCAATTTGGGACCTAGCAGAGCGACAACTTCTCCCATAAAATGCCTCAAATGGTGCCATCTGAATGCTAGCCTGATAGATATTGTTATAGGCAAATTCTACTAGAGGTAAATGGTCGTGACAGCCTCCACCGAAGTCCATAACACATGCTCTTAGCATATCCTCCACCACTTGATTGGTTCTTTCAGTTTGTCCATCGGTTTATGGATGAAATGCTGTGCTGAAACTTAAACGGGTCCCCAAAGAATTCTGCAGACCTTTCCAGAATTGTGAAGTGAATCGAGGGTCTCGATCAGAAATAATAGTGACAGGGACGCCATGTAACTTAAAGATCTCCTTCATGTATAATGCAGTCAAGATATCCACAGACCATCGGCTTTTAATAGGCAAGAAATGAGCTGATTTGGTTAAACGGTCTATGATTACCCATATTCCGTCATGTCCACCTCTCGACTTAGGCAGCCTCATGATAAAATCTATCCCTATACTATCCCATTTTCATTCCGGAATTTCCAAGGGATGTAATTTTCTAGCGAGCCTTTGATGTTCTACCTTAATCTGTTGACAAGTAAGGCAACATGACACATAATATGCTATCTCTCTTTTCATATTGGGCCACGAATAGCTTCTTTTAAGATCTTGATACATCTTGGTAGCACCAGAATGAATGGTGTATTTAGATTTATGAGCTTCTTCTAAGATCAATTTCTTAGTATCGGCATGATCTGGCATACAAACTTGGTGTTGGAATAATAATCTTCCATCATTTGTAATAGAGAAATCCGGCCATTGCTCTATATTGGCCTTAATCTCCAATAACACAGGGTCATTGTCTTGCAGCTTGACCAGTTCTTCTATTAAGGTGGGTTGAGTCCGGATATTGGCTATAAAGCAATCTTCTTTCTTCTTCATATCAATATCTAAATTCAATTGAGCAAATTCAGAAATGAGATTGGTCATACCTTTCATGATTCTTGATAGCCTTCCCATTGGTTTCCTGCTGAGTGCATCGGCTACAACATTCGCCTTGCTAGGATGATATTAGATGGCAAAATCAAAGTCTTCATGGTACTCCAACCATCTTCTTTGCCTCATATTTAGCTCCTTCTAGGAGAATAGATATTTCAAACTTTTATAGTCCGAATAGACCGTGAATTTCTCTCCATAAAGGTAGTGACGCCATATCTTCAAGGCAAATATGACAGCTTCCAATTCCAGATCATGAACAGGATAATTTTCTTCATGTCACTTTAATTGTCTAGAAGTATAACAGATCACCTTGTCATTCTGCATAAGTACACAGCTTAAGCCGATGCGAGATGCATCGGTATAAACTTCAAATCTGCCACCTTCTACGGGTAATGCCAATATAGGTGCCGTGGTGAGATGTTCTTTAAGAGCTAAGAAATTTTCTTCGCATTCCCTTGTCCACTCAAAAGGATTTTCCTTCCTAGTAAGTCTTGTTAAAGGAGCGGCGATTTTGGAGAAATCTTTGATGAATCGCCTATAGTAACCAGCCAGACCAATAAAACTTCAAACTTCAGATACAGTATTCGCTCGGCTACAACTTTTCACAGCTTCAACCTTAGAAGGATCTACTGCAATGCCTTCTTTAGAAATTACATGGCCAAGAAAAGAGACTTCCTTAAGCCAAAATTCACATTTGTTCAATTTAGCATAGAGTTGATGTTCCCGTAAAATTTACAAAGCAACCCTTAGATTTTTCTCGTGTTCCTCCTTTATCTTTGAATAGATAAGGATATCATCAATGAACACGACTATAAATTGGTCAAGATAAGGTCGGAACACATTATTCATCAGTTGCATGAATACAGTAGGTGCATTTGTTAAACCGAACGGCATAACTACGAATTCGTAGTGTCCATATCTACTTCGAAAGCAGTTTTGTGTATGTCTTCTTCCTTAATCCTCAGTTGATGATAACCTGACCGGAGGTCAATCTTGGAGAAATATTCCGCTCCCAAAAGTTGGTCAAACAGTTCATCAATACACGGTAGTGGGTATTTATTCTTGATGGTAAGTTGATTCAACTGTCGGTAATCAATGTATAATCTGAGAGAACCATCCTTCTTCTTGACAAATAGTACTGGCACACCTCAAGGGGATGTGCTAGGTCAGATAAAACCTTTTTCTAGCAACTCCTGGAGTTGCTTCTTTAACTCCTTCGACTCTGTGGGGGACATCCTGTAAGGAGCTATTGACACAGGTGCTGCTCCAGATATGAGTTCAATGGTGAAGTTAACCTCTCTTTCGGGCGGTATACCCGATAGATCAGAAGGAAAAATATCAGGAAACTCCTTAACTACGGGGATTTCTTCTATTTGAATTTCCTCGGGCTTGGTAATTACTACGGAGGCAAGGAAAGTTTGACATCCTTGCGACATGAGTTTGCAAGCGTGAAAAGATGAAATAAGAGAGGGATGCTTCCGGTATTTGATGCCAAGAAAGGAAAATCATGGGAGACCTGGTTTTCGAATGGAAATTCTCCTACTGCGATAATTTATGTAGGCGTTGTGGTCTATAAGCCAATCGACTCTTAGGAGAGCATCATACCCCTCCATGTCAAGGCATACTAGATTGGTGGGAAGGTTATTATCTTCTACAGTGACTTCATTATTGGGAAAATAAGTTTTTAATTCCGTTCCCATCTCTAAAGGAGTGATTATGGTTAAATCTGATGGTAGGGAAACAAGTGAAATAAGTAATGTTTTTGCAAAGGAATTAGCAACAAAGGAATGAGTAGCACCAGTATCAAATAACACAAAAGCAGGATGGGAGTGAATATGAATTGTACCTTCAATAAGCTCCCCTTCCTTTGTTGTTTCATCTTCTAATATGGCATTTAATATGGCCTACCATTTTTGTCCACCATTATTCCTCGTGGGTGGCTGTTCTTTCATCAAAGGATAGTCAGGCATACGATGCCCCCGACTCCCACAACGTAGGCACGCGCCTAACCTCTTCCAACATTCTTCGGTCGCATGACCAAATTTATCACAAAATGAGCACGCCGCCATGACTTGCTTATCTTCCTCTTCCTTGACCTTCTTGTTCTGGCGTTCATCCCTGCCGTTTCCACTCTAGGATCTCTTCCTGCTACCCCAAGAATTATAGGTAATGCTAAATTTTTTCGGCATCTTACCTCGTCGATCAGACCTTCGGCTCGGCTCCTTCACTTTACTCTTGAGTTTATCTACCTTCTCCAAGGTCCGTTCACATAGGTGTGCCCGTTGGACCATCTCCGCATAGGTTCAAATGTTCTGTGGGCCAAGTTGTTGGATAAAAATGGGACGTAACCTGTCCATAAAGTGATTTGCCTTTAAGAGATATGTGCTCACTAGGTGCTGAGCATAGGGTGCCAAGCGAGAAAACTATAACTCATATTCAGCTACGGACATCATACCCTGACGAAGTGACACAAATTCAGCTGCCTTCCTCTCCTTGACATGCTCAGAGAAGTACTTGGCTCGAAAAAGAGTCAAAAATCCATCCCATGTGTGTGGTGCGTCTGCAGGCGGTGCTGGAATTGCCTTCCACCAGGTGTGAGCATCTTTATTTAACTGGAACGTAGCAAGATGAACTTTTCTTGGTCGGCACACTGCATGACCTCGGATATACGGTTCATTTCATTGATCCAATTTTCTACCTCATCGGGATTAGAAGAACCTGAAAATCGCGGAGGAATTAAACTCCAAAAATTATGGTGTAGGCCTCCAGCTCTTGCCCCTGCACCAGCTTGAGCCATATTTTGTAACACTCGGGTGAGACCGGCAACTGTTTGTTGCATACCATCCCAGTCAACACGATGAGCCATGATGAGAGAAAGGTACTTGACAAAGGTAATAGAGTTTGTTAATTCTAATGGAATGAGTGGAATTAACTTTAGAATTAATTTTAATTATTATCTCATCCCAGGTTCTACCCCATTCCTCTCATAGGTAGGGAGTTTCATTCCTAGTTTCATAGGTGTGGGTCCTTAAACCTTGGACATAACCTATGACATGTCTTTTCCCTAGGACTTCTAGTCCTAAGCTCTAATACCACTATAACTGTCACGCCCCGAGATTTTTAATACAGTGGAAAGAATTTCGGGAACGCGAATAGCCGGCATGGTAAGCCTCTCGCAAGCAAGAAATCAGAGCGCAAGACAATCACACTAAAGTAATTGTACAAGTAAACTTTTCCAAACTTCACTTAATTCTATAATAATAATATCAAATTACACAAGATCCTTGACTCTTAACACCCTTACATCATAGACTCAAGAAACTAGAAAATTACAATAAGACTTGATTAGACATTTGACACTATGGCTTCTCTCGATTCGTTTGACCTTCAATCACTCTCGGACCCGCTGCTTGTATACTCTGAATCTGATTTATCGGTACTTCCTGAAAAGATTGGAATAGTAGGGTAATGAGCACACTTGCCGAGTAGGTATCTTCGCATCAACATGAAGGCAATATTTAAGTGATTAATGTCTTAGTTATAGACTTGAAAAAGAAACATAAGAAAATGCGGTAAACAATTGGTATAACTAAGTAACCAAGGACATGAAATTGAGCAAGTAGACAAGATAGCATGAACAAGTAAGATTAAGAATGTAGACGTAAGTTGGCCTTTCATGAACAAGAATGTACGAGCATGTAACTAGAAAGTACTTTACACAACCTTATAAGGCTATGTACTAGAAAGTCGTTTATCAAGAATGTAATTTTCATAACGAGTCTCGTGGTGTTTCAATCATTTATCAGAGAAAGTACTCCCAACGCAATGCGACGCCAGTATCATCGTACCCCATGGTTTATAGCACGTTTCTGACAATCCTTCGAGAGGACTAGCATGGAGCCCTTGGACACAATCCGTGCCCAATCTTGCATCTTCAAGTTATAAATCCAGTTACTTCCACGAGAAAATAACTTCGGCCAATAAATCAATTCAAATAATAAGTTTAATGATCAAGTAACCAAGGCATAGAATGTACCAAAGTCGACATGAGATATCAAAGAAATATTTAAGGTATATTATGCTATGGCGGCGATCCGACAACATAACGGTATATTCATTAGGTTCCATAATTAAATTTTAACTTTGTTAAACATAATTTAGGCTCCAGATAATTCTAAGACAACCCTGAAGGTCAAACCTTGGGTTAGACATAATCAGGAACCAAGCAGTCATTTACCAGACCGTTTAGCAATCAAGGGGGTCTAGTCATGGGCCTTTTGGGTTGGTGTTGTACCCGAACAGTTGGGTTGAATCCAGACTGGACGGGCTGGACTCAGATATGCAAGCGGTCATGGGCCAGACCGTTAACTGGGCCTTAGCGGTCGAATGTAAGACCATTTAGAAATCAAGACTCTGAAATCAACGGTAGTGCTTTCTAGACAAATTGGACTTTAATGGTACAACCAGCTCGGCATCCTAGTAGGAATCCCAGGCTCACAGAGACTTACGGAGGCCTTGAAACAAGATCACCTAGTCCGTTGGAAGGAATATCCAATGGAGAGGCTTTCAAGTCCAAGATTGTGTACCTATAAATGCAAGTGTAACTAATGGTCGCATACCGGAGTATATGCCATGTACTTAAGAAATGACTCATAGAGATGAGAATGAAACGTGATAAAACAGCGATCAAGTGAAACTAGACAAGTCATGAACCACATAAAATTTAATGTAACTAGAAGAGTATATGGTTTTGGCATAAAATTATCATAAGTTTAAAATAAGTTCCAAGTGCATAAAGACATGAAATCTACTAGAATGAGTTGTTAACATAACTGGGTATATGGAAATAATGTTTAAAACAGGTATAAAACCTACTTAACTAGGCTTAACATATAATAATTTGGACCATTCTGCACTAAGCCTCAGGTTAGCTTAAACACAGAATTCAAAAATTGAAAACGGCCTAGTGGGTGACCGTCTATTGTGGCTTGCGATTTATCGTACGACCACTAGGGTTTCGGACGGTCTACAGGAAGACCGTTTCTTCCTGTGTTAACAAAAAACTCAAGAAAAAATACAATACTAATCAAAGGCACATCATGCATGGAAATCAACATGAATAAACTCTATAGCATGATAGAACAAGAATAAGTCAGCCAATATGCGTGGGTTTATGTAATAACAAGAGAATTTCCTCTTTTACTCAATTAGGGCTAGTCCATGCATGAATATTATACTAGATGCATAGTCCTAATGAAAACATAAAATTCTCAGTGTACAATGCATGAAATCGACTGGGAACAGAGGGCTTTTATCCCTAATGTCATGTTTAAGCTGTTCATGAGATAACCTACCTCAAATAGCGCTCCTAGATTGTCAATTTCTGACTGGAAGTAAGCCCTTATTCTGTACGTTCTGTGCTAAACTAGCCACTTCACACCCTTGTATCTCTTGATTCCCTAGACCTATTGACGTGAAAATTGGAGGGTAGATAGAAGATATAAAGGGTAACATAAAGTTCTAAAGACACCAGTGCTAAATACCTCGTTTAGGGCTTCTAATTTCCTGATCGTCACTAGACCGTTGCACATATTCCTGGGTTATTGGTGCAGGATCAGCAACTTTGAAAGCTTCTAACTCCTTGTAGACTTGATCTCCTAGAAAAAAATTTGAGGGTAGCTTGTCCTTAGTATTAGCAACAAAAACCTATAAAAGAATTATGTCTAATTCTGCCTCCTTACCTTAGTTTCACGGGAGCCAAAAGTAGGGGTCGTGCAGGTGAAACTTAGGGTCTATTTATAGGGTTTAGCTAGGGCTTCAAAGATTTGGATGACTTTAGAGTCCTAATTAGATATTAGATCGATCCCTGAGAGTCCCAAGCATGTTTAAAAGTCTGCATACTTTGGCCTCTGGGAGTTTGGACGTCAAAAATCTAATATTCTTACACTTTCTTCCACTCACGGAATCTGCAGAGCTTAGTGGTATCGTACTAGACCGTTTTATGCCCCATGCGGTCGCCCGATAGACCATTTGCAATCCTGTGCACCAAATTTGAAACATTTCAAACTCTTTCTCTCTATTATCCATCTATTTATCCTATTTATCTCTAAATTCCATGATTATACCAATTTCTAGCTTCTAGAATATGGGCCAATGTCCAAAACCATAATTTGGCCAAAAGGGTTCCTTTAAATGGGCCTAATCCTCTTGGATTAAAATAAATTCATTTAGTAACCCATTTAGTCCATTTAAATATTTAATAAATTCTTAAAAATTTCTCAAGTGTTACATATCCAGATCCAACGATCTATAGAGTATATCCTTGTTTGCACATTAAACTTGTTTCATCATGAATTCTTTTGCTGAAAGTTTTTCTATGATTTCCCCACCGATCTTTAACGGTTCTAACTTCGATCTGTAGTTGGGGAGGATGTGCAGTCTGGTCAACTCATATGACCTGAAGCTATGGAAGCTTATATCCCATGGTCCTTATGAGTTGCTCTAAGATGAGTCTGTTTGGACTACAGATCATAAGTCTGAACATAATAAAAATTGTTTGGTTCTTAATTTATTCAATGCTGCAGTTGATTCTAACACTTTCCCTTTTTTTTAGGCTGCAACACAGCCAAAGACATATTGGATGGCTTGGTCAGCATCCACGAAGAAGAGGAGGCCAAATGTTTGATGGCCGATAGAGGTGATCACAACAGTGATCAACAGGATGAATCATCCTCTCAAGTAAGCTCTGACTCTAACAATATGTCATTTGATGAGTTAATGAGTGCATACATCGAGCTTGCCAGCTTGTACAAAAAATTAAAATATAAGAACAAAAAGTTGAAAAAGAAACTCAATGTTGTTGTTCATAGTGGTTCTGTAAATGAAAATATGGAGACTCTGAAAGCTGAAAATGAAATGTTCGGGGCAATTAGAAGAACTTGATTCTGTTAATTCTGAACTAGGAAAACTAAGATCAGAGAATGAAAGCCTCAGAAAATAGATGGAGGACGTTGAAGAAAAACATCAAGAGCTTGAGAAAGAAAGCAAATTGAATCTGGAAAAATTTGAGGATGTTAAGGTAGTAAATATGGAAATTCATAAAAGTTTGGAAAGAATTGAAAAAGAGTTCAAAAACAAGCAGGAAGCTATGTCAAAGGATCAAATACTGCTTGATGAACCGATTCCGAATAAGAAGCTTATAGAAGAAAATGAAAAACTGAAAGAATTAAATAGTGCCATGTCTAAAAGATTAATTTCTCTTGAAAAAGGAAAATGTCTAGTTGTTAATGATAACTCAAAAAAATTGCATGATCTCGAACAAGAAATAGGGAGTTATAAAACTGTAAATGCCATGTTGAATGACAGGCTTGCTGCCTGTGAGGAATAAATTGCCATCTCTGAATTGCTCATTGCCTCCTTGGAAAAAAAATTTCAAGACTTAAATGAATCTCTGTCTAAATTTGTCAAAAGAAATGAGAACCTAGATAAGATTTTGAGAACTAAGGTGAATTTTTAAAAAGAGGGTTTAGGCTACTCTCCAATAAATAAAAAATCTTTTCCAGAACAAGCTACAAATCTCATTTGTTTGGAGTTCAAATGTAGCCAGCAACTCAATTTCACCCTCAAATCAGCCTACTACTCAGAAAACCCAGAAGCAAGATAGTAAGCAGCAAAAACAGAAAAATAATCTCAATAGATTTGATGTGTATGCTAGGAATTCACATGTGAGACACCATGCATCAAAACGAATGAAGGTTTCATATTTTTATTGTGATAAGCATGGTCATGTTATACATAATTATTTTATCATGAAAAAGGATAACTTGAGAGCATGCAAAGATAAATTTACTTTCAGTCAAAATAACAAATCCACAGAGAAAAATCACTCTTATCATTGTTATTGCCGTGGTAAAGTAGGACACATTGCTGCACATTGCTAGTCTGCCATGGGAAGAAAAAACTCTCATTCTGAACTTGTCAAATTCCCTGTAAATACACATGCTTTTAATAAACACAAATTTGTTTCAAAAGGTAGGCCTCGTGTGTGTTATAACTGTGGAAAGCCAGGCCATAAGGTTTCTGAATGTTGGCTGGCCATTGGTAGAAGAAACCCTAGGTTTGAAAATGAGAAATTTCATGTCAACAAATAGAAGTTCAATTATACCATGCATAAGAAAGACATGAAATCTTCTGTTTGTTGTCACTAGTATGGTGAGCTAGGGCACCAAATGTGTGACTGCTAATTGATGAGGAAGGATGACTTGGTGGCTTGAAAGTGGAGAGCACCAGTTAGAAGTGCAGCTAACCCACAAGGACCCAAGATGTCTTGGGTACCTATGTATGCAAAATTAGAATCTATTTTGTAGGTGTGCCTTCGGAATAAAAGGAATGAAATGCTCATCCATTCAAGTAAGGCAAGGCACACAGATAAAGTGGGTAAGAAGAAATTGATGTGCTTCTAGGTTAAATGAAAATCTGAAATAAAAAATGCAGGTAAAATTCTTCTTACACTCTCCGAATAAAGCCTATGCATTCAGGCTGGTTATGAATTCTAATTTTTGAACTGTTATTTTGAGAGTTGTTTTAATTTACTCCATGCGTTGAATGTGCAATACATGACAACATGCATGATTAAAGTGTCTGCATTTGCACGGTACATATTGCATATGTTGTTTATGCTCTCATGCATTTTAGATGCACATCATGCTGAATTTTCACAATCTATTTTCATGTCAGTACACTGCATACTTCATGTCATGCTGAATGTGTTATGGTTTGATGATGTTTAATCATGCTTGAAAGAATGGCCAAGAAAGGGTTTGCATTTGCTGAATTGTTGCTTCTGTTTTGAGTTGGGTGAGTCGACCTACCCGACTAACCAGGTCGACTTAATGTAGGTCTTTACTCTTGTTTTGATATACTGTTGCTGAAACCTGCACGCATGCTAATGTGATAATTTAAATTCTAAAGATTCAAATGTTCCTATTTTTCTGGTTCAATCTTCTAATACACTTAGTAAGGGGGAGTCTGCTTATTAGTGTCTAGTATTGTCAGTTGTCAAGCTCTTCCACTCTCTACTTCTTGTGCACAACTATCTATTTGGTATATCAAATGGTGAATGTTGAAAGGACAGATCAAGTCTGTCTGGAAGTTTACACGATGCATGAGATTCAATTTCGCCTCGTACCAAAAGATGGTCAACTCATGCAGTAGGAGGGAGTTGATGCTTCTAGTCTTGCTTGAATCTTTCTCAGGTTCTTAACTTGTTAGGAAAAATCAGCACTAAAGGTTGGTTTGCATGTTTGCATATTGTCCCTTCTAAAATTTTAGGATAATTATCTCAACAGATGTCTTGTCTACATACATTTAGACTAATGTCTTAGGGGGAGTCTACATTCTCATTCATCTTCGTCAGCCCCTATGCATAGTCTCACTATTTTAGGGGGATTCATAATGTAGTAACACATCAAAAAAAGAGAGTCAATATATATATATATAAAGCATCAATGAAGTGATGGAATTATATTATTAGATAATTAATTTTTTCTTGAAATAACTTAAATTTCAAGAGACCTAATTAAATTTCTTAGAATCAATAATTAGGCTATTGGACAAACCTTAATGAGTTGAAATTGAAGTTAATGGGCTAAATTGATTATGATTAACAATTGGGATAGTGGACAAACCTTATTGGGCTGAATTTGGAGTAATGGGCTAAATAGGGTAAAATGAGTAGCCCATTTTAAACACCAATTTTATATGGGTTTCAAACCCTACGACCTTATTAAAAGTAGGTTAGTGGAATAGTTTAATAATGGGCCATGAATATTGAGTTAGGTGGTGGAGAAGTTTAATTTGTGGGGGAAGGGAATCTTACTATTTGGCCAAATTTTACACCCTATTAATTAAAGCTAGGATAATGACATTTTCCAACATTATTAAAAGTAGGTTAGTGGAATAGTTTAATAATGAGCCATGAACATTAAGTTAGGTGGTGGAGAAGTTTAATTTGTGGGGGAAGGGAATCTTACTATTTGGCCAAAATTTATACCCTATTAAAGTTAGGATAGTGACATTTTCCAACCTTATTAAAAGTAGGTTAGTGGAATAGTTTAATAATGGGCCATGAACATTGAGTTAGCTGGTGGAAAAGTTTAATTCGTGGGGGAAGGGAATCTTACTATTTGGCCAATTTTTTCTTATAAGTAGGCCCTCTAATCACCCACCTTGCCTTACCACGTTGGGGAAGGATTCGAAGGAGAAAGGGAGCTATGGGCGTTCATCTTGTTTTCTTCTTCCACTTTGACTCGATCAGGTAAGTATTCTTTGTATCTAGGCAAAATACTTAACAGTAGAAGCATGCAACCAATCATGTTGTCTTTCACGGTTAAAACATGTTGTCTTTTACGGTTAAAAACTGAGTTTCTGTTTCATAAAGAATTGGCGTCTACTTAGAAAGACACTAATTCTTGAATTAGCGTCCAGTACCCAGACGCCAATTAATGCACATCCACTACAGTTGACATGAATTCCCTGATGATTAAATAAATTCACCCATGTTTAAAATTTTAATATTTATGGAACCAAGTATGATAAAATTTATATGAGGGTGTTTTTAGGATCCTTGCATTTTCTCTTGATTATCGTATCCCTTGATCCATGGAAATCTTGATAGGAATCAAAGTGCTATTGTTCATGTTCCTTAAAAAGAAATGAACAGTTGCATGTGTTTGTAAACGTATCTGTCGGATGCATGCCAATTTCTAATAGAGAAGAATTAGCATATGTATCCACGGACGTGAATTAATGAAATAGTGTCCTTCCGTAAGGACGCAAATTCATGTAATTAATTGATAAACCAAATAATTTAAGAAATATAGAATTACCGTCCTATTGTACTGACGCGAATAAAACATTTGGCGCCTCCGCACACGGATGCCAATTTAAAATATTTTTAATTGAACCTTAAAAAAATAATATATGGAATTGGCGTCCTCTTATGGTGACGTGAATTAAAGAAATAGCGCCTCCTTGCACGGACGCTAATTTAAAATAAATTATTTAAATCAAATTAATCCTAGAATTAGCACCCTTTCCGTTGGACGCGAATTCTATAATTAGCGGCATCCTGTGTGGACGCCAATTTGTCTAATTTCTCACGTTTCACCATTTTCTCAGGATTCTTCCCTATGCTTTGGCCTATTCCTTAAACTCGTTCGTTCCCTGGAATGTTCTTAAAATGAATTACGTGTTTCGGATTTTCGACAAAGTCGTGTAGCTAGCAAGATTATCAAGAAAGATCGGTGTCTAAGGTAAGAGGTCCACGGGCAAACGCTCTAAGTGGATAAATGGTTATTTAATTAAACTCTTGCAAACGCAAGGAGAACCTCCCACTATCCCACCTCTTACTTGGTCATGAATTCTCAGTGTTCTCGTTAAACACCAATTTAGGAGAACTCGATCTAAAACTATCTTACACGAATTTCTAAAAGTGTTGATCGTGCTTTGATTGGCAACTCTTTTCCTCATTGCCTTAATGTTGTTAAACATGATGTCTTTAATCATCATTGAACTTCTCTTACAACTTCTTGAGCTTCTTGTACTAGTTCCTCAAATGAATTTTTTTTCCTAGATTTGTACTTTATTTCATGAGCTTGTCTTAAAATTCTTTGGCTATGTATTATGTGGATGTCTAAATAAATACTTGGGATCAATGATCCATAACTACAATGCCTGGCATTAATGGGGCCCGGTCTGGTCCTGGGGGGGAGCGCCCGAAAGTATTTGTGCCCATGAGAGCTATTATTGACCTGGTGTGGCATTGCACCGAGTACATGTGTGCTAGATTCGTCTATGACATTCCATTTATTCATGAAATAATTGACTTGCTTGAATTACATGAAATACTTGACTCGTACATACTTGCGTGAAATGGCCAATTCCATGATTATACTTGTTACATGATCATTCTCTATTTGAAATCTTACTCTTGTTAACTTTTCTACTTGTGAACCTATTTACAACCATTCCTTTACTCTCTCTTGCTCATGTTTCTAGTTTTAGTCACAATTCTCATCATAGCACATTTACCTTATCTAAAAATGTTAATTATTTAAAGCTGCATGATATAGAGATATAAGTCCTACTGAGCTTTTTGCTCACCCTGCGTTTCGGTTAATATTTCAGGTAGTTCTGATGAGGAACCCCAAACAAACGGGGATGGTCAAAAGTGAAAAGAGGGATCGAGCTTAACTTAGATTGCTTAGGTTTAATTGTTGCTCTTGTTAGAATTAAGTGTATTTGTAAGTTGTAATTATGCCTGTTGAGGCTTAGTGTGTTGTAAAACTCTATTTGATGAAATAATAGTATCCTTTTCTCGTTATCTACATTGTGGTTGGACCCCCTTATATGAATGCTCTGATCGACACGAATGTTACGACTCATCCCGCCTCGATAAACCGCGTCAGAGTGTGACACATAATAGGAATAATTAGCATCATACATCTCCATGTACATCTCTGTCCATCTACTCATGCACCTTAGCTGGATGTTAGCTACATGCCCGCATTGCATAAATTGACTGCATGTCCTGTTAATCCTCCTGCACACTGCATTTCATGAATATCTCATTCAGGGGGAGCTCATGTAGAAACATTTGGTTTAATAAAGGCATTAGTGTGGATGCACTTTTTATATCGTTTTATCTTTTATATCGGTTTATCAAGTGCGAGGGCGTGCCAGTCACATAGGCGACAATGTGTTCAGGCTCCGAGACTGGAGTAGTCCGGAGCCAGTGGTGCGCACCGTCTAACTAATCAGATGATAGTGGGTATCGGGTCGGGACTGCAACCCGCCGTGCCATAAAGGTAACGGCGTTAATTACATCCCCTCGGAGAGGAGAAAATCTTTCATTAATCGTCAAGATAAGGGGCCCCATGACCCAAAATCAATATTAAATAAATAAATAAATGAAGAGCGCCGTAAGTCAAATAACAACACCCCTTATGGAGGGACAAAAATGTTCAAATCATGTTGATCATGTATTGATCATTTTGTGGTCGGGCAGAAGCCCGGGTTAAAAGCATCATGAATATGCAGAGGGAACGATCATGTCGGTCATGTGCTGACCATTTTGTATTCGCACGGAAGTCTGGGTTGAAAGCATCATAAATACGTAGAAGGAACGATCATGTTGGTGATGTACTGACCAGTTTGTGTTCGGATAGAAGTTCGGGTTGAAAGCATCACAAAAATATAAAGATCTTTGAGTGAATGTCTGCCGGAGAAGGCAAGTTTAATATTTAATAGCGAGAACAGGTCAGATTCGGTGAATTATTGGCCCGGGGCAAAGTCGAGCCATGGCCATGATAGAGGCGGCTCCCGAGGTCTAAGCATGACTCACCGGGGCATCATTAATATTTCCTTCACATAGGGTCTAAAGAAGGTGAGAGCTCCGGGACAGAAATCATTCATGCTTATTGTTATATCCTTTTATCATTTTTTTAATTTTTTTTTGTCTATTCGAATGCATGTCTGCATTTTTTTAACCTTATTGCATATATTCTTGCCCATCATTTTCCTTATTATCATTTTCTTACTTGTTTATATTATTCTCTTTTTTTAATATTATACAAATACATTTTTTATCCTTCATTGACATTTATTTGGCTGTTATTCATTTTTTGTTATTCATTTATCACTTTTATATTTTTTTTTGGTTTTCCTTTGCTGTTATTTATTTGGCCATTATGTGTAGGGCTGTAAATGGATCTCGCGGATCCGCTGACCCAATCCAATTTCAATTTTTATTTTGGATTCGGGGCGGGCTATGACCGGAAATGAGTTGCCGCTTCTGGATCTGGGGCGAGTGAAACTTGATTCGAAATTGTTGTCTTCGGATCAGATTCGGGGCGACCCGTGTATAGAAGAGCCATAGCTCTCTCCAAGACTCCCCTGGCGGCCTCGCCCTCAAATCATATTTCTTTCCCCTCTCTCTCCTGTCTACCCTCTAGGGTTTCTACTGGGACAGTGATATTCATGCTTGATCCGGACGACAGTCATACACGGAGGTGATCTCGACACTGACAAAGGCGATCTGGGTATGCTCTCTCTCTCTCTCTCTCTCTCTCTCTCTCTCTCTCTCTCTCTTGGTGAAGTGAATTTAAATGCCGGCTCAGACATTGTGTTTTCTTCTTCCTTCTTTCTTCCCCTCCCGCTGGGTGGTGGTGGCGGCGACGGGGGCGACATCCATATTTTTTGGTGCCGAAAGGGGAGCAGGGGACGCAGTTCGTGCTGAGGAAGGTGGCGCCGAGGCGGGTGTGGCCGCCGATCACGTTCGGGGCGTCGGCGGTGTGCTGGTACGAGCACATCAGCAGGGCGGTGTGCCTGCTCATCTGCAAGAACCACCGCATCTGGGAGTTCTTCTTCAAGCAGATCACTCGGAACAGGTGCGGTGTGTTGCCCTAACCCCCACCCACCAACCCTATTTCTTAGAAAAAGGAAAGTAGGTGCCTTTGATGAAAGAAGGACCTTGTCTGTCCCAAGCACTAGAACCCCCAAAATATCTGTACCCACCGCCATAGCCACCACCATATCCTGAGCCACCACCCTTCCCTGGGTGATGGTCATGAAGCCCTATAAATTGTATGCTTCCACTCTGCGGCGGCGCATATCCGAGCACCCAAATCTAGTGGCTGGCCTCCCATGTCCGGTTATTACCCAATTTTTGATCAGCCGGTTTGATTATGCGAAGGGGAAGGATTTGTGAGGGTAAAAGCTCTATTTTTCTTTTTTTTGTGCCGCTTGTTTCATGCAGTCTGGCCTGTAATCTATTATTAATTCATGTCCACCACCATAGCTAACCAGAGGACAGAATTAATGTACTCCCAACAGCAAATGTAAGTTCGATTGAAAATGGATCTTTTTGTGTTCAGATTTCTCTGGGCATTCAATATAAAAAAGTGTACACATGGATTTCGGGTAGATCCGAATCCGAAAATATAAGTTCGGATTTGAATTAGATCAGAATCCGAAATGTCTTTTTATTTTGGATTCGGGTCGGATTCAGATATAAATTTATCGGATTCTGATTCGGATCAGTCAAGATCTGACCTGGATCCGATCCATTGACAGGGCTAATTATGTATTTTTTTAATCTATTTACCTATAACTTTTATCTTTTAATCTCTTTTTTTAGTGCATGTGCTGTTCGTGTGTGAGTGTGAGTGAGAGTGGGTGTTAAGTGTGTGTTTAAATATGTGTTACGTGTGTGTGTGTTAACGGGTGGGTGTGTTAACGAGTGTAAATGTGTTAACATGTTTTTGATTTTTTTAAAATATATAACAATGGGGAATGGGGGGAGGAAGTGTGTTACTGAGTGTGTGGGTGAACGTGTGTTAGCGTGTGTATGTTGCGTGTTTTTTTTAATGGGAAAGGGGGGACGCGCGCACGCGCCGGATCAATGGCCCATGGGCCAAGATCCGGCGGTGTCTCCCCCGCCAGATCAACATCTTGAGTTTTTTTTTATACGAGGGTGGGTGAATCGGCAGGAAGAGGGGGCGTGATCCGGCGTGAGAAGTTACGCGCGGGCGGGTCGGATGACTGCCCATTTTTGCTTATTTTTTCTCTTTTCTTTTTTAATCTATTTATTTATTTTTTTGTTATTTTTTTATCGGGTGTGATCCGGCGTGAGAAGTTGGCGTGCACGCACCGGATCACTCCCCATTTTGCTTATTTTTTCTCTTTTCTTTTTTTTTAATCTATTCATTTTTTTGTTACTTTTTTATCTTTGGCATTTCATCATTCTTTTTTGTTATCACCGGTCTTGCAATTAGTCCGAGTGTTTTGGCAAAAATCTTGCAGCACCTCTCCTAGACCTGGTGCGTTCGGGAGGTGTACATTAGGTACTCGTCCACGGAAGATCCGAGACGACCCCAAAGTATAATGATGCGTGTGAGAGCGGCAACATCCGAGGATCCTAGTTGAGCATTGAAATCCCGAAGGCTAGTCTACGAGGGACTCCAATGACTCACGAGCAGCCACGATCTTGATTTCGAAACACGGACTTAGATTATCATCGAACTATGCAACTATTGATATGCAGCCCTTTAAGGGAGATCACCCGGGGACCATGCTACATAGAAGCAAGCCCCCGGGGATCGGAGAGTGCTCGAAAACTTCGGCAAAGGACCAGAGATTCGGAAGGAGACACGACGGTCAACATGAGGGCATATGGATGACCCGGTGGTCAAACGAGGGGGTGGGAAACCTCATGAATTGGTGGCTTAGTACACGGAGGGGGGCAAGCCTTCTTGAACCGACTACCAAGAAGGAATTGGGGTCTCCTTGAATCGGTGCCAAGGGGGGAGAGCACTGCGAGATCATGAGAGGAAGAAAAGAAAACCTCCAGGCTCCGAGACCTAACTGTTGCTCATGGCAAAGCCAAACATGGAAATTATTATAAAGGGGAAGGGAATGATCTGGGACTCCCCTCGGACATCAGATGCTCCACACAGACAAGGAGATGAAGAGCGAAAGTGGGGCTCAGACAGTTTTACAACCCGGGGTCATACCCATCAGCTTGAGTGAACCCTGGGATCACACAAACGGTATGCTATTGGCGAAAAGAAAACATGTGTTAAAGGGGGCATCAACAGGAAACACACATGAGCATTTCACCACAAAACATCTCTCGAGAGAGTATTCGCATTTCCAATTCTCATCAAGAGGGAACCGGGCTACAGAGAAACAAATAACATAAAAACGAAAGGGTAAATACAATGGGAAAGGGGAAGAAACACCGATCCCCTATTCTACCCTCCCCTCACCTCTCCCATTTTCCCTTCTCTGCAGATCTCTTCTTGGCTAGCAAACGCCTTCTCGTAGAGTCTTTTTTTTTTGACTTGGGAAGATGACCAACAGGGGTTTCACTCGACGGAGATCAAGAGAGAGATAGGGCAAGCTAGCCCCCTTCTCTTCTTTTATGCACATCGCAGGAAGGGATCCGTTGACGTATGCATCTTCTCAGCGCCACAAGGGGCATGGGCTGTTTGGACACGTCGAGCTCCCATCTTCTCCCACGCTGTTTGAATGGGCTGTCTTGTCCCCTACCCTGTCGTTGCTCGAACATCCTGTCGCCGCTCGAACGGCCAGTCGACGAGGTAGACTGGCAGGCTTATTAATGGGCAAGACAGGGCATAGGGAGTCCGTTGGAGGCTGGCCGATTCAAGTGCACAAGGTGCTTCTCACACCAATTCATGCCCGTAAAGGGCTCGCGCTGATTCAAGTGCCCTAGGAGGGCTTGCCGATTCCTTTGCATGCGCGCTGGCTCATGGTGCCATGGGTCCTTGGCGCATCGGTTCAAATAAGGGGGGTTTTGGCTGATTCAACACCCCCTTCATTTTCATTCTATTTTCTCCTTTTTTATTTTTCTCCTTCTCTCTTTTTTTTGGTTTTTCTTTTTGCTTTATCTATTGCCTGCCGATTCAACCCCACTCCCCCCTTTTTCGTTTTTCTTCTCCTTTATCCTCTTTCTTTTCCTTTTGTCCCTTTTCTTCTTCTAATTTTTGTTGCCCTTTTTTCTTCTTTTATTTATTTTTTTTTCCTATTATCCTTTTTCTTTCCTTCTTTTATATATATTCTTTCTTCTTCTTTTTCTTTTCTTTCTTTTTTTTATTACTAAAAATAAGAAAGTGGCAAAAAAGAATTAGCATCGGGGAAAAAGGGACGCATTTTAGCACACGTCTCTTCAGAGAAGCGTAAATTCTTTTAGCGTCGATTTTAGCGTGTCTGGAGAGGCGTGAATTACTTTAGCATTGGTTTTAGCATTAATTTTAGTGTGTTAACAAATGGCCCCCACCCGTAGGTGTCGCGAATGAGGGACGAGAGAGCGGGGCCTGCGGGTGTAGCCCGTTTGAAAGCGCTACCTATTTTTTTGTCTTCATTCATTATCATCATCAGGAGAGCAGGCTTCGACTGAAATTGGGTGAGCAAGCTTTTCAAGGACGGAATTGAGAGAGCAGGCTGCGATAGCCAAAATTGGAAGAGCAGGCTGAGCAAGCCGAAATCGAGAGCAGAATTTAAGAACCAAAATCAAGAGAGCAAGCTGCGAGAGCCAAGATTACGAGAGCAAGCTGCGAGAGCCGAAGTTGGGAGAGTAGGCTATGTGAGCCGAAATTAGCAGAGCGGGCTTTAAGAGCTGAAATTAGGAGAGTAGCTTTAAGAGCTGAAATCGAGAGAGCAAGCTGTGAGATCCAAAGGATAGTGGGAGAGCAGGCTTTGCAAAGCCGAAATTGGGAGTGTAGGCTTTAAGAGCCGAGATTGGGAGAGCAGGCTTTAAAAGCCAAAATTGGGAGAGCAGGCCACGAGAGCCAAAATCGAGAGAGTAGGCTGCGAGAGCCGAAGGATAGTGGCAGAGCAGGCTTTGCAAAGCAGAAATCAGAAAAGCAGGCTTTAAGAGTCGAAATTAGGAGAGTAGGTTGTGAGAGCTTAAATGGGAGAGCAGGACTTAAGAGTCGAAATCGGAAGAGCAAGCTTTAAGAGCCAAAAGCAAGAGAGTGAGTTGCGAGTACCAAATGATAACGGGAGAGCAGGCTTTGCAAAGCCAAAATCGGGAAAGTAGGCTTTAAGAGCAGAAATTGAGAGAGCAGGCTGCAAAAGTCAAAATTGGGAGGAGAGCTAGCCGAGGGAGCCGGGATTGGGAGAACGAGCTTTATGAACCGAAATTTAGAGAGTAAGCTGCAAGAACCAAAATTGCGAGAGTAGGCTACGACAGTCGAACTCGAGAGCAGGCTGCGAGAGTCGAAGGATGGTGGGAGAGCAGGCTTTGCAAAGCCAAAATTGAGAGAGTAGACTGCAAGAGCCAAAATTAAGAGAGCAGGCTTTAAGAGCCAAGGGATAACGAGAGAGCAGGCATTAGAAACCGAAATTGGGAGAGCAGGCTTTTGCAAAGCCGAAATCGAGAGTACAGGACGCGAGGGCCAAGATCGTGAAAGCGGGTCACGAGAGCCAAAAAAATTGGGAGGGTTTTCATTCATTCATTTTATTTTCTCTTATTATTATCTTTTCTGTCACCCCCCGAGCGCGGATGGAACCCGGAGACGCATGATGAGTTTATATCGATCATGTCAATCAGAGCATTAGTGTATTCAACACAAAGACAGAGCGTGCAAGAGTAAAGATAACCAAATCCTTTACTTCATCAAAACCTTCAAAGTACTTCTATTACAATCCTCTTAATGAAAGTGCTAAGACTCAATAAAATGAAAAGGTACAATGATTGACTCAAGAATGTAGAAAAGTCAAGACTAGACAACGCTTGGATAGTTGGAGTAGCTTTAATCTCATCACTCTTGACTTTCCCCATCCAAAAGAGTTTCATCCTCGGACTTACCTAAAAAATAAGGGGAAAACACTATGTGAGCGAACACTCAGTAGGAATTATATCTCAAGAGCTAGCTTGCTTTAAGTAAATTACAAGTTAGATGAATGCAACTTAGCTATGCATGTTCGCGTATAATGACAATAGAGAATGTATAACAAGAGAATAGAGAATGTATGTCAAGTGATAGTGAGTGAGCTAGCAAGTCTTTCAAGAACTCATGTTAAGATAGCAAGATAATCAAGCACGTATATCTATCATGTCAAGTGATCATGTCATGTCAAGAATTGGCTATCATGTTTCAAGCAAGTACAATAAGTACCCTTTCCGGGTCACGCAAGTCATGTCATGTCAAGTCAAGTCAAGTACGAGATTTATGGAATGTCTATCAAGCTAGTCATGCACTTCGGTGCAATGCCACACCGTGATCATTACAACTCCCATGGGCACTAGTACTTTCGGGTGCTCCTCCCAGGACCAGATCGGGCCCTATATGCGCAGGCATTGATCGTGTATTTTCGACATCCACTATAGTATAGCCAATATAGATTTTGAAAGGAATACGCTTGTAGGAACTTAAGGTAGATCTTGTGGAATAGAATCACAAGGATTGAACACGTAGGGACGGCAATAAGGATATTCTCAGGACATCCAAATAGCATATAATGAGGGCTGGTATACCATGTTTCTTTAGAGTGACATGGCAATCAAGTAGTGTCATAGGTTTTAATGGTACAACCTGCTCGACTGCCTTGAGGGAATCCAAGGCTAACGGAGTCTTACGGAGGTCTCTTTGATAAAGTCACCGGTCCGGAGGAACGGAATGTCCCGCGGAGGGTTCATCTATCACCGAGAAATAGTGGGTAATCGATAAAACAACGTGAAACATGGGACTATAATCACGGAATGGAATATAGTGCCAGTATACACAACCCATGGTCAAGGGTTATAGAAAACCATGAAAATCAGGAAATCAGGAGATCAGTAAATTGACGCCTGAGCTTAAGTCTTCATTTTCTGAATTGGCGCCCTTGTCAGGGTCGTCAGTTCAGTAAATGACGATTGTTGACTCAGTCGTTACATCCAGATTCTATGAATAATAAAATCTATGCACACTTTTAATTTTCAGATATAATGAAAATGACGACTTACATTGAGGCTTCAATTTAGTAAACAACGCCCTAGTCAGGGGCGTCTTATATCAAATAAAAGGGCAGGGTGCATGTCATCATTTCAATATTCAAGCAATTATGTAAGGCATTTCAAATTTTACAGTTTATCACTAATTGGCGCCCATGTATAGGGGCGTTCATTCAATTAACGACCTAAAAAGAGTCGTCAATTTTTTGTCATACGATTTGCACCGGCAGGTACAATCATAGACACATGGTTTTTGGAGTATGTCTAATCAGGAAACTAAAGACACGTACAGGTAGAGAAAAATACCAGGAATTTTCTAGTATAATCATGCATTAGTTTACATGTAAGGGTTCATAGTTATTAAATTTTGAACATGGTGTAATTATTAAATATCTAAGAAATTGACGACTGTTTGCACGGTCGTCAGATCAAATAGTGCCCAAGCTTGAGTCGCTATTTCAGTTCATGCAGTAAGCAACGAAAACTCAATCCAGATCGATATCTGCAATCTCTTACAGACCTATATGCATGTATACAACCTAAGATTATTTAAATTTGGCTTAACACTTGAGAAAACCTACCTCGAGTGATGTTTTGGTTGATGATCGATGAAGAACGATGATGAGATATTCAATATTCCAATACTCTGTTTCAAACAGAGGAACTTGATAACAACAACAACTCTTCAAGGGATATAAGGATGAAGCAACAGAGGAAGACTATGCAGCTTGATGGAAGGAAGAATCAGCAGCAGCACGTCCACTTCCAGAGGATGAAGATGATGATATGAAGAGCAGCAACTCAATAGCCGCAGTCCCTTCGTGTTGCAGGCAATCCACAGGAGGAAAAGAAGAAGTTGAAGAACTTAGGTTCTTCACGTATTGAGCAGCAACAAGAGGAAGAAGTGACCCTCCCATTCCTTTCAAGCATTCTCGCAGCAAGGAAGAAGAGGAAGAAGATGTAGCAGTAGCAGGTCGTTTGTTGGAAGAATCAAAATAGCCAGCAAGTTGGCTCGACGGAGGGGTTGGTATTTATAGGAGAAGGAATCCTAATGGGTTCTAGGAGTTTGATTGGAATTGAAACTTCCTATGTAGACTCCTGATTAAACTTAGATATCCACGTGTTGATCCTTTCCCAATCAAAACTTACCCAGATAACATCCTTATTCGAACCAAACACCAACGGTTCGGTTTGGAAATGACGCCTAAGGTTGGGGTGTTATTTAAAAATGACGCTTTTATACACAGTCTTCAATTCTTTATATGACGCCTGTCAAGGGGGCGTCAATTATTAAATTAGCGCCTACGTGAACAGTCTTCAATTAAATGACGACCTGGCAGGAGGCGTTATTCATTTTGGCCTATATTTCATATGTTTTAAGTATATATATGAGTTGGGCTTTTACATTGGTTTGAGTTATTAATCCATTTAGGATTTTATTTATTTTTATTTTATCAGGGTTGCTACACCCTCCCCCACTTAGAAGAATTTGGTCCCCAAATTCAATTGTACATATTTACGGAGAGTGTAGGACTCATACCTCTTTAGAATAAATCTGGGAATCGCTTCCTCATGGACTCCTCAGTCTCCCATGTGGCTTCGTGCTCAGAGCACTTACTCCATTGCACCTTTAGCATGGGAATTGTTTTGTTCCTTAGTGTACGAACTTCACGATCGAGGATCTTCATAGGTTTTTGTTCATATGCGAGATTCTTTTGAATCACCAGGTCTCCATGATCGATGATATGTGACGGATCGTGCACAGACTTCTTCAGCATGGATATGTGGAAAATATTATGAACATCGGACAATTGAGGAGGCAAAGCGATGCGGTAAGCAACCTCACCCACTCTTTCTAGTACCTCAAAAGGTCCGATAAACCTTGGTATAAGCTTGCCATTAACACCAAATCTCCTTTTTCCACGTCCAGGTGATATCTTGAGAAATACGTGATCTCCGACTTGAAATTCGAGATCTCTTCTCCTTGTGTCGGCATAAGCCTTCTGTCTGGACTGAGCTACTTGAAGTCTCTCTCTAATCAACTGAATCTTTTCAGTGGTATCCCTTACCATGTTTGGGCCTAATAGTTATTTCTCGCCAACTTCATCCCAGCACAAGGGTGATCGACAACTCTGGACAATCTGGGATGCAAGTTCTATCTCTGAATAACATCCTTCCATCTGATGCTAATTTGAAATCAGATTGCTCTTCTATCTTGTCCTTGATTTCCATTAATACCGGGTCATTATCTTGCAGTCCTTGTATCTTTGAGAGTAGATCAGGCTTTATGCTCATAGGAGATAGTGTAACACACTTGTGCTCCTGGTCCATGCTTATGTCAAGTCGAGAGAATTGTTCTAGCAACTTCCACTCCTAAATCATATAATTGGCTAATAGTGCTCTCGGCTTTTGACTGAGGGCATCAGCTACAGGATTACCCTTTCCAGGATGATATTGTATAGTGAAGTCAAAGTCCTTGAGATATTCCAGCCAACGTCTCTGTCTCATATTCAATTCCTTTTGAGAAAAGAGATACTTGAGACTCTTGTGATCGGAGTATAGAGTGAACTGTACTCCGTATAAATAATGTCTCCAGATCTTCAATGCAAACACTACCGCAGCCAATTCTAGATCATGTACTGGGTAGTTCTCTTCATGCTTCTTTAGCTATCGAGATGAGTAAGCTATGACTCTGCCTTGTTGCATTAAGACACATCCGAGGCCAATGCCAGATGCATCGGTGTATACCTCGAATTTCTCGCCTTCAATTGGTAAAGCTAAAACCGGGGTAGTAGTTAGGTGATCCTTGAGGACTTGGAAGCTTCTTTCACATTCCTCACTCCATTCATAACCGATCTCCTTGCTGGTTAGTCTAGTGAGTGGTACGGCAATCTTGGAGAAATCCTTGATGAATCGCTAGTAATAGCCCGCAAGACCCAAGAAACTACGGATCTCGCTAGTATTGATCGGTCTTTCCCAATTCTTTACAGCTTCAACCTTCGACGAATCTACGGATAATCCGTCCTTTGATATGACATGTCCTAGGAAAGACACTTCTTCCAGCCAGAACTCACATTTACTGAGCTTTGCATATAACTGATTTATCCTCAATATCTGTAATGCAATCCTCAAATGCTCCCATGTTCTTCCTTGGTCTTTGAATAGATCAATATATCATCAATGAAAACCACTATGAATTGATCTAGATGAGGCCTGAATATACTATTCATTAACTGCATAAAGGCTGCAGGGGCATTTGTTAGTCCAAAAGGCATAACAACAAATTCGTAGTGCCCATACCTACTCCTGAACGCGGTCTTATGAATGTCATCATCCTTGATTCTCAATTGGTGAGATCCTGACCTGAGATCAATCTTCGAGAAATACTTGGATCCAGATATTTGATCAAATAACTCATCGATTCTCGGCAGTGGATACTTGTTCTTGATAGTGAGATGATTCAACTATCGATAGTCGATGCATAACCTCATGGATCCATCCTTCTTCTTTACAAATAACACATGTGCTCCCCATGGGGAAGTACTCGGCCTAATAAATCATTTCTTAAGAAGCTTCATCAATTATTCTTTTAACTCCTTGAGTTCGGCAGGGGACATCCTATATGGTGCCTTAGAAACTGGACCAGCACCAGGGACCAAGTCGATGGTGAAGGCCACTTCTCTTTGTGGGGGTAGCCCAGGTAAATCTTCCAGAAACACGTCTGGAAACTCTTGCACAACAGGGATGTCTTCTAGCTTAGTCTCCTTAGTTTCCTTAATGGTGACAAAAGCAAGGAAAGATATACATCCTTTCCTTATTAGCTTGCTAGCTCGGAGGGCCGAAATAAGAGGTGACTTGTTCCGACTCTTAGGGATAGTATAGACCAGTTCTGGGAATTCCTTGAAAGTAACCTTGCTGTTACGGGAATCAACAGTTGCCTGGTACTTGGATAACCAATCAACTCCTAATATGATATCGTAGTCCTTCATATCTAGGCATATGAGGTCGATAGGGAGGTTTCTTCCTTTAACCAAGACTTCACAATTTTGGTAATGGTGAGCAATATCGGCCTCGTTTCCAAGAGGAGTTGAGATAACTAATTATCCACTCCGGTTCCATAGGTAGGAGGTCAGCAACCTTCTTGGAGACAAAAGAATGCGATGCACCAGTATCAAATAAGACATGTGCAGACTTGGAACAAACTTACAGCGTACCTTCCACTAGTCCACCCTCATCTTGATCTGCCTCCTTAATAGCTTGGAGACGTGCATTCTTCGTCACCGGGCGTTTTCCATCACCGGCTTGATCATTGAGCAACGGGCAGTCAGGAATCCGATGATCACGGCTCCCACAGCGGAGACAAGCTCCAAGTTTCCTCCAACACTCATCAGCCTTATGTCCGACCTTGTCACAATGTTTACATATCACTTTGGAAGGTGTGGTGGTGATGGACAAAGGTTTGGTCTTCTTGAACTTTTGCTCTTGGGAGGGAGTTCCTCCATTACTTGGCCTCTTCTTGTTGAAATTAGGTTTAAAGAAACCAAAACTAGTGACCTGTTCCTTCTTATCTTTCCCACGAATCCTATCAGATAGTTCCGTGGCATCTTCTAATAACTGGGCTCGTTGTACCATCTCTGAATAGACTTGTATATCCATCGGCGCCAGTTGTGTGATATATTGGGGCCTGAGCCCATTAAGAAATCTCCTAGCTTTCATCTTCTCGGTACTGACTAGATATTTAGCATATCGGGACAACCTAGAGAATTGTGCCTCGTACTCAGCTACCGACAACGATTGTTACTTAAGTGCGGCGAACTCGGCAGCTTTCTTCTCCTAAACTCGGTCGGAGAAATACTTATTGTTGAAATATTCACAAATTCTTCCCAAGTAACTTGTCCTTGCTCTAAGGTGGCTTCTACTGACTCCCACCAGCATCGGCCGTCTCTCTCCAGTTGAAATGTGGCTAATAAGACATTCTCTTGGTCCGTGCATTGCATAACTCTAAAGATACGTTCAGTCTCTCGGATCTAGTGCTCGACATCACCCGGATCAGTGGATCCCATGAACTTAGAAGGGTTCATGTTCTTGAAGCTTTGGTGGAGATTTCCCGCTCCACGGTGTGCACCTCCTTGTGCCACCTGTTGAAGTGCCTGTGTCATGCCTTGAATAGTACGTTGCATGTTACGCCACTGAGCACGTTCGGCAGCCATTGTGCTACAAGGATTTTAAATAACTAATTAATATGAGACTTGACCAAGAGTTTGAATACCTTAGTCACTTTAACCCATGGTTCTACCCAATCTCACCGGTTAAAGGTTTAAACCTATCCTTGGACTTGGGTTTCCTAGGAATTGAATATCCTAGGCTCTGATATCACAAAAACTATCATGCCCCGAGCGCGGAAGGAACCCGGAGACACGTGACGAGTTTATATCGATCATGTCAATCAGAGCGTTAGTGTATTCGACACAAAGACAGAGCGCGCAAGAGTAAAGATAACATAATCCTTTATTTCATCAAAACCTTCAAAGTACTTCTATTACAATCCTCTTAATGAAAGTGCTAAGACTCAATAAAATGAAAAAGTACAATGATTGACTCAAGAATGTAGAAAAGTCAAGACTAGACAACGCTTGGATAGTTGGAGTAGCTCTAATCTCATCACTCTTGACTTTCCCCATCCGAAAGAGTTTCATCCTCGGACTTACCTGAAAAATAAGGGGAAAACATTATGTGAGCAAACGTTCAGTAGGAATTATATCTCAAGAGCTAGCTTGCTTTAAGTAAATTACAAGTTAGATGAATGCAACTTAGCTATGCATGTTCACGTAAAACGACAATAGAGAATGTATAACAAGAGAATAGAGAATGTATATCAAGTGATAGTGAGTGAAATAGCAAGTCTTTCGAGAACTCATGTTAAGATAGCAAGATAATCAAGCACGTATATCTATCATGTCAAGTGATCATGTCATGTCAAGAATTGGCTATCATGTTTCAAGCATGTACAATAAATACCCTTTCCGGGTCACGCAAGTCATATCATGTCAAGTCAAGTCAAGTACGAGATTTGTGGAATGTCTATCAAGCTAGTCATGCACTTCGGTGCAATGCCACACCGCGATCATTACAACTCCCATGGGCACTAGTACTTTCGGGTGCTCCTCCCAGGACCAGATCGGGCCCTATATGCGCAGGCATTGATCGTATATTTTCGACATCCACTATAGTATAGTCAATATATATTTTCAAAGGAGTACGCTTTTAGGAACTTAAGGTAGATCTTGTGGAATAGAATCACAAGGATTGAACACGTAGGGACGGCAATAAGGATATTCTCATGACATCCAAATAGCATATCATGAGGGCCGGTATAGCATGTTTCTTTAGAGTGACATGGCAATCAAGTAGTGTCATAGGTTTTAATGTTACAACCTGCTCGGCTGTCTTGAGGGAATCCAAGGGTAGCGGAGTCTTAAGGACGTCTCTTTGATAAAGTCACCGGTCCGGAGGAACGGAATGTCCCGCGGAGGGTTCATCTATCACTGAGAAATAGTGGGTAATCGATAAAACAACGTGAAACATGGGACTATAATCACGGAATGGAATATAGTGCCAGTATACACAACCCATGGTCAAGGGTTATAGAAAACCATGAAAATCAGGAAATCAGGAGATCAGTAAATTGACGCCTGAGCTTAAGTCTTCATTTTCAGAATTGGCGCCCTTGTCAGGGTCGTCAGTTCAGTAAATGACGACTGTTGACTCAGTCGTTACATCTAGATTCTATGAATAATAAAATATATACACATTTTTAATTTTTAGATATTATGAAAATGACGACTTACATTGAGGCTTCAATTTAGTAAACAACGCCCTAGTCAGGGGCGTCTTATATCAAATAAAAGGGCAGGGTGCATGTCGTCATTTCAATATTCAAGCAATTATATAAGGCATTTCAAATTTTACAGTTTATCACTAATTGGCGCCCATGTATAGGGGCGTTCATTCAATTAACGACCTAAAAAGAGTCATCAATTCTTTGTCATTCGATTTGCACCGGCAGGTACAATCACAGACACATGATTTTTGGAGTATGTCGGATCAGGAAACTAAAGACACGTACATGTAGAGAAAAATAGCAGGAATTTTCTAGTATAATCATGCATTAGTTTACATGTAAGGGTTCATAGTTATTAAATTTTGAACATGGTGTAATTATTAACTATCTAAGGAATTGACGACTGTTTGCACCGTCGTCAGATCAAATAGCGCCCTAACTTGGGTCGCTATTTCAGTTCATGCAGTAAACAACGAAAACTCAATCCAGATCGATATCTGCAATCCCTTACAGACCTATATGCATGTATACAACCTAAGATTATTTAAATTTGGCTTAACACTTGAGAAAACCTACCTCGAGTGATGTTTTGGTTGATGATCGATGAAGAACGATGATGAGATATTCAATATTCCAATACTCTGTTTCAAACAGAGGAACTTCATAACAACGGCAACTCTTCAAGGGATATAAGGATGAAGCAGTAGGAGGAAGACAATGCAGCTTGATGGAACGAAGAATCAGCAGCAGCACGTCCACTTCCAGAGGATGAAGATGATGATATGAAGAGCAGCAACTCAATAGCCGCAGTCCCTTCGCGTTGTAGGCAATCCACAGGAGGAAAAGAAGAAGTTAAAGAACTTAGGTTCTTCACGTATTGAGCAGCAGCAAGAGGAAGAAGTGACCCTCCCCTTCCTTTCAAGCCTTCTCGCAGCAAGGAAGAAGATGAAGAAGATGTAGCAGTAGCAGGTCGTTTGTTGGAAGAATCAAAATAGCCAGCAAGTTGGCTCGACGGAGGGGTTGGTGTTTATAGGAGAAGGAATTCTAATGGGTTCTAGGAGTTTGATTGGAATTGAAACCTCCTATGTAGACTCCTGATTAAACTTAGATATCCACGTGTTGATCCTTTCCTAATCAAAACTTACCCAGATAACATCCTTGTTTGAACCAAACACCAACGGTTCGGTTTGGAAATGACGCCTAAGGTTGGGGCATTATTTAAAAATGACGCCTCTATACACAGTCTTCAATTCTTTATATGACGCCTGTCAAGGGGCCGTCAATTATTAAATTAGCGCCTGCGTGAACAGTCTACAATTAAATGACGACCTGGCAGGAGGCGTTATTCATTTTGGCCTATATTTCATATGTTTTAAGTATATATATGAGTTGGGCTTTTACATTGGTTAAAGTTTTAAATCCATTGAGGATTTTATTTCTTTTTATTTTATCAGGGTTGCTACATTTTCATTCAAGCATGCATGCATCCACACGAAAATAGATATATGACATAGCTCCCCTCTATCAGGGATAGGATAAGAACAACGCCTATGAGTCACAGGTAGAGTGCGACCCACGAAGCACAACTGAAGGAGATGTGCGTTCGTCAAGAAGATATCGCATAGCCTATGCATATAGCTTAAATCATAATCTACACCCGAGGTAACTTCTCTGTGGTGTGAAAATGCAAGTATATGAGCAGCGAACCCCAAGCATAGGGATATGCAGACGTTCCAAGCAACATTAGGGGATTACTCTAGCGTCTACACATACATTTCAGGCTTTCAACTTTCGGTAGCTTCACACAGCCCCCTTTTTTATTTGAAATCTAGACTTCACCATTCGGTGCGAATTTCCTCATGTCTCTCAATGGAGATTCCCGACTATTAGGATTCATCCTTATTACAATTTTATTGCAAAATTTGCTTCACCGTTTTCGCGCGAGTCTCCTCATTTGTTTCCGTAGGGATTCCCAGCTACTTGGATTCACAATTTACTTATTCATCATTCTTTTTTTTAATTATTTTTTAAGGGGGTAGGCAGCTTTTTTCTCACGATTGCCTTTCATGCGAGTGCAAACATTCAAGCATCCATAGAGTGTTAGGAAGAAATTCTGAAATCCTTATGGTTAAAAATTATTGATCATATTATGTGCGAAGTGTGGGAGTTTTGCCTCGGGTGTATTTTGTGAGTTATACTAAAAACATAGCTATGACTCTTTCATGTGTGATGGACAGCGGAATCGACACAATTGGACCTGAGACTCTGGACGAGATCGCAGACGTCCCTAGCAAGGGAAATGTGGGACCTGCGCGGTTGAGAAACCGACAGCGAGTCGGGTAGTCAAACTCTTCCGTGTACTCGGACTGAGTCACGGGACAGTCACGCTCTCACTCGCAGCGATGATTAAATATTTATCCAACTAATGTACCTATCACTCTATCAGCGGCATATAGAACTATTTACGCGTAAAGCAAATGCCAAAGAGAGGAGCGAAATGTTACCTCCACGCACCGGGCGTTGGGAAGATGACCCCAGCCAAGTACGATAACTCCCAGTAAAATAACAATAATTAATTACAGCAGTGATTTCTTTGCCCACTCCACGCAGGGAGGTAAAGGGATACAAGTGGGGCCTGGGAGGATCGATCATGGGTTGATGGACAGCAAGCCGGAAGGGCTCTTAGGGCGGAGACGGTTTGCTGGTCTGACTCGGCACTATGCGAACTCGGTTCTGGCATGTAGGACAGTAAGCACGGGCCTCAAAAGGGACGTTGCCTTCCTGTCATCTTCTGAAGGCGGCGCTTGGCTGGGACGATGGAGGGACGTCCCTGGTCGATCTCTGAACTCGGCGGCAGCTGAATCGACGCCGAAGTAATTTTCCAGGAATTAATTTGCTGCTGCCTCTGCAGGTCTGTTCACGGAACAGATTTGCGCCCCTCCATGACAGGAATTTCTGTGCTCAGATCCGGAGGCGGATCGAGGCGAGATCGGCGTCGTTGGAAAGATAACTTGAAGGGCTACAACATATAATTATTTTAGATCCATCCAGTAAAAGAATTGAAAATGAAAAACTCTGTGGGTTGTAGTCTTCTTCTGGCTCGGACTGACAGACACAGAGGATCGAACAAGATCTTCTTGAAAAGAGACTTTGACCAAAATAAAAACGGTGGATCTGGACTCTATAAAAATTATGGGTGGATGGTGGGGAAGTGAAAAACACGCATGATTTTTTTGGGAATTTTATGACGCTGTTTAGGGGGGGAAAACAATAGAAGAACAGACTCCTATCCTGCAGATCTACTGATGGGTAGACTGTCAGGGGTGGAACTAAAATTACGAAAAAAATACTAAATGAAGTCGGATTGACACAAAATTTATATTGCGGGAAAACTAACACAAAGAGGAACAATCCCTCAAAATCTCAGCTCGATCTGAGCTAGGAGCTGGGAGAACCGACCTTTTCTTTAGCTTGCTGTTCTGGATCTCAGAGTTCAGGATAGCAGGATAAAGAGATGGTGGTGGCGGCTCATCGGCGGCACGAACGGAGGCGGCCGCGGCGGTGGCCGGGCTTCACACCCAGGGGAGGAGATAGAACTTGGAATCACTCCAAGAAGATGGCTTCACACCATGGATTAGGGCAACATTCACAGCTGCAAGGGGAGAGGGAGATAGGGGCGCCCAAGGCTCCAAGACAATTCTTGATTTTCTTATGCATTAATTGTTGAAAAATAGAAAATACATGGGTTATATAGGTCTAACCAGATCTAGGGTTAGGGTTAGGGATACTAATATTTAATTCCCTTCTCCCCATGTGGTCAAATGACCCAAAAAATAAAAAAATACAACAAGAATAAACTGCATTAAAGGGGGGGGGGCACCCCCTTGACTAAGGGGCCTTCAATTTTGAATTTTTCCATTTTTTGTCCCCCCTTGGTCCAAGTCCAATCTTGGACTTTGAACTAGCCCCACATAGGCCCTTGATCCTAGGTGGACCATTGGGAAAGAGGGTGGGGACCCCTGCTGGGCCTACGTGCCCTTTTTGCAAAGAAACCTAATGGCCTTTTGCAAATAAACCCACTAAAACCTAAGGACTCACACTTTAGCTTATACTTGCCATACAATTGCGCACCCAATTAATGCAGGGGTATAACTTCAAATAAAAAGCACACAAATGTAAAACAAAATGTTAGTGCTCTGATGTCCCCATCACTCTTCCCCTTGACGCATTCACCCATCAAAAATTGGTCCCCCCCTTAAAATATGCTTGGGTGCATATATACCCAGAATTGGGGTAGCGTTATTTAGCAAGGAAGTACGGTCCTATAAATTTTGAAGGAAGTGTATTAAATATATAATAGTCAAGCATGCAAGTAGGGCAATGAAGAATTCAAGATCAAGAGCACTCTGGAGAGCCTTTTTCTATCTTTTTTTTCTTCTTTTATTTTTTTTCTTTTTTTTGTATATGCATATATCGTTTTCATATATGTATACTATATCTTTATATTATTTGTGGGTATAAGATCACTACCGAATCACTGGAGAAAGAGTTTTATGCGTTGAGATGAACCCCGGTGGGGCTGAGAATAGGACAACATGCTTTGACGAAAAGTCTGAGTTGAGAGCAGGAGAGCAGGCTTCGACCGAAGGTCGAAGCCGAAGGATAGTGGGAAAGCAGGTTGTAAAAGTCGAAGGATAGTAGGAAAGCGGGATACATAAGCCAAAGGATAGTGGGAGAGCGGGCTGTGTAAGCCAAAGGATAGTGGGAGAGCGAGCTTTGCAAAGTCGAAATCACGAGAGCAGGCTGTAAAAGCCCAAAGATAGTAGGAAAGCAGGCTGTGCCAGCCCAAAGGATAGCTGGAGGGAATGCTGTGTAAGCCCAAAAGATAGCTGGAGAGCAGGCCATGTAAGCCCAAAAGATAGCTGGAAAGTAGGCCGTGTAAGCACAAGGATAGCTAGAGAGCAGGCCGTGTAAGCCCAAGGATAGCTGGAGAGCAGGCTGTGAGAGCCCAAAAATAGCTGGAGAGCAGGCTGTGAAAGCCCAAAGGATAGCTGGAGAGTAGGTTGTAAAAGCCCAAAGATAGCTGGAGAGCAGGCAGTAACAGCCCAAAGGATAGCTGGAGAGCAGGCTGTGAGAGCCCAAAGGAGAGCTGGAGAGGAGGCTATGTAAGCCCAAGGATAGCTGGAGAGTAGGCTGTAAAAGCCTAAAGATAGCTGGAGAGTAGGCTGTAAAAGCTCAAAGGATAGGTGGAGAGTAGGCTATTGTTGTGTCCCTATGTTTTGATGATGACAAACTATGCTTTCATTCATGAGTCTTTACACCTGTGTTTATATACATGCACATTCACAATCTATGTGAAGACAGGTTGATAGCCAGTTAAACTCTGAAGAATAGCAGAAAAGTCAATGCAGTCAACACAATATCTTGAAGAGTAAACACAATCTCTTGAAGAGTCAACGTAGTGAAGCAAAAGGTCAACGCAAAGTCAACGTAATCAAACTCTTAATGCTGAAGAAATGGGTCACAATGCTGTCAAGATGAACAAAAGAGACAAAGGTCCCCACTGGTGACAAATAACTTGGTAAGGCAGACAAATAGACAATAGAGGTGACAAATACCTCCCTAAGGGTGAATAATAGATCGACAGGGTGAAAGCGTTGAAAAGTGAAGAAGTAGAGTTGACTCGAAAATGGTTTGGAGTCGACTCCAGTTACAACAGAATTCACAAAGCAGTGAAAGAAAGGCAGTGGCAACGGCTCTTTGACAATAAGGGTGACAAATAGCTACCTAGTGGTGACAAATGGTCACTAGGGGTGAAAAATGGCTTCTAAGCATGAAAAATGGATGTTAGAGCAACAAACATGAAAAATGATGAAGCTGCGTTGACGCCACAAGGTCTTCACATCGACGCAGACACTTTGAAGCGTGTAGAAGAACTGAGCTTTTGGCAAGGGTAACAAATAGGTCAGTAACAGTGAAAAATGAAAGATAGCAATGACAAATGGGGCAGTAACAGTGACAAATAACTAAAGGCGATGGCCAGATAAAAGAGGAAAAGAACTTCAGCGACGGCTTAAGAAGGCTAAGGGTGAAAAGTACATGGCTAAGGCTTACAAATAGCCTACTAAGGGTGTAAAATGCCTTGTAAGGCTGACAATAACCTGAGAAGCTGAATTGCAGAAGACATGAGTCTGCCATATGCTCCAATGTCAAAGCCAAATGATTGGCACGTGATCGAGATTACTCTGACAAAGAATATCCTCTCTCTTGACACGTGGACCAATGGGAAATATGAGAAATCAATTGTTTTATCCAGATATTTTACGGAGCCCCTATTCTATATATGCTTCCACCATAATGCAGCGAAAGGAGGAGAAGAACACGAGCGAGCAGTGAGGAAAGAAAAGGTGGGAGAACTGGAAAGAAGAGAGATGTGAAGTCTGAAGAGAAAAGGGAGAAGAGGGAGAAGAAGATATGTGAGAGAAAATCACAGAGAAGATCTGAGAGAGAAGATCGTGAAAAGAAGAAAAAGAAGAAGAAGAAGGGAAAGAGTGAGTTCGTGAGATGACAAATTGTGTGCAGCCAAAGATCATCTGAAGATTTGTTCGTGTATTGACTGAAGGATCAAATCCTGAGTTAATTTGCTCTACAGAGCTATATTGTTTCTTGTCTTTCATTTTTTATCTTTCATTTTTTTCTTCATTTTTTTTGCTACGTCCAGCAAGCTGTGAGGCTCAGTGGTCTTGTAAGCAAGCTGTGTTGCTTAGCGGAAGTAAGCTGTGTTGCTCAGCGGTAGCAAGCTGTGAGGCTCAAGGTTGAGAGGATTTGTTCCTCTGTGTAGTAAGCTGTGAGGCTCAATGATTCAAGCTGTGAGTCAGCAGAATCCTCACTCAAGTTGAGTGGGGGGTAGACGTAGGTCTGCTGAGTCCACACTGAACCACCTAAAAATCACATGTGTCTGTGGTTTGTCTTTGTGCGATTGTCTCCTTCTTCTATCACCTTCACAGGGTTGGTCGTATGTTGATCTAGTTTCATAGTCCGAAACTGGCATAGTCGCTAAGTGTTTGATCGTGTGTTTGGTAGAAGCGTGCATAGTGTTCGATATCAATTCTGTTTGAAGCATCCGTTCTGTAAGAGAGCTTTGTGATCTATCATTCATTTCCTTCTAGTTTAATTTGATTTGGTTTGAATTTTAATTCGAGCATAAATTTTGAAAGGGGATCTATTCACCCCGCTCTAGATCCCGGCCTTGCACCTAATATTTGGTATCAGAGCAAGGTTCCCCAGCATGTGGTCCAACGACCAAGGGAGATATAATGAGGTGCAGTCACGTAGTTTTCAAGCTGAAGGTTCTTCTATCAATAGACTGCCCTTCTTTAATGGTAATAATTATACTTATTGGAAGAACATGATGGAGGTCTTCATGCGAGCTCAGAGCCATGAGATGTGGAGAGTCATTGAGAAAGGACCATATATTCTCCCTACAAATGAAGAGGCCTGGACAAGAGAGCATTTTGGCCAGTCAATAATCAATTGGAGCACCCTCAACGTAATGCAGTGTGTCGTCCATCTAGAAGAATTCTCAAGGGTCTCTACATGTAAATCAGCCAAAGAGATGTGGGACCGGTTGGAGGTAATTTACGAGGGTACAACTGAGGTAAGAGCCACAAAAGTCAATCTGCTAGTTTCAGAATATGAAATGTTTAGAATGAAGCCAAGTGAGTCTATTTCTGAAATGTATGCTAGGTTGTCTAGACTAATTAATGGTTTGAATTCACTTGGTAAAAACTATTTGGACACTGAGTTGGTCAGAAAAATTTTAAGATCACTTCCCCATGCGTGGCATACCAAAGCCACTGTTATTGAGGATTCTAAGGATCTATCTACAATAAAAGTAGAATTAATTAGGCCATTGATGACCTATGAGATAAATTTTAGGAGGAGTGAAGATGATGATAAGAAACCCAAAATGATTGCTCTCATGGGTTCAAATAGCAGTGGAGATCGTAGTAAGGAATCAAGTGAATTGTCAGCATGTGAACAATCATTCTTCACTAGGAAATTCAAAATATTCTTAAGAATGAAAGGTACACATGGAAAGAATAAAAAAATTATCATAGAGAGTCACAAGTCAATACTGAAATGCACAAAAAGATTTACAAATTCACTTGTTATTATTCCAGGAAACCTGGTCATGTATGAGATGAATGTCCAGAACTTTTAAAGAAGAATTCCAAGGCCAGAGAAAAGAAGCACAAGGCCATGGTTACAACTTGGAGTGAAGAGGAAGAGAGCACTGCAAGTGAAGAGGAAGAAGAGGAAATTTGTGGACTCGTGGCAAATACAAATCAAGAGGATGAAGAGATAGGTTCTCTATTTGAAAACTTCTCCATAGATGAATGGGAACATGCCTATACTATTTTGTTTGAATCCCATGAAAAAATAAAAAAACAAAACAAAGCCATGAAAAAGAAGTTGAATGCTATCATTGACTCTAACTCAGAAAATGTAAATCCAAAAATGCTTAAATCTGAAAATGATGATCTGAGAAAACAATTGAAAGATTTTCATGCTATTTGTTCTGAACTAGCAGTTTTAAAGTCTGCAATGATGTGTAGGAATGACTGATCTAGAGGGGAGGGGTGAATAGATCTGCCCCCTTTTTCGTGATGAACACCACGGAATGTAAAAGAACCTTACACAAAGGAAGAACAACACACAGTAGATGCAATATAGAATATGTAAACTAGCCTAAGCAAGCATCTAGCGAAAGACAGGCACATAAGCAAATCACAAACCACGGAAGCAAGAATTTTAGGGTGGTTCAGACTCAACCCAGAGTCTATGTCAACCGCTCATTCATTAGAGTGAGGCTTCACTAGTGCAACTGCACTAAACCGTTGAAACACAGCTTAAGGCACAAAAGGCCTGCCAACAGATATCAAAGCACACCCTTTGTCTGTCTTCCTACTATAACCGGTAGGGACGGATCACCACAGACCAGAGCAAAACCTCTATCTATTTTCCTACTATAACTGGTAGGGACGGATCACCACAGACCAGAGCACAACCTTTGTTTATCTTCTTACTACAACCGGTAGGGACGGTTCACAGTTCCAACAAAGAGATGTTCAAAGTGAAAAAGAGATAACAAAACACAAAAGCTCAGACAGGACGTGGGAAGCTTAAACACAATGTAAATATCCTTATCTAAAATCTGGACGCCGCTCTTGGGTTCTCCCAAATTAGTTGCTTCTTTTGAGAGTAGATTCTCCTTTGCCACAGGAAGCTGGAGATGAAGCCTTTTCTTCTCGCAGGATAAAGAAGAAGTCTGGATGAAGACTTACACTTCAGGCTTCAAGGTTCGCAGCATCTTGCTTTCAGGTTCTCCTCATTCTCCTGTCTTCTTATCTTCCTCTCTTCGAACCTTCTATCCTCTCTACTTGTATCCTGAGTATGTTCCCCATGCACTACTTTTGTTCTAGACAATCTCCACTTTTGCATGCAAGGTACAAGGTACGTAGTCCCCGATTCGGTAGGAAGACATCTGGACCGTCCAACTCCACAGAACACTTCCAGATCTTGAGAAGGGTAGCCACTGATTGGCCCAGAAGTGATAAGGTATGCTGGCTTCCCATTGGCTTTCCAATCCTGTTCATGCAAGACACACTATCATGAAGCTTTCTCCTCAAGGCATGTTGTATTTTCGAATGAAAGCCCTCTCCAGGAGTTCTGTAATTGGTGTAGATGTAAAGATGGGAATATTTTCCATAAGAGATCCTTTGGAGGGTTGCCAAGTGGCTTAGGGACATGTGCCAATCCTGAGTTCAAAGGTTCAGTGACTATTGAAGTGAGTTCTGCTCTTTTTCAGCTTGGGTGGTCTATTTGTCACCCTTACGGGGCATTTGTCACACATAACAAGTCATTTTTCACCCTTACATAGTCATTTGTCACTCTTAGTCACCTTAAGCCATCGCCACTGCTTCTTCCTTCATTCTTTGAGTTTGGCTCACTGGCTGCGTCGACGCCATTAAGCATTGCGTCGACTCTACTTTCAAGCTTTTCAAAGCGTTCATCGCTATCACTTATTTTTCATCTATATGGAGCCATTTGTCACCCTAACTGTCCATTTGTTACCATTAGGAACTAATTTGTCAGCCTTAGACGAAAGAGCCATCGCCTTAGCCTTTTTCTTCTTTTGCTTGGCCATCGCCTTAAGCTATTTTTCACCCTTATGTGTATATTATACACCGTTGATGCTCAATTTATCACCCTTGTCTTCTTCAGCTGGCAGAAGACCTCTGGCTCATGTGAGTTGACTCCGAGGTCATAAAATGTTGACCCCAAGTAATGACTATATTGGCCCAAGGTTGTTGACATGTTGACTTCCCAATTTTGTTGACTAGTCCTTATGGACTATTTTGTTGTTGACTTAGACTAGGCTTGACTACGTTGACCATTGACCTTGACTGGGGTTGACTATTGACCAGAGTTACCTTGACTGCTGATGAAGTTCACTGGAGTCACTTGACTGGTGACTAAAGTCCACTTTGACTGGTGTTGACTCTGAGGTCAAACGGAATAGGCTCTTCTTCATCTTCTACCAGTTTTCACCCTTGTCATTGAAACCATGTTATTTGTTACCACTATCGGCCATTTGTCTTCCTTGATCAGCCTTCTTCACCTTGCAGACTTCAGCGTAGTTGCGTCAACTCCAAGGCCTTATGGCATCGACGCCACGTTGATGTTTCTTAACTCCTTCAGCGCTGCGAGCCATTTTTCACTCTTACTGACCTATTTCTCACCCCAAGCTTCTATTTTACACCGCTGACCACCTATTTGTCACCCTTAATCGGTATAGGCCGTCGCCTTAGCACCTTGGCTGGCGGGTGGTCTTGGCTTTCAGCTGAAGCCCTATTTTCTTCTTCTTAGCTCTTCTTCCTTCGTGCAAAGCTATTTTTCACCATAGTAGCTTACTCGATATCTTTCACCCGTTTAAGGCTATTTGACACCTTTGTTGCCCACAACTGAAGGGTGACTTGGAATCAACTTGAAGTAGCTTGAAGTCGACTTCTGAACAACACTTTCAACTGAAACATTAGATTTTTTACTGAAGCTTCTTCAGCCAACATATTTTGTGCACAAATTATAAACAACCTGGAAATGCCATCATCAAGAATATATATATGTCTCATAGTTTTAACATCATTAAAACACAGGGACACAACATTCTCCCCATTTTTTATGATGGCAACACTATGAGTCATTATGATTAAATTGGCATAACAAGACATGACAATCCATATGAACAACAACAAGAGCATGTCTCCCACAATTAATGACTCACAAACTATTCTTCCCCTTTGACAACATCAAACCAAATAGTTTGAAAGCTCATAAGGAATTTGGAGACAAGGTTTACAGGAAAGCTTGGACACAAGTTCAGTAAAGGATGAGACAGGTTCATGGAGTTCAAGAAGATCATTGCATCGGAAGTAAAACACAATTTGAAACATCATCCATTAGGCAAGCTTGTGATTTTCAGATTCTTCTGTTATATGAACTCCCATGATTGAGCCTTTATTATCTGCTTGGTTTAAGAGTAATAAAAGTAGAGTTTATCATTTAAGCTCTTTGAAGCACTTTGTACTTAGATTTAATAAAAATAAACCAAGTCTACATATGTATATCCATGTTTAACCTCCCTTGATCCTACTCAAGAAAAATCAAGGACTCCCTTAGGACTAACTAGAGACTAGTATTGAAATTAAATAAGTTGAGCATTTCTAATTTTTACCTTAGGAATAGAGCACTATAGCTGACCTTTGGCCATTTTTAGATTTTTCTTTTTGGCTCATAATTTTTTAAGAGCATTAAAGTATGGCCCACACCTTTTTATGTAAGGGTGCAGGTTGATTAGATGCTAGCACCCCTAGTTACTCAGTGAGAGTAACTATCCTGCTTCATTTTGAGAAGAGATAGCAACGACACTTCATGACTAAGTCCACTATATTTCTTGGATGAATGGCTTAGTTTCTCAGTGAACACATAGCCATTGCTCTGTCTTGAGCATTGAAACACAATTTTTGGCATGTGCTACCCTTTGGAATTTTTTAGACCATTCTATGTTTAAGGACAATACTTAATCTAAGTTGCTCAACCAAGGTTGTCATAGACCTTAAATGTTCAGATTCTAGGAGATTGCACAAGGACACAGCATTGTAGGAATTGGTTGAGGTCTATTAAATTCAGAATACAAATTGTTTCAAGGGATTTATCTTCTAAACTCTGTAAATTCATTTGGCTTAAACCAATAGATTTATTCATGGTCAATCACAGAGCGTAATAAAAGAAGATTCTATAAATGATTTGCTCAATTTAATGAATATATGAATAGATTGGCAATATTCTGAATTTCAGGCAGTTCAATGATGTGGCAGTATCAGTAAGAATCATAACTAATTGGGATAAGCAATTTTAAGCAATGGTGAGCAGTGAAGTTCCATATAGAAGATTTCAGAAAGGGCAACTCTTTAAGATCAGAGACAATCGGCCTCAACCCATGCAGTCAAATATGCAAAATGCAAAAATTTGAACACTAAAACTCCACCAGACTGCATGCATGTATATCAAGAACAGCTCAATTTAATTGACTCCCCCTATCTAATTGGCCCAAAATGGAATATTGACCTATGGTATAGGGCGGAGGTATGTCCTCACACATAGTGAAAGCTTCCAAGCAAGCCTAACCAGTCTTTCACAAATCACCATTTTATATACCATAGTCATGCATGAAGATGCATCTACCAATGCAATGCAATTCAATATGAAGAATGGCCACTCAGATTATTCATGATAATGCAAATCATTATATACAAATCGAAAAGAGAGCATATGCATGAAAATTTCTAATTTTGTTTTAGAAATAAACTTTTCATTACAGTCAGAAACAATCAAACTCCCCCTGAAGATAATTTCCATCAAAAGATTCAATAATTCAGCAGATCATTTCAGAAACAGGAATCATTGCAGCCATCATACCAATCAAAAAGACATAGACAGTAAGAGAGTTAACAATCAGCTCAAACCTGATTAGACTTAGGTCTACACAGACCTAGCTCTCTTCTTAGAGTTGAAATCCTATCATTGCACAGTGGCTTGGTGAAAATGTCAGCAACTTGATTTTTTGAATCAACAAAATGTAGCTCAAAGTTTTTCTTAGCAAGTTCATCTTTGATAAAGTGATGCCTTATATCAATGTGCTTTGTCCTAGAGTGCAGGACTGGATTTTTAACAAGATTGATTGCACTTGTGTTATCACACAAGATCGGGACACATCCAAGATCCACTAAGTAATCTTGGAGTTATTGTTTAATCCACAACACTTGAGTGCCATAACTCCCTGCCGCGACATATTCTGCCTCTACAGTAGAGAGGGAAATCGAGTTTTGTTTCTTGGAGGCCCAAGAGACTAAACACCGGCCCAGAAATTGGCAATATCCACTCGTGCTCTTACGATCCAGCTTGCATCCAGCATAGTCTGCATCTGAATAAGAAATGTGAGATAGATCACAAGATGACAGATACCACAATCCCAATTATTGAGTCCTAGTAAGGTATCTAAAGATACGCTTGACAGCAGTCAAGTGGGATTCTCTAGGACTAACCTGAAAATGAGCACACATGCAAACATTAAACTGGATGTATGGTCTAGATGCAATTAAGTAGAGTAGTGAACCAATCATACCTCTATAGTTCTTTGCATCCACCAATTTACCTTTTTCATCTGCATCAAGTGATGTAGTAGTCCCCATAGGAGTTGCAATAGTCTTACATTTTTTCATGTCTAACCTTTTTAACAGCTCCTTGATATACTTGACTTGACTTATAAAGCATCCTTCATCATTCTGATTGATCTGCAAGCCAAGAAAAAAATGAAGCTCACCCATTAAGCTCATCTCAAACTCACTGGTCATAAGATGAGCAAAATCCTCACACATTTTAGATTTAGTAGAGCCAAACACAATATCATCAACATAGATCTAAACTAACAAGATATCCTTACCTTGTCTTTTAGTGAAGAGTGTTTGGTTTACTTTATCTCTAGTGTAGCCTTTTTCAGTGAGGAAGGAGCTTAGCCTGTCATACCAAGCTCTAGGTGCCTGCTTCAAGTCATAAAGAGCCTTGTCCAACTTATACACATAATCTTCATGATGAGAGCATTCAAAATCGGGGGACTGTTCCACATAAACTTCTTCTTTTATTAGTTCATTAAAAAAAGCACTTTTCACATCTATTTGTTGCAATTTGATTTTATGTGAACAAGTACAAGCAAGTAAAATCCTAATAGCTTCTAGTTTGGCTATAGGGGAAAAAGACTCTTCAAAATATATTCCAAATTCTTGATTGTAACCCTGAGCCACCAATCTAGCCTTATTCTTGATTATTTTTCCATCTTCACTAAGTTTGTTCCTAAATACTCATTTGGTGCCTATGATTGATTTTGATGAGGGTCTAGGAACAAGATGTCAAACATTATTTCTTTTCAACTGGTTTAATTCATCTTGCATGGAATTTATCTAGTTTTCATCTTTCAAGGCTTCTTTAACATTTTTTGGTTCAATTTGGGAGACAAGAGCAAGTTGATCCAATTCTTCAACTATTCTAAAATGTGACCTTGTTCTTAGTGGATCATGCAGGCTATCAATGATATTTTTTAGAGGATGGTCTTTATGCACTCTAATATCAGAAGGATTGTTACCTTCACTAGTAGTCGTGACCCTTTCATTGCTTGATTCTCCCGGGTCATCCTTTCTTCTTGTCTCCTCATGTGGAAGTTCATGTTTTTCCTTGGAATCTAAGAACTCCCCATCATCATCTTTCCTGCAAGATTTGTCATTATAAGTTTCAACAAATGTGACATGGGGTGATTCTTCCACACTTAAATTCTTAAGATTGTAGACTCTATAAGGCCTAGATCTATCAGAATATCCAAGAAATATGCCTTCATCACTCTTGGGCTCAAATTTATCTAACTCTCTTTTATCATTATTATGAATAAAGCACTTTGATCCAAACACTTTCATATGAGAGAGAGAGAGAGAGATTTTTATCTTTGAGCAACACATAAGGAGTCTTTTTTGTAAATGACCTTACCATTGAGCAGTTGATAACATAACATGTTCTGTTTACCGCTTCTGCCCAATATCTCCTTGGAAGTTATCTTTCAGCAAGCATTATTCTAGTCATCTCTATAAGCATTCTATTTCTCCTCTCAACCACCCCATTATGTTCAGGGGTCCTTGGTGATGAAAACTTATGAGTGATTCCTTCAGCCCTTCAAAGATCATCAAATTCAACATTATCGAATTCACCACCATGGTCAGAAAAAATATTAGAATTTTTAAACTCACCATCTTGCCTTACCTTCATGTAGAGTGCCTGAAACTCATCAAAAGCATCATTCTTATGCGTAAGAAAGAACACCCATGTGCACCTAGAGAAGTCATCAACTAACACATAGCCATATCTTTTACCACTTAAGCTACTAGTTCTTATTGGCCCAAACAAGTCCATATGAATTAGTTCAAGTGATTTAGATGCTAAACTTTCAGTTCTGCATTTGAAAGACTTCCTAGTTTGTTTACCTTGGTTGCATGCATCGTAGATTTTATTATTTTATTTAAAAGAGAGCTCAAGCAAACCTTTTACCATTGAATGTTTCATGAGTTTATGTAAGACAATGTAGCTAGCATGTCTTGGTCTACGATGCCATAAACATGCAAGGTCAGATTTTGGTGCAGCAAGATAATGATTCACATGAGCTGGATCATCTAAGTCAACTATGTATACATTGTTGACTCTTTTATCAGAAAATTTGATTTCATTAGAATTTGGTTCCAAAATTTTACATTCATGAGAGTCAAACACTACTTTATGTCCTTTATCACATAATTGACTTATACTTAATAGATTTTATTCCAAACCATCAACCAATAAAACATTCTCAATTGAGTTGGAGGGCTTTTTACCTACTTTACTTGAACCAATGATCTTGCCTCTATTCTTCCCTCTAAAGGTGACATGACCAGCTTCTTTTTCCACCAAAAGATAGAATTTAATTCTATCCCCCGTCATATGTCTTAAACAGCCACTATAAAGGTACCATCTGTTGTGTACGGCTGCAAGACATTCCTGCACAGGAAATTAAGCAACAATTGTTGCATTCCCCTAGTTATTTTTGGTATTTGGTTTTAATGATAACAAAATGATTGTGCTTGTGTATGTGTTTCATTGAGCAACATGTTTGCATCTTGTTTTGATGAGTTGAAGAATGACTTCAAGGATCTCACTTGGAAGTCATATGAATGCTTGTTGATTAAAGAACTCATGCTTTGAATATCTTGGCTTGCAGGATCAAAATGCATGTATGGTTCACACTTGGAATTCAAAGGAATGCATCAATACAATTTTCCTAAAAAGGGAGTTAACTCATTCATTGCATTGCATCGACTCCATCTATGTTTCATGCATGTCATCAAATATATTTAAAGTCTTGGTTGGGTATTTTCATGCATTCTCCTCATGAGATTTTTGGGCTTGAAATTTGCTCAACCTTTTAACTTGAAATTTGATGAATGTGACTTTAATGATGCCTGCTCATTTTATGGAATCATGGTCATTTGGTTTTGGCAATTCTTTTTTTTTTCAGCAAAGACCAACCAACAGAATCACACTCTGGTCGAACGCACCCATCCCCAGAGGGGAAGAGTGTACTCGCTCCCCCAGATTGATCATGTGGTCCTATTTTTATTAATAGAATGAAAGAATACAAGAGCAACGGGGCATACCCATAGAAAGACGGTCAAGGCAAAAAACAAGAGCCCATGTTTAGTTACAAGAATGACCCCCTATAGGAAACTGACAAATAAGAAAACAAAATCAAGGAGGAAAACCCACTTGACTATTTACAGTTGCGCAAAGTGGGTAAACCTGCTTTATCCAATCTAAGCGCCCCCCTTGCCAAAATTGGAAGGTCACTAGCATGAGTAAAAACTAAATTTCTCTGGAAGTCACTAGCGTGTGAGGCTAAAGCATCTGCTACTTGATTTCCTTCCCTATACACATGTTGCACTATATAACCACAGTCACTAAGGAGATCCAAAGTTTTCCTCCACTAAGGCAGCACCATCCAATTGGGCACCACTCCCTTTTGTAAAGCATCAACAAGCAGTGCACAATCTGAAAACACAGCAGCAATCTTTAAACCTCCCAATATTGCTATGGAAAGACCATCATGGAGAGCTCTAGCTTCCGCAAAGAAACTGCTTCCAAAACCATAGTAAAAAGAAAACCCAATCAACAGATTGCCCTTGGCATTTCGAATGCATCCTCCTCCCCCACATAGACCCGGGTTTCCTTTAGAGGCCCCATCAACATGTAAAGTTAGCCAATCCGCAGCCAAGCTACAGGTCACCAGAATTGACTGTTTAGCCTCCACCCGGGGAAAGAGCTGAAAACTAGCTAACCTGCTAGCATGGGCAGCAGACAGAGGAGTATGGAAGCACTTCATTTCCAGAACATGAGATATGAAAGAAACGATGCTTCTCTTAATCATACTTAGGGAGGGAGAAGCGTTATCAAATCTGATAGAGCACCGGTGCTTCCATATTCCCCACACCAACAGAATTACTGCATGAAGACCTATAAAACTGAAAGCTGATTTCATATTGGTAGCTGTTAAAAAATTCCAGCATCTAATTGTGATTTGGTCACTTAGAAAGACCCTTTCACTTATCAATGGAGATATCCAAACCCACAGCTCAGCTGCAAGCTCACCTGAGATGAACAAGTGATTCAAGTCCTCTTGAGCAGGGGCTTGGCAGTAGTTGCACTTGGAAGCAAAGGAAATACCACAATCAGCCACCCTACTATCCACAGGCACAGCTCTATGAAGTAACCTCCAGACAAAGGAAGCTGCCCTGGGATGAATTGAAGAATGCCACAGATTGAACCAGGGCTGCCTGAAGTTACCACCAGTACGGAGAAGATTATATGCTGACTTGACGGAGAAGACCCCCCTGGCAGCGCCTGTCCATACCCAGACATCTACAGAACTACTAAGTTGGGCTCTGTATAGTTGAAAATCAGGACAAAGCTGCAACCAACCTTCATAGTGAGAGTCTGTTAAGACCTGTCTTACTGAAGCATAAGGGATAGCTTGCTGACTGGTGATCTCGGAGGCTGATGCCAAATGGAGGAAAGACCCATTGCCCGTCCAGCTATCCCTAAAAAAATCAATATTAGCCCCATCCCCTAAGAACCACCGGGAGTGATTGATAATGAGGTTCTTCACTTTATGAAAAACCATTAAAGGCAACCCGGCAGGAAAATGCTTCTTACACTCAGAGAAATGGGACTTGACATATCTGTGCCTGGCATACTTAGACCATAAAGAGGACCCATGAAGAACATTCCATATTGCTTTAGCAGCCAGAGCAACCTGAACCCAATACAAATCTCTAATTCCAAGGCCCCCTTCAGCTGAAGGTTTTTGAATTGCCTTCCAAGCCACCCAATGCCACTTTCTTTCACCTTCAGCACCTTGCCAAAAAAAATTGGCACAAAGTCTGTCTATTGCATTTATTACAGTTCTCGGAATAAAGTAGGCAGAGGCCAAATAGATTGGCATACTTCGAAGAACTGCATTGATTAACACGAGTCTCCCTGCCTGAGATAGAAACTTCGACTGCCAACCGGCAAGCCTCAATTGAGTTTTATCAATTAGATACTTGAAGTCTGTCCATTTGTATCGCCCTCTTTTAATAGGAATACCTAGGTATCGGAATTCATCTGCCATAACCTTATACCAAGTCAAGGCTTGAATAGTTTGCCTGAGTGAGGAGGGAGCTTTTGAGGAGACAGTGAAACTACTTTTACCAACATTAACTAACTGTCCAGAACAGGACTGATACTTCTCTATGAAATTCAGGAATGAAGAAATATTCTGCTTGCTTGCATTGATAAAAACTAGGGTATCATCTGCATATAGAAGGTGAGAAACCTGAATAGAATTCTTGGGCCACTGAAACCCCTCAGCTGCCCTGAGTGGAACATATTTGAGAGACCTCTGCTGAGCACTTCAGAAGCAATTAAAAAGAGGAAAGGGGCAAGAGGATCCCCTTGCCTAATCCCTCTGCTAGATTTAAAGAGCCCAGTCAAGAAACCATTGAGGTTAACAGTAAACCAGCAGTTTGAAATTAGCATACCAATAAAAGAAGTGAACCGGGTATTGAAACCAAACTTCCTCATAACTGCAAAAATAAAGTCCCATTCCAATCTATCATAAGCTTTGGCCATATCCAATTTGAAGATGGCATTGTGACCTCTAACATTTCTATTAATGTCCTTCATCATTTGCCTTGCCAAAGTAATGTTATCCAAGATATTCTGGCCTTTTACAAAAGCCCCTTGTTCCTCAGAAATGAGGCTTGGCAGAATTGGAGTCAGGCGCTCAGTAATGATTCTGGAGATAATTTTATAAGAAAAGTTACACAAACTAATTGGCCGGAAATCATTGAAGGACCTTGGCTCAGAGACCTTAGGGACTAGAGCAATAAGAGAAGAAGCAACACTGCGAGGCAAGGGAAATCCCATAAAAAAGGACTGGACAGCTTCTATAATATCAGAGCCAATGATATCCCAAGTAGAAGTATAGAATACACCTGAGAGTCCATCAGGCCCTGGAGAGCTTGAGCCATTGAGAGACCGTCTGCCTTCCTGACCTCCTCCCCACTCGGAATTGCACAGAGGGCTGAATTCAATTCATCTGTAATGAGTTGAGGAATGCAGTCCAGGAGGGAATAATCTATAGAGTGCTGTTCATAGGAGAAAAGAGTATTATAGAAAGTGAATGCTGGTTGACATAAAACTTTCTGGTCAGAGCACCAGGCCTCTGGCTCCCCAACTCTTAGTCTACTAATGAAGTTCCTTCACTGGTTGTTTTGTACCACAGCATGATAGAAGGAAGTGTTTCTGGCTCCATTATCAATCCATTCTATCCGAGCTTTCTGGTTCCAAAACACCTCCTCTCTGTGAAGGGCTTGGCTAAGCCCTGCACTTGCTGCATTGAGGTTAATTTTGTTACTTAGAGAGGGATCTGCATCATAAATTGGCTGATGGTACTCAAGCTCAGCTTCTGCTATTTTGATATTTTGAAAGACATCTCCAAAGACTTCCTTATTCCATTTCCGGAGGGAAAGCTTCACAGCTTTGAGCTTAATGGAAAGCCTGACCAGAGCACTGGTGTGGTTAGACTGAGACTGCTACCATACATCAGAAACAGCCTGCAAAAAGGATTGATGGGAGACCCACATCTTCTGAAATACAAATCTAGCTGGGCCTAAAGAGAGGTTGTTCATAGTCAATAATAGAGGAGCATGGTCCGAAGGACCTCTTGGAAGGTGCTTTACCACTAACTGAGACTGAGCAGACTGGTATTGATTATTAAAGAAAACCCGATCCAGTCTTGCCCGAATGTTGGCCTGCCCTGCTCTGTTGTTAGTCCAGGTCATGGCTGGACCAGTAAAGCCCGCATCCATAAGACCAGCTGAACACAGGAACCCATTAAAATCTGCCATTGTAGTTGCAATAGGGCTAGAACCACCAATCTTTTCCGAGGCCCGCAAGACATAGTTAAAGTCTCCTCCTACTAGCCAGGGGACAGTTAAAGTCTACTCCACATTGGTTTTGGCAATTCTAGTCAATGGGCATAGTGTGTTTCATATGCCAATATGATAATTCCATGCATATTTCTCCTGAGGCATTAAAAGCCATGATGTGAGTATTGGTTGAGATTCTCATATAAAATTTGATAAACTAGCAATATGCTCACCTCATCTGTTCATGTATGTTCATGCATGTTCTAAGACTCATCATGCAATACTTGTTAAAAACTTGATGATCCTTCATGTATAACTCTCTTGAAGTATTGTGCTTGCAAGTTGTTTACCCATCCCATGAGAAGCTTGATAGAAGTTGGCCAAGTTGGTACATGCACCTTGTTTGTAGGGATTCATATATGTACTTCATGCATTTATCATTTAGAACTATTGGGTTTAAGTTCTAACATTTTTCTCATTCATTTGTTTATTTGATAAACAACTGAAATGGCTTGTTATGCAGGTTTAGAAAGCAATGCCAATCCCATGTGCAATGGTATCAAAAATCATGGTGAGAACTTGACACTTTGCATGAGTGTGTTTTGGGATAAATGGTAAGTTTTCATATGAAGTTTTAAACTTGGTAGAATGTAGTTGATATATGTTTCTACATTTTTTAATACCAAGAACACTTGGTTGTTTGGTTTATCAACTTACCCCTTCTATTTCATTGGGCTTACTTCCTAATTGGACTAAACTGCTGCAGGTTGGGGAGCTGTAGAGTTCGGTCGACCGAACTAGCTAGGGCTGGCTAGTTCAGTGACTGTCTTCTTCTTGTTAATAGATGTTCAAACACTTATCTTGTTCGATTATCAAATTTTATGCATCATAGTTGAACATTTGGGTTCTAAAGAAAATGATTTTTTCATGATGAAATCTGAAATAAAATGCTCATGGTTCAGTGCTAAATTCATTGAAAATCTATCTCATGCATTTAAAAGCTTCATGCTTTTTTAAATGTTCTAGAATGCACATAAATTGAAAACATGCATAAAAAGATTGCCTTGGAATTTTTGCATATCATTCACATATTCTGCCTGCATTGTGAATATGAGTCTCATTGCATATCAAGATTCATGAGTGCTTGCAAGAGTGATTCCGTAAAATCTTGCATGCGTGCTTGTATCTAGTTTATAAAACATTTCCTTGATTGTTCTAAGGCATCACCTCCTTCTTAAATAACATTGCAGTGATTCTGTTCATATGTGATTCATATCATACACTAAGGGGGAGGATTTGTTTCCGACCGTGCATATATTTTGGGAGAGTCATAGCTGTGTCTTGTCAAATTCATTTATACATGCAAAATAAAACACTACCCCCACGCTTTTGCACATTATGAATTTAATGACCTTATTTGATAAGGATTTGAGAAATTCTTTCCAACACTTTAATGGAAACATGAATCTCTACATGGATATTAAAGAGTAATCGTGAGAAAAAAGTTACGTACCCCGTGATGATCAATAAGTGGAATGTGGAACCGAGTAGCCGGGAATCCCCAATGAGACAAATGAGGAAACTCGTGTCGAAAGGTAAAGTAAAATTAACATGCATGACGAATCTTAGTAGTCGGGAATCCCCATTGAGACATATGAGGAACCTCGTGCCGAACGGTGATGTCCATAAAAAGAAACAAAAAAAAGGGGTTGTGCGAAGCTACCGATAGTCAAGAATCTAGAGTGAAAGTGTAGAGAGGAGATTACCTTCTAGTGTTCTTTAGAAAATCTAAAAATCCATATATTTTGAAGTTCATTGTTCATGCATCACATTTTACATATGGGTATCTTTGTGATGTATGTATTCTGTAAATTTACTTATATTCATGGTTTATGAAGTACTTCTAGTTGTGTATGTAAAACTCTTTTAGATATGCCTCATGTCTTACATTTTGATATTGAATCACTTACTTTTTTCTTTAACCAGTTCCTCAGTTAGGGGGAGTTACTATAAGTAATACTTGTGTGCATGACGGTTGTGCTTGTATGCTTCCATGTTCATGCATTCCCCTTTGGTCTAATTCTGAGCATAAACTTTACATTTGAAGGATGAAAGTCACAATGTGAATAGATACATATCTTGCATTCTTAGCATTCACATAGTGCATATTCTTTGCATATGAAAGATGAAACCCATGGTGTGCACTCTTGCATATTTGACATTTTCAGCATGCATAAAGTTCATACATGATATCATCTTGAACACTTCATGTTGCATACACTTTCCAACAATGGTATCATATCTTCGGGGCCAATTCGTATGAACTGAAATTTCATATCTTTGGGCCAATAATTAGCAACAATTGGTATTCGAATTGGTATCATATCGTCAGGCCTAACATGTTCATATCATGTCATATAACCCCCCAATCTTTTTGTAGATGACAAAAAGGGGGAGAATGTTGGTTGTGTGCTCAATGTGCTTTTTGCTCAATATTTTTTGTTCAATGTTTTATGCTTAATGAGAGAGATGCTTAATAAGAGAGAGCAGTCTTGAGAGAGAATGTGATTGAATATGATTGAATGCATTATCTTTCATTCTCATAACACTCATTGAAATGCTACTACTCTATCTTTTGGAACTCTCGCACACATCATTTTGTCATCATCAAAAAGGGGGAGATTGTTGCATCCCCTAGTTGATGTTTGGTATTTTGTCACGTCCCGACGCGAAATATTGGAACGCAGCAGCAGAAAATAGTTAAAATATGATGGTTTCCAGATATGCTGTGTCTTGGGTTAGCGAATCCAAACATTCAGCTCAATACCATGGCCAGAAATAATTTCATCATAACCATTAAATACCAACTAATTAAACATAATGAGTTTCACGACCATCCTCAATTAACGTACCAAGAAAATCTCATTATCCACCAACTTAACACAGTTACATAACCACTAAATTAAACAAAATTTCAACTGTAGAACATAACTACATCACTCAGAGTCAAACTATCTAAATTGACTCCATGAGGCCTTCTAGCTGGTTTGCTCCAGGGTCTTCACTCCTGTCCATCCCCATCAGTTTGAGAGTCCTCACCTGAGCTACCTGAAAGGGGGGAAAACAACTGGGTGAGCGAACGCTTAGTAGGTAATAGCAGGTAATGTTAAAGTAATTAACCAGTTACATTAATCTTAGGCGATAAAAGAAAAGGATAACGACAATGAACTGCTTAAAATAAAACATCAAGAATATAGCATATCCAGGGACTGGCCGATTAAGCATGTAACAAGCAAGTCATGTAATTATTTCTATGGATGAAGTTAATACCTTGAATTTAAGAAAAAGAGTCAAGTAAATGAATTGTCGTAAACATCACGCTAGTCATGCACTCAGTGCAATGCCTCACCATGTCATTACAACTCCCCGGGGCACTAGTACTTTTCGGGCGCTCTTCCCAGGACCAGACCGGGCCCTTATGATGCGTTGGCATTGATTTAAGTGGATCCAAGATCCCAAGTTATGTCTAGACATTCACTAGATTCGGCCAGAAAAAATGAATGGAATTCACTAAGCTATCCTGGAATTATGAGAATAATCCAGGGTTTGAGCAGCACACAAGAAAGCACGAAAATCGATCTCTGGATCTACGCGGTCTCATTTGGGCTACTTATAACATAAAATGGTCGAGGACTGGACCGCAGAGGATTGAACTGGGCCAATGGAAAACCCAGCTCAGTGCCAAGGCCAAACTGTCCAATAAGGCCCGTGTGAAAATAGAACGGTCTAACAAAGACCATTTCAAGCCATAATGGGTTTTTGAAAGGAACAACCCCAGAGTTAAGAGTGTAAACGGTCCGATATGGGCCGTTCAATCATAGAACGATCCAAAGTGCGTCGTTTACAAACTGAGGTCGACGCACCTAGAAAGAAGGTCTGTGCATATGCTGGATGTACACGGTCACCAAAGGGTCGTTCGTAGTAGCAAGCGATCAAGCATGAACCGCTCAATCACAGAATGGTCCCAGAAGGGCCGCTAATAACAGGACAGCCCCAATTCCGGGCTTGGCAAAATCACGCGGTTCGATCGAGTCCAAAGGTTCAGGTTTTGGGGGTACAGCCCGCTCGGCGTCCTAGTGGGAATCCCAGGCTCGCGAGGGCTTGCAGAGGTCTCATAATGGAGGTCCTAGTCCGACGGAAGGAGTATCCGACGGAGAGTCCCAACCATTATAAGAAATTGAGGGCTAATACATCATCGGAAAATGATTATATGACGGTCAGTCAACATCACCGGGATGAAGCGACTATAAAATAATCCTAATAAAAATTTATTCCAATATATAACACAATTAAAGTTTCTGCATTCATTGGCTAATAAAATCAAGGGAATAGGATTTACAAAGGAAGAACAATTTATACATGTAAGAATCAGCATTAATCAGTCTTCATATTTACCAATTAATTATGGGTTACTATCTTACTCACAGGCCTAGATTAATAAGAACTAATCATGCTTCAAAATATTATCTAAGAGATACTGCGTGAAGTAAAGGGTCTGTCCAGAGCCGCCCAACAGGCCCTAGCGGTCTATCGTTAGGCCGTATAAGGCATGGAAATCGGAAAGCCATGCGCCCTAAGCGGTATGTCGAATGGCCGCTAGCATCCTTAAGCGGTCTGTCGTTGGGCCGCTACCGATCGCAGGGTCTCGAACACAAAATCATGATAAACAGTCAAAACTATGACCGTGCCATTGACCTGGCAGTCTAATGCGAGGGCGCTTAGTGGCAAACGGTTCCTGTTAGGACCGTGGCCCACTCGTCGTTCCGATGTCCAGCGAACATCCGAATGAGGCTAATCAAAACAAGAAATTCACACGATATAGAGCATAGAAATTGGGCAAAAGCATACCACTGGAAAGAGGACGAAAAGATGCATGTCATGGATTGATTAATTTAAACTTTAAGCCTGCTAAACTAACTCTTCATCGAGGATAACAGAGGTAACCCTAGTTTTAACATGCTCTCACTAAAACAACCAATACTCACATGATACAGAACCAAATTTAGGGCTTTTTATATCATTGGAAAGAGGACTTGACGACGAATTCATCAGTATATAACTCTTAAGGTTTGGTCCACTAGAAACTACCTTAAACAAGGAAGAAGAGGGGACAACGCTGGCGGCCGCGATAGAAAACCCCTTCAAGAGATCGCTGGAATACGCCCTCCACCTCGCACCTCGCCAGCCGCAGCTACCAAAGGTCGGTGCTAGGAGTCCTTAGGGTTATTTTTATAGGATGAATCAATTTCTAGAGAGATCTGTCGAGAGGATAGAGTCCACGACGCCGGTTGCGCGAGATTCGCGCCTTGACTCGGACACGCCACCGCTCGCCTTCAAAAATTTGAATTTCTGAGTTAGGGTTTCAGCGGGGAACGAGAGGGGAAACGATCTACACATCTAGGCCGTCCGTTTGGGTCCGATCTGAGCTCAAATGGTCAGGTACTGGGTTCAAATTTGATGATCCAAGGTCTGATAGGTTAAAACGTGGATTTCACCCTAATTCCCTTAATTCGGCTGACTTAAAATTTTAATTAGGGTCAAACCCAGAAGAACAAAAGTCTAGACTATTCACCCTCTATGCAATTATAATTTTTCTAGATTTTTATAAATTGGTTACAACTTAACCTATCGTACTTTCCATAATTTCTTTATAAATTCCCTTTATTTTATTTAATAATACATCGGGGTGCTACACCCTCCCCCACTTTAAGGAATTTGGTCCTCAAATTCACTACTCTTGCCCAAAAATAATGGGGAGTGAGATAACTGACCTTAGAATAAATCGGGGTATTGCTTCCGAATAGCATCTTCAGATTCCCAAGTAACTTTTTTAGTTCCACGTCGGCTCCACTGAACCTTGACCATAGGTATGGAACGATTCCTGAGTTGCTGATGCTTGCGGTCTAAAATCTTGATGGGTCTTTCTTCATAAGTCAGATCGTCCTTCAACTCCAGATCCATATGCTGAATGATGTGAGTGGGGTCATAAACATGTTTTCGTAACATAGATATGTAGAAGACATTGTGTACTCCAGATAACTGAGGTGGTAAAGCTAATCTGTAAGCAACTTCTCACACTCTTTCCAGAATCTCGAAAGGGCCAACATATCTCGGACTCCACTTGCCACGAATGCCAAACCTTTGAATTCCTCTCATAGGTGAAACCTTCAGGAATACATGCTCGCCTATCTGAAACTCCAAGGCTCTTCTTCTGTTGTCAGCATAACTTTTCTGTCTTGATTGTGCCACTTGCAGACGTTCTCGAATAATGCGGATGTTCTTGGATAATTCTGAAATGAGATCTGGTCCCAACCATTGCTTCTCGACTACCTCATCCCAACACAGAGGTGATCGACAACTTCTTCCATAAAGAGGTTCAAACGGAGCCATCTGGATACTGGACTGGTAACTATTATTGTAGGCGAACTCCATTAAAGGTAAGTGCTTATGCCAGCTGCCTCCAAAGTCAATTACGCAAGCTCTTAACATATCTTCTACAATCTGATTTATTCTTTCTGTCTGTCCGTCTGTCTGAGGATGAATGGCAGTGCTAAAATTCAGATGGGTTCCCAAGAATTCTTGTAATCCTCTCCAAAAGTGCGAAGTGAACCTATGGTCTCTATCTGACACAATATTTATCGATATTCCATGAAGTCTTACAATTTCCTTCATATACAAAGCAGCCAAAACGTCAACGGTCCATTTGGACTTAATGGACAAGAAATGGGCGGACTTAGTCAGTCTATCCACAATGACCCATATCGCATCAAATCCACTATGAGTCTTAGATAGACCCATGATAAAATCCATGCCAATGCTTTCCCATTTTCATTGTGGTATATCAAGTGGCTTCAACTTCCCAGTAAGTCTGAGGTGCTCAGCCTTTACTTGCTGACACACTAAGCATCTACTTACAAATTCTGCGACTTCCTTCTTCATGTTCGGCCACCAAAAAGATCTTTTCAAATCTCAGTACATCTTAGTACCTCCTGGATGAATAGTATATTTGGATCTATGGGCTTCTTCCAAGATCTTACTTTTTACTTCAGCTACATTAGGCACACAAGTCCTTCCTCGAAATAACAATCTGCCGTCATCAGCTAATTCAAAATCAGGTCTATTGCTCAGACTTTCCTTGATCTCTACCAACATCGGATCATTTTCTTGCAAGGACTTGATTTCCATCAATAACTTTGGACGAAGCTGTATCTATGCGATCATGACCCGATCCTTACTAACATTGAGATCTAAACTAGCCAACTGTTCCAGCAGTCGCCATTCTTGCAACATGAGGCTTGATAATTTTATTATCGGCTTGCGGCTTAAAGCATCTGCCACCACATTACCTTTTCTAGGATGGTACTCTATAGAAAAATCAAAGTCCTTCAAATACTCAAGCCATCTCCTCTGCCTCATATTAAGCTCCTTCTGTGAAAATAAGTACGTCAAGCTCTTATGATCTGAAAACACTATGAATGTTTCTCCGTACAAATAGTGCCTCCAAATCTTCAAGGCAAACACTATAGCTGCTAGCTCCAAATCATGGACAGGGTAATTCTCTTCGTGCTTCCTTAACTGCCTAGAGGAATACGCTATCACCTTCCCATGCTGCATAAGCAAACAGCCTAGGTCAATTCCTGAAGCATCAGTGTAAACTACAAAACCTCCCTCCCCAGAAGGTAAGGCCAAAACAGGGGCAGTGGTTAAACATTCCTTCAGAGTCTAGAAACTCCGTTCATAATCTTTCGACCACTCAAATCGGTTCTCCTTGTGAGTCAATCTTGTTAGAGGTACCGCAATTTTGGAGAAATCCTTGATAAACCTCCGATAGTAACCTGCCAAGCCTAGAAAACTTCTTACTTCAGTTACATTTGCAGGTCTATCCTAGTTCTTTACTGCCTCCACTTTCGAAGGATCAACAGAAATACCTTCCTTAGTAATAATGTGTCCTAGAAAAGACACTTCCTGTAACCAGAAATCACATTTGCTAAACTTGGCGTACAATTGATGCTCTCTTAATAATTGCAATGCCATCCTCAAATGTTCAGCTTGCTTCCCTTCACTTTTAGAGTATATCAAAATGTCATCAATAAACACTACGACCCACTGATGAAGGTAGGGCCGGAACACGCTATTCATCAACTGCATAAAAGCTGTAGGAGCATTCGTTAGTCCAAAAGGCATTACTACAAATTCAAAATTCCCATACCTGCTACGGAAGGCTGTTTTAAAGATATCCTCATCCTTGATCCGTAGCTGATGGTATCCTGATCGAAGATCAATCTTAGAAAAATATTGTGCTCCTGCTATCTGGTCAAACAGTTCATCAATCCTCGGCAATGGGTACTTGTTCTTGATAGTAAGCTGGTTCAATTTCCGGTAATCAATGTACAACCTCATCGAACCATCCTTCTTCCGAACGAACAACATTGGGGCTCCCCACGGGGATGTACTTGGACGAATAAAACCCTTCACGAGCAACTCCATTAATTGTCACTTTAACTCCTTCAACTCTACAGAAGACATACGATACAGAGCCTTAGAAATAGGGGACGCACCAGGAATTAGATCAATAGAAAAGCCTACCTCTCTCTCAGGTGGAAGTCCTGGCAAATCCTTGGGAAAGATATCTTGGAAATCTTGAACAACAGCAATGTCTTTAATCTCAATCTCCTTCTCAAGGGTTAAAGAAACCAAGGCCAAGAAAGTCTGACATCCTTTCTTTAATAACTTCTCAGCTCGAAGAGTCAAAATAAGTGGCACGGATATAGAACGCCTAACCCCAGTAAAAGAAAGCTCGAGGTGTCCAGAAAAAGACACAGAGCTAGTGCTGCAATGGACATTGGCCTCATATTTAGCCAACCAATCTGCTCCTAGGATTACATCATAATCCTTCATGTCCATACAAACTAAATCAGCTGGCATATTCCGCCCACTAACCAAAAGCTTACTAGAAGGGTAGTAATATTTAATTGCTGAACTTGAACCAATGGGGGTTGAAATTTCTAGTGGGGAATTCATTAACATAGGTTTCACAGCTAAAGACTTAACAAAACTCCGAGAAATAAAAGAGTGCATAGCTCCAGTGTCAAAAATAATAAATGCTGCTTATCACAAACAATAAGTGTACCTTCCACAAGTCCACCCTCCTCGGTGGTTCCCACCTCATCTTCCTGTAGGGCTTGAAGCTTGCCCTGACGCTTCTGACCTCCTTGTGGTTTAGTTGGTGTAGCTTGGTCCGTCAGGAGGGGACACTCGGGAATACGATGGTCCCGACTTCCGCAGCGAAGACAAGCGCCTAACTTGCACCAACATTCCTCTATCTTGTGACCTAGATGGTCACAGTACTTACAATGGGCCTTGGATGGTACAATCGGGCCAGGCTTCTTCTTGTCATTCTTTGGCACCTTGCCTTTCCACGAGCTAGACCCGCCGTTGGGTCTCTTCTTGTCATTACCGGGTTTAAAGTTTTCAGAACTAGAGGTCTATTCTTTCTTGGGGTTTTTCCCTCAAATCCTCTCCATCATCTCCATCATCTCCAGGGTATCCTCCAGAACTTGAGTCTTTCTCACCATCTCGGCATAAGTCTGGATCTCCATAGGTGCCAATTGGTTGATGTAATGCAGCTTCAACCCATTAAGAAATCGTTTGGCCTTCATCTTCTCAGTAGATACTAAATGAGTCGCATTGCGAGATAGCCTGGAAAACTGAGCTTCATATTCGGCAACAGACAAATTTCTTTTTTTTAAAGCAGCGAACTCCGCCGCCTTCTTTTCTTGCACCTGATCTGAAAAGTATTAGCTATTAAACTGTTCCTTGAACTCATCCCATGTTGCACGTCAATTTTCGAGTGTAGCTTCAACTGCTTCCCACCAAGCACGTGCATCCCGTTCTAACTGAAATGTCGCCAAAAGAACTCGATCTTGGTCATTGCACTGCATCACTCGAAAAACCCGCTCTATCTCCTTCAGCCAGTTCTCGGCTTCATCGGGATCTGCCGATCCACCAAAACGTGGGGGATTCAAGCCTCTGAAATTTCGGTGAAGATCACCAGCTCCCTGGTGTGCTGCTCCTCCCCGGGCCACTTGCTGAAGGGCTTGAGTCAAGCCTTACACCGTACGCTGCATGTCTCTCCATTGCGCACGTTCTGCCGCCATTGCATGAACCTTATACGTGGAATAATTAATTTAGAACCACATAGCAGCAATCTTCTAGAGTAATTTTATTAACTTAACCCGGGTCTCTACCCAATCTCACTGGGTTGGATTCTTAAACTTTTATCTGGTCAGGGTTCTAAGACACCACTAGGGAACCTAGGAACCTTAGAAAACCTAGGCCCTGATACCACCAAACTGTCACGCCCCGACATGGAATATCAGAACGCAACAGTAGAAAATAATTAAAATATGTTGATTTCTAGACATGCTGTGTCTTAGGTTAGTGAATCCAAGCATTCAGCTCAATACCATGGACAGAAATAATTTCATCATAACCATTAAATACCAACTAATTAAACATAATGAGTTTCACGACCATCCTCAATTAACGTACCAAGAAAATCTCATTATCCACCAACTTAACACAGTTACATAACCACTGACTTAAACAAAATTTCAACTCTAGAACATAACTACATCACTCAGACTCAAACTATCTAAATTGACTCCATGAGGCCTTCTAGCTGGTTTACTCCAGGGCCTTCACTCCTACCCATCCCCATCAGTTTGAGAGTCCTCACCTGAGCTACCTGAAAGGGGGGAAAACAACTGGGTGAGCGAATGCCCAGTAGGTAATAGCAGGTAATGTTGAAGTAATTAACCAGTTACATTAATCTTATGCGATAAAAGAAAAGGATAACAATAATGAACTGCTTAAAATAAAAGATCAAGAATATAGCATATCCACGGACTGGCCGATCAAGCATGTAATAAGCAAGTCATGTAATTATTTCCATGGAGGAAGTTAATACCTTGAATTTAAGAAAAAGAGTGAAGTAAATGAATTGTCGTAGACATCACGCTAGTCATGCACTCGGTGCAATGCCTCACCATGTCATTACAACTCTCCGGGGCACTAGTACTTTTCGGGCGCTCTTCCCAGGACCAGACCGGGCCCTTATGATGCGTTGGCATTGATTTAAGTGGATCCAAGATCCCAAGTTATGTCTAGACATTCACTAGATTTGGCCAGGAAAAATGAATGGAATTCACTAAGCTATCCTGGAATTATGAGAATAATCCAGGGTTTCAGTAGCACACAAGAAAGCATGAAAATCGATCTCTGGAATCTACGTGGTCTCATTTGGGCCGCTTATAACATAAAATGGTCAAGGACTAGACCACGGAGGATTGAACTGGGCCAATGGAAAACCCAGCTCAGTGCCAAGGGTAAACGGTCCAATAAGGCCTGTGTGAAAATAGAACGGTCTAACATAGACCACTTCAAGCCATACTGGGCTTTTGAAAGGAACAACCCCAGAGTTAAGAGTGTAAACGGTCTATATGGGCCGTTCAATCATAGAACGGTCCAAAGTGTGTCGTTTACAAACTGAGGTTGACGCACCTAGAAAGAAAGTCGGTGCATACGCTGTATGTACACGGTCACCAAAGGGCCGTTCGTAGTAGCAAGCGGTCAAGCATGAACCGCTCAATTACAGAACGGTCCCAGAAGGGCCGCTAATAACAGGATAGCCCCAATTCCGGGCTTGGCAAAATCACGCGGTTCGATCGAGTCCAAAGGTTCAGGTTTTGTGGGTACAACTCACCCAGCATCCTAGTGGGAATCCCAGGCTCGCGGGGGCTTACGGAGGTCTCATAATAGATGTCCTAGTCCGACGGAAAGAGTATCTGGCGGAGGGTCCCAACAATTATAAGAATTTGAGGGCTAATACATCATCGGAAAATGATTATATGACGGTCAGTCAACATCATCGGGATGAAGTGACTGTAAAACAATCCTAATAAGAATTTATTCCAATATATAACACAATTAAGTTTTATACATTCATTGGTTAATAAAAGCAACAGAATAGGATTTACAAAGGAAGAACAATTTATACATGTAAGAATCAGCATTAATCAGTCTTCATATTTACCGATTAATTGTGGGTTACTATCTTACTCACAGGCCTAGATTAATAAGAACTAATCATGCTTCAAAATATTATCTAAGAGATACTGCGTTAAGTAAACGGTCTGTCCAGAGCCGCCCAACAGGCCCTAGCGGTCTATCGTTAGGCCGTGTAAGGCATGGAAATCGAAAAGCCACGCGCCCTAAGCGGCCTGTCGAACGGCCGCTAGTATCCCTAACCGGTCTGTCGTTGGGCCGCTACCGATCGCGGGGTCTCGAACACAAAATCATGATAAACGATCAAAACTACGACCGTGCCATTGACCCGACGGTCTAACGTGAGGACGCTTACTGCCAAACGGTTCCTGTTAGGACCGTGGCCCACTCGTCGTTCCGATGTCTGGCGAACATCCGAACGAGGCTAATCAAAACAAGAAATTCACACGATATAGAGCATAGAAATTGGGCAAAAGCATACCACTGGATAGAGGATGAAAAGATGCATGTCATGGATTGATTAATTTAAACTTTAAGCCTGCTAAACTAACTCTTCATCGAGGATAACAGATGTAACCCTAGTTTTAACATGCTCCGATTAAAACGACCAATACTCGCATGATACAAAACCAAATTTAGGGCTTTTTATATCATTGGAAAGAGGACTTAACGAAAAATTCATCAATATATAACTCTTAAAGTTTGGTCCACTAGAACCCACCTTAAACAAGGAAGAGGAGGGGACGACACCGACGGCCGCGATAGAAAACACCTTCAAGAGATCGCCGGAATACGCCCTCCACCTCGCACCTCACCGGCCGCAGCTACCAAACATCGATGCTAGGAGTCCTTAGTGTTAGTTTTATAGGATGAATCGATTTCTAGAGGGATCTATCGAGAGGATAGAGTCCACGACGCCGGTTGCACGAGATTCGCGCCTTGACCCGGTCACGCCTCCGCTCGCCTTAAAAAATTTGAATTTCTGAGTTAGGGTTTCAGCGGGGAACGAGAGGGGAAACAATCTACACATCTAGGCCGTCCGTTTGGGTCCGATCTGAGCTCAAATGCTCAGGTATTAGGATCGAACTTGACGATCCAAGGTCTGATAGGTTAAAACGTGGATTTTGTCATAATTCCCTTAATTCGACTGACTAAAAATTTTAATTAGGGTCAAACCCAGAAGAACAAAAGTCTAGACTATTCACCCTCTATGCGATTATAATTTTTTTAGATTTTTATAAATTGGTTGCAACTTAACCTATCGTACTTTCCATAATTTCTTTATAAATTCCCTTTATTTTATTTTATAATACACCGGGGTGCTACATATTTGGTTTTAATTATAACAAAATGACTGTGCTTGTGTGTGTATTTCATTGAGCAATATATTTACATCTTGTTTTGATGAGTTGAAGAATGACTTCAAGTATCTCACTTGTAAGTCATATGAATGCTTGTTGATTAAGGAACTCATGCTTTGAATATCTTGGCTTGCAGGATCAAAGGATCAAAATGCACGTATAGTTCACACTTGAAATTCAAAGGAATGCATCAATACAATTTTCCTAAATGGGAGTTAACCCAGTCATTGCATTGCATCGACTCCTTCTATGTTTCATGCATTTCATCAAAAAGATTTTCAAAGTCGTAGTTGGATATTTTCATGCATTTTCCTCTTAAGATTTTTGGGCTTGAAATATGCTCAACCTATTAACTTGAAATTTGATGAATGTGATTTTAATGATGCTTGCTCATTATATGGACTCATGGTCTTTTGATTTTTGGCAATTCAAGTCAATGTGCATAGTGTGCTTCAAATGCTAATATGATATTCATGGTTTTGGGGTTGATTCAATTCTAGCTTGAACTACATGTTACATGGTGTATTCTCATTTTGAAAATAGAAGTTTTAATAGCTAGAAATGTCTAATGTGTTTCATGCATTTTTCACATGAGACTTTTAAGGCTTGTCACATGTTCAAGATTGTCATGCATATATTTCTAAGTCCTTATGAGTTAGGTAAGTGTTAATGAACTCCTCATGCAAATCTTGGTAAAAATGAGTGAATGATGTTCTCATAATCCATGATACGTCATTTTTTAATGCTCACATAAATCTTGGTAGAGTTTGGCTAAGATGCTCATTCATTGTGTTCAACTACATAGCCATTGCTCTTATTATTTAGGTGTAAGACTTGTATTTTCAAAGGGCTCCAATGCATTTTTTATTTAGAACTATTGAGCTAAAGTTCTAATCATTTTTCTCATGGTTTTACAGGTTAAGATCCTTAGTATAAACCCTCCAAGATCAAAGGGGTTTGATCACACTGATTAATTTGGGCAACTGAGGATCAAAGGGACTGAACTCTGCACAAATTGGCATGTCTACAGAGTTTGGTCGATCGAACTGGGGAGTTCGGTCAACCTAACTTCCCAGAGCTAGTGGCTTTCAGCTCTGCAGAAGTTAGGTCGACCGACCCCAACTTTCGGTCGACTGAATACGGCGTATATCCAAAAATATAGATCTGAAACCATCTAAACCCGATCCATCTGTGCTCTACTTTTACCCATTTACTCCTAAGGTTATTATACATATCTTAGAGGGGTTTTTCCAAGGATTTGTGAAGGGTATATGGGTCTTTTCATGTTTCTTATATATACTCCCATATAGCCTACGAATTTGATAGAGAACCCATTATTTGAGCTTGTCTTTCTATCTTGTAGGAGAAGAAGGCCAAGGAGGAGAAGAGGAGAACGTGGGAGAAGGTTTTAATCTGCATCCAAGCATCTCTGGGGTTCGTGGAAGAAGAAGAAAAGGAGCAGATCGACAAGAGGACGCAAGAATCACCATCATCCGATCCGAGAGTCAACCATCAACATCCATTGGCTTTGGAAATCAAAGGGGGAACATCTTCTACATCTTATCCCTATCTATTTGTGATGTTTGTCATGGGTTCTATTTAGGTTTGAGTATGATTGAATAGTTGTGTTAATTTTCTGAACAAGAAAAACTGTGTGTGTGTGACCGTCTGCATACGACCGTGTCTACGGTGCTGTGTTTGTTGCAACGTGTGTGTGTGTGTGCTGCTGGATTCATGATCCAGAGCATCTGGGGTTCGTCCCCGTTGGTGCTGTGTCTACAGTGTGAGGAGAGTTCTCCTCGTGGGGATTTATCCCCGTGTGTATGTGCAGGCGTCGTCCTGCGTGCTGTTGGAGCATCGCCTCCATGTTGGGGATTTATCCCCGAGTGAAGCCTTACTGGTTTTGTAAAGGGTGAACGTAGGGAGCCTGCCGTGGTCCCAAACCACCTTAAAAATCCCTGTGTCGTGTGCTTTGTTTTGTGTGATTGTTTCCTTATCATCTACCCCATTCACAGGAGATTGGTTTCAGCTTTTACTTGTTCACACACTTTGGTATTTATCTTGTTCACACACATTACTTGTTTGTCCAGATTCCATTGTGTGTCGTGTTTGCTTGTTATATCTGTTTAGTCAATTGTATTAGCATATGTTTAATGTGCTTCATATGCCAATATGATAATCATGTTTTGGGGGTGATTCAATTCTAGCTTGAACTTCATGTGAACCTTTGTGGAAATTGATAATATGGTGTTCTCAATTTGTTAATGTGGATAGATAAATTATCTTGATCTTAAGTGGAGAACAATGTCGTTTCAAACATCAAAGTGTTTACATGCACATTGTTTATAGGGGTTCATCTATGTACTTCATGCATTTGCCAAAACCAAATGACCATGAATCTATACAATGAGTAAGCATAACTAAAATCACATTCATCAATTTCAAGTTGATAGGTTGAGCATATTTCAAGTCCAAAAACCTTAAGAGGAAAATGTATGAAAACACCCAACCACGACTTTGAAAATCTTTTTGATGAAATGCATTAAACATAGAAGGAGTCGATGCAATACAATGTGCTGCATCCGTAGTTGATGTTTGGTATTTGGTTTTAATGATAACAAAATAATTGTGCTTGTATGTGTATTTCATTGAGCAATATGTTTACATCTTATTTTGATGAGTTGAAGACTGACTTCAAAGATCTCACTTCAAAGTCATAAGAATGCTTGTTGATTAAGGAACTCATGCTTTGAATATCTTGGCTTGCAGGATCAAACGATCAAAATGCACGTATGGTTCACACTTGAAATTCAAATGAATCATCAATGCAATTTTCCTAAAAAGGGAGTTAACCCATTCATTGCATTGTATCGACTCCTTCTATATTTCATGCATTTCATCAAAAAGATTTTCAAAGTCGTGGTTGGGTATTTTCATGCATTTTCCTCTTAAGGTTTTTGGGCTTGAAATATGCTCAACCTATTAACTTGAAATTGATGAATGTTATTTAAATGATGCTTACTCATTGTATGGATTCATGGTCATTTGGTTTTGGCAAATGTTTAATGTGCTTCATATGCCAATATGATAATCATGTTTTGGGGGTGATTCAATTCTAGCTTGAACTTCATGTGAACCTTTGTGGAAATTGATAATATGGTGCTCTCAATTTGTTCATGTGGATAGATAAATTATCTTGATCTTAAGTTGAGAACAATGTCGTTTCAAAGTGTTCACATGCACCTTGTTTATAGGGATTCATCTATGTACTTCATGCATTTATCATTTAGAACTATTGGGCTTAAGTTCTAACATTTTTCTCATTCATTTGTTTATTTGATAAACAACTGAAATGGCTTGTTATGCAGGTTTAGAAAGTAATGCCAATCCCATGTGCAAAGGTATCAAAAATCATGGTGAGAACTTGACACTTTGCATGAGTGTGTTTTGGGATAAATGGTAAGTTTTCATATGGAGTTTTAAACTTGGTAGAATGTAGTTGATATATGTTTCTACATTGTTTAATACCAAGAAACACTTGGTTTTTTTGTTTATCAACTTACCCCTTCTATTTCATTGAGCTTACTTCCTAATTGGACTGAACTGCTATAGGTTGGGGAGCTGGCCAATTCGGTCGACTGAACTAGCCAGGGATGGCTGGTTCAGTGACTGTAAAAGTTAGGTCGACCGACCCCAACTTCCGGTCGACTGATTGCGGTGTAAACCCAAAAATATGGATCTGAAACCCATCTAAACCCAATCTATTTGTGCTTATCTTTTACCCCTTTACCCTTGGGTTCATGGTAGACCTATTGGGGGTCTTTTGGAGGGTTCTAGAAGGGTTATAATGGTTATTTGCTTTCTCTTATATACTCTCATATGAACTCCAAATTTGAGAAGAAAAACCCTTATGAGCTCATTATTTCTATCTTGTAGGTGAAGAAAGGGAGAAAGAAAGGAAGAGCTCAAGCCAATGTGGATTTCATCTACTCCAAGAAGTTTTTGGATCATGTGGAAGAAGGAAAAAGAGAGCGGCTTGAAGAGAGGATCGAGAAAACGTCAAAATCTCCATAATCCGTGTACAACGGAAGAAGGGTTGGATCGTTTAGAAAGGGGAAACCTTTACACTTGCTATATTCTCCTTGCTTTAGTCTTGAGAGATCATTTGGGGTCTATTGTATCCATTTGTGTATTTTGTGTTTATTTCTGAAAGGATATTCTGTGTGTGTGTGACCGTATGCTTACGGTCGTGTGACTACGGTGCTGTGTTTGTTGTAGCGTATGTGTGTGTGTGCTGCTGGACTTACGATCCAGAGCGTTTGGGGTTCGTCCCCATTGGTGATGTGTCTACAGCATGAGGAGAGTTCTCCTCGTGGGGATTTATCCCCGTGTGTGTGTGCAGGCGTCGTCCTACGTGTGTTTGGAGCGTCGCCTTCATGTTGGAGATTTATCCCCAAGTGAAGCCTAATCGGTTTGGTAAGGGATGGGTATAGGGAGCCCGTCGTGGTCCCAAACCCCCTTAAAAACCCTTGTGTCGCATGGTTTGCTTTTGTGTGATTGTTTCCTTTGCTTATTCCATGTTCATGAACGAGTGAGTCGGGAGAGATTGAGTGAACTTCAATTACTTTGTTTAGTTTGTTTCCTTCAATCTCGTCAAACTTGTTAATTTCGCTACGTTAGATTTTAATTTGCCATCTCCCGTGGGGGATAATTCAACCCCTCGTTCTTGTCTACTCACCTACCTGGGGACCAACAATTCTTTTTCTCAAAATAGTTTTCAAAAATTTTCTTTTGAGAAGTGGGCGGAAAATGAAATTGAATGTTGAATGCCTTTATTGTGGCATGCATGGCCGTGAAATGAATGATTGTATTGTCATGAAAAAGAATGATGAAAATGCATGCAAAGATGAATCTTTTTTCAAAAGATAGAAATATTTCTTGCTTCTATTGTCACAAACTTGGCCATGTAATGGATAATTTTTTTGTGAAACAAAATGATGATTATCGTGCCATGAATGCTAAGTTTGATTTTTAAAGAAAATTCAGAAATGAACATTTCTTTCATACTCAAAGGTTTGCATCCCATAGGAAAAATTTATTTAAAAACACTCATGCAAACAATGAAAAGTAATTCCGTAGACCCACATCTCCTTGTTATTTTCATTGTGGAAAGTACGGACATGTTATGAAAGAGTGTTGGTTTTTGAAAAATCATGATTCTCATGCCTCTAGGATGAATGCTAGGTTTAATTTTGTTAAATCTGGATCTTTTGAAAATAGAAGATGGAATGCATTTAAAAATTCTTTTGCTCAAAAAGGAATGTCTTTTGCTAGAGATGCCACCCCTCAATGCTTTTATTGTGAAAACCATGGACATGTCATTGAGGATTGTAGGATCAAGAAGAATGATGATTTGGTGACAATAAAAATGTCAAAGAAAGCTCATGGAAGAAATGCCACTAACCTCCAAAGACCCAAGAAGGCTTGGGTGCCAAAATCTATCAAGTGAGTTGATCTTGATGAAGGTGTGCCTTGAGATAAATAAAGAATGAAAGTGGTTCCAATAAAAGGGAACAAGACACACTCATTTGGTAAAACCTCGACTTTGCTTCTTCTTTGTCAAAATTGGTGATTTTCATATTTTCTACTTATGTTAATCTGTTATGTTTCTCATATTGTGTTATGTTTGAATTACATTTCTTTACAAGCCATTCATGCTCTCACTGAATGAATTTTTGGTATATCAAATGTTGTTATGTGTAATGACAGATTAAGTCTGTCAGGAAGATATGACCATGCGTGAGGTGATCCTCGGATCAAAGTTCTCCGCCTTGTACCAAAATTTAGAAATTGAAATGTTTGGCTTATGAGGAAACATGTTTTTGAATGAAATCAAATTTGCCTTTGAATTGCAATATCTTTCAAATTGAATATGAAAAACTCTCTTGCTTCAAAAGGGTAAAAATTTCTGAACTGTGGAATTACTTGATCAAATGCAACACTTGGTATTGAATGCTGACCATGGCTCAGTTTAAAGCTCATTGACCTTGTGTGGTTGCTTTGCATGAACGACAAGTTGCTTGATTTGTTCAAATTGAAAATTTATCTCATGCAATACTATTTTGAATAATCATGGTTGAATGTTTGTGTTCTAAGGAAAATAGTTCTTCATGATAAAATCTGAAATAAAAATGTTCATGGTTCAGTGCTAAATTCATTGAAAGTCCATCTCATGCATTTTCTAGTTTCATGCTTCAAGGAATGTTTCAGAATGCACATAAATTGGAAACATGCATAAAAAGATTACATTGAGATTTTTGCCTATCATTCATAGATCCTTGCACATCATTCATATTCCGCATGCATTGTGAATATGAATCTCATTGCATATCTTGATTCATGAGTGCTTGTATGAATGTTTCCATGAATCCTTGCATGCGTGTATGTATTTAGCTTATGAAACCACTTCTTGACGTTTCTAAGGCTTCACCTCCTTCCTAAACAACAATGTAGTGATTTTATTCATATGTGAGACATGTCATATATTAAGGGGGAGGATTTGATTCTGATCGTGCATACATTTAGGGGGAGTCATAGCCGAGTCTTGTCAAATTCATTTTATACATGCAAAACAAAACTTTACCCCCACACTCTTGCACATAATGAATTTAATGACTTTACTTGATAAGGATTTAAAAAATTCCTTCCAACACTTTAAAGGGAGCTCGATCTCCATATGGACATTAAAGAGTAATAGTGAGGAAAAAGCTGCCTACCCTACAAAATTCAATAAGTGGTATGTCAAATCAAGTAGCCGGGAATCCCCATTAAGATAAATGAGGAAACTCGCGTCGAACGGTGAAGTAAAAATCCACATGTGTGATGAATCCAAGTAGTCAGGTGTTGAGTCCCAAATGTGGCAATCAAGAGGGGAGGGGTGAATTGATTGGCTAATAAAAATTTTGCTACCCTTAAGAAAACGATGCTGATTAAACAAACAACTACTAATACTCGCACGAACAGGATCACACTCGTGAATGCGTGCGGAATGTGTTTGAAAAGCTGGTGTAGTGATCTCTCAACTCACCGTGAAGCCCACTCGACAAGAATCAGAAAATTCACAACACATGAGACACACGAATTTTTAGGTGGTTCGGTTACACAGCCGTGTCCCCTACGTCCACCCCTCACACTTGAGGATTAAAGCTTCACTATCGAGTGAATCACACACACACGCTGTTTAGAACAGCAAACACACACACACACACACGGCTTCCGATCTGGTAGCCAAAAGCGCACAAGCGCACAAACACACACACACGTTCGTGTTTTCGAAAACGAACACCACACACAAGGATCTGGAGTTTATGATTACACAAATATTCAAGATCAATCCAAATGATTCAAAATGAGAAGTTTAGAAGATGATTATCCTGATCGAAGCTCCCCCTATCACTTCAGCGAATTTCGTTGAGCACTTGGTGCAGCCCGTTGAACGTTCTTGACGATTATGCTCGGAAGAGGTACGATCTTGATCTCCACGCAGCCAACCAGCAGGATGTTGATTTGGAGGCTTGAATCCCTCTTCTTTTCTTCCCTTTCACGCACACTACAAGGTAGAAGAAGGGCTGTAGCTTCTAGTTGTGACCTGCACTCACAAGGTTAGAGCAAAAAACCCAATTTCAGGAAGATACGACTTCTGCTTAGGGTTTTCATCTCAATAGGATTATATATATGTTAAGGGCGGTCAAGGGATGTCTAGGAGACAAGATCCGCACATCAAGGAGTAGTTTAAGGACAGCCACACAAGTATGGTTTGTCAACCAGCTCGCATGGACAAGAGTCCACATTCACGGCGCCGCCCGGACTAGAAAGGGTCGACCCTTGGGGTCGACCCTCGTGAGGGGCCAGATGCCCCTGGCAGCATGGGTCAACCCTTAGGGTCGACCCTTTCAGGAACCGTTGCTGTCTTCGAAAAATGGCCTTCTAGAGTTTACAGGGGTCGACCCTTAGGGTCGACCCTTTCTGGAGCCTAAACAGTTTGAGGGAAAAGGGTCGACCCTTGGGGTCGACCCATGAAGAAATCGGTTCTGGAATTTAATTCCTCAGGCAGGGGTCGACCCTTGGGGTCGACCCATTCAAAAGGGATTCTGCCTGGCAGCAATGGGTCGACCCTTAGGGTCAACCCTTTTCCTGCACTTTCTAAAAATGGAGATAAAACAAGGCTAAGTGCAGGGGGTTCAAGATGGGGTTTTAAAACATGAATGCTCCACATCTAGACATAAGATCTATCAGTGTAATGGAGGAGTTTAGGATTAATCTCACCAATCGTCCTTCAGTCGTTTTAAGAGCTTTGGCCTGTCAAGAATAAGGTTTGAATTAGTTCCACATGTTGCACATTGAAACCACAATACTTACAAGGAGTTGTTATACTTGAGCCTTCTCAAATACCATGTCTTCAAGTGATGTGTTCATATCCAGAGCGTAGGTATGCTCATTTTCAGTTCATACAAAACCATTTGATCATCATCAAAAATCATAAGTCATATACATGAGGAGGGGGTTCAACAATCTCCCCCTTTTTGATGATGACAAAATAATAGAAACCACATTGTAAAGCATCCACCATTCCAATTACATAAATCAAACCATCAGTTCAAGGACACGGTCAAACAGAAATCCAAATATAAGATTGATCATCATGTGGCATATTCCCAAAGTTTTCTTGCCGACAAAGAGTGGAAAAGGATGAAGGTTTGGAATACAAAAGACAAGATGCAATGCATGAAAACGCAAGGGAAATGCAACAGAACTAATGAACTAGAAACATGATAAAAGCACACATGCATGCAAGCACACATCACACACTAACATATAATAGCCGGGGCACATATAGGCCAAGAGTTTCTCCCCCTTTGACATCATCAAAAAAGGAGGGGGTGAAATATTGATGCCAAGTCGAAGGAGCATCATAGTCTAATCATCATTATCATCCGGAGTGGAGGGACGGGGATGATGCCTAATATACGCCGAAAGTTCTTCCAACATGTGGGTTTGGTTGGCCAAAGCATCAGTGACGTAGCGAGAGTGCTCCTGATGAGAGAGTTTCATATCTGATAGTTCAAGTTGCATAGCTGCCATGGTCTCCCCATACTCATCTAACCGATCATCAATAGAATCCAAACGGTCCATGATTAGTTGTGCCTCCTCAGAAGGCATGCATGCTGCAGGAACATGAGCATCTTCAGCCTGCGCTTCATTGTCATTCTCATTATCTGTTGAACTGTCTGGTGGGACTGTCCTTTTTATTTGACGAACTAACACGCCATCTTGCTCTTCAAACCCCATGTGGTGACAAATAGATTGATAGGTGTATATGTCTGCGTCACGGATAGTTTGAGATGCTTCTCTTGACAAATTTATATCCATATAAGTAAAGATGGCTGTTAAGGCCGCAACATATGGCAAAGTACGGTGCTTGTGCGTCATGCTTGAACATATGTGATCAAGAATAAGCTGTGGAAATGTAATGGGAATTCCACCGAATAAGCATGAAAACAAGAACATGTGTTTCTCCGTAACCTTGTCATGGCCTCCTCCACGTGGCAATAAAATAGTTGTAATCATTCGGTGCAGTATACGTTGCAAAGGAGGGAATTGGTTGGCATTTAATCCGGCGACCGACCGGTCACCCATTTCTTCAGAAGTCATATAGAGGTAAACAGTGGCATCCGAAATTTCTACATCTCCAAATGCATACCCTTCATTTGGCAAGTCAAGAGCAAGACCCAACAAGTGTGGTGATAAAATAATTTCCTGTCCATTAACCGTTGTAACTGGAACATCACCCGAAAACCCCAAGTTGCTATAAAATTGGTGTACCAGATTGGGGTAAATGCGGCGATGTGCAGACATGAAAATGTGCAAGTTTGGCTGGCTACATATTAGATCAACTAATCCACGTAGATGGCGACTAAGATTTTCAAAGTTTACCGCCCGTGGACGTAGAACGGTCCGATCTAAGATTTTGCTTGCGGGCTGTGATGCGGCGGTTTGAGATCGACGCCCTTGCCTGGAGCTCGATGCCTCACCTCTGCGAGAAGCACGCTTCTTCGGGGCCATCTAAAACACAAACCGAAAGAACCCACCGATGTGGTATAGATCTTGATGGTTCAACCAAGAAGAAATGCTAGAAGTGTGAATCTATGATCCTCCACAGACATCAGAAGCTTACCACAAGGGAATGAAGATCAAAGGATGACGCTTTAAGCCACAAGGAGAAGTGTTCGCGCGGATGCCACCCGGAAAACCGCAGCTAGGGCTTGATGTCTTGGGTGCCAAGGAAGGATTGTTTAAGGGTTGCAAAGGGTGGTGGCAAAGCTAGGAAGGGGGCAAGAAAGGTTTTATAGCCATGGGAGGGTTCCAACTTAGGGTTGGAACCCTTGTTGGATCGGCTTGGGCGCGGGTTAGCCACCCCGCCGGTTTGGGTCGACCCAATGGGTCGACCCGTTGGGTCTCTTACCCCCGGGCCAAACCGGATGCGCGAGGGTCGACCCTTAGGGTCGACCCATTTTCTGGGTTTGCAAGGGGTCGACCCTATGGGTCGACCCTTTTACTGGTTTTCAGCTGAAAGAAGAATTAACCCGAAGAAAAAAAATCAAGGAATGTTCGGCTCGAGTCCCCAATTGTAAAAAAGTATGAAATCAAAGATTTTTGGATAAAAATTGAGATGTATGCAATTGGGGTATTGTTAGTTGAAATTTGGGAATATATGAGACGTGTAATGTCCTTTTTATCCAGATTTCTGACTTTGAACAAATGAGCTCCTTTGTGGGCAGAAAATTTTATTCAAGGTGATTTTGGCCATAGAAGTAACAATGAACATGGGTGAATACAATATACATAGTAGAAATGCAGAAGCACACCAAAGTGATTTTTCACACAATTTGATTTTTCTTTTGTTTTTCACAAAACATGATGCATATGCATGACAAGAGAAATACTATATGCATGAAACTAATGCAATTACATGTAATGAAGTGACCTATATATACATGATGCACATGGGTATGAATCACTCTTCTATCCTACAAACCCCTAGTTCTCTTCTAAAAGTAGTGAACTTGTCTTCACTTAGAGGTTTGGTGAAAATGTCGGCAATTTGACGATCGGTCTCAATGAAACTGATTTCTACATGACCCTTACTTACATGATCTCTAATGAAATGATGTCGAATTTCAATATGCTTGGTTCTAGAGTGATGAACAGGGTTTTTGGACAAGTTTATGGCAGAGGTGTTGTCACAAAGAATTGAGGTGTTTTTAAAAGATATGCCATAATCAATCAATTGTTGTTGGATCCATAACACCTGGGCTACACAACTACCGACAGCCACATATTCGGCTTCGATAGTAGACAATGCCACTGAATTTTGTTTCTTGGAGGCCCATGAGATCACGCAGCCCCCAAGAAATTGGCAATACCCACTAGTACTTTTCCGATCCACTTTGCAACCCGAATAATCGGTGTCAGAATAAGCAATTAAATCAAGACTCGAATTACGCGGAAACCATAGTCCGAAGTTAACTGAACCAGCAACATATCTGAAAATTCGTTTAACGGCCAACATGTGTGATTCTTTTGGGTTTGATTGAAATCTAGCACACATGCAAACAACAAACTGTATATCGGGCCGGCTGGCAGTTAAATACAATAGTGAACCTATCATGCTTCTAAAGAGTTTTTGGTCCACTGATTTACCTGTCTCATCTTGATCAATTTTTATTGAGGTAGACATAGGAGTTGGTTGTGGTTTTGTTGATGACAAATTAAACTTTTTCAGAAACTCCATTGCATACTTCTTTTGATGTATGAACATCCCATCAATTGTCTGGTTCACTTGCAATCCCAAGAAGAAAGTCAGCTCTCCCATAAGACTCATTTCAAACTCACTTTGCATCAATTTGGCGAAGTCTTTGCTGAGAGCATCTTTAGTAGAGCCAAAAATAATGTCATCAACGTAAACTTGAACAATTAAGATATCTTTACCATTCAACTTTGTAAAGAGAGTTTGATCAACATTACCTCGTTTGAATTCATGTTGAATGAAGAATTCACTTAACCTTTCATACCATGCACGGGGTGCTTATTTCAGACCGTAAAGAGCCTTGTCCAGCTTGTACACATGGTCTATATGCTTTGTGTCTTCAAACCCCGGTGGTTGCTCCACATACACGTCCTCCTGGATATAGCCATTCAAAAATGCACTCTTAACATCCATTTGAAATAATTTGATATTATGACAACATGCAAATGCTAAGAGAACCCTCACTGCCTCAAGTCTTGCTACTGGAGCAAAAGACTCATCAAAGTCAACTCCTAATTCTTGGCTATAGCCCTTGGCTACTAGCCTGGCCTTGTTTCTAATTACCACTCCTTGATCATTTATTTTATTTCGAAACACCCATTTGGTTCCGATCACGGAGTGATTCTTAGGACATGGTACGAGGAACCACACTTTGTTCCTTTGGAACTGGTGTAGTTCTTCTTGCATGGCCATGATCCATGACTCATCTTTCAAGACCTCTTCAATAGAGTGAGGTTCAGCTTGAGAGAGTAAGGCTAATAAATCATGAGTTTCAACTTTCCTGAAGGAGGCTCGTGTCCTTATCCCTTCTTGTACATTTCCCAATACATTCTCCGGAGGATGGTCCTTTGCAAATGTCCATTGCAACGGTAGCTCCTGTTCAAGTTGAGTTTCCTGATTTTCATCCTCTTCTTTTAGTTCTTCCTCTTCTTGTTTTTCTGATTTTTCTTCCTTCTTCTCGATATTATCATCTTTCAATTCATCATCCCGCAAAATAGATTTTTCATCAGTTCTAGATGGAGATGATTCATCAATAATAACATGTGGGCTTTCTTCAACTACAAGAGTTCTCAAGTTATATACTCGATATGCTCTTGAATTGAGAGAGTACCCAAGCAATATGCCTTTGTCACTTTTGGGATCAAATTTAGCCAAGTCCATCTTACCATTGTTATGAATGTAACATATTGAGCCAAACGGTCTCAAGTATGAAATGTTTGGCTTCTTACCTCGGTATAGCTCATATGAAGTTTTCTTCAACAATGGTCTTACCATGGCTCGGTTTATGATGTAGCAGGCCGTGCTCACTGCTTCAGCCCAAAAGTACCTCGGTAGTTTATTCTCATTCAGCATGGTTCTTGCCATCTCAATTAGCGTTCTGTTGTTCCTTTCCACAACTCCATTTTGTTCCGGAGTTCTTGGTGCGGAGAAGTCATGCATATAGCCTTGAACCCTGCAAAAATTGCTGAACTCATGGTTATCAAATTCTCGGCCGTGATCGCTCCGCACCGCTTTGATGCAATACCCTTTATCATTTTGAACAAATCTACAAAATGCTTCAAATTCTATCAGGGCATCATTTTTATGAGTTAGGAAATAAACCCAACAGAATCTTGAATAATCATCCACAATCACAAATCCATATAATTTACCACCCAAGCTGTGAGTTCTGCTTGGTCCGAAGAGATCAATGTGGATGAGTTCAAGAGGCCTTGATGTGGTCACATCTTGTTTGGACTTAAATGATATCCTTGTTTGTTTGCCCATGCTACAAGCTCCACAAACTCCATCATCGACGGCCTTCAACTTGGGCAGTCCAATTACCAAATCCTTTCTTGATAATTTCAGCAAAGTATTGAAACTAGCATGCCCAAGCCGGCGATGCCAGAGCCAAGCATCATCATTATTCCTTGCAATTAAACATAAGTTCTCATGAGAGGCATCATTCAAGTTTATCATATAAACATTGTTATACCTGAATCTAATGAACTTTATCTCATGAGTATTCCTATTCAAAACAGTGCAGTGGTTAGAATCAAAAATCACATTGCATCCCTTATCACAAAGTTGGCTTATGCTTAAGAGATTATGTTGCAAACCCTTCACAAGCAATACATTTTCAATGGTATGATTTTGATTCTTACCTATTTTACCTTCTCCAATGATTTTACCTTTGTCCTTACCACCGAATGCTACCGTCCCACCATCCTTTTCATGCAGGTCCACAAACCATTCCTTGTTTCCCGTCATATGCCGAGAGCAGCCACTGTCCAAATACCATTTGTTCCTTTGAGCTCTCGAGTAGACCTGCAATTCAACCAAAGTGCTTATGGAGATTTTGGTACCCAAGCAAGCTTGGGTCCATGATGGTTAGAGGCATTATGCATATATGATCTATTTCTGAATCTAGCAAAATTTTCTTCATCATATTTCAGAATTCTACAATCATACATGTCATGACCCATTTTACCACAATAGAAACAAGTGATGGCTCTATCTCTTTTTCCCTTTCTTCTAACATTTGAAGAGGAGTTGTGCATGTGTTTCTTTGGTTTGGATGATGCTGAACTTATGGAAGCCCAATGGGTTGTTTGAACTTTTGATTTTTCAAGGATGGCAAGGGCATCCTTCAACATATTTATTTCAGCCAATTGAGATTGGCTTTGTTTTTCAGCCTTTTCTTTGGCTTCATTACAAGCTGAGCTTTGAAGCTTTTCTTGTTCCATTTCATTTTCCAATTCTTCATGCATTTTCAGATATGTGGATTGTTCCTCTCTCATGCATGATATTTCCTCTTCAAACAGTTCAATTTTGGATGCAAGAATTTCATTTTCATTTTTCAAGTTTTCATTGACTGTTTTTGAGGCAAGGCACTCTTCACATGATCTTTTTGTATGCACAAAATGATCAATTTTCTTTTTCAAATTTCTATTTTCAGATTTGAATCTTTTACATTTTTCATATAAAGACTCATATGCAATTTGTCATTGTTCACAAGTAAGAGTTTCAGTTTCAGAATCTACCTCATTTCCTTCGTCGTCATTTGCCATGAGGCATAGATTCTGGACTAGCTCATCTAATCCATCTTCATTTCCGGATTCCTCCTGATCTTCATCACTCCATGTGGCCATCATGGCTTTGGGCTTTCTGAACTTGCCTTTCTTCACCTTCTTGATGAGATCGGGGCACTCACCCCGCATATGGCCGGGTTTCTTGCATTCATAGCAAATCACTTCTTCTCTCTTGCTATTTTCTCCTCTGTTTGGACCTTGCCTTCTCGGTCCTTTTCTGAACTGACCACCAAAATTTCTGGTTCGTTTCACAAACCGTCTTGCTCTTTGTGTGATCATGGCAACTAATTCTTCATCTTCAGTGTTGCCTATTGAATCATTTTCACTGCCCTCTGAATCGTGTGGATTCACCTTTAGAGCCATTGTGGTAACAACTTTCTTTTTCTTGTGATCCTCCTCGCTCCTTTTGATGTTTATCTCATAAGTCATCAGCGAGCCAATTAACTCGTCCAGAGTTAAAGTACTTAGATCCTTGGAGTCTTCAATTACAGTGGCCTTTGTATGCCACTGTGGAGTAAGGGATCTTAGGACTTTTCTGACGAGTTCCTTGTTAGAATACTCCTTGCCAAGTCCCTTTAGTCCATTGGTAATTTCTGTTAGCCTTGCAAACATATCAGAAATTGATTCTTCTGGCTTCATTGCGAATAGCTCATAGTCCCGAACTAAGAGATTGGCTTTTGTTTCCTTGACTTCCGATGTTCCTTCATATATAAGCCGCAGCTTATCCCACATCTCCTGCGTAGAGGAACACATAGATATTCGTGAGTATTCGTTAGGATGAACCGCACATTGAATTATATTCATAGCCTTAAAATTCGTTGAACACTTCTCTATATCTTCTTCATCCCATTCATCTTCTTTTTCAGATAAAACATATGGACCCTTACTTATGACACGCCAGACATCGTAGTCCTGGGCACGTAGGAAAACATACATTCTATTTTTCCAATAGGGGTAGTTTGATCCATCAAAGAACGGAGGTCTTTGAATAGAATGCCCTTCGGGCATCATCCCTTTGTTTGCCATATGAACGGGATCAAACTCTGCGACCGTGTGGTCGAGACTAAACAGAGACCAGAGCTCTGATACCAATTGTTGAGTCCCAAATGTGGCAATCAAGAGGGGAGGGGTGAATTGATTGGCTAATAAAATTTTTGCTACCCTTAAGAAAACGATGCTGATTAAACAAACAACTACTAATACTCGCACGAACAGGATCACACTCGTGAATGCGTGCGGAATGTGTTTGAAAAGCTGGTGTAGTGATCTCTCAACTCACCGTGAAGCCCACTCGACAAGAATCGGAAAATTCACAACACATGAGACACACGAATTTTTAGGTGGTTCGGTTACACAGCCGTGTCCCCTACGTCCACCCCTCACACTTGAGGATTAAAGCTTCACTATCGAGTGAATCACACACACACGCTGTTTAGAACAGCAAACACACACACACACACACGGCTTCCGATCTGGTAGCCAAAAGCGCACAAGCGCACAAACACACACACACGTTCGTGTTTTCGAACACGAACACCACACACAAGGATCTGGAGTTTATGATTACACAAATATTCAAGATCAATCCAAATGATTCAAAATGAGAAGTTTAGAAGATGATTATCCTGATCGAAGCTCCCCCTATCACTTCAGCGAATTTCGTTGAGCACTTGGTGCAGCCCGTTGAACGTTCTTGACGATTATGCTCGGAAGAGGTACGATCTTGATCTCCACGCAGCCAACCAGCAGGATGTTGATTTGGAGGCTTGAATCCCTCTTCTTTTCTTCCCTTTCACGCACACTACAAGGTAGAAGAAGGGCTGTAGCTTCTGGTTGCGACCTGCACTCACAAGGTTAGAGCAAAAAACCCAATTTCAGGAAGATACGACTTCTGCTTAGGGTTTTCATCTCAATAGGATTATATATATATGTTAAGGGCGGTCAAGGGATGTCTAGGAGACAAGATCCGCACATCAAGGAGTAGTTTAAGGACAGCCACACAAGTATGGTTTGTCAACCAGCTCGCATGGACAAGAGTCCACATTCACGGCGCCGCCCGGACCAGAAAGGGTCGACCCTTGGGGTCGACCCTCGTGAGGGGCCAGATGCCCCTGGCAGCATGGGTTGACCCTTAGGGTCGACCCTTTCAGGAACCGTTGCTGTCTTCGAAAAATGGCCTTCTGGAGTTTACAGGGGTCGACCCTTTCTGGAGCCTAAACAGTTTGAGGGAAAAGGGTCGACCCTTGGGGTCGACCCATGAAGAAACCGGTTCTGGAATTTAATTCCTCAGGCAGGGGTCGACCCTTGGGGTCGACCCATTCAAAAGGGATTCTGCCTGGCAGCAATGGGTCGACCCTTAGGGTCGACCCTTTTCCTGCACTTTCTAAAAATGGAGATAAAACAAGGCTAAGTGCGGGGGTTCAAGATGGGGTTTTAAAACATGAATGCTCCACATCTAGACATAAGATCTATCAGTGTAATGGAGGAGTTTAGGATCAATCTCACCAATCGTCCTTCAGTCGTTTTAAGAGCTTTGGCCTGTCAAGAATAAGGTTTGAATTAGTTCCACATGTTGCACATTGAAACCACAATACTTACAAGGAGTTGTTATACTTGAGCCTTCTCAAATACCATGTCTTCAAGTGATCTGTTCATATCCAGAGCGTAGGTATGCTCATTTTCAGTTCATACAAAACCATTTGATCATCATCAAAAATCATAAGTCATATACATGAGGAGGGGGTTCAACATCAGGAATCCCCATTAAGACATATGAGAAAACTCACGCCAAGCGGTGAAGTCCATTAAAAGTAAATTGGTATCAGAGCGAGGTCGCGAGTTTAAATCCCCCATGTGCCATTGGGGGGGAGATTGTTAGATTTTCCAGCATCTCCCTTAGGAATTTATTGTTCCACGTGGATTATGCGGTGCACGTGGGGCATCGGTGCATTAGCAGCCCATCCCACCGCATGGATTATGGGGTTTACGTGCGAAGCCCCTCATGACCGCCCACAGCATGGATAGACGTGGGGTTCTGTAATGCCATAGAGAAATACGGTCTGCCTTCGCTACCAGCTCGAGCTTTTAGCGCAACGGTTGGGGCATGATCCTGTAGTCCCCAGGTAGGCGTGTAGACAAGAAGGGGGGGGTTGAAATTTTTCCCCACACGATATGGCAAATTAAAAACTTACTAAGCAAAATTAACAATAATTTTTGGAACCCAAGTACAATTGGGTCCCAACAAGCCATTCATCTCTGCAAAGCATGATAACACAGATTTAGGAATCCAAAATTTCTTCTCATTTTTCATTTCTTTGGTTGATGGAGAGTTTATGTTCTTGCTTTCCAACTTTACGTTGCCTTTCTATTTCGGAATATTTTTAGTTTTTGATTTGTGATGGAAGTGTGGAAATGTTTGATTTTGGTTCCAATTCATTATTTTTGGCTGATAGAAGTTGTGGTAGTTCATAGGGAAGTAGATTGGGCCAGGTCTGTAAGTGTAAGAACTGTAATGAGGCCGACCTACTCACTGTCTTGGCCTATAAGGGAACATGTGCTGACCTATTCCCTGTTGCTCCTAGTAGTAACACCTACTATGAGGTAGATTCATTGGCTCTCCAAAGAATGTGTGATGACCATTGTATGGCTTTCTGTCATGTGGACTGGGCACTGACCATGAATTTGTTGACCTCACCCCAAAGGAATATCTACTAGCATTACCCTTTTGACCACTTCTAACCTTAGTGTGGGTTGGCTTGGACAGAGATTTGTGGTGTTTTGACTGGATTTTCTGAGGAGGTTTCTTAAGAATTTTAGGATTTTTCTTTTGAGGTTCCTCCATTTTTTCTTTTCCCTTGCTTTGAGTAGGTTTAGACTTTGAGCTAGATGCTCCTACAGAAGACACAAAAGTGATGGTTTTTAAGCCTACTTGCTTTTTGTTCGTGGGATTATAGCCCAACCCTTCTCTATTAAAATTCATTCCTGTTCCTAACAAGGCATCTAAATTCTCCCTACCATCCACAAATTTTTCCAATGATTGTTGTTTATCTTTCAATTCCTTTTGATGTTTTTCAACATTTTCAAGTAGCTGAGAGTTAACTTGCTTGACAGCTTCATATTTCTCATTACACAATTTGCTGTCGTTTTCATAGCATTGCATTTTTAATTTCAATTCATCAATCTCATTCCTTAAACTTTTATTTTCAACTGCAAGGTCTTTCATTTCATTTTTTTCCATATTCCAAGTCTTCAATCACTTTCTTTAGATCTTGAATTTAATATTCTAGGGAAGCATTATTTTCACTCATGCTATGATCATTCACAATTGTGTTGATTTTCCTTTTCAATGCTTTGTTTTCTTTCTTTTACATATCATATTTATCCATAAGCTCAAAATATGCCTCTTCCCAATCACAGTTGAAAAATGTTCGAATGGATAGTGTACCTCATATTCTTCATCACCATTTGCCATGAGGCACATGTCTTCATTTTCTTCCTCTGAGGAGCTTATTTCATCCTCATCTTCTTCTTCATCACTCCATGTAGACACCATTGCTTTTTTTTTTCCCTTTCCATTTCTTGGAAACTTTTTTCACTCTTTTAGGGCACTCTGATTTGATATGCCCTGGTTTTCTTCAAGAATAATAGACAATTCTATCAAATTTCTTTAAATTTTCAGATTTAGATCTAAAAGATTTCTTTACCTGAGACTTCCTTTTTCCTGAAGCCTTTACCTTCTTTTCTTAGAAATTTTCTAAATTTACGGGTGAGCATAGCTACCTCATCTTCATCTTGATCACTGCTAGATGACTCACCATCATCGGAGGTTACTTGATTGCTTAGTACAGCTTTTAAAGCCAAGGGCTTTTTCTTGCTTACCTCCATCTCCTTGTTCTTTAGATTTATCACATAGGTCATAAGTGACCCTATGAGTTCTTCCACTTTGGTTGTTGATAGATCTCTAGATTCCTCCACCACAATAGCTTTTGTGTGCCAGGCCGGGGTTAATGATCTTAGAATTTTTCTCACTATATGCTGCTCTGTGTAACTCTTCCCTAAATCAGTTAGACTGTTAGTGAGCTGAGTTAGACGAGCATACATATCTGATATGGATTCATCCGACCTCATCCTAAACATTTCATATTTGTAATGAGTAAGTTGGCCTTGGTTTCACGTAACTTAGAGGTGCCTTCATATATTACCTCTAGCCGATCCCACATCTCTTTGGCTGTGGCACATGTCGATACTCTTGAAACTCCACCAGATGTAGAGAGCACTGCATTATGTGCTTGGCACCTCAGTTAAGTGTTTATCTCCTTATTTGCTCACGGATCCAAGTTTCCTCATCTTCAGGTAGCTCGTAGGGACCCTTGCTTACAACTCCCTAAATCTCATGATCTTGAGCCCGAATGAACACCTGCATGTGATTTTTCTAGTAAGAATAGTTATTTCCAGTGAAGAAGGGTTGTCTATTAACAGAAAGACCCTTAGGCATATGACCTTTTGATGCCATTCCATCATTTCTCTCAAGGTCGTTGGACCACATCATGAGAGATTGGCTTTGATACCACGTGATGTGTAGGAATGGCTGATCTAGAGAGGAGGGGTGAATAGATCTGCCGCCCTTTTTTGCGATGAACATAGCGGAATGTAAAAGAACCTTACACAAAGGAAAAACAACACATGGTAGATGTAATATATAATATGTAAACTGGCCTAAGCAAGCATCTAGCGAGAGATAGACACATAAGCAAACCACAGACAATAGAGACATAGATTTTAAGGTGGTTCGGACTCAACCTAGAGTCCTACGTCCACCCCTCATTCAATAGAGTGAGGCTTCACTAGTGAAACTGCACTGAACCGCTGAAACATAGCTTAAAGGCACACAAGGCCTGACAATAGATATCAAAGCATAGCCTCTGTCTATCTTCCTACTACAACCGGCAGGGACGGATCACCACAGACCAGAGCATAACCTCTGTCTGTTTTCCTACTATAGCTGGTAGGGACGGATCACAACAGACCAGAGCACAACCTCTATCTGTCTTCTTACTACAACTGGTAGGGACGGTTCACAGTTCCAACAAAGAGATGTTCAAAGTGAAAAAGAGATAACAAAACACAAAAGCATAGACACGACGTGGGAAGCTCAAACATAATGTAAATATCCGTATCTAAAATCTGGAGGCCGCTCTTGGGTTCTCCCAGATTAGTTGCTTCTTTGGAGAGTAGCTTCTCCTTTGCCACAGGAAGCTGGAGATGAAGCCTTTTCTTCTCGCAGGATAAAGAAGAAGTCTGGATGAAGGCTTGCACTTTAGGCTTCAAGGTTCGCAGCAGCTTCCTTTCAGGTTCTCCTCGTTCTCCTGTCTTCTTCTCTTCTTCTCTTCGAACCATCTATCCTCTTTGCTTGTATCCAGAGTATGTTCTCCACGCAATGCTTTTGTTCCAGACAATCTCCACTTTTGCATTCAAGGTATAGGGTACGTAGTCCCTGATTCGGTAGGAAGACATCTGGACCGTCCAACTACACAGAATACTTCCAGATCCAAACAAGGGTAGCCACAGATTGGCCTAGAAGTGATAAGGTACGCTGACTTCCCATTGGCTTGCCAATCCCGTTCATGTAGGACACACCATCATGAAGCTTTCTCCTTAACGCATGTTGTATTTTTGAATGAAAGCCCTCTCCAGGAGTTCTGCAAGTGGTCCAACTGTAAAGATGGGAATATTTTCCATAATAGATCCTTTGGAGCGTTGCCAAGTGGCTTAGGGACATGTGCCAATCCTGAGTTCGAAGGTTCAATGACTACCGAAGTGAGTTCTGCTCTTTTTCAGCTTGGGTGATCTATTTGTCACCCTTCCGGGCCATTTGTCACCCATAACAAGCCATTTTTCACCCTTACATAGTAATTTGTCACCCTTAGTTACCTTAAGCCGTCGCCACCGCTTCTTCCTTCATTCTTTGAGTTTCGATCACTAGCTGCATCGACGCCATTGAGCATTGCGTCAACTCTGCTTCCAAGCTTTTCAAAGCATTCAACGCTATCACTTATTTTTCACTCATATGGAGCCATTTGTCACCCTAATGGTCCATTTGTTACCATTAGAAACTCTTTTTTCAGCCTTTGACGAAAGAGCCGTCGCCTTAGCCTTTTTCTTCTTTTGCTTGGCCGTCGCCTTAAGCTATTTTTCACCCTTAGGCGTATATTATACACCGTTGATGCTCAATTTATCACCCTTGTCTTCTTCAGCTGGCAGAAGACCTCAGGCTCATGTGAGTTGACTCCAATGTCAGAAAATGTTGACCCCAAGTAATGACTATATTGACCCAAGGTTGTTGACATGTTGACTTCCCAATTTTGTTGACTAGTCCTTATGGACTATTTTGTTGTTGACTTGGACTGGGCTTGACTACGTTGACCATTGACCTTGACTGGGGTTGACTATTGACCAGAGTTACCTTGACTGCTGATGAAGTTCACTAGAGTCACTCGACTGGTGTTGACTTTGACTGAAGTCCACTTTGACTGGTGTTGACTCCGAGGTCAAATGGAATACGATCTTCTTCATCTTCTACCAGTTTTCACCCTTGCTGCACTCATTTGTCATTGAAACCATGTTATTTGTTACCACTATCGGCCATTTGTCTTCCTTGATCAGCCTTCTTCACCTTGCAGACTTCAGCATAGTTGCGTCAACTCCAAGGCCTTATGGCGTCGATGCCACGTTGATGTTTCTTAACTCCTTCAGCGCTGCGAGCCATTTTTCACTCTTACTGACCTATTTGTCACCCCAAGCTTCTATTTTACACCGCTGACCACCTATTTGTCACCCTTAATCGGTATAGGTCGTCGCCTTAGTGCCTTGGCTAGCGAGTGGTCTTGGCTTTCAGCTGAAGCCTTGTTTTCTTCTTCTTAGCTCTTCTTCCTTCGTGCCAAGCTATTTTCACCATAGTACAGCTATTTGTCACCCTTACTCGATATCTTTCACCCGTATAAGGCTATTTGACACCTTTGCTACCCACGACTGAAGGATGACTTGGAGTCGACTTGTAGCAGCTTGAAGTCGACTTCTGAACAACACTTTCAACTGAAACAACAGATTTTTGACTGAAGCTTCTTCAACCAACCTATCCTGTGCACAAATTATAAACAAACTGGAAATGCCATCATCAAGAATATATATGACTCATAGTTTTAATCATTAAAACACAAGGACACAACATGCAGATGAAAATCACAGAACTAAAATTAAGAAAACTTAAAATCCATGTTCAAACAACTCTGCATGCAATAAATGCTTATTTGTGAAGGAATTAAATGAATCACTTCATTTTGATCTAGAATGGCTGAAAGATTTAATTGTTTTCTTGAGAGAAGAGAATAAAAATCTGCTTGACAAGAAAATTGAACTTCAAAATATAGAGGAGGAATTAAATGAAAGGGAAAATTCACTGAAAATTGAAAATGAGAAGTTCAATGCATTGAATACAGCCATGTCTGAAAGACTAATGACTTTTGAAAAAGGAAAATGTGCTTTGTTTGAAAATGAATCTGAAAATGAACTGAAATTGAAACTCTCAAAAGTCTGAATGATGCATTGCATCAGCAAATCATTTCCTGTGAAGAAAACATAGCAAGCTATGAATTCCATATTTCATCCCTTCACTCAGAAATCCATGATCTGAATAATTCCCTATCAAGGTTTGTTGATGGGAAAGAAAACTTGAATAAACTTATGAGAGTTAAGATTAACTTCCAAAAGGAAGGGCTGGGCTATAGCCCTGTGAATAAGAAATCATTTGAGTATAAAATGCAAACTTCATTTGTTCATGCTTCAAATGACTCTGGAACATCCAAGAAATCTTCTCAGGTTCCACAGTTGCAAACTTTGAGAATCAAAGCTGATTAAATGAAAAATGAGAACAGTAAATTCAAAAATCATGATGGTGTCTCTTTGCATGCTAATCACACATGTGAGTAGAAAGGAAGTCAGAACTTCATGCTTTTACTATGGTGCTCATGGTCATCTTATGAGAAGCTATCGTGTAATGATGAGGGATGAACAAAATGCATATAGAGAGCATGTTAGGAGTCATAATGTTCAAAAAAATAGAATTCAATGCTTTCATTGCAATAAAACTAGACATGTGATGAAAAATTGTTGGCAAATAAAGAAAAGAAAGATTTCTTCAAACAAAATTGAAAACAACTACATGTCTTCACAAAAATTCCATTATTATTCTTACTAGAAAAACACAAAATCACTTGTTTACTGTGATTACTGTGGGAAAATTGGCCATATCATGAGTGATTGTTTCATGTTGCAATGTGATGATCTTCAAGCTCAAAAGCTATGGAGAACACCTGTGAGAGGTGCTACTAACTCACAAGGACCCAAGAATTCTTCGGTACCTAAAAATACAAAATGAGAATTTGTTTGCAGGTGTGTCCTGAAGAAGGAAAATAAAAAGGGGGTTCAATAAATCAAGGCACCCGTTGTTGGTAAAAGCCCCAATTTTTGGTTTTATTGTTACATTTGTTGATTGTCATTCTCCTTTTGATAGTTGCGTATCTGGTCAGATTAGATTTATGTGTTCATTATTTCAATAATTTAGGGGGAGTCTAGTTAATTTGATTTGCCATCCAAGTTTTTTTTTGTTTTAGATTGAAAATCTATTGCATGAGTTATCCTACATTGTCATGCTTCATTCAAAAAATTTGTTGCTCATGTTGAAATGAATTGCAATGATTGTTGCATTGTCATGCATAACCTGTAATGCCCTAAGTCTTTCGAATCTTATCGGAGAGCTTTCAGATCGCTTTTGTGGGTCCTGTGTTGTGTTTTACGATCCACGTAGGTTTTTCTCTCGTACAAGTTACGGAACCCTGTGGTGAGTTTATTATGGAATTCATCGACTCGAGGACACTACAGTTGTATTGCATTCTTTCCAAGGATCATTTAGACTATTTTTTCATATTTTTTTAAATTAGTGCATTTTCAGGCTAAAAATCGAATTTGAGAAAATTTTCTAATTCCTTTTCTTTTCTTTTTAACCCTCACCCTCTCTCCTCTCTCACCCTCACGATCTCACTCTCTCCCTCGCCATTCTCTCTCTTCTCACCCTCTCTGCTCCGGTAGCAGACGGAGGAGGTCCGGGGACGAGGTGGCGACGGCGTGGAGTTGCTGTGGAACGTGCTGGCATGAAGATCGAGGCGTGGCATTGGTGCGATCCCGTTCGTGGATTCAAAGTCGACATGGGTGGTTCGTGTGATGGTTTTCGGCGTGGTTTGGCCATTTCGACCCATGAAATCTTCGGTGGAGGTAGGAAGATGGGGGCCCTACTCTTCTTCTATGTTTTCTCGCAATTTCAAGCCGAATGGCGTGAGTTTGAGCGGGTTTAGCTTCGATTTGGGCGATGCATGCTTTGGGGGGTGTGAGACGGGTTCGCCTTTCCCGGCGACGGTTTCTAGCATGGTTAGTCTTATTTTAATCCCTGGCATGTCTGCATTCCATTCCCACAGGTTTCGTCGTGATCGGTGGTCATTTGGGACCGGTATGAGCCCGGTAACCCATGTGACTCATTTAGGATCGATTCGGTAGAATCACCCGTTTGTTGTGATTTTGGTGTTGTTTGGACCCCTTCCGGTCTGTGGAAGGCTTGTATGTCGATTAGGGTTGTTTCCCCTTCGTTTAGAAGCGATTGGGGCGTGGAACGGCCGGGATCGGCCATTCCCTAGGTTTTCTCGTCGTGACGCCTTGGCGGTCCTTTCAGAGACCGTTTCTTCCCTCTCGTGGCTTAATAGGCGACCGTTTATGCTTTTTAAACAATAAGTCGGTTTGGGTCTTTGCGGTCATGCGATAGACCATTTCTCTTGGCTAGTGGCCCATTGTTAGACCGCTAGGCTCTGTCCAGCGGCCCATTAGTAGACCGCTTGACTTTGGTGGTATGTCGGTTTGGCTACGCGGTCTTATGATAGACTGTCAAGCTTCTTTAGCGTCCCATTGGCAGACCGCTAAGAGTCGTGTGGTCTTTGGTCAACGGTTCTAGGTCGGTTTAGTCTAGCAGCCTAAGCTTCGACCATTTGCAATATTTAGCGGCCCTTATATAGACCACTAATCTCAGTTTGATCGAAGTCAATATTTTTTAAGTCGGTTCGAGTTGAGTCCTTAGCGGCCCTATGGTGGACCGCTAGGCTCAGCGTAGTGGTTCTATTGTAGACCATTTTTGGTGGTTGACTGGGTAAGTCGGTTCGGGGTTGACTGTGTCTAGCGGCCTATTATGAGACTGCTACAGTCTCCTCGTGGCCCATGTTATAACAGGTGCTATAGATTCAGAGGGGGGGGGTGAATGAATCCCCTTATAAAAACTTGTCCAAATATAAAACTAAAGCGGAAATAAAATCTTAACTGTAGATGCAGCAACCTTCACTCTCAGTGAAGAGGTTTATCTATTGAGAAGAACCCGGAATTCAATCGGTGTAGGACAAGAAGTCCTCTAACTCATCTATCAAGCACATCACATGCAAGGGAGATATTCAATGTAATTCATAAACAGTTGAGCAAAGAAAAAACATGCGATACCTATGATTGGGGTAGATGAAACGGAAAGGTACACAACAATCACAACCACTGCACAGAGGATTTTTAGGTGGTTCGGCCAGACACAATTCTGCCTACGTCCACCCCACACTCCCAACCGGAATGTGGATTCACTAAAACTGCTGGGCAACACAGCTTGCCAACATACGCTGTCACACAGCTTTCCAGAGGACCAGGCTCCTCTCTTCCTCCAACCCAGGAGGGAAACACCAGTGACCCACGGCCACGGAAATCCATAGACCAAGGTCTCTCTTCCTCCTACCCGAAGGGAACACCCAAGTGACACCCTGTCACTTGCAACTAGAGGACGAGTCCTCTCTTCCTCCTAGCCCGGAGGGAACCTCTAGCAACCCAAGGTCACTAGAAACTAGAGACTCACGTCTCTCTTCCTCTATACCAAGAGGGAACCCACAAGACAGCCCCCAACTGCTTGCTGACCAGAGGTGAAGAACCTCTCTTCTCCTGATGGCATAGGAGGAACCCGTTCTCACAAGAGACACGGAAGAACAACAAAGAAACCTTAAAGAAAAGACAAAAACAAAACGAGACAGCAGAATAGGAATGAAGCTCAGATGGCTCTGGATATGATCCAAGCAGCCAGGCTCGAAGGACTGATCTTCAGGATTCCTTCTTCTATGCTCACTCTCTTTTTCTTCTCACGAATACTTCCTCTTTCTTTCTTCTTCCTTTTCTTTCTGCTCTCTGATGTGCTTGGGCACTGCTCTCTCTGCTGCTCACGGCTAGGACTCCTTCTCTTCTTCACTGCAAGAGTTTCTTCTGCTTCAAGAGTATATTTCTCCCTCGGAGGTTGAGGTAGTATATTTATAGCCGAGATGAAAGGATGGGGCGGTGTTGCCCTAGTGAGCTTTGACTGGTCCACGTGGTATAATTTCTTTCCACGTGTCTTCTGGAGCTTTTTCTTCTTTTGGCCACGTATCAGCATCATGGTACCTCGTCCATCCTGGGATCACGAGCCAGGCACCTCGGATCACGTGCCCTCCATTAGCATACTCAGCACCTAAAACTTAAGTCTGCTGCGTTGACTCCATCAGCCTGTGTTTCTGGAGACTGATCGCGTTGACGCACTGTCATCACTGCGTCTACTCTTTGCTTGAACATATTTGAATTTGTCCCACTACGTCGACCCTGCTATGGATAGCGTTGACGCGTTGAAGACAGCCAGGGCCCCTTTCTTGAACTGCTACGTCGACGCTGCCAGTTTGTGGCGTTGACGCACGGATGAAAATCAGAAGTGTGTATTGGCCTTTCTTCCGCCGCTGCATCAACGCTGCTTGTTGATGGCGTTGACGCACGAACATGTACATTAAAGCCTGTCTTGCTTTGTATATTGGCGTCTCTTAAGCCGCTGCGTCGACGCTGCTTGTTGATGGCGTTGACGCATTGGAATAACTTGTGAAGGTCTCTGCTTCAGAATATGATGAGTTGACGATGCTTGCTTCGTGGTGTTAACGTTGTGAGATATCAGTGAAGGCTTCTTTAACTGATGCGTGGACGCTTTAAGCTCCTAGCGTCGACTCTGTTCCTTTCTAGCAACGAGAATGAAATCAAGTGAAGGTATTATAGAATCAAGATTTAATTCATCATTGAATTGAATACATCATTCATATCTCATGGTTGTCCAGATATATATCAGTGATATATATATATATATATATATATATATATATATATATATATATATCATATGTGTATATTCCATGGAGATAATACACTGCTCAGCACTCAGCACCATGTGCTTTAAAAATAATATTGAGCTACTGTGAGCATATAAGACAAAGGACATTTAAGACAAGATGCAGGAGCATAATATTAAAACGTGAATATTAAAGTATGCATGAACCAAGTGCATCCAACCAGAACATGCACGAGCCTTGCTTAGACAGAGCGGCATAGCGTCAACCCAGCTGTTCCACTGCGTCAACGCAGCAAGTAAACCAGCAAACAATTAGCCACTACGTTAACCCAATCTAGCCATATTCATGAATTAGCTATTCAGGCAGACAAGCAGATATTCAAGCAGTCAAACAGTCATCTAAATTAATTAGCACACCTCACAACACCTCAGTGTGACTCATGGTGTGTCAGCCATCATTAAAACCACACAGGGGCACAACAATCTCCCCCTTTTTGATGATGGCAACACTATGAGTTACACTGACTCAGATTAGATTCTTCTCCCCCTTTGCCGTCATCAAAAAAAATGAAATAGAGAAACAATTCAGTAAAGCACAGGAATGTTATACTTCCCTTTGGATTGTTGATGGTTCGAAGGAGGCCTTTTCTTTGGAGACAGCTATCTTCCAAATGTATCCTTTCAAGAGCTTCTCCCCCTGTAGATATGTCATATCTTCAATCACACAGGTGCACTGAAGTATGAAGAACTCAATCATGTAAGGAGTTAGGAGCTCAATAAAATGCATGAATCAAGTCTCCCCCCTTTTTTTTGAATTATGGAAAGAGCTGCTATTTTCTGACACCAATTGAAAATTTCTGACATAACAAATTTCCCTTAACGAAGTGGAGCATAGCAGCAAGCACACAGGGAGTTCGAATTGGATCTGATTCCAAGACTGCAGGAGTCGACCCATGGGGTCGACCCATGAATACAGCAAGCAGTGACTTATGCATCAGAACATAAGGTCATCTCAGCAAAAATAACATTGAAAATTGACTATCTGAGTGCAATTAACTATATGAATGCAATCAAAAATCGTCAACTAAAAAGATGTTATGAATGCTGTGCAATTAACTATATGAGTGCACAGTCATTGACAATTCATGTAGGATATTGGAACTATGCATGAGTCAAAACTTGAAAGGCATGTTATGCATTTAGTTTGACTAGCTCCCCCTTAGTCATACAACCCTTATGCATCCACCATGCTTATGCAGGCCTAAGATATGAGTGGAAGTTAACAGTTGGGACCAATTGATAGAATTGAGTGCAAAGGAAACAGTCAGATTGGTCTGAATGACTGGAGTCCAATATGAGAGAGTAAAAAGAATTCAGATAGAATGAGAAAGATTTTCAATGGAATATCAACTTTCATAAATCTGATTTAAACAGATGATTACAGACTCTTCCATCATAGAAACCTATGAATGAACCTACGTTGACAAACCAGATCAGAATTTTATGTATGCAAGGTTTGAACATGAGCCTTTTCTACTCATATCTGAAATCAGTTTTCTTAATAACAAGTGAACCAAGTTTTCATATTGAGAGACCTTTTTAACCTTCTTCATTCTTACTCACTTAATTTCAAAGATTTCATCAAGAAATGCAATCGATAGTATTGAGGATAAACAACAAGAAACCATTTATTTCTGTCCAAGTTTCTATTGAAAGAAGATTCTTTTCCAAACAATTTCAGATGATATGCTAGATAGGCAACGAATTTTTAACAACAATATTCAGGAGCAATTAAGTTAAGTACATCCTTACAACTGGAGGATACACGTTGTTTAGACGCTAGTATCCCTAAGTGCTTGGAAGGACTAACTGTCATGCTTCTTAAGAACAGAGATATCATTTACACCTCATGACACACTGAAACTCATTTCTTTGATGAGGGACATGTATTTCTCAGTGTGCCTGCCATTGTTCTGCCAGATTTTTAATCAACATATTTAAGCAGAGTTAACTATGGCACTTCATGATATATCTTAATTCATTTCTTTGATGAATGAGATGTGTTTCTCAGTGACCAAAGACATTGCTCTGACAAGATTTGGTATTTGACATAATCCATATTCCCTGATGTTTAAAAAACAATACATATTTTCATACAAATCAGTCAAGGAGAATCATGATTTAAGAATTTTAGATTTCAGAAGAGTTTAAAAGACACAACATGAAAGGGTTGGTTAAGGTTTATTAAGACTAACTCAGATATTTCCAGGAAGAATTCATAAGCAAACACAAGAAATACATGAAACTTCAACCGGCTGAAAGGTTCAGACATTCATAGTCCTATATGATAGAAATTTCCTTAAAAATAATGTTTTCGGATTTATGATCAAGATATGCGCAGAGAAATCTTTCTGGGACTTCAAGGAAGGCAAGAGCATTTTTCAGGTACAGCCAAGTCAACAAATGCCAATGGATACCAATTGATAGTATAAGTGACAATGGCTGACAAGAGTTGAAACAAGAGGCTGAAATACAATGCATTTCACAATCACCAAGGAGTTTATCAAGATTGCAGTTCAAACAGGAAGGTGAGTATTAGTCATCAGACATGAGCTTTGATGAGAGGTATGATGGTCACATGCAATTACATGAATGAATAATGAGAAATGCTCCCCCTCACTAAATGCATAAACTGAAACCCTCCCTTTTCTTTTGAAAAATTTCATGATTAAATGATGCCACTCTAAGATGCAATTAGATGCATTAACTACTCATGAAGGGCATGAAGACCCTGAAGGGTATTAGACTAGTCAAATGTGCATGATATGCAGTGCAGCTCCCCCTGACGGTATGCATTCAAAACATTTGAAAATCATTCATGAGTCATAAATTCTAGATGTATGCAGTCACATAATGAGCATATCCAGACGCAACAACTATTGCATGGAAATGCAAACATGCATGTTTAAACCACTAATTAACAAATCTATCTATATACCTAATGCCATCTAAGCAGACTCATTAAAAAGTCAAGAGACTTACCTGAGAAGTGCATGAGTGGGGTTTACCTTCTTAGGGTGTCTTCGTTTATTTGCCCCTTTTATTTCTCATTCCCAAGACACACCTGCAAAAAGTTTCTCACTTGGCACATTTTGGTACCCAAGTTTCCTTGGGTCCTGCAGGGTTAGTGGCATTTTGATGGGATGTTTTCCAAAGCTTCTGAGCCATCATATCATCATGCTTTTTCATATAGCAACTAGGCATGGAATGTCCAGACCGACCACAATAATCACATGAACCACTCGGTCTGAATTTCTTACTATGCATGTAAGCAGGTGTGCTAAATTCATGAGCATGAATGTTTCTATTTTTACCACCACTTTGTTTCAGATGGTCAGAAAACCAGCAATCAGTCACCTTGTGACCTTGCTTTCCACACTCAAAGCATGTGAGGGATTTTCTTGTTTGAACAGATTTGTTCCTACCAAACACACTTTGTTTAACAAATTTAGAGTTGACCTTCTTTCTCTGAGAATGCCAGCAGTCTTTGACTGTATGGCCAGGTTTCTCACAGTGATAGCAGAAGATGGAATTTCTTCTACCAACATTAAGCCAGCAGTCAACCGCCCTATGGCCTGACTTGCTGCAGGTGGAACACACCATGTGTTGGCCCCTGGACCCATTTTTGTTCCTCTTAAAGACATGCTGATTTTCATACAAATTGACATGATTAGAATTTGAAAAATATTTGCCTTTACCTTTGGCAAACCAACATTGTTCACTAACATGACCTGTTTTTCCACAATGATAACAATAACTTTTTCTTTTCTGTTCAACAGGACTATTTTTGTTATTGTACTTTCTAGCATGCATTCTATCATCCTGTTCCATCAATTTACATTCATGCATCAAGTGACCAACCCTATGACAGTAATGGCATGAGATTTTCTTTTTATTTGCATGAATGTGTTTGTTCAATTTAGGCACAGTATTCTCAGTTTTATCATGAGAGTTCCTTGAATCTTTGTTCTGAACATGAACAATCTTTTTCTATTTTTGAACTTGTTTCTCAGACTTAGGGCTGTCAGTGGAATTTTGATTCTTCTTAGCACTAAATTCAAAAATAGGCACATTCGATGTGCTACCAGACTTAGAGCTACTCACGAATGAAGTTTGAAGCTTACTTTCAAAGCTCTTTTTATTTATTGGTTTGTAGCCCAACCCCTCTCTTCGGAGATTCACTTTAAATCCAAGAATTTTATCAAGATTTTCCTTTCCACTGACAAATTTCTCAAGAGATTTCCTCAATTCTGTAACTTCTGATCCAAGCTTTGATACATGGATTTCATATTCATCAGCTTTCTTTTTATAGCAAACAACATCTTCTTTCAACATTTGATTAACAGTCCTAAGACTTTCAATTTCATGTTCAGCTTTCATTAGCTCATCAGAGCTATCCAGGCTAACACTCTTCCCTTTTTCAAGAGTGATAAGTCTCTTAGACATAGCTGTATTTAACTATTTTAGCTTGCAGATCTCCTGTCTCATTTTACCATTTTGTTCCAGGATTTCATCATCAAATTTCAAAACACTTAAGGAGGTCTGACATTCACTAAACACTTCTTGTTCATCTTCAGATTGAAGATTTTCAAGCCGTTTCTGAAGTTCTGAGTTTTCTATTATGACAGTCTCCAAAGTTTCAGAAATCAATCTATTTTCATTTTCAAGGCTCACTGATTTAGATCCAGATTCCTCAGTTTATTTTTTTGAGTCTAGCATTTTCAAATTTCAGATATTCCAGATCTGAAGTAATAGAATCAAGATCAGTCAGCTGTCTTCTAAATATCTGATTTTCAGTTTTCAGAGTATCACTGTCCTCACCAGTAAGTTTAGAATTCTCAAACCTATCTAACCGTTTTTTTATAGATCTGTTTTTCTTGCTCAATTTATTGCTAGATCTTAACAGCTTGGAATAAGCATCTACCCAATCATCTAAGGTATAGTCCGCAAAGGGATTTACCTGAACTTCGTTCTCTTCTTTATCACTGTGGCTACTGCTATGGTCGCTCCCATCAGCCATCATGCAGTTTTCCTTCCCTGTTCTGCAAGTTAGTTTCATCTTGTCCAGAATATCCCTAGCAGACCTGGAATCATGAAGGCAAAAGTGTAAGGCCTTGTTAATGGATGCTTTTATCAGATTTATAGCTTTCTGATTTTCTCTATGCATTGATCTATGACGATCAGTCCATTTGGACTCTTTTCGTGGTAACCTATGAGGACCATGAGTAATTAACTTCCACAAATCGGGATTATCTAGATTGACGTAGTTACGCAAACTACTGAACCATGAATCAAAGTTAGACCCATTGAAAACCAGTGGAAGAGCCATTTATAGGCTATGATCAATTAGACAAAAAAAAGTCAAGGAGCAGAAAACTGGAATAAGCACCGAGAAGCATGGGGATCACTGTAGATCGTTGGATCTTGAAGCAGTAACCGCTCTGATACCAATTGTTATAACAGGTGCTATAGATTCAGAGGGGGGGTGAATTAATCCCCTTATAAAAACTTGTCCAAATATAAAACTAAAGTGGAAATAAAATCTTAACTGGAGATGCAGCAACCTTCACTCTCAGTGAAGAGGTTTATCTGTTGAGCAGAACCCGGAATTCAATCGGTGTAGGACAAGAAGTCCTCTAACTCATCTATCAAGCACATCACATGCAAGGGAGATATTCAATGTAATTCATAAACAGTTGAGCAAAGAAAAAACATGCGATACCTGTGAATGGGGTAGATGAAACGGAAAGTTACACAACAATCACAACCACTGCACAGAGGATTTTTAGGTGGTTCGGCCAGACACAAGTCTGCCTACGTCCACCCCACACTCCCAACCGGAATGTGGATTCACTAAAACTGTTGGGCAACACAGCTTGCCAACATACGCTGTCACACAGCTTTCCAGAGGACCAGGCTCCTCTCTTCCTCCAACCCAGGAGGGAAACACCAGTGACCCACGGCCACGGAAATCCAGAGACCAAGGTCTCTCTTCCTCCTACCCGAAGGGAACACCCAAGTGACACCCTGTCACTTGCAACCAGAGGACGAGTCCTCTCTTCCTCCTAGCCCGGAGGGAACCTCTAGCAACCCACGGTCACTAGAAACCAGAGACTCACGTCTCTCTTCCTCTATACCAAGAGGGAACCCACAAGACAGCCCCCAGCTGCTTGCTGACCAGAGGTGAAGAACCTCTCTTCTCCTGATGGCATAGGAGGAACCCGTTCTCACAAGAGACACGGAAGAACAACAAAGAAACCTTAAAGAAAAGACAAAAACAAAACAAGACAGCAGAATAGGAATGAAGCTCAGATGGCTCTGGATATGATCCAAGCAGCCAGGCTCGAAGGACTGATCTTCAGGATTCCTTCTTCTATGCTCACTCTCTTTTTCTTCTCACGAATACTTCCTCTTTCTTTCTTCTTCCTTTTCTTTCTACTCTCTGATGTGCTTGGGCACTGCTCTCTCTGCTGCTCACGGCTAGGACTCCTTCTCTTCTTCACTGCAAGAGTTTCTTCTGCTTCAAGAGTATATTTCTCCCTCGGAGGCTAAGGCAGTATATTTATAGCCGAGATGAAAGGATGGGGCGGTGTTGCCCTAGTGAGCTTTAACTGGTCCACGTGGTATAATTTCTTTCCACGTGTCTTCTGGAGCTTTTTCTTCTTTTGGCCACGTGTCAGCATCCTGGTACCTCGTCCATCCTGGGATCACGAGCCAGGCACCTCAGATCACGTGCCCTCCATTAGCACGCTCAGCACCTAAAACTTAAGTCTGCTGCGTTGACTCCATCAGCCTGTGTTTCTGGAGACTGACCGCGTTGACGCACTGTCATCACTGCGTCTACTCTTTGCTTGAACATATTTGAATTTGTCCCACTGCATCGACCCTGCTATGGATAGCGTTGACGCGTTGAAGACAGCCAGGGCCCCTTCCTTGAACTGCTGCATCGACGCTGCCAGTTGGTGGCGTTGACGCACGGATGAAAATCAGAAGTGTGTATTGGCCTTTCTTCCGCCGCTGCGTCAACACTGCTTGTTGATGGCGTTGACGCATGAATGAAAATCAGAAGTGTGTATTGGCCTTTCTTTCGCCGCTGCGTCAATGCTGCTTGTTGATGGCGTTGACGCACGAACATGTACATTAAAGCCTGTCTTGCTTTGTATATTGGCGTCTCTTAAGCCGCTGCGTCGACGCTGCTTGTTGATGGCGTTGACGCATTGGAATAACTTGTGAAGGTCTCTGCTTCAGAATATGATGAGTTGACGATGCTTGCTTCGTGGTGTTAACGTTGTGAGATATCAGTGAAGGCTTCTTTAACTGATGCGTGGACGCTTTAAGCTCCCAGCGTCGACTCTGTTCCTTTCTAGCAACAAGAATGAAATCAAGTGAAGGTATTATAGAATCAAGATTTAATTCATCATTGAATTGAATACATCATTCATATCTCATGGTTGTCCAGATATATATCAGTGATATATATATATATATATATATATATATATACACACATATGTGTATATTCCACGGAGATAATACACTGCTCTGCACTCAGTACCATGCGCTTTAAAAATAATATTGAGCTATTGTGAGTATATAAGACAAAGGACATTTAAGACAAGATGCACGAGCACAATATTAAAACGTGAATATTAAAGTATGCATGAACCAAGTGCATCCAACCAGAACATGCACGAGCCTTGCTTAGACAGAGCGGCATAGCGTCAACCCAGCTATTTCACTGCGTCAACGCAGCAAGTAAACCAACAAACAATTAGCCACTACGTTAACCCAATCTAGCCATATTCATGAATTAGCTATTCAGGCAGACAATCAGATATTCAAGCAGTCAAACAGTCATCTAAATTAATTAGCACACCTCATAACACCTCAGTGTGACTCATGGTGTGTCAGCTATCATCAAAACCACACAGGGGCACAATAGCCCATTCTATGACCGCCAGCGTCTAGGTTCTTTGGGTGTGGTTAGCGGCCCTTTGGATGACTGCTAGGTCGGTCTAGCGGCCAAGGGAGCGACCGCTAATGCCCCAGAGTGGTCTTCTCGAATGGTTTTGGTTTGTGGTCAACCCGGTGTCACCCAGTGGTTGACACGTGACCTCGTGAGTGTCTCGACTATTCTGGATAGATCGAGACAAAGTTTTGGATGCCTTGAGGTATTGTTTTACCTCGGTTTGCTTGTCCATTTGTCTTGAGGGTTTTTTTGGTAATCCCTCTGGTCTCCATGATTCGTGTTATACGGATGCGTGGATCCGACATTTCTGTGCCATTTCCTTTATGAGTGTTTTATCGTGGATTTGGTTTAGGGACTAAGCTGATTGGCGGCTTATTACCGCTCTTGTGCAACGATTTTGACCCCGAGTCTTGTGACTCAAGGATTGTTGTCTCAGCAGGTGTAGCACCCACGATAAAACAATCGAGAAAAAAAAATTTAAAACTTCTTCCTAAAAGAATCCTACTTGAATGCCTTATATAAAGAACCATATCTTGTGAGGACTAGTATGTAAATTTACAAACCAACATCACTTTATGCCATAATGGGTATTACGTAGTGAACTTAGTCTTAAAGAATCCCACATGGAGGTCTTATATAAACAACCAAACCATGATAGGGCTATTATATAAATGTACAAGACAACTTTAAACACATGGGCACATGGGTAGTATGTAAGTGGGTTTCCACCTTTTCCAAACCAAGGGAATGGGCGCCCCTTACCAGGGCGCCATTCAACAAATTGAAGACTATCTGAACTGGCGCCATTTCCCTTGAGGCCCCCATCCCACTATAGTATTAATATATATATATATATATATATACACCATGAAGGCCAACACGTGAAAGTTACAGTCTTGTCTAAAATGGACGCCCTCTTGCAAGGGCGTCATTCTCATGAATAGGGCCACCCAGATTAATAGACGCCCTCATGCAGAGGCGTCATTTACACGAATAGAATCACCTAGATTAATTGACCTCCCCTTACAAGGTCGTCATTTCATCTGTGTTTCTAGAAGGATTGAGGCACGAACAGCCTCATTTAGCTGGCAAATCACCACGGACAGTAATGATCTAGGATCTTGTTCCCTCAACTGGACCCGCAAGGCATTAAACCATGCTATGCGTTGGCAACTAGATTTTCTATAACTAATTCCCTCCATAGCACTGGCAGAGGCTACTGCCATCATCAGTGCTACTTGTAGAAGGGAATATTTCCCTTCTTTCACTCGGAAGACATAAAGTCTACGTCCTGCTGCTAGAAGCTTTACGGCGGCGGAGAACGTGTGGCTTTATCCTTGGATTTCTATTCTGTCAGATGTACCTCGTAATCACGTCAAAAGGTAGGTGTTCTCAAGATCTGGCATAACCAGTAGCTAAATAGGTTAACGTAACATGCATGCTTAGAGTTAGGTTAACTCATCTTCCATGCTAGATTTAACCGGCTTTATTGTGATCGAAAATGACAAGTATATAACATGTTACACAGATTTTTAATAGCCTGTTACACCTGTTATATATGGTTTTGTACATAACCTGTTAAACTGATTTTCATGAGTTTTGAACATATCTTATTACACTAGTTTTACAGTCTTAATAATCATATTTTAGCCTTAGTATATAACCTCTGTTACAATAGATACTTACATGTTTTAAAAACCAAGAAAAGCCCAGCCCTCAGGTGAATAGCGCCCCTAGCCAGGGCGCCATTCACTGAGGAGGCGCCCCAATCCAAGGCGCCATTTAATTGAAGACACTTCACAGTGTCGTCAATTTAATTTCCAACAATTTCTGAAAATTATTAAACAACACATTCAAAAAGCGATATCTATTGAACTAAACCATGAAAATTCTGCATGAATATGTTTCTGTGATCCTGACATTTTTCTCTACCTGCCCGTACCCTAACTTCCTGATTCAGAGAACTTTTATACTAATGAATAGTGAACCACCCAGGGTAAAGGGCGCCCCTGACCAGGGCGCCAATTACCTTAATTGAAGACTCTCCGCATGGTCGTCAATTAATTGAAGACCTTGCAGAAGGCGCCAATTCCTTTTCTAGGGAATTATAAATACCATGTTAGAAAATTAATATCTATAAAACTAGACCCCGATAAATTTTTAGGAACATGTTTTTGAGATCCCGATAATTTTCTCTACCTATCCTTATCCTTGCTTCCTGTTTTCGTGAAACTTTGACGGAATGAATAGTATTTTGAGTCACAGAACGTACCTGTTGGGTGAAAATCACCCAATGTAATTGGCGCCCCAAGCTAGGGTGCCAATTCATTGAATAGCGGCACCCAGGAAGTCTTCAATTAATTGAAGACTCTCTGGACAGGCACCAGTTCCCTTCTGTATATATATTTTTAGAAAAATGAATTTTTTTTTGAAAGACTGGCCAACCCCCAAGTGCCATTTATCTTAAAAGGGAGTCATCCCCAGGTGCCATTTACCTAAAAGGGGGGCTCACCGCTAGGCGCTATTTACCTGAAAAGAGGGCCATACCCCAGGCGCCAATTCCCTGAAAGGGAGGCTATACCCCAGGCGCCAATTACATGAAAGACCCCATGTACCCCAGTCGCTAATTACCTGAAAGAGGGGTTACCCCCAAGGCGCCAATTGACAGAAAACCCGCCTAACCCCCAGGCGCCAATGCAGTATTAATTCCTTCTGATTCTCATTTGTCTCGTGGTTTGTACAGACACAACCCTAATCCAATTTCCTGCATATTATGAGTCCTTGAACTCCATTCCATGAAAATCTACCTTGTGTATATCCTACATGGTTAAACCTTGAACCTCTTAAAACTACCATTTGGGAGTGTTGGAGCTAAGTGCCATGCGGGACAAAGTGCTATGTTGTGGGAGTCACCTCTTGAGGCCGTACGGCGCAAAGTGCTACACGACGGGAGCCACCTCTTGAGCCTATAGGGGCCACCTCTAGAGTCCTCCATAACCAAATGACTAGTTAATCTTTGTCTATAATACTATGTTTCTTAATTTCTTGAAATTCCATATTGGCTATAAATGAGAGTGGATGTCAAAAGTAATACATGAAATGTTGTGCGTATAGGGCCCTGTCTGGTCCTAGGAGGAGCAGCCGAAGGTACTTGTGCCCATGGGAGTTTATTGACCACGGTGTTTGGCATTGCACCGGAGTACTTACTTGACTTAAGACACTCCACACTTACTCTCTTTACTTGTTTGACTTGACTTTTGTGGCTCGAAACGGGCAATACTTGACTAGCGTGGCCCGAGAAAGGGCAAACTACTTGCTCGATTGAAATAGCCAATTCTATTGACACGTACTTGATACTACTTGCTTGAACATGAATTTTACTTGCTCGTACATCAGATTTACTTGTACCTGAGTTCATACTTGTACATGAGTTCTTGCTTGCCCAAAAGTGGCATCTACAGCTATAAGTTCATGAAATACTCCTTGTCAATTACTTGAATTCATATGATACTCTCTCCATACAGTTCTTCATCTCTTATTGTTCATCATGCATAGATTTACCTATATACCTGATTTTTCTCACTCATACATCATGCATAGCTATACTGGTAATATATGTAACTTGTAAATCACTTAAAGATTGCTCGAACTTGAGATGTAATTCATACTGAGCGATTCGCTCATCCAGTTACTTCCTAATATTTTCAGGTGATTCGGATAGCAACTTCCAAAAGAATGGGTTTGAGACCGAGTGAAGAGTGCTAGAACGCCAACCGCCTATCATTAGCTAGTCGCGTCTTTTGAATTTATTTGAGTCCTACCTTGTATTTCCAGTATGTCAGTTTAGTTGTCTAAACTGTGTTAAGACATGTAGCCTAGTGTTGGATTTTAAATTTTGAATTGTCATGGACTATCTTTATTCTCTTTGGTTAATCAGATGATTATCACTTTGGACTATTGGGGTTATTAAATATTATTAGTCTTTTGTGCACTCCGTAATTATGTATGTCAAAAAAATTATCACTCTAATGACACGATCTATATAGACGCGTCACGCATCCGAGTATCTTCCGCGCTCGGGACGTGACAATCTTCGTGGTATCAGAGCCTAGGATTTTATTTTTCTAGGTAAATCCCGAGTCCAAGAATAGGTAAAACCCGAGTCCAAGGTTAGTTTGTACCTCACCCGGTGAGATGGATAGAGCCATGGGTTAAGTTCTATAATGACTTTTGACCTTATAAATAAACCATATCTTTATTATTCCTCAACACTTTTGTAGGATCATGGCCGCTGAAAGAGCACAATGGCGTGAGATGCAGCACACCATGCAAGGCCTTACACAGGCGCTACAGCAAGTGGCGCAAGGTGATGCTAACTGTGGAGCTGGTGATCTCCACAGGAGTTTCCGTAACATGAACCCACCAAGGTTCACGGGTTCGTCTTACCCCGAGGATGCCGAGAATTGGTTAAAGGAAATGGAACGAATTTTCTGTGTGATGCAATGCACGAACGAAGAGAAGGTTCTACTAGCCGTATTCCAACTAGAGCAGGACGCTCGATGTTGGTGGAAATCCATAGAAGCAACACTGCCAGAAGGCCATGTCACATGGGATGAATTCACGGAGCATTTCAACAACAAGTATTTCTCTGACCATATCCAGGAAAAGAAGGCCGCAAAATTCACCATTCTAAAACAATGGGGCTTGAAAGTGGCCGAGTATGAGGCCCAATTTTCGAGACTGTTAATGTATGAACCCCACTTGGTGTGTACGGAAAAGATGAAGGCTAGAAGGTTCCTCAACGGGCTTCGGCCCCACTATATTACACAACTTGCACTGATGGACATCCAAGTCTACTCGGAGATGGTTCGGCGTACTCAATTGCTAAAAGACGCCACCGAATTATCTAAAGAATCCGAGGAAGGGACAAGAAGGAACCCGTCACAAGCCCAGGAAAATTCAAACAAACATTCAATAAGAAGCGATTCTTCATGGGAGGGGAGCCCTCTAGGGAAGAGCAATTCCAAAAGAATGACATGACATTCTCCACCGCCACACCCTCTAAGGAGATTTGCAAGTATTGTGATAATGCTGGTCATAAGATCGAGGAATGCTGGAGGAAGATAGGAGCTTATCTTCGAAGTGGGAGCCGAGAGCATTGAATCCCAGACTGCCCATTGAGGAAGGAGCAAGTCACCAAAGATGAGAAGCATCTGGTAAAGAAACAAGGCCGTCTGCAAGCTCTCCACGAGACGGAACCCACAGAAGGTGAAATTGTGGAAGATACCCTCACTATTTGTTCTAAAACTACTCAAGTTTTATTTGATACCGGAGCAACTCATTCATTCGTTTCCAAGAAATTTGCTGCTTCATTTTCTAAGAAACATGAACTATTTGATTTGGTCATATCTACACCTCTTGGGAATGAGTCCGATATCACTTATCACTATCCAAACTGTGAAGTGATGGTTAAAGGAAACAATTTGCCTGCTGACCTGATATGCCTAGATATGAAGGGTTATGATGTCATACTAGGTGCTGATTGGTTGTCCACATACCAAGCAACCGTAGATTGCCGGCATGGCAAGGTAACTTTCATGGATTTCCCAGAGCTGGTTTACATTAGCCCTCCGGCTAGGTCACCTCTTATATTAGCACTCTGAGCTAGTAAACTTATGAGTAAAGGATGTATGGCTTACATAGCATTCGTGACTGCCACGGAAGTCGAGGAGATTAAACTTGAAGACATCCGTGTAATTCAGGATTTTCTCGATATCTAGAAGAATTGCCCGGCTTACCCCCGGAAAGGGAAGTGTCGTTCACAATCGACCTCGTCCCTGGTGCTGGTCCTGTTTCTAAGGCACCGTACAGAATGTCCCCTGCTAAGCTGAAAAAGCTAAAAGAGCAGCTGATGGAGCTATTGAAAAAGGGTTTCATCAGGCCAATTACTTCCCCATGGGGAGCACCCGTGCTATTCGTCAAAAAGAAGGACGGATCGATGAGACTATGCATTGATTATCGGCAGCTAAATCACCTTACAATCAAGAACAAGTACCTACTGTCGAGAATTGATGAGATGTTCGATCAATTATCTGGAGCTACATATTTCTCCAAGATTGATCTTCCTTCTAGTTACCACCAACTGAAGATCAAAGAAGAAGACATTCATAAACTGCATTCCGGAGCAGGTATGGGCATTACGAATTTACTGTTATGCCTTTCGGACTAACGAATGCCCCCACAGCTTTTATGCAGTTAATGAACAGCATATTCAGGCCTTATTGTGGTCTTTATTGATAATATTTTGATTTATTCAAAGTCTGAAGAAGACCATGAAGAACATCTAAAGAAGGCGTTGCAGATATTGAGGGAAAATAAATTATATGCCAAATTCAGCAAGTGCGAGTTTTGGCTCGAGGATGTGTCCTTCTTGGGCCACATAATTTTAAAAAATGGAATTACTGTTGACCCATCAAAGGTCGAAGCCGTGAAGAACTGGGAACGACCCACAAATACAACGGAGATTCGAAGCTTCTTGGGTCTAGATGGTTACTACCAGTGTTTTATCATGGACTTCTCCAAGATTGTTGTTCCTCTGACTAGGTTAACTCACAAGGAAGTGCCTTATGGGTGGAATGAAGGCTGTGAAAAGAGTTTCTGAACTTTGAAGGATCTCTTGACCACTGCTCATGTCTTATCATTGCCAATTGAAGGAGAAAAATACGAGGTATATACTGATGCTTCTGGTATTGGCCTCGGATGTGTATTGATGTAAAATGCAAGAGTCATTGCATACTCTTCTCGATAATTGAAGAAACATGAAGAGAACTACCCAGTGCATGACTTAGAACTGGCCGCGGTAGTATTTGCTTTAAAGATCTGGAGACACTATCTCTACGGAAAATAATTTACTGTATACTCCGATCACAAAAGCCTCAAGTATTTATTCTCCCAAAAGGAGCTAAACATGCGGCAAAGGCGTTGGCTCGGATATCTCAAGGATTTCGACTTCACTATACAATACCATCCAGGTAAGGGTAATTCCATAGCTGATGCCCTTAGTCGAAAGCCGAGAGTAATATTGGCCAACTGTATGATACAAGAATGGAAGTTGCTAGAGAAATTATATGAGCTTGATATCAATATAGATGAGAAGAACGAGTGCATTATTTTATCACATATGAGTCTACATCCAGATTTGCTACCTGAAGTTAAAAAGCTTCAGGTAGAAGATCCCGCACTAGTGGAGATAAAAAGTAAGTTGGATGAGAGACTTGATTTCAAGCTGGCACCTGATGGTAGATTACTATTTCATGAAAGGACATGTGTGCCCGATTGTCCCAAATTAAAGAAGAAGATTCTTGAAGAAGCTCATCGATCGAGGTACACGATCCACCCTAGAGTCACTAAGATGTACCAAGACTTGAAAAGAACTTTCTGGTGGCCTAATATGAAAAGGGAGGTAGCGGACTTCGTATCTCGCTGCCTGAAATGTCAACAAGTGAAGGCAGAACATCAGAAACCTACTGACAAATTGCATCCACTAGACATTCCCAAGTAGAAGTGGGAAGATATTGGCATGGACTTTATCGTGGGTTTGCCCAAGTCTAGAGGCGGACACGATGGAATTTGGGTAATCATCGACCACCTAACTAAATCGGCCCATTTCTTACACATCAAAAGCCGATGGTCAGTCGATGTACTTGTTGCCCTGTATATTCAGGAGATTGTTAGATTGCATGGAGTTCCCATGTCAATTGTATCCGACCGAGACCCACGCTTTACCTCTCATTTCTGGAAAAGTCTACAACATTCTCTGGGGACGAAACTCAACTTTAGTACTACTTTCCATCCCCAGACAGATGGACATACCGAAAGGACAAATCAAGTTGTGGAAGATATGTTGAGAGCATGCATTATAGAATTCAGCAGAAGCTGACATGACCACTTACCCCTAATTGAATTTGCATATAATAACAACTATCAAGCTAGTATACAAATTACACCTTTTGAGGCACTATATGGCAGGAGTTGTCGATCTCCAATATACTGGGATGAAGTTGGTGAAAAATAAATTCTAGGCCCAGATATGATAAGAGATTCTATCGAGAAGATACACCTCATTAGAGAAAGGTTAAAGATAGCACAGTCCCGGCAGAAATCTTATGCTGACAACAGAAGATGATATCTGGAATTTCAAGTCGGAGATCATGTTTTTCTCAAGGTATCTCTCGACCGAGGCATTAGAAGATTCGGTGTTAAGGGTAAACTAACACCAAGGTTTATCGGTCTATTCGAAGTGCTGGAGAGAGTAGGCAAGGTGGCTTATCGCATCGCCCTACCTCCGCAACTATCAGAAGTGCACAACGTATTTCATGTTTCTATGCTGAAGAAATACGTGCACGATCCTTTTCATGTCATTGACCACAAGGACTTAGTGATACAAAAGGACCTTACCTATGAGTAGAAGCCAATGAAGATCCTCGACCGAGAAGTTCGAGTTCTAAGGAACAAGACGATCCCTATAGTGAAAATCCAATGGAATCGATGCTTAGAACAAGAAGATACATGGGAAACTGAAGAGTCTATGAAGCGAAGATTTTCAGAGTTATTCTAATTGTAAGTACTTCGCACCCTTCCTATCTCCATATATACAGTTGAATTTGGGGATCAAATTCTTTTAAGTGGGGGAGGGTGTAGCACCCCTGATAAAACAATCGAGAAAAAAAATTTAAAACTTCTTCTTAAAAGAATCCTACGTGAATGCCTTATATAAAGAACCATATCTTGTGAGGACTAGTATGTAAATTTACAAACCAACATCACTTTATGCCATCATGGGTATTACGTAGTGAACTTATTCTTTAAATAATCCCACATGGAGGCTATATAAAGAACCAAACCATGAGAGGGCTATTATATAAATGTACAAGACAACTTTAAATGCATGGGCACATGGGTAGTACGTAATTGAGTTTCCACATTTTCCAAACCAAGGGAATGTGCGCCCCTTACCAGGGCGCCATTCAACAAATTGAAGACTGTCTGAACATGCGCCATTTCCCTTGAGGCCCCCATCCCACTATAGTATTAATATATATATATATATATATATATATATATACACACCATGAAGGCCAACACGTGAAAGTTGCAGTCTTGTCTAAAATGGACGCCCTCTTGCAAGGGCGTCATTCTCATGAATAGGGCCACCCAGATTAATAGACGCCCTCATGCAGAGGCGTCATTTACATGAATAGGATCACCTAGATTAATTGACCTCCCCTTACAAGGTCGTCATTTCATCTGTGTTTCTAGAAGGATTGAGGCACGAACAACCTCATTTAGCTGGCAAAGCATTATGGACAGTAATGATAACCGGACCCGCAAGGCATTAAACCATGCTATGTGTTGGCAACTAGATTTCCTATAACTAAATCCCTCCGTAGCACTGGCAGAGGCTACTGCCATCATCAGTGCTACTTGCAGAAGGGAATATTTCCCTTCTTTCCCTCGGAAGACGTGAAGTCTACGTCCTGCTGCTAGAAGCTTTACGGCGGCGGAGAACGTGTGGCTTCATCCTTGGATTTCTATTATGTCATTTGTACGTCGTAATCACGTCAAAAGGTAGGTGTTCTCAAGATCTGGCCTAACCAATAGCTAAATAGGTTAACGTAACATGCATGCTTAGAGTTAGATTAACTCATCATCCATGCTAGATTTACCCGGCTTTATTGTGATCGAAAATGACAAGTATATAACATGTTACACAGATTTTTAATAGCCTGTTACAACTGTTATATATGGTTTTGTAGACAACATGTTACACTGATTTTCATGAGTTTTGAACATATTTTATTACACTAGTTTTGCAGTCTTAATCATCATGTTTTAGCTTTAGTATATAACCTCTGTTACAATAGATACTTACATGTTTTAAAAACCCGAAAAAGCCCCCAGCCAGGGCGCCATTCACTGAGGAGGTGCCCCAATCCAGGGCGCCATTTAATTGAAGACACTTCACAGTGTCGTCAATTCAATTTCCAACAATTTCTGGAAATTATTAATCAACACATTCAAAAATCGATATCTATTGAACTAAACCATGAAAATTCTGCATGAATATGCTTCTGTGATCATGACATTTTTTCTCTACCTGCCCGTACCCTTACTTCCTAATTCAGAGAACTTTTCTACTGATGAATAGTGAACCACCTAGGGTAAAGGGCGCCCCTGACCAGGGCGCCAATTACCTTAATTGAAGACGTTGCAGAAGGTGCCAATTCCTTTTCCAGGGAATTATAAATACCATGTTATAAAATTAATATCTATAAAACTAGACCCCGATAAATTTTCAGGAACATGTTTTTGAGATCCCGATAATTTTCTCTACCTATCCTTATCCTTACTTCCTGTTTTCGTGAAACTTTTATGAAATGAATAGTGTTTTGAGTCAAAGAACGTACCTGCTGGGTGAAAATCACCCAATGTAATTGGCGCCCCAAGCCAGGGCACCAATTCATTGAATAGCGGCAGCCAACAAGTCTTCAATTAATTAAAGACTCTCTGCTCTGGACAGGCGCCAATTACCTTCTGTATATATATTTTCTGAAAAATGAAAAAAAAAATTGAAAGACGGGCCAACCCCTAGGCGCCATTTACCGAAAAAGGGAGTCATCCCCCAGGCGCCATTTACCTGAAAGGGGGGCTCAGACCCAGGTGCTATTTACCTGAAAAGGGGGCCATACCCCAGGCGCCAAATCCATGAAAGGGGGGCTGTACCCCAGGCGCCAATTACATGAAAGACCCCCTGTACCCCAGTCGCTAATTGCCTGAAAGAGGGGTTACCCCCCAGGGCGCCAATTGACTGAAAACTTGCCTAACCCCCAGGCGCCAATTCAGTATTAACAGATTCTGATTCTGATTTGTCTCGTCGTTTGTACAGACACAACCCTAATCTATTTTCATGCATATTATGAGTCATTGAACTCCATTCCATGAAAATCTACCTTGTGTATATCCTACATGGTTAAACCTTGAACCTCTTAAAACTACCATTTGGGAGTGTTGGAGCTAAGTGCCATTTGGGGCAAAATGCTACGTTGTGGGAGCCACCTCTTGTGGCCGTACGGCGCAAAGTGCTACACGACGGGATCCACCTCTTGAGCCTATAGGGGCCACCTCTAGAGTCCTCCATAACCAAATGACTAGTTAATCTTTATCTGTAATACTACAAGTCTTAATTTCTTGAAATTCCATATTGGCTATAAATGAGAGTGGATGTCAAAAGTAATACATGAAATGCTGTGCATATAGGGCTCGGTCTAGTCCTGGGAGGAGCACCCGAAGGTACTTGTGCCCATAGGAGTTTATTGACCATGATGTTTGGTATTGCACCGGAGTACTTGCTTGACTTGAGACACTCCACACTTACTCTCTTTATTTGCTTAACTTGACTTGCGTGGCCCGGAACGGGCAATACTTGACTAGCGTGGCCCGAGAAAGGGCAAACTACTTGCTCGATTGAAATAGCCAATTCTATTGACACGTACTTGATACTACTTGCTTGAACATGAATTTTACTTGCTCGTACATGAGATTTACTTGTACCTGAGTTCATACTTGTACATGAGTTCCTGCTTGCCCAAAAGTCGCATCTACAGCTATAAGTTCTTGAAATACTCCTTGTTAATTACTTGAATTCATGTGATACCATCTCCATATAGTTCTTCATCTCTTATTATCATCATGCATAGATTTACCTGTATACCTGATTTTTCTCACTCATACATCATGCATAGCTATACTGGTAATACATGTAACTTGTAAATCACTTAAAGATTGCTCGAACTTGAGATGTAATTCCTACTGAGCGATTCGCTCATCCAGTTGCTTCCTAATATTTTTAGGTGATTCGGATAGCGACTTCCAAAAGAATGGGTTTGAGACCGAGTGAAGAGTGCTAGAACGCCAACCGCCTATCACTAGATAGTCGCGTCTTTTGAATTTATTTGAGTTCTACCTTGTATTTCCAATATGTCAGTTTAGTTGTCTAAACTGTGTTAAGGCATGTAGCCTAGTGTTAGATTTTAAATTTTGAATTGTCATGGACTATCTTTATTCTCTTTGGTTAATCAAATGATTATCACTTTGGACTATTGGGGTTATTAAATATTATTAGTCTTTTGCGCACTCTGTAATTATGTATGTCAAAAAAATTATCGCTCTAATGACACGATCTATATAGACGCGTCACACATCTGAGTATCTTTCACGCTTGGGACGTGACAGCAGGTCTAGTGGTCTGTCCTGAGTCTGGCATCAGTCTTGTATGTTGCCTTGTCTTGGTGCTTTGTAGTACGTGCGATAGTGCATGTTAGCATGTCTGTACTTCAGCACTGATATTTTAGAGTCTCTGTGTGTTGAGTGAGCCTCCACTAGTCATAGCCTGATGACACGTTCCAGGGTGTCGGCCCACCTAGGAGTGGTGGCGGGGCGAGTTCCCGACTCATACGGTTTGTAGGCTAGTTTCCGTGGGCTCCCTTGCCTTGCAATAGCGTCCTACTAGGGGAGAAAACTAGCTAGAGGCCTGGCTCAAGACATTGAGCTTGTATGTGCACACGTGGTTAGGGGCATTTGGACGAGCGCCGATGGGCGTGACCCTGACTAGTCACTCGTTACTATTGTTCCTTGTACTTGGCTCTTTGTGAGTGTCTTAGTTACCGCCGTTCCCGGCATGTGGGAGATACTTGTGGCACAGTGTAAGACGTCAGTGGATGCATCTGGCTATTCTTCTAGTGAGGAGGTACTTCTGTCACCCGACACCTGACTCATTGTGTTTCCGTGACTTTTCCGGGTAGTCTGTTCTTGGCTTAACCCGAGGTCAGTGTAGCGTATATGACAATCTAGTTGTGTATGTGTTAGTGTTTCTTGTCTGTGTAGGTCTTTTCTGGGGCTTTTGCCTACTTACTAGGCTTTAGCTTTGGAGCTAGTGCTTTGATGACAGATCGGTGACACCCGACTCTTTGAGATAAGGGTTTGCCTTTCTGTTGCTATTTGGAGTAGCTTAGAGGGCCGTGGTTCATTCGGCAGCCGTGTTTCTGGTTAGTGCGGCTTTACTCTTTCTGTAGTTGTTCTTTACTCCTGCTTTACAGCTTTAGTGCCATAGCTTAGCATTGCTTTTACTTTTGCTCCTACTTTACTGTTTAGTGCCTTTGTTGTGCGTGTTACTGCGTTGTTTCCAGTGGAGATCCGCGTGACCCCTACTGAGCCAGTGACACGAGGTTCACCCCTGCTTTTCAGGTGACGTCTTCTTCTTCCTCGTGGTTCATGTTGCGGTGCATCAGTCCGTTGTTGTTTGCATTGCATGTGTCGGGTTTCCCCCGACTTCAGTGTACGTTCTCCTTTCTGTTGGACTTACTTATCTTTTTGGACTGGACTCTATTAATTTAAATTGTTAATTGAAAAAGTAATTTTATTTCCGCTACTTTAGCAACCCGATCATTGAAATATTATTGCTTACTGCTTTATCTAGAACTTCAATGTACTCCACACACTCTTTTTTATCCCTTTGGAGCTTTACCGCTCTTGGGAGGCCTCGCAGGATCCAAGTGTTATCGGGTTTACTCGGTACCGGACCCTGGGTCGTCACAGGTGGTATGAGAGCTGTGTTCAGAGTTGTTCGGAATTTTTCTGAGCTATCTGAGCTGTGTTGTGTGTAAGTACATGGGAATTTGAAATATTGCAGTATTCAGAGTCCTTAAGGTCCAGTACAGCCAGCAGTCGGCATTAGGGTTGACATCGATTTTATGATTGTTTATCGCTTTGTTTTCGCATGTGGTCTTGTGCGTGGTGTATTGGCACTGTGCGGGATGGTTTTACTCTCGTCAGGATGCGACGGAGTGTTCTTCTTTTTGTCATGGTGGTTGTCTCGGTTATGCTGTGTTTGGCAGAGTTTGCCGGCAGGTGCGAATCTATGGTGCGGTGTTCGAGATTTTTCTATGGCATTGTTCAGGTGGCTGGTGACTTTCTTGTTGGTATGATGACCGTGCATATTTTTATGCTGTTTTGGTCATCCTAGCTTGAGGTTTGTTTAGCCCCTGAGGTGTTTTAGCTTGTGTTGAAGTGGTCGAGTAGATGCCTTGATTGAGAGAATGCTCGAGCGAACCTAGGATTTTCCTTCCTAGTGAACTACTGTTAGTCGAGCTTGATTCTTCTCATCTCGTCTTGTGGTGTCTTTTCGAGGTAAGCCTTGCAAGTGTTGTCTCGGTGAAGCCTTTGTCCTGTGTCTGCTTAAGTGTGGACAGTGTAGTTCTGAGCCTGATGTGCCTTTGTTTGATGGTTGCTTGACTTTGGACCCATATTCTGGATTTGGGGGCCGTTGTGCACCGTGTTCATCGTGATGTGTCTGGCGGCTGTTGTGCTATGAAGGTTTAGTAATCGTTCCAGGACGTGAGGATAAACTGAGATAGGTGTTCTTTGTGCTTTGTGCTGAAGCTGGTACTCTTCCTAGTATGCACTTTGGCGACTTGTGATCGGCTGTTAGCAGGATCGGTACTCGTGACGTGTTATATTGCAGTTCCGTGAATTACGATGGCGCCGAGTGTGTGCTGAGATGCGGATGCCAAGTTATTTCTGATGCTTGTGTGCGTTGTATGAGTGCGCAGTGGAAGCGTGTGGGCTGATAACCCACAGGTCGAGGATCGTTTGGATGGTAGATTCTGGCAGGTCGAGAGGTTTATTTTTCCTCGTCATGACTTCATCTTGGCTATATGCGCCTTGATGTTGCGTATTACTATGCCATTGTTCGGAGAAATTCTGGTCGTTGGCACTGGCATGTGTGAGAATTGGGGAATATGTCTACGATTATGCTGGTCGAGTACCCTTTGTTTCTCTATATTTCTTGGATGTTGTGCTCTCGAGACGTGATCATGGTCCTTGAGATGCGTTCTCCGAGATTATTGTTGTTGTTGTGGGTCCTTGTTGGTGAGCTGTTCACAGTATGGCTTGTATATCATAGGCGTGTGTTCAGCTGTAATAGTGCCTTGATGTGACCCAACTCGCAGTTGTGTTCCGTGGTTCTGTGTTGCGAACGGAGCCGGGATCCTGCAGGTGTTGTTGTCGTTGTTATTATTGTTGTTCGTTGGTGGTTGTGTTCAGCTTGGGAGGAATTCCCTGTGAGTCTGATTTGGCATTGTGTGGACCGAGGTCTTGTCGGTTAGTTTTGCTGTACTCTTCTGCCGTGGTAAAGTTGGCATGCGACTCGAATCAGATGTAATGTCTGAGTGAGGACTGACTTGATTGTGCTCGTGGTCCAGTGTTGTCATTGGTGTTCTATGTGCCGATTTGGTTGTTCTTGGCATGGAATCCGATGGTTTGGAGCAGTCAGCTGAGAGGACTATGTTTTCCTATTTAAGCTGATGCTTGTTGTGTCTGCCATTTGTTTTATCGGCAGCTATTATCGTGGCATGGGTCGTGTCTCCTTTCCCTCTGAGACGTAAGTGACGTTACCCTGTTTCGGAGGTGTCAGACTTGTGTTCACTTGGGTGCCGTGCTCGTTCTGTAGATCAATTTGCCTTGAGATCCAGAGCGTGTGCCTGTGATTGTGGTCTGACAATGTCCCTCTGAATTATATTTTTTCTTGAGATTTATATTTCCGTGTTCTAGGTGTTGGTTTAGCTAATGCTTGAAGAGCGTAGCCAGTGTTTGGGTTTGTTCTTCCCTTCTTCTTCCTTGTTAGCTCCTTCAATTTCGAGGATGAAATTCTTTTAAGGGGGGGAGGCTGTAATGCCTTGAGTCTTTCGGATCTTATCGGAGAGCTTTCGGATCGCTTTTGTGGGTCCTGAGTTGTGTTTTATGTTCCACGTGGGTTTTTCTCTCGTACAAGTTACGGAACCCTATGGTGAGTTTATTATGGAATTCATCGACTTGAGGATGCTACAGTTGTGTTGCATTCTTTTCGAGGATCGTTTAGACTTTTTTCCGTATTTTTCAGAATTAGTGCATTTTCTGGCTAAAAATCAAATTTGAGGAAATTTTCTAATTTCCTAATTTATTTTGTTATCTTTTTAACCCTCACCCTCTCTCATCTCTCGCCCTCACGATCTTACTCTCTCCCTTGCCGTTCTCTCTCTTCTCGCCATGTCTGCTCTGATTACAGACGGAAGAGGTCCGGGGACGAGGTGGCGACGGCGTGGAGTTGCTGTGGAATGTGCTGGCGTGAAGATCGAGGCGTGGCGTTGGTGCGATCCCATTCGTGGATTCAAAGCCAGTGTGGGTGGTTTGTGTGATGGATTTCGGCGTGGTTTGGCCATTTCGGCCCATGAAATCTTCGGTGGAGATAGGGAGATGGATGCCCTACTCTTCTTCTGCGTTTCCTCGCGATTCCAAGCTTTTCAAAGCGTTCAATGCTATCGCTTATTTTTCACCCATATGGAGCCATTTGTCACCCTAACAGTCCATTTGTTACCATTAGAAACTCCTTTGTCAGCCTTTGACGAAAGAGCCGTCGCCTTAGACTTTTTCTTCTTTTGCTTGGCCATCGCCTTAAGCTATTTTTCACCCTTAGGTGTATATTATACACCGTTGATGCTCAATTTATCACCCTTGTCTTCTTCAGCTGGCAGAAGACCTCTGGCTCATGCGAGTTGACTCCAAGGTCAGAAAATGTTGACCCCAAGTAATGACTATATTGACCCAAGGTTGTTGACATGTTGACTTCCCAATTTTGTTGACTAGTCCTTATGGACTATTTTGTTGTTGACTTGGACTAGGCTTGACTATGTTGACCATTGACCTTGACTAGGGTTGACTATTGACCAGAGTTACCTTGACTGCTGATGAAGTTCACTAGAGTCACTCGACTGGTGTTGACTTTGACTGAAGTCCACTTTGACTGGTGTTGACTCCGAGGTCAAATGGAATACGATCTTCATCTTCTACCAGTTTTCACCCTTGCTACACTCATTTGTCACTCAAACCAAGTTATTTGTTACCAGTATCGATCATTTGTCTGCCTTGATCAGCCTTCTTCACCTTGCAGACTTCAACGTAGCGGCGTCAACTCCAAGGCCTTATGGTGTCAATGCCACGTTGATGTTTCTTAACTCCTTCAGCGCTGCGAGCCATTTTTCACTCTTACTGACCTATTTGTCACCCCAAGCTTCTATTTTACACCGCTGACCACCTATTTGTCACCCTTAATCGGTATATGTCGTTGCCTTAGCGCCTTGGCTAGCGAGTGGTCTTGCCTTTTAGTTGAAGCCCTGTTTTCTTCTTCTTAGCTCTTCTTCCTTTGTGCCAAGCTATTTTTCACCATAGTAGAGCTATTTGTCACCCTTACTCGATATCTTTCACCCGTATAAGGCTATTTGACACCTTTGCTGCCCACGACTGAAGGGTGACTTGGAGTCGACTTGTAGCAGCTTGAAGTCGACTTCTGAACAACACTTTCAACTAAAACAACATATTTTTGATGAAGCTTCTTCAACCAACCTATTCTGTGCACAAATTATAAACAAACTAGAAATGCCATAATCAAGAATATATATGACTCATAGTTTTAATTATTAAAACACAAGGACACAACATGCTGATGAAAATCTCAGAACTAAAATTAAGAAAGCTTAAAATCCATGTTCAAACAACTCTGCATGCAATAAATGCTTATTTGTGAATGAATTAAATGAATCACTACATTTTGATCTAGAATGGCAGAAAGATTTAATTGTTTCCTTGAGAGGAGAGGATAAAAATCTGCTTGACAAGAAAATTGAACTTCCAAAAATAGAGGAGGAATTAAATGAAAGGGAAAATTCACTGAAAATTGAAAATGAGAAGCTCAATGTATTGAATATAGCCATGTCTGAAAGACTAATGGCTTTTGAAAAAGGAAAATGTGCTTTGTATGAAAATGAATCTGAAAATGAACTGAAATTGAAACTCTCAAAAGTCTGAATGATGCATTGCATCAGCAAATCATTTCCTGTGAAGAAAACATAGCAAGCTATGAATTCCAGATATCATCCCTTCTATCAGAAATCCATGATCTGAATAATTCCCTATGAAGGTTTGTTAATGGGAAAGAAAACTTGAATAAACTTCTGGGAGTTAAGATTAACTTCTAAAAGGAAGGGCTGGGCTATAGCCCTGTGAATAAGAAATCATTTGAGTATAAAATGTAAACTTCATTTGTTCATGCTTCAAATGACTCTGGAACATCCAAGAAATCTTCTCAGGTTCCACAGTTGAAAACTTTGAAAATCAAAGCTGATTAAATGAAAAATGAGAACAGTAAATTCAAAAATCATGTTGGTGTCTCTTTGCATGCTAATCACACATGTGAGCAGAAAGGAAGTCAGAACTTCATGATTTTACTATGGTGCTCATGGTCATCTTATGAGAAGCTATCGTGTAATGATGAGGGATGAACAAAATGCATATAGAGAGCATGTTAGGAATCATAATGTTTAGAAAAATAGAATTCAGTGCTTTCATTGCAATAAAACTAGACATGTGATGAAAAATTTTTGGCAAATAAAGAAAAGAAAGATTTCTTCAAACAAAACTGAAAACAACTACATGTCTTCACAAAAATTCCATGATTATTCTTACAAGAAAAACACAAAATCAGTTGTTTACTGTGATTACTGTCGAAAAATTGGCCATATCATGAGTGATTGTTTCATGTTGCAGTTTGATGATCTTCAACCTCAAAAGCTATGGAGAGCACCATTGAGAGGTGCTACTAACTCACAAGGACCCAAGAATTCTTGGGTACCTAAAAATACAAAATGAGAATTTGTTTGCAGGTGTGCCCTGAAGAAGGAAAATGAAAAGGGGGTTCAATAAGTCAAGGCACCCGTTGTTGGTAAAAACCCCAGTTTCTGGTTTTATTGTTACATTTGTTGATTGTCATTCTCCTTTTGATAGTTGCATATCTAGTCAGATTAGATTTATGTGTTCATTATTTCAATTGAGTAAATAATTTAAGGGGAGTCTAGTTAATTTGATTTGACATCCAAGTTTTTTTTTGTTTTAGATTGAAAATCTATTGCATGAGTTATCCTACATTGTCATGCTTCATTCAAAAAAATTGTTGCTCATGTTGAAATGAATTGCAATCATTGTTGCATTGTCATGCATAACCTCTAATGTCCTGAGTCTTTCGGATCTTATCGGAGAGCTTTCGGATCGCTTTTATGGGTCCTGAGTTGTGTTTTACGATCCACGTAGGTTTTTCTCTCGTACAAGTTACGGAACCCTGTGGTGAATTTATTATGGAATTCATCGACTCGAGGACGCTACAGTTGCATTGCATTCTTTCCAAGGATCGTATAGACTATTTTTTCGTATTTTTCTGAATTAGTGCGTTTTCAAGCTAAAAATCGAATTTAAGGAAATTTTCTAATTTCTTTTCTTTTCTTTTTAACCCTCACCCTCTCTCCTCTCTCACCCTCATGATCTCACACTCTCCCTCGCCGTTCTCTCTCTTCTCGCCGTCTCTGCTCCGGCTGCAGACGGAGGAGGTCCGGGGACGAGGTGGCGACGGCGTGGAGTTGCTGTGGAACGTGCTGGCGTGAAGACCGAGGCGTGGCATTGGCGCGATCCCGTTCGTGGATTCAAAGCCGGGGTGGGTGGTTCGTGTAATGGTTTTCGGCGTGGTTTGGCCATTTCGGCCCATGAAATCTTCGGTGGAGGTAGGAAGATGGACGCCATACTCTTCTTCAGCGTTTCCTCGCGATTTCAAGCCGAACGGCGTGAGTTTGAGCGGGTTTAGCTTCGATTTGGGTGATGCATGCTTTGGGGGGTGAGAGATGGGTTCGCCTTTCCCGACGACGGTTTCTAGCCTGGTTAGTCTTATTTCAATCCCTGGCATGTCTGCATTCCATTCCCACAGGTTTCGTCATGATCGGTGGTTATTTGGGACCGGTATGAGCTCGGGAACCCATGTGACTCATTTACGGTCGATTCGGTAGAATCGCCTGTTTCTTGTGATTTTGGTGTTGTTTGGACCCCTTACGGTCTGTGGAAGGCTTGTATGTCGATTAGCGTTGTTTCCCCTTCGTTTTGAAGCGATTGGGGCGTGGAACAGTTGGGATCGGCCACTCCCTAGGTTTTCTCGCCGTGACACCTTGGCGGTCCTTTCAGAGACTGTTTCTTCCCTCTCGTGGCTTAATAGGCGACCGTTTATGCTTTTTAAATAGTAAGTCGGTTTAGGTCTTCGCGGTGACGCGATAGACCGTTTCTCTTGGCTAGCGGTCCATTGTTAGACCGCTAAGCTCTGTCCAGCGGCCCATTAGTAGACCGCTTGACTTTGGTGGTATGTCGGTTTGGCTACGCGGTCTTACGATAGACCCTCAAGCTTCTTTAGCGGCCCATTGGTAGACCGCTAAGAGTCGTATGGTCTTTGGCCAACGGTTCTGGGTCGGTTTAGTCTAGCGGCCTAATGATGGGGGCATCTCTCGCCCTTCACATTTTTCCACAGCTCCGATTGCTCACTGGCATGATTCCATTGTGTCCGTCACATTTTTATGAGTCGATTCATGTAATTTTCTTATTTTATTTGAGTCATATCATTGTCAATTTCCTTTTATTTGTGTCATGTACCTAGGTTAATGAGTCATCTACCTAAGTTAAGTGTCATAGGGTTGATTAGATTAGTTAATGGGCCCAATTCAATGGGCTAGGCCTAGGGGCTCCCCCTTCCCTCTCGGTTATTTGTCATTGTTCCTAAACGTATGGACTTATTGTAAATTGTGGGATCCCTATAAATAGGACCCCACTCTCTCCATTTTTAGTTAATGAATGAATGAATATTTAAATTTTCTAGTGTCCAACTTAAATCTTCTTCTTTTGGTGAGAAGCCAATTGAGTGGGTGAGAAGCCCCTATCCCCCCCTCTCTCTACCTCTCTCTCTCTAGGAAGCCATTTTCTCTCTCCTCCACTTTCTCTCTCTAAAACCTGCGCCCCTTTCTCTCTCCTCATGCCTCCACATCATCCTCCACCTCATCCATCACCCTCCACTTCATCTAGAGACCCTTCACTTCCCTAGGAGCATTAACTACCCCCTCTCCCAACTACCACCAAATCTCCTCCCTCCCTAGGAGAATCTTGGCTCTCCAAACATAATCTCCCTCTCCCCAACACAATCCACCCTATTCCCCACACAATCTTGCTGGACATTTGAATATTTTCCCTCTACTCTCTCCTCCCCCATGCCCTAGACTCCCCAAGGGAGAGAGATCTCCCTCTCCCTTTCCCTCCCAACACCAAATTTGCAGCTCTCCCTCCCACCACCTGCTAGACCTCCTTCCAGCCCCCATTCTCCCCCTTCCTCACCTTGGTTTGCCCCCTCCCAGACCCCCTCACAGCCTGGGGTCACCCGCACACCCATCCACCCCATTTCCCCTCTCATCTACCCCATTTCCCACCTATCATCTTCAACCAGCCTGTTCCAGCTCGCAGGCCGCAGTGTTCCATCGACTTGCAGAGGCTCCCATGATATCACTGTGAAACTCCTTGAGGTGTATCATATACCGTTGGATTTGTCTTCTTATCAGCTTTGCAATGGTGGTAGTCTCGTCCCCGTCTGAGTTCGTGACTGCTAGGTAGAGCCGTTCTTCTCCGACTACACAGGATAGGTCCGGTCAGCAACCTGAAGCAACTTCTAGAAGCTCCCACGGCCACATTCCTATGCTTCTTGAGGTGCCACTTGGCTGAGAGCTTCTACGACAAGTCTTCTTCCATTACCAAGAAGCGGCACATCGTTCGGCATTTGGAGCAGCGATTCCCCAATTTTCTCCCTCGGGTGCGCTGTTCTATCCACTCTGGGACTAAACAGACACCCGATCACTGTTCGGGATGTCCCTGTCTACTCTAACCTTCTCCGGCATCCCCGCAGGTCTCATTTCTAAGAGGGCTCGACAACAAATCTAGTGACATCAGCCACGCCCAAATCAGAGCCCAGGAGCACCCGTGGCGACCTCGTCTTCCTGCGGTAGTGGTGCTGAAGTAGACAAAACCAAAGAATAGAGACCCTACTCACAGCTCTGCCCTGACCAACGCCTGCAACCAGAAGTCCTCCCAAAATCTAACGTCCTCCTGGGCCAACCCAGGAGGTTTTGGCGCTGGTTTCATAGCAAACGGAGTCTGGGAGTGGCCGCAGCGGCGCCGACATCGACTGCTTGTCCCCTGTTCCAGAGAGCGGACAGAACCGGCAACCGCCTTCCAATTAGTTCCTAGCTCAGCTTTTCCTCTCCCTGCCTGGCCAGCTGAGTGCCCCTCCCTGCGTAGAGGTACATTTTGGTTGCAATTCTACTCCCCCCACCCCTAGTCCAACTCCCTTGCAAGGGGCGTAGTGCATGTATTAGCAGGTCGCCATCCGAAGCTACACCGACGCGGCGTGCGGGTGTGTGCCGAAGCCTCCCCGCTCATCTCCGGCCAGGATTGGCATATTCACGCTGATCAGGTGAGCTCCTGACTACACTCCTATGCTGGATTATTTGTGCTTGATTAGTATTGCTTCTAGTGTGCCGTCGGTCAGTGAGGAGTGCTCGGACTCAAATTGCTACTATGTGAGTGTCCACCGCGGGTGAGTTGTGAGCGAGACCAATTTACCCATGCCCTTGGCGTGCTGACCGCTCCTGAATTTGGGCAACCCCAGGCCCTTAGGGGTCCTCCCCAAGCCAGCCATACCCTTGTAAACCTCCGAGTCCAACCTCGGACCCTCACTATCATCGCCGGTCCACCTACGGACCTGGGTGTGTGCGACGCGGGTGAACCCGCTTGAGTGAATCCGCCGTTCAGTTCGATTGCTTGTTAATCTAGGTCCAAGGGGTTGTGTCACATCAAATTGGTATTAGAGCAAGTCATTGACTTGTCTCTAAAAGTCAAGTCCTAGGACACGCTTGCATTGGAGTCATCATCGGTCCGACCCTTGCATTGTCCACCCACCATTGTCATCATTGAGTCTAGGGTCAAATGGCCCCTCTCCCAATCATATCCCATGCATACCTACCTAATGGAAAGCCCACGGAAATTGATTTCATTGACTTAGAGTCCGATAATTGGGTATCCCCCGACATCGTTGCCTCTCTTTCTAGGACCGGACAAATTATGCACAATGGAGACCAAGTCTTTGTTGAATTCCATGGATGGTTTGGAAAGACTAAGTATTTTGATGGGACTTGGTGTCAAGTAGGAACATTGGTGGGTCCATGTATAATCCTAGGAAAGAAATGGTTAGATGAAAGGAATGCCGACATCGATTCGACACATCGAACTTGTCTAGTGCATCCGCCACAGCTTTTGGGAGCCTTTAATTCAACAACCTTGTACTCTCCCATCCGCCAGAGTCCCGCCCTTGTTCACCACCCTGGGTGCACCACACACCGGATATCATCACCCCACCCTCAAAGAACCTTCCCACCCCATTAGCAATAGAAGAAGTAGCCCACCCACTTTGCCACATGGAGATAAATGCCCCTCCGGATCCTTTCCCCTCCATGGAGGACACCCATGTCCAAATTGAAGGGGAAGCCTCGCACAAGGATCATCACCCTACACCACCCTCTTTAGATAAGGCCGAATTCATCTTAGAAGAACCCCTTGTTAGGTGGCTAAGGGAGAGCTCGATTAGAGATATCATGGCCCATACCTATCTACCCATGGAGCGAGACCTCCCTCTAGTGCCCATCCACACCACTCACACAACGATCCAATCCTACTATGAGGTAGAGAGTTTATATGACCTCCTCAGAGGCCTAGAATGGAAGCTAGAGTTGACTTGCTTATTGACCCTAGGGACGGCCCACCCAACAAACCTTAGTCTCATCCACCCCTGTGATGGGTCTATCACCTCGGCATGCACCATTGATTGCTACACTAGCGACCTCATTTTCCATCTCCCTATGGTGGAAGAACCCATCTCGGTCCACTCCCCTACCATTGAGATCCCAAGTGCTTTGATCGGCCAACCCACTAACGACCATGGCCCAATTATCTTGGAGGAGGATGACGCATATTTTTTGGGCTTTGAGGATGTGGAGTTCCTCTCTCTAGGTAGCCCTTTCTACGATCCCTTTGACCCTTTCCTATACCCATGTGGCCCAACCATCTTACCCACCACCCACCCTTTCCTACCCTCACCCACCATATTGGGCCAAACCCACCTCATCCATGACCCAGGTTACACCAAAGGAACTGTGACCTTAGGCAACACCCACCTAGAGATCGAGGAAATGCCCTACCCTATATCCACCTTCCTAGATCCCTTCGATCATTTCCAATAGAATTTCAAAGGTCATCCCACAAGACATCACAAAGAAATCATCTTTGGAGTAGGAATGCATGTGTCTTGGCACCTCACACAAGTTGGCATGATTAGTAAGTCAGGTCCTTTCATTCATCACACCCACATGTCAAGTCGGAAGTATGAGTGGTCCGTATTTGGGTGTGCCGGCCCTCCCCCATCCATCGGCATCAACAAGTTGGGTCTAGAGCATGATAGGTTCATACATGGCTGCCCTGGTCCCCCGGCATTTGCTTCACCCATACATGATAGATTCACCTACGGGTGCCCCGGCCCTCCTAGGTCCATCAAGGTTTACATAGCCGCATTGCATGATAGGTCCACTTATGGTTGCCCCGGTCCCCCTTTGCATACCACACACTTCCCACCCACACCGCACCGTAGCTCATGGCGTACTCATTCAAGTAAGCATCTAGCAACGGGCGGTGAGGTTCATAATGAACGGGCAAAAACTCGCGAGTGCCACTTTGGATTCCAAGTAGGCAACCTTACGATGGTGGCTTTGGAATGGCTCTACCTTAGGGTCACCTCCAAATCGAGGGCACGAGGACTTGGACCTTCCATGTTTCGAGTGGCTTTGGCAACCTGGCTTACGGGTTGGATTTACCGATGGGATTTTGGGATATACCCCACTTTTCACGTCGCGGATCTAGCAACCTCTAAGGGCACCGCGGTGGATCCCAGTGAGCACCTTGAGCCTACTCCCACCTTTGTGAGTGACACCCTCGGAGAGCCTCCACATATCAGCTTGAGAGTCCGACGTGTGCACACGGAGGTAATACTAGGCAAGCAGGGTACCATCGCCAGCAAGAGGGTGTGCCCGAGCCACCTTGAGAGGATGAAGAGCCGTCCCCCGGCTAAGGACGCGAGGTTGAGTTTGGGGGTTGTGGCTCGCCCGGAGCTGCATTGGAGGACCTCTTCCCTGGCAGACCCATACTCGACGGAGTCGAGTTCTTCACACCCCGGGGGTATGATGGGGGCATCTCTCGCCCTTCATATTTTTCCACAGCTCCGATTGCTCACCGGCATGGTTCCATTGTGTCCGTCACATTTTTCTGAGTTGAGTCATGTAATTTTCTTATTTTATTTGAGTCATATCATTATAATTTTCCTTTTATTTGAGTCATGTACCTAGGTTAATGAGTCATCTACCTAAGTTAAGTGTCATAGGGTTGATTAGATTAGTTAATGGGCCCAATTCAATGGACTAGGCCTAGGGGCGCCCCCTTCCCTCTCGGTTATTTGTCATTGTTCCTAAACGCAGGGACTTATTGTAAATTGTGGGATCCCTATAAATAGGACTCCACTCTCTCCATTTTTAGTTAATGAATGAATGAATATTTTAATTTTCTAGTGTCCAAATTAAATCTTCTTCTTTTGGTGAGAAGCCAATTGAGTGGGTGAGAAGCCCCTATCCCCCCTCTCTCTCTACCTCTCTCGATCTCTAGGAAGCCACTTTCTCTCTCCTCCACTTTCTCTCTCAAAAACATGTGCCCCTTTCTCTCTCCTCACCCCTCCACATCATCCTCCACCTCATCCATCATCATCCACTTCATCTAGAGACCCTTCACTTCCCTAGGAGAATTAATTACCCCCTCTCCCAACTACCACCAAATCTCCTCCCTCCCTAGGAGAATCTTGGCTCTCCCAACACAATCTCCCTCTCCCTAACACAATCCACCCTATTCCCCACACAATCTTGCAGCTCTCAAGGGACATTTGAATATTTTCCCTCCACTCTCTCCTCCCCCATGCCCTAGACTCCCCAAGGGAGAGAGATCTCCCTCTCCCTTTCCCTCCCAACACCAAATTCACAGCTCTCCCTCCCACCACCTGCTAGACCCCCTTCCAGCCCCCATTCTCCCCCTTCCTCACCTTGGTTTGCCCCCTCCCAGACCCCCTCACAGCCTGGGGTCACCCGCACACCCATCCACCCCATTTCCCCTCTCATCTACCCCATTTCCCACCTATCATCTTCAACCAGCCTGTTCCAGCTCGCAGGCCTCTGTGTTCCATTGTCTTGCAGAGGCTCCCACAATGTCACCATGAAGCTCCTTAAGGCGTATCATATACCGTTGGATTCATCTTCTTATCAGATTTGCAATGGTGGTAGTCTCACCCCCGTCTAAGTTCGTGACTGCCAGGGAGAGCCATTTTTCTCCGACTGCACAGGATAGGTCCGGTCAGCAACCTGAAGCAACTTCTAGAAGCTCCCACGGCTACATTCATGTGCTTCTTGAGGCGCCACTTGACTGAGAGCTTCTACGACAAGTCATCTTCCATTACCAAGAAGCGGCACCCCGTTCGGCATCCGGAGAAGCAATTTCTCAATTTTCTCCCTCAGATGCGCTGTTCTGTCCACTCTAGGACTGAATAGACACCCTATCACTGTTCCAGCTGTCCCTGTCTACTCTAACCTTCTCCGGCATCCCCACAGGTCTCATTTCGAAGAGGGATCGACAACGAATCCAGCGACTCTAGCCACGCCCGAATCAAAGCCCAAGAGCACCCGTGGCAACCTCGTCTTCCTGCGGCAGTGGTGCTAAAGCAGACAGACTAAAGAACAGAGACCCTGCTCACGGCCCTGCCCCGACCAACGCAGGCAACCAGAAGTCCTCCCAAAAATCTGACGTCCTTCTGGGCCAACCCAAGAGGTTTTGGCTCTGGTTTCGTAGTAAACGAGTCAGGGAGTGGCCGCAGCGGTGCCGACATCGACTACCTATCCCCTATTCCAGAGAGCAGACTGAACCGGCAGCCACCTTCCAATTAGTTCCTAGCTCGGCTTTTCCCCTCCCCGCCTGGCCAGCTGAGCACCCCTCCCTGCGTGGAGGTACATTTTGGTTGTAATTGTACTCCCCCCACCCCTTGTCCAACCCCCTTGCAAGGGGCGTAGTGCATGTATTAGCAGGTCGCCATCCGAAGCTACACCGACGCGGCGTTCGGGTGCATGCCCACGCCTCCCCGCTCGTCATCGTCTCCGATCGGGATCGGTGTATTCACACTGATCAGGTGAGCTCCTGACCACACTCCTATGCTGGATTATTTGTGCTTGATTAGTATTGCTTCTAGTGTGCCGTCGGTCGGTGAGGAGTGCTCGTACTCAAATTGCTACTATATGAGTGTCCACCGCGGGTGAGTTGTGAGCGAGACCAATTTACCCATGCCCTCGGCATGCTGACCGCTCCTAAATTTGGGCAACCCCAGGACCTTAGGGGTCCTCCCCAAGCCAGCCATACCCTTGGAAACCTCCGGGTCCAACCTCAAACCCTCACTATCATCGCCGGTCCACGTACGGACCCGGGTGTACGCGACGTGGGTGAACCCACTTGAGTGAATCCACCGTTCGGTTCGATTGCTTGTTAATCTCGGTCCAAGGGGTTGTGTCACATCACCTAAGCTTTGACCGTTTGTGGTATTTAGCGGCCCTTATATAGACCGCTAATCTCGGTTTGACCAAAGTCAATATTTTTTATGTCGGTTCGAGTTGAGTCCTTAGCGGCCCTATGGTGGACCGCATGGCTCAGTGTAGCGGTTCTATTATAGACCATTTTTTGTGGTTGACTGGGTAAGTCGGTTCAGGGTTGACTGTGTCTAGCAGCCTATTATGAGATCGCTACAGTCTCCTCGCGGCCCATTCTATGACCGCCAGCGTCTAGGTTCTTTGGGTGTGGTTAGCAACCCTTTGGATGACCGCTAGGTCAGTCTAGCGGCCAAGGGAGCGACCGCTAATGCCCCAGAGTGGTCTTCTCGAATGGTTTTGGTTTCTGGTCAACCCGGTGTGACCCAGTGGTTGACACGTAACCTCGTGAGTGTCTCGACTATTCTGGATAGATCGAGACATGGTTTTGGATGACTTGAGGTATTATTTTACCTCGGTTTGCTTCTCCATGTGTCTTGAGGGTTTTTCTGATAATCCCTCTGGTCTCCGTGATTCGTGTTATACGGATGCGTGGATTTGGCGTTTCTGTGCCGTTTCCTTTATGAGTGTTTTATCATGGATTTGGCTTAGGTGTTAGCGCAGCAAGAGTGATATAGAAGGGGGGGGATGAATAGATCACTCCCAATTTGTAGAAACTTAGGCGGAAAATAATTTCTACTGCTAACGCACCTCCTTAAAACGTACACAGAGAAATGTAAATGAGAATGAAGAACTGATCACATGGAAGCAAAGAGACGAGCAGATGAAGAGCGTAGATAACAATAGCAAACCACGGAGGAGGCACTCAGTTTTTAGGTGGTTCGATTGCAGTCCGCAATCTACATCCACCCCTCACTCCAACTAGAGTGAGGATTCCACTAGACGATGCTAGATCAATGCAGACTCAGTCTGCGAACAACATGCTGCCACACAGCTTGAACACCAAGGGAAACAAATCCCTCAACTAAGTTCTGCTACCCACAGAACTTGAAACCTGTTCTAGCTCCCAGCTAGAACACAACCGGAGAATCCTCTCCCTTCCTCCACACACCGGAGGGAAACTGTTAATGACAACCAGTCACTAAGACCACCAGAGATCACCGATCTCTCTTCCTCTGTAACACAAAGGGAAACTGGAGTGATACTCCCTTCCTCCACACACTGGAGGGAAAACAATTCAAATCAGAAGGATGAACAAAATGAAACGAAAGCAAAGTAGAAACAAAAACCAATGAAGAAGAAATCGGTTCTGAAAACCCAATACAAATGTAGCTTCAAATGAAGCAATTCATCAATCCACACACACTGCTCTCTCTCTCGAACAAACTCCTCTCGGATCTGGAACTCTCTGCTCTTTTTCTTTTCTGAATCGTGCAAACTCTCACCAATGGCTTCTGCTTTCTCTATTCACGATCAAGCTTCTACTGAAGGATGAAGCTCTATATTTATAGCAGATATTGGCGTGTGGCTGCCAGGTTCCCTCCCATGCACTTTTGGCCAGATCATTTGAATTTCGACCACATGACAGCATCCTGACCAGGTTGCCATCCACGTGTCATGCGCCTGTTGTCTTAGATCACGTGCCAGGTGCCAACCTTGGCTCACATGTCCAATCATCAGCATGAATCGCCTGCAGACAGACAGATGGAATGTGTAGACTTAGTTAGTTCAGGCTATTAACATGAATGTATATACTTCAGAACCTTCAACTGATTAAGTGTGTACAATGTGAGAGAATGTACAGACTTAATGAAAGAAGCGCATGTGCGAAGGCAGTGTATAGACTTATGAATAATGCAAATGAATGGCAGTGTATAGACTATGAACAATGCAAACGATCCTTACTAGTGTGTAAACATTACAAAGATTCTGCAACTGTATAGACTTCACGAAGCCTAACCAATGTACAGACTTGGAACCTGTGTGAGACTCTTAATAAGACGGTGAGCAATGAACTGACTTGAACCCCAACGGAGATGTATATACTTCGACATGCTTGAGCCAGTGTTCAGACTTTGAACCAATGTGCTGTGAGCACTGTATAGACGTTGCCAGAGTAAGACGATGCATTAGACACTCGGCTGTACAGACTTGGAGATTTCTGAATGAACCGATCGGCTGATGAATCGATGTACAGACTCTGAATGTAAAGGCAGTCTGTATAGACTTGAATCGCTTGAAGCGATGTATAGACTTTGTGAAGCTCAAGCACTGTACAGACTTATGAAGACTTCAGCGTTGTACAGACTTGGTGAGGCTCAAGTGGATGTATAGACTTGATGAACCACTGTGGATGTGTGGACTTGAGCGAATGAAGCCGATGTACAGACTTGGTAAATCGAAGCCTCTGTACATACTTTCCTAAGACGCAGTTCAATGTATAGACTTGAACGATTGAGGCCGATGTACAGACTTGCCTAAGACACAGCATGAGATGCTGGCTGAGACGGACGCTGTACAGACTTTGAAGAGCAGTTCAATGTATAGACTTGAACGAATGAGGCCGATGTACAGTGTAATACCCCGATTTTTAAAATATGTAATTTAGTTGAAATAAATGATATTTTAGTTTAGATAATAAAATTCATAAATTAATATTTAATTCTTTAGTGAATAGTGGTTAGTGAATAGTGCCTTCGTGAATAGTACCTTCCGTAAATAGTATTATTAGTGTAATTTCGATATTTTCATAAAAATCTAGAAAAATACAAAATTGGTAGATCATGATTTATAGAACAACTTTACCTTCTTGAGATTTATTAGTAAAAATCTGTATTTAGATCTATTTACCGTTTAATTGAGTATAATTAATTAATATTTTATTCATGTGAATAGTACCATCGAAAATATTTCTACTTGATAAAAATTCACAAAAATGGTAATTAGATTTCTGGAAGTGTATGTAACAAACTTGTCTTCTATTATTAACCCTGTGAAAATCCGTGGTAAGATCTATTTAGAGATTTAAGTAGAAAATTCAAACTTTTCAACCTTTACCTAACCCCATTTTAAAACTCAAAATTCGAGCTCATTTCTCAACCATTTGATCTGAAATTGGTGTCAAATTAAAGGTCTTGATTTAATCTTCAAAAGCCCTCTCATAATCGGTCGAAACCCTAACCCTAATTGAGGCGGCTAGACAAATTAGACTTGGTCTCTCTTTTCGGCACCGTTTCCAAGACGCCACTTCAAGCGCCGAGATCTCCCTCTCTCGACCACCTCAGAAGGCCCATGAGCTATTAAAAGAAAGCTCTCTGGGTCTATTTTCTTTTGATACCCACCATTGCTGCTGAAGTTTTCGGAGCTGGGCGATATCCTGTGAGGAGTGCAGGGGTGTCCAAGTTCCTTGTTCTTCATCTATCTTTTGTTCTTCATCAAATTGAGGTAGGTTCTCTCAGGCTCAAACCCTAAATAATATATCAAGCTCTTCAGCATGAATCCCTCTTTCTTTTGATACCGAAAGCCCCATCATTTATTTAGTATTTCATGAGATTTTAATTGTTTAAGTTAGACATGTTAAGTTAAGGCTAAACTAGGATTTTAGTTGTTCTTTCTTAAATTACGTGATCAATTCATGTTGTAAATCAACTTTTAAGCTATGCATCTTATGTAGAATTTCATGCTCGTCATTTTGGTAGCAAAAGCCCCTTGTTTCATTAAGTATATCATGAGAATTAATTCATTTAGTTCTGACTTATCCAATTAGGGCAGAAGACTGTTCATTCGCTGTTTTAGTAGTAATTAAAGACTGTAAATCTGAAAGTGATTCATGTAGATTGTAGAGCTCTCTGTGCTCTTTCCATGGACAGTAAGAACACTAAATTTCATTGAGTATAACTCCCGGAATTAATGTTTTAGTGTAACCCTAGCAAGCCCCCATCTTCCCGGCGTTCACCGGCCACGGAAGGGACGACCGGAGACACCCAGGGATGGGCGGTCTTACGATAGACCGTCCAACTCCAGCCCACACCGACCCTGGCCTAGACAGGAGTTAAACGGTTCCAAATCAACCACTTAACCTAGTTAAACGGTCAGAAACTAACCACATATCTAGATAAACGGCCCAAAACTGACCACACAACCCCTGCAGGATAAACGGTCTTACGATAGACCACATATCCTAGATGGACGGTCTACAAGTGACCACATAACCAGGATAAACGGTCCCTCAGGAACCACACATCCTGGGATAAACGGTCCCAAAGTAACCACATATCCCCCTGGCAGGATATAAGGTCCCCAGAGGACCACACAACTGGCAGGCTAAGGAGATGGACGGTCCAGAGAGGACCACATAACTTGGGCGGCCCTCTAGGAACCGCCCAAGTACATGGGCGGCCCTTCCAGAACCGCCCAAGTACCCAGAGTGCCCCTTTCAGCCCGTTCAGCCCCGTTCAGCCCCCGTTAAGCCTGATAGTTGTGCGGTTCACACCGAACCGTTTATCTACCCAGTAAATGACTTAGTAATGATTCTAATGCATCCTTTTTCATGTCATTAGGTTTGGACGGTTGCCCCCTAACCGCCCAACACCCTGGAGCCCTAAAACGGCCCTTGTGCGACCGTTTAACCTCCAGAGCCGGTTTTCGCGCCCGGTTTCACCGTTTGACGCCCCAATCGACTTAGTAAATGCATGATTTGATAATATATCTATATTTCTGTCTCAGAAATATATTTATCATATAAAATGATTTAAAAGTGATTTTTAATTATTATTTAGCATCTTACTTGTTAATTAGTTCTTAAAGTGATAATTAGTATATTTAAGCGCTAAATTAGTATCTTAATTTCATACTTAGCCAGTAAATTTATCTTTCTGTCTTAGAAACATGTTTTCACAGAAAATGATCTTATTAATTACAAATTAGTATTTTTGATTATTAATTAGTATCTTAATCGCATTTTAATTACTAATTGGTACTTAAATTACAAATTAGTATTTTCAAGTGCTAAAATTAATATCTTAATTACTGTCAAAACAATAGATTTATATTTATGTTCCAGAAATATATTTTTCACAGGAAATAACTTCATGAATAGATAATTAGTGTTTTTAAGTGTTAATTAGTATCTTAGTTACTAATTAGTATCTTTACTTGATAATTAGTGTGTTTAATAGATAAATTAGTATCTTGATGCTGTTAAGATAATAAATTTATATTTCTGTTCCAGAAATATACTTTTCATAGAAAATGATTTAATGTGTAGTTAATTACGTGTTTTTAATGTTACTTAGTGATTTAAATTGCTATTTAGTATCTTAAGTTGATAACTAGTGTTTTTGATGGTTAGATTAGCCCCAAAATTTGCTGTTAGAAAGTAGATTTTTTATTTCTGAAATCAGCAACATATGTGTTTATGGAAAATGATTTAATGTAATTCTAGATTGTTAATTGGTATCTTAATGGTTAGTTAGCATGTTAAATGGAGTTAATAAGCATATTAAACTGTTAATTGGTAAGAAACGCACATGATAAGTGGTAAATATACAAGTAAATTTCTTTAAATGCATGCTATCCTTTGAGCTTGATTCCTTGTCTATCTTGATCCATCTTCATCCTGTGAATGAAAAACCTTATACCTAATTAAGCATGTAAAATTAGGCGTGTAAAGGCTTTGTTGGTTTTTCTTAATTCTGTCAATCAGTTCGTACTTAGAGCTAGCGGCATACTGTCAGTCGCTATTGTTGGCCTCGTGACTCGTGGTTCGTGACTCTTGGGAGTACGGCCGGTGTGGCCGTATAACCCTCGGTATGTGAGTTTTATCGTGTTTTGAACTCTTGAATCCAAGGACAAGTTAGTCCTTTAATCTTGAGCTTATGACAGTAATTTCTCCCGATTATTTGGCCATTTACTTGACTATCTAGACATTTGGATCTTGGATCCATTTTTTATGCCAACGCACCATAAGGGCCCGGTCTGGTCCTGGGGAGAGCGCCCGAAAGTTAGTGAGCCCATGGGATGTTAATGACAGGGTGAGGCATACACCCGAAGTGCAGGACATGCTTGTTATGTCTAGAATAAACTCTTGTTACTTATTACCAGTTACTTGGGTACTTGAATTACAATGACGTCGCCCCCAAGGTTTTGATAAGTAACGTACTTGAATCCCGCTGAGCGTATAAGAGACGCTTGCCCTACTTGCTTGCTTGGCCAACTCTTGCTATTTCCTGTTGGAAACCATTGTATTTGCCATCATACATGACATGTTTGACCAAAGAGGTTAATATACTAGTGATCGATCTTCATGCTTATACTTGAGTTCTATCTTGTGGAAATTTTTGACTTGAAAACTCCTGTAACAAATTCTTGTAGACTCTTGTTCAATCTTGTATTTGATATCTTATTCGTTCTTACTTGATTTTCTTGACCTTGCAAGATCTGTTTATTACATTATACCGTCATTACTTCTTTTACTAGCATGCTACCGTCTTTTACATATTTAGCATGGCATGAAAAACGTAATTACTCGTTAATCACTTTAACCACTGCCTGATGATAGAGTATAATTCCTACTGAGCTTCTTGCTCACCCCTATTTCCAACCCTTTTCAGGTGCGCGAGTATTGGTACGTGCATGGGAATCGGATCGGTGTGATCGAGTGGTACCTGGACCCTAGAGTTGGAGTCTGTGTCCTTTCTATTTTCTTGAGTCTTGTTAGTTTAGTTCCTTCTTTTTGTTATCTATTTCGAAGCTTTTATTGTAAGTGGTGTTGAATATATCTTTTTAAATTAATAAAAGCTCGTATTTTCTCAATGTATGTCTAGCTTCATTCTATTTTAATTGTGGTTATTATTTTTTTTCCGCTCTTGTTATCGTGACTTGTCTCCTGCCACGTTCCGAGCATCGCTTCCCGCTGCTATCGGTTCGGGGCGTGACAGTTTTGGTATCAGAGCCCCCTTCTTATCTGAGTCGCTTGGATTTTGTCCAAGTTTCGCCTTCTTCTCTGACTCCTTCTTATTTGAGTCCGTTGGATTTTTGTCCGAGTGTATAGGTTACCCTAAGTCTTAAGACCCGTGTCGTCCCTTGTACCCTGGTGAGATTGGGTAGTATAGTGGGTTAAGTAATAAAATATATACAAGATTGCGTTGCGGTAGGCGTAAGGACAATAAAAAGGTTAACCATCTATTATCTTCCAGGTTTAAGCCGTTCTTAAAAATGAAACCGAGTGGTTCCGGTAAGGCGAGTTTCGTTTCTGCTGAAGGCCGGCGAGTTCGTCGTAAGGAAACCCGACGTAATAAGAAGAAGAAGAGTAACATCGCGCAAAGGGAATGTATGTATTGTCACAAGCTTGGTCATCTCGTGAATGAATGCTGGCGGAGGAGCAAAGCATGTCTGCGTTGCAGCAATCAAGATCATAAGATGGCTAATTGCCCTAAGCAGAAGGGTAATATTGAGAGTAATATTGCGCAAAAGGAATGCAAGAAGGAATGCAAGTACTATCGCAGGCTTGGTCATCTCGCGAAGGAGTGCTGGCGGAGGAGAGGATCGTGTCTACGTTGCGGTAATCCAGATCATAAAATGGATAATTGCCCTAAGTTACTTCCACAAGTAAAACTTCCAGAAGAATCGGAACCAACTTCCGCCGAATGACGAACAATATACGGTATCATTCACTTTTACCCCGAGCATTCGTCATTAATCGTATAGTTACCATATTATTTTGATAAATCTTAGTTAGTTAATTTCTTTCATCCTTAACATGTTATTTTCATAAATGTGATCTTCTGAGTTTAAACTTTTACCTAATTGAAAATAATCGGTAAATTTGGGGACCAAATTCCTTTAAGTGGGGGAGGGTGTAATACCCCGATTTTTAAAATATGTAATTTAGTTGAAATAAATGATATTTTAGTTTAGATAATAAAATTCATAAATTAATATTTAATTCTTTAGTGAATAGTGGTTAGTGAATAGTGCCTTCGTGAATAGTACCTTCCGTAAATAGTATTATTAGTGTAATTTCGATATTTTCATAAAAATCTAGAAAAATACAAAATTGGTAGATCATGATTTATAGAACAACTTTACCTTCTTGAGATTTATTAGTAAAAATCTGTATTTAGATCTATTTACCGTTTAATTGAGTATAATTAATTAATATTTTATTCATGTGAATAGTACCATCGAAAATATTTCTACTTGATAAAAATTCACAAAAATGGTAATTAGATTTCTGGAAGTGTATGTAACAAACTTGTCTTCTATTATTAACCCTGTGAAAATCCGTGGTAAGATCTATTTAGAGATTTAAGTAGAAAATTCAAACTTTTCAACCTTTACCTAACCCCATTTTAAAACTCAAAATTCGAGCTCATTTCTCAACCATTTGATCTGAAATTAGTGTCAAATTAAAGGTCTTGATTTAATCTTCAAAAGCCCTCTCATAATCGGTCGAAACCCTAACCCTAATTGAGGCGGCTAGACAAATTAGACTTGGTCTCTCTTTTCGGCACCGTTTCCAAGACGCCACTTCAAGTGCCGAGATCTCCCTCTCTCGACCACCTCAGAAGGCCCATGAGCTATTAAAAGAAAGCTCTCTGGGTCTATTTTCTTTTGATACCCACCATTGGTGCTGAAGTTTTCGGAGCTGGGCGATATCCTGCGAGGAGTGCAGGGGTGTCCAAGTTCCTTGTTCTTCATCTATCTTTTGTTCTTCATCAAATTGAGGTAGGTTCTCTCAGGCTCAAACCCTAAATAATATATCAAGCTCTTCAGCATGAATCCCTCTTTCTTTTGATACCAAAAGCCCCATCATTTATTTAGTATTTCATGATATTTTAATTGTTTAAGTTAGACATGTTAAGTTAAGGCTAAACTAGGATTTTAGTTGTTCTTTCTTAAATTACGTGATCAATTCATGTTGTAAATCAACTTTTAAGCTATGCATCTTATGTAGAATTTCATGCTCGTCATTTTGGTAGCAAAAGCCCCTTGTTTCATTAAGTATATCATGAGAATTAATTCATTTAGTTCTGACTTATCCAATTAGGGCAGAAGACTGTTCATTCGCTGTTTTAGTAGTAATTAAAGACTGTAAATCTGAAAGTGATTCATGTAGATTGTAGAGCTCTCTGTGCTCTTTCCATGGACAGTAAGAACACTAAATTTCATTGAGTATAACTCCCGGAATTAATGTTTTAATGTAACCCTAGCAAGTCCCCATCTTCCCGGCGTTCACCGGCCACGGAAGGGACGACCGGAGACACCCAGGGATGGGCGGTCTTACGATAGACCGTCCAACTCCAGCCCACACCGACCCTGGCCTAGACAGGAGTTAAACGGTTCCAAATCAACCACTTAACCTAGTTAAACGGTCAGAAACTAACCACATATCTAGATAAACGGCCCAAAACTGACCACACAACCCCTGCAGGATAAACGGTCTTACGATAGACCACATATCCTAGATGGACGGTCTACAAGTGACCACATAACCAGGATAAACGGTCCCTCAGGAACCACACATCCTGGGATAAACGGTCCCAAAGTAACCACATATCCCCCTGGCAGGATATAAGGTCCCCAGAGGACCACACAACTGGCAGGCCAGGGAGATGGACGGTCCAGAGAGGACCACATAACTTGGGAGGCCCTCTAGGAACCGCCCAAGTACATGGGCGGCCCTTCCAGAACCGCCCAAGTACCCAGAGTGCCCCTTTCAGCCCGTTCAGCCCCGTTCAGCCCCCGTTAAGCCTGATAGTTGTGCGGTTCACACCGAACCGTTTATCTACCCAGTAAATGACTTAGTAATGATTCTAATGCATCCTTTTTCATGTCATTAGGTTTGGACGGTTGCCCCCTAACCGCCCAACACCCTGGAGCCCTAAAACGGCCCTTGTGCGACCGTTTAACCTCCAGAGCCGGTTTTCGCGCCCGGTTTCACCGTTTGACGTCCCAATCGACTTAGTAAATGCATGATTTGATAATATATCTATATTTCTGTCTCAGAAATATATTTATCATATAAAATGATTTAAAAGTGATTTTTAATTATTATTTAGCATCTTACTTGTTAATTAGTTCTTAAAGTGATAATTAGTATATTTAAGCGCTAAATTAGTATCTTAATTTCATACTTAGCCAGTAAATTTATCTTTCTGTCTTAGAAACATGTTTTCACAGAAAATGATCTTATTAATTACAAATTAGTATTTTTGATTATTAATTAGTATCTTAATCGCATTTTAATTACTAATTGGTACTTAAATTACAAATTAGTATTTTCAAGTGCTAAAATTAATATCTTAATTACTGTCAAAACAATAGATTTATATTTATGTTCCAGAAATATATTTTTCACAGGAAATAACTTCATGAATAGATAATTAGTGTTTTTAAGTGTTAATTAGTATCTTAGTTACTAATTAGTATCTTTACTTGATAATTAGTGTGTTTAATAGATAAATTAGTATCTTGATGCTGTTAAGATAATAAATTTATATTTCTGTTCCAGAAATATACTTTTCATAGAAAATGATTTAATGTGTAGTTAATTACGTGTTTTTAATGTTACTTAGTGATTTAAATTGCTATTTAGTATCTTAAGTTGATAACTAGTGTTTTTGATGGTTAGATTAGCCCCAAAATTTGCTGTTAGAAAGTAGATTTTTTATTTCTGAAATCAGCAACATATGTGTTTATGGAAAATGATTTAATGTAATTCTAGATTGTTAATTGGTATCTTAATGGTTAGTTAGCATGTTAAATGGAGTTAATAAGCATATTAAACTGTTAATTGGTAAGAAACGCACATGATAAGTGGTAAATATACAAGTAAATTTCTTTAAATGCATGCTATCCTTTGAGCTTGATTCCTTGTCTATCTTGATCCATCTTCATCCTGTGAATGAAAAACCTCATACCTAATTAAGCATGTAAAATTAGGCGTGTAAAGGCTTTGTTGGTTTTTCTTAATTCTGTCAATCAGTTCGTACTTAGAGCTAGCGGCATACTGTCAGTCGCTATTGTTGGCCTCGTGACTCGTGGTTCGTGACTCTTGGGAATACGGCCGGTGTGGCCGTATAACCCTCGGTATGTGAGTTTTATCGTGTTTTGAACTCTTGAATCCAAGGACAAGTTAGTCCTTAAATCTTGAGCTTATGACAGTAATTTCTCCCGATTATTTGGCCATTTACTTGACTATCTAGACATTTGGATCTTGGATCCATTTTTTATGCCAACGCACCATAAGGGCCCGGTCTGGTCCTGGGGAGAGCGCCCGAAAGTTAGTGAGCCCATGGGATGTTAATGACAGGGTGAGGCATACACCCGAAGTGCAGGACATGCTTGTTATGTCTAGAATAAACTCTTGTTACTTATTACCAGTTACTTGGGTACTTGAATTACAATGACGTCGCCCCCAAGGTTTTGATAAGTAACGTACTTGAATCCCGCTGAGCGTATAAGAGACGCTTGCCCTACTTGCTTGCTTGGCCAACTCTTGCTATTTCCTGTTGGAAACCATTGTATTTGCAATCATACATGACATGTTTGACCAAAGAGGTTAATATACTAGTGATCGATCTTCATGCTTATACTTGAGTTCTATCTTGTGGAAATTTTTGACTTGAAAACTCCTGTAACAAATTCTTGTAGACTCTTGTTCAATCTTGTATTTGATATCTTATTCGTTCTTACTTGATTTTCTTGACCTTGCAAGATCTGTTTATTACATTATACCGTCATTACTTCTTTTACTAGCATGCTACCGTCTTTTACATATTTAGCATGGCATGAAAAACGTAATTACTCGTTAATCACTTTAACCACTGCCTGATGATAGAGTATAATTCCTACTGAGCTTCTTGCTCACCCCTATTTCCAACCCTTTTCAGGTGCGCGAGTATTGGTACGTGCATGGGAATCGGATCGGTGTGATCGAGTGGTACCTGGACCCTAGAGTTGGAGTCTGTGTCCTTTCTATTTTCTTGAGTCTTGTTAGTTTAGTTCCTTCTTTTTGTTATCTATTTCGAAGCTTTTATTGTAAGTGGTGTTGAATATATCTTTTTAAATTAATAAAAGCTCGTATTTTCTCAATGTATGTCTAGCTTCATTCTATTTTAATTGTGGTTATTATTTTTTTTCCGCTCTTGTTATCGTGACTTGTCTCCTGCCACGTTCCGAGCATCGCTTCCCGCTGCTATCAGTTCGGGGCGTGACATACAGACTTGCCTAAGACGCAGCATGAGACGCTGGCTAAGACGGACGCTGTACAGACTTTGAGAGCAATTCAATGTATAGACTTGAACGAATGAGGCCGATGTACAGACTTGCCTAAGCCGCAGCATGAGACGCTGGCTAAGACGGACGCTGCACAGACTTTGAAGACATTGAACGTTTGAGCAGCATGCAATGTACACACTTAGTGATGTACAGACTTGGCCAGGAAAGCGTAGGGAAATGTTGAGTGTATGGACTTGGCCAATGCGTAGGAAAAGATATTGAATGTACTGAGTTGGTGAATCACAGACCAGTGTATAGACTTAGAGAAATGAAGTCTAGTGTATAGACTTGGAGAACTGTTCAATGTGTTGGGTTGGCGTTGTATAGACTTGGCTTTGAGCACTTGGGCTGAAGGCAATGTGCAGACTAAGCGATGTATAGACTTTGCCCAAGGAACCGAATGTATAGACTTGCTGAAGCTATCTCTGAAGCAATGTTCAGACTTTGCAAACAAGACTCTGGGCGATGTATAGACATACACTATCGGATGTGTAGACTTCATGAGAATGCAGCAGCCAGTGTATAGACATGAAGTTTGACAATCCAATGTATAGAGTTGAAGCTTGGAAGGATGTATAGGGTTGAGCTGAACTAACTTTGGCAATGTGTAGACTTTACTGGTCGGGCAGTGTACAGACTTAGAGTATTAGGATCAATGTGTAGACTTCAGTTAGAAGGTGCCCGATGTACAGACTTGAAGAAGATATGCCAATGTACAGACTAAATGGATCAAGCTGGTGTATAGACTTTGTGCCCATCTATCAATGCTCTGATGCGTCGACCCACCCTTGCTGATGAGTCGACCCACTGCTGTTGATATTAACCAAACAATGTAGATAGATGAATTAATGGAACAACATATGAACTAAACTCACTTAGGTGATGAACCAGCATGAATCTAGAGATAAGAGGTTGATTTATAGTGTGAGACATCATTAAAACCATAGGGATGCAACAATCTCCCCCTTTTTGATGATGATAACACTATGAATCAAGCAATATCAAGGAATTTATATCAGCTGCAACAGACAAAGTAAATTCAAGGCATGCACATGCAGATGAATTATACAATCCCTACAACACACTCTCATCTCCCCCTCAACTCATAACCATATCTTCAACATGAATCCCCCAAAGCTCAAGACTCACTGATATTACAGAACTTCTCACTGAAATTACAAATATTGCAAACTTCTCTCCCCCTTTGACATCAGCAAAAAGAACTACAAAATGTATAACAGTGCTAGAGGCATGAAGAGTAAGAGCAGTAATTTCTTAGTGCAGAAAGTCACGAGTAGGTCTTAAGAGAATAAGTGAGTTTCTAATCTCAAGAGAATATTCTTTATACTTCAGTACATAATAGAGAAGTAGAATGATAGACACGTTTATCAGCATACATAGTGGATGATTTAGAGCAGGAGTTCACAAGTATGGTCAGATATAGCTGATCATTCAACTATCCCACAAGTCAGCAAGAGACTAAATCAGAGAGGTGTTCTCAAGGTATTGAAGACAAGCAATCCATTAGTTGCATAACAACAAGGAATTTTTTGTTGGAGATGATTTTCAAGAAGATCAATGAGTAAGTTGGTAGTTCACTCCTTTGACATTAGAGAGATACCTTGATTAGAGGCCTGAATCTCCAGTTACTCAGAGTGAGTACCTCATTACTTCCCTTTTTTTTTGTTATTAGGGAACATAGATAGTAACTGTGGCTTTTGACATGAGGAAACACCTTGATTAGAGGCCAGAGTCCCCAGTTACTCACCAGCAATCCACGATTGCTTTGTCATGTCTTTTCATTCATTTTAAGCATTTGACACCTCATGACATGGGAGAAAAATTCATTTCATTGATGAAGCTCCCAGTTTCTCAGTGATCAAAACAGAACATTTTTGTTCAGTTAGGCCCTTGAGTTAAAGAGATAGAATGATTGAAAACAATACCAAGAGGACTATTTCTTGAATTGAGTCTTGAAGTCTAGATTTCAAGTTGATTGGGTCAGATATCAAGACATACAAGTTTTTGGCCTGAACCAGAATCAATGACAATGTAGGAAGATATACTTTATGCAATTAGTCCAAATCTCTGAAGAAATACTAAAGGAAATATTCTAATCTGGAGATTAGAGTCACTGACTTATAGACTTAAGAGATAAGTGACACTCTACTATCTGAGAGAACCACTCTAGATCAGTCATGCAAGACCAGCAATGTTACACATCTGGATAGCCCTTTTGAATCTGTCAAAGAACTTCTCTTCTCACATCACAAGTTAGCCCCCCCTAAGACATAGCATTCCTTAATAAAACATTTCAGCATAATCTCAAAGCTTCCCCTTACTCAAAGTATTCCTGAAAGCTAACCAGTAAGCATTCTGAACTCCCCCTTAAACCAGCATGAAAGAAGACTAAACATCAGACAAACAAAACTCCCCCTCACAATAAAAATAGGCTTCATAATTAAGACAATTTGTATAAGCCTAATTCTTTTCTCAATGTGATGAATTTTTCATTATCCAGAGGTGTTGTGAATATGTCAGCAATCTGATTATCTGTGCCTACATGAATCAGTTCAAAATTATTCTTAGACACCTCATCTCTTATAAAATGATGTCTTATCTCTATGTGTTTGGTTCGTGAATGCAAAATAGGATTTTAGCAAGATTGATGGCACTAGTATTATCACAATAAATTGGTGTGCACCCCAGGTCTACTTGGTAGTCCTGAAGCTGGTGTTTAATCCATATTACTTGTGTTCCACAACTCCCTACAGCCACATATTCAGCTTCTGCAGTGGAGAGGGCCACAAAATGTTATTTCTTGGAGCCCCAAGACACTAAACACCCACCCAAGAATTCACAATGGCCACTAGTGCTTTTCCTGTCTAGTTTATAGCCTGCATAATCAACATCTGTGTATGCTACTAAGTTAAATGTGTGAGATGCAGTAAACCATAAACCAAGAGAATGACTAGCTGACAAATATCTGAAGATTCTTTTAACTGTAGCTAAGTGTAATTCAGTAGGTCTAGATTGATACCTTGCACACATTCCTACACTGAATTGTATATCTGGTCTAGAGGCTGTCAAGTAAAGAAGTGATCCAATCATACCTCTATAAAGTTTGGCATTTACTTCTTTACCTGTCTCATCTGCATCCAATGAGGTATTTGTCACGCCCCGAGAGCGGAAGATACCCGGAGATGCGTGACGAGTTTATATCAATCATGTCAATCAGAGTAGTAGTGTATTCGACACCAAAACAGAGATGCGCAAAAGTAAAGATAACCCAATCCTTTATTTCATAATGGATAGACTATTACAAATCCAATACTCTATTCAATTAAAAAGGAAAAGTACATAGTTGACTCAAGAAAATAGGAAAAAGACTAGATGACACTTGGAAAAGCTCTAGCTCTTTCACTCTTGACTTTCCCCATCAGATTGACCTTCTTCGTCGGACTTACCTGAAAAGTAAGGGACAAACACGGAGTGAGCGAACGCTCAGTAGGAAATTATATCTCAAGCGCTAGCAAGGGGTTTAAATAATTACATCTTTCATGTATGTACTATAGCTATGCATGCTTGTATAAAACGACAAGGTAGAAAGAGAGTATAGCAATAAGATAGCAATTTGAACAAGCCATGAACTTTCAAGAAAAGCTAACAAGATATTCAAGCAAGAACTTTTAACAAGTCATGTCAAGAATTTGGCTATCATGTTTCAAGCAAGCAAGTAATTACCCTTTCTCGGGTCACGCAATTCATGTCGTGTCAAGTACGAGTCAAGTACAAGATTTGTGTGGAATGTCCAATCAAGCTAGTCATGCACTCGGTATAATGCCAGATACCTTATCATTCAACTCCCATGGGCACAAGTACTTTCGGGTGCTCCTCCCAGGACCAGATCGGGCCCTAAATGCGCAGGCATTTATCATGAATTTTGACATCCACTCTTGTATATATATATAGCCAATATGGAATTTCAACAATTTAAGCTTGTAGACACGTAGGATAACTTTGAGAGAATGGAGTCCAAAAATACGACATTGGACATAGATAGGCGATAACAACGGTACAATCACGATGAACGATGAAACTAGGTGGAATTAGGTTCCCTTAACTCGGGTACCATGACAATTGAGGTCCACATGAACAGTATATCAAAGGCAAGATACCCTCATTCTTATTATAGAATTGAGGTCCACAAGAACATCAACAAATGGCATGATATCATCATCCCATTAAGAATTCTCATGATATACTCTTTGCATATCATAAGGGCCGGTATACCATGTTTCTTTAGAGTGACATGGCATTCACTAGTGTAATGGGTTTTTAGGGTACAACCAGCTCAGTCGGCCTTGAGGGAATCCAAGGCTCTAGGAGTCTTACGGAGATCTCTATGACTAACTCGCTTGTCCAAAGGAACAGAATGTCCAATGGAGAGCTTGTATGTCAATGAGAATTGAGGGTGATCGATAAAACATCATGAAACGTGAGACTATACTCACGGAGTGGAGATATAGTGCCGATATACATATATATATATAGATATACTGAAACCATCGGTTGTCAGAAACAGGTAAAAACATTTTTACAGGAAAATAACGACTTAAGTAAAGTCACTACTCAAGTAATTAACGCCTTCAGTAAGGGCGTTTATCTATTTTACATTTTTGCAAGATTTCAATATTTCAGTATTTTACCAAAAACGCGCCCTGGTAAGGGGCGTTTATTTACAAGTTGACGACGTATACAGTGGTCGTTCATTCTTTACTTCTATTTTTGCAGTATATATATTCAGAAATTTAACAAAAACACGCCCTGGACAGGGGCGTTACTTTTCAATTCACGCCCTGAACAGGGGCGTTAGTCAAGTGAGAGACGACCTATACAGGGTCGTGAATTCAAGAATTTTCAGATTTCAAGTATAAAATTTCCAGAAACAAGAGACATGGTCATGACAGGAAATTTATCGGGATTCAAGTAAATATGTTTGTACACTGATTTAGAATCATGTTTAAGTGAATATTGGATAATTAACATGGGTAATTAACAATTGAGAAAATTGACGTCCGTGTACCCGGCGTCAAATCTGGAATTGACGACCTGGTCATGGTCGTTTATTTCACGGTAGCGCCCTTGTCTGGGTCGCGTATTAAAGTATCACCCTTGGAAAGGGCATTTCTTTCCAACAATAGAAACATTTAAAACTCGCGAAAACTATATGCATGAACTAATATATATGGTTTAACATAGTTATTATGGTGATTTGGGCTACAGTGCTTGAGAAAACCTACCTTTTGATGAAACGTGAAAGATCTGGTGAAGAGACGATGCTCTGTCTGTAACAGAGTGATCACCGGAAGAAGAAGATGAAGGAGAAGTTGCAGATGATGTACGTGGATGAAGAACCCTCAATTCTTCAATCGATCGGTTTCACTTCTACAGGCAACCTGTAGAGGCAGAATAAAACGAAGGTATTACTCTTCGTAAAAACTAACAGAAGGTAAAGAAGGAGAAGAACTTACCCGTTCTTCAGATGACAAAAGCTTTCAACCTGGAATCAGAAGAGAATGAAGAATCATCAGTATTCTTCACAATTTGATAGACAGATTAAAGGAAAAAGAACATGCTGTTCTTTACGTACCGTAGCAGCAGCCGATCGACCAAATAGCTTTAGGGTTCGCTCGGCAAGGGTTTTTATAGGATTTTGGAAATCCTAATAGGGTTAGTGTTTGATTGGAAGTAACACTTCTGTGATAGAGTTATTACTACATTTGAACTCTTTCTCATAGTTATCAACTTACTCTGGATAGACTCCTGGGTCGAATGAAACTCAAACTGAATTAGCGTCCTAAGTAAGGGCGTCGAATTTAAATTGACGCCTTGTCAGGCGTCGTTACTTGTTGAAATGCGTCCACTCAAAGGACGTTCTGTAAACTTGCCCTTTTTATTTATTTTGGTCGTTTGAAATTTGACGCCTTGACATGTGGGCGTCCTTTCTTCAAAACACGCCTTAGGTGAAGGCGTTTGTAAAGTAGCGCCTATATCTGAGGCGTTATTTTCATCAGGGTTTAATTATTTTTATTCCAAGCTCTTTCGTTTATTTACTAAATCTTTTAATCTATTTTGATTTATTTATTCCTTTTAAATTTATCAGGGTTGCTACAGTATTGGTGCCCATGGGTGTAGTGATGTGCTTTAAGTTTTCCATGCCAAACCTTTTGAACAGTTCCATTGTGTATTTGGTTTGGTTGATGAAGCAGCCATCTTCTAGCTGCTGTACCTGTAATCCAAGAAAATATTTTAGTTCACCAACCAAGCTGATTTCAAATTCAGCAGACATCATGGTAGAAAATTCATCACATAGTTCATGCTTAGTTGATCCAAATACAATGTCATCTACATATACCTGAACTATGATGAGATCTTTATTTATGCCCTTGGTAAATAAAGTTTGATCAACTTTACCTCTTTTGTAGCCCTTGCTGATCAGAAATTCAGACAATCTTTCATACCAAGCTCTTGGAGCCTGCTTTAGACCATACAAGGCTTTGTTTAACCTGAAAACTTGGTTAGGTTGAGGAGAATATTGAAATCCAGGAGGTTGTTCAACAAAAACTTCCTCTTTAATAACTCCATTTAAAAAGGCACTTTTAACATCCATTTGTTGGAGCTTTATATTCCTTGAGCATGCAAAGGTAAGCAACAATCTTATAGCTTCCATCCTAGCAACAGGTGCATAGGATTCATCAAAGTCTATACCGAATTCCTGACAGTAGCCTTTGGCTACTAGTCTGGCCTTATTCCTCGAGATAATTCCATCTTCATTCATCTTATTTTTGAACACCCACTTGGTTCCTATGATATTTATACCATCAGGTCTTGGGACAAGCTCCCAGACATTATTCCTTTCAAATTGACCTAATTCCTCACACATAGCATTGACCCAAGCTTGATCAGCTAAGGCCTCTTCTACTGTTTTGGGTTCAATTTGTGAGACTAATGCAATTAAGTCATCATTATTCACATTTCTAAAATGAGACCTAGTCCGAAGAGGATCTTCAGGATTGCCTATGACTTTATCTAAAGGATGGACTTTAATAAATCTAATATATGTTGAAGACTCACCTGTTTCTCTTGGACCTTCCTGATTTGGGGAATTTGTTTCTCCACTCTGCTGAGTCTTCTCTTCTTCTTGTTGGTCTTCTAGAAAATCTCTACCATGATTGGAATCCCTGTCAAGATTTTCAACATTAGAAACATCTTTCTTTTCACTAAAAAGGATGTGTGGAGATTCTTCCACTTTCTGATCTGATATGTTAAATACCCTATATGCCCTTGACACTTCAGAGTAACCCAAGAATATTCCAGGTGAACTCTTGGCTTCAAACTTGTCTAAATCTTTCTTATCATTGTTATGAATAAAACATTTTGTTCCAAAAATTCTGAAATAAAACAAGTTTGGTTTCTTACCTTTTAGAAGCTCATAGGGTGTTTTCTTGTGTATGGGTCTTACCATGGCCCTGTTGATTATGTAGGTTGCTGTATTGGCCGCTTCTGCCCAAAACCTTCTAGGTAATTTGCTTTCAATCAACATGGTTCGGGCCATCTCCACCACTGTTCTATTTCTTCTCTCCACAATCCCATTTTGTTCAAGTGTCCTGGGAGAAGAAAACCTGTGAGTTAGTCCTTCTTTGTCACAAAGATCAGTAAACATGGAGTTTTCAAACTCACCTCCATGGTCAGATTGAATAGAACTAACCTTGTACTTCCCTTCTTGTTTGACCTTATTGAAAAATAGATTAAACTTTTGAAATGCATCACTCTTATTTGCTAAGAAAAATATCCATGAATATCTAGAAAAGTCATCTATGATGACATAGCCAAACCTGTTTCCATTAAGACTCTGAGTTCTAGTTGGACCGAAAAGGTCCATATGAAGAAGTTCCATTGGTCTAGAAGACAATGGCTCAGATCTTAATTTAAAAGAATTTTTGGTCTGTTTGCCCAGAGCACAGGCATCACATGCTTTTGATATTGAGTTGAATTTAATTCTAGGCATGCCTCTAACTAAATCATGCTTGACCAATTTATTTAAAGTTGAAAAGCTAGCATGACCTAGACGTCTATGCCATTCAAAGGCATGATTTTCAGAATTGGCAGATAAGCAAATAGTAGATTCAGATTTCTCATCTAAGTCTACAATGTAGACATTATTAATCCTGTTGGCTACAAATTGAACCATGTCAGAATTTGTTTCAAGGATTTTGCATGAATTATCATCAAATACAACCTTGTGACCCCTGTCACATAATTGACTAATGCTAATCAGGTTGTGTTGAAGCCCTTCCACAAGTAAGACTTTTTCAATGGAGTTTGTGGAAGACTTACCTACTGTTCCAACTCCAATTATTTTACCTTTGTTCTTTCCTCCAAACTTGACCAGACCCCCTGGCTTCATCTCTATCTTGCTAAACTTGGATCGGTCTCCTGTCATATGCCTGGAGCAGCTACTGTCGAGGTATCACTTGTTGTCTTCAGCTGCCAGGCCGACCTACACAGATACATCAAGCAGAGTGATTTGGAACCCAAGATGAGTTGGGTCCAATGACATTGTTCAAATCTCTGATCAAGTGTTTAGGTATCCAGATTTGTTTCAGCATGGTTTTCTCTGGCACCTTCAATTCTGGTTTATTAAAGTTGAATCCAGCTGAACTGGAGAAGTGAGTTCTATTCCATTCATTAGTCTTCCTATTCCTAGGAAATTTCATGTAGGCTTGTTGATTAGCATATCTTTGACCATGAAAGTTATTTCTCCAGTAGGTCCTGTTTGGACCCATCTGATTGTTGTAATTCCAGCTCTTATTCTGATTTACTTTCTTGGTCCATCTACCATTTGTGTTCTGGTAAGTGGGCTTAGTGTTATTCTTCATAAAATTCATTCCCATCTTAAATGGTTGTCCAGTACTGAGTTTTGTGTTTTCTTTAGGACTTTGAATTTCCTTAGAGCTATTTGAGCTGGATGGTGTGTCCAGCTTTTCTTTTCCCTTCTCTGGACAGAAGGTGATGGTCTTGAATTGCAAGGGTCTCTTGTTGGTTGGGTCATAGCCTAGACCTTCCTTATTGAAATTGACCCTAGTCCCTAGTATAGCATCTAGGCTAGTCTTTCCTTGGACAAACTTTTCTAAGACTTTCTGTTTGTCTTCCAGCTCCTTTTGAAGGAACTCAGAGTTCTTTAGGAGTTCAACATTTACTTTCTTCACAGCTTCATATTTCTCTGAATTCACTCTACTTTCATTCATGCTTTCTTCAATTTTAGTTTTGAATTCATTGAGCTGTTTTTGACTTTCTTGAGTTTCTTCCTTGAGCTTATCATTTTCTTTCCTTAGTGAGGTCATTTCTTCTAGTTGTTCGTTTAGCTTCTCATTTTCCTCACAGATCAGAGTTTGTTCTTCAACATTTGTGTTAAATTTTCTTTTCAGAACTCTGTGCTCTTTGCTAAGGGAATTAAATTTATCTAGCAAGTCACCATAAGCATCCTCCCAGTCATCAATTGAGAAATTTTTAAAAATGTTTATTACCTCCTCTTCACTGTTTGCCATAAGGCAAATTCCATCTTCATATTCTTCTGAGGAAGCTTCTTCTGGGTCTTCTTCTTCCTCGCTCCATGTGCAGACCATCGCCTGTGGCTTCTTCTTCTTCTGCACCTTTTTGTTTTTCTTCTGAAGATAGGGACCCTTCTTCTGGAGGTCTGGGCATTCACCTTTCATATGTCCCTGTTTGTTACAATTAAAACAAGTTAGTCTCTTAGGATTTTTATCCCTGTAACTAGTAAATTCAGCATTCTTGTTGAAAGGGTGTGGCTTCTTCTTCCTAAAAGTCTTTCCCTTTTTCTTCAGAAATTTTCTGAACTGTCTAGTGAGCATTGCCTGCTCCTCCTGGTCGAGATTTGACAAACCTTCAAGCTCGGACTCAGACTCGGGGCTACTACTGCTGCTCCCACTGTTGCTACCCTTGTTGCGGGATGCCCTTAGAGCCACATTCTTACCCTTCCTCTCACTTCCTTCTCCACCTCCTTTGAAATTCATCTCATAGGTCATAAGAGATCCTATGAGTTCATTCACAGTCAATATAGTCAAATCTTTTGACTCCTCAATCACAATGGCCTTAGTGTGCCATGTCGGGGATAAAGATCTAAGGATTTTCCTGACTATATCTGCCTCAGCAAGATCCTTCCCTAGCCCTTTAAGAGTATTTGTGATTAAAGACAACCTGGCATACATCTCAGTTATATTCTCGTCTGCATTCATCTTAAACATTTCATACTTAGAAGTGTAGAGATTTACCTTCGAGGCTTTCACTTGAGCTGTACCTTCATAGATCAATTGCAGCTCATCCCACATTCGCTTGGCAGTTCTGTATGCAAATATACGAGCATATTCCTCTGGATGAACAGCACACTGGATGAGGTTCAGCGCCGTCCAGTTGAGTGAAGAGAGCTTGACATGGTCATCTGTCCAAGCATCCTCGTTTGGTGGCAGATCATATGGCCCCACCGTGATTACTCTCCACAGTTTATGACTCTGAGCCCTGATGAACACTTCCATCCTGTTCTTCCAAAACAGATAGTTACTACCATCGAAATAAGGTGGGCGACTAATGGATTGACCTTCGACCATGAAGGTTCTAGGACCACCAGCATTCCCTTGACCGTTCGTCCACATGGCGTAAACCTGCTCTGATACCAATTGTTAGCGCAACAAGAGTGATATAGAAGGGGGGGATGAATAGATCACTCCCAATTTGTAGAAACTTAGGCGGAAAATAATTTCTACTGCTAACGCACCTCCTTAAACCGTACACAGAGAAATGTAAATAAGAATGAAGAACTGATCACATGGAAGCAAAGAGACGAGCAGATGAAGAGCGTAGATAACAATAGCAAACCACAGAGGAGGCACTCGGTTTTTAGGTGGTTCGATTGCAGTCCGCAATCTACATCCACCCCTCACTCCAACTAGAGTGAGGATTCCACTAGACGATGCTAGATCAATGCAGACTCAGTCTGCGAACAACATGCTGCCACACAGCTTGAACACCAAGGGAAACAAATCCCTCAACCAAGTTCTGCTACCCACAGAACTTGAAACTTGTTCTAGCTCCCAGCTAGAACACAACCGGAGAATCCTCTCCCTTCCTCCACACACCGGAGGGAAACTGTTAATGACAACCAGTCACTAACACCACCAGAGATCACCGATCTCTCTTCCTCTGCAACACAGAGGGAAACTGGAGTGATACTCCCTTCCTCCACACACCGGAGGAAAACAATTCAAATCAGAAGGATGAACAAAATGAAACGAAAGCAAAGTAGAAACAAAAACCAATGAAGAAGAAATCGGTTCTGAAAACCCAATACAAATGTAGCTTCAAATGAAGCAATTCATCAATCCACACACACTGCTCTCTCTCTCTCGAACAAACTCCTCTCGGATCTGGAACTCTCTGCTCTTTTTCTTTTCTGAATCGTGCAAACTCTCACAAATGGCTTCTGCTTTCTCTATTCACGATCAAGCTTCTACTGAAGGATGAAGCTCTATATTTATAGCAGATATTGGCGTGTGGCTGCCAGGTTCCCGCCCATGCACTTTTGGCCAGATCATTTGAATTTCGACCACATGGCAGCATCCTGACCAGGTTGCCATCCACGTGTCATGCACCTGTTGTCTTGGATCACGTGCCAGGTGCCAACCTCGGTTCACGTGCCCAATCATCAGCCTGAATCACCTGCAGACAGACAGATGGAATGTGTAGACGTAGTTAGTTCAGGCTATTAACATGAATGTATATACTTCAGAACCTTCAACTGATTAAGTGTGTACAACGTGAGAGAATGTACAGACTTAATCAAAGAAGCGCATGTGCGAAGGCAGTGTATAGACTTATGAATAATGCAAATGAATGGCAGTGTATAGACTATGAACAATGCAAACGATCCTTACCAGTGTGTAAACATTACAAAGCTTCTGCCACTATATAGACTTCACGAAGCCTAACCAATGTACAGACTTGGAACCTGTGTGAGACGCTTAATAAGACGGTGAGCAATGAACTGACTTGAACCCCAACGGAGATGTATATACTTCGACATGCTTGAGCCAGTGTTCAGACTTTGAACCAATGTGCTGTGAGCACTGTATAGACTTTACCAGAGTGAGACGATGCATTAGACACTCGGCTGTACAGACTTGGAGATTTCTGAATGAACCGATCGGCTGATGAATCGATGTACAGACTCTGAATGTAAAGGCAGTCTGTATAGACTTGAATCGCTTGAAGCGATGTATAGACTTTGTGAAGCTCAAGCACTGTACAGACTTATGAAGACTTCAGCGTTGTACAGACTTGGTGAGGCTCAAGTGGATGTATAGACTTGATGAACCACTGTGGATGTGTGGACTTGAGCGAATGAAGCCGATGTACAGACTTGGTAAATCGAAGCCTCTGTACAGACTTTCCTAAGACGCAGTTCAATGTATAGACTTGAACGACTGAGGCCGATGTACAGACTTGCCTAAGAAACAGCATGAGACACTGGCTGAGACGAACGCTGTACAGACTTTGAAGAGCAGTTCAATGTATAGACTTGAACGAATGAGGCCGATGTACAGACTTGCCTAAGACGCAGCATGAGACGCTGGCTAAGATGGACGCTGTACAGACTTTGAAGAGCAGTTCAATGTATAGACTTGAACGAATGAGGCCGATGTACAGACTTGCCTAAGACGCAGCATGAGACGCTGGCTAAGACGGACGCTGTACAGACTTTGAAGACATTGAACGTTTGAGCAGCATGCAATGTACACACTTAGTGATGTACAGACTTGGCCAGGAAAGCGTAGGGAAATGTTGAGTGTATGGACTTGGCCAATGCGTAGGAAAAGATATTGAATGTACAGAGTTGGTGAATCACAGACCAGTGTATAGACTTAGAGAAATGAAGTCTAGTGTATAGACTTGGAGAACTGTTCAATGTGTTGGGTTGGCGTTGTATAGACTTGGCTTTGAGCACTTGGGCTGAAGGCAATGTGCAGACTAAGCGATGTATAGACTTTGCCCAAGGAACCGAATGTATAGACTTGCTGAAGCTATCTCTGAAGCAATGTTCAGACTTTGCAAACAAGACTCTTGGCGATGTATAGACATACACTATCGGATGTGTAGACTTCATGAGAATGCAGCAGCCAGTGTATAGACATGAAGTTTGACAATCCAATGTATAGAGTTGAAGCTTGGAAGGATGTATAGGGTTGAGCTGAACTGACTTTGGCAATGTGCAGACTTTACTGGTCGGGCAGTGTACAGACTTAGAGTATTAGAATCAATGTGTAGACTTCAGTTAGAAGGTGCCCGATGTACAGACTTGAAGAAGATATGCCAATGTACAGACTAAATGGATCAAACTAGTGTATAGACTTTGTGCCCAACTATCAATGCTCTGATGCGTCGACCCACCCTTGCTGATGAGTCGACCCACTGCTGTTGATATTAACCAAACAGTGTAGATAGATGAAATAATGGAACAGCACATGAACTGAACTCGCTTAGGTGATGAACCAGCATGAATCTAGAGATAAGAGGTTGATTTATAGTGTGAGACATCATCAAAACCATAGGGATGCAACATTAGGGACTAAGCTGATTGACGACTTATTATCGCTCTTGTGCGACGATCTTGACCCCGAGTCTTGTGACTCAAGGATCATTGTGTCAGTAGGTCTAGTGGTCTATCCTAAGTCTAGCAGTAGTCTTGTATGTTGCCTTGTCTTGGTGCTTTGTAGTACATGCGACAGTGCATGTTAGCATGTCTGTACTTTAGCACTGATGTTTTGGCGTCTCTGTGTGTCTAGTAAGCCTCCACTAGTCGTAGCCTGACGACACGTTCCAGTGTGTTGGCCCACCTGGGAGTGGTGGCGGGGTGAGTTTCTGACTCATATGGTTTGTAGGCTAGTTTTCGTGGCCTCCCTTGCCTTGCAGTAGTGTCCTACTGGGGGAGAAAACTAGCTAGAGGCCTGGCTCAAGGCATTGAGCTTGTGTGTGCACACGTGGTTACGGGCGTTTGGACGAGCGCCGACAGGCGTGATCTTGACTAGTCACTCGTTACTGTTGTTCCTTGTACTTGGCTCTTTGTGAGCGTCTCAATTACCGCCGTTCCCGACGTGTGGGAGATACTTGTGGCACAGTGTAAGACGTCAATGGACGCATCTTGTTGTTCATCTAGTGAGGAGGTACTTCTGTCACCCGACACCTGACTCATTGTATTTCCGTGACTTTTCCGGGTAGTCTGTTCTTGGCTTCACCCGAGGTCAATGTAGCGTACATGACGATGTAGTTGTGTATGCGTTAGTGTTTCTTGTCTGTGTAGGTCTTTTCTAGGGCTTTTGCCTACTTACTAGGCTTTAGCTTTGGAGCTAGTGCTTTGACTACGGATCGGTGACACCCGACCCTTTGAGATCAGGGTTTGCCTTTCTGTTGCTGTTTGGAGTAGCTTAGAGAGCCGTGGTTCATTCGGCAGCCGTGTTTCTGGTTAGTGCGAATTTACTCTTTCTTTAATTGTTCTTTACTCCTGCTTTACAGCTTTACTGTTATAGCTTAGCACTGCTTTTACTTTTGCTCTTGCTTTACTGTTTAGCACCTTTGTTATGCGTGTTACTGCGTTGTTTCTAGTGGGGAGCCGCGTGACCCCTACTGAGCCAGTGACACGAGGCTCACCCCTACTTTTTAGGTGAGGTCTTCTTCCTCCTCGTAGTTCATGGCGCGGTGCATCAGTCCATTGTTACCAGCGTTGCCTGCGTCGGGTTTCCCCCTACTTCAGTGTACGTTCTCCTTTCTGTTGGACTGTACTTATCTTTTTGGACTGGACTCTGTTAATTTAAATTGTTAATTGAATAAGTAATTTTATTTTCGCTACTTTAGCAACCCAATCATTGAAATATTATTGCTTACTACTTTATCTGGAACTTCAATGTACTCCACACACTCCTTTTTATCCCTTCGGAGCTTTACCGCTCTTGGGAGGCCCCGCTAGATCCAAGTGTTATCGGGTTTACTCGGTACCGAACCCTGGGTCGTCACATAACCCAATGGTATATCAAATAGTGTATTATCAAAGGGCAGGTAAGGCCTATTTGGAAGCTTTTTCTATGCGAGAGGTGGTCTTTAGACCTAAGTTCTCCGCCTGGTACCATGTGTCAATCCTGCATGTGGATTTTGTAAATGTTCAATAGTTCATAAAAGCATACTCCGTTGTATGATTCTCATGTCATGTCTGATGTTATTGCATTTAGATAGGGGGAGTCAATGCACACAAGTTTTGCTCATGCATATAATGTCTTTAGAATTGGTTGCATACCATTCATGATAATTTTTTTTGAAAAGATCATTTGAATTACTTGCACACACTTAGGGGGAGTAAATGAATAAACTTCTAGTTTACACTTATGGATTGAAATTTATGTTTGTTAATTGCCTGCAATTGTTGAGGGGGAGGCCCATCTGAAAACTTCTAAACTACTTTAAATTTCATGATTCTCATTTCCATGAGAATTGTCTCCAATTGCTTCACCTTTAACTCTCTGAAAATCTGCCATATGCTCAGATATGTTGGGTTCGGTGCAGTATTCAGAGGGGGGGTGAATGAATATAGCCCTTACAAAAATTTCACCCAATTAAAAACTAGAATGCTAACAAGACAGATTAGACAATCTGAAGGCTGATTAAATCTAATACTAAGAGCTGCGGAATTAAATCTACCTTCTTCAGAAGGACAAAAAGCAACAGCGGAATAACAAATCAAAGAATACTCAATACCACAGTCAAGCACATGGTATGCAATCAAGCCATATCGCCCCTATGCAAGCATCTTGCGCCAAACACACAAAGAGATCAAACCACAGTGCACAAGGGGTTTTTAGGTGAGTCGGTCCTGCAGACCTACATCCACCCCACACTCAAACAGAGTGTGGATTCCGCTGACTCACAGCTTGAACAGCTGGGCATCACAGCTTGCCATACAACCGCTGGGCAACACAGCTTGCCATCCGAGGAATCCTCCTCGCCCGCCGAGCAACACAGCTTGCTGTCCAGTGGAATCCACCACTGCAACCGCTGACTAACAGCTTGAAGAAAGGATAAAAAGGAAACAAAAGACAAGATGAACAGCAATCGGAAAGCTGTAAACATAAAGCATAATATGGTTCTCAAAGAGCTGACTGGCCTGGATTTGATCCACGGTCCAGTGAAGACTGATCTTCAAACAACCTCTCTCACACTCTTCTTCTCACGATCTCACTGTCTCTTTCTCTTTTACTTCTTTCTTCTTCTACTCACGATCACTTTCTTTCTTTTTCTTTCTCTTCTTTTTCTTTTTCTTCTTCTCTTCTTTTTCTTCTTCTTCTTCTGTCTAGATCGAATGCTCTCTGGTGTATAGACTTTGCTGCTCTTCTTCTTGTTTTTCGATCTGTTTTCATCTGAAGACGAAGACTCATATATATAGCAGCAGCAGCAGCCAGGGTGCGTGTGGCTTCCACAGTTCTCACCCTAAAAATTCGGACCACGTGGCAGCATCCAGCAGGCTGTCAGTACACGTGTCTCATCTGGGCACTGTCCTTATCCTCGGATCACGTGCCCTTCATTTGCCTCTTCGAAGGGTGCCTGTCAAACAGATAAGAACTTTATCAGGTTAAGTGTAAGCATAGCAGTGTATAGACTTCGTTGTACACACTTGTGAAGTTGAATGCAAGACAAGGCTGTACAGACTTGATGAATAATGCACGTTAGACGAATGTATAGACTTGCATTCATTAAGTAAATGGATGTACAGACTTTGTTCATGACGCATGCAAGCAACCCAATGTACAGACTTGATCAAGGCACAGGCGTTTGAGTGTATAGACTTCAAAGTGGAACGACGATAGAGCCAACAGTGTACAGACTTCAAGAGAAACGACGGTAAAACCACCGATGTATAGACTTGAAGGGAAACGTAGGTGAAGCTTCAAATGTACAGACTTGGAAGAACACTTTTGGATGTACAGACTTGATCAAGAGTCCAAGATAGACTTGCCACCGACAAATGTATAGACTTGGTGGTCGTGAGATGGTGGCCAAGACACTGTACGGACGGATGTATAGACTTCGCCTAAACACTGTCCGATGTACAGGCTTTAGTCTGAAGCGTTGTATAGACTTGATGCAAAAGCCTTCAAGTGATGTGTTGACTTTGACCAGATGAGACGCTGCAAGAGACGGTCCACTGTATAGACTTCAGCAAGCAGACAAAACGTGAATAGCACTGTACATACTTCAAATGAGATGCAACCTTAGATGATGCTGCTACAGTGCCGATGTATATACTTGATCTCAAGGAGTGGCTGTACAGACTTTGGATATGAAGACCAATGTATGGACTTCATGAATGCATGCTACAGTGCCAATGTGTAGACTTGATGAAACGTGATGCAATGTACACACTTGACAATGCTGAATGAACGAATGAGCAATGTATAGACATTGAAAGCTAACATGCGTCCTTAGTGTACAGACTTGCTGGATGCAGTCGAATGTATAGACTTGCTTCCACCGACCAATGTATGGACTTGCTCAGCCTGCTCGTTGTACATACTTGGGCAATGTATAGGCTTCAATTGTGTAGACTTGCCAAAGACAATTGACGATGTACAGACTTGAGGTTCTTGAAGCCAATGTACAGACATCAATGTATGGACTTTAAAAGACAAACACAATGTGTATACTTGCTCAGTGTATGGACTTGTTTGAACGAAAAAGCAATGTATATACTTGAGGCATGAAGGCGAATGTACAGACTTGGCCACAAGCTGAACAATCAGATGTATAGACTTTGAGATCATTCAATCGGCCAATGTGTAAGACATCACGATGTATAGACTTCAGTTTATATGAAGGGTTGTACATACTTGCTGAATTGTAAAGCAATGTGCAGACTTTGCCTTAGAAACGAATGTATAGACTTTCCCTTCAGAAACGAATGTATAGACTTGAGAGTCTTTAAGCCAATGTACAGACTTAACAGTCCCTTGGCTGTACAGACTTGGTCACAAACTGAACATTCGGTTGTATAGACTTGCACAAACCAAAGTCTGTACAGACTTGAAAAGAAAACCAATGTATAGACTTCGTGAGCGCCTAGAGGATGTACAAACTTAGTGACTGTACAGACTTGGAAGGCTCAGCGAAGGCTGTACAGACTTCAACGAAGAGATGCACAATGTACAGACATCATTCAAAGGCCAGTGTGAAGACTTCATGATGTATAGACTTTCCAAGTGAAAGACTGTATAGACTTGAGCACAGAAGCTCTGTACAGAATTGATCAAGATAAGGCAGTCGAGTGTATGGACTTTGACAAGCAAACGGCTGTACAGACTTTGCCTAAATGCAGGACACTGTATAGACTTGCCACCAATGTATAGACTCAATGCAAGCAGATGGATGTACAGGCTTCGCGAATGCAATGTATCGACTTGCAGAGAGAACACATGCAGTGAATAGACTTATGCAGACAGAACACATGCATTCTCCAGATAACACTACCAGAAAAAGCGGGATTTCAGACGGCCAGTATCCGTCTGAAATCCGTCTGAAAAGCCATCACAAACCACGTTTGTGACGGATTTGTGACCGATTTCAGATGGAAACCGACCGTCTGAAATTCTTAGTCACAAATTTGTGACAGTTTATGTTTCCATCTGAAATTACGTCTGAAAATAAGACAGAATTTAATCAGTCACAAATTCCGTCTGAATTTCATACGAGACATTTCCATCTGAAATTTGAAATTTTCAGTCTGAAATTTACGACGGATATATTTGCCGTTTGAAATTTCAGACGGATATTACGACGGAATATAGTTACCGTCTGAAATTAAGCCCAACTCTTAGTCTCAAATCTTGTTACTGTATGAAAACTCGTCCGAAATCCGTCGCTATTTTTCAAACGGAAATTACGACGGCTATAATTACCGTCTGAAATTCAACTCAACTCCTGTCCGAAATGTGGTTTGAAATCCGTCTATATTCCAAACGGATTTTACGACGGCTGATAGACGGACTTTATTCGTCGCAAATCCCGTCTGAAAATCCGTCTGAAATCTACGTTTTTTTTTGTAAATCTTAAATTATTTTAAAAAACCAGTTTAATCATACATAAACATCAAGAAATTCTACATGTTGAAAAAAAATATTGGGAACCTGCTAATCAAATAAACACCACCGAAAAATAAAATTCTGATCAAATAAATACCACAAAAAAAAGACATTAACCCTGCTGATCCATCTGAATATCATCAAATATCAAGAAATATCCGGTACATCGTCCACATCCTCATCGTCCGTATCCTCACCGCCCTGCTCATCTCCTCTGTCGCTGCCCGCAGAAGGATCCCCCTACATTAAAAAAACAAAAACATTCATTCATAGATAAAAAAATTAGTGCGAAGAAATTAGCATAAATTGAAAGCAAACATATCAAATTGATAACTGCATATTTTAGAAATCAACTACTAGCCTGAAACAGTATTTAAACTAAGTGTATTTTAGAAATGAACTTTGATTCCGTCAGTTCTGACAAGTCACTTTCATCTCCCCGGTCGTGTTGGAACGATCGGCACGGCCATCCGACCGGTATTTCAAGTTTTAGACCCCCGGACCCGACCTGGCAGTTCATTTAAACTATGTGTATTTTAAAAATGAATTTTGAGCGCCGAGTTCAAACCGGACATCCGATTTGGATTTCGTCAGTTCTGACAAGTCACTTTCATCTCCCCGGTCGTGTTGGAATGATCGGCACGGGCATCCGGCCTGTATTTCAAGTTTTAGACCCCCGGCCCCGACCTGGCAGTTCATTTAAACTAAGTGTATTTTAGAAATGAACTTTGAGCGCCGATCTCAAAAATGGGCATCCGATTTGGATTCCGTCAGTTCTGACAAGTCACTTTCATCTCCCCGGTCGTGTTGGAATGATCGGCACGGCCATCCGGCCAGAGTTTCAAGTTTTAGACCCCCGGCCGCGACCTGGCAGTTCATTTGAACTAAGTGTATTTTAGAAATGAACTTTGAGCGCCGATGTGACGACCCGAGGATCCGAGTACCGGAAAGGAACCGGCGCGTCTCGAATCTCGGCCCGCCAACCCACGAGCCCGAAGACTCGGAAGGGTAGAAAGGAGTGGTGTGGGGTATAAGAGAAGCTGCAACGTCCACAGGGAAAGCACAATAATCAAAAAGGAAATGCACATAATAATATAAATAAATCAAACTGCTACAAGGTCCACAGTGTCTCATGTCCAAAAGAAAGTACAGTCAACAGGAAGGAAAGTACAACTACACGGGGCATCCCCCGGCGTACAACAACACGGGGCATCCCCCAGAGTACAACTACCCAGGGCATCCCCCGGCTCTGGCAGACTGGCAACTAACCCTGGCTGGAAGACCCACGCTGAAACTCGGCCGCGCCTCCCGTCGACCCCGCCTCACCTGAAGAGCAGGGGTGAGCCTCATCTCATTGGCCCAGTAGGGATCCCGCAAATCCCCACCTCGCACGGAAAACGAGGAAGAAGAAGACAACCCTACCAACCGAGAGTACGGTAGAACTGACAAGCTAAAGTAAATAAACGGAAAAGTAGTCTACTCTAATAGTACCGTAGTACGGAACCTCGGTCCAACAAAACATGAGTCCACGCCTGCCAGTGAACAGAAGCACCATCCACAAGAAGAACGACCGGATGCGTCCCCTGACGTCTTACACCGCGTCACAAGTGTCTAGCTACAACGCCCCGGGCGTGAGACTCAGACACGCAATAAGTACCACACAACAAGGACTAGCTGGGGTCGCACTCGTCAGTGCGTGTCCCAAGCCCCCAACTACGTGTGCACACACAGACCATCTGCTCTAGGTCGGGTCCTCTAGCTGGTTTTCCCCCCCACCGGACTCTGGTGGCAAAGGCAAGGGGCCCTACGGTAACCAGCCTAAAAACTGCGTCACACTGGGTCTCGCTCTCCACCACTCCCAGGTGGGTCCGCACCCGCGTGCGCAAGAAGCTACGACTAGTGGACAGGTCACTGGAAGTAAGGACTAATCACGGAAACCGCCGACCAAACCCTAGCACAGACTCTCGATGATCCTACGGTAGGTACGGAAGCCGGGGACACGCATGAGGTCCGACCGTCCCTCAAGTCACGCGGCACTCCTACCGAGGTAACTGATTCTCCGAGGAACCCCGGGCGCCCCTGTGGCTCTCACTGGGTGCCCACAGCATCCCTAGGGCCACACGCCACAACCGGGTCCAATACTCATCCAACCGGAGGTCACGCTACCCGTAAAACGCAGGTTCGGGGAAGGGAAAGGTCGCGCTAGGTATCCCTAGCGCGACACCGAAGAACGCGCTAGCTTTGGTTAGCGTGATCTTCCATGTCACGCTGCCCAAGGCTAGCGCGTTCAATCTAAACGCGCTAGTCTTGGATAGCGCGATCTGGAGATCATGCTACCCGAACCAGGCGCGTTCCCCCACCACCTTACTGTTTGTCTTCTCCGACGGACACGCTCGGACGACACAGCGCGTTCATCAAGAACGCGCCACTGGACTATAGCGCGACATCGGGCCGAGCCCGGTTCGTGAACTACGGCCGGAAATCACAAAACCACGCCCATTCACCCCCGTTGGTGAAGGGAAAACAATGGGGAATCACCCCACAATGACCTAGCATGCATCTAGAGCCCCCAAATCGATCAAAAACCCCACGAATCGATGGATCTGGCGCTCAAACCCCAAACATGGAAATAACCCTCCTGGCATGAATCTAGCCCCTCTCGGCCTCTCCACGGCCTAGAAATCACGGGGAATGCTAGAAAGAGGGTAAGGATTCGTCCCCCTACCTCAAGGAAGCTCGAAATCCACCGAATCACCGCTGAAATCAAGGATGAGGCTTTTACTCCCACGAACGCCCCGCCTCTCGCCGCGAAAACCACGCCACCGGGACCGCCTTGCCGCCGCCGCCGCTGCCACGCCGTTGCCGGAGTGAGAGGGGCCGCGTTTCGACTACCTCGAGCTAGGATCTGACTGCCCACCAAAAGAAGGAGGCTGATACAGCAAAAACCCCTTCAGCACACGACCGCGACCACCTCGAGCCTGATCCTCACCAGCTTCGCCACCCTGTTGCTGATGACCTCCCTACTGCTGACCTCCCTGCCGCTACTGAAACACATACTCAAACATGCCTCGGAAGAAATCGTCCATCCCTGGAGCTCTCGCATCTCTAGATACACCCTCGAAATTGAAGCCCTGCTCTACTCCTCTGGACCACCACTAGACTCTCCCTGCTGGGCATGAGTCCTCCTCCGTGGCGCCATAACACACCTGGCATCAAAGAAAAGCAACTGGAAATCAATAAAACACACGACCCTAAGCCAGTCACCGACTGTACCGGACATTCATGGACCTTCTGGACCACTGCAATTCGTTCCAAGTTCCGATATACCTCCACAACCTCGCTCTGATACCAGCTGTGACGACCCGAGGATCCGAGTACCGGAAAGGAACCGGCGCGTCTCGAATCTCGGCCCGCCAACCCACGAGCCCGAAGACTCGGAAGGGTAGAAAGGAGTGGTGTGGGGTATAAGAGAAGCTGCAACGTCCACAGAGAAAGCACAATAATCAAAAAGGAAATGCACATAATAATATAAATAAATCAAACTGCTACAAGGTCCACAGTGTCTCATGTCCAAAAGAAAGTACAGTCAACAGGAAGGAAAGTACAACTACACGGGGCATCCCCCGGCGTACAACAACACGGGGCGTGCCCCACACCACTCCTTTCTACCCTTCCGAGTCTTCGGGCTCGTGGGTTGGCGGGCCGAGATTCGAGACGCGCCGGTTCCTTTCCGGTACTCGGATCCTCGGGTCGTCACAGCCGAGCTCAAACCGGGCATCCGATTTGGATTCCGTCAGTTCTGACAAGTCATTTTCATCTCCCCGGTCGTGTTGGAACAGTCGGCATGGCCATCCGACCGGAGTTTCAAGTTTTAGACCCCCGGCCACGACCTGGCAGTTCATTTGAACTAAGTGTATTTTAGAAATGAACTTTGAGCGCCGAGCTCAAACCAGGCATCCGATTTGGATTCCGTCAGTTCTGACAAGTCACTTTCATCTCCCCGGTCGTGTTGGAATGATCGGCACGGGCATCCGGCCGGTGTTTCAAGTTTTAGACCCCCGGCCGCGACCTGGTAGTTCATTTAAACTAAGTGTATTTTAGAAATGAACTTTGAGCGCCGAGCTCAAACCAGGCATACGATTTGGATTCCGTCAGTTCTGACAAGTCACTTTCATCTCCCCAGTCGTGTTGGAATGATCGGCACGGCCATCCGACCGGTATTTCAAGTTTTAGACCCCCAGACCCGACCTGGCAGTTCATTTAAACTATGTGTATTTTAGAAATGAACTTTGAGCACCGATCTCAAATCGGGCATCCGATTTAGATTCCGTTAGTTCTGACAAGTCACTTTCATCTCCCCGGTCGTGTTGGAACGATCAGCACGGCCATCCGGCCGGAGTTTCAAGTTTTAGACCCCCGGCCGCGACCTGGCAGTTCATTTGAACTAAGTGTGTTTTAGAAATGAACTTTGAGCGCCGAGCTCAAACCGGGCATCCAATTTGGATTCCGTCAGTTCTGACAAGTCACTTTCATCTCCCCGATCGTGTTGGAACGATCGGCACAAGCATCCGACCGGTGTTTCAAGTTTTAGACCCCCGTCCGCGACCTGGTAGTTCATTTAAACTAAGTGTATTTTAGAAATGAACTTTGAGCGCTGAGCTCAAACCGGGCATCCGATTTGGATTCCGTCAGTTCTGACAAGTCACTTTCATCTCATCGGTCGTGTTGGAATGATCGGCACGGCCATCCGGCTGGTATTTCAAGTTTTAGACCCCCGGCCCCGACCTGGCAATTCATTTGAACTAAGTGTATTTTAGAAATGAACTTTGAGCGCCGAGCTCAAACCGGGCATCCGATTTGGATTCCGTCAGTTCTGACAAGTCACTTTCATCTCCCCGGGCGTGTTGGAACGATCAGCACGGGCATCCGGCCGGTGTTTCAAGTTTTAGACCCCCGGCCGCGACCTGGTAGTTCATTTAAACTAAGTGTATTTTAGAAATGAACTTTGAGCGCCGAGCTCAAACCGGGCATCCGATTTGGATTCCGTCAGTTCTGACAAGTCACTTTCATCTCCCCGGTCGTGTTGGAATGATCGGCACGAGCATCCGGCCGGTGTTTCAAGTTTTAGACCCCTGGCCGCGACCTGGCAGTTCATTTGAACTAAGTGTATTTTAGAAATGAACTTTGAGCGCCGAGCTCAAACCGGGCATCCGATTTGGATTCCGTCAGTTCTGACAAGTCACTTTCATCTCCCCGGTCGTGTTGGAATGATCGGCACGGCCATCCCGCCGGTATTTCAAGTTTTAGACCCCCGGACCCTGGATTTTCTCAATTCTTCTAAAGTAAATGAGTTTTAAAATTAATAATGAACATAATTGAGTAATTCCATCAAAATAAAAACATAGTAAACACTCACCTGTGTGGCCTGTGCTGTGGTGGCGGTGGATTGCTGATGGACCATTCCCCACTGGGAGAGCAGGCCACTGATTGCTTGTAAAACCACTGACACTTGGCTAGAGATCTCTTGCTGGAAATGTTGCTGCTGCCGCTGCATATCAGAAATCTGCGATCGGACCATGTCCATCATGTCGCTGGCAGAAGCGCTGGGGGCAACGGAAGGTATAGTGAAGGCACTGCCACTGGAAGAAGTATAGCTAGAACTCGCACACGCTGATGTCACCGCGCTTGCGTCTAGGCTCTCCCCAAAACCATATAGTCGGCCTTTCTTCGGTACGCCAGCTGCTGCCACCCACTCCACCGGATCGAACTCCGGCTGCTGCGTGTCTCCCTTCCCGTACTTCTCTATCACTGCTTTGCTATATGTTTCCTACAAATTGAATAAAATAACTAGTCAATTTTATATGAATTACATGCCGATTTAAATGAATAGTACAAGTTACATATGTAGATAAACTTACCGCTGCTGACTTAGCTATGTCACTCACAAAATCATTAGTCCCCTTCTTTTTGTGTGTTCTGTCGAACACCTCGAGGAACGATGGAGGTCGATTAAGCTCCACAGCATGTTATACAATTCATAGTAAAAAAAAGTCAAATATTGGGATAAATTGTAAGAAGATAAATTGGTATATTACTTACCAATTTTTGTTTATGAGCCGCATAAGAGATGGACCCACTCGTATGCAAATTTGAACCTGGTTTTGATGCCCTGTTTGCTTTGGCTTTTTCGGACTTTTCTATCCACTTGGGGTCGGCAAAATGGTCACAAGATATCTCCCAATCCTCCTGCCTCATCCATAGAGGGCGATGCGCCTTCCACAATTGTCGGTCTTCACTCCCCCACTCAATTTTTTAGCGTGTGCTCGGGCCTCATGTATTTTCCTCTTGTAACTTGAGAGCATAGTAGACTCCCAGGCACGACGACATCTCGCCGCGTCATGTCCACATGTGAATTGAAAAGACCGCTGTAAATCAATTACTTTTCACACTTAGTATAAAGTTGTAAATTGACTTTGGGAAATACTTGAATTAAATGACGTAATTACTTACTAAGAACATGTTGTACAATGAATCACGGACGGACATCGGAAAATCTCTGAAAGTGAAAGCTGCCCCGGGCACATGTGCCAACATGAGTTTGGTGGAATGATGGACAGCGCTGTGGGGTTCAAATTTCATATTACAATTGCAAATGTCAAAATATTCATATTAGACAGTTGAGGGCTAATTAATGTAATATAACCTTATAGATTTACCCGGATACCCAACACGGGCGACGTCTATCATGGGCCGTGCCTCCCTCGTGACAATTGCCGGCATCGTCAAGGGACTGACTGGTGGGGGTGGGCCCTGTACAAGTGGGAGGTGGTGGGAGGGCACTGGGATATGTAAGAATAGATCTTCATGTGGAGTGATACATATACTGCGAACATATAATTAAAATATACATACCTGCAGCGGGAGGTGTTGGGGGTGGCGTCTGCACAAGAGGTGGGAGGTCACTGAGACCTGCAAGAATTTATTGTCATGTGGAGTGATACATATACTGCGAATATATAATTAAAATATACATACCTGCAGCGGGAGGTGGTGGGGGTGGCGTATGCACAACAGGTGGGAGGCCACTGAGACCTGCAAGAAGTAATTTTCATAAGTAGAACAAATATTGAAGAATTTAAATTAAATATACATACATGATCCTCGAGGTGGGAGGCCACTGAGACCTGCAAGAATTTATTGTCATGTGGAGTGATACATATACTGCGAACATATAATTAAAATATACATACCTGCAGCGGGAGGTGGTGGGGGTGGCGTCTGCACAAGAGGTGGGAGGCCACTGAGACCTGCAAGAATTTATTGTCATGTGGAGTGATACATATACTGCGAACATATAATTAAAATATACATACCTGCAGCGGGAGGTGGTGGGGGTGGCGTATGCACAACAGGTGGGAGGCCACTGAGACTTGCAAGAAGTAATTTTCATAAGTAGAACAAATATTGAAGAATTTAAATTAAAATATACATACATGATCCTCGAGGTGGGAGGCCACTGAGACCTGCAAGAATTTATTATCATGTGGAGTGATACAAATATTACGAACATATAATTAAAATATACATACCTGCAGCGGGAGGTGGTGGGAGTGGCGCATGCACAACAGGTGGGAGGCCACTGAGACCTGCAAGAATTTATTTTCATAAGTAGAACAAATGTTCAAGAATTTAAATTAAAATATACATACCTGTAGCGGGAGGTGGTGGCGTATGTACAAGTGGTGGTGAGCCGACACTTGCACCTATAAATAAATTCTTTTAAGTTTGTAAATAATTAAAATATTTATATAGCTAACTTATTGATCAAATATACCTGTGTCTGAAGAAGATGGTAGCGAGGAGGGAGTAGCGCCCCTCTCACTGCTAGGTCTCCTCCCACCCCTAGTACGACCTCCTCGCACCATTTCCTTATTAATAATAAAATAATTAATACATATTAATCCACAATTATATAAGACTAGACAAATGTTATTTAAAATTATGCTTAAAAGTAAGAATCATCTTACTAAATTATCAAAACATGCCTCCCTCATGTTGATATATCTAGCTCAACTTCATCATCTTCGTCATCCATAGTAGTCTCATGAGATTCAAAATCTTCGTCTTCATCTGATTCTTCCTCCCCTCTAACATCAACATTTAACTCCGTCGGATCGACTTCTTCCACTCCATCTCGCGTACGTAATGACAGTGGCTCATCAGATTCGTCTAGATTAAACCTAGAGGAACCGACAATGCCAACTTCGTCTGATTGATAATATTCAGCACGAGCAACCTCTGAGACATCTCCACTCATAGTTAACTCATAAGTGAGAAAGAGTTTTGAATTAACCCTGCAAACTGCCCACCAATCTCTATTCTTGGATGATGGATAGCTTAAATAGTACACTTGCTGGGCTTGTGCGGCTAAAATGAACGGTTCATAGGTCTTAAGTTTAGACCTATGCTTGACATTGACAATCCCATAATTTGTGTCATATAGAACAGAATTAGGATCAAACCATTGACACTTAAATATGTATACATGATTGTCTTGTCCCAAATACTGAAGTTCTAAGACTTCTTCAAGAATACCATAGTAGTCCAATTCCATTTCATTGTATAAACTTCCCTTCACACATACGCCGCTGTTCATCGTAGACTTATTTCGCCCATAATCCCTTGTTTGAAATTTATATCCATTCACAATATATCCCGGATAGGCACGTGTCTGGTTCGAGGGGCCATAACTTATCTGTTGTACTCTTTGATCAGTAATGAGACCTTGTTCAACCTATATTCAAATTAGAGTAGTTAAAATAATAACAATTACCTCAACATACGTAAATACAAACATATATATTCAGAGTTCACACTAACTCGGTTTCTTAGCCATTTGGAAAAAAACTTCTCGCGTTCTTTTTCAATCTCCACATCCTGGATATTTGGACATTTTTCAGCTAATTCTGAATCAAATTGTCTGCAACATAAATGTAGCACCCCGTATAAAAAATGATTAAAAAAATTTGATAAAGCCAATGTATAGACTTTGTGAAGTCAATGTTGTATAGACTTTGAGGAAGCCAATGTATAGACTTTGAGGAAGCCAATGTATAGATTTTGAGGATGTATAGACTTTGAGGAAGCCAATGTATAGACTTTGAGGATGTATAGACTTTGAGGAAGCCAATGTATAGACTTTGTGAAGTCAATGTTGTATAGACTTTGAGGAAGCCAATGTATAGACTTTGAGGAAGTCAATGTATAGACTTTGAGGAAGTCAATATATAGACTTTGAGGATGTATAGACTTTGAGGAAGCCAATGTATAGACTTTGTGAAGTCAATGTTGTATAGACTTTGAGGAAGCCAATGCATAGACTTTGAGGAAGTCAATGTATAGACTTTGAGGAAGCCAATGTATAGACTTTGTGAAGTCAATGTTGTATAGACTTTGAGGAAGTCAATGTATAGACTTTGAGGAAGCCAATGTATAGACTTTGAGGAAGCCAATGTATAGACTTTGTGAAGTCAATGTTGTATAGACTTTGAGGAAGCCAATGTATAGACTTTGAGGAAGTCAATGTATAGACTTTGAGAAAGCCAATGTATAGACTTTGAGAAGCCAATGTATAGACTTTGAGGATGTATAGACTTTGAGGAAGCCAATGTATAGACTTTGTGAAGTCAATGTTATATAGACTTTGAGGAAGCCAATGTATAGACTTTGAGGAAGTATAGACTTTGAGGAAGCCAATGTATAGACTTTGAGGATGTATAGACTTTGAGGAAGCCAATACTTTGAGGATGTATAGACTTTGAGGAAGCCAATGTATATACTTTGCGAAGTCAATGTTGTATAGACTTTGAGGAAGCCAATGCATAGACTTTGAGGAAGCCAATGTATAGACTTTGAGGATGTATAGACTTTGAGGAAGCCAATGTATAGACTTTGTGAAGTCAATGTTGTATAGACTTTGAGGATGTATAGACTTATGGAGTTGCTGGAAATGTGAATTAAGAACTTACTCAACATAAGGTTCAATCTCGAGGCAATTCAAAAGAATATATATCTCAGCGGCGTGCAACTCTCTATCTTCGAGCGTGCGAGTCAAGCAACGTCCGAACGCACGTCCAGGATGTTTAAATATGGAGAGCCGATCGGAAGATTCATCCACTCCCCCATCATCATTACGTGGAGGTCAAGTACGACGAGTTTGAATCTCTGGCTCAAAGTACATAGAACAGAAGTTCGAAATTTCTTCAAGAATGTATGCCTCAGCAATCGAACCCTCCACCTGTGCCTTGTTGCGAACTTTCATTTTTAATTCATGCATGCACCTACAACAACAAGTCAGATGGCAACGATATGTAGCGGCTATGGATGACTTATAAGTTAACAAAAATTGTCACATACCTCTCAAATGGATACATCCATCGAAATTGTACTGGCCCTCCGATGACCGCCTCATATGGCAAATGAATGACCAGGTGCTCCATCGAATCAAAGAATGCCGGAGGAAATATCTTCTCTAGCTTGTAAATGGTTGTGACAACTTCTTGTTCGATAGTTTGTACATCCCGAAGTCTGAGTTCAGATGCACATAAAATCTTCAAAAATTGACTCATCTCAGCTAGTGCTCCCCATATCTGCTTTGGCAACAAATCACGGAATGCAATGGGCAGTAGCCTCTCCATGAACACATGACAGTCGTGACTTTTCATACCATATATTTTCCCCTCATTAACATTCACACAACGGGCTATGTTGGATGAATATCCATCTGGGAATCTCAGCTGTTTCAACCACTGGCATACTTCCTTGATCTGTGTATCATGAAGCACATAAGTTGCTTTAGGCTGCACAGTTTTGCCATTTACGTTTTGTAGTTCCAGTTCTGGACGTCTACAAAGCATCTTTAAATCCATACGTGCTTTGGCGTTGTCCTTTGTTTTCCCTTTAACATTCATGATCGTATTGAACACATTATCAACAAAATTCTTCTCGGTATGCATGACATCCAGATTGTGTCGTACAAGAAGAGTTGACCAATAAGGTAATTCTCAAAAAATGCTTTTTCTTGACCCAGTTGTGATCCTTTCCAAAATTAGGGAGTTGCCGTGTGCTACCAGATAATTGAACTACATCTGGTAAATTATGCACCCGTGACGCCATATGTAGACCCGACACCCGTTGCAAGTCAGCTTCATCCATTTCAACAGTTTTTTTTTAAACGAGTCTTTTTTCCTTCGAAAAGGATGGTCACTTGGTAGAAACCGCCGATGGCAATCAAACCAGCAGCTTTTCCCCCCATGTTTCAATACAAATGATTTGGTATCTTCCATACAGTAAGGATATGCTAGCCTCCCATGTGTGCTCCAACCAGATAGCATTCCATATGCAGGGAAGTCACTTATTGTCCACATCAGTGCAGCCTTCATAATAAAATTTTGCTTCCTATATGCATCATAAGTAACAACTCCATCAGTCCATAAAAATTTGAGCTCATCAATCAACGGCCTGAGATATATGTCCAAATTTTTTCCGGGACTTTTTGGACCAGCAATTACTAGGGACAAAAATAGATTTTCTCGCTTCATGCACATGTGCGGCGGAAGGTTGTACGGTGTCATGAACATTGGCCAACAAGAATAAGCTGCCACTGAACCACCGAATGGATTAAAGCCATCTGTGCATAAACCCAATCGAACATTACGTGACTCCCTTGAAAAGGTAAGATGAGTACGACTAAAGTGAGTCCAAGCTTCACCATCGGCAGGATGACTGATTATATCATCGGCACGACGTACTCTTTCGGTGTGCCATGTCATATGTCGAGCCGTCTTTGAGGACATATACAGTCAATGCAGCCTAGGCACAAGAGGGAAGTATCGCAACGCCTTGTAAGGTACATCTTTTGCCTTTGAATTGACCCCCCCCCTTAGGTTTGAATCTGCCATGGCCACAAATGGAACATGATATCTTATCTGCATCATCTTTGTAATATAACATACAATGATTCGGACATGCATCTATTTTCACATATCCATGTCCTAAGTCATTGACCATCTTTTTTGCACGGTAAAAAGTTTCTTGCAACTTCTCGTCTCGAGGCAACATACTCTTGATCAAGAGGAGGAGACGGTCAAAACAAGTCTCACTGATGTGAAATTCAGATTTCAAGTTCAACAACTGTGACACTGCAGACAATCGAGTGTGCTTTTCACAACCATCCCACAGCAGCTCATCAGCATCCCTTAGTAGTTCATAAAATCTTCCGGCTGTCTTATTCGACGCTTCATCGTGAATATTAAAACTAGGACCAGCAGCATCTACAACCATATCCACATACCCACTTGTGCCTGCAATATTGTCGGGCTCATACCTCAAGAATTGCTCACCATGACACGTCCAATTCGTATAACCATCCACGAACCCTTTCGTGTACAAATGATGTTGCACATCCCATGTTGAACACCACCTCAAGTTTCTACAACTTGAACAAGGGCATCGAATGTGACCGTTGCGATCTATTGCTGCATTTGGATTCCCCAATGCAAATTGAATGAAACTCTCAACCCCAAGCTTAAAGTCATCTGACACCACCCGGTCAACTATTCTACGATACATCCATGAACGATCTGTCGACATTTTGCCTGCACCCAATAAATGACAATACACATCCTAACTTTCAAATCATTACTCATAATATTACACCCGACCCTTTCCTCACATCGTTCATCATAGACCATTTGTAGTTGGAAGAGGAATATTGATTAGATTATCACTTTTTAACCCATCCATGAAGGTTTGATCGCACAATCACTTACTATATGTGCTGCACGATTTACTGAAAATTTCGGCAGCATCTCTCCACACTTCTCCGATATACCAAATATATTTATTGATTTTGAAATTTTCTTAAACACTTACAAGTAAGTGGTTAAGAAAACACTCAAAATCAATAATGTATATCAGAGAAGAGTGAGGAGACGCAACCGAAATTCTCAACAAACCATACAAACACATATAGTAAATGACTGCCTAAGTGCGATCAAACATTCACAGACTGTCCAAACGGGACAATTCAAGACTTTGAGGTAGATATATACATTCTCATAAACAAATGAGAACATACACATCAAACCCAAAGTGTTGAACAGGAAGGCACATTGACACGGTTTTAACGCGCTCTCCTGAGGTGCGTGTAATGTTAGGTCGCACCCACGCACCTCAGCTCACAGGGAATACCCTATGCATTTATATAACATAAAATTAAATAACAACGCAATTATCATTATGCACATATCAAATTAAATAGCACCTAAATTACAAAATTTTTCAAATGAAGAACATCGAAGCTAAACAATCTACATTTTTTAGTCAAATTAACATCAAATTTCTATAAAAATCAGATTTAAAAATATATTTACATGCAATTAAAATCCACAAAGCTTTAAATCACAAAACGAATTTTTTGGGTATTTACCTATTGCTAAATAGAGAATTCTGATTTCTTTGCATTTATCAACATCTTTGTATATATGTACTACTTAAGATATGTGGTCATTCCATTTCTCTATATCTTCTTATCATCATAAGACAAGGTCATTCCATTTCTCTATATCTACTTAAGATATGTGCTTTCCCACCCTGTATGTTCTTGTTATTGATCTTTTCTTTCTTCTTTCTTCCTCCTCCTCTACTGGTTGTCCATCTCTGAAGGTATTGTGTTTCCTAACAAGGGTGCAACTAAAATTGGAAGGTTGGCAGTCAAACTTTCTATCTCAAGCTGGTAGAGCCGTATTGATTGACTCAGTCATATATAGTATGCCAGTTTTCCTTGCCTAAGTCACTTTTATCCCAAAGAAGGTGATCCGTTTCATTGACCAGCTATGTGCAAATTTTTTTTGGTATGGAGAGAAAGACACCAGAAGTGTGGTAGCACACTAGACTCCATCAAGATGTTGTTCACTGTCATGAACAATGCCCAAGTGATCCTATTTTTCACATGCTGCTGCGCAGGAGCTGTTATGAATAGAATTGTGAGGTCATCAATCTCTTCACCTCCTACAATGCCTTGTGCCCGTAATTGTTCAATTGTAGCTAAGAGAACAAGGTACAAAATTACAGAGTGGAAGAAGTATTCTGCGTAGGGCGGTGGCTTGGGAGGTGGGTGACATCAAAAAATTAATCTGACAGATGAGCAATTGTGCAACTTAACCAAGGATGGAACAATGTGGCAAAGCACCTTCATAACAACTGAGGGTGCAATTTGCAGACTAATCCCAATCTGAAATAATGATGATTTCAGCTTAGATGTGAAATTTCTAAGCATGACCATAATTGGTACAACAATTTTACTCTTGTCATCATCATCAACTAAGATATCTTTCTTGTGATCCACATATACTAGTTTCCAATCTATCCTCTGTATGCTGAACAGTCGAGCAAGATCCTGCTTCAACTCATCATTGCCCGAAGACCGAGTGATATCTATTGATCTACCAATCAAAAAGCTGCTATCATTAGTGGAGTCACTAGAATTAAATGCCACATCTGGAACCCCAAAAGATTGAGAAACAATTGATGTTGAGAATTCTGCTTGAGTTTGCTTGGAGCCACTGGAATTGGAAATAATGTTGTTTGAAGTGAGATTAGTCTGATAGTCTTTGCCAGAGCTTATGTTTTTTGCTAGTAAAGGATCACTAGGCATTGGTATCCCAAGAGGGTTATCAATGTCAACTCCAAAAAGGACATTGTTTCTCGGATCAGAAGCTGGAACTTCACTTTTCTGCATACCATCTGAACTAAAAATTAATGATTGTTGATTGAATGAAGGTTCTTTGATGGTTATGCTACAATATGCCTTGTTCATGAGTGCATGAGGAATGATAGGACAATTGTTTGTTGAAGGTGATGTAGAACAAGATGGGTTATCTTCAGCCCGGGTTACGAATACATCCTCATTGTCCAAACAGAGTTGCTACAAGCTAACAACAGTACATGAGACAGCAATATTGATAGCATTTTCTGTTAGGGTACTAGGCTCGGATACAGAGGGGGGGTGAATGTATCCTGCTACGAAATATGCCCAATTTAAAAACTAGGATGCTAAGCAAGTTCCGAAGTTAAGCTAATACGATTAGACAAAATAACAAGCAGGTGGAGCGAACCTATCCAAGCATCCAGCAGAAGCAAATCAAGCAATCTGATGAACCAGTTGAAAATCCTTTTAAACAAAAGAGCAAATATGTAACTGGCCCCCCAAACAATCAACTAGCGGAAGCAGCACAAATGAGAATAAGAAATCTTAAGACAATCTGTGAAGGGTGGTAGGAGATATGGAAGAACACACTACAAGCAAACCACTGCTCAAAGATTTTAAGGTGGTTCGGTCCTCCAGACCTACATCCACCCCTCACTCCCAACCGGAGTGAGGCTTCACTAGCAAACGTTAGAACCAAGCAGACTCAGTCTACAAACAGTTGCTGCCACACAGCTTGACTAGGGGAACAGCCTCCCCTCTTCCTCCCAACCGGAGGGACACCCAAGTGACTCCCAGCCACTTGGAAACTAGAGGTCGCAGACCTCTCTTCCTCCAGACCAGGAGGGACACCTGGACTTGCAACCACAAGCCCAGAACCGGAGGACTAGCCTCCCTTCCTCTAACCAGAGGGAACCCACAAGTGACAACCTGTCACTTGCAACCCGGAGATCAGATCTCCCTTCTCCTGAACCAACAGGAGGAACCCGATCCCCAACAGGGCAATCGGAAGAACAAGATAACCAGATGAAAATGGGAAAACAAAAACACGAAATGAAAATAACTTCAGCAAACAGAAAGCTGAAAAACGAAATGCACAATGTGGCTCTCAACGGAGCTGACTGGCCTGGATCTGATCCACGGTCCAGTGAAGATAGATCTTCAAGCAGCTTCTTCCTTCTTCTCCATGAGCTCTCTCGCTCACTCTCTATCTCTTTTTCTTTCTCTTTTGCTCTCTTCTGCACTTCTTCTTCTTCACTCTTTCTTCTCTCTTCACACGAGCACTATCTCTCTCTCTTTTTCTTTTTCTGCTTTCACTCTCACTCTCTTCTCTGCTCTCTTCTTTTCTTTCTTTTCTTCTTTTTCTGGATCGAAGGGCTTTCTACTCTTCCGGCTTTCTGCTTTGATCTCTCTTCTTCTGTGGAAGAAGGCTCATATATATAGCAGCAGCATCATCATCACCCCCGACGTGTGACCTCCACATTTCCAGCCCTAAGTATTCGGACCACGTGGCAGTCTCTCAGCCAGCTTCATTTCAGCCTCGGATCACGTGCTACCCAGTCACTGGGGAATATTTCCTCGGACCACCTTCTTCTTCTCCTGCAAGGAATTAACACGATTAACACTCAGGGCCACAATAACTAAAACTGCATGAGGTATATGAAAGCAATACAAGATGCACTGTACTGAGAATGACACGAGATACACAAGATTACTTCAGTACGAAATAAATGGAGAATGACACGAGGTCAGATGAAAACAGCACAAGGTAAAAAAGAGAACTACACGAGATACACAATTAACACAATAACGAAGACGACACGAAGTCAGATGAAGACAGCATGAGGTGAGAAGAAGATAACACAGAGTGAAGCAATAGAAAGACACGCGATCAGAAGAGACCTGGACGAGGTTAGAACGAAACAACACGAACTAACAAACGGCAACGAAAGACGACACGAAGTGAAACAACACTTGAAAACATAAGAAAAACAACTCGAGCACAAAATAGCTCGAATGAACGACTCGAAGACGAGGCGACACGGGCTGACCACGACACGAAGACAAATAACAGAAACCGTCACGAGTTGAAGACAACATGAAGATGAAAATAGAAACTGACACGAGTTGAAAACAACACGAAGACGAAACACAGGAATTGACACGGAGTGTGGTCAAGGCGAGAAGGACACGAAGTCTAAAGAGAAAAATAGCACGAAGACAGAAGAGTGACACGGCTATCACGACACGTGATGAAGCAGTGACACTAGTAAAAAAAAATGACTCGAGGAACAACAGTAAGTGACACGAAATTAAACAAGCAGACATAAAAGATGACACGAGATGAGGTCACAAAGTGACAAAGACACGAGGTCTAGAAAACACGACACGAAGACATGAGATAGACACGTCTTCAACAACACGTGATGAAACGGTGGAAGCAGAAGAACAACTTGAGGAACTACAGTAATTGACACGAAGACAAAAGAGCAAACATAGAGGACTGACTCGAGATGAGCAACTAAGTGCTAACGACACGAGGTTCATACAGAAGCAACTCGAAGTTCATCAGAACAATTCGATCTGCTTCAGAGGAATTAGCACGAAGTCAATCAGCACCCAACTTAAAGTAACACGAGGTACGAAAGGACGACACGGCGTGTTGAAAACACAAACAGTACTAAAACTAAAACGACACGAGGTAAGAAAGAAATAACACGGACATAAACACAAGAATAACACGAAGTATGACAGAAACAGTACGGACATACAATGTACTACCTCATAGCAGATTTCCTGTTAATCAATATGCATCAGACGACTGTGTATGGACTTGAAGACCCTTAGCCAATGTATAGACTTTAAAGTAGAGACCGATGTGTAGACTTCACGTGAAAGCCCAATGTGCAGACTTGACGCTGTACAGACTTGAACTGAAGACCAATGTATGGACTTCAAAACAGATGCTAAGGCCAAGAGGAGTGTATAGACTTTCACGATGTATGGACTTGATCTCAAGAAATGTAAGCGATGTACACACTTAGCCAATGTGTAGACTTTGCCTTAGATGCTAAATGAGATGCTATATGTTGCTAAAGTCTGTATAGACTTAGCCTACGACAATGTATGAACATATCAGAAGAGAAGCAATGCACAGAACAGAAATCAAGAACAGAAATCAAGCACAAGCCAATATATCACAGCATGACTCAAGCATACACATGCGTTCTTCACAATTCAGACATGGCACACTTATGCAATCTCCCACAGAAAAGGTCAGACATATTCAAGACAATGTGGTGACTCATTCATGTTGCTATCATTAAAGCATCACATCATCAACAAAGCACAAGGGGCACAACAATCTCCCCCTTTTTGATGATGGCAACATAATGAGTCACACTGACTCATCAAACTATTCTCCCCCTTTGACATAATCAAAAAGAAGGGAAATGGTTTGATAGTCAAATGCAGCACAACAATGCAGAGAATAAGTCAAGGTTCTTTAAAATGAAGATCTCCCTTATGACCATGAAACAGTTCTCCCCCTATTAACATACATGATTGACTACTCTCCCCTTAGATGAAAAATAAACCATAACTCCCCCTGAGGCACAGGAATGGACTCTAGTTATCCAATAAATCAATCTGAAATCAGCCATTACAAAGAATCTGAATTCTGGTGAAGATACCACAGAATCAGAACTTATTGCAGAACAAGATGGAAGATTCCAACAGTGTAGAGAGAAATACATCTCAGGAATCAATCTGAAATCCACCATCATAAAGATTCTGAGGTTCAGAAGGCTGCAAGTGAACAAGGTAATAATGGGAGTGGCACCTCACATTTGTATGGTCAGAAAAATGCAGATGGAATCAGTCAATTGATAAGAAAGGAGTTGACTATATAGTTTTTGTTGATCATGCATAAATCTGATCATGAGGGATTTGAATGTAAGGTCACAAATGATATGAACATGATTCAGTATGACAAGGAATGCTCCCCCTGAATAGATGCCACTTGATATGCAAGTGATGCATGACATGGAAGCTCCCCCTCAATAAGTGGAATCTTATGAGATAGATGAGAAGGAGACCACAGGGGCAGACAAGGAGAAGTTCAGGTCAATGATCTAAGGAAAGTGAGCAGAAAGATTTTCAAAGAGATATCAATCTCATAAATCCAAAACATAATTTTTCAAGGTCTTCCATTATAGGGACTTATGAATGAGCCTTTTGAACAGCATGGTTTAAACATGATGTATGCAGAGTTTATCAATAAAATTCTGTATTGATATCTAAAACCATGTTTTAATAAAGATGAACCAAGCCCTCATATTTATCTTGATTAATCTCCCTTTCTCTTACACAATCAAATCTATTGACTTCTTTCAGAATTACATGCACCGGTATTGAAGTCAAGCAATTATGAAGTCATATGATTTTGTCTAGGGTTGTAGCAATTTGATTTTAGCATCAATATTCAGATATTTCAATTTCTTCAACAATTTTCCATGCTACAAATTTTACGAGCACTCTAGTTCAGTTCACACCTTGTAACTAGAGGATATACCTTGATCAGATGCCAATATCCCTAAGCACTTAGTGTGACTAACTGTCATGCTATATATGAACAGAGATAGCATTTACACATCATGACACACTCCAAATCATTTCTTGATGAGTGAGTTGTATTTCTCAGTGTGCATGCCATTGCTCTGCCTGAATTTTAATGAATTCTTAATCAGAGTTAAATACGGCACCTCATGACACAGTCCTTCGGACATGTGTTTCTCAGTGACCAATGTCATTGCTCTGACAGATATTCTTCTTTTTAGATATTTCAGAAAAATTCATTTGCTTCAAATCAATAATAGTTTCACGTACTTAATCAGTTGAAGTCATGTATTCAAAAGTGCAGATTTCAGAAGATTTCAAGACACAGCATGAAACAGATGGTTAATGTTTATTAAACATGCTTCAGATATTTTTAAGAGATTTTAAAGTCAAACCTTGAGTACATTAAACTTAAACCACCTGAGTTATTTCAGATATTCATAAAAACGTATAATAGAAGATTTCTAGTTCAAGATGTTTCAGATTTATGATCGAGATAGCCCATTGAAATCTTCATGAAGGATTGAAATAATTCTGATATCAAATGATACCAATTGTATACCAATTTTGAAGCTCAGTGTTTTCAAATTATGATCACGGTTTGGTCAAATAGAATCAATGAAAGGGATATGCACACAATGCAAGATGTCAGGAGGTCAGGCAAGTTCCGGGCTGTTCAAAGTTAACATGCAATGAGTTCTGACCCATGTATGCATTTGACAACCTATATGCAATGCAATGACTCCCCCTCACAATATGCATTCAAACTCTCTTTTTGGCATTTTCAATATAAGGAAATGTAATGCACTATATGTATGCAGGGACATGCAAAGACTCAACATTGAATGCTATGCAAGGATATGCAACTTACTCCCCCTGAAAACATGCAATGTTTGCACTGAAAACTGAACATACGATACCAAATAATTCATGCACATTCAGACTGTCCTAACCAGCAAGATGACCCATGGTACTAGGCGGAGCACTTGGTCTAAAAGACCACTTCACACATAGTAAGAACCTCCAGACAGACCTCCCTGCCTTTTGGTACCTTACCATTTATATACCATTGAGGTCATGCATGATAATTCAACATGCAGTCCTATATGCAATTCAGAATTTCAGTGAGCTATTGCAGCACACAAATTTCAAGTCATACTCATATGCAGTTCATATTTTTCAGAAAAATCGAAATGCAATTTGTTTTCAGAGTCTATGCATAACACAATTATCAAGTAATTAAAATTAGCCTATGTATGCATCAGATACAGACAACCCTTCTTAATCTGATATTTGCATAGAACTCTCAGCAAATGCATGATCAGAATATAATGCACACGGTAGATGATAAATGAAAATGCAAAAACAGATTTAACTTGCTATGCAATAAAACTAAAAACAAGAAGAGCAGGAAGTTTACCTGAAAAGTTTAATATGGGGTTTTTCTTCTTGAGTGCCTTGGATCATTACCCCCTTTTATTTCAGTCCCAAGGCACACCTGCATAGCAATGTTATTTTGCACAAACAGGTGCCCAAGAAGTCTTGGGTCCTGACAAAACAATATTACTCCTAGCAGGTTTTCTCAGCACATTTCTAGGAGCAGTATTCAGATCTGTTTCATGCACATTCTTGTTAGCATGAATTTTATGTGCATAAGCATGAGATTTCTTGTTAACAGAATAAGAATTCTGTTTGCCAAAACCAGTTTGGTTTTGATATCCTGCCAGTCAACAGGTTGCAGCCCTGTGACCTGGCTTCCCACAGTTATAACATGAAAGTTTTACAAATTGTCTTACAGGGAATTTAGCATGTTTGAGATTCACATTTCTACCCTGAATATGCCAACAGTCCTTGACTGTATGGCCATGCTTTCTACAGTGATAGCAATAAGAGGCATTCTTTTTAAAATTGAGTTCATTATTGCCATAGCCTCCTTGGGCATGCCAACAATCAATGGCCCTGTGGCCATCCTTTCCACATTCAAAGCATGAAATAGAATTTCTTTCAAAAGAGCCTGACCAACATTCAGAGGCCCTGTGACCCCTTTTGTTGCAATTAAAACAGATGATATGCTGGTTCATTGAAACATATTTGTTTTTATTAAAAACATGTTGGTTTGCAGGGAATTTAGCATGATATGAATAAAAGGTTTTCTTACCACTAGCAAACCAGCAATGAGCAATAGAGTGTCCTAATTTGCCACAGTTAGAACATGTGATACTCCTTTTCTGAGGTGAAAAATTTTTATCATAAGATCTCCTAGCATTCTTATCATCCTTCTCCATCAGCTTACACTCATGCATTAGATGTCCAACTTTATGACAGTAATGACATATAATCTTCTTTTTAGATGCATGTGAGTGTGTGTGAGGACTGTGATCAGCAAACACTAATGGACCCTTTTCATTTATTTTCTGATTTACATTCATTTTCTGATTTTTATCCTGTTTTCTTAGCCTTGTACTGAATTGGAGATGTAGTAGAGGGCTTTTCCTGTTCAGAAGATTTAACAAAAATAGTTTTCAAGTTGGATCCATCAACCTTCCTCATGACTGGACTGTAGCCCAGTCCCTCTTTCTTGAAGTTATCCTTTGCTCCCAACATTTTCTGAGCAATGGGCTGTTTGTCTTTAGAGGTGGTGGCTACATCTGAACCACTTACAAAAGATGTCATGACTTTGTTCTGAAGTTCCTTCTTGTTTATCTTATTGTAGCCCAGCCCTTCCTTCCTAGGATTGATTTTTATACCTAGTAGCTTGTCTAGGTTTTTCTGCCCATCAACAAATTTAGACAAGGAAACTTTCAAATCCTGAATTTCATTTTCTAAAGAGAAAATATGTATCTCATAACTGGCAATCTCTTACTTACAGCAATTGACAGCTTCATTCAAAACCTTATTAGTTGTTTTGTATTCTTCAATTTCATTTTCCAGATTGCTCAGTTTATCAGAATCTTCAAAGCAAATACTTTTACCTCTTTCTAAAGCTAGAAGTCTCTCAGACATAGTTGAGTTCAGCATTTTCAATTTCTCATTTTCTTGCTTAAGTTTGTCATTCTGAACCAATTCATTTATTAGAAGCTGATCTTCTGAATTGACTTCATACTTTCTTCCATTTTCAATTTCCTTCATATCTTTTTGTTGTTTTTCAAGATCTTTCTGTAATTCTATGTTTACAGACTTTATGGCATTAAGTCTTTCAATCAGCAAATCATTCTCTCGTTTAAGTTTCTCTAATTGTTCTTCATTTTCTTTAGAAAACTTTCTGAGAGAGTCATTCTCATTTTTCAGCTTGTTTAAGTCAGATTTAACACATTCAAGTTCTTTCAGCAAATCCTTACCCTGAACAGAATCATGACTAGCTAGGCTAAACTTCTTTTCAAGTTTAGATATTTCCTTTACATGATCTTGATCTTCAATTTTCAGCAATGAAATTTGTTTCTTCAACATTTGAATATCAGACATAAAAGCATCATGAACATTTTTCAGTTCAGCACAGTTTTTACATGGAGAATTGAAACTGTCTGACCTACTATTCTTCTTCAATTTTTTGTATTGTTCTCTTAACTGTTCATGAGACTCTAATAATTCAGCATATGAATTCTCCCAATCATCCAAGGTATAGTTCTCAAAAGGGTTTACCTCCTCATCATTATCGTCTTCACTTTGATTGCTACCTTGATCGCTTCTGTTGGCCATCATGCATCTTGTTTGATTTCCTTTCCCGGCTCTCTTCATCATTTCCAACATATCCCTTGCAGATCTGCAATCAAGGAAACATGAGTGAAAGGCTTTGTCAGTGGCTGCTTTCATCAGATTTATAGCTGTCTGATTCTCCTCATACATTGATTCGTGACTGTAAGTCCATTTGGACCTTTTCTTTGGTAATTTATGAGGACCATGTGAAATCACTTTCCACAGGTCTGGATCAACAGATTTAACATAAGCACGTAAAGCACTGTGCCACTGGTTGAAATCAGAACCACTAAAGACGGGTGGACAAGCCATTGAAACAGATAGCCGATAGATTCAATGCAACAGGAATATTGATGCACTAAAAACAAATTAGCACCTACGACTGCAAGATCGGATCTGCAGGTCGCTGGACCTTCTTATCAGAAACCTGCTCTGATACCAACTATTAGGGTGCTAGGCCCGGATACAGAGGGGGGGTGAATGTATCCTGCTACGAAATATGCCCAATTTAAAAACTAGGATGCTAAGCAAGTTCCGGAGTTAAGCTAATACGATTAGACAAAATAACAAGCAGGTGGAGCGAACCTATCCAAGCATCCAACAGAAGCAAATCAAGCAATCTGATGAACCAGTTGAAAATCCTTTTAAACAAAAGAGCAAATATGTAACTGGCCCCCCAAACAATCAACTAGCGGAAGCAGCACAAATGAGAATAAGAAATCTCAAGACAATTTGTGAAGGGTGGTAGGAGATATGGAAGAACACACTACAAGCAAACCACTGCTCAAAGATTTTAAGGTGGTTCGGTCCTCCAGACCTACATCCACCCCTCACTCCCAACCAGAGTGAGGCTTCACTAGCAAACGCTAGAACCAAGCAGACTCAGTCTGCAAACAGTTGCTGCCACACAGCTTGACTAGGGGAACAGCCTCCCCTCTTCCTCCCAACCGGAGGGACACCCAAGTGACTCCCAGCCACTTGGAAACTAGAGGTCGCAGACCTCTCTTCCTCCAGAACAGGAGGGACACCTGGACTTGCAACCACAAGCCCAGAACCGGAGGACTAGCCTCCCTTCCTCTAACCAGAGGAACCCACAAGTGACAACCTGTCACTTGCAACCCGGAGATCAGATTTCCCTTCTCCTGAACCAACAGGAGGAACCCGATCCCCAACAAGGCAATCGGAAGAACAAGATAAACAGATGAAAATGGAAAAACAAAAACACGAAATGAAAATAACTTCAGCAAACAGAAAGCTGAAAAATGAAATGCACAATGTGGCTCTCAACAGAACTAACTGGCCTGGATCTGATCCACGGTCCAGTGAAGATAGATCTTCAAGCAGCTTCTTCCTTCTTCTCCACGAGCTCTCTCGCTCACTCTCTATCTCTTTTTCTTTCTCTTCTGCTCTCTTCTGCACTTCTTCTTCTTCACTCTTTCTTCTCTCTTCACACGAGCACTATCTCTCTCTCTTTTTCTTTTTCTGCTTTCACTCTCACTCTCTTCTCTGCTCTCTTCTTTTCTTTCTTTTCTTCTTTTTCTGGATCGAAGGGCTTTCTACTCTTCCGGCTTTCTGCTTCGATCTCTCTTCTTCTGTGGAAGAAGGCTCATATATATAGCAGCAGCAGCATCATCACCCCCGACGTGTGACCTCCACATTTCCAGCCCTAAGTATTCGGACCACGTGGCAGTCTCTCAGCCAGCTTCATTTCAGCCTCGGATCACGTGCTGCCCAGTCACTGGGGAATATTTCCTCGGACCACCTTCTTCTTCTCCTGCAAGGAATTAACACGATTAACACTCAGGGCCACAATAACTAAAACTGCATGAGGTATATGAAAGCAATACAAGATGCACTGTACTGAGAATGACACGAGATACACAAGATTACTTCAGTACGAAATAAATGGAGAATGACACGAGGTCAGATGAAAACAGCACGAGGTAAAAAAGAGAACAACACGAGATACACAATTAACACAACAACGAAGACGACACGAAGTCAGATGAAGATAGCATGAGATGAGAAGAAGATAACACAGAGTGAAGCAATAGAAAGACACGCGATCAGAAGAGACCTGGACGAGGTTAGAACGAAACAACATGAACTAACAAACGGCAACAAAAGACGACACGAAGTGAAACAACACTTGAAAACATAAGAAAAATAACTCGAGCACAAAATAGCTCGAATGAACGACTCGAAGACGAGGCGACACGGGCTGACCACGACACGAAGACAAATAACAGAAACCGTCACGAGTTGAAGACAACACGAAGATGAAAATAGAAACCGACACGAGTTGAAAACAACACGAAGACGAAACACAGGAATTGACACGGAGTGTGGTCAAGGCGAGAAGGACACGAAGTCTAAAGAGAAAAACAGCACGAAGATAGAAGAGTGACACGGCTATCACGACACATGATGAAGCAGTGACACTAGTAAAAAAAATGACTCGAGGAACAACAGTAAGTGACACGAAATTAAACAAGCAGACATAAAAGATGACACGAGATGAGGTCACAAAGTGACAAAGACACGAGGTCTAGAAAACACGACACGAAGACATGAGATAGACATGTCTTCAATAACACGTGATGAAAAGGTGGAAGCAGAAGAACAACTCGAGGAACTACAGTAATTGACACGAAGACACAAGAGCAAACATAGAGGACTGACTCGAGATGAGCAACTAAGTGCTAACGACACGAGGTTCACACAGAAGCAACTCGAAGTTCATCAGAACAATTCGATCTGCTTTAGAGGAATCAGCACGAAGTCAATCAGCACTCAACTTAAAGTAACACGAGGTACGAAAGGATGACACGGCGTGTTGAAAACACAAACAGTACTAAAACTAAAACGACACGAGGTAGGAAAGAAATAACACGGACATAAACACAAGAATAACACGAAGTATGATAGAAACAGTACGGACATACAATGTACTACCTCATAGCAGATTTCCTGTTAATCAATATGCATCAGACGACTGTGTATGGACTTGAAGACCCTTAGCCAATGTATAGACTTCAAAGTAGAGACCGATGTGTAGACTTCACGTGAAAGCCCAATGTGCAGACTTGACGCTGTACAGACTTGAACTGAAGACCAATGTATGGACTTCAAAACAGATGCTAAGGCCAAGAGGAGTGTATAGACTTTCACGATGTATGGACTTGATCTCAAGAAATGTAAGCGATGTACACACTTAGCCAATGTGTAGACTTTGCCTTAGATGCTAAATGAGATGCTATATGTTGCTAAAGTCTGTATAGACTTAGCCTAAGACAATGTATGAACATATCAGAAGAGAAGCAATGCACAGAACAGAAATCAAGAACAGAAATCAAGCACAAGCCAATATATCACAGCATGACTCAAGCATACACATGCGTTCTTCACAATTCAGACATGGCACACTTATGCAATCTCCCACAGAAAAGGTCAGACATATTCAAGATAATGTGGTGACTCATTCATGTTGCTATCATTAAAACATCACATCATCAACAAAGCACAAGGGGCACAACATTTTCTTCATGATGCTCAATGTTCTGCATTTGAAACTAGGAGGAATTCATGTCATCATTAGGGCCTCCACCCAAACCAGATTCTTCATCTGGATTATCCATCTGTTTGGGTGTGCCAGATCCTGTCACAAGTCTAGTGGAATCTTCTCCCTGGATATCACCATCTACACTTCCCTGTATGGCATATATCTCATCGATCGGCATACTATGATGCAAACTAACTCCATTAACATGAGAGCTTAATGATGTAGATCTGTCAGCATAAGCAGCTTGCTCAATATCATCGTGTATTAAGGTGCCGTTTGATAGGCTGTTAAGGAGGTGTTTGATAATCGTGCTTTCGTAGATAACCTCGGCTAATCCGATGGGTGCGAGGAGGTTAGTGGGGTCGACGTCACTCTCTATCGTCACTACTTCACTCTAATTCATTATAAAATCGGCCCTAATATCATAACATGTTGCTTTCAATGATGTTTCCATGTTTGATGCGCCATAAGATATTTAAAGTGCCTTGGCATTTGTTTCTCATTTTGATTTTTAATTCAAACATATCAAAACTAACCAGATTGATAATTTTAGAATGGAAGGACTATGCTATTTTGCAGTACCTCACATACCTCACATGACATCTAAGAAAGATATTGTCTTCTTAGATTAAAAAATATTTGGAGAGAAAAAGGTCTAGGGATTGGAACAAATAGATAGTTCTTCAACTATAAAAACCAAAGAGATCTCAAATATTTTTATTTAACTAGAGAGTTTTTTATAAGATCATTCTATCTAAATGAATAACATTTTTTATGACGGAGAATCTAACAAAACTAGCAAATGTCAAGAAATGAATAATATTTTTGTCTAATTAGGTGACTAATGTAGATTCAGAAATATCACCCCAAAGAATAAATCTTCTATGAATTCTGCCACCTATGAAATTTAGAATCTAAGGAGGAGGTATTAATAGCGAGGGAGCATGGGTAAGTGTTATAGTATAGATGGAGCCAATTGATGGTGGAAAATGTTGAGTATGGCCCGCTACAGTGTGTGTCTGCGAGGGGGAGGGGGGCCACGGACAAGGGAAGAGAGGGCGGTGGAGGGGGTGGGGGAGGGCGGCCGGAGGGAGTGAGGGAGCGGGAGAGGGGGGCTGAGGTGTGTGCTGTGCGTGTGTGTGTGTGTCTGCGAGAGGGAGAGGGGCCACGGACAGGGGAAGAGAGGGCGGTGGAGGGGGTGGGGGAGGGCGGCCAGAGGGAGTGATGGAGCACGAGAGGGGAGAGGGATAGGGAGTGAGGGAGCCGGACAAGGGAGAGGGAGAGGGATTGAGGGAGGGGAACATGATCGGGAGAGAGAGAGGGAGAGGGAGGCCACTTACCGGCCGGCGGTGACGGCGACCGTGAGAAGAGGATGATGGCGACGACGGTGACCACGATCGTGAGTGGGAGGGAGGTTGGCGAATGGCGGCGATGGCGAGGACGGCGGGGCCTCCGGCGACGGCGAGGACGGCGGCTCCGGCGGCGACGACCGCAAGCAGAGGGCAGAGGAAGGAGAGAGTGAGAGGGAGAGTGGGGGGGTGGAAATGGGGCCGGGTGGAAGAGGTGGGAGGGAGGGGTCAGAGGTGGCGAGAAGTGTGGAATTTTACGACAGCAATACGGACGGAACTTATTTCCGTCTGAAATTTCAGACGGATTATTTCCGTCTGAATATCTGTCCCAAATTTACGACGTATATAAAGACAGAATATGTTCCGTCTATAATTATAGATGGATCTTCAGACAGACTATAGTATGTCCTTAATAACAACGGAATTTGTGACGGAAACTAATCCATCACAAATACAGACGGATTGTAAGATGGAATATATTCGTCTGAAATATCCGTCTGAAATCCCGCTTTTTTTGGTAGTGTAATATACCAGTCACAGTCATATGCATTTTCCACATAGTATATCAGTTATAAACATGAATGTTGGTTATCATTCAATGTGGTGATTCATTCCCGTTGTATGCAATTTCCACAGAGTATATCAGTTATAAACATGAATGTTGGTTATCATTCAATGTGGTGACTCATTCCTGTTGCTATCATTAAAACACCACAATTATCAAAGCACAAGGGGCTCATCAAAGCACAAGGGGCACAACAATCTCTCCCTTTTTGATGATGGCAACATAATGAGTCACACTGACTCGTCAAACTATTCTCCCCCTTTGACATAATCAAAAAGAGAGGGAAATGGTTTGAGAGACAAAATGCAGTACACAAAGACACAGAATAAAACAAGGTGCATTAAAATGAAGTTCTCTCTTATGATAATGAAACAGCTCTCCCCCTATCAACATGCATGATTGACTACTCTCCCCTTAACTGCAGATAAATCAAAACACCCCCTGAAGCACAGGAATAAACTCCGGTTATCCAATAAATCCAGCTCAATTCTGTCAATACAAGAAATCTGAATTCTGGTTACATGAACAGAATGAAACAGAACCAGAGCTGATTGTGAAACATGATGGAAGATTCCAACAGTGTGGATCAACTGATAATGTAAGGGTGAGAAATAGTCAAAGCACAATACATCTCAATGAATCACTCATTAGCAAGATGTTGATCAGGCTGACTGAAAAGAATCTGATCATGAGAAATGTTAAAGCATCCATCACAACAATAAGTCTTAAGAAGATTAGACTCTTCTATCATAAGGGGTTATGAATTTGCAGCTTAACCAATCTGATTTAATTTTGATGTATACCAAATTTGTCAAATTAAACTCAATATTCATATCTGAATCCAAGTTTTAATAAAGGTGAACCAAATATTCAGAAAGCACTCAGAAACAATCATCTTTTATCTTACACATATGATCTCAATGACTCTTTCAAGAGTTACACAGATTAGTATTGATGTTAAACACTTTATCCAAGAATGTGAGTTGACAGACTCTTCAATATGTTTATTTGAAGCACATTATATTTTTCCTGAGCAATTTAAGTTGATCAACACCTTTTTACATGAGGCACAATAAGTCTTAGTTGAAGTGACCCAGTTACTCAGAGTGATAACTGTCATTGCCTCTCAACATTGAGACCAGAGTTAGCAATATACGTGTCTTTTTGCATGAGGAGACACCTTGATTAAAGGCCAGACTCCCTAGCTGCTCAACACAATTTTACCATTGCTCTGTCAGATTTTGTTTTACTAAATTTTATCAGAGATAACTATGGCACCTCATGACATGAATTACTTTATTTCATTGTTAAAGAACTCAGTTTCTCAGTGACTAAGTCATTGCTCTGAATTCACAATTTTTCATTTGGTCAACATTTTTCAAGTTAATGTTTAACACCAATACACACTCTATGCATCTTAACCAAAGTAGCCCTGAATTCAAATTTTCAAATATCTGATGAGAGAGTCTAAGGTATACATGGCACATGTGGTTAAAGTTTATTAAACCTTATCATTCAGATATTTTTTAATTCATTTAACTACAAACCTGAGAATACATTAATCTTATATTAGTCTGATTCAGTGATAATTCTTAAACCTATATGATAGGAGTTTCTACCAACTTCTCAGACTGAATTGCATGACATGCAGCATAAGTTTCTCAGATCAGACCAATGAATTCAGCAGCCAACAATCAATAGTTGAAATAGATCAGTCACACCAGCTGAGAAGAATGTGAAAGGTGAGTATAAGCTGGTGCAAGAGTGAATCAGCAATAGAGAAGAGCATCAGAAGAGATTTTATCATCAGACAGTAGCTGAGTCTGGAATACAGACAGATCAGCTATTTTAGCGATATCAGTAGAGAATTCAGTTGAATAGCGCATAGTCAATGGAATGAATCAGGTTACTTAAACAAAGGGAGTTCATGAGGTGAAGAAGATATGAAATGGGAATGCTCCCCCTGTCTAAGTGCAATGAATTTCTTTTTAGGTTTTTTAAAATTTTATAATATGCACTATCCTACATATGCAGTATGCAACAATTCTAACAAGGAGAGCATGATGATCAATCAACAGCAAACAAGCTCCCCCTGACAAAATACATGATGTGCAATGAATCATTTCTTTTCGAATTTTATTTTCTTCAAATTTATGATATGCAATACATTGCTCTATATGAAAACTAAACCCATGGTACTAGGCGGAGGACTCAGTCTCAAGGACCATCTCACACATGATAAGAACCTCCAAGCAGATTTCCCTGCCTTTTAGTAGCTTACCATTTGGTATACCAAGGTTATGCAATGCAGTGCAAAGCAGTCCTATATGCATTAAACAAAAACAGTTGGACTCCCCCTGTCGATATGCATGAAATGTATTGAAAGCACATCACATGATTTCAAATATTCATTCAGATATGATTCATGCAAATTAGTCAGAAGAGAGTTACCATAAACATGATAGTGCAATTCTTAATTCAGAAAACTTCAATTTCAACATCAACAAGTTTAACATGATATGCAATCATTTCAAACAACAATTTTCAGATAATGAATTTAAAACAGACAAATCAGTATTTTCAGATTATGAGATTTAAACAAAGTTCAGAACTGACCTGATGTGTAGTCATGGGGTTTTCATTCTTGAGTGCCTTGGTTAACCCCTTTTATTCTTCAGCTTCCAAGGCACACCTTCAAGATAAAATCAAGTTGATCCTACAGGAACCCAAGAAGTCTTGGGTCTTGAATTACCCCTATCAGGTGTTCTAAATAATTTCTTAGCAATATTGTCATCAAATTCCATTAGAGAGCAATCAGACATAGAATGTCCAAAATTTCCACAATAATGACATGAACCAACAGATTTTCTGGTCCTATGATGCATATCTACAGCAACATGAGACCTATGAAACTGAGCATGAATTTTTCTGTTGTAAGCATGAATTTTTGATTTACCATTACCTGCCCACCAGCATTCAGAAGCTCGGTGGCCAGGTTTTCCACATTCATAACAAACAAGAGTCTTTTCTTTAAAACCAGCTTTATTTCTGCTCAAGAAATTTTTGTTTGCAGGGAATCTTACAAATTTGGAATTAAAATGATTTCCCTGAGCAAACCAGCTGTCCTTGACTGCATGCCCATACTTACCACATTCAAAGCATCTAAGATGCTTGCTTCTTGATTCATTTTTACCCCAATGATTTCCTGACCAGCACTCATTAGCCTTATGTCCAGGCTTGTTGCAAGTGAAACAAATGATCTACTGGCCTGAAGTAGATCTATATCTATGTGGGTCATGAGCATGTGTGAAAGATCTAATATTCACATTATTGTCTTCCTTCAGTTTAAAACATGCATTCATTAGATGACCATGCTTACCACAGTAATAACAAGATGCATCAAATTTCTTAGTGGCATGGTTTCTATCAAATAATTTCTTTGAATGCATTGTTTCATTTGCATGCTCATCTTCTTTTAATATTCTACATTCATCCATGATATGCCCTACCTTGCCACAATAATAACATGAGAATTCCTTCTCAGATACATGTGAGTGAGTGGATGAATTGTGAGTGACATGCGTCAATCTATCAGACTCCACACTGCTAGCAGAATTCACAACACATGCAGGGACAATTTTGACTTTATTCATTTGACCATTCTTTTTCAATTTATTACCCCCTTTCACAATTTTCGTCTGTTTTTCATTTTTCTGAGCTTTGAACTGAAATACAGATGTTGAAGATGATTTCTGATTTTCATTTTGTTTTGGGGATTGATGTGAAGTACCAGCTACATCTGAGCTTTGCACAAAGGTGGCATATAGCTGGCTTTTAGTGATTTCCTTAACATCAGAAGTGCAATCTGTTCCCCTTTTTGAATCCGTATCCTCACTTTTCACAACAATTTTTATTTTTCTTTCATTTTTTGCAAACTTGGATGCTGAGTTTTTCAGATCATGAATTTTATTTTCCAAGGATGCTATATGAAGCTCATAACTGGCTATCTCCTGTTCACTGTAATTAATGCATTCACTTAGAACTTTGTTTGTAGTTTTATACTTTTCAATTTCTTGTTCCAAGTTGTTCAAGATTTTTAATTCATCATCACAGACAGCTTTTCCCTTTTCTGTGGTAAGGAGTCTTTCAGACAAGCCAGTGTTTAAACACTTTAATTTTTCAATTTCAGCTTTCAGTTCAGTGTTTTCCTTCTTAAAATTTTGAGATTGAGCTTCTTAAAAAAACCGATTTCTCCTTTTCTATAGTCAGAAACCTCTGTGAGAAAACAGTATTTAAAACCATCAGTTTTTTGTTTTGTTCCCTCAATTCTTTGTTTTCTTCAGATAGCTTCATGACTTCTTCATTATATTTTTCCACTTCCAGAGATCAGCTCCAGCTTTTCAACTAGCTCCTTTTCTCTTTCCTCCACTTTAATTTTCTCAGCCACCAAGTTTTTGTGATCCTCTTTAAGTGAGACAATTTGTTTACTCAGCCACTCATTCTCACTATAAAGATCTTCATTACATTCTCTTAGAGCTGAGCACATATCACAGTTTGATTTAGCAGAAGAAGAGTGTGAGGCCTCCCCACTGATTTCATTTATTCTAGCCTTGAGTTCTTCAATTTCCTTTTGACCCCTAACGTTTTCAAGCCTTAGTTTGCCCATTACAGAATTAACTTCAGTCAGTTCTTGCATACTTTTTAGATGCTCATTTTTCTTATCATTCAATTGATTCTCAATTTCTGACACTTTTTCTAAGCATGCTTGTTTTTCAATTTCTAGAGATTTGATTACTTCCTTTTACAATTTACCATCATGATCAAACTCATTTATCATGTCTTCTAAAATAGCACATGCCTTACAAGAATTTTCATCGCTTTTCAGACTATCTTTTAGTTTTGCATTTTCACATTTCAATTCTCTTATCTCGTACAACATCTCCTTTTTCAATTTTTTCTTTTCAGATTTCAATTGTTCACATTTATTATTGAGTTCCTCATTTATATTCCATAGATCATCAATTGAAAGTTCTTCAGGTTCAGAACTTACCTCGGATGAAGTTTCATCATTAGCATTTCTCCGATCAGCCATCAAGCATTTGCTGTGATTCCTGATTAGCTTTAGTTTTTCCAAAATGTCTTTGGCAGACCTGCAAGAAGAAATGCATTCAATTAGAGATCTGTCAATTGATTCTTTTAATAAAACTACAGCTCTATTATTGACAGAGTCTTTCAACTTGTCCTTCTTGGTCCATTTAGATTTATCCTTCGACAGTTTGTATGGACCATGAGTCATTACCTTCCACAAATCAGGATCGGTAGTGATTACATACCAATGCAACTTTTTCAAACATGGGCCAAGGTCATCACCTCTGAATATCGGAGGATTAGCCATCAAAGCAGATAACAAGCAGACTCAAAGCACAAAGTAGTCGACAAGAGAACACCACAACCAGATAAGCACGGCAAAGCACTAACTCAATGAAACTAAACAACGAGCACAGAAAGCACACTCTGAAATGCACCAAACACTAGCAGGATCCTCTGCAGATTGTTAGATCTGATAGATCAGAGACCCGCTCTGATACCAATTGTTGGGTTTGGTGCAGTATTAAGAGGGGGGGTGAATGAATATAGCCCTTACAAAAATTTCACCCAATTAAAAACTAGAATGCTAACAAGACAGATTAGACAATCTGAAGGCTGATTAAATCTAATACTAAGAGCTGCAGAATTAAATCTACCTTCTTCAGAAGGACAAAAAGCAACAGCGGAATAACAAATCAAAGAATACTCAATACCACAGTCAAGCACATGGTATGCAATCAAGCCATATCGCCCCTATGCAAGCATCTAGCGCCAAACACACAAAGAGATCAAACCACAGTGCACAAGGGGTTTTTAGGTGGTTCGATCCTGCAGACCTACATCCACCCCACACTCAAACAGAGTGTGGATTCCGCTGACTCACATCTTGAACAGTTGGGCATCACAGCTTGCCATATAACCGCTGGGCAACACAGCTTGCCGTCCGAGGAATCCTCCTCGCCCGCTTAGCAACACAGCTTGCTGTCCAGTGGAATCCACCACTGCAACCGCTGACTAACAGCTTGAAGAAAGGATAAAAAGGAAACAAAAGACAAGATGAACAGCAATCGGAAAGCTGTAAACATAAAGCATAATATGGCTCTCAAAGAGCTGACTGGCCTGGATTTGATCCACGGTCCAGTGAAGACTGATCTTCAAACAACCTCTCTCACACTCTTCTTCTCATGATCTCACTCTCTCTTTCTCTGTTACTTCTTTCTTCTTCTTCTCACGATCACTTTCTTTCTTTTTCGTTCTCTTCTTTTTCTTCTTCTTCTTCTCTTCTTTTTCTTCTTCTTCTTCTATCTGGATCGAAGGCTCTCTGGTGTATAGACTTTGCTGCTCTTCTTCTTGTTTTTTGATCTATTTTCATCTGAAGACGAAGACTCATATATATAGCAGCAGCAGCAGCAGCAGCCAGGGCGCGTGTGGCTTCCACAGTTCCCGCCCTAAAAATTTGGACCACGTGGCAGCATCCAGCAGGCTGTCAGTACACGTGTCCTCATCTGGGCACTGTCCTTATCCTCGGATCACGTGCCCTTCATTTGCCTCTTCGAAGGGTGCCTGTCAGACAGATAAGAACTTTATCAGGTTAAGTGTAAGCATAACAGTGTATAGACTTCGTTGTACACACTTGTGAAGTTGAATGCAAGACAAGGCTGTACAGACTTGATGAATAATGCACGTTAGACGAATGTATAGACTTGCATTCATTAAGTAAATGGATGTATAGACTTTGTTCATGACGCATGCAAGCAACCCAATGTACAGACTTGATCAAGGCACAGGCTTTTGAGTGTATAGACTTCAAAGTGGAACGACGGTAGAGCCAACAGTGTACAGACTTCAAGAGAAACGACGGTAAAACCACCGATGTATAGACTTGAAGGGAAACGTAAGTGAAGCTTCCAATGTACAGACTTGGAAGAACACTTTTGGATGTACAGACTTGATCAAGAGTCCAAGACAGACTTGCCACCGACCAATGTATAGACTTGGTGGTCGTGAGACGGTGGCCAAGACACTGTACGGACGGATGTATAGACTTCGCCTAAACACTGTCCGATGTACAGGCTTTAGTCTGAAGCGTTGTATAGACTTGATGCAGAAGCGTTCAAGTGATGTGTTGACTTTGACCAGATGAGACGCTGCAAGAGACGGTCCACTGTATAGACTTCAGCATGCAGACAAAGCGTGAATAGCATTGTACATACTTCAAATGAGACACAACCTTAGACGATGCTGCTACAGTGCCGATGTATATACTTGATCTCAAGGAATGGTTGTACAGACTTTGGATATGAAGACCAATGTATGGACTTCATGAATGCATGCTACAGTGCCAATGTGTAGACTTGATGAAACGTGATGCAATGTACACACTTGACAATGCTGAATGAACGAATGAGCAATGTATAGACATTGAAAGCTAACATGCGTCCTCAGTGTACAGACTTGCTGGATGCAGTCGAATGTATAGACTTGCTTCCACCGACCAATGTATGGACTTGCTCAGCCTGCTCGCTGTACATACTTGGGCAATGTATAGGCTTCAATTGTGTAGACTTGCCAAAGACAATTGACTATGCACAGACTTGAGGTACTTGAAGCCAATGTACAGACATCAATGTATGGACTTTAAAAGACAAACACAATGTGTATACTTGCTCAGTGTATGGACTTGTTTGAACGAAAAAGTAATGTATATACTTGAGGCAGGAAGGCCAATGTACAGACTTGGCCACAAGCTAAACAATCGGATGTATAGACTTTGAGATCATTCAATCAGCCAATGTGTAAGACATCACGATGTATAGACTTCAGTTTATATGAAGGGCTGTACATACTTGCTGAATTGTAAAGCAATGTGCAGACTTTGCCTTAGAAACGAATGTATAGACTTTCCCTTCAGAAATGAATGTATAGACTTGAGAGTCTTTAAGCCAATGTACAGACTTAACAGTCCCTTGGCTGTACAGACTTGGTCACAAACTGAACATTCGGTTGTATAGACTTGCACAAACCAAAGTGTGTACAGACTTGAAAAGAAAACCAATGTATAGACTTCGTGAGCGTCTAGAGGATGTACAGACTTAGTGACTGTACAGACTTGGAAGGCTCAGCGAAGGCTGTACAGACTTCAATGAAGAGATGCACAATGTACAGACATCATTCAAAGGCTAGTGTGAAGACTTCACGATGTATAGACTTTCCAAGTGAAAGACTGTATAGACTTGAGCACAGAAGCTCTGTACAGACTTGATCAAGACAAGGCAGTTGAGTGTATGGACTTTGACAAGCAAACGGCTGTACAGACTTTGCCTAAATGCATGACACTGTATGGACTTGCCACCAATGTATAGACTCAATGCAAGTAGATGGATGTACAGGCTTGGCGAATGCAATGTATGGACTTGCAGACAGAACACATGCAGTGAATAGACTTATGCAGACAGAACACATGCATTCTCCAAGTAATTACCAGTCACAGTCATATGCATTTTCCACATAGTATATCAGTTATAAACATGAAGGTTGGTTATCATTCAATGTGGTGACTCATTCCTGTTGTATGCATTTTCCACAGAGTATATCAGTTATAAACATGAATGTTGGTTATCATTCAATGTGGTGACTCATTCCTATTGCTATCATTAAAACACCACAATCATCAAAGCACAAGGGGCTCATCAAAGCACAAGGGGCACAACAAGATATACTCACTCTTGGAACATCTTGCGCTTCAGTCACATTGAAGCCCACCTTCTGTTTTGAATTCAAGTCGACTTTCATTGTCTGTCCTAGAATTTCTGAACTACACTGTCTGCATGGCTATTCTTGAAAAATTGTCTTCCTTGATGAATCTTACTGAAAATTCCTTGAGCTGCACTATGTCTTGAATCATTTCAATATGTTCACCAATTCATCAATATGAGCAAATCATATATAAGAATCTTCTTTTATAAGGCTCTGTGATTACCCATCAATAAATCTGTTGGTTTGAGTTTAATGAATTCAAGAGTTTAAAAATTGACTCTCCTGAAAAAGATTGTATTCAGAACATAATAGGTCTCAACCAATCCTAACATGTTGTGTCCTGTGCAATTTCCTAAGATCTAAAAATTTAAGGTTATGTCAACCTTGGTTGAGAAACATAGATTAAGAATTGTTCTTAAACATAGAATAATCTGAAAAATTCCAAGGGCAACACATGATCAAAAATTATGAATCAATGCTCAAGGTAGAGCAATGGGTAAGGTTCACTGAGAAACTAGATCCTTCATCAAAGAAATGAAGTGAACTATGTCAAGAGGTGCCTTTGCTATCTCTACTCAAAATAAAGCAGGATAGTTAGTCTCACTGAGTAACTAGGGGTGCTGGCGTCTGATCAACGTGCACTCTTATGTAAAAAGGTGTGCACTACACTTGGCTGTTCTTAAAAAATTTATGAGCCAAAAGAAAATTCTAAAAATGTGATTTAAAAGGTTAGAAAAATTGTTGTAACCCTAAGGACAAAACTCAAAAATGTTGAATTTGTTTAATCTCAATATTAGTCTTTAGTTACTCCTAAGAGAGTCATTGATTTTGAATGAGTAAGGTTAAAGGAGGTTAAACAAGAATTAAACATGTAGCCTTGGTTTATGCTTAATAAGTATGAGTACAAAATGCTTCACAAAGTTGAAATTGATAAACTCTAAATTTATTATACTTAAACCAATCAGAAAATAAGGGTTGCATCATAAGATGTTGGGTATTGTGTTCCCACATTGTTTTTGACCTTGAGTTTGATGATAACAAATATTGTGAGTTCTTGGAAGAGCATGTGTTTTGAATGGTTGAATGTTTTCAAAACATTGTGTGTTTGGAAGAGCATGTGTTTTGTATAGCTTTGCTTGCCTTATGATGGAATGAGGCTTAATTTGTTTGAGTGAGTGATTAATTCAAATGAGCTTTAATGGATCAATCATTAATGTTTTTGAAAAGGCATCTAATGATCAATGAAAGTGCTCATTCATGTGAATATGAATATCCCTCACTTAAAGCCATTTAATGTTGAAGGTATGTAGATACAAGAATGCTATTTGAATGTCTGATATTCCATGGCTTTATATTTGAATGTTTGAGATTCCATGGCTTTATATTTGAATGCTTGAGAGATTCAAAGTTCATCAAATGCCAAAGCTTGTGGCTCATGTTTTTACAATTCCATTTACTTGATGCAATGTGCATATGGATGTGTGAAGATATGGAATTGGATGTGGAAGAATCAAGTTAAGACAAACTTAATTTTTGATACATAAACTAACTTGATGGTTGTGAGTTTTTGCAGGTTCAAGGATGGTTTTTAAACACTCTCATGTCAAGTGGATGATGGTAACATCTAACCATTTCTTATGCTTGATTTGAATGGGAGTTTTGAGAAGTTTGGGTTTAAACTTGAGCTTCATGAATGATCATTTATGTAAAATTGCTCACTTGGTGAAAATGGGGTGTTTGATGTCTACAAATGTTGATAACATGCATGTTCAAGTGATTTAACATTTGGCTAAAAATCTGGGTTGCTTTCATGAACATCTTCTATGAGATGTCATTGCATGAAATGTGTCATGAAATGTGTTTCTTGGGGTCTACCCTTAGGGTTTCTGCACCGCACAGAACCTTGGATTTGCCACCTATCTGCAGGGTTCGACCCACTACCAAGGATCAACCCCAAGGGTCGACCCCTGTGTGCAGGATTTAATTTTTGGTGCTGTTTGCGCTTTGCTTGCACGAGGGTCGACCCCAAGGGTCGACCCTTCCGGAACGGATTTTTCGGGAGTGTTTAAAACCCATTGAAAACCCTTCTAAACTTTACCATAACACCCCCCATTAGTTCCTAATAATATTTAGGTGTTTCTAACACACTTTGAGATGGTTTTATGTGTCTTTCCCCCACTCTATTATATATATGTGCTTGAACTCCGATTTTGGAAAGGATGAACACAAATGTGCTATCTTTCTATCTTGTAGGGCAAGGAAAGGGGGAAAAGGAAGGGGAGGATGGCAAGAGCTGAGGAGATGTCGACTAGAGCAAGGATTCAAGATCTACATCCATTGTCAAGCCTCCAATGCCAGGTTCTTGGCCGGTTCTTTAAGGAGAAAGCACTAGCGGCTCGTTTTGCCTCGAGTTTCTTCTTCCTCTCTTGTGGAACCAGCGAAGCATCTTCTATTGGCCTCCAACCTAAGAGAAGACATTCCAGATCTCATTTCTCTTGATGATACATGATGCTTTCCATGTTTAATCTTTTTCTTTAAGCACTATTGATGTATTTTCTTTCATTTCTGAACATGATAATGGTGTGTATGTGTGACCATTGCGTACGGTCGTGTGTGTGTGGTTTGATCCCATAGCTGGATCGTTGTGGATACGAAGTCTCCGTGTATGTTGGAGTTTTTACTCCGTGCGCTTCTTTGTAAGCGAGTGAAGCCTCATCGGTTTAGTGAGGGGTGGATGTAGGGAGCCCGTCGTGGTCCCGAACCACCATAAAAATTCCATGTGCATTGTGGTGTGTGCTTGCTCGCTTTTATCTATTGTCATGACCGTGTGGGCTCGTCGAGATTGAGTGAACCTATTTTATTCTCGTTTAGCTCATTTACATCAATCTCGTTAAATCTGCAAGTTAAGTTTTAAAATTGGTCATTGTGATTGGGGGACAATTCAACCCCCCTTATTTTTCGCACGTATATTGTAGTCTAGGCCAACAATTGGTATCAGAGCGAGGCCCCTGATTTTATTCAATCTCATGGTTGAAGAGGATAGATCTGTAGGCGATGGAAAGTAGGGGAATGATTCCTGAGAGACATTCTATACATAGGCCACCATTCTTTGATGGCATAAATTACCCCTATTGGAAAAATAGAATGATAGTGTTTTTGCGAGCACATGATTACAATAGCTGGAAAGTCATTAGTAAAGGTCCTCATAAATTGCCCGATAATGAGGACAGTTGGACTGAAGAGCATGTTAAACATTCATGTGAAAATTTCAAAGCTATGAATATTGTTCAATGTGTAATTCATCCGAATGAATATTCACGTATATCTATGTGTTCCTCTGCGTAGAAAATGTGGGAGAAGCAAGGAACGTCGGAGGTAAAGGAGACGAAAGCGAATTTGTTGATGCGAGAATATGAGTTGTTCGCCATGAAGCTAGAAGAAACAATATCACAAATGTTTGTAAGGCTGAGCGAGATAACAAATGGACTGAAGGCATTGGGAAAGAACTACACCAACCAGGATTTAGTGATAAAAGTGATATGTTCCCTCTCACCTCAATGGCACACGAAGACAACGGTGATTGAGGACTCTAAAAATCTTACCACTCTCACGGTGGATGAGCTGATTGGGTCCTTGATGACCTATGAAATCAACATCAAGGGAACAAATAAAGAGAAGGGCAAAAACAAATCACTGGCATTTAAGGCTTACTCTAAATCTTCTAAGGAAAGCGATGAAGGGTCAAGCCTAGATACTAGTGAGGAAGAGCTTGTGGATGTCATCACTAGCAAAGCTAGAAAGCTATTCAGGAAGGCTAGACAAGATGGCACTTCTTTTGGAAAAATTCTGAAGAAAGCATTGGGGAAGAAAGGGGAGATTATGTAATGCCCTGAGTCTTTCGGATATTTATCGAAGAGCTTTCGGATCGCTTTTGTGGGTCCTGAGTTGTGTTTTACGATCCACGTGGGCTTTTCTCTCATACAAGTTATAGAATCCAGTGGTGAGTTTATTATTGAGCTCATCGACTCGAGGACGCTACAATTGTGTTGCATTCTTTCCGAGGATCGTTTAGACTATTTTTTCATATTTATCTAAATTAGTGCATTTTCAGGCTAAAAATTGGATTTCATGAAAATTAATAAATTTTCTAATCTTCCTTTTCTTTTTAACCTTATTTCCTCTCTCCTCCCTTACGCGATCACTCTCTCTCTCTCGTTCTCTCTCTTCTCTTCTCTCTCCGCGGGGCGCGCGACCGTGGCGAGGTGGGTGAGGCAGGGACGACGTGGAGTTGGTCTGGAGTGTGATGGGATGACGGATGGAGCGTGGCGTTGGTGCGATCCCTCGGTGGATTCAAAGCCAGCGTGTTCGGGTTCATGTGATGGTTTTCGGTGGGGTTTAGTCGCTTCGGCGTGCTAGAACTTCGGTGGAGGTAGGGAGATGGACGCCCTACTCTTCTTCTGTGTTTCCTCGTGATTTTGAGTCGAACGGTGCGAGAACAAGCGGGTTTTGTGTCGATTTGGGTGAAGCATGCTTTGGGGTGTGTGAGACAGGTTCACTTTTTCCGGCGATAGTTTCTAGCCTAATTAGTGCTATTTCAATCCCTGGCATGTCAGCATTCCATTCCCACTGGTTTCGTTGCGATTGGTGGTCATTTGGGACCGGTAGAAGCCCAAGAACCCATGTGACTCATTTAGGGTCGATTTGGTAGAATTGCCTATTTCTAGTGTTTTTGGTGTCGTTTGGACCCCTTCCGGTCTGTGGAAGTGATGGGGACATCGCTTACCACTTCCCATTTCTCCATGGGTCCCGATGATCGCCATTGTGTTCGTCTTGATTTCTTGAGTCGAGTTATGTAATTTTCATATTTTTCTGGAGTCATATCATTGTAATTTTTCTTTTATTTGAGTCAAGTCCCTAGGTTAATGAGTCATCTACCTAAGTTTATTATCATTATGTCAGTTAGATTGGTTAATGGGCCCAGTTATATGGGCTTGGCCCAGGGGCGCCCCTTTCCCCCTTGGTTAGTTGTCATTAGTCCAAAAGTCAGGGACTTATGTTGAATTGTGGGATTCCTATAAATAGGACCCCAATCCCACCAGTTGAAGCTAATGAAGATTTGATAAAGTTTGCCAAAGCAATTGTGCATCTCTCTCTCTCTCTCTCTAGCTCTCTCTCTATCTCTCTCTCTCTCTCAAGAAGGGGCGACCCTTTCTCTCTACTCTCCCCTCTCTCTCTCTCTAGGTCGACCAGCCCTCTCTCTCCTCCCCTTGCCACCTCATCCTCCACATCAACCCTCCCCACCCTTTCACCTTCCCAAGGCCATTAACCCCCCTTTACTCCCACCACTCCCCAAGCAACCCTTCCCCTTCCCCATACAACCTTCCATCTTCCCAAGAGGAATCCCCACTTCCAAAGCAACTCTTCCCCTACCCAAGGCAACCCCTCCCCTTCCCTAGGCCTCCATTAAACACCTCCATTAACCCTCCACCCAAATCAAAGAGAACCCTCCCCATTTTTCCCAAGCTACTTGTGCCCCCATCACCCCACCACCTCCCCCTTGGCCATTTGCGCACCCAGCCCCTCTCCCTGCTAGCTCCGCCCCTGGCCTCCACCTCACCACCCCTCCTACCTCCCAAACCACTCCCCTCCACCAAAGCATCCATCTCCCTCACCCCTCCACCAAAGAAAACCACCCCCCCACCCTTTTCTCTCTTCTCGTTTGCATACAGCTGAAGACTTGCAGATCAGCACCCTGTTGCAGCATCGCCCAGGACCTTATCCCGGATCTTCTGGGGGCGTGGCCTACATCAATGGAAAGCTCTGCTAGTCTGCTTCGCCACCGCGTTGGTCTCGTCCCCATCCGAGGTCCGGGCTGCCCGGGAGGCCCGATCTCCCCCAACTGTGCAGAATTTTACACACCGAGTTCCTGAACCAGAAGAGAAGCTGTACCATGAAGAACCGCAGAAGAATCAGGCCACGAGCTCTTCTCCAAAGTTCTTCTTCATCCAGTCCACTTTCAGAATCAAGAAGCGGAACTTCGTTCAGCGTCCGTGGGCCGAAGTTACCATTTTTCCCCCTCGGCTCCGCGGGTCTGCCTCCCACAGTCTACAAAGACCATCCTTCACTATTCTGCGTCCCCCAGTTTTCTCTGACATCAGACGGCTTCCCCGTCAGTTTTTCTGGGAAGAGGGCTCGTCCACGGTTCCAGAAACTCTGGCGGTTCATGAATCGGAGTCTGGGAGCAGTCGGGGCACTCTCTGCAAATGGCTGTCAGAAACAGGAAGCTGCCGCGCCTAGATTCTATCTTCCTGATCGAACCTCGTCCCGGGCCCACAACTGCAACAGAATAATTCCGCAAAATTCAGAGGCATCCTAGTCCCAGATACGAAGCGTTCCCCACTGGTCTCGCCATCAGCAGAATTCCAGAACGGGATCTACGGCCTCGGCTTCTCCTTTCACGTTTCCGGCGAATCGCCCCTCCCCGCCTGGCCGGCTCACCGCCCCTCCCTGCGTGGAGGTAGTGTTTGCATGTAATTCAATCATCCCCACCCCAAGTCCACCCTCCTGCGAGAGGTGTAGTGATTGTAACCCTTTAAACAGGCCAAGCTTCATCGGCGCAGTGTGCGGGGAATCCACACTTCCCCGCTCGCCCTCGTCTCCGAACGGGGTTGGTTTCTTCAAACCAACCAGGTGAGACTCTGCCCCTGCTCCCCTAGTATCTATTTGTTTAATATCTGTCAAGCTAGTCCGCTGGCTAGTAAGAGAGTGCCCGTTCCCGGATCCACCATCTTGAGTGGTCATCGTGGATAATAGTGAGTGAGTGACCTTGTGCCCCCAAGGCACCCGGCCGCCCTTGATCGTGGGCATCCTACCTTCGGGAGGGAAAACCTTAGTTGTGCTGGCCCTCTACCAGCAAGGGTCCCTCTCCCCCACCTCGACTCGGCATCATCGAGTCACCACGGGTAACGGGTGCGCACGGTGAGACGGCGTCTTCCAAGCTTTCTCAACTTTTGTGAATGCGTTTGCGAATTAAGTCCAAGGGATCATTGTCACTTGCTGCATTCCCGTCAATGTTTCACATCAGTTGGTATCAGAGCAAGTTCTAGACTTGTCTCTACTAAGTCTTGTCCTAGGGCGCATAAGCATTTTGAGTCATTCGGTTCATCAACATGGCTACCTCTCTTTGGTCCCACTCGGCCCTCCACAAAGGTCCGATCAACCACCCATTTTCGGACATCTTTATAGATGAGAGTATCACCTTTGATGGGTCACATCCTAGTGATTATGTTAGGTGGGAGACTTTCATGACCAAACACTTTGATAGGACTAAGGTCTATGGACACGCTAGAGTCCGCAGGGCCACAGGGCGACTTCGGGGACAAGCCAAGAAGGAGTGGGAACGCATAGTGAGCTTAAGAAAGATTCGGAGGCAAGAACCCATAGGATCATGGGAAGAGATGAAAAGTGACCTTAGGAAGATCTACGCTCCCCGACCCTCCCACTCCTACCGTGAGGACCATAACCCGTTGAGCACTCCCACTCCCCCTTTCCCTCCCAGTCAACCCAAAACCTCTATTAGGACCCAAACCCCACCACCCAAAGGACCCCTAGATTTATTGGAAGAGATAAGGATTGAGATCAGGAAGATCTTCACTCCCCAACCTTCCCACTCCTGCCCTGAGAACCATAACCCGAGGAGCACTCCCACTCCTCCTTTCCCCACCACCCAACCCAAAATTCTCCATCAAACCCCCACCCCACAAACTTCCAAAAATCCTCCTTCCAGCCCTTTCCAAAAGGAACTTAAAGAGGTAACCGAAGACTATGAGGCTCCACTAGATTGGGAAGAAGAATATGAATCACAGTGTCATGGGTTAGGCCGAGAAGTTCCCATCCCAGGTGGAAGAAGCATCATGACTCACTCCACCCTCACCACTCAAACCCACGTGGACCCCATGTCCACCCCTCCACCTAGGCCCGTGACAGCCACCATTCCCCAATCTAAAGTTACTCACCCAACCCACCTTCCACTTCCAACTTCTATCCTACCCAAACCTAGTCCCCCGCTACTTCCACTCCCAACCCCAACCCAAGTCCGGCCTCACTCACCACCCCGGGTACACCATGCACCAACCGTCATCACCCAAACTCCAATAGACCTTCCCATTCCCTTGAGAGAGGAGACCACAACCATCCACATGGGAGTAGATGCTAGTCCGGAACCCATCCCCATCCTTGAGGAGACCCAAGTTCATATCTATGGTGAGGAAGAATCACAAATGTCCCATTCACATAGCTTGGACCCCCAAGAGCCACAAGCCTTCACAAATAGCACCGTAATCATAGAGGGGCCCTTAGCTAGATGGCTAAAGGAGAGACCACTTCACCCCATCATGTCCTATGTTTACCCACCCATGGAGCAAAACCTTCCCATTGTACCCTTATCCACCTATCACACCACAATCCAATCATCCTATCAAGTGGAAACATTAGGGGATCTTCTTAAGGGTATAGTTTGGCAAATGGAACTAACTGGCATAATGACTACAATAGCCGACCGACCTAGGAGCCTTGACCTCCTACACCTGTGTGTCAGATCCATCTCCTCCATTTACACTGTGGGTTGCTACACTAGTGACCTTATGTTACTCCTCCCTACACCCGATGAGCCCGATGCTATTCACAAATTAGAGTTGCTTATTTCGGGTAGGATACCAAGCCCTCCATTCATGGCCAACCAACCCGCCAAGGACTTCGGTTCAATTACTTCATTTGAGGAGGAGGACTCACCATCATTTGAAGACCTTGAGGAGATAGAATACCCCTTCCTTGGTAACACCTTCCATGACCCCTTTGATCCCTCCCTATGGAAGACATTGAACCCATGGGACCTAGCCGCCTTACCCACCACCCACTCCCTCCTACCCTCACCCACCATGTTGAACCCAATCCACCCATTCCACTACTTAGTTCACACTATGAGAGCCATGACCGAGGGTGACATCCACCTAGGAAATGAGGAAGTGACCTATCCCAAAATGTCCACCTTCTTGGACCCCTTCGACCCCTATGAGTGGAAACCCCCAAATCCACCCCCACCTAAAGATGGGACCATCTTGATTGTAATGCATGTGCCACAACATTTTGCCCCACCTGGTAGGGCTAGTCATCTCATTTGTGTCACATACACACTAGGTCCAGTGCATGACAGGTTCACATTTAGATATGTAGGTTCACATTTAGATATGTAGGTCCACCCCCATTCATCATCCATCTTATGCATGATAGGAGTCTACATGGAAGTCCAGGTCCTCTGACATTCATTGCACCCATACCTGATAGAACCACATTTGGACATGCTAGTCCTCCCCCACTCTTCATCCACCTCAGGCATGATAGGGCCATTTGTGGCTGCCCCGGTCCACCTAAGTGCATCAAGGTCCACATGGTTTCTAAGCATGATAGGTCAATTCATGGATGCCCTGGTTCTCCTAAGTCTGTCAAAACCAAACTAACACTTGATAGGGCTGAATTTGGTTGTCCAGGCCCTCCCTTCATCCCTATAGGATCATCATTCATGACATTGCATGGTAACATTCGCAAACACAAAAAACAAGAGCAACAAGGTTCTTAAGGAATTAGCCGATTCCCACCGTCGCCACCAAGAAATTCATGTCGGTGATTTTGTGATGGTGAGGACTGAGATTGTCTCAAAACTGAGGTCTCGTGGAGCAGGCCCCTTTCAGGTATTAAGGCGCCTTGACACAAATGCTTATGTGTTTGACCTCCCCGAGGGGTATGGAGTAAGCCCCACTTTCAATGTGGCTGACCTGGTGCCCTACAAGGGTCCCACGGTGACACCCAGTGAGGAGATCCAGCCTATCCCACCCCTTGAGAGAGCCCCCACACCAACAAGAGCTCCATCTAGCCAGAGAAACCAGCGTCATCAAGTGGAGCGGATATTAGATGAACAGATCACTACCACACGGAGCAAGGCTATGAGCGATATCTGGTTAGGTGGAAGGGACGACCACCTTCAGTTGACGCCTGGGTGATTCGGGAGGATCTCCAGTAGCTGGATCCTGACCTATCGGAGCAGTACCGCAGCAGGGTGGACCCTTACTCGACAGAGTCGAGTTCTCTGCACCCCGGGAGTATGATGGGGACATCGCTTACCACTTCCCATTTCTCCATGGGTCCCGATGATCGCCATTGTGTTCGTCTTGATTTCTTGAGTCGAGTTATGTAATTTTCATATTTTTATGGAGTCATATCATTGTAATTTTTCTTTTATTTGAGTCAAGTCCCTAGGTTAATGAGTCATCTACCTAAGTTTATTATCATTATGTCAGTTAGATTGGTTAATGGGCCCAGTTATATGGGCTTGGCCCAGGGGCGCCCTTTCCCCCATGGTTAGTTGTCATTAGTCCAAAAGTCAGGGACTTATGTTGAATTGTGGGATTCCTATAAATAGGACCCCATTCCCACTAGTTGAAGCTAATGAAGATTTGATAAAGTTTGCCAAAGCAATTGTTTATCTCTCTCTCTCTCTCTCTCTAGCTCTCTATCTCTCTCTCTCTCTCTTAAGAAGGGGCGACCCTTTCTCTCTCCTCTCCCCTCTCTCTCTCTAGGTCGACCAGCCCTCTCTCTCCTCTCCTTGCCACCTCATCCTCCACATCAGCCCTCCCCACCCTTTCACCTTCCCAAGGCCATTAACCCCCCTTTACTCCCACCACTCCCCAAGCAACCCTTCCCCTTCCCCATACAACCTTCCATCTTCCCAAGAGGAATCCCCACTTCCCAAGCAACTCTTCCCCTCCCCAAGGCAACCCCTCACCTTCCCTAGGCCTCCATTAAACACCTCCATTAACCCTCCACCCAAATCAAAGAGAACCCTCCCCATTTCCCCAAGCTACTTGCGCCCCCATCACCCCACCACCTCCCCCTTGGCCATTTGCGCACCCAGCCCCTCTCCCTGCTAGCTCCACCCCTGGCCTCCACCTCACCACCTCTCCCACCTCCCAACCACTCCCCTCCACCAAAGCATCCATCTCCCTCACCCCTCCACCAAAGAAAACAACCACCCCACCCTTTTCTCTCTTCTCGTTTGCATACAGCTGAAGACTTGCAGATCAGCACCCTGTTGCAGCATCACCCACGACCTGATCCCGGACCTTCTGGGGGCGTGGCCTACATCAACGGAAAGCTCTGCCAGTCTGCTTCGCCACCGCGTTGGTCTCGTCCCCATCCGAGGTCCGGGCTGCCCGGGAGGCCCGATCTCCCCCAACTGTGCAGAATTTTACACACCGAGTTCCTGAACCAGAAGAGAAGCTGTACCACGAAGAACCGCAGAAGAATCAGGCAATGAGCTCTTCTCCAAAGTTCTTCCTCGTCCAGTTCACTTTCAGAATCAAGAAGCGGAACTTTGTTCAGCGTCCGTGGGCCGAAGTTACCATTTTTTCCCCTCGGCTGCGCGGGTCTGCCTCCCACAGTCTGCAACGACCCTCCTTCACTATTCTGTGTCCCCAGTCCTCTCCGACATTAGACGGCTTCCCCGTCAGTTTTTCTGGGAAGAGGGCTCATCCACGGTTCCAGAAACTCCGGCGGTTCATGAATCGGAGTCCGGGAGCAGTCGGGGCACTCTCTGCAAACGGCTGTCAGAAACAGGAAGCTGCCGCGCCCAGATTCTATCTTCCTGATCGAACCTCGTCCCGGGCCCGCAACTGCAACAGAATAATTCCGCAAAATTCAGAGGCATTCTAGTCCCAGATACAAAGCGTTCCGCACTGGTCTCGCCATCAGCAGAATTCCAGAACGGGATCTACGGCCTCGACATCAACTGTCAGTCAGCCATCGCAGAGAGCAGGCAGATTCGGCCTCGGCTTCTCCTTTCGCGTTTCCGGCGAATCTCCCCTCCCCGCCTGGCCGGCTCACCGCCCCTCCCTGCGTGGAGGTAGTGTTTGCATGTAATTCAATCATCCCCACCCCAAGTCCACCCTCCTGCGAGAGGTGTAGTGATTGTAACCCTTTAAACAGGCCAAGCTTCATCGGCGCAGTGTGCGGGGAATCCACACTTCCCCGCTCGCCCTCGTCTCCGAACGGGGTTGGTTTCTTCAAACCAACCAGGTGATCCTCTGCCCCTGCTCCCCTAGTATCTGTTTGTTTAATATCCATCAAGCTAGTCCGCTGGCTAGTAAGAGAGTGCCCGTTCCCGGATCCACCATCTTGAGTGGTCATCGTGGATAATAGTGAGTGAGTGACCTTGTGCCCCCAAGGCACCCGACCGCCCTTGATCGTGGGCATCCTACCTTTGGGAGGGAAAACCTTAGTTGTGCTGGCCCTCTACCAGCAAGGGTCCCTCTCCCCCACCTCGACTCGGCATCATCGAGTCAGCACGGGTAACGGGTGCGCACAGTGAGACGTCATCTTCCAAGCTTTCTCGACTTTTGTGAATGCGTTTACGAATTAAGTCCAAGGGATCATTGTCACTTGTTGCATTCCCATCAATGTTTCACATCAAGAAGGCTTGTATGATGATTAGGGTTGTTTCCCATTCGTTTAGAAGCGAACAAGGCGTGGAACGACCGGATTCGGTCATTCCCATGGTTTTCCCGTCGTAACGATTTAGTGGTCTTACCAGAGACCATTTTTATGGCTCTAGCAGTCCTTGGATGACTGTTTATGCTTTTTGAATAGTATGTTGGTTCAAGTCTTCTCGGTCGTGTGATAGACCGTTTCTTCTGGCTCGCGGTCAAATTGATGACCGCTACTCTTTGCCAGCGGTCGTACGATAGATGGCTAGTGTGGGTATGTATGTCGGTTTGGCCTAGCAGTCATACGATAGACAGCTAAGCTGGGATTGGCGGTCTGAAAGATGACCGCTAATCGTTGTTTTATGTCAGTTTCATAGTTTTAAGTCGGTTCGGGCTAGCGGTTCTAACTTAGACCGCTATGTGTCTTAAGCGGCCCTTAGGTAGACCGCTAATCTCTGTTTGACCGGTTAAGTCGGTTTCACTATTTAGAAGTTGACTGGGTGTAATGGTCTAAGGTGCGACCGCTAGTGTTCCCCTTGTGGCCTGTGATAGACCGCATGCCCCTATGCTTTATGTTTTCTTTATGCATGGCCTCAAGTTGTCGTGGCTTCACCTTGTGGTTTGCTCGTAGTCTCGTGGATATCTTGGATGTTCTATGAGGGGTATAACCATGTTGTAAGGTGGCCAGGAGTACCATTATATCGAGTAGTGTTCTGTATTGTTTTCAAAGTCATGATTGGTTTCTGGTCAACTTGGTGTGATCCAACAGTTGACATGTGACTCGTGAATGTCTCGGTGATCCTGTATAGACTGAGATATGGTTTTGGATGCCTTGAGATACTGCCTTACCTCAGTTTGCATGTCCATGTGTTTTGAGGGTCTCGGTGAACCCTTAGGTCTCCGTGATTCGTGTTATGGGGATATGTGGATCCGGCAATCCTGTGTCGTTTCCTTCCTAAGTGCTTTATCGTGGTTTTGGCTTAGGGACTAGGCTGATTGGAAGCTTGTTACCGCTCTTGTGCGACGTTCTTGACCTCGAGTCTTGTGACACAAGGATCGTTGTGTCAGCAGGTCTAGTTGTCTATCCTGAGTCTGGTGGCAGTCTGGTATGCGACCTTGTCTCTCACGATTAGTGCTCTGTAGTACGTGCAACAGTGTGGGCTTAGCCTATCTGCACTTCAGTACTAGTATTTCAGAGTCTCTGTGTGTCTAGTGAGCCTCCACTAGTCGTAGTCTGATGACACTTTCCAGTGTGTCGGCCCACCTAGGAGTGGTGGCGGGGCAATCCTCCAAATCATACGGTTTGTAGGCTAGTTTCCATGGACTCCCTTGCCTTGCAGTAGCATCCTACTGGGGGAGAAAACTAGTTAAAGGCCTGGCTCAAGACATTGAACTTGTGTGTGCACACGTGGCCAGGGGCGTTTGGACGAGCATCGACGGGCGTGACCCTGACTAGTCACTCGTTACTGTTGTTCCTTGTACTTGGTTCTGTGAGTGTCTCAGTTCCCGCCATTCTCGGTGTGTGGGAGATACTTGTGTTGGGAGCAGAGGATCATCAAGCTAGAGGGGGAGGGGGTGAATAGATTGACCACTTAAAAATTTAAACAGAATAAGACGATCGCACACTCTGTGATAGCACAGGCATAACCTCACTCCGTGAACTCTAAAAGGCAAACACAATATTTAAGTGCACTAACCGAGACAATAAGCACGAAATCAAACCACAAGCACACACCACAGGAGACAGGAGTTTTAAGGTGGTTCGGTCTCTATCCCGAGACCTACGTCCACCCCCTCACCAACCCGATGGGGATCACCGCTGAGCTTTACAACTTATGCTAAAACCAGAGAAGAACACTTCTCTTACCTGCAGATCCAATCTGCAGAAGACAGCAACATACTGTCATAGAACCGCTGTCAAACAGCTTGCAGACACGAAGTCTGTTCTCCCTCTGATCTCAGAACTCACTCTGGATCAGAACAAACCTGTCCACTAAATCCCAGTGTAACAGTAATCCGAATATAACAATGTATAGGAAAACCAAAAAATACAAGGTAAGGAATGAACTCAGACAACGCTGGTCAATGAATCTTCAGGCTTCTTACGCAGCAGAAGAGAGTGTAGCCTGAAGGGATGAACAGCACGATCTGAGTATGATCTCCTCTACACTTGAGGCTAGATCAGACTGATGCTTCCACGGTTCTTCAGCGTCTGATCTACTTTACCAGAAGAACGAACCTGTACTACAAACATCGCAATGGACAGTCTTCGAATATCCCCTTGCTCTTCGTTCTCCTCTGGAAGAATGCCTCACTCCGTTCCTTTTTTCTTTTCTTCAACTACTCGGATAGATTAGAGATCCACTTCTCTATATCCTTTTTCGTTTTCCCGCGTAGGATTGGGCCCCACGAGATTCCCAATCATTTGCCCACGTGTGGAGAAGCTTCTGGACTAACGGAGGAAGTGTGCACTTCATTTGCAGACGTGGCTGGCACACTTTATCCAGTTCTTCTGCCCGAGCGCTTGTCTGGCACTGGATGCGTCGACGCCAGCATCTGGATGCGTCGACGCTGTGTGAAGATAGCTTGAGGACATATTTCTATCTTGGGCTTCTGGAGGCAGACGTTGGGCTTCTGGAGGCAGATGCGTCGACGCTGCACCTGAGTGGCGTTGACGCAGTTAGTATGCGCGTGACTTAGACAACTTGAGATATAGTCACAGCGTCGACGCTGTCTTGCTTGAGGCGTCGACGCAGTCTCGATGAAGTGTGCTTCAACTTGGAGGAACTGAAGGCTGCGTCGACCCTTTGAGCTTGTGGCGTCGATGCTGACTATTGCCTGCAGTAATTCTCAACAAAAATACTTGCCACATAACATATTATCAAATAATAATACATCAACCTGTCATATCATGGTGGTCATCATCAAAACCAGGAGGACAACAATCTCCCCCTTTTTGATGATAACAACCATGATGGAATTCTAGCACTCTAACGATCATGCAATTCAAAAGCAAGTATCAACATTCAATTCATTCACCATTCAGCTAAACACAACACATGATCAAATTATAAAGATGAAAAAGTGAAGTGCATCACAGTCTCACACAGTTGATACCAGTCTCCCCCTTTGACATCAGCAAGAAGGGGAGGCCACAAGTCAAGGAATTATTACAAAACATCTAGACCATTACTTAGGAAAAAACTGTCCATATCTTCTAGACGACTGATTAGAGGACTGGCCATGTGGAGGTGGAGGATGATGCGATGAGAAGGTCTGTTGGGCGTGCAGAGCTTGAATTTCCTGAGTGAGCTCGCCCAACTGAAACATCAGATTACTTTTAAGACCTCCCAGCTCTGAACGGACATCTTCAGATCCTCGTGTTAACGTCTCAAGTGTACTGCAAATTGTTTCAATGCAAGATGAAAGATTAGTTAGCTTATCAACAACAGCTTGAAACCGTGGGGCAATCGAGGTTACTGGAGATTGCAGAGTAACTATCACAATTTGAATGTCATAACACAGGGATTGCAGCTGGGCTATGGTCTGAAGGGTAGAAATCTGTGCAGCGTGCATATTGGACACTAACTCTGCAGTCTTGTTTACAATCATTGCAACACTCTTCAAGACCTTCCTCATTGCTTTGTCAATTTTCTGCTTGGCCTCCATATAGTTTTTCCATGAGACCAGTATAGAAATTTCAGACATGACAATTTTCTTGTACAGTCGTTCCAGCTGAAAGTCAGTATACATAATGAAAGAATTAATTTTGTCCCCTTGATGCTGCATCATTCTAATAAGGTGAACCAGTAAATCCTTTTCTGTGGCACCAGGAGGGGCCTGGAAATAATCATCCTGAGGCTGTTGGCCATTGGACCCAAGTTCTCTATTAGTATTATGGGAGCTGGCATCACCTTGTTCCCACTGAGTCTTGGGTTCCTTTCTAATGTCATGCCACTCAGGCTCATCATCTTGGAAAGGAGGTGCATCAGGCTGAAATTCTTCCTCATCAGCTGGTCTGGGTGGCTCATCAGCATCTTTGGGAGACTCCACCGTATATGAAGGAAAGGCCTACTTTTCACCAGCATATGAAGGAGGTGACCTGGCTGGAGCTTGGTCTTCACCTCGGAACTCAATGTCCACATCTCTCTCCTGTCCTGCCCATTGTGGAGGAGAAGCAACTGGCTCAGGAGGTGTCTTGACTAACTCAGGTTCAGGCTCAGAAGGAGGGGCAGCTGCCTTTAGATCAGATTGTTGACTAGGCAGCACTCTAACTGGCTTTCCATCGAAAATTTTTATTCCCATAAAATTCTGGACAAAAGACATGGAGTAAACATTACCTCTAGGAACTACACATTTCTTCTCATTGCCAAAAGGAACTCCAACCTTTCTGAACAAGGCTGTGAGGTGTGCTGCGTAGGGTAGAGTCCTAGAGTTGTCAAGACAAGTGCCCATTGTCTGAATAATAACATCAATCAACGAAACTTTGATTTCTTTTAACATGCAGTACAGTAAAAATCGCTGCATGATAGTGACCCTTTCACGTCCACTGCTCTGTGGGGTAAAGATAGATGTGCATATATGGTGCAGTAGACGATCAGGAGATGAAAACTGATTCGCTTTTAAGCTGGACAGATAGGTCTGCTTAATGTCTGAAGGGTCCTCTGGCTGGCCGGTCAAAACAGCAAATGCTTCATGTTCATTCAAAGGAAACGAGTGTAGTTCGGCCCCCTTCCTAGGAACACACTGGCGAGTAGACGAGCCGTGAGCTCAAACTTAACACCTTGTACGGAGCTGGTTAGTATTCCAAGATTGGGTTGATGGCAGAGATTGTGATAAAACTCCCTGACAAGCGTAGGACAGTAAATGGAATACTTGGTGGCAAAGTCCCACCAGCCTTGAAACTCCAAAATAGGCCGAATCTCAGGGAAGGCAGCATGAAAAGCTTCGTCCGATTCAAGAATATACCGTGGAATTAAAACTTTCAGGGGTTCGTCTGTACCGGAAGTAGGAGCGGACACAGAGACCCTAGACTTGGATTTTTTGGAGGAAGGCTTGGAAGACGAACGGGCCTTCTTCTTCTTGGAAGGAGGAGAGGGACTGCGTGGACGCTTCCCCTTGTCCTTGCATTTTTGCGGAGAAGAAGATTTAGGAGGAGGAGCCGCCGCAGGTGATTTAAAAGCTTGGGCTTCAGCGGCCAGCTCAGGAGCCGGAGGAGTCGAAGATGGTTCCTCAGCAGGCTTCTTTCCCTTCCTGGAGTAGGTGAGCGCCATCATCACAGATAGAGGAGAAAAAGATGGCCGTAAGGTGATGAACAGTTGGAGGAGATGAACAGTTGCCTGGGAAGGATGAACGAGAAGGTAGCCGACTGTTTCCTCGGTTGGGGGTTTTAAAAGAATGAAAACAGAAACCCCCAATTCGGTTATCGGGTAACCTGGTAATGGATCCAGGTCATATTCTAAGGAAGCTAGACAGAGTGGATGCGTCGACGCGAGGAGATCAATGCGTCGACGCCGTGAACACTTATGCTCAAGTGGGCATTGGAAAAGCCCAGATGCGTCGACCATATGAACAAGGGTGCGTTGACGCCATAGTGTAAATAGACTCTGCCAGACAAAGATTTTGAAAGAGAGAAGAAGCAGCTTAAAGAGCAGAACTTGGGAAAAATCGTTAGAGTCCAGGGTTCATAAGATAATACACTCATATTCAGGGAATTTTCACAGCTTCGGTTCAAATTCCCATGAAAACTAAATTTACTCAGATTAGCTTCGAACCATTCAGTGATATAAAATAATAATATTCTTCTAAGTTTGAAGCACAGAAATGAACATTAACAGTGCAGAAATGGAATAATTTCTAAACTAGCTTCATACTGGGGATCTTCTCACATCAGTATCCTGCATTATTCAATTTCGAAAGAAATCTTTGTAGGAAGAAATTTAATGAGCATTGAGGATGAGTTCATTAGATCTGTTGAGCCTTTTGATTTCATACAAACACACATGATTTTTAATTTTTATTTTATTTATCACAACCATTAGCAGTCAAGTATAGCTAGCCTTGTGAAACAAGTACACATGCTTATTAGGCACCAGAGTCCCCGGTGACTCAGCATAGCCAACTATTTTGCCTAGAATCAGAGGTAGTGATCAACCTCATGACATGCCTTTCAACACTTCATGGGTGAGGAAGGTAGTTTCTCGGTTGAGAGTCACCATTGCTCTGAAATGGATTATTTTCATTTAAGGACAAAGATAGTAGTCCACCTCATGACTTGCTCTTTAGCACTTCTTTGGTGCATAGAGCCAGTTTCTCAGTGAGAGCCTACCAGTGCTCTGCGAATTTCAGATACATTGTGTGTTGCACTTTATCTTTTAGCTCCTTTTTAGACCTAAACAAACTTTAGCAACAATACCAATTAAATTCCAATTCATTGAAAGATCCTTCTACTTTTGATTAATTTGGGATAAAGAGATGATAGGAACCAAGTCATTTTAACTTGTTTAGTCCTTATTCCAGATTCAATCACTTTTAGGTTCAAGTATTGTTAAGTTCAAGCATTGAAGGATACACATTTTATATCAGTAAGTAGTGTGAAGCTATTCTAAGAAACAAACTTGTTTTCATTAGAAATTATCCCCTTAGCTCCCCCTGAATGTAAGGCATTAACTTTTCACCCTAACATTTGAGACAATTCCCTTATTCTGGAATAGAAGGAGAGTACATCAAGAAATCTTGGTGGCACTTATTGGGAGCAGAAGGTGAATAAGATAGAAGATAAGCATGATGGGGTGCAAAGGAGACTTTTGAAGAAGAACAAGTCTAGCAAGAAGGATGGATGAGACGACCCTATGGACTAGACGTGAGAACACAGTCACCACCACAGCTCTCTGTTCCTAGTAAAGCGTCGACGCAGAACACCTGCAGCGTCGACGCACTAAGCCATTCTCTGCGTCGACGCACTCAGCCATTCTGCTCGGACAGTTTATCAGTGATCAGAGGCAGTCCACCTCTGCGTGGACGCATCCTAGAGGCTGCGTTACCGCACCAGACATCTTATCTACAGACTTCCAAATTTATTCCAAGGGCTATTTATACCTAACTCCCCCTTAACTCAAGCATGATTTAAGAGTATAAAAACGGATGAAATTGTGAACATGCTGAGGTTTTATTTTTGATGAACAAAAACAAGTCAAACTTACAAGGATTCATACTCCCCCTATGTATATGAATTATTCAAACATGGACATTTTGACCATAGCAGGACATCAAATGATCATGACAAAGGCAATCAAAGAGCATTCAAACATTTGAACATGCAATCAATTCAAGCTTCAGAATGTAAATTACAGAGTCCAAGCTCTCTTCTAAGATATGAAAAACGCTCATTATTGAGAGGCTTGGTAAAGATATCAGCTAGTTGTAGTTCAGATTCTATAAAAACAAGCTTGAAACTCCCTTTACTGACCTCATCTCTTAAGAAATGATGTCTGATTTCAATGTGCTTGGTCCTAGAGTGCTGGATGGGGTTCTTGGCCAGGTTTTTAGCACTTGTGTTATCACACAATATTGGGACACATCCAAGATCAGTTTGGTAATCTTGGAGCTGATGCTTGATCCACAACACTTGAGTGCCACAGCTCCCTGCAGCGACATATTCTGCCTCTGCAGTGGACAGTGCCACTGAGTGTTGTTTCTTGGAAGCCCAAGAGACCAAGCACCCCCCCAAAAATTGGCAGTAGCCACTAGTGCTTTTTCTGTCCAATTTACATCCAGCATAGTCTGCATCCGAATATGATACTAGATCAAAGGAGCAGGATGCAGGATACCAAATCCCTAGGTCTTGAGTTCCAGCAAGGTATCTGAAAATACGCTTGACAGAACTTAAGTGGGATTCTCTAGGGTCAGCTTGAAAGCGAGCACACATGCAAACACAGAGATGAATATCAGGCCTTGATGTAGTAAGATATAAAAGTGACCCTATCATACCTCGATAGGTCTTGGCATCAACTTGTGTACCTTTCAAATCTGCATTTAAGGGTGTGTTTGTGCACATGGGAGTGCTGATTGCCTTCAGATTTTCCATTTTATACTTCTTCAGTAGCTCCTTGATGTACTTTGTCTGACAAATAAAGCATCCGTCCCTGCTTTGAATAATCTGCATACCTAGGAAAAATTGAAGTTCACCCATGAGGCTCATTTCAAATTCTGTTGTCATTAAGTTAGCAAACTCCTTACACAAACTGGGTTTAGTGGAACCAAAGACAATGTCATCAACATATATTTGAACCAGAATGATATTTGAATTCCTTACCTTTGTAAACAATGTCTGGTCCACTTTACCTCTTGAATATCCTTTTTCAGTGAGGAAGGAGTTGAGCCGGTCATACCAGGCTCGAGGTGCCTGCTTGAGTCCATACAATGCTTTGTCTAACCTGTATACGTGGTAAGGATTTTCTGCACATTCAAAACCAGGGGGTTGTTCCACATATACTTCTTCTTTTATTATTCCATTTAAGAAAGCACTTTTTACATCCATTTGTTGTAATTTTATTCCATGACTTACAGCATATGCAAGCAACAACCGAATGGCTTCTAATCTGGCTACTGGTGCAAAGGACTCTTCGAAGTCGATACCGAACTCTTGATTGTAGCCCTGTGCAACCAGTCTAGCTTTATTCCTAACAACAACACCACTTTCATTTTGTTTATTTTTATAGACCCATTTAGTTCCTATTATAGATTGATCCTTGGGTCTAGGCACTAGATGCCACACTTCATTTCTTGTAAATTGGTTGAGTTCTTCATGCATGGCATTTATCCAGTTGGGATCTTTTAAGGCTTCCATGACATTTTTGGGTTCAGTTTGAGACACAAGTGCCATGTTATCCAATTCTTGAATTTGAGAACGTGTCCTAACATGTTCATGCAAGTTGCCAATTATGCTAGATGAGGGGTGATCCCTTAACATCCTAATGTTAGTTAGAAGGTCACCTCCATTGATACCTGCATTACCCTGATTACTCGACTCTGGCTCATCTTCTTTTGGCCTTGAATCTCCTTCCAATGTTTCTTTCTCCTCCAACTTGTCAAGGAAGTCTTCATCACCCTCGTTCCTGCATGAAGATTCAACTTGTGAATTGTCAATTAGCTCATCAAAAACGATGTGAGGCGATTCCTCAACCGTTTGTGTTTTCAAATTTAGGACCCTATATATCCTAGAGTGACAAGAGTATCCTAAGAAGATGGCAGGTTCACTCTTGGGTTCAAACTTATCTAGGGCCCGTTTATCATTATTCTGAACAAAGCACTTTGAACCGAAAACTTTAAAATGAGCCACAGAGGGCTTCTTACCTTTCAGCATTTCATATGGAGTCTTTTTGGACTGAGGTCTTACCATTGCCCGATTTACAATGTAGCATGCAGTGTTCACAGCCTCTGCCCAATACTTCCCTGGGAGTTACCTTTCAATCAGCATGGTTCTGGCCATCTCCACAAGGGTTCGGTTTCTTCTCTCCACGACTCCATTTTGTTCAGGTGTTCTTGGGGAAGAAAACCTGTGATTTAGCCCTGTTGCTCTGCAGAAATCCTCAAATTCAGAGTTGTCAAATTCTCCACCATGATCTGACAAAATGGAAGAAATGACAAACTTACCATCCTGCTGTGTTTTCTTGAAGAATGCCTGAAATTCCTCAAATGCCTCATTCTTATGAGTTAGAAAGAATACCCAGGTAAATCTAGAAAAATCATCCACTAGAACAAATCCATATTTATTACCACTAATGCTTGCCATTCTAGTGGGTCCAAACAAGTCCAAATGAATGAGTTCAAAAGGTTTAGTGGACTGACTCTCTACCTTGGACTTAAATGACTTCCTAGTGTGCTTGCCTTGGGTGCATGCATTATAGATTTTGTCATTTTTCTTGAATGAAGCATCAGGCAAGCCATTTACCATGCTGTGTTTGGCTAACTTATGCAAGACACTATAGCTAGCATGTCCTAGCCTACGGTGCCACAACCAAGCTAGTTCAGTTTTATTTACAGCAAGGCAAAGATTATTATGAGCATGATCGTCTAAATCTACCATGTACATGTTGTTTATCCTTTTTCCAACAAATTTAACTTTTTCTGATTTTTCTTCTAAGATGGTGCATGTATTTGCATCAAACACCACTTTATTATACCTATCACACAGCTGGCTTATACTGAGCAAGTTATACTCTAGACCCTCTACTAAAAGAACATCATAAATGGAGGTAGAAGGCTTCTTGCCAACTTTACCTTTGCCAACTATTTTACCTTTATTGTTTCCACCAAAGGTGACAAAGCCTCCATCCTTCTCAACCAAGAGACAAAACTTGGCCTTGTCCCCTGTCATATGCCTTGAGCAGCCACTGTCAAGATACCACCTGTTGTGCACGGCCGCAAGGCATTCCTGCATGAATCATCAAACAAGAGATTTTGGAAACCAAACACACTTGGGTCCCATTGAATCACTGGATGACTTCAGGTAATTCAACAGGTTCTTAGGAATCCACATTTGTCTTTGTTGAGGTTTTTGATGGATTTTAGTTGAGGAGGTAGCAGGTTTCTGATTTGATTTTAAAGTTGTTTTAGATGCTTTATTGGACCATTGTTTATTTTGACTCCAATAGGTTTCTTGATGGTGTGGGTTGAATGCCCTAAATGAATGCATTTGGCTTATTGGATATGCATACATGGGATGCGTCGACCTACCTGAATGAGTGCGTGGACTCACCCACCCATAGTTGCTTATGTGTGCATGATAGAATGTAGTGTGCGTGGACGCATTGTGATGTGTGCGTCGGCCCATCCACCAAGACTGATTGAAGTGTTGGCCATGGTGGTTTGGGTGCGTCGACGCATTTCCCTGCATGCGTCCACCCATGTGGTCGTTCCTATTCTTATGGACTCTCTGGAATCCGGTCTGCGTCGACACATTACTGGCCTTGCGTGGACACATCTGGCTCTTGCCAGACTTGGTGCTTTCAGTCTTTCTACTACGATGCTGGTGAGAGGAGGGTCTGGAGCTGGAAGCCTTATGTGGTGATGAAGTGACAGGCTTGCAGCTGGTTACATTCTTAGTCAATTTTGCCTTAGGAGTTTCATTCATCTTCTCTTTTCCTTTCTCCTTTGTCACTTCATTTTTCTTAATCTGTTTCTCCTCAGCTTTCTTCTCTTCTGACACGAAGGTCACCAGCATAATTCCAATTTCTTTCTTTTTGCTTGGATTATATCCAAGTCCTTCCTTGCCAACATTGCATTTTGTTCCCAGTAAAGCATCAAGGTTATGTTTGCCTTGTGTCATTTTCTCCAGGGAAGCTTGTTTGTCCAATTTTTCTTCTTTAGCTTTCTTCAGATCTTCCTAAAGTTTCAAGTTGACACCATTTACGGCTTGGTATTTTTCTTCAGCGATTTTGGTGTCCTTTTCCAGTTTCTGCATTCTTAACTTCAGTTCATCGTGCGTATTTAATAAGAATTCATTTTCTCTTTTCAATTCAAACAATTGAGATTTGTATTCATTTTCTTCATTCAGAGTTTTCTTCAGACATACAATTTCATCCTCTAGCACTTTAACCTTTTCATTTGACAAGTTCTCTTGATTTCCCTGGTTCTTCTTCTTTTTAAGCATTTTATTTTCTTTCTTCACAGCATCATATTTATCCATAAGGTCATTGAAAGCTTCTTCCCAGCCATTACAAGTAAATTCATCAAATGGAGAATTTACCTCAGCAGAGTCCTCTCCCCTGGCCATTAGGCATAGCTTCACCTCTTTTTCTTCCTCTGAGGTACTATCCTCATCTTCTTCTTCTTCATCACTCCATGTACTGATCATGGCCTTGGGCTTTTTATTTTTGAACTTGGGGTGAGCTTTCTTGGAATTTTCTGGACACTCTGACTTGATATGTCCCTGTTTCCTGCATTGATAACAAACCACTTTGTCATATTTCTTAGATTGGTCAGACATAAACTTAGAATTCATTTTACCTTGATAGCTTCTAAGTCGACCAGTTTTACCTTCCCTTCATAAGAATTTTTGAAATTTCTTTGTGAGCATGGCAATCTCACCTGAATCACTATCGGATGAAGAGGTCAGACTCTCATCTGAGCTCTCCTTACAGCTTGGAGCAGCTTTGAGAGCTAGCGGTTTCTTCTTCTTTATTTCCTCATCAGATCTTTTCAAATTCAGCTCATAGGCCATAAGGGAACCTATCAGCTCGTCAGGAGTGGTCTTGGGAAGATTCCTAGATTCTTCGACTACTGTGGCTTTTGTGTGCCACACGGGTGTCAAGGATCTAAGAATCTTTCTCACCAGCTCATAGTCTGAATAGGCCTTCCCTAGACCTTTGAGACCATTTACAAGCAACGTTAAACGAGCATACATTTCAGAAATACTTTCTTCAGGTTTTATGTGGAATGACTCATATTCAGAGATTAACATGTTAGCCTTGGTCTCCCTTACCTCCGAGGTACCCTCGTATATTACCTCGAGTCGATCCCACATTTCTTTTGCACTCGCACATGAGGAGACACGCGAGAATTCCTTGGGGTGCAGGGAGCATTGCATAATGTTCATTGCCTGCCAGTTGACGGTTGATTTTCTTACCTGCTCCTTCACCCATAATTCTTCGTCGCCTTCAATTATATAGAGCCCCTTACTCACGACCTTCCATTTTTCATAGTCCTGGGCCCTGAGAAAAACTTGCATGCGATTCTTCCAATAGGAATAGTTAGTCCCATCGAAAAATGGTGGTCTATTCATAGCATAACCCTCTGGCATGAGTCCTTTGCTCTCCATTACTTCTCTCTAGGCTGTTAAACCCTTCAAGAGAGCCTGGCGCTCTGATACCACTTGTTGGGAGCAGAGGATCGTCAAGCTAGAGGGGGAGGGGGTGAATAGATTGACCACTTAAAAATTTAAACAGAATAAGACGATCGCACACTCTGTGATAGCACAGGCATAACCTCACTCCGTGAACTCTAAAAGGCAAACACAATATTTAAGTGCACTAACCGAGATAATAAGCACGAAATCAAACCACAAGCACACACCACAGGAGACAGGAGTTTTAAGGTGGTTCGATCTCTATCCCGAGACCTACGTCTACCCCCTCACCAACCTGGTGGGGATCACCGCTGAGCTTTACAACTTATGCTAAAACCAGAGAAGAACACTTCTCTGACTTGCATATCCAATCTGCAGAAGACAGCAACACACTGTCATAGAACCGCTGTCAAACAGCTTGCAGACACGAAGTCTGTTCTCCCTCTGATCTCAGAACTCACTATGGATCAGAACAAACCTGTCCACTAAATCCCAGTGTAACAGTAATCCGAATATAACAATGTATAGGAAAACCAAAAAATACAAGGTAAGGAATGAACTCAGACAACGCTGGTCAATGAATCTTCAGGCTTCTTGCGCAGCAGAAGAGAGTGTAGCCTGAAGGGATGAACAGCACGATCTGAGTATGATCTCCTCTACACTTGAGGCTAGATCAGGCTGATGCTTCCACGGTTCTTCAGCGTCTGATCTACTTTACCAGAAGAATGAACCTGTACTGCAAACATCGCACTGGACAGTCTTCGAATATCCTCTTGCTCTTCGTTCTCCTCTGGAAGAATGCCTCACTCCGTTCCTTTTTTCTTTTCTTCAACTACTCGGATAGATTAGAGATCCACTTCTCTATATCCTTTTTCATTTTCCCGCGTAGGATTGGGCCCCACGAGATTCCCAATCATTTGCCCACGTGTGGAGAAGCTTCTGGACTAACGGAGGAAGTGTGCACTTCATTTGTAGACGTGGCTGGCCCACTTTATCCAGTTCTTCTGCCCGAGCACTTGTCTGGGACTAGATGCGTTGACGCTATGTGAAGATAGCTTGAGGACATATTTCTATCTTGGGCTTCTGGAGGCAGACACGTCGACGCTGCACCTGAGTGGCGTTGACGCAGTTAGTATGCGCGTGACTTAGACAACTTGAGATATAGTCACAACGTTGACGCTGTCTTGCTTGAGGCGTCGACGCAGTCTTGATGAAGTGTGCTTCAACTTGGAGGAACTGAAGGCTGCGTCGACCCTTTGAGCTTGTGGCGTCGACGCTGACTATTGCCTGCAGTAATTCTCAACAAAAATACTTGCCATATAACAGATTATCAAATAATACATCAACCTGTCATATCATGGTGGTCATCATCAAAACCAGGAGGATAACAACTTGTGGCACAATGTAAGATGTCAGTGGACGCATCTGGCTGTTCTTCTAGTGAGGAGGTACTTCTATCACCCGACACCTGACTCATTGTGTTTCTGTGATTTTTTCGGGTAGTCTGTTCTTGGCTTTACCCGAGGTCAGTATAGCATACATGACGATCTAGTTGTGTATGCATTAGTGTTTCTTGCCAGTGTAGGCCTTTTCTAGGGCTTTTGCCTACTTGCTAGGCCTTAGCTTTGGAGCTAGTGCTTTGTTGACGGATCGGTGACACCCGACTTTTTGAGATCAGGGTTTACCTTTTTGTTGCTATTCGGAGTAGCTTAGAGAGCCGTGGTTCGTTCAGCAGCCATGTTTCTGGTTAGTACGGCTTTACTCTTTCTTTTAGCTATTCTTACTCCAGCATTTACAGCTTTACTGTTATAGCTTAGCACTGCTGTTACTTCTGCTCCTGCTTTACTATTTAGCATGTTACTGCGTTGTTTCCAGTGGGGATCCGTGTGACCCCTAATGAGCCAGTGACACAAGGCTCACCCCTACTTTTCAGGTGAGGTTTTCTACTTCCCTGTGGTTCGTGACGCGATGCGTCAGTTCGTTGTGGCCAGTGTTGCCAGCGTTGCCTGCGTCGGGTTTCCCCCGACTTCAGTGTACGTTCTCTTTTCTGTTGGACTGTACTTGTCTTTATTTGGACTTGACTCTATTAATTTAAAATGTTAATTGAAAAAGTAATTTTATTTCTGCTACTTTAGCAACCCGATCATTGAAATATTATTGCTTACTGCTTTATCTGGAACTTCAATTTACTCCACACACTCCTTTTTATCCCTTCGGAGCATTACAGCTCTTGGGAGGCCTCGCAGGATCCAAGTGTTATCAGGTTTACTCGGTATCTGGACCCTGGGTCGCCACAGGTGTTATCAGAGCGTGTGTTGTGTGTAAGTACATGGGAATTCGAGATTTTGTAGTATTCAGAGTCCTTAAGGTCCAGTACAGTCGACAGCTGGCATCGGTTTTGCGATTGTTTATCGCTTTATTTTCGCGTGTAGTCTTGTGCGTGCTGTATTGGCACTGTGCGAGATGGTTTTGCTCTCGTCAGGATGTGATGGAGTATTCTTCTTTTTTCCCTAGTGGTTGTCTCGGTTATGCTGTGCTTGGTAGAGTTCGTCGACAGGCACGAATCTACAGTGCGTTGTTCGAGATTTTTCTATGGCATTGTTCGGGTGGCTGGTGACTTTCTTGTTGGTATGATGACCGTGCATATTTTTATGCTGTTTTGGTCATCCCAGCTTGAGGTTTGTTTAGCCTAGAGGTGTTTAGCTTGTGTTGAAGTGGTCGATTAGATGCCTTGATTGAGAGAATGCTCGGGCGAACTTCGGATTTTCCTTCCTGGTGAGCTACTGTTAGTCGAGCTTGATTCTTCTCACCTTGCTTGGTGCTGTCTTTTCAAGGTAAGCCTTGGAAGTGCTGTCTCGGTGAAGCCTTTGTTCTGTGTCTGCTTAAGAGTGGACAGTGTTAGTTCTTAGCCTGGTTTGCCTTTGTTCGACGGTTGCTTGGCTTTTGACCCATATTTTTGATTTGGGGGCCGTTGTACACCGTGTTCGTCATGCCGTGTCTGGCGGCTGTTGTGCTATGAAGGTTCAGTAATCGTTCCAGGACGTGGGGATAAGCTGAGATTAGCGTTCTTTGTGCTTTGTGCTGAAGCTAGTAATCTTTCTGGTGTGTACTTAGGCTACTTGTGATCAGTTGTTAGCAGGATCGGTACTCGAGGCGCGTTATGTTGCAGTTCTATGAATTACGATGGCACCGAGTGTGTGCTGAGATGCAGATGCCGAGTTATTTATGATGCATGTGTGCATTGTTTGAGTGCACAACGGAAGCGTGTGGGCTGATAACCCACGGGTCGAGGATCGTTTGGATGGAAGATTCTGGCCGGTCGAGAGGTTATTTTCCTCGTCGTGACTTCATCTTGGCTATGTGTGCCTTGATGTTTTGAATCAATGTGCCATTGTTCGGAGAAATTCTGGTTGTTGGCATTGGCATTAATGAGAATTGGGGAATCTGTCGGCGATTATACTGGTCGAGTACCCTTTGTTTCTCTATGTTTCTTGGATGTTGTGCTCTCGGGACGTGATCGTGGTCCTTGAGATGCGTTCTCCAAGATTATTATTGTTGTTGTGGGTCCTTGTTGATGAGCTGCTCCCAGTGTGGCTAGTACGTGTTAGCCGTGTGTTCAACTGTAATTGTGCCTTGATGTGACCCAGCTTGCAGTTGTGTTATGTGGTTATGTGTTGAGAACGGAGCCGAGATCCTGCAGTTGTTGTTGTTATCGTTGTTGTTGTTGTTCGTTAGTGGTTGTGTTCAGCTTGGGAGGAGCTCCCTGTGAGTCTGATTTGGCATTGTGTGGACCGAGGTCTTGTCGGTTAGTTTTGCTGCACTCTTCTATTGTAGTAGAGTTGGCTTGCGACTTGAATCAGATGTAATCTCTGAGCGAGGACTGACTTGATTGTGTTTGTGGTCCAGTGCTATCGTTGGCGTTCTGTGTGCCAGGTTTCGTTCTTCTCCATGGCACGAAATCTGATGATTTGGAGCAGTCAGCTGAGAGGACTATGTTTTCTTGTTTAAGTTGATACTTGTTGTGTCTGCCGAGTTTGTTTTATCGGTAGCTGTTGTCGTGGCATGGGTCATGTCTCTTTTCCCTATGAGACGTAAGCGATGTTGCCTTGTTTCGGAGGTGTCGGACTTGTATTCACTTGTGTGTCATGCTCGTTCTGAGGATTGAATTTCCTTGAGATCTAGAGCATACGCCTGTGACAACGATCTGGTAGTGTCCCTCTGAACTATGTTTTTCGAGAATCGTGTTGGCTGATGCTTGGAAAGCGTGGCCAGTGTTTGGGTTTGTTCTTCCCTGCTTCTTCCTTGTAAGCTCTTTTAATTTCGAGGATAAAATTCTTTTAAGGGGGGGAGGCTGTAATGCCCTGAGTCTTTCAGATCTTTATCGGAGAGCTTTCGGATCGCTTTTGTGGGTCCTGAGTTGTGTTTTACGATCCACGTGAGTTTTTCTCTCGTACAAGTTACGGAACCCAGTGGTGAGTTTATTATTGAGTTCATCGACTCGAGGATGCTACAGTTGCGTTGCATTCTTTCCGAGGATCGTTTAGACTATTTTTTCGTATTTTTCTGAATTAGGGCATTTTCAGGCTAAAAATTAGATTTCACGAAAATTAAAAAATTTTCTAATTTTCCTTTTCTTTTTAACCTTTTTTCTCCTTCCTCTCTCCTCCCTCATGTGATCACTCTCTCTCTCTCATTCTCTCTCCTCTCTTCTCCTCTCTCCGCGGGGCACGCGACCGTGGCGAGGTGGGTGAGGCAGGGATGGCGTGGAGTTGGTTTGGAGCGTGATGGGACGATGGATGGAGCGTGGCGTTGGCGCGATCCCTCGGTGGATTCAAAGCCGACGTGTTCGGGTTCGTGTGATGGTTTTCGGCGTGGTAGAACTTCGGTGGAGATAAGGAGATGGACGCCCTACTCTTCTTCTGCGTTTCCTCAAGATTTCGAGCCAAACGGTGCAAGAACAAGTAGGTTTTGTGTCGATTTGGGTGAAGCATGCTTTGGGGGGTGTGAGACGGGTTTGCCTTTCCCGGCTACAGTTTCTAGACTAATTAGTGTTATTTCAATCCCTGGCATGTCAGCATTCCATTCTTGCTGGTTTCGTTGCGATTGGTGGTCATTTGGGATCGGTAGAAGCCCGAGAACCCATGTGACTCATTTAGGGTCGATTCGGTAGAATCGCCCGTTTCTAGTGTTTTTGGTGTCGTTTGGACCCCTTCCAGTCTATGGAAGGCTTGTATGACGATTAGGGTTGTTTCCCCTTCGTTTAGAAGCGAACGGGGCGTGGAACGGCCAGATTCGGCCATTCCCATGGTTTTCCCGCCGTACCGATTTAGCAGTCTTACCAGAGACCATTTTTATGGCTCTAGTGGTCCTTGGATGACTGTTTATGCTTTTTGAACAGTATGTCGGTTCAGGTCTTCGCGGTCGTGCGATAGACCGTTTCTTCTGGCTCGCGGTCGAATGGATGACCGCTACTCTTTGCCAATGGTCGTACGATAGACCGCTAGCGTGTGTATGTATGTCGGTTTGGCCTAGCGGTCATACGATAGGCCGCTAAGCTGGGATTGGCAGTCTGAAAGATGACCGCTAATCGTTGTTTTATGTCGATTTAATAGTTTTAAGTCGGTTCGGGCTAGAGGTTCTAGCTTAGACTGCTAGGTGTCTTTAGGGGCCCTTAGGTAGACCGCTAATCTCTGTTTGACCGGTTAAGTCAGTTTAACTATTTGGAAGTTGACTGGTTGTAACGGTCTAAGGTGTGACCGCTAGGGTTCCCCTTGCGGCCCTGCGATAGACCGCATGCGCCTATGCTTTATGTTTTCTTAATGCTTGACCTCCAGTTGTCTTGGCTTCACCTTGTGGTTTGCCCGTAGTCCCATGGATATCTTGGATGTCCTATGAGGGATGTAACCATTTTGTAAGGTGGCCAGGAGTGCCATTATATTAAGTAGTGTTCCGTATTATTTTCAGAGTCATGATTGGTTTCTGGTCAACCCGGTGTGATCTAGCAATTGACATGTGACTCGTGAATGTCTCAGTGATCCTGTATGGACTAAGATATGGCTTTCGACGCCTTGAGGTACTGCCTTACCTCAGTTTACGTGTCCATGTATTTTGAGGGTCTCGGTGATCCCTCAGGTCTCCGTGATTCGTGTTATGCGGATATGTGGATCCGGTAATCCTGTGTCATTTCCTTCCTAAGTGTTTTATCATGGTTTTGGCTTAGGGACTAGGCTGATTGGCGGCTTGTTACCGCTCTTGTGTGATGATCTTGACCTCGAGTCTTGTGACTCAAGGATCATTGTGTCAGTAGGTCTAGTTGTCTGTCCTGAGTCTGGTGGTACTTTGGTATGCTACCTAGTGTCTCGTGATTAGTGCTTCATAGTACGTTCGACAGTGTGTGCTTAGCCTATCTGTACTTCAGCACTAGTACTTCAGAGTCTCTGTGTGTCTAGTGAGCCTCCACTAGTCATAGCCTACCGACACTTTCCAGTGTGTCGGCCTACCTAAGAGTGGTAGCGGGGCAATCCTCCAGATCATACGATTTTTAGGCTAGTTTCTGTGAACTCCCTTGCCTTGCAGTAGCATCCTACTGGGGGAGAAAACTAGCTAGAGGCATGGCTCAAGACATTGAGCTTGTGTGTGCACACGTGGTCAGGGGCGTTTGGACGAGCGCCGACGGGCGTGACCCTGACTAGTCACTCGTTACTGTTGTTCTTTGTACTTGGTTCTGTAAGTTTCTCAATTACTGCCGTTCTCGGTGTGTGGGAGATACTTGTGACGCAGTTTAAGACGTCAGTGGATGCATCTGGCTGTTCTTCTAATCAGGAGGTACTTATGTCACCCGACACCTGACTCATTGTGTTTCCGTGACTTTTCTGGGTAGTCTGTTCTTGGCTTCACCCGAGCTCAGTATAGCGTACATGATGATCTAGTTGTGTATGCGTTAGTGTTTCTTGCCTGTGTAGGTCTTTTCTAGGGCTTTTTCCTACTTGCTAGGCTTTAGCTTTGGAGCTAGTGCTTTGTCAACGGATCGGTGACACCCGACTTTTTAAGATCATGGTTTACCTTTCTGTTGCTGTTCGGAGTAGCTTAGAGAGCCGTGATTCATTTGGCAACCGTGTTTCTGGTTAGTACGGCTTTACTCTTTCTTTTAGCTGTTCTTACTCCTGCATTTACAGCTTTACTGTTATAGCTTAGCACTGATGTTACTTCTGCTCCTGCTTTACTGTTTAGCACTTTTTAGCGTGTTACTGCGTTGTTTACAGTGGGGATCCGCATGACCCCTACTGAGCCAGTGACACGAGGCTCACCCCCACTTTTCAGGTGAGGTATTCTTCTTCCCCGTGGTTCATGGCGCGGTGCATCAGTTCGTTGTTGCTAGTGTTGCCAGCATTGCCTGCATCGGGTTTCCCCCGACTTTAGTGTACGTTCTCTTTTCTGTTGGACTGTACTTGTCTTTATTTGGACTGGACTCTGTTAATTTAAAATGTTAATTGAAAACGTAATTTTATTTCCGCTACTTTAGCAACCCAATCATTGAAATATTATTGCTTACTGCTTTATCTGGAACTTCAATGTACTCTACACACTCGTTTTTATCCCTTCGGAGCTTTACCGCTCTTTGGAGGCCTCGCAGGATCCAAGTGTTATCGGGTTTACTCGGTATCCAGACCCTGGGTCACCACAGATTAGATGCTATGACTGTGGAAAGGTCGGCCACATGAGAAGCGAATGTCCAAGTCTTCGAAAGAAACCAAAGAAAGAAAAAGTGAAGAAGCCCAAGGCCATGAAGGCGACTTGGAGTGATGAGGACGAGAGCGAGTCCAAATCTGAGAAGGAAGATGAGTTGGACGAGGAGGTCCAAAATTTATGTCTAATGGCCGATGAGGAAAACGACACCGAGGTAAACTCCGATAACAAACACCTCACTTGCAAAGAATGGCAATTTGCTTATGCTGAAATGTATGAAAAGTGCAAGAAGTTGAAACATCAAAATAAAAATCTGAAAAAGAAGTTTCATGATATTTTGCATTCTAGTTCATCTTCATGCACAAAATGTAGTTTGCTTGAGTTAGAACTTGAAAAAATGAAAGATGAAAATAAAATGTTGTTGTCCAAAGTTTCTCTATTTGAGGATGATATTTCATGCTTAGAGATTGAAAAATAACATGCTTATGAGAATGTGAAAAAACTAAAAACTAAAAATAAAAAATTGGTAAAGGAGTTGGATGAACTTAATTCAAGACTGAATGAATGTGAAAAATCCAAGAAAGAATTAGAAACCAACTTCAATACCATGGATGACGAATTAAACAAATTAAAAAAAATGTTCAAAAGGAATTAAAAGGCAAAGGGAAAATGGTTGAACATGGTGAAACTAGCAATGGAAAGGCAAGGATTGAAAAAGGTGATGTGGGACGTTCACCCACAAAGAAAAACTCATTTGTGGAAAATAAATTTCAAAAATCATGTGATTCATATGGCTACACTCATGTTGACTCATGCATGAACTCATATGTTGATAGATCTTATATGCATAGGAGTCATTTTAGAAAGCCAAATGTCACATGGTTTTACTGTGGTATGTTCGGCCACTCTATGTATGTGTGCGATTTGATGAGGGCCGATGATGAATGGTTTGAGAGGAGAAACAAAATATATTTTGTTCATGCAAAAACTAACCCTCGGGACCCACGATGGCTTGGGTACCCAAATCTTCAAAAGGAGAATTTATTTTGTAGGGGCACCTTGAGGCCAAGGAAAGTCAATAAATAAAGGACTCTCAAGACGAGAAAGAAATATGGTTTGTTTTTGAAATTCATTTTGCTTAGGTTTACTTTGAAAAATCTGAAAAGGTAAAAATTGAGTTTGGAGTTGTTTCACATTTTGTGAATAAATTTGGTCTTCGAATGCTTTACACTGCATATAAAGTGTTTCATACTTTAGCTCACATTTTGGGAATGACTATTCAGTTTTGCATACACAGTTTACATACTTATTTTCTACTCATATCATGCATACCCTTGCATATTTGTAGATAGGAATGATCTTCGATCATCTGTCCATTTACATGCATATGCTTGCATATATTTTAGGTACTTCTGTGCTTGAATGCTATGATTTTTCGATATATAAAATGGGGTTTGTGGAAGAGTGGACTACGTCCACTTAGAAGCACTCCCTATGCGTGAGTAGGGTCTTTGGACCTCCACCTCCGCCACGTACCAAAAATCATATTGCTTGAATTAATTTCCAAAATCCTTGCTTGCTTAGATGTATATAATTCTAGAAAATATTTTCTTGAAAATCTTCTAAGACCTCACCTCCTTGTTATATAAAATGCATTGATTTTGATCATTTGTGAATGTGACATATACAAAGGAGGAGGATTTATTTCCATTTGTGCATACATTTAGGGGGAGACATAGCTATGTTATGGTAAATTCATCTTCTACATACACAGCAATTACCCACACACATTGCACAAAAATATTGTATATGACTTTGACTAATAAGGATTTCAGAACTTCTTTTCAACACTTTAAGGGAAATAAAATTTCTACATGGAAATGAAGAGTAATCGTGAGGAAAAAGTTGTCAACCCCAATTAATAAGTGAAATGTGGAACCGAGTAGTCGGGAATCCCTACTGAAATAAATGAGGAAACTCGCGTCGAAAAGTGAAGCTAAAATCTACTAGAATCAAAATTTTGATAAATCCTAGTAGCCAGGAAATCCCATTGAGACACATGAGGTGACTCACGCCGAATGGTGAAATCCTATAAAAGAAACAAAAAAAAGGGGTTGTGCGAAGCTACCGAAAGTCGAGGATCTAAATAAAATTGTAGAAAGGAAATAACCCTCTAGTGTTCCTTAGAAATTCTGCTAATATCCATATATTTTTGAAGCTCCTTGCTCATTGCTCATTGTCACATATTTCACTCTTAGGTATTATTATGATGAATGTGTATTATGAATTTATTCGTCTCATGGCTTATGCAGTCCTACTAGTTTATGCATACACTACTTTTTTTTTATTATACATCATGTCTCACATCTTGACTTGAATCAAATGCTCCTTTGCTATCCTTTTATCCCTTTGAGGGGGAGTTATATATATTAACATGCTTACTTGTCTTTCATGCTTGCCCGCTTGATTGTATGAATAATTTAGATACTTTCATACATGTTCATATCAGCTTTCAATAACCCTATTGTCAATCTATTTTTGTTGAAGACAAAGGGGGAGTAAAGGTGCACAAAATGTTCATATCTGTTTGGAAAGTCTCTGTGCATATATCATGTTTCATTGACATGGTTGGTTTTCATGCATATTGCTCTAGCTTTTGTGTTCCCCATTTTTGATTATGCCAAATGGGGAGAAAGTTGTTAAGATTGCCACAATATTTTATCATCATCAAAAAGGGAGAGATTGTTGGGTATTGTGTTCCCACATTATTTTTGTCCTTGATTTTGATGATAACAAATATTGTGAGTTCTTGGAAGAGCATGTGTTTTGAATGGCTAAATATTTTCAAAACATTGTGTGTTTGGAAGAGCATGTGTTTTGTATAGCTTTTGCTTGCCTTGTGATGGAATGAGGCTTAATTTGTTTGAGTGAGTGATTAATTCAAATGAGCTTTAATGGATCAATCATTCATGTTTTTGAAAAGGCATCTCATGATCAATGAAAGTGCTCATTCATGTGAATATGAATATCCCTCACTTAAAGCCTTTTAATGTTGAAGGTATGTAGATACAATAATGCTATTTGAATGTCTGAGATTCCATGGCTTTATATTTGAATGCTTGAGAGATTCAAAGTTCATCAAATGCCAAAGCTTGTGGCTCATGTTTTTGCAATTCCATTTACTTGATGCAAAGTGCATATGGATGTGTGAAGATATGGAATTGGATGTGGAAGAATCAAGTTAAGGCAAACTTAATTTTTGATACATAAACTAACTTGATGGTTGTGTGTTTTTGCAGGTTCAAGGATGGTTTTTAAACCCTCTCATGTTAAGTGGATGATGGTAACATCTAACCATTTCTTATGCTTGATTTGAATGGGAGTTTTGAGAAGTTTGGTTTTTAACTTGAGCTTCATGAATGATCATTTATGTAAAATTGCTCACTTGGTGAAAATGGGGTGTTTGATGTCTACAAATGTTGATAACATGCATGTTCAAGTGATTTAACCTTTGGCTAAAAATCTTGGTTGCTTTCATGAACATCTTCTATGAGATGTCATTGCATTAAATGTGTTTCATGCATATTTAAAATGAGGATTTTGAGCTTTTCAAATGTGCTTAATTGATTCACATAAAACTTGTTGAAATATGGTTTGAATGGTCCAAATACTTTGATTAAATGCATGGTAATCATATCATGATTTTTGGATATTTGTTTGATGCTTAAACGGGGCTTAAAAATCAGTTTTCTAGACCTTTACTGCTTAGGGTTTTTGCACCGGATAGAACCCTTGATTTGCCACCTATCTGCAGGGGTCGACCCCTGGGGTCGACCCACTGCCAAGGGTCGACCCCAAGCGTCGCCCCCTGTGTGCAGGTTTTAATTTTTGGTGTTGTTTGCCCTCTGCTTGCATGAGGGTCGACCACAAGGGTCGTCCCTTCTGGAACGGATTTTTCGGGAGTGTTTAAAACCCATTGAAAACCCTTCTAAACTTTACCATAACACCCCCCATTAGTTCCTAATAATATTTAGGTGTTTCTAACACACTTTGGGAGGGTTTTATGTGTCTTTTCCCCACTCTATTATATATATGTGCTTGAACTCTGATTTTGGAGAGGATGAGCCCTAATGTGCTATCTTTCTATCTTGTAGGGCAAGGAAAGGGGGAAAAGGAAGGGGAGGACGGCTAGAGCTGAGGAGAGGTCCACTAGAGCAAGGATTCAAGATCTACATCCATTCTCAAGCCTCCAATGCCAAATTCATTGCCGGTTCTTTAAGGAGAAAGCACCGGCGGCTTGTTTTGCCTCGAGTTTCGTCTTCCTCTCTTGTGGAACCAGTGAAGCATCTTCTATTGGCCTCCAACCTAAGAGAGGACATTCCAGATCTCATTTCTCTTGATGATACATGATGCTTTCCATGTTTAATCTTTTTCTTTGAGCACTATTGATGTATTTTCCTTCATTTCTGAACATGATAATGGTGTGTATGTGTGACCGTTGCGTACAATCGTGTGTGTGTGGTTTGATCCCGTAGTTGCATCGTTGTGGAGACGAAGTCTCCGTGTGTGTTGGAGTTTTTACTCCGTGTGCTTCTTTGTAAGCGAGTGAAGCCTCACCAGTTTTGTGAGGGGTAGACGTAGGGAGCCCGTCGTGGTCCGAAACCACCTTAAAAATTCCATGTGCATTGTGGTGTGTGCTTGATCGCTTTTATCTATTGTCATGACCGTGTGGGCTCGTCGAGATTGAGTGAACCTAGTTTATTCTCGTTTAGATCATTTACATCAATCTCGTTAAATCTACAAGTTAAGTTTTAAAATTGGTCATCGTGATTGGGGGATAATTCAACCCCCATTCTTGTCCGCACGTATATTGTATTCTGGGCCAACATAAGAGTTCATATAACAGAAGAATCCGAACATTGAAAGCTTGACTAATGAATGTTGTTTCAGATTGAGATTCTTCAAATTCAGTAATTTTGTTTAGCTCTTCATTTATCATGTCACCTTAATAATTCTGGTTGGACTGAATTCTGATGCTATTCTCAAATTATGTCATGGTGACATTCCTTGTTAGACTCTTTGACTGCTACTATTCACATTCCAATTCCATTGTCTAGACTGTTTGTTCATATATTCCTTCTGTATGTCAAAGGGGGAGAAGAGTTTTTGATTCCTTGTTTGCTGACATTTATCTTGCCATTTTTGGACATGCCTTGATCTGCTTACTTGGTACCTTGCTGTGAACTCATTCACTTCTGAAGAACTCCAATTTTTGTTGATGATAGGGGGAGAGTTTTTTGAGTTATCAAGGGGGAGTTTAAGGGGAGATGTTATTTCAAGGCTGTGCTATTTTGATTATACTGTTCATGATGACTCATAGTTGCCATCATCAAAAAGAGGGAAAATGTTGTGTCCATGTGTTTTGATGATGACAAACTATGCTTTCATTCATGAGTCTTTATGCTTGTGTTCATATACATGCACATTCACAATCTATGTGAAGACAGGTTGACAGCCAGTTAAACTCTGAAGAACAGAAGAAAAGTCAACGTAGTCAATGCAGTCAACACAATATCTTGAAGAGTCAATGCAATATACTGAAGAGTCAACGCAATCTCATGAAGAGTCAATGCATTCAAGCCAAAGGTCAACGCAAAGTCATTGCAATCAAACTCTTAATGCTAAAGAAATGGGTCGCAATGCTGTCAAGATGAACAAAAGAGACAAAGGTCCCCACTAGTGACAAATAACTTGGTAAGGTAGACAAATAGACAATAGAGGTGACAACTACCTCCCTAAGGGTGAATAATAGATCGGCAGGGTGAAAGCGTTGAAAAGTGAAGAAGTAGAGTCGACTCAAAAATGGTTTGGAGTCGACTCTAGTTACAATTGAATTCACAAAGTAGTGAAAGAAAGGCAGTGGCGACGGCTCTTTAACAATAAGGGTGACAAATAGCTACCTAGTTGTGACAAATGGTCACTAGGGGTGAAAAATGGCTTCTAAGTGTGAAAAATGGACGTTAGAGCAAAAAATGTGAAAAATGATGAAGTTGCGTTGATGCCACAAGGTCTTCACGTCGACCTAGGCACTTTGAAGCTTGTAGAAGAACTGAGCTTTTGACAAGGGTAACAAATAGGTACGTAATGGTGAAAAATAAAAGATAGTAGTGACAAATGGGGCAGTAACGGTGACAAATAACTAAAGGCAACGGCCATGCAAAAGAGGAAAAGAACTTCAGCGACGGCTTAAGAAGGCTAAGGGTGAAAAATACATGGCTGAGGTTGACAAATAGCCTACTAAGGGTGTATAATGGCTTGTAAGGTTGACAAATAGCCTGAGAAGTTGAATTGTAGAAGACATGAGTCTGTCACACGCTCCAAGGTCGAAGCCAAATGATTGACATGTGATCCGAGATTACTCTGATAGAGAATATCCTCTCTCCTGACACGTGGACCAATGAGAAATAAGTGAAATCAATTATTTTATCCAGATGTTTTATAGAGCCCCTGTTCTATATATACTTCCACCATAATGCAGTGAAAGGAGGAGAACAACACGAGTGAGCAGTGAGGAAGGAAAAGGCGGGAGAACTAGAAAGAAGAGAGCTACGAAGTCTGAAGAGAAAAGAGAGAAGAGGGAGAAGAAGATCTGTGAGAGAAAATTAGAGAGAATATCTGAGAGAGAAGATCGTGAGAAGAAGAAGGGAAAGAGTGAGTTCGTGAGATGACGAATTGTGTACAGCCAGAGATCATCTGAAGATTTATTTGTGTATTGACTCAATGATCAAATCCTGAGTTACTTTACTCTGCGGGGCTATATTGTTTCTTGTCTTTCTTTTTTTGATCTTTTATTTTTGTTCTTCATGTTTTTTGCTACGTCCAGCAAGTTGTGAGGCTCAGCGGTCTTGTAAGCAAACTGTGTTGCTCAGTGGAAGCAAACTGTGTTGCTCAGCGGTAGCAAGCTGTGAGGCTCACTGGTGAGAGGATTTGTTCCTCTGTGTAGCAAGCTGTGATGCTCAACGATTCAAGCGGTGAGTCAGCGGAATCCTCACTTAGGTTGAGTCGGGGGTGGACGTAGGTCTGTTGGGTGCAGACTGAACAACCTAAAAATTACCTGTGTCTGTGGTTTATCTTTGTGCGATTGTCTCCTTCTTCTACCACCTTGATAGGGTTAATAGTTGATAAGTGCTATATTTCATATCATAAGTTGCATCGCATTCATCACTTTTAAGCATTTAATGCAAATGACAATGTGAGATTTAATTAAGAAATTGTAAAACTATTTTTGATCAAGAATATTGATTATTTTAAATTTATGAATTTTTAGGAAATAGCGACCGGAGGGTCATACGCCATTTCTGAAGCATTTTTATGAAAATAAGAATTAGCGACTGCGTATACAAACGCACATTCATTTTATGACCATAGGAAAAAAAGAGAAAAGCTGGAAAAGAGGAATGTGCGACCGTTGAAGCGGACACAAATTATTTGGAAAAGAATGAGCGACTGTTCAAGTGAGCGCTAATTTATTTGTATGAAAAATCAAAAAGAAATACGAGAAAAATGGAAAAAGAATGAGCGACTGTTTGGACAGTTGCCAATTCCTTGATTTATGAAAAAAAGAAAAAGTAAAAATAAGGAAATAAGGAATTTGCGACCGCTTGATCAGACACGTAGAGGAATTTGCGCCCGCCGCCCCAGTCGCCATTTTCAGAAGAGTTTGAAATGGAAACAGATCGCCCCGATTGTAGTTATCTTCTAATTTTTGGGGCTTATCTCCTCTTGTTTGAGGAAAGGAGGACTCTAGACATGGCAAGATACCTCCCTTGATCAATCCTTGATGCTAAAAAGTCAGATTTCAGTCTATCTGGAAGTAGCCAGTCGTGGAAGGTTCTCTGCACGCTATAAAAACCCACCTGGAAGCCACCGGAGGGGGATCTTTTGGCCTTTTACACGCTTTACTGTTTATCTTTTCAATTCATTTTCTTCTGCAATCTTCTCTATTTTTAAGTGCTCTTCAAATCTCTCTTCTTTTTCTTCCTCCAATTCCCCTCCATTTTCAACTTATTCTCTATTTTCTAAAGTTTAGTCTCGTATTTTTATTGTTCATCTCTGGTTTTCAGTCTTCTTCTTCTTAAGTTTTCACCCTTCTTCGATCTTCTTCTGTTTCGATGTTCTTTATCAACTTTCTTCCTCTCTCTCTGATCTTCACTTTTCTCTTCTTCCCCAACTCCTAATTCTTCTTCGTTTTTAAGTTATCCTAATTCTCTATACACTCTTTCTTTTTAGTTTTCACTATGTTTTTCCCTCTACCGTAGCCCTCTTTCCTTCTGTTTTCAAACACACGCACACACTTTTTTCCTTAGTCTTTTTCCTTGCCTCTTCCATCTATCTCTTCCTCTTCCATATTTCTTCCCACATCCCTTTGGCAGATCTTCTTCCTTTAGTCCTTACGGCAGCGTTCTTCTCTATGGCGGAGCGGTCTACTCAAAGGCTCGGCAAGGAGACGGCGCCGTTCTTCATCCAAATTTTCTGGCTCCACTTCTTCCTTTACTCTTTTAATTAGTCAAATTGAAATTTTATTTTCATATACCTTGTAATCTTTCCTCATAGTAATAAAATTCATATTTTGTGCAATTGTGGCTTCTTAGTTTCTCACTTCTCCTTCCAAATTTTCTTCTTCAACCCTCTCATATTCTTTAGATAGTTTATTTTCATGTAATTTTCCTTTTCATTAGTTTAAATCTCACTCAAAATTTAGATATTTCAAATATAAGAATTTTTCCACCATGCTTTATTGAAAATATTTCTTCTCCGTGGGATCGACCAGTTCTTACCACTTTACTTTAATTCAAATCTTTTTAAGTGAGTGAGTGCGGTTATCATTTTTGAAATTGTGTGGCATGGCATTTTAAAACGACGAGTGTTTTGTGGCTCTCAAATTTTGGCGCCGTTGTCGGGGAAGAAATTATTTTTAATGGGTGGAATTTCTTGTGTTTGATGTATATATGTGAATACTAATTTATCTATTTTTCATTTTACAGGAAAAATAAAAAAATCAGAAAATCCACAAAAAAATTTGGACCTGAAATTCTCAGGAAATAAACTGTCATAGGAAGCGTCGTTAAAAGTCTGAGACTGTGGCAGAAAGTAGAAAATTAAAAATTCTAAGAAATTCAAGCGTCACTAAAGGTCAGTAAACGTAAGAAAATGTCCTGTTTTGAAAAATTCTAAAAAGTCTAAAAAATCAAAAAAAAATTCTAAAAAATAAAAAAAAATTAGAAATCCAGAAAACTTCAAAAATATGATTTTAAGCTTTATTTTTCAGTAGAGTTGCATGTTATTTGTTATTTTTAGTTGTTAGTTGCTTTCATTTATCTCTTTTTAAAAAATCTCAAAACAAAAAAAATCTCAGAAAAAACAAATTCAAAAAACAGAAAAAAATCAAATCATGCTATCATGTTCTTATCTTAGTGCATCCTTTTCATGCATTCTGCATTGTAGTTAATTTCTTATTTACTTGCATTATCATTTGAAAAAAAATCTTTCTTTTCTCTTCTATTTTACCTTCTTAAGGGCAAGTTAGGTTCCTTACACCCTTCTTGAAATTGGAAAGACCCTCAATTGAGCACTCCGTCTCTTTGTATTGAAATTTCCTTTTCCAAGGCCTCCATAAGTCCCCGCACCCATGGATTCCCTCACGGACGCCGGGCCGGTTGTACCAAGAAGTACCTTGAAGGTAGATTGCCCTTAGAAGATTTCACATAAAAAAAAGAGAGGAACGAAAAAAAATTCACCATCATTTTGCATTCATATAGTGTTTGATTTATTGCATTATTTTCCAAACTCATTTGAAAATATATATATAATTTCAAAAATCAAAAAATAGTTATCTTTCTTTCGGCCCTTTTGCATTGCATGCAAGGTAGGAGATCCCTACATCCACATTTGATATGACCCATTAGTGAGATTGAGAGGTTAATGCATTCTAGAAACCATCCACTACCTAACCTCATGGCGGACCAAAACCCACAACAAGTTCCCAAGCAGATGAAGGAGTATTTCATGCCTAACCAGTACCAACCGTCCTTCTATGTCCAAGCACCTCAGAACCAGGCGGTTCAATATGAGATCAAGTCTAGTACCATTCAAATATTGTCATCTTTTTATGGCAATACAATAAAGACCCTTATAAACATATTGATGAGTTCTTCCAGATTTACTCCACTGTCAAGATCTAGAACTTTTCAGATGATGCTCTTAAGTTGACTCTCTTCACATTCTCACTTAAAGACAAAGCTAAATATTGGTTAGGAGCCTTGGGTAGATCCATAGATACATGGGCCGAAATGCATAAGGAAATTTTGGAAATTCTATCCCATAGGGCGAACCAATACCATGAGGAGAGCCATAACTGGATTCACTCAAAACCCTGGAGAACAAATTCATGAGGCATGGGATAGATTGAAAGATTTGCTAAGGAAATGCCCCACCATGGATTATCAAGATGAAAAATTATCCAGGCATTCTATGAGGGTTTGACAGAAAATTATAGACACATGGTGGATGCTTCATGTGGGGGAGCATTTATGAGTAAGAGTGAGGATGAGGCCTATGATTTGTTTGAGATGCTTAGTGAAAATTTCATTAATCATGTCTCGCTATCATCTTATGAAAGAATGATTGGGCCATCTAAGAGGTCAGGGCTGTATGAAGTTAAGAACCAATGGGAGTTTGAGAGCAAGATGGATATCAATGTCATAACTCAAAAATTGAATAAAATGAATTTATTGGCGCAGAAAATGGAGAAGGTTGATCTGGTAGCCCAGAAGTTAGATCGGTTGTTATCTAGGCAGGAACCTTCTTTTTCTTCTCCTCCTCAACCTCAACCATTCTCAGCCCCCAACCATGAAGAAATCTGTGCTCTTTGTTCTAGCCCTAACCACGCTGTTACTAATTGCCCTACGGCGGCCCAGCTTCCCCTATTCATCCAAGAATAGATATTTGCTACTCAGGGTGTGTCCAAATCTGCTTATGATCCTTATTCTAACACCTATAATCTAGGTTAGAGAAATCATGCCAATTTTTCTTGGAAGTCTCAACAAGGTCAACCTATGCAAGCTAATCCCTCGAACCATGCCGTTCAAAAACAATCCTTTCAAGTGCCAAGTCAGTCTCACAAAATTTTCCCATCTCTTTTTCAACAAGCTCAACATCAACATCTCAACCTCCTTATCAGCAGTTCCAGGCCCCATATCATCAAGCTCAATTTTCTCAAGGCCCATATAATCAATATCCTTATAATCGTTTTCATCAACCCCAATACCAGCCACCTCCTACTCAACCCAACTTTGATGAGAAATTTGAGCAACTCCAACAACTTATCCTTACTCAGAACCAATCTATTTCCAAGTTGGAGAACCAAGTAGGTCAACTGGCTGCGAATAGCATGAGGAGGGAGGTCGGCCAGCTTCCTAGCTAACCAGTGGCTAACCCCAGAAATCAACCCCTGGGCTTCTCTCAGAAAGCTCCCCCTATTCTTCCCCAACCTAACCAACCTCAGCCTCTCCCTCCTGTAGGCCCTCCATTTGAGAATGTCAAGGTTATATCTACCCTTAGGAGCGGAAAGATTGTAGATGACCCTTATCAGACTAGGGGACTTAGTAGCAGTTTGGGCCAAGAAGCCCATAAGGAAAGCGATAGTGAGGAAGAAGAGCCAGTGATTGTGCAAGAGAAAAAGAAGCCAGAGGGGGAATAGATCAAGCTGGATAAAGGAAAAGCAAAAGTTGATGAAGAAAGTCCTTAAGAATCTGTTCCTAAGGCCCCTTTTCCCAATGCTCTAAAATTGAAGGCTCAAAAGAAAAAGTCGATTCAATAGGAGGAATTAGTGGAATTGTTTAAACAGGTGAATATCAATATTCTACTTTTGGACCCAATCAATCATGTGTCGGCATATGCAAAGTTTCTGAAAGAGCTGTGCACTCCAAAAAGGGAGCCCAAGGTGATAACTCAAAAGATCCGCCGATCTATAGATGCCAGTATTGTCATGATGAACCATTTACCTAAGAAGGTGAAGGACCCTGGAGCTCCTCTAATTTCATGTGATATAGGTGGAGTTACATTTGATAAAGCATTGCTGGACCTTGGAGCCAGTGTAAATTTGTTGCCCACCTTTATATATGAGCAATTTGATCTAGGGGAGTTGAAGCCCACATCTATAATCCTTCACTTAGCGTATCGGTCCGTGAAGACTCCGAGGGGTCTATTGGAAGACGTGATTGTAAAAGTCTATGAATGTTATTTCCCGATAGATTTCCTTATTTTGGATATGGCCTCATCACAAGAATTAAAGCATACTCCAAATATTTTAGGATGATCGTTTCTAGATACGGCGAAGGCCAATATAAACTGTGCCACAGGAATGATGGATATTTCTTTCGGAGGTGAGAAGGTTTCTTTAAATGTGTTTAAAGCATCCTAGTACCTGGACCATGAGGAGGAATGTAACGTCATTGATGTCATTGAGGAATTGATTGAAGAAAGTCCGAAAGTTAAAGAAGAATGTTTAGACGAGGGTAACATGCTACATGATTCTCTATTCTCGTCCGCACCCTATTCTAGGATAGAGCCACTCTCTCTGCTGCAAGCCGAACCTATTCTTCCATCTTTGAATTAGCCGCCCATTCTATAATTGAAGCCTCTATCGGGTTCTTTGAAGTATACTTATCTAGGCCCCGACCACACTCTGCCCGTGATTATTGCTTCCAAACTCACTGCTGCTTAGGAATCCCAACTCCTAGACGTCATTAAGGAGCATAAGGGGGCGATAGGTTGGTCAGTGGCGGATTTGAAAGGTATTAGTCCGGATGTGTGTATGCATTATATTTATTTGGAGGATAATGCCAAGCCGAGCAGAGAGATGCAGCATCGGCTGAATCCCAACATGAAGGAGGTTGGTCAGTGTAGGCACTTCTTCTCCTTTCTCATTTGTCACAACTGTCAGCCTTGATTTCTTCGGCACCACTTGTGTCATGCTTCCATTAATGAAAACGCTTGCCTAGTGGCCCGGGGTGGAACATCCACTTCCTTCCGCAATGAAGGCATGAATGGGAACCCTCGCCTCACCTTGCAAGTATCAACCTTAAGTTAAAAAAAGAAGTGCATACACAATTACTAACGGGGTGGAGAATTTGCATTGACTACAGAAAATTAAATTCAATTATAAAGAAAGATCATTTTCCACTACCTTTCATAGATCAAATTTTGGAGAGATTGACAGGGCAAAAGTACTATTGCTTTTTGGATGGCTATTCCAGGTACAACCAGGTTGATATTTACCCAGAAGGGCAAGAGAAAACAACGTTCACGTGTCCCTATGGCACGTTTGCTTTTAGAAAAATGCCATTTGGGTTGTGTAACGCCCCCGCTACCTTCCAGCGATGCATGATGTCGATATTTTCTGAAATGGTGGGGGAATGTTTGGAAGTGTTTATGGACGATTTTTCTATGTTTGGTGATTCGTTCGAAAATTGCTTGGACAATCTGACTCAGGTGCTCAAGAGGTGCATTGAATCAAACCTTGTATTGAGCTAGAGAAGATCCATTTCATGGTTAGAGAAGCAATAGTTTTAGGCTATGTTATATCAAAAAGGGGAATAGAGGTTGATAAGGCCAATGTTGATTTGATTTCCAATCTCCCCCCTCCTTCTGTCAAACAGATTCGATCTTTTCTTTGCCATGCTGGATTCTATCGCAGATTCATCCAAAACTTTTCCACCATCACTCGTCCTCTTACACAATTGCTAGCCAAGGACACTCATTTTAACTTTCATGATTCCTATCTTGAGGCATTTAATTCTTTGAAAGCGGACCTCACTCAAGCCCCAATTCTTCAATCTCTTAATTGGTCGCTCCCTTTTGAAATTATGTGCGATGCCTCGGACTACGCTGTCAGAGCTATCTTAGGACAAAGGATTGATAAGAAGCCCGTGGTGATCTACTATGCGAGCCGCACCCTCGCTGATGCACAATTAAACTACACCACCACGGAGAAAGAATTACTTGTTGTTGTTTTTGCCCTTAAAAATTTTCGATCATATCTGTTAGGGGTTAAGGTTATTGTTTATTCTGATCACTCTTCTTTGAAGTATATTCTTTCCAATAAGGAAGCCAAACCCCGTCTCATTCGGTGGATTCTGTTGGTACAAGAGTTTGATTTAGAAATAAGAGACAAAAAGGAGTTAGAGAATGTTGTTGCTGATCACTTGTCAAGGATAGTAAAATCTGAAAATGCTCCTATGTCCAATTCCTTCCCTGATGAACAAATTCTTTCCTTCTCTCACACCTCAACTCCCTGGTATGCTCACATAGTCAATTACCTGGCGGTAGGATAGATTCCAGGAGAGTGGTCTAGGCAGGAGAAGGATCGATTCTTTTCAAAGGTTAAGCACTACTTTTGGAAGGACCCAGAGCTGTTTCACAAGGGTCCAGATCAAATAAGAAGAAGATGTGTCCCAAGGAGTAGCAACAATCTATCTTAAATTTTTGTCATAATCTTGCATGTGGGGGACACTTTTCAGGAAATAAAATAGCGGCAAAAGTTTTGCAAAGTGGATTTTAATGACCCACATTATTCAAAGATGCTTACGAATTTTCAAAAACTTGTTTGAGGTGTTAATCAGTGGGTAACAATTCTAAGAGAGATATGATGTCGCTCAGTCTCATTCTTGTAGTAGAGATTTTTGATGTTTGGGGAATAGACTTTATGGGACCATTTTCACCTTCATTCGGCAATGAATATATTTTGGTGGCGGTGGACTATGTATTGAAATGGATTGAAGTTGTTGCTACTAGGACCAATGATCATAAGGTGGTGATGAAGTTTGTAAAGAAGAACATATTTTCTAGATTTGGTTGTCCTAGAGCAATGATTAGTGATGTGGGTTCTCACTTCACGAATTCTCAATTTTGAGCTTTACTCCGTAAATATGGCATCACTTACAAACTTGCCACCCCCTATCATCCCCAAACCAATGGCCAGGTTGAAGTGTCCAATAGGGAGATTAAAAATATTTTACATAAGACAGTTAGGCCAGATAGGAAAGACTAGTTCGAGAAACTAGACGATGCATTATGGGCCTATAGAACTACATTCAAGACTCCCATTGGCATGTCACCTTACCGCCTCATTTTTGAAAAAGCATGCCACTTACCTGTAGAACTGGAACATAGAGCATATTGGGCCATTAAACAAGTCAATTTTGATCTGACTTAAGCTGGGTCCCAAGAGCTCTACAACTTAATGAACAGGAGGAATTGCGTAATGAAGCCAACGAAAATTTCAAGATTTATAAAGCTAAAACCAAGGAATTTCATGATACACATATTCACAAGAAAACTTTTTCTGTTAATCAAAAGGTTTGGCTTTTTAATTCACGGCTACGTTTGTTCCCCGGTAAGTTAAAATGCAGATGGGATGGACCATTTATTGTTGTTAAAGCTTTTGACCATGGTGCTGTCAAAATTTTGAATCCTACAAATGGTCACGTTTTCACTGTTAACGGTCAAAGATTAAAGCCTTACTTGGAAAATGAAAAGTTGTTAAAAGAGTCCATTACCTTAAGTGATCTGGCATAAAATCTTCATGAGCTTTCTAGTGTCTGGCTAAAGACGAAAAACTTAGCGATTCTGGGAGGCAACCCAATATTTTTTAATGATTTTATTTGAGTGTGTTTCAGTAGTTAGGTCAAGGCCATGGAGAGGAAGTCGTTGCCATCCATAACATTGATGAAGGTTTCGTATCACATATCAGGTTGTTTCTTTCCTACTCAGAAATATTTATTGTTACATTGTTCTTTTAGTTTCAATTCTATATGCCATTGCAGACAATGTCATTCACGTTGCGGGGGGGGGAGAGAAAAATTTCATAAAGTAGATAGTACAACCTGATAGAAATAATCTCTTGCATGATCATAATGTCCTGTAGTTGTGCATAAAAATGAAAAGATGAAATCCCCAATTGAGTTTCCTTAATTCATGCTTAAATTAAAAGTAATTCTGAAATAGAAAAGACTAGAGAAAAGGATGAAGAAAAATTCATTCAATCTAGCCATGGAAAATTGATGTAAGAATCTCTTTAAAGTTCATGTGCACTTTAGAAAAATAAAAATCACTCTGCACACTAATGAAACAAGCAGGGCAAGCCTTCTACTATTTTAAGTATGTTGTCTGATACTCTGCACTTCTCAAGAAAGAGATATTTTCAAGCTTTCTGCCAAGTTATCTATTAAATAAGTGCAAAAGCACAATGAAAAAAAAAAGAGAAAAGAACACAATGAAAAATGCCTCCAATCTTAGTAACCGGGCCTACTTCACCTAAGACGTGTTGAGGTTGGCGTCAAACGGAAAAGGGAACTTTGATCTGTATAACTAGGCCTGCTTCTCTTAAGGCAAGAGTCACGGTTCATGTTAGGCAGTAAAGGGTAGTACAACATCATGTGTGAAATAAAAGATCCCAAAGGGACAAAGAAATAAGGCAGACAACAAGCTAGTATGCTTAATGCTCTGATCTTGGAGATGCAGGGTTGAATGACACTTGTTTGGAATAGCAAATGAGGGATGCAATTGTCTTTGCTTGGGATTTAGTATTTCACATGCACAAGTGCTATTGAACTTTAGTTTGAATTCTTGATCATGTACCTAACTAAGGCTAGTGTGCATTAATGATTCTGGATTCCTAATCTCTGGTTGATTCTGTGAAAGAAAAGCTTGACATGAAGGTAAGGACTTTGCAAACTCTTGGTGGTCCTAAATTTTAATTTATTTTGCATTGCTAAGGGACTAGCAATGAGTAAGTTGGGGGGTGTGATAAGTGCTATATTTCATATCATAAGTTGCATCACATTCATCACTTTTAAGCATTTAATGAGTATAGTTGTGCATTACTATGAAAAAATCTCATTCTCACACATTATTTGAGTCTGCATGTATTTTACCATCATTTTTGAGTGCAAATGACTATGTGAGATTTAATTAAGAAATTGCATAACAATTTTTGATAAAGAATATTGATTATTTTGAATTTCTGAATTTTCAAGAAATAGCGGCCGGAGGGTCAGACACCATTTCTGAAGTATTTTTATGAAAATAAGAATTAGCAACTGTGTATACAAGCGCACATTCATTTTATGACAATAGAAAAAAAAAGAAAAGCTAGAAAAGAGGAATGTGCGACCGTTGAAGCAGACGCAAATTCTTTGAAAAAGAATGAGCGGCTGTTCAAGTGGGCGCTGATTCATTTGTACGGAAAATCAAAAAGAAAATTTATAAAAATGGAAAAAGAATGAGCGACTATTTGGACAATCACCAATTCCTTGATTTATGAAAAAAAGAAAAAGTCAAAATAAGGAAATAAGGAATTTGCGATCACTTGATCAGACACGCACAGGAATTTGCACCAGCCCCTATCGCCATTTTCAGAAGAGTTTGAAATGGAAACGGCTCGCCCCGATCGTAGTAATCTTCTAATTTTTGGGGCTTATCTCATCTTGTTTGAGGAAATGAGGACTCTAAACATGGCAAGATACCTCCCTTGATCAATCCTTGATGCTGAAAAGTCTGATTTGACTCTATCAAGAAGTAGCTGGCCGCTGAAGGTTCTCTGCATGCAATAAAAGCCCACCCGAAAGCCATCGGAGGGGGATCTTTTGGCCTTTTACACGCTTTCCTATTTGTCTTTTCAATTCATTTTCTTCTACCATCTTCTCTGTTTTTAAGTGCTCTTCAAATCTCTCTTCTTCCTCTTCCTCCAATTCCCCTCCGTTTTCAACTTATTCTCTATTTTCTAAAGTTTAGTCTCGTATTTTTATTGTTCATCTCTAGTTTTCACAGTCTTCTTCTTCCTAAGTTTTCACCCTTCTTCGATCTTCTTCTCCTTCTGTGTTCTTCATCAACTTTCTTCCTCTCTCTCTGATCTTCACTTTTCCTTTCTTCCCCAACTCCTAATTCTTCCTCGTTTTTAAGTTATCCTAATTCTCTATACACTCTGTCTTTTTAGTTTTCACTGTGTTTTTTTCCCTCTACCGTAGCCCTCTTTCCTTCTATTTTCAAACACACGCACACACTGTTTTCCTTAGTCTTTTTCCTTACCTCTTCCATCTATCTCTTCCTCTTCCATATTTCTTCCCACATCCCTTTGGCGGATCTTCTTCCTTTGGTCCTTATGGCAGCGTTGTTCTCCACGGCGGAGCGGTCTACTCAAAGGCTCGGCAAGAAGACGGCGGCGTTCTTCATCTAAATTTTCTGGCTCCACTTCTTCCTTTACTCTTTTAATTAGTCAAATTGTAATTTTATTTTTATATACCTTGTAATCTTTCCTCATAGTAATAAAATTCATATTTTGTGCAATTGTGGCTTCTTAGTTTCTCACTTCTCCTTCCAAATTTTCTTCTTCAACCCTCTCATATTCTTTAGATAGTTTATTTTCATGCAAAAAAAAAAAATTTAATGGAAAGCCCTACCTAGGTGCAATAGGAGAGTGCACCCTCTACCAGGGGTAGAGAGAAAGCCACTCCACCATTACACACTAGGGGGGAATTTTACTGATATTCAAAAGAAACCAATCATGTTACATCAATCGGATGTTGGGCATACCCAGCTTATCCATGCAAACAATCCTTCTTATATACATGTGGAGTTGTTGCTATGGGAGAAAGAATGAATTGCATTTCATTGAACAAGCTAGATTAGCCAAAGAATCAACCACCTGGTTAGCTTCACGAAAATTGTGTAAAATTGAGTCCGTGCTGGATAGCAAGCTCCATAGTTCCCTGATGTAGATTGCAATCCTCCACGGGTAAGGTGACTTCCGGGTTACTATGTGCACAAGAGTTTGAGAATCGCACTCAATAAGTGCTGGTTGAGAATTAAGTGCCTTCAAGTATCTCAGACCATCCAAGAGGGCTCTAGATTCAGCAATTAAACTATTACCCGAGGCATAATAGTGAGTAAAGGCTAGTAAGGGTAAACCATGAGTATTTCTAATGATGCCACCACCTCCAGACAATCCATCACCTTTAGATGCACCATCCGTGTTGAGCTTCAGATATTCTGACGACCCGGATTCCGGATACCAGATATACCCGGTAGGACTACCGGATACACGTGGTACCGCATGGGACCCGCGAGGCCTCCCAAGCGCGGGAAAGCGCCGAAGGGAAAAAGGACTATCGTGTAGTACATTGAACTGACAGATATAACAGCAAGCAAGTAAATTTCATTAATAAATCAAATTTTACAATTATACACTAGAGTCTAGTCCAAAGGAAAGACAACAAGTACAGTCTGACAGAAAAGGGCGTACACAGAAGTCGGGGGAAGCCCGACGCAGGTACAGCTGGCAGCTACAACAACGCGCTCCACCAGGAACAGCAAAGGCAGACGGCGAAACCCACCTGAAAAGTAGGGGTGAGTCTCTAAACAGAAACTCAGTAGGGGTCACGCGGATCCCCACTGGAAAATGCACAGTGCAACGGAAGCAACAACAGAAACAGCAAGTGCAGCAAAACAGGGAAGGCTACACTAAAAAGCTGTAAAACTACGCTACAGGCAGTAGTAAACAGACGGGAGGTAGGGGTAGGGAACAAGCAGGAGAGGGGAAGAACCCGCGCCAGGCAAGTGGCGGCCGAACTAACCTCGACACCCCAAACTACTCCAAACAACAACAGAAGGGCGACTCTGATCCAACAAAGTCAGAAGTTACCGATCTGCCAACCCGACACCAGGTCTAAGACGGAGACCTGCAAAGACGGCTAAAACAATCACGACAGCCTACACGATTGGAACATCATGCACACAACCCCGGGCTCATCTTGAACACAGCCAAGAATAGACCAAACAGCCAGGGTAGCAAATCTTGGACAAGGCCAAGACTAGCCGACACGAAAAGAAGAACACCGGCTCCGAGAAACACAAGAGTCGCTGGTCAAGTGATAGGAGTACCCTCACACTAGAAGAAAAGCCAGATGCGTCCGCTGACGTCTTACACTGCGCCACAAGTGTCATGTCTACCCGACCGTGTGTAGCACGGGGGAGACTAGACACACCAAGAACCAGGTCCAAGGAACAACGACGTTCCAAGGAAAAACGACACCTCACGGACACAAGACCGCAGCACCACAACTGTAAGTAACTAGTCAGGGTTACGCCCGTCGATGCAAGTCCCCAGTCCCTGACCACATGTGCACATACTGACTCGAACCTAGGCCAGGCCTCTAGCTAGTATTCCCCTCGGTAGGACGCTACCGCTGGCCGGGGCCCACGGAACTAACTTAAAAACCGTGTAACGGAAACTGCCCGTCCACCACTCTCGGTGGGTGACGTACTAAGAAAAGCCTACGTCACAGGCTACAACTAGTGGAGGTTCACAAGACACAGACTCCAAAACACAAGTGCTAGAGTACAGACAGTCTAAGGAAGGCCCTGTCGCACGTACTACGAAGCACCACTGGCAGTACAACCACTGCCGACAGACTCAGGACCAGGCAACTAGACCTACTACGTAACGATCCCGAGTCGAACGACTCAAAGGAAAGATCGTCACAGACAGTGGAACAAGCTGCCAATCGGTCTAATCCTAAGCCAGAAAAATCACGCTCCGCAGACAACAACACACGGAGACCTGAGGGAACACCAAAAACCCTCAGACACAAGTGGACACACAAATAAGGGTAAGGCGACACCTCGAAGCATCCAGAGCCAGTGTCTTGGACTGGACATAGCCGCCAAGACACCCATACACAAGGTCGCTTGTCAACCACTGGGTCACCCCGGGTTGACTGGAACCAGACCAAAACACAAGCAAAGGTAGGATAGAAAATCCTACCTCAAGCAAGAAGACTCCTGGCTACCTTACAACGTAGTCTTAGCCCTCATAGGACGTCGGGAGACATCCACGGGACAACGGGCAGACCACAGGGCCAAGCCATGACAAGCAGAAACCGAAGGAACGGAAATCGGAGCACAAGGCATGTAACGCACCACACCTAGACCGCTACAAGAATGTGACGGTCTAGACCTAGGCCGTTACACACACAAAGTGACGGTCGGGCGACAAGCCATCACACACACCACCCTATCAACTCTAAAACACAGAAAACAACATGTAACGGCCAGCACCGGGCGCGTTACACACACCTGACACGCCAGACCAAGGCCGTCAGGGCCAACCACCCTCAAACACAAAACACACGAAGCATGTAACGCGCTAGACGGGGCGCGTTACAACGAACTAACGCATGGGAGCGAGCGCGTTACAGCCACCTGACGCACAAGACCAGGCGCGTCAGGGCCAACACACCCACAACCAAAGCTAGCTGAGAGGCATGTAACGGCTAGAACAGGGCGCGTTACAAACGCCTGACGCATAGGGGCCCCACCATTATATCCAACGGCGCAGCAACCCAACTCAGCCAACACAGCATGTAACGGCCTGGGGAAGGCGCGTTACAAACACCTATCGCACGGGGAAACCACCGCCAGAGGCACCGCCTCAAATGGTCAACATCGGTCAAACGGAATGTAACGGCCAAAACAGGGTGCGTTACATCCATCTAACGTGCTGGGTCAAGCGCGTTTGAGGAACCGACTTAACCCAAGCAATAAACGACAAAAGAGATATAACGCGCCTCACGGGACGCATCAGAGAGATGTAACGCGCCAGCCCTGGGCCGTCACACTCTCAAAACCCTGAAGAACTCAAACGACCCAGACGATGTAACGGTCAGTCGTGGGGCCGTCAGAGCAAGTGACGGTCCTTGGAACGACCGCTACATCGGCTACGACGGGAAAACATAGGAATGGCCAAATCGGCCCGTTCCACGCCCCATTCACGCCGAAGCGCAGGGGAAACAAACCCAAACGCTGAAAAACAACATAAGAAGGCTAAAAAACCAACATGCAAGCTCAAAAACACAAGATCCGGGCGATTCGAACGAATCCACCCAAAATGGGTCACCGAGGTTCCCGGACTCCTACCGGCCTCGAATGAACACCAATCAACACGAAATTAACGTGGTTGGGATCCTGACATCCCAGCGGTCAGTTTAAAACTAACTACGCTAAGAACGGTTGCCGTTTTCCGGCCAACCCTACAAACCACGGAAATCAACATTTAGGCAAACCAAGCCCAAATTCGACAGTTTCCTTACCGAACGACGTGCAATGGCAGGGAAAACGGAGAGAAAGAAGTGAGGATCAGTCACCCTACCTCCACCGAAGAAACCGAGCCCCGAAAGGACTAAACCACGCCGAAAACCACTCGCGAGCTCGAACGTCGGCTTTGAATCCACCGTTCGGGATCGCACCAGAATCGATCCGATCCTCGCCTCATCGCGCACCTAGCCAGCTCCACCACGTCCCCAGCACACGCCTTTAGGTCCTCCGTCTGCAGCCGGAGCCGAGGAGGCGAAACGGGAGAGAACGGAAGAGAGAGAGATGGCGGCGGCGAATGAGAAGGAGGAGAGAGGAAAAGGAAAGAAAAAGAAAATAAATTAGGAAATTTTCCTAATTTCTGAAAATTCCGAAAATGCGCTGAAAATGCACAAATTCAGAAAAATATGCAAAAATAGCCGAAACGACCGGCTCGAGGAGTACATCGTCGCTGTAGCATCCACGATTTCGAGAATTGACAAACAAACTCACCGTAGGGTTCCGTAACTAGTACGAGAGAAAAACCCACACGGCTCGTAAAGCTCAACTCGGAAGCCACCAAAGCGAACCGAAACTCAACGAAACCAATCCGAAAGATCCAATGAAGATCCAGCAAGACCTACCAAGGATCCAGGGCATTACATCCTCCCCTCCTTTAAGAAATTTTGCCCTCGAAATTAAGGACTAACAAAGGAGAAGCAAGGATGAACAACCCAACAACACGACCGCGAAAACAACACAAATCTCGAGAAACATAATTCAGAGGAACACCGTCAGACCACAATCACGAGCACATGCTCTGGATCGAGCACGACACAAGTGAACACAAGTCCGACTCCTCCGAAACAGGGCAACGTCGTTTACGCCTCACAGAACAGGAGACACGACTGGCACAACAACCGATAACCAACACCGAAAAATAGAATGACAGCACGGCAAGTGGCAGCATACACGAGGAGACACAATCCTGTCAGCTGACAGCTCGACCACATCATCGGCTCCAGTGCCAAAGGCGACAGAGAACACCTGGCACACAGGATGCCAACGACAACACTGGATCACAACCGCAATCAAGTCAGCACTCAGCCAGATATCACATCTGATCGAGTCGCAAGCCAACTCTAAGGAAAAGAGTGCAGCAAGGCTAACCGACAAGACTTGGTCCACACAGAGACACAAAATCATAAAGAAACAGCGCCCAAAACGACAACAAACAGCACTTGCAGGATCCCGGCTACGCACGGCACACAGAACCATGGAACACAACTGCAAGCAGGGTCACACCAAGGTACAAGAATAGCTGAACACACGACCGCAAAAGGACGGGTCACGCATCGAACTGCTCACCAAGAAAAAGACCCCCAACAACGAGAAACGACAACAATCTCGGGGAACACATCTCATGGACCACCAACACGCCTCGAGAGCATAACACCCAAGAAAAGAATGCAGAGTAGAGGGTACTCAATCAGCAGGAATGCCAACAAATTCCCCAATACTCACAAATGCCAATGTCAACACTAGAAAACCACCAACAATGGCACGGCAACAGACGACATCGAGGCACAAGAAGCCAAGACGAAGTCACATCGAGAAGAAACAGATCTCTCGACCAGTGGGTAGCCAACCCACACAATTCCGCTGTGCTCTCAACAACGTGCACAGGCAACAGAACAACCTCGGTAGTCGCACCTCAGCACACACCAAGCGCCTTCGCAATCAACAAAGATCGCAAACGACACGCCACGAGTACCGATCCCGCGAACAACCGATCACCATGAGCCTAAGTGCAACAGGAGAAGAGCACCAGCTTCAGCACAAAGCACAAGGAAAGCATCAATCTCCGCTTACCATCACGTCCCGAAAATGATAAATGAGCCTTCACGATACATCGGCCGCTGGACACGGCACGACAACTACGGTACGCGGCAGCTCTTAACACCATCATGGAGTCCAAAGCCAAGTAACCGTATAGCAAAGAGCAGATCAGGCTCAATACAAAGCTGTCCACACTTAAGCAGACACAGGACAAAGGCATCACCAAGATAGGAATCCCAAGGCAAACCTCGAAAGGATTCCACCAGGAAGGACGAGAAGCAAGAAGCTCAACCACAAAAGCTCACCAGGAAGGGAAAATCCTAGCTTGCCTGAGCAACTTCTCCAACACGGAATTTAAATGAGCACTTCAACAGAAGCGAAACACATCAGGAGCTGAACAAACTCAAGCCGGGTCGACCAAGACAACGTAAGAACGTGTACGGTCATCAAACCAAGGCTAAAGGTCAACAGCAACCTGAGCAAAACACAGAAACATCTCGAATAATGCACCGCAGATTCAAACCTTCCGGCGAACACTGCCAAGTACAACACGATCGAGATCAACACTAAATCGAACGAAGCACCTCGTTACAACCAGACGAGAGCAAAACCATCTCGCACAGTGCCAACCAAGCACGCACAAGACCACACATAGAAAACAACGCGATAAACCATCGCAACACCTAAGCCAGCAAGAGACTGTACTGGACCTTCACGACTCTGGAAACTGTATATCTAAGATTCCCATGTACTTCACATAACAACGCTCTGATACCAACTCTGACGACCCGGATTCGGATACCAGATATACCTGGTAGGACTACCGGATACACGTGGTACAGCATGGGACCCGCGAGGCCTCCCAAGCGCGAGAAAGTGCCGAAGGGAAAAAGGACTGTCGTGTATTACATTGAACTGAGAGATATAACAGCAAGCAAGTAAATTTCATTAATAAATCAAATTTTACAATTATACACCAGAGTCTAGTACAAAGGAAAGACAACAAGTACAGTCTGACAGAAAAGGGCATACACAGAAGTCGGGGGAAGCCCGACGCAGGTACAGCTGGCAGCTACAACAACGCGCTCCACCAGGAACAGCAGAGGCAGACGGCGAAACCCACTTGAAAAGTAGGGGTGAGTCTCTAAACAGAAACTCAGTAGGGGTCACACAGATCCCCACTGGAAAATGCACAGTGCAACGGAAGCAACAATAGAAACAGCAAGTGCAGCAAAACAGGGAAGGCTACACTAAAAAGCTGTAAAACTACGCTACATGCAGTAGTAAACAGACGGGAGGTAGGAGTAGGGAACAAGCAGGAGAGGGGAAGAACCCGCTCCAGGCAAGTGGTGGCCGAACTAACCTCGGCACCCCAAACTACTCCAAACAACAACAGAAGGGCGACTCTGATCCAACAAAGTCAGAAGTTACCGATCTGCCAACCCGACACTAGGTCTAAGACGGAGACCTGCAAAGACGGCTAAAACAATCACGATGGCCTACACGATTGGAACATCATGCACGTAACCCCGGGCTCATCTTGAACATAGCCAAGAATAGACCACACAGCCAGGGTAGCAAATCATGGACAAGGCCAAGACTAGCCGACACGAAAAGGAGAACACCGGCTCTGAGAAATGCAAGAGTCGCTGGTCAAGTGATAGGAGTACCCTCACACTAGAAGAACAGCCAGATGCGTCCGCTGACATCTTACACTGTGCCACAAGTGTCATGTCTACCCGACCGTGTGTAGCACGGGGGAGACTAGACACACCAAGAACCAGGTCCAAGGAACAATGACGTTCCAAGGAAAAACGACACCTCACGGACACAAGACCGCAGCACCACAACTGTAAGTAACTACTCAGGGCTACGCCCGTCGACGCAAGTCCCCAGTCCCTGACCACGTGTGCACACACTGACCCGTACCTAGGCCAGGTCTCTAGCTAGTATTCCCCTCGGTAGGACGCTACCGCTGGCCGAGGCCCACGGAACTAACTTAAAATCCGTGTAACGGGAACTGTCCGTCCACAACTCCCGGTGGGTGACGTACTAAGAAAAGCCTACGTCACAGGCTACGACTAGTGGAGGTTCACTAGACACAGACTCCAAAACACAAGTGCTAGAGTACAGACAGTCTAAGGAAGGCCCTGTCGCACGTACTACGAAGCACCACTGGTAGTACAACCACTGTCGACAGACTCAGGACCAGGCAACTAGACCTACTACGTAACGATCCCGAGTCGAACGACTCAAAGGCAAGATCATCACAGACATCGGAACAAGCTGCCAATCGGTCTAATCCTAAGCCAGAAAAACCACGCTCCGTAGAAAACAACACACGGAGACCTGAGGGAACACCAAAAACCCTCAGACACAACTGGACACACAAACGGAGGTAAGGCAACACCTCGAAGCGTCCAGAGCCAGTGTGTTGGACTGGACATAGCCGCCAAGACACCCATACACAAGGTCGCCTGTCAACAACTGGGTCACCCCGGGTTGACCGAAACCAGACCAAAACACAAGCAAAGGTAGGATAGAAAATCCTACCTCATGCAAGAAGACTCCTGGCTACCTTACAACATAGTCTTAGCCCTCATAGGACGTCGGGAGACATCCACAGGACAACGGGCAGACCACAAGGCCAAGCCAAGACAAGCAGAAACCGAAGGAACGGAAATCGGAGCACAAGGCATGTAACGCACCACACCTAGACCGCTACAAGAATGTGACGGTCTAGACCTAGGCCGTTACACACACAAAGTGACGGTCGGGCGACAAGCCGTCACACACACCACCCTATCAACTCTAAAACACAGAAAACAACATGTAACAGCCAGCACCGGGCGCGTTACACACACCTAACGCGCCAGACCAGGGCCGTTAGGGCCAACCACCCTCAAACACAAAACACACGAAGCATGTAACACGCTAGACGAGGCGCGTTACAACGAACTAACACATGGGAGCGAGTGCGTTACAGCCACCTGACGCACAAGACCAGGCGCGTCAGGGCCAACACATCCACAACCAAAGCTAGCTGAGAGGCATGTAACGGCCAGAACAGGGTGCGTTACAAATGCCTGACGCACAGGGGCCCCACCGTTATATCCAACGGCGCAGCAACCCAACTCAGCCAACACAGCATGTAACGGCCTGGGGTAGGCGCGTTACAAACACCTAACGCACGGGGAAACCACCGCCAGAGGCACCGCCTCAAATGGTCAACGTCGGTCAAACAGAATGTAACGACCAAAACAGGGCGCGTTACATCCATCTAACGCGCTGGGTCAAGCGCGTTAGAGGAACCGACATAACCCAAGCAATAAACGACAAAAGACATATAACGCGCCTCCCGGGACGCGTCAGAGAGATGTAACGCGCCAGCCCTGGGCCGTCACACTCTCAAAACCCTGAAGAACTCAAACGACCCAGACGATGTAACGGTCAGTCGTGGGGCTGTCAGAGGAAGTGACGGTCCCTGGAACGACCGCTACATCGGCTACGGCGGGAAAACATAGGAATGGCCAAATCGGCCCGTTCCACGCCCCATTCACGCCGAAGCGCAGGGGAAACAAACCCAAAGGCTGAAAAACAACATAAGAAGGCTAAAAAACCCACATGCAAGCTCAAAAACACAAGATCCGGGTGATTCCAACGAATCCACCCAAAATGGGTCACCGAGGTTCCCGGACTCCTACCGGCCTCGAATGAACACCAATCAACACGAAATTAACGTGGTTGGGATTTTGACATCCCAGCGGTCAGTTTAAAAATAACTACGCTAAGAACGGTTGCCGTTTTCCGGCCAACCCTACAAAGCACGAAAATCAACGTTTAGGCAAACCAAGCCCAAACTCGACCGTTTCCTTACCGAACGACGTGCAATGGCAGGGAAAACAGAGAGGAAGAAGTCAGGATCAGTCACCCTACCTCCACCGAAGAAATCGAGCCCCGAAAGGACTAAACCACGCTGAAAACCACTCACGAGCTTGAACATCGGCTTTGAATCCACCGTTCGGGATCGCGCCAGAATCGATCCGATCCTCGCCTCATCGCGCACCTAGCCAGCTCCACCACGTCCCCAGCACACGCCTCTAGGTCCTCCGTCTGTAGCCGGAGCCGAGGAGGCGAAACGGGAGAGAACGGAAGAGAGAGAGATGGCGGCGGTGAATGAGAAGGAGGAGAGAGGAAAAGGAAAGAAAAAGAAAAGAAATTAGGCAATTTTCCTAATTTCTGAAAATTCTGAAAATGCGCCGAAAATGCACAAATTCAGAAAAATACGCAAAAATAGCCGAAACGACCGGCTCGAGGAGTACATCGTCGCTGTAGCATCCACGAGTTCGAGAATTGATAAGCAAACTCACCGTAGGGTTCCGTAACTAGTACGATAGAAAAACCCACACGGCTCGTAAAGCTCAACTCGGAAGCCACCAAAGCGAACCGAAACTCAACGAAACCAATCCGAAAGATCCAATGAAGATCCAGCAAGATCTACCAAGGATCCAGGGCATTACAGATATGGCCAAGGAGGACATAGCCATTTAACTAGCATCATTGATCGATTCATATGTGAATTGGCAGAGATATCAAAGGAGGCTAATATGTTCCTCCTGATGTAATTGGTTTCTAGAAATCCAGAACTGAGCACAACCTGTTTAACCTGAACAAGGATTTTATGATTCAATCTGTGCGGGTTAATGCTTGTGTTATCATGGATGAAGGCATTCCTGCTAGCCCATATCTCCCACAGACCATAAGCAATAACACCAAAAACAAACAGGCTGAAGGCTGTGTTCCCCTTGACAGTTAGTAAAGTATGAGTAATTATTCTTTTAGCTGTGTTACCTGAAACAGGAAGACCTTTCAAACTTAAATAAAACCAGATATTGTTAGCCAACTCACTATTGGCAAACAAATGGTTAGTGTCTTCCTCTTGGCTATTCTTGCAGCACCTGCATTTAGAACACAGTGGAATACCTGAGCATTTTATATTCAGGTCTACCGGCAGACAGTTATGGACAATCTTCCACAGGAATACTGAGATTCTGGTAGGAATCCATGGTGACCAAATCTGCCTCCAAAACGGAAGTGTTTCCAACTGTTGAACACTGAATAGATGGTTGTATATGGAGGAAACAGTGCAATTTCCGCTAGAAGAAAGGGACCAGACAGCCTTGTTTATAAAATGAGAAAATGTAGTAAGAAGCACAGCCCTTTTAATATCTCTCGGAAGACATGCCATACAGTTAATCACCTCTGGGGTTGGGAAGAGAGGATATCCCGTACAGAGGCTATGCAATCTGGAATGGAGTTATCAGAGATAAAAGAGTTTAGACTTTTATCCCCTATCCATGTGTCCATCCAAAAATTAGTAGACAAACCATCACCAAGGATTAATCTTTGGTTCTGAACAATCAAGTTTTTTGCCCGCAGCCAGCTTTTCATGTTGAACCTTTGCATTTCTTTAAAATTAACAAGACTGATATGAGTGCCTCTAATATCTTTAGCTCGAAAGAACTCTGACCATAAAGAATCATCAAACAAAGCATGCCAAAGCATTTTAGCCCGAATGGCAACTTCCATATGTCTAAGGGATATAATGCCCAAACCTCCTTGAGGGATAGGTTTGCAAATATTTTGCCAAGATTTCCAATGTTTCCGATTGCCATGTTGAGAAGAGCCCCAAAAGAAATTGGCAAAGGATTGGTCTAGAATATGGTGAATACCTTTATGTATGGGAGTAGAAGCTAGGATGTGTATGGGAATAGAGGACATCACATGCTTAATGAGAATGAGGCGAGCACCTTGAGATAAAAATCTAGCTTGCCATCCGTCAATCTTTCTCTGAATAGCAGTGATTATACCCACAAATTGAATCTTCTTAACTCTACCCAAAGCCAGAGGAAAACCCAAATACTTGTGTGGGAAATTCTGTTTAGTAAACCCAGTTATATTCTTAATTCTGCTAGAAAGTAGCTGAGAGTTCTTGGAATGAATGAAATAGCCACTTTTGTGCACATTAATGAGTTGACCAGAGGCTCTTTCATAGGCTTGCAGAATGTGCATGAGTTTTTTGATGGATGTAGCAGAAGCATTGGCAAATATGAGTGTGTCATCTGCAAAAAGAAGGTGAGAGATAGGAGGGCATCTGTGAAGCCCTGAAAACCATCCAATCTCCCCATCCATGAATGCTTTATGAAGATATCTGCTAAGAGTATCCTGGGCAAGGATGAAAAGATAAGGGGCTATGGGATCACCCTGACGGAGTCCTCTGGTGGACTTAAAAAAGCCAGCTGAATCTCCATTAATAGAAATTGAAAACCAACAGTTATTAATCATTTGCTCAATAAGGTCAATGAATATGTTGCTAAAACCAAAACGTTTCAGCACCACAAAGAGGAAATTCCATTCAACTCTATCATATGCCTTGGCCATGTCCAATTGAAACATAACATTGCCTCCTCTGACCTTTTTCCCCAAGTTCTGAGCCATCTCTTGAGCCAAGGCAATATTGTCAACTATGTGCCTACCTTTGACAAACGCAGACTGTTCTCTAGAGATCATGGATGGCAAGAATTTGCTAAGTCTTTTGCACAAGACCTTGGAGATGATTTTAAAATGAAAGTTACACAAACTAATTGGTCTGAAGTCAACAATATTTGTAGCATTGTTAATCTTTGGAATGAGGGCAATAGGAGTGGCTGTAAACTCCCTAGGGAGTGGTCTGCGTTTGGCAAAAAATTCCTGTATTGCAGCAATCACCTCTTTCTCAATAACAGACCAAGCTTTCTGAAAGAAATATCCAGTAAACCCATCAGGGCTAGGGGCACTGTCAGGAGAAATGGAAAAGACAGCTTCTTTAATTTCATCAGGATCAGGAACTGCACAAAGATAGTCATTTTCTGCTACTGTTATCAGTTGGGGGATGCAGTTGGTAATATCATTGCCAATAGAGTGTTGCTGAGAGGTGAAGGCCTTTTGAAAATGATCCACAACAATGGTCTTCATCTCCATCTGATCAGAGGTGAGAATACCATCCCCATTCCTAAGGTGATTAATAACATTGCGTCTCTTGTTAGCTACTGCAGTCAGGTGAAAGAATCTGGTGTTTCTATCACTTTCCTTGAGCCATCGGACCCTGGACTTTTGCCTCCAAAAAAATTCTTGTTGGACAATTCGGTCTACAAGAGAGCACTTAGCAGCATTTAGGATTTCCTGGTTTACAGAATTAGGAGTAGAATCAAACATATGTTCAGCCTTTAGAACTTCATCCTCTGCTGCAAGAAGATTGTTGTGTACGTCACCAAAGACCTATTTGTTCCATATCCGAAGCATATTTCTCATAGCTTTAAGTTTAATGCATAAGGTGGAAATGGCAGAAGAAGAAAGTGGACTAGTTTTCCAGTTCAGGTCAACCGCTTGGAGAAAGTGTTCATGAGTAGTCCACATGTGTTGGAAGAAGAATCTGCTCTTAAAGCTACTAGAGAAAGCTAGTTTAACAAGGATAGGTGCATGATCAGAAGCCTCTCTTGAAAGATGATTCACAGTAATGGGAAAACTGTTCAGTCAAATAGAGTTGATTAGGACTCTGTCAAGTCAGGCCCATATGCCCTTTCCACCTTTTTGATTGTTATGCCAAGTGAATTTGGATCCCATAAAGCCCGCATCAAAAAGATCACAATCATTAATGCAATCCTTAAAATCAGACATAGAACTCAAATTGGGATTAATCCCTCCAATCTTCTCATCAACATCAATAATGCAATTAAAATCTCCAGCCACGATCTATGGTGTAGAAATTAAGGAGTGAACTTGGGTTAAAGAGGCCCACAGTGAACGTCTTTCAATGGCACAACACTTTGCATAAATGAAAGAAGCAGATAAAGCAGGCATGTTGGAATTTGTCTGAAGCAAAGAAATTTGCTGATCATCTTGGCATAAAACAGTGAACTCTAAAGGCTCTTTCCACATAATCCAAATATGAGCATTATCAACCTGGTTGGCTAGACATTTATGCATACCAAGCTTCTTACAGATATTATTCAATAGCGAAGTCTTTATCTTAGGCTCTAAAATAACAATGCAGTCTACATTATGTTCCTTGACTAAGAATTTAACACGACCAATGGAGAGGTCATTTCCAATCCCTCTAATATTCCAGATGATAAAAGTCATGGATCCTTTGATTTAATGTAGATATTACCTGCGGAGCCAGTCCTTTTCATACCTCTGGTGATAACTCCTGTGTGTTCTTTGAAAACTTAGGTGATATTAATAATCTCCGCCTGGTTAGCAATTTTCCTACAATGCTGTTGGAGATCTTCCTATGTATTTTTAGAAAAATGCTGCTTCAATGTAGGAGGTGTTGGACTTTTGTGACCTCCCTAGTGTTTTGATGATGAGCATCACTATGTTAAATATTGTTATTTTTAATCAGATATCATGAGTAATGTTATGCATTCGAACTTTCCATGATTAACAAGAAAAACTGCTATGAGATAATACCCTGCATGTCCGTACTGTTACTTTCATACTTCGTGTTGGTTGTGTTCACTTCACTTCGTGTTATCTTTTTCAACATCATGTTGTTCCAACAATGTTTGTTGGTTGTCTTCGTGTCGTGTTTTGTTCCAGCGCGTGCTGAACACTGCAGCACCTCGTGCTGCTTTCTGTGCCACTTCGTGTCATTCTATCTGTGTCACCCCTTTGTCTTCGAGTCTCTTGTTCTGGCCAAGTCTATACAGCCTCATCTTTACCTTCGTTTCAAGCCAAAGTCTACACATTGGCTTAGCGTCATGCATCAGTCTTCAAAGTCCATACAATGCACTGTAGCATGTTCGAAGCTAAGTCCATACATTGGTTTAAGCTTCCAAGTCTGTACATTGGCCTTCAAGCTTTCCAAGTCTATTCATTGGCAGCTGAACTTTGAAGTCTATACATTGGTCTTCACTTCAAGTATGTACAGCCATTGTCTTGCCAAAGTATATACGTTGTGAACCCTCAAGTCTGTACGGACTTTGCCTTGTCCAAGTCTATACATCGTCCAGTTCCTTGGCAAGTCTATACCTTGTTTCAGTCCATGTTATTTTCGTGTCGTCCTCGTCTTCGAGTCATTCGTACGTTCGAGCAACTTAGTACTCGAGTTGTTTTCGTGTGTATTCATGTCTTCGTGTTATTTTTGTATTCATGTCTTCGTGTTACTTTTGTATTCATGTCTTCGTGTTACTTTTGTATTCGTGTCTCCGTGTTATTCTTGTGTTTATGTCCTCGTGTTGTTTATTTCTATCTTCATCCAGGTTCCTTCTGATCGCGTGTCTGTCTACCTTTTCACTCCGTGAGACTTCCTTCTCACCTCGTGTTGTTCTCTTCTGACTTCGTGTCGTTTTCTTTGTGGTGTTAGCTTTATTATTATGTATCTCATGTCGTTGTCTTCGTAGTGTTTGTTTTGTTACAGTGATACTTCGTGACGTTCTCTTTTTACCTCATGTTGTTTGCATCTGACCTCGTGTCATTCTCTCCTTGTCTCGTACTGTAATAATCTTGTGTATCTCGTGTCGTTCTCAGTAAAGTGCATCTCGTATTGCTATCACATACCTCATGCAGTTTTAGTTCTTGTGGCCCTCAGTGTTAATGGTTTTTATCTCCTTGCAGGTCCGAGGAAGAACATTCACCAGTGACTGGGCTGCACATGATCCAATGCTAAAGGAACCAATGCTATAAAGACACGTGGCAAGAATGTTCTGGATGAAGTGTGGGAGGCACACGCATTCTGCACCTGATCCACCTGCTGCTGCTGCTATATATTGAAGCCTTCGTCCACAGATGAAGGTTGATTGAAAGGAAAAAGCAAAAAAGGAGAAGTGTAGAGAGTTCAATCCATAAGAAAAGAAAGAGAAGAAGAGCAGAAGGAAAAGAAGAGAAAGAGAGAGTTCGATCCAGAAGAAAAGAAAGAGAAGAAGAGCAGAAGGAAAAGAAGAGAAAGAGAGAGTTAGAGAGCTCGTGAGGGTTAAGAGAAAAAAAAAAGAAAGTGAGAGAGAAGAGAAGAGGAAGAGAAGCTTACCTGAAGATCTGTCTACTGGACCGTGGATCAGATCCAGGCCAGTTAGCTCCGTTGAGAGCCACATTGTGCATTTCGTTTTTTAGCGTTCTGTTTGCTGAAGTTATTTTCATTTCGTGTTTCTATTTTTCCCTTTCTTATTTGGTTATCCTTGTTCCTCCGATTCTCAGTAGTGAGGTCGGGTTCCTCCTGTGGATCAGGAGAAGGGAGATCTGATCTCCGGTTGCAAGTAGCCGGGAGCTACTTGTGGGTTCCCTCTGGTCAGAGGAAGGGAGACTTGTCTCCGGTTCTGGGCTTGCGGGTTGCAAGTCCAGGGGTCCCTCCGGTTGGGAGGAAGAGGGGAGGCTGTTCCCCTGGTCAAGCTGTGTGGCAGCAACTGTTTGCAGACTGAGTCTGCTTATCTAGCATTGGCTAGTGAAGCCTCACTCCGGTTGGAGTGAGGGGTGGATGTAGGTCTGGAGGACCGAACCACCTAAAAAGTCTATTGAGCAATGGTTTACTTTGTGTGCTTGCTTCCGCTAGATGCTTGGATAGGCGCGCTCATTGTGTTTGCTCATAAGTTTAATTGAATTCGTTTCATTCTGTGTTTGCGTCTAGCATCTGAGTTTTTAATTGGCCATTATTCATAGAAGGATACATTCACCCCCCTCTGTATCTGGGCCTAGCACCCTAACACTTGGTATCAGAGCGGGTATTTCCCAATATGTGGTCCAACGGCCAGGGAAATGGATCCGCTGGTCCTCGCAGCTACATTGCTGAAGGGCAGTCAATCACCCGTCCCCCTTTCTTCGATGGTAATAACTATTTTTTCTGGAAGAACAAGATGGAAGTCTTTATCAGGGCCCAAAGCCACAAGCTCTGGAGAGTAATTACAGATGGTCCGTACCAACTTCCACCGAACGAAGACATATGGACAGAGGAACAGGTAAAACTTTCTGCACTGAATTGGACAGCTCTTAGCATCATACAGTGCGCCGTCCACCCTGAAGAGTACTTGAGGATTTCAGCGTGCAAGACTGTAAAGAAAATGTGGGATGAATTGCAGTTAATTTATGAGGGCACATCTCAAGTGAAAGCTACCAAGATCAATATGCTTACAACTCAGTATGAGTTGTTTAAGATGAAGGCAGAGGAGTCGATCACAAAAATGTATGCTAGATTGTCTATGATCATCAATAGTCTGAGAGGATTTGGAAAGGAGATTCAGCAAGAAGACATTGTCAGGAAGATCCTTAGGTCCCTAACTCCCATCTGGGATACTAAGGTGACCGTCATAGAGGAATCAAGAGATTTATCCACCATGTCAGTAACCCAGCTGATTGGGTCACTCATGACCCACAAAATGAACTTCAGACAAGGGAATGATGGACATGACAGAAAGGGAAAGAATGTTGCTCTGAAAGTCTCACGACATACTAAGAAGAGCAGCAGCAGCAACAGTGGTGGTAGCAGCGAAGACTCTGACGGATTCTCAGACCTGGACAAGAGAGAGCAGGCCATGCTCACCAGGTAATTCAGAAAGTTCCTGAGGACTAAAGGGAAATTCTACAGGAGAAAGAGATTCAATGCTGCTGAACGAGAACTTGAGAAGAACCGGTTTGTTAAGAAGGTTACATGCTACCATTGTCAGAAACCTGGTCACATGAAAAGTGAATGTCCAGAGCTGCAAGCTAAGGCTCCCGGATACCAGAAGAAGATGGTGCACAAGAAGAAGAAAGCCATGCTGTGCACATGGAGTGACGAGGAGGAGGATCCAGAAGCCACCTCGTCCAGTGAAGATGAAGAGAAGACTTGCCTCATGGCCAACCATGAGGAAGAGGTAACGAACTTATTTGAGAATTTTACTTTGGATGATTGGGAGGACGCTTATGGCGACCTGTTAGCTAAATATAATTTTCTAACCAAGGAGCACAGAATGCTTAAACGAAAGTTTCACTCTGTTTCTGAGGAACACTCTATTGCTGTTACGGACAACATGAAAACCAAGGAGATGGCCATTGAGCTAGATCAGGCTAGAAGTGAGATCGAGAAGTTTAGAATGGAAAGAGAGGAAAATCTAGCTAGGATGAATGAGCTGAAGAGTAAAACTGAAGAGAGTAAAAAGGAGTTTAGACTGATTGCAGAAAAATATGAGGCGGTTAGAAAAGTCAATCAGGAACTCCTGGACCAATGTAATGAACTTCAGAAGGAGATTGAGGACAAAGGAAAAATACTAGAAAAATTTACAGAGGGGAGAAACAATCTGGATGTCCTTCTAGGGTCGAGGGTAAACTTCAACAGGGAGGGATTAAGATATAATCCCACAAGTAAAAAACCCTTTGAATTCAAAACTGTCACGTTCTACCCCGCCAATGGCAAAGAAACACTGGAAACCCCATCCAGTTCCAAATCTGTCTCTACATTGAAGGTTTCGACCAGCAAATCTACTCAATCCACTAGTAAGCAGACTAAGTCAGGAAATCCTGAGAGTAGAACTGTTCCTGTGCAACAGATGTGGAACAAGGGTTTTCACACGACCATTCCTATTGATGTCACTAGAAAGGTGAACAGTTTCGCTAAGAAAATTCAGCATGATAGTTATCAAGGAAAGCATGCGAACATGCATCACCTTCAGCACAATTTTCATTTGAATAAAAATGGCTACATGAATTATGCTCAGCACACACGTGATTCCTCTAAGAGGCCAAACAACAATTTCTCTGCTCGGAAACAGCATAATTTTAATAGGAATAGGCTCATTCAACACCCACTGAGAAATGCCAAGAAGGAAGAATCAATTTACATGAAACCTCTGAAAAGAACAGTAAAACAAATGTGGGTTCCTAAGTGTGATTTGGATAAATTGAAAACTGTCTTTGGACCCAATTTGAATTGGGTCCCACATTACTTTGTCTGAACTTTCGCAGGTTAGCCTGGCAGCCGAGCATAACAAGTGGTATCTTGACAGCGGCTGTAGCAGGCACATGACAGGAGACCGGTCCAAATTTAGCAAACTGTAAATGAAGTTTGGGGGCCTGGTCAAATTCGGTGGAAATAACAGAGGAAGAATAATTGGAATTGGTACAATTGGTAAATCCTCTACTAACTCCATTGAAGATGTGTATCTTGTAGAAGGACTTCAGCACAACTTGATAAGTATTAGTCAACTCTGCGACAAAGGACACAAGGTACTCTTTGACCACAATTCATGTACTATTTTTGAGCTGAATTCTGATAACGTCATGTTCAAAGGTCATAGAGTAAACAATGTATACATCGTAGACCTGGATGATAATCCTGAAACTCACTTGTGTATGTCTGCTAATTCTGAACAGGTTGCGTTTGACTGGCATAGGCGTCTAGGCCATGCTAGTTTGTCTACAATGAATAAACTGTCTAAGCATAACCTAGTTAGAGGTTTGCCCTGAATAAGATTTCAGTTAGGGTCCAAGCTATGTGATGTTTGTGCACTAGGTAAACAGACTCGTGCAGTTTTTAAGTTGAGAACTGAGAATCTTTCATCTAAACCGCTGCAGCACTTGCACATGGATCTCTTTGGTCCTACTCGCATACAAAGTTTGTCAGGTAAGAGATATGGATTAGTCATAGTGGATGACTACACTAGATTTTCTTGGTTATTTTGCTTAGTAAATAAAAATGATGCTTTTGTTCATTTTGAAGAACTTTTCAATAAAATCAAACTGCAAGGTGAACATAATATCATTACTATTCAGTCTGACCACGGAGGAGAGTTTGAGAACTCTTCATTTTGTGAATTTTGCTCAAAAGAGGGAGTGACTCACAGATTCTCTTCTCCTAGGACACCGGAGCAGAACGGAATTGTTGAGAGAAGAAACAGGTCAATAATTGAAAAGGCCAGGACTATGCTGATTGAGAGTGGACATCCAAGGAGATTTTGGGCTGAAGCTGCGAATACTGCATGCTACATTCTAAAACGAGCCTTGGTAAGACCTACTCATAGGAAAACTCCGTATGAACTTCTCAAGGGTAAGCAGCCAAACATTTCTTACTTTAAGGTTTTTGGTTCCAAATGTTTTATCCACAATAATGGTAAGAATGGTTTGGACAAATTTGAAGCTAGGAGCTCTCCTGGAATTTTTCTCCGATATTCAGAAACTTCAAGGGCTTACAGAGTTTTCAATAAAGCTGACCAAACTGTTGAAGAAACACCGCATGTAGTGTTTGATGAAAATGATTTCTCTAACAAAGTGATGGATGATGATAGGGAGCCATCTAATGAGGGAGATTTCTTGGAGAGAATTGAAGAAGAAGAAATGCAGCCAGCTGCACAACCAGAAAACTCACAGCAAGAAGGAGCAGCAGAGGTAGGTGAACCCTCAGGTGAGATAATATTTCACAAAGACCACCCTAGTGAAAATGTCATAGGAAATTTGCATGATCCTCCTAGGACTAGGTCTCATTTTAGAATTGTCCAAGAACAGGACTTAGCTGCATTGGTATCTCAGGTGAAACCCAAATCTGTGGAAGAAGCCTTAAAACATTATTCTTGGGTATCCGCCATGTGTGAGGAATTAAATCAATTTGAGAAAAATATTGTATGGGAACTAGTTTCCAGACCTGATAACATTCATGTCATTGGCACTAAATGGATTTTCAAGAATAAAGTTGATGAGAATGGAGCTATCTCTAGAAATAAAGCAAGACTTGTAGCTCAAGGCTACAATCAGGAATTTGGTGTGGATTTTGATGAATCCTATGCCCCAGTGGCTAGGATGGAAGCTATACGAATTCTGCTTGCATTTGCATGCTCTAGGAACATTCAGCTGCAGCAGATGGATGTCAAAAGCGCATTCTTAAATGGGATATTGAAGGAAGAGGTATATGTTGAACAACCTCCAGGTTTTAATTTCTCTGTTCAGCCTAACATGGTTTTTAGGTTGAATAAAGCCCTCTATGGATTGAAGCAGGCTCCCCGAGCCTGGTATGAGAGACTTTCTGAATTCCTCTTGAGCAAGGGCTACACTCGAGGTAAGGTTGACCAAACCCTCTTCACCAAAAATCTCGGAAAGGATTTAATAGTGGTCCAGGTATATGTTGATGATATCATCTTCGGATCTAACAATTCAACATTGTGTAAAGAATTTTCTGAATCTATGTCTCATGAATTTGAAATGAGTTTAGTTGGCGAACTAAAGTATTTTCTTGGGCTGCAGGTCAAACAGATGGAGGATGGTTGTTTCATAAATCAAACCAAGTATACTCTGGAGATGCTGAAAAGGTTTGGAATGACCAACCTCAAGACTATCTCAACACCCATGGGCACCAACTCCTCACTGGATTCAGACGAAAAAGGTAAAGAGGTGGATGCTAAATTATATAGAGGTATGATCGGTTCACTCCTCTACTTAACAGCATCCAGGCCTGACATTCAATTTAGTGTAGGGATGTGTGCCAGATACCAGTCTAGGCCTACTGAATTGCATTTGGCAGTTGTAAAAAGAATCTTTAGATACTTATCTGCTACCCATGATCTAGGTCTTTGGTATCCTGCATCATGTAGTTTAGATCTCATTGCATATACAGATGCAGATTATGCAGGATGTAAATTGGACAGGAAAAGTACTAGTGGTCACTGCGAATTTTTAGGAGGATACCTAGTCTCTTGGGGATCCAAGAAGCAACACTCTGTGGCTCTTTCTACTGCTGAAGCTGAGTATGTGGCAGCAGGGAGCTGTGGCACACAGGTTATATGGATAAAACACCAGCTTCTGGATTACTCAGTTGAGCTAGGTTGCACTTCCATCTTTTGTGACAATACTAGTGCAATAAACATTGCAAAGAATCCTGTACTTCATTCTCGAACTAAACACATCGAAATCAGGCATCATTTTATTCGTGATGAAGTAGCTAGGAAGACCTTTGAATTGATCCATGTTGGCACTAACTCACAAATTACAGATATTTTCACTAAGCCACTGGATACTGAAAAATTTAGCACATTGCGCAGAGAATTAGGTATTTACAAAATTTCATGATTGAATAATTGATCTCTAAATAATCTGTCATGTGCTCTTGTGTTTATCTTTTCTCATTATCTGTTGCTGAAAATAACCTCATTATGGGTGTTTGCTGATTCACTCGTACTGATTGATACCACTTTGTTTTCTTTGAGGTGTTTTGAGGTTTGTCTTGGTTAAGTCTGAGTTGGAGTCAAGGTCTCAGGGGGAGCTAGATTAATAATTGGTGTCAAGCTCTTTTGGCCAAATCTGAACATACTTTGAACGGACTTTTGCTGATCTTATAAGAGAATCAGTTTGAGTAGGTGGATAAAAGAAATTTTTGAATGTTTTATCCGTTAAGACTGTTCATCTAATTTCTTGTTGGAATTTCAGCTGTTAGTCCCACTGAGATCAAAATCTGAATTCAAGACTATCTTCCTACACTGTAACTGACTTCTGATTTAGCCAGTACAGCATACCTTCTTAGTCTAAGTTGAGTCCGAAATGAGGTATATAGTGTTTTTGTCTGAAAAACTTTGGAGCTGGTGTATTGTTCTCAAACTGAATCTAGACTAATTTACAAGGTTTCAAGTGCAGTTTAATGAAAAATTCATGAAAGAAGTTTTAACAACCTTGTTAACTGTTCATTGAGAAACTGGGACTTTCATCAATGAAGTGAAAGTATCCCATGTCATGAGATGGCAGTATAAATCAGGCTTAATTAGCTGTCTTGATCATACAGAGCAATGGTACATATCTGGTTAGTAACTGGGGTGTCTGGCCTCTAGTAAAGGTGTCACCTTAATGTCAACACCAGTTAGAATACTATCTCTGTCCTCTTGTCAGAAGGGGTAATGTGGTCTTGCCACCAAGTAACTGGGGATTCCTGCCTCTAAACAAGGTGTCTCTCTAATGTCAAAGGTGTACTTGACAGATTTATCTTTGATCTTGACCATCTTTGAAAAATTTTCTTCCTCTTGGTATCCAGATTCTGTTCACTTGGCATTTAGGTCTTGGTTTGTTTGTTTTCAATACCACAGGTCTTTGTTTTTCCTGACTTCCTTGCTTTATACTCTCTGAGTAAAGACTTACTCTGACCATACTGGTATCTTGTACCTTACTTGCTTAGAATCTGGTTCTGTGTATGGAGCAAATCTTCATTCACCATTTTGCATGCAGTCTGACTAACTGATCCTCAAAATCCTCACATGAAATTAATGGCTTTCTTAATTGCTTAAATATCTCAATAACTCACCTTTATCAGCCATACTCTCTATTGCTTTCTCTCCACTGTCAGCAATTGTCTTTTCGTGATATCTTCAGACCTGCCCCTAGTTTTTGATGATGTCAAAGGGGGAGAGTGTCTTGCTTGTACTTTTTTGTGCATTGCTGAGGGGGAGCGAAAGATAAGTGTCCTGAGTTATCTAGTCAGAGGTAAGTGGATGTTGTGTTCAGGGGGAGCTCTTGGGAGTCGTCAGAGGAGGCGAGTGTGTTGTGTGTCTGCATTGCTTATTTTCACAGCTTATCTTCATGCACTTCATCTCTGTTATTTAATATAGTGTTGCCATCATCAAAAAGGGGGAGATTGTTGGACTTTTGTGACCTCCTTAGTGTTTTGATGATGAGCATCACTATGTTAAATATTGTTATTTTTAGTTAGATATCATGAGTAATGTTATGCATTCGAACTTTCCATGATTAACAAGAAAAATTGCTATGAGTTAATACCCTGCATGTCCGTACTGTTCCTTTCATACTTCGTGTTGGTTGTGTTCACTTCACTTCGTGTTGTCTTTTTCAACATCGTGTTGTTCCAACAATGTTTGTTGGTTGTCTTCGTGTCGTGTTTTGTTCCAGCGCGTGCTGAACACTACAGCACCTCGTGCTGCTTTCTGTGCCACTTCGTGTCGTTCTATCTGTGTCACCCCTTTGTCTTCGAGTCTCTTGTTCTGGCCAAGTCTATACAGCCTCATCTTTACCTTCGTTTCAAGCCAAAGTCTACACATTGGCTTAGCGTCATGCATCAGTCTTCAAAGTCCATACAATGCACTGTAGCATGTTCGAAGCTAAGTCCATACATTGGTTTAAGCTTCCAAGTCTGTACATTGGCCTTCAAGCTTTCCAAGTCTATTCATTGGCAGCTGAACTTTGAAGTCTATACATTGGTCTTCACTTCAATTATGTACAACCATTGTCTTGCCAAAGTATATACGTTGTGAACCCTCAAGTCTGTACGGACTTTGCCTTGTCCAAGTCTATACATCGTCCAGTTCCTTGGCAAGTCTATACCTTGTTTCAATCCATGTTGTTTTCATGTCGTCCTCGTCTTCGAGTCGTTCGTACGTTCGAGCAACTTAGTACTCGAGTTGTTTTCGTGTGTATTCATGTCTTCGTGTTGTTTTTGTATTCATGTCTTCGTGTTGCTTTTGTATTCATGTCTTCGTGTTACTTTTGTATTCGTGTCTTCGTGTTATTCTTGTGTTTATGTCCTCGTGTTGTTTATTTCTATCTTCGTCCAGGTTCCTTCTGATCGCGTGTCTGTCTACCTTTTCACTCCGTGAGACTTCCTTCTCACCTCATGCTGTTCTCTTCTGACTTCGTGTCGTTTTCTTTGTGGTGTTAGCTTTATTATTATGTATCTCGTGTCGTTGTCTTCGTAGTGTTTATTTTGTTACAGTGATACTTCGTGTCGTTCTCTTTTTACCTCGTACTGTTTGCATCTGACCTCGTTTCATTCTCTCCTTGTCTCGTACTGTAATAATCTTGTGTATCTCGTGTCGTTCTCAGTAAAGTGCATCTCGTATTGCTATCACATACCTCATGCAGTTTTAGTTCTTGTGGCCCTCAGTGTTAATGGTTTTTATCTCCTTGCAGGTCCGAGGAAGAACATTCACCAGTGACTGGGCTGCACGTGATCCAATGCTAAAGGAACCAATGCTATAAAGGCACGTGGCAAGAAGGTTCTGGATGAAGTGTGGGAGGCACACGCATTCTGCACCTGATCCACCTGCTGTTGCTGCTATATATTGAAGCCTTCGTCCACAGATGAAGGTTGATCGAAAGGAAAAAGCAAAAAAGGAGAAGTGCAGAGAGTTCGATCCATAAGAAAAGAAAGAGAAGAAGTGCAGAAGGAAAAGAAGAGAAAGAGAGAGTTCGATCCAGAAGAAAAGAAAGAGAAGAAGAGCAGAAGGAAAAGAAGAGAAAGAGAGAGTTAGAGAGCTCGTGAGGGTTAAGAGAAAAAAAAAAGAAAGTGAGAGAGAAGAGAAGAGGAAGAGAAGCTTACCTGAAGATCTGTCTACTGGACCGTGGATCAGATCCAGGCCAGTCAACTCCGTTGAGAGCCACATTGTGCATTTCATTTTTTAGCGTTCTGTTTGCTGAAGTTATTTTCATTTCGTGTTTCTATTTTTCCCTTTCTTATTTGGTTATCCTTGTTCCTCCGATTCTCAGTAGTGAGGTCGGGTTCCTCCTGTGGATCAGGAGAAGGGAGATATGATCTCTGGTTGCAAGTAGCTGGGAGCTACTTGTGGGTTCCCTCTGGTCAGAGGAAGGGAGACTTGTCTCCGGTTCTGGGCTTGCGGGTTGCAAGTCCAGGGGTCCCTCCGGTTGGGAGGAAGAGGGGAGGCTGTTCCCCTGGTCAAGCTGTGTGGCAGCAACTGTTTGCAGACTGAGTCTGCTTGTCTAGCATTGGCTAGTGAAGCCTCACTCCGGTTGGAGTGAGGGGTGGATGTAGGTCTGGAGGACCGAGCCACCTAAAAAGTCTATTGAGCAATGGTTTGCTTTGTGTGCTTGCTTCCGCTAGATGCTTGGATAGGCGCGCTCATTGTGTTTGCTCATAAGTTTAATTGAATTCGTTTCATTCTGTGTTTGCGTCTAGCATCTGAGTTTTTAGTTGGCCATTATTCATAGAAGGATACATTCACCCCCCTCTGTATCCGGGCCTAGCACCCTAACAGGAGGTTCACCCACACTAGATTGTGTAGCACTCTTAACTGAACACTGACCCTCAGAGGAATTATCAAGGGGAGGATCATAACCAATTTGGAGTGAAGGGAGCACTGCAACATCCTCAACAGTTTTCATCTTGTCTTTACCAATGTGGTTACTGGCAGAAGCTAAATTGTCATCACTGACATTTATAGAGTCACCCTCAAGGCCATCAGAGATAAAGGAATTTATTGGTAGAGCCTTACTTGTAGTAGAACTATCCAGGAGAGAAAAAGAAGGAAGCATCTGGCTCTCAGTTATATTCTTTTGTTCTAGGGAGTGTAACTTCGACTCCTTAACAGGAGGCTGTTTCAAGCAGGTGGAGGTGGAATTAGCAATATCCACTGTAGAAGATGAAGGTTCCTGAGACTCAAGGCTTATATCCCCAAAGGCAATTTCAGCAGAATTATCAACTAGAGGCCTAGCCTTGGCTAGGTGATCCAGCTCCCCATCTTCTGTTATCTGGTCCAAAATTCCAAATCTATTGACTTCAGTGGCATTTGGTCGAGCAGAAGAAATGCCAGATTTCTGGGGTCTAAATACTAAAGTATGGTTCCTCCGGCCAGTATTGAGAATAGGTTGACTTACATTAACTTTGTTTGGCTTCTTCTTGCAATCATCAGCAGTATGTCCAATCTTATGGCATGAAGAACAAAGATGAGGAATCCTGTGATAGTTGACATGCTGCCAAAAACCAATACCGTCCATGTCAATCCATAAACGTTCTTTGCGGGCCACAGTGAGGTCCATTTCAACACAAACCAGGGCTTCGGATGTATCAGACATAGCTAAGGATTTGTCATGGATTCTAAGAACAAAGCCAAAGTTCCCTGCTATGGATCGAAGACAGTCCTCATGGTACAAGTTAGCAGGTAAAGAAGGGAAACCGATCCAGACCGGGGCAGTGACAGGGTCTGCTTCGAAATTGAAATCATGCGCCCAATGAAAAAATCTAAATAGGAAACCTTTGATGTACAAGTTCTTCTGGATGAGAAGCTTGATAAAATCCGCTTGGCTATGGAATCTCAATAACAGATGTCTAGAATTCAGCCTGCTAATAATAAAATCGGACGCCAAGGACATTCGCTGGGCCAGACAAAGCTTGATCTCTGGAATAGCCGGTCTACCATATGAGCATTTCGCTATAATGGCATTCTTGAGAGGTTGCAGCGATGCTTCGATGTCCACTTTGGAGAAGAAGACTGCTGGCTCGCCAAGATCAGTGAAACCAGGGGCTTTAACCAGAATGGACATTCTTGGTTACGGCCGAGATGCCATGAGAATCTGAGCATATGAGCGACGAGCAGCTTCAGGGCCAGGCGGAGGAAGGATCAAAGAGGGAGCCATAACCGCCGAGGAAGATGAGTCAAGAGCTATTGAAAACATTTGTTCTCCGTGGGATCGACCCGTTCTTACCACTTTACTTTAATTTAAATCTTTTTAAGTGAGTGAGTGCAGTTATCATTTTTGAATTGTGTGGCATGGCATTTTAAAACGATGAGTGTTTTGTGGCTATCAATCGTATGTTGATCTGGCTTCATGGTTCGAAACTGGCATAGCCGCTAAGTGTTTGATCGTGTGTTTGGTAAAAGCGTGCACAGTGTTCGATATCATTTCTGTTTGAAGCATCCGTTCTGCAAGAGAGCTTTGTGATCTATAATTCATTTCCTTCTAGTTTAATTTGATTTGGTTTGAATTTTTATTCGAGCATAAATTTTGAAATGGGATCTATTCACCCCCCTCTAGATCCCGGCCCTGCACCTAACAGCTGTGAGAGCTCAAAGGAGAGCTGGAGAGCAGGCTGTGTAAGCCCAAGGATAGCTGGAGAGTAGGTTGTAAAATCCCAAAGGATAGCGGGAGAGCAGGTTGTGCAAGCCCATGGATAGCTGGGTCCAGAGCAAGACATTTATCGGCTTAGATGAAATGTCATGATGCCGAACAACTTGGCCTACAGAAAGTCATGATGCCAAGGTAGAATAATTCTCGACTTAGATGGAAGTTCATGACACCGAACAACTTGGCTTAGACGGTGTCTCATGACGCCAAGGTTGAATATACAAAGGCTTAGATAAAAGTCGTGACGCCGAACAACTTGTCCTAGATGGAATGTCATGATGTCAAGGTAGAATAATTCTCGGCTTAGACGGAAGGTCATGACGCCAAACAACTTGGCTTAGATGGTGTCATAATGCCAAGGTAGAATATACATCGGCCTAGACAAAAGTCATGATGTTGAACAACTTGGCCTAGATGAAAAGTAATGATGCCATGGCAGAATAGTTCTAGGCTTAGACGGAAGGTCATGACATCGAATGACTTGGCCTAGACGGTATGTCATGATGCCAATGCGGAATATCTATGGATAACTTAGAACATCTATGAAAGGCTGTTGGCTTGGACGCCAATGATTGAATATTTTTGAAATTTTTTTAGATATCTTTTTTCTCAAATATCGGGAAAGCGGGCTTTGTATAGCTGACATCGAGAGAGCCCAAAAGACAGTGGGAGATCAGGCTGCGGAAGTCGATGGATATTGGGAGAGCTGGCTGTAAAAGTCAAAATTGGGGAGTAGGCTTCGACTAAGGGTCTAAGCCATTGAGTTGTATTGGTTATCGCGGTGGGACGAATGGATTGGTCCCGATAGCGGGCTTTGGCCGATATGGCTAAGCCGAAGAATATGATATCTGAAATGTATGAGAGTGGGCTTTGGCCAAAGTAGCTAAGCCGAGACATAGGAAATCTGAGATATATGAAATCAGGCTTTAACCGAAGTCGCTAGGCCGAAAGATAGGATATCTGATATATAAAAGTAGATTTTGGCTGAGATGGCTATACCGAAAGATGGGATACCTTAAATATCTGAAAGCGGGCTTTGGCTGAAATGGCTAAGCCACAAAATGGGGTAGCTGACCGCACGAGGTCTGAGCCAAAGGCATTTCTTTTAGCATCATCATTTATCGTCATGTGGGTCATAATTTCATTTGGTTTCACTTTATTTTCAAAATCATTTTTTATTCATGATCATTCAACATCATCATCATCATTTTTCTTCTTGTAGCAAGATTATGCGCAGTAGAGAAACCTGTAATCGACCAGCTTTTGATGGGCCTGCATCATCATTTTTATCATCGTGTTGAATTAGCACTACCCCTTCCCATCTGGCATGAGAGGTTGTGGCGGGCGGGAGAACACCCACTTGGTGGAGAATCATGAGCATCCTTCACCATGTGGCGAAGCATGCAAAGTAGCTGCTCTTCTTTTATTTTTAGCTTTCTTTCTTCTTTTATTTTCAGCATCTACCCCCAGAATGGGGCACCATCTGCATCTTGTACTTCTTTTTCTGGCTTCCAGCTATAGCTTGAGGGGCTTGGAATGCCCTTTAGAGCATGTATCGTTTTAGCTGACACAGCAAGGCCATGTTGGCCGACGTCTTAAAGACGGGAAATTGGTGCTAGTGAGGTGGGTCCACCTTGTATTCACCCATTCGTAATTCACCTTTCTGAATTAGGCCTTCGACGATATCCTTGAATACATAGCAATCCTCAATGGAGTGCCCCCTCTGTTGGTGATAGGGGCAGAACTGAGGATCATATTTCCATCTAGCATCATTCGGCCTTTTGGGCTCCGGGAGGATGACCTTGTCTTATTCACGGGCCCACTCAAATAGCGTCTGAGTTTTGTCCTTCGGAAAGGAATATGGCTTTTTCATTCTTCCCCTTAGTGAGGATTTTTGTTCAGCAGGCTTGGTGGCAGAGGGGCCAGCCGCCTATTTTGATTTGTTGATTCACTGCTCGAAAGCTTCAAAATCAACAACGTGCATTTCTTCTTGGGCCAGTCGTCCGCCAGCTAGTTTATTCTTTTGAATCGTGGTAGCAGTAGTCGGGCAGTGCTTTGCCAGGAGGGCTTCAATATCAGTTGCAAGATCGTTTAATTTATCGAAGGATTTGACCTCGACGCCAATCATCCTTAGTAGGTTGTCCACCTTCATATTGTGTTTACATATCTGGATAGCTTCTCCGTAGTCGGGCGGATGTCTACATGTCGCACTAAGATTCCTCCATCGTCAAATGTAGTCCTAGGCGGACTCACCATCCTTTTGCTCGGCCATATATAGTTGTGCCTCGGTGACATCTTCGTCGGCCAGTTTCATTTCAGCAGTTTGTTGCATCTTTAGCTTGTTCATTGTTGGCAGAGCTGTCAGACTCAGACACAAGCTGGCTGATTGTAGAAGTGGGTCTATTAGTGAGACTGCCTGAGGTGTAGAAGTTACCCCCCCCCCGACATGCCAGGAAAGTTGCATGGTACGTGGAAGCCACGTGGCGTAGCTACCGAGGGAGGGTGCTCCCTTCACGATCATGTGTTATTTGGGGCATAGTCGACTGCGGTGAGGCTCTGAGTGGCTCAGTACTGCCCCGTAAAGCCTCAGATGAGAGTTCTTCTCCCCCGGGTGTAGCTAGGTATAAACTCATCTTGCTTAATTCTGTTCTCAGCTTCTTGGAGGTTTTGGTATAGCTTTGCCACCAGGGCAAGATCCTGTTGATAAGAGCTGGGAATGCTACTTCTCGTCTTGACTTTGGGTGGGACCAGTGGCATCTGATTATCATTGTTGGATGCATTTAGTCCCTCAACAGTTGAAATTCTTACCCCCATGCCCTCAGGTGGGGGAGAGGTATAACAGCATGCCTCTTCATTAGGCGGTAGAAAGTGCCCCCAATTCTCGGGGGACCGGTTAGCATGATGATGTGCAGTAGCAACTTCAGCTCGATCTGCACTTATCGGTGCGGGGCATATCTCTTCATCTCTTTCTTCAGTAGCATGGGCTTCGGGCGCCTCTTCGGGCAATTGGTGATATATAGATATCACGTTGATAGCTCTCTTCAGATCGGGGAGTTCATGAGCGCGTGGAGGATCCACTTTATATTCACCCATATTGAGCTCTCCCTTCTTGATCAGCCATTCAATATCATCCTTAAATAGATAACAATCTTCAACGGAGTGCCCGATCATTTGGTGATATGGGCAAAAGCGGGGATCATCCTTTCTTCCAGCGTCTCTCGGTTTCTTCGATTCCAGAAGAGTAATCTTATTGTATTTAGTGGCCCATTCGAACAAGGCCCGGGTTCTATCCTTGGGGAAGGAATAGAGCTTCTTCATTTTGGTCCATAGGGATGGGCCTTCTTGTTGTTCAGTGGGGCTAACCAGAGGAGGGTCGACAACCTCTTTATCTTTATATTTTAGCTGCTCGAACATCTTGAAGTCAACCATGTGAACTTCTTTGGGCATGGGCCGCCTATCAGTCGGTTTGCCTTTTTGGTTTGCAGCAGCAGGAGCAGAGGAGTGACTGGAGAGGAAGGCCTTGATCTCTGCCACCACATTGTTTAGCGGGTCGAAAGACCAGATTTCAATACCGATCATCTTCTCCAGGATTCCCCACTGCAAGTTTTGCTTGCAAATTTGCATGACATCTTCCTGGTGTGGCGGGTGCCTATACCTCATGCTGAGGTTTCGCCATCTTTTGATATATTCCAAAGTAGTTTCATCATTCTTCTGCCTAGAAGCATTTAGCTCGACCACGGTCACTTCTCTTTCAGTGACGTGGAACCGTTCTCGGAATTACCGCTGCATGTCTGGCCAATCATTGATGGATCTAGCTGGTAAGTTTGAATACCATTCAAAAGAGAGTCCTGTGAGGGAGGACCCGAAGAACTTGAGCAGGTAGGACTCGTCGATCGCTAGATCGCCCAACATGCTGATGTAATAGGCTATATGCTCCTTCGACGAACCTCATCCGTTGAATTTATCAAAGTTGAGGCCCAGAGGCAATCTCTTGGCAGCATGATGGATAGGGTAAGGTACCTTGTATGCATCAAAAGCACATAATCATCATTGCCCCTATCGGCCAGCTTCTTCTCGATCATTTGTTCTATCATTAGTTTATTCACCATTACCGGGTCAACCGGACTTGGGCAGAGTTGAGCTTGCTGCATTTGCAGTGTCGACACCATTGCTGCTTATGGTATGGTAGCAAGCCCTTAGGGCTGAGGAGCAGGTTACGGGGTCATGCCCCCAGTGTAATCGAATGTCGGCTGCGAGGCCGTTGTCTAAGGCAGATCCTCCAATTTAGCTGCGCCTTGCTACGAGGCTTGAGGAGGAATCTCATCCAGTCTTGCAGTTGAAGTGTGCATGCCCAGCTCGCTGAGTTGCCTCTTCAGCACTTCGATCTCTTGTCTATATTCTTGGAGCAACATCATCATAACAGTTGGATCGGGTGTGGAGGAGCAGGGAGTCTGACCTCCCCCATTCACCGGAGCATTCGGAGAAGGTGGTGGTCTCTCGCCATCATCTTCAGCAGTGATCACGTTCACAACCATCGTGACCAGATCTGCGTCTATTTCTTCTGTGTGGGCTTGTGCTGCCTCATCATGATTTGTAGGTGAAGCCCCACAGCAGCCGGTCACCCAGCCATATTACAAGTGAGTATTTGAAGCGGCATGCTTCTTTATATGGTTCTCCTGGTCGGCCAACCGAGGAAAATGCATTTATCAAGCACCGATATTGTCAGCGTAGCATCTTCAGAATGGGGCGGCCCATAGCAGCACGATCCTGCATACTTCATTTTCTCTCTGTTGGCTAGCTGCTCTCGGCCTTTCTTTGTAGCATTTACAACTTTCGGGGATTGTTGTGCCCCTGACCAGGTGCATTCGAGGCCGAGGGGGTGCCCCCAGACAGCCCGAACAATATCATTCTGCCTGTTGGTAGAGCGGGTTACAGCTTGTGGGACACTGGCTTGTGCTGGAGATTTGTCGGCGAGGCGGCTTAGCTCAGTCGTCCCGCCATATCTTCTATTGTATAGAAAAACATTTGCCCGCCGAGAGCAAGGCCGGAGTGCTGGTTTGCAAGACACCTGAGCCAGCACCTCGATCTTCTCTTCTTTGTTTTCTTTTCTTGGAGTCGGGGCCCGTGGCTGCTTGGGTACCCAAATCTGTTTGAATCTGATTGGCTTAGGGGCCAATCCTCCCTTTGATTCCGACTCAAAGCGGTCCCTCTTGCTTTGGGCCAGTGCTTGAAAGGAGTTGTGCACCGGCACCGTGAAAATCACCCTGTAGGGTGTGACCTTAGCCTATCGGCCATTCAGATAGACTCGGACGGCTCCAATGAGTATGGATGTGCCCGAAGCAGAGAGCCGGCTCCTCAGTGTGACGGTGTTCTTCTTGGCCGCCCTGCTAGCAGCCAAGGTGAGCCTCTTGTTGCCTGAGGCAGGGTGGTGAGCGTGGTGGACATAGCCAGCCACCGCTTCAGTTTTGTTTGTTGCCGCCGTTGCAGCGGCAACGGGTTTCGTCTCCTGGACATCCAGGAGGTCCACAAAGGCCACCCCCAAGAAGTTGGAGAAGCCAACAACCGAAGGGAAGTTGCCGAATTTGATCGGCATAGCAAGGTAGCCATGCTCAGCATGGCTAGCGACCACGAGCGGTCCGAATGTGACGGCTATCATGATCGTTGGAATTCAACCTGCAATTTTAAATTGAAGAATGTTAGAATTATAGGGGGAGGCCATGAGGCCCTGAATCTTGAAGAACAGATGAAAGGTGATCCAATCCCACCGGGCATGCCAGACTTGTGGACGCACTTTTTATATCGGTTTATCAAGTGCGAGGGCGTGCCAGTCACTTAGGCGACAATGGGTTCAGGCTCCAAGACTGGAGTGGTCCGGAGCTAGTGGTGCGCGTCGTCTGACAAATCAGACGATAGTGGGTATCGGGTCGGGACTGGGACCCGCCGTGCCATAAAGCTCACGGCGTTAATTACATCCCCTCAAAGAGGAGAAAACCTTTGATTAATCGTCAAGATAAGGGGCTCCATGGCCTAAAATAAAAATTAAATAAATAAATAAATGAAGAGCATCGTAAGTCACATAACAGCACCCCTTATGGAGGGACAAAAATGTTCAAATCATGTATTGATCATTCTGTGTTTGGATAGAGGTCCGAGTAAAAAGCATCACGAATATGCAGAGGGAACGATCATGTTGGTCATGTGTTGACCATTTTGTATTCGCACAGAAATCCGGGTTGAAAGCATCACGAATACGTAGAAGGAGCGATCATGTTGGTCATGTACTAACCATTTTGTGTTCGGATAGAAGTCCAGATTGAAAGCATCACGGAAATATAAAGATCTTTGAGCGAATGTCTGTCGGAGAAGGCAAGTTTAATATTTAATACCGAGAACGGGTCAGATTCGATGAATTATTACCCTGGGGGAAAGTCGGGCCATGGCCATGATAGGGGCGGCCCCCGAGGTCTAAGCACAACTCACTGGGACATCATTAATATTTCCTTTACACAGGGTCTAAAGAAGGTGAGGGCTCCAGGACATAAATCATTCATGCTTATTGTTATATCCTTTTATCATTTTTTTAATTTTTTTACTCTATTCGAGTGCATGTCTTGGTTTTTTTAACCTTATTGCATATATTCTTGCTCGTCATTTTCCTTATAATCATTTTCTTACTTTGTTTATATTATTCTCTTTTTTAAATATTATACAAATACATTTTTTATCCTTCATTGACATTTATTTGGCTGTTATTCATTTTTTTTATTCATTTATCACTTTTTTTATTTTCCTTTGCTGTTATTTATTTGGCCATTATGTGTTTTTTTAATCTATTTACCTATCACTTTTATCTTTTAATCTCTTTTTGGTGCATGTGCTGTTCGTGTTAGTGTGAGTGTGTGTTAAGTGTGTGTTTAAATATGTGCTACGTGTGTGTGTGTGTGTTAACGGGTGGGTGTGTTAACGGGTGTAAATGTGTTAACATGTGTTTCATTTTTTTTTAAATATATAACAACGGGGAATGGGGGAGGAAGTGTGTTACGTGAGTGTGTGGGTGAATGTGTGTTAGCGTGTGTATGTTGCGTGTGTTTTTTTTAATGGGAAAGGGGTGAAGCGCGCACGCGCCGGATCAACATCTTGCATTCTTTTTTTTTGTACGAGGGTGGGTGAATCGGCAGGCAGAGGGGGGCGTGATCCGGCGTGAGAAGTTACCCGCGCACGGGTCGGATGACTCCTCATTTTTACTTATTTTTTCTCTTTTCTTTTTTAATGTATTCATTTATTTATTTTATTATTTTTTTATCTGGCGTGATCCGACATAAAAAGTTGCACACGGACGGGCCGGATCACTCCCCATTTTTACTTATTTTTTCTCGTTTCTTTTTTTTAATCTATTCACTTTTTTCGTTATTTTTTATCTTTGGCATTTCATCATTCTTTTTTTTATCACCGGTCTTGCAATTAGTCCGAGTGTTTTGGAAAAAATCCTGCAGCACCTCTCCTAGACCCGGTGCATTCGGGCGGTGTAAATCAGGTACTAGTCCACGAAAGATCCGAGATGACCCCAAAGTATAAGGATGTGAGTGAGAGCGGCAACATCCGAGGATCCGAGTTGAGCACGAAATTTCTGAGGGCTGACCTACGAGGGGCTCCAATGACTCACGAGCCGCCACGATCTCGATTTCGAAACATAGACTTTGATTATCACCGAACTATGCGGCTATTGATATGCACCCTTTTAAGGGAGATCACCCGGGGACCATGCTACGCGGAAGCAAGCCCCCGAGGATCGGAGAGTGCCCGAAAACTTCGGCAAAGGACCGTAGATTCGGAAGGTGACACGGCGGTCAGCATGAGGGCATATGGATGACCCGGTGATCAAACGAGGGGTTGGAAACCTCCTTGAATTGGTGGCTTAGTAGGGGGGGGGGGCAAGCCTTCTTGAACTGGCTACTAGGAAGGGATTGGGGTCTCCTTGAATCGGTGCCAAGGGGGGAGAGCACTGCGAGATCATGAGAGGAAGAAAAGAAAGCCTCCAGGCTCCGAGACCTAACCGTTGCTCATGGCAAAGCCAAACAAGGAAATTATTATAAAGGGGAAGGGATTGATCTGGGACTTCCCCCAGACATGGGACTTCCCCCAGACATCAGAAGCTCCACACAGGCGAGGAGATGAAGAGCGAAAGTGGGGCTCAGATGGTTTTACAACCCAAGGTCATACCCATCAGCTTGAGTGAACCCCAGGATCACACAAACGGTACGCTATCGGTGAAAAGAAAAAAAGTGTTAAAGGGGGCTTCAACAGGAAACAAACATGAGTATTTCACCACAAAAGATCTCTCTCGAGAGTATTTACATTTCCAATTCTCATCAAGAGGGAATCGGGCTACAGAGAAGTAAATAGCATAAAAACAAAAGGGTAAATACAATGGGAAAGGGGAAGAAACACCGATCCCCTCTTCTACCCTCCCCTCACCTCTCCTTTTCTCCCTTCTCTGTAGATCTCTTCTTGGCTAGCAAACACCTTCTCGTTGAGTCTTTTTTTTTACTTGGGAAGATGACCAACAGGGGTTTCACTCGCTGGAGATCCAGAGAGAGATGGGGCAAGCTAGCCCCCTTCTCTTCCTTTTATGCACGCCGTCGGAAGGGCTCCGTTGACATATGCGTCTTCTCAGCGCCGCAGGGGGCATGGGCCATTTCGACGCGTCGAGCTCCCATCTTCCCCCGCACCATTTGAATGGGTTGTCCTGTCCCTACCCTGTCGCCGCTCGAACATCATGTCGCCGCTCGAATGGTCGGTCGACGAGGTAGACTGGCAGGCTTATTAATGGGCAAGTAGGGCATGGGGAGTCCGTCGTAGGCTGGCCGATTCAATTGCACAAGGGGCTTCTCACACCGGTTCATGCCCACAAAGGGCTCGCGCCGATTCAAGTGCCCCAAGGAGGGCTGGCCGATTCTGTTGCATGCGCGCCGGTTCAGGGTGCCATGGGGCCTTGGCGTGCTAGTTCAAGCATGGGGTGGTTCTGGCCAATTCAACACCCCCTCCCTTTTCATTCTATTTTCTCCTTCTCTTTTTTTCTTTCTTTTTCTTTTTGCTTTATCTATTGCCCACCGATTCAACCCCGTTCCCCCTTTTTCCTTTTTCTTCTCCTTTCCCCTCTTTCTTTTCCTTTTGTCCCTCTTATTCTTCTAATTTTTTCTTGCCCCTTTTTTTCTTCTTTTATTTATTTTTTTCTTTTATCCTTTGTCTTTCCTTCTTTTTTATATATTCTTTCTTCTTCTTTTTCTTTTCTCTCTTTTTTTATTCCTAAAAATAAGAAAGTGGCAAAAAAGAATTAGCATCGGGGAAAAAGGGGCGCATATTAACACACGTCTCTTCAGAGAAGCATAAATTCTTTTAGCGTTGATTTTAGCGCGCCTGGAGAGGCGTGAATTACTTTAGCGTTGGTTTTAGCATTAATTTTAGTGTGTCAACAAATGCCCCCCACCCGCATGTGTCACGAATGAGGGACGAGGGAGCCGGGCCTGCGGGTGTAGCCCATTTGAAAGCGCTACCTATTTTTTTGTCTTCATTCATTATTGTCATCAGGAGAGAAAGCTTCGACTGAAATTGGGTGAGCAAGATTTTCAAAGCCAGAATTGAGAGAGCAGGTTGCGATAGCCAAAATTGGAAGAGCAGGCTGAGCAAGCCAAAATCGAGAGTAGACTTTAAGAACCAAAATCGAGAGAGCATGCTGGGAGAGCCGAGATTTGGAGAGCAAGCTGCGAGAGCCGAAATTGGGAGAGTAGGCTATGAGAGCCAAAATTAGGAGAGCGGGCTTTAAGAGCCAAAATTAGGGGAGCAGGCTTTAGGAGCTGAAATCGAGAGAGCAAGCTGTGAGATCCAAAGGATAGTAAGAGAGTAGGCTTTGCAAAGCCGAAATTGGGAGAGTAGGCCGCGAGAGCCAAAATCAAGAGAGTAGCCTGTGAGAGCTGAAGGATAGTGGCAGAGTAGGCTTTGCAAAGCCGAAATCGGGAAAACAGGCTTTAAGAGTCGAAATTGGGAGAGTAGGCTGTGAGAGCTGAAATTGGGAGAGCAGGACTTAAGAGTTGAAATCGGAAGAGCAAGCTTTAAGAGCTGAAATCAAGAGAGTGAGCTGCGGGCGCCAAAGGATAATGGGAGAGTAGGCTTTGCAAAGTCGAAATCGAGAAAGCAGGCTTTAAGAGCCGAAATTGAGAGAGCAGGCTGCGAAAGTCAAAATCGGGAGAGCTAGCTAAGGGAGCCGGGATTGGGAGAGTGGGCTTTAAGAGTCAAAATTTGGAGAGTAGGCCGCAAGAGCCAAAATTTGGAGTAGGCTGCGACAGTCAAAATTGGGAGAGCAGGCTGTGAGAGTCGAAGGATGGTGGGAGAGCAGGCTTTGCAAAGCCAAAATTGAGAGAGTAGACAGCGAGAGCCAATATTGGGAGAGAAGGCTTTAAGAGCCAATGGGATAACGGGATAGCAGGCTGCGGAAGCCAAAACTGGGAGAGCAGGCTTTTGCAAAGAAGAAATCAAGAGTACAGGGCGCGGGGGCTAATATCGTGAAAGCAGGCCGCGAGAGCCAAAAAAATTGGGAGGGTTTTCATTCGTTCATTCATTTTATTTTCTCTTATTATTATCTTTTCATTCAGGTATGCAGGCATCCATTGACAACAAGCACACAAAAATAGATATATAACATAGCTCCCATCTATCAGGGATAGGATAAGAACAACGCCTATGACTCACAGGTAGAGTGTGGCCCACGAAGCACAACTAAAGTAGACGTGCGTTCGTCAAGAGGATATCTTATAGCCTATGCATATAGCTTAAATCGTAATCTACACCCGAGGTAACTTCTCTGTGGTGTGAAAATGCAGGTATATGAGCAGCGAACCCCAAGCATAGGGATATGCAGACGTTCCAAGCAACACTAGGGGATTACTCTAGTGTCTACACATACATTTCAGGCCTTCGACTTTCGGTATCACACGACCCCCTTGTTTATTTGAAATCTAGACTTCACCGTTTGGCGTGAATTTCCTCATGTGTCTCAATGGGGATTCCCGGCTATTACGATTCATCCTTATTGCAATTTTATTGCAAAATTTGCTTCACCATTTTCGCGCGAGTCTCCTCATTTGTTTTAGTGGGGATTCCTTGCTACATGGATTCATTGGACCACATCTTGAGAGATTGGCTCTGATACCACGTGATGTGTAGGAATGGCTGATCTAGAGAGGAGGGGCAAATAGATCTGCCCCCTTTTTCACGATGAACACAGCCAAATGTAAAAGAACCTTACACAAAGGAAGAACAACACAGGGTAGATGCAATATAGAATATGTAAACCGGCCTAAGCAAGCATCTAGCGAGAGACAGACACATAAGAAAATCACAAACCATAGAGGCACAGATTTTAGGGTGGTTTGGACTCAAACCAGAGTCCTACGTCCACCCCTCACTCAACAGAGTGAGGCTTCACTAGTGCAACAGCACTAAACCGCTGAAACACAACTTAAAGGCACACAAGGCCTGAACACAGATTAGAGCACACCCTCTGTCTGTCTTCCTACTACAACCGGTAGGGATGGATCACCACAGACTAGAGCACAACCTCTGTCTATCTTCATACTACAACCGGTAGGGACGAATCACCACACACCAGAGCACAACCTTTGTCTGTCTTCCTACTACAACAAGTAGGGACGGTTCACAGTTCCAGCAAAGAGATGTTCAAAGTGAAAAAAAGATAACAAAACACAAAAGTTCAGACAGGATGTGGGAAGCTCAAACATAATGTAAATATCCCTATCTGAAATATGAAGGCCACTTTTGGGTTCTCCTAGATTAGTTGCTTCCTTGGAGAGTAGCTTCTCCTTTGCCACAGGAAGCTGGAGATGAAGCCTTTTCTTCTCGTAGGATGAAGAAGAAGTCTGGATGAAGGCTTGCACTTCAGGCTTCAAGGTTCGCAGCAGCTTGCTTTTTGGTTCTCCTTGTTCTTTTGTCTTCTTATCTTCTTCTCTTCGAACCTTCTATCCTCTCTGCTTGTATCCAGACTATGTTTCCCACACGCTGCTTTTGTTCCAGACAATCTCCACTTTTGCATGCAAGGTATAGGGTATGTAGTCCCTGATTCCGTAGGAAGACATCTGGACCGTCCAACTCCACAGAATACTTCCAGATCCTAAGAAGGGTAGCAGAAAATGTTGACCCCAAGTAATGACTATATTGACCCAAGTTTGTTGACATGTTGACTTCCCAGTTTTGTTGACTAGTCCATGTGGACTATTTTGCTGTTGACTTGGACTAGGCTTACTACATTGATTGTTGACCTTGACTGGGGTTGACTATTGAGCAGAGTTACCTTGACTGCTGATGAAGTTCACTGGAGTCACTTGACTGGTGACTGAAGTCCACTTTGACTGGTGTTGACTTCGAGGTCAAACGGAATAGGCTCTTCTTCATCTTCTACCAATTTTCACCCATGATGCACTCATTTGTCACTCAAACCAAGTTATTTGTTACCACTATTGACCATTTGTTTGCCTTGATCAGCCTTCTTCACCCTGCAGGCTTCAACATAGCTGCATCAACTCCAAGGCCTTATGGCGTCGACGCCACGTTGATGTTTCTTAACTCCTTTAGCACTGCGAGCCATTTTTCACTTTTATTGACCTATTTGTCACCCCAAGCTTCTATTTTCCACTGCTGACCACCTATTTGTCACCCTTAATCGGTATAGGTCGTCACCTTAGCGCCTTGGCTAGCGAGTGGTCTTTGCTTTCAGTTGAAGCCCTGTTTTCTTCTTCTTAGCTCTTCTTCCTTCGTGCCAAGCTATTTTTCACCATAGTAGAGCTATTTGTCACCCTTACTCGATATCTTTCACCCGTATAAGGCTATTTGACACCTTTGTTACCCACGACTGAAGGGTGACTTGGAGTCGACTTGTAGCAGCTTGAAGTCAACTTTCGAACAACACTTTCAACTGAAACAACAGATTTTTGACTGAAGCTTCTTCATTCAACCTGTTCTGTGCACAAATTATAAACAAACTAGAAACGCCATCATCAAGAATATATATGACTCATAGTTTTAAAATCATTAAAACACGGGGACACAACATGCAAATGAAAATCTCAAAACTAAAATTAAGAAAGCTGAAAATCCATGTTCAAACAACTCTGCATGCAATAAATGCTTATTTGTGAAGGATGTTGGAACCCTGGTTTTGGTAATGACATACTATGAATCATGTGTGTAGTGTAAATCATGATTCATGGTTCATTTGTGCTTGAAAATGCTAATGGTTCATATGATTTGTTGATACAGTTCATATGTGCTTGAATATAATATGTTGTTAACTGTTGGTCAACGCACAGTCAACTCTTGCATTAGATTATGATTTGGTCAAATAATCATTTTTTACATAAGTAGTATGTCAGTATTCATGTTTTGTCAAGTCTGAGTCAGTGCATTTGTTTCACTCTGTAAGTCTACGTTAGTCTGAGCTAAGTCTAAGTTAGTCTGAGCTAGTCTTCAACTCTTGTGAAATAAACTCGACGTTAGTTGCATATTGCATTCATTAGAGTCAACGTTAGTAAGGTCTTATACATTTCAAGGTCTGAGTCACCTTGTGTTTATTTGCACCAGGGTCTACGTTAGCTAGGATGCATTAATATGTTGTCTGTGCTACCCTGTGCTTGTGTGCATCCAGGTCTATGCTAGTTAGAGCCATCTACACAAAAAGTATGTTCTAGCATATATAGTCGGTGCATGCTTTACATTGCATTGCACACAAGGTCGGTGCAAGCTTGTGTATCATGCATATACACAGGTCGGTGCATGTTTTTGTCAAGGCATATACACGAGTCGGTGCATGTTGTTGTCAAGGCATATACATGGGTCAGTGTGTAGCAACCCTGGTAAATTAAAGGGATAAAATGTAAGGCCCCAAAATTTTTATAAATTATTTTTGGTATATTTAATTATTTTTTAAGAATTAATAAATAAATATTGGATTAAATAAATCATTATAAGGCCCAATTTATGTTAAGTAATTAATCTAGCTTTGATAATTGAAACCCAATAGGTTAAAGGACCAAGCCCATTAAGTTTGGCCCATATTCTAGAAGGTTATTTAGCCTATTTACGTATTTCAAGGATAAATACCATTTTTATGGATAATAATATGGATAATTAACAAAAGAGTTTGATTTATGTTGAATTCTATGAACGTTGGATGTAGCGGTCTATCGTGCGACCGCCACAGCCACGTAACGCACCTAGACTGATGTGTTACACCCTGTCAATTCCGTGAATGGAAGAATGAGTAGAAAGATTGGAACTTTGGGATCCTATCTACAAGAGACCTAATTGGGAGAGCTTGTAAGGTTATTAAGGATTCTTAGGGATTAGGTTCCGATAAATTAAGGACTCTAGAATCGATCTAATCTTCAAACCCTAGTCAAAACCCTATAAATAGGACCTAATTCTGTACTGAGCGACCCTTACTTTTGGCTCATGAAGAATCAAGGCAAGGAGTCATAATTTCGGGTAATTTCTTTAGAAGCTTTTGTTTAGTATACTTTAGACTAATAGTTCTCCAAATTTCGTGCTAGGAGATCAACCAACCAAGGAGATTGAAGCTTCCAAAGTTGCTGGTTTGACCATAGTGACCTAGGAATCTGAACGCAAGTCCCCTGAAGATCAAGAGATTAGGACGTCTAAACGAGGTAATTAAAGTTCAATCCTTTAGAACTTTTTGTTCACCTTAGTTTCATCTTCATACCCTCAAAATTTCACATCCTTAGGTCAAGAGGCTGAGGAGCTAGAGCAGCGTGAAGTTGCAAGAAACTCACTGGAAAGGGAGAACTAGGGCACGTCTTTCAGACTCAAATTAGAAGTTTAAAGCCCAGTTAAGCGGTAGGTTATCTCATGATTGGAAAAAACATCTTGTTAGAGATAAAAGCCCTCTGGTTTTGATTGATTTCATGCATCATGAATCATGAATTCTATGTTTTAGTGGGTTCATGCATACATACATATCCTTAGCCCTAATCAAAGATCAAAGATATTATCTTGTCTATTCACTAAAACCCATGCATGTAGTTAGAAATACTTCGTTTATCATGCCTAGAATAATTGTAGTATTTTGATTTCCAGGCATGTTATATTTTTATAAACTTTTTATTTATTTTACTGTAAGCAGACGATCTGACGCATCAAGGTAAGACCGTCACAATGATATAACGGCCTTACGATAAGCCGTCACACCTTCTTTGGTGTTTGAAGTTATCTGTTGTCTCTGACGCACCATCTATGGAGCGTTACATTACTGTAACGGCCTCACGATAAACCGTCACAGTCACTGTGACGCACCCATTCTAGACCGTCAGGGTAACTGTAGACAGAATGGGAAACAAGTTAATTTAACTTATAAATAAGTCTAGTTATCTAAGTTTTGACCTGATTTCATGTCTTTAAGATTATTTACTGATTCATGATAGAAATTGCATAATTTAGGTATCTTAAGTTATTTTAAGTTATGTTAATTTCATGTGGCAAAATTCTATAGTTTTGTATCTAAATCATCATTTTCCAAAGATGTACTGACAGAGTTTTATCATGATTTCCTATTGTTACACATCCTCTCTATCAATAGAGGTATTTCTTTAAGTACATGGCACATATTCCGGTATGTTTGCCATTAGTTCACACTTTACACTATAGGAACACTATCTTGAACATGAGGATCTCTCTATTGGATATTCCTTCCAATGGACTAGGAAATCTTGTTTCAAGGCCTCCGTAATTCTTTGCGAGCCTGGGATTCCCACTAGGACGCCGAGTTGGTTGTACCATTAAAACTTAATTGATTAGAAAGCACTATCGATGTTTTTTGGTTCTAGCAATGTAACAGATCTATATTAGACCGTCAGGCCCATATAACGGCCCAATATACAACCGTCACATTTAGCTGAGTCCAATTACTGTTTCTGGATTCAGTCTTTCTAATGGATCAAGGCTCGACCGTCACGTTAACGTAACGGCCCAGTACAAGACTGTCACATTGAATTGAGTCCATTTTCTTCTTTCGGAATTCAGACTAATGTAACGGCCTAATACTGGAGTGTCACATCACGTAACGGCCCAGTACACGACCACCACACTGCTTGAGTATGTTAACCCAAGATTTTGACCAAGGGTTGATATTCTAAAGTTCCTAGATGGATTATTGATGGTCTGGGATGTTGTGTATGTGATTTTGATGATTAGAAAATGAGTGAATGTTTGGCCTTGTGCGTGAATGGGATGATTACAAAATGAGTGAATGCTTGGCCTTGTGCATGAATGGTTATTCATGTCCTTGTTGCTTGACTTATCCTCTTGCCATGCATATGTACTTTAGTAATGATTGAGATGCAAATATCATTACTTTCCCCCAAGGGAATGATGTATGGTTTGAGAGTTTGGATGATGTGGCTCCTTACTCTTTGAATTCCAAATCTATACTATCATGCTATGGTGAATGATATTTGGAATTTCATGACTATGTGTATGAATGACTCAACCAATCAACAAGAAATGTGAACTCAGATAAAACAATGAGGTAAGTGTTGCTCTGAACTGAATTTGGAACTCATATGAGGATCTTAAGATGAAAATGTTGTTCAAGTATTTATGTGTCTCATGCAAGTGCTTTCATGTTCATACTTCATGTCATTTGGGTCTCGGCCTCAAAACGAACTTCACATGTTAATGCATGACCCATATATATTGATCTTGATCTAACATCTTGCTTTATCATGTTTTTCAGGATGAAAAATCATGGTGGATCTTCATGGGATTATGGTAATATTTAATCAATTGTTTCCCATTGATTTGATGGTGTTTTTAGTGGTTTTTCAGGTCCAAATAAGAATGGGTCGACCCATGGGGTCGACCCTCTCAGGTTCTGTTCAAAATAGAACCATTTTTGTGAAGCTGCCTGAAAGGGTCGACCCCTGGGGTCGACCCCTGTAACCCAGAACCAAAGTGTTGTTCTGTTTAGGTTTTGGAAACCCAAGGGTCGACCCCTGGGGTCGACCCCTTGAATTCTGGAAACCCGAGGGTCGACCCCTGGGGTCGACCCCTGTAAAACAGAACACAAAATCAGTTCTGTTTGGCTTCTGTGTGCCCGAGGGTAGACCCCAAGGGTCGACCCCTTCAGTTCCGACCTCCAACCGCGATTTTTGACCACCGTTTTCTTGCTCCAAAAGTCTTCCAATCCGAGTCCAACTTCTCCTAATCACTCCATAACTTGTGAGTCTTGTCCAAGGGCTATCTCTTGACCATCCCAAACACTTATATACTTCTCTTTGGGTCACAAACCCGAAGGAGAGAGGTGAGATCCGAATTTTGGGTGTTTTGCTAACCCTTGTGTATGTAGGTTCGGAGTTGAAGCTCCCAAGCCCTCTTCCACCTTGTTTTGAGCTTATATGTGAAGGGAAGAACGTGGATTCAAGTCCCTAATCGATCCTCTACTGGAAGCAACGTGGAGAATCAAGATACAAGCATCATCCATGCAAGAATCGATCATCTTTCTTCAAGAACGGTTCCTCATCCTGCAGAAGCTTTTCATCGAAAATCTGAGGGAGTTGTCTTGATCTTTCACTTCTGTGTTTTTGTTTGAGATTGCTCAAGGTCTTGAATGATTATCTATGAGGTGCAATATATATATATATACACGTTAATTTGTTCATCCATTGATTGCTATCTTATTAGTACTGTGTTTTCATCCTAAGCAACAAAGATGAACTAATGCCTTTTTTTCTCTTGCAGAAGAAGAAGGAGGAGTGGTACCACAAGGATGAGAGTAGAGGGGTTCATGAGGCTAATCAATTTTCTGATGTAAACAGGCTTGATTTGGAGCTTATCATTTCTATATGTTCTTTCAGGTGAAGAAGAAATTAGAAGAAGGTAAAGACGTGCATCTCGAGGAGACGAAGAAGATGATGTCTAAATCAAAATCATCCGTCAACAAGCAATGAGAATCAGTTTGTGCTGAAGAAGGGGGAGCCTTATACTTGATGCATACTTCTAGTTTGCATCTATATAATTCGTTGGGAGGTCATAGCATATATATGTTTTGATTCATATACATTTGAGATAATACCTTGTGTGGGTGTTCGGAGAAGGAGATCTCCGAGTGTGTGTGTTGTTATATGTGTGCTGATTGTGCGGAGTATATCCGCGTGTGTATTGTTGCTGGGAGTTTTCTCCCGTATGGTTGAGTAGTCATTGTCCTACGTGTGTGTGTAGACAGAGTTGTGACTCCGTGTGAGGAATTTGTTCGGGGTGTGTTCCCCAGTGTGTGTGTGTGTGTGTGCTACTGTGGTAGCAGGTTGAGGCAAGGCCTCGTGTGTGTGGTTTACTACGAAAGCAGCGTGTGTGTGTTGGGGTTCGTCCCCGTGTTGCTACATTTTGTAGCGTGTAGTGAAGCCTCACCGGTTTGGTGAGGGGTGGACGTAGGGAGCCCGTCGTGGTCCCGAACCACCTTAAAAATCCCCGTGTCTTGTGGTTTGATTATTGTGATTGTATGTTCTCTATCCTATCTATTTGTGCAATCGTGTGAGCTCGGTGAGATTGAGTGAATCTAGTTTAAACCTGTTTAGATTAAATTACTCAATCTTGTATATTCCGCTGTGTGCTAGTTGAGTTTTTAATTGGACATAGTTTTTAGTAGAAGGATCTATTCACCCCCCCCTCTAGATCCGTGTTCCTGCACTACGGGACCCAACAATTGGTATCAGAGCGAGGCTCTGTTGTCCCTAAATCTTGCTATCTACAGAGTGATCCTAGTGCATTCTACAATCATGAATTTTTCTGAACATATCTCAATGAATTGTTTGCCAATCTTCACTGGTTCGGATTTTGATTCATGGCTAGGCAAACTGTGTATGGTGATCAATTCTATTAATCCTAGTCTTTGGAAATTGATTTATCATGGTCCACACATATTACCTCTAGATGAGATCAAGTGGTCTAATCAAGATAAAAGGATGCACCATGATAATGTTACTGCTTTGAGTTTATTGAAAGCTTCTGTAAGTACTAACAAGTTTCTATCTGTATCTTCTTGTAGGACGACAAAGGAGCTTATGGACCAGTTGATCAAAGCTCAAGAGAAGGAAAGGTAAAAATGTCTCATGGCCAATGATGTTGATCAACAAAGTGACAAAAGTGCAGAAGAGGTAAATTCAGATTCTGAAGAATTTACTCTTGATGATCTTGTTGATGCTTATGATGAGTTGGAAAAGTAATATAAGAAAATCAAGTCAGAAAACAAAAAATTGAAAAAGAAATCTGAAAGCATGCTCCATGAAAATGGTACTTGTGATAAATGTTCTGAGCTTGTTAACTTCAATGAACTTTTAGAGCATGATGTTGAATGTCACAAAGAAACCATTGTATGTTTGAGAAATGAAAATGTTGCCCTCAAGAACATAATTGATCAATTGGAGAAAACTGAAAAAGAATTAAAAAATAAAATGGAATCAAACTCAATTGATCAGGATATTTGCAATGAATTGATTATGAATGATAAACTTGCAAATGAAAATGAAGAACTTAGAAAGGAAAATAGTGCGATGCTAATTCAGATCTCCCTGCTTGAAAGTAGATTACAAAATCTTGAAAAACTTGAAAAAGGGAAATCTGTGATTGTTGATGAATCTGACAAGATGCATGTGCTTGAACAAATGATGGAGAGCTACAAAATCATCAATGCCCAATTGAATGAAAAAGTCATTTCCTGTGACAATGAGATCATTTCCTATGAATTACATATTTCATCACTTGAAAAGGAAATTCTTGATATGAATGCTTCTTTGTGTAAGTTTGTGAATGGGGAAGAAAATCTGAACAAGATATTGGGGACTAAGGTGAATTTCCAAAGAGAGGGGCTGGGCTATAATCCTATGAACAAAAAGAAGTTTGAAAACAAAGTCTATACATCCTTTGTCCATAGTTCAAATATAGCCAGCACATCAAATGGGCCTCCAAATCAATCTTCTCCTCAAACAACAAAGTAATCAAATGAAAATCTGAAAAAGAAACAAAACTTGCATCCAAAGGCTAAAAATGTTGTTGGTGTCACGATGAATGCCATGAAAAATCATGTTGCACACACACATGCATCCATAAAGAAAATATCATGTTTTTATTGTGGTGAACTTGGTCATATGATGCATGATTATCTTTTGATGAAATCTGAAGATCTAGAAGCATGCAAGAAAATGAATGGCTTCACAAAGCCAAGAAAGTTTTTGAACACGAAAAGAAATTCTGATAACTCTTATGTTCATGCAAGAAGACCAATTGAATGATTTGCTCCATTGAATTGTTTTCATTGTGGTAGGCTCGGTCACAAGATGAATAATTACTTCAGTTTGAAAAATGATAACATGTCTACAAACCCACAAAAATTCCATGCTCATTCTTAGAAGAAAAATCTGAAGTCTCTTGGTTGTTGTCATTATTGTGGTGAGTTTGGGCATACCATGCATGTTTGCTCTTTAATGCATTTTGATGATATGCATGCCCAAAAACTATGGAAGGCACCCTCTAGAGGTGTAACTAACCATCGGGGACCCAAGAAGATTTGGGTATCTAAAACAACCAAATGAGAACTTTGTTGCAAGATTGTCTTGAGGCCAAGAGAAAGGCTTTAAGTCGACTTGGCCAGTTCTGGTGTGATGTCTTGGTGAACATGGGCTTGTCCTTGAATTGACACTGATTTATAAGTTGGTTGTTCATGTTTGTGCACATCGATTGTGTGAATTCTAAGTTCATGTTGCTAGAATTTAAGTCTCTAATATGCAGGTTTGAAGAGGTTGTCTTATGTGTTTTATGTGCATCAACCTTGTCTACACTTGTGCTTAGACTTGGTCCTTCATGTGCATTGATCTGTACTACACATGGACAGACCTAGGCTCTTCATGTGCTTAGACTTGACTCTTTACACTGTTGGGCTAAACTTAAAATCTCTGAAGTGAACTTTGAACTCATGTCAGCTTGAGTGAATCACTTGTATTGAAAGCTGAAACTCATCATTCATTCTTGCAGCTCTTAGGAGATTGTCTTGTGGAAGAAAAGCACTGAAATTAGTTTTCTCATTTGTATTGAATTGAGATTGATATGAAATTGAGTTTTTGATATTGCAGGTTGAGAGAGAGAGAGTCATATGTGATGAAAAGCCTTGAAGTTAGTTTCTTCATGTGCATTGGCTTAATATTGACATGAATTGAGCTCTTTACAGTGCAGGTTTGATAATGACCATCAACCCTTGAAATCATTGAGAGAAAGAAAGGAGCTCAAGAGGACTTCAATCCCAGATTTGATCTACTTCCATTTCTTCTGGCTAATATCATTCTATTTCTTGCAGGAGAGAAAGAAAGGAGCTTATTGATGCAGAAGATAACAAGGGGAATAAAGTAAAGAATCTGAAAATGTTAATAAAGGTAACTCAAGACAAAGGTGAGAAAATAAAGTGTTTGGCTGAAGTTCCTTGGTCTTGATGTTAATGCCATAACTTGACAGACAGTGATTTTGAAGGTTTGAATACCCCTTGGTTGTTCTTGACAATGTGGATAATGAATGCTTGGCTGAATGGTATTGAAACATCTGAGCAGTATATATGAGAGTGTAGCCATTGAATGTCTTTTGCTAAACCCCCGATGTCAAATGAGAATACATTTATTTCTGATCATCATTTCAATGATTACATGATATATAAAATGGTGACATGTGGAAGGGCAGGTCAAGCCTGTCTTAAAGCTATCACCATGCGTGAGATATATGTCTCCGCCCGGTACCATGAATCATCTATGTATATGGCATCCAACTTAAATGAATTTTCTAAAATCATGCATTGATTATGGGGGAGTTTTGCATGCTGAAAATTTTGAAAATGATGTTTTTCCATTCTCTCAGCATGATGATATTGTGTTTGTGGCTGAACATTTTGAGGACTGAAGTTGATCAATGTTCCATGATCTTTACCAATGTGCCACTCATCTTTCTGGATAAAAGCACAACTGTTTTTAAGAAAAGTTCACATGTGATGATTTTGATGCTTTGAATGAATTTTCTGAATTCTCTTTTCAGAATAAAATTGTGTCCTCACATTTGAACAATTGGTAATGCGTGTCATGCATTAGTTGCATTGGATGCATATAGAGTGTCATGTGAAATCTGAAATCTTGCATCACATTGCATATTTGCATATCATTCACATAGTGCTTTTGGAAGAAGAAGCTCATCGTGTGTCTTGTTACATAATTGGCATTTTCAGCATACATATAGTGCATATTTTGATATGCATCATTTTGCACATTTCATGTTGCATAAATGCTAAAATAAATACTTCCAACAATTGGTCTCATATCCTTGGAGCCAACATTTCAAGAACTGAGATTGCATATCTTTTCATTTTGCGTTGCATATGCATATCTTCATCGTATGCTGGCATGTTATTATATGCTATTCAACCCCTTCCTTGAAACTTCTAAGACCATATACTTCATTGATAAATAATGTTGCATCTGAGTCTTAACAAGTGTGCTTCATGTAAAACTCTAAGGGGAGCATTTCATACTTATTGCATTTACATAGGGGGAGCTACACTATCCTGTTCTCAGTTAAATTTTCTCCATACATGTGAAATCAAATTCGTACACTTCATGCACTTTAATGTGAAATTGAGTGCTGTTCATAAGGATATAGAAATTTTATTTCAACACTCTAAAGTAATTCAACTTGCTGCATGGATGATAAGAGACAGTTGAGGAAAAAGCTGCCTGCCTCCACATACAAAAAAATGGTTGATATGAAAGGCAGAGCAATGCTAAGCCTCACTGAGTAAACTGGGCACATGTCACCTGAGACGTGATGTGGTTCATTTCTGAAAAGTGTTGATTAAAGTATCTCTGTTCAAATGAGGTGACAAGGTTCAGTATTCTGAGTAACCGGGGATTCTGGCATAAGCTCCATGTGTCTCCTCGCGTAAAAAGGAATTATTTGAACCTGATCCTTCTTAGAAAAATTTAGATTGTCAGTGTGAAAATTACTGATGATAATTTGATAAGGTAGAGCGAAGCCTCCAATATGCTATTCTCTAAAGTGAAATGCAGTCTGTGCCGTTACTTTTGTGTTTAATTAAAAATTTGGTTATCCATATGGCTAAACTTCATTCTCGTGTTACTCACTTGCACATGGTAATTTGATTTGATATGTATTTTGAAAATTTGATTAACTGCTTGACCTACTGTACGTCTTCTCCTATTTATCTGCACAATCCTCTAGGTGTTATCATGAGCATTCTGAACTTAATGACTCACTTGTACTTTTCTTACACCTATCCCCTCACTGTAAATCAATTGGTATCACTTCTTGTGAAGGAGTTTTGTTGCATGTATCTATAGATATCTGCTTGATTACATTGTATGCATTTCATGTCTCATCATCTTCATACATCATGTTTCATGCATTTCACAAGAAAACAAAAAATCAAAAACTTGAAAATCAAAGTCATTCATCTAATATGTCAATGTCAAAGGTGGAGCTTTGCATGTGATCTTATCTGCTTAAGTAATCAGGACTTGCATGAGTCACTACCTTACTATGGGTGTATGAGTGCTTGTTTGCTTGCTCATTCTTATTCCTACCATCCACCATTTCCAATTGCTGCAACTTGTGAGCATTGTCATATCGTTTTGTCATCTTGCATTCTACATGACCATATTGTCCACATTTCCATTTCCGTATTGTCATATCGTTTTGTCAAACTGTTTTACAATTAGTTCATGCATATTGTGCATATTGGTTCTCCTCATGATCCCAGTGTCCATAGGTTCTTGCCCTTCTGGATTCCCCGTCCGGCTCCCCATTTCTGCTTATGTCAAAGGGGGAGAGAGCATTATAGCATAATATTTTATCATCATCAAAATGGGGGAGATTGTTGTGTATGTGATTTTGATGATTACAAAATGAGTGAATGTTTGGCCTTGTGCGTGAATGGGATGATTACAAAATGAATGAATGCTTGGCCTTGTGCATGAATGGTTATTCATGTCCTTGTTGCTTGACTTATCCTCTTGCCATGCATATGTACTTTAATAATGATTGAGATGCAAATATCATTACTTGCCCCCAAGGGAATGATGTATGGTTTGAGAGTTTGGATGATGTGGCTCCTTACTCTTTGAATTCCAAATCTATACTATCATGCTATGGTGAATGATATTTGGAATTTCATGACTATGTGTATGAATGACTCAACCAATCAACAAGAAATGTGAACTCAGATAAAATAATGAGGTAAGTGTTGCTCTGAACTGAATTTGGAACTCATATGAGGATCTTAAGATGAAAATGTTATTCAAGTATTTATGTGTCTCATGCAAGTGCTTTCATGTTCATACTTCATGTCATTTAGGTCTCGGCCTCAAAACGAACTTCATATGTTAATGCATGACCCATATATATTGATCTTGATCTAACATCTATCTTTATCATGTTTTTCAGGATGAAAAATCATGGTGGATCTTCATGGGATTATGGTAATATTTAATCTATTGTTTCCCATTGATTTGATGGTGTTTTTAGTGGTTTTTCAGGCCCAAATAAGAATGGGTCGACCCATGGGGTCGACCCTCTCAAGTTCTGTTCAAAATAGAACCATTTTTGTGAAGCTGCCTGAAAGGGTCGACCCCTGGGGTTGACCGCTCATGGAAGGGTCGACCCCTGGGGTCGACCCCTGTAACCCAGAACCAAAGTGTTGTTCTGTTTGGGTTCTGGAAACCCAAGGGTCAACCCCTGGGGTCGACCCCTTGAATTCTGAAAACCCGAGGGTCGACCCCTGGGGTCGACCCCTGTAAAACAGAACACAAAATCAGTTCTGTTTGGCTTCTGTGTGCCCGAGGGTCGACTGCAAGGGTCGACCCCTTCAGTTCCGACCTCCAGCCGCCGTTTTTGACCACCGTTTTCTTGCTCCAAAAGTCTTCCAATCCGAGTCCAACTTCTCCTAATCACTCCATAACTTGTGGGTCTTGTCCAAGGGCTGTCTCTTGACCATCCCAAACACTTATATACTTCTCTTTGGGTCACAAACCCGAAGGAGAGAGGTGAGATCCGATTTTTGGATGTTTTGCTAACCCTTGTGTATGCATGTTCGGAGTTGAAGCTCCCAAGCCCTCTTCCACCTTGTTTTGAGCTTATATGTGAAGGGAAGAATGTGGATTCAAGTCCCTAATCGATCCTCTACTGGAAGCAACGTGGAGAATCAAGATACAAGCATCATCCATGCAAGAATCGATCATCTTTCTTCAAGAACGGTTCCTCATCCTGCAGAAGCTTTTCATCGAAAATCTGAGGGAGTTGTCTTGATCTTTCACTTCTGTGTTTTTGTTTGAGATTGCTCAAGGTCTTGAATGATTATCTATGAGGTGCAATATATATATATATATATATATATATATATATATACGTTCATTTGTTCATCCATTGATTGCTATCTTATTAGTACTGCGTTTTCATCCTAAGCAACAAAGATGAACTAATGCCTTTTTTTCTCTTGCAGAAGAAGAAGGAGGAGTGGTACCACAAGGATGAGAGTAGAGGGGTTCATGAGGCTAATCAATTTTCTGATGTAAACAGGCTTGATTTGGAGCTTATCATTTCTATATGTTCTTTCAGATGAAGAAGAAATTAGAAGAAGGTAAAGACGTACATCTCGAGGAGACGAAGAAGATGATGTCTAAATCAAAATCATCCGTCAACAAGCAATGAGAATCAGTTTGTGCTGAAGAAGGGGGAGCCTTATACTTGATGCATACTTCTAGTTTGCATCTATATAATTCGTTGGGAGGTCATAGCATATATATGTTTTGATTCATATACATTTGAGATAATACCTTGTGTGGGTGTTCGGAGAAGGGGATCTCCGAGTGTGTGTGTTGTTATATGTGTGCTGATTGTGCGGAGTATATCCGCATGTGTATTGTTGCTGGGAGTTTTCTCCCGTATGGTTGAGTAGGCATTGTCCTACGTGTGTGTGTGGATGGAGTTGTGACTCCGTGTGTGGAATTTGTTCAGGGTGTGTTCCCCAATGTGTGTGTGTGTGTGTGTGCTGCTGTGGCAGCAGGTTGAGGCAAGGCCTCGCGTGTGTGGTTTGCTGCGAAAGCCTCGTGTGTGTGTTGGGGTTCGTCCCCGTGTTGCTACATTTTGTAGCGTGTAGTGAAGCCTCACCGGTTTGGTGAGGGGTGGACGTAGGGAGCCCGTCGTGGTCCCGAACCACCTTAAAAATCCCCGTGTCTTGTGGTTTGATTATTGTGATTGTGTGTTCTCTATCCTATCTATTTGTGTAATCGTGTGAGCTCGGTGAGATTGAGTGAATCTAGTTTAAACCTGTTTAGATTAAATTACTCAATCTTGTATATTCCGCTGTGTGCTAGTTGAGTTTTTAATTGGACATAGTTTTTAGTATAAGGATCTATTCACCCCCCCCCTCTAGATCCGTGTTCCTGCACTACGGGACCCAACATAGGACTTGTCATATTGTCCAAAGAAACTTAATTTAAATTATGAAAGTTAAGGAATGTACCGTTATGCTGTCGATTTATTTCCATAAGCATAACATTGTCTTAATTCATTCTTGATCTCTCATATTCTAAAATTGGAGCATTCATTCAATTGAATTATTGTTATCATGAACTTGTTGAACTTATTACATTCGTGGCCATACGTTATTGTTACACTCATGGAAGTAGCTTGATTTATACGTGAAGATGCAATTCGGGCGCTGATTGTGTCCAAGGGCTCTATGCTAGTCCCCTCGACTGATTGTCGGAACATACTATTATAAATCATGGGGTATGATGCTACTACCGTCGCATTGCACTGGGAGTACTTTCTTTATAAATAAGTGAAATCTATGAGCACTCGTGAAAATCTAGTGAATTGCTACATGATTGACGTTCTCGTGCGTAACCTTTATGGTTATGAAAGTGAAAAGTGAAAGTGCATTCTTGTTCATGAAAGGCCATGATACATTCTTGATCGTACTTGTTACATTCTTGCTAATTCATACTTGTTCATACTATCTTACATGATCATCTTGTTACTTTGATTTGATCGTAGGATTTATCGCATTCGCATGATTTTACCTTATTTCTTTAGAGCTAAAATGCTAATTACTTAAATAGTGCTAATCATGTTGATGTGAAGATACCTACTGGGCAAGTGTGCTCATTACCTATTTCCAATATTTTCAGGAAATGAAAGTGATTCGAATTCGGATTCGGGTTATACAAGTAGCGGGTCCGAGAGTGGATGAAAGTGTTGTCAAGATGAGAGTGAAGACTTAGGAAAGTCTATATTGTTTAGATCGAGTCTCTGTAATTTTCCTATTTCTTGAGTCTGATAGATTGGAAGAAGTTGAAAGTTATTGTATTTGAATATTGATTATCAATGAAATAAGTTGGAGTTTGATTAAATTATTGTGCAATTACATTTATGTGTGTGATTATCTTGCGCTCTGATTATTCTTTCTTGCAAGAGGCTTACCATGCCGGCTGTTCACGTTTCTCGAGCGAGTCTTCCGCTGTCATAAAGGCTCGGGATGTTACAGTTAAGTTGGTATCAGAGCCTAAGTCTCATGACTTAAGGAAAAGAGTCATGTCATAGGATAAGTCCAAGGTTTAAGGACCCATGCCTATGAACTAAGGAAGAAATTTCCATACCTATGTGAGAATTGGGTAGAGCTTGGGATGAGATTGTTATATAAAAATTAGCTTAGGATAAATCTTCCCAACTTTAAATAACTAAAATGTCCATGATTCTCAGGTACCTTGATTCTCAATGGCTCATCGTATAAACTGGGACGAGATGCAGCAAACTGTTGCGGGACTTACTCAAGCCCTATAAACGGTGGCCCAAGCCGATGGAAGGGCTGGCGCGGGTAACTTGCACGGCAATTTCCGAAGTTTAAATCCTCCACGATTCACTGGATCTTCTAACCCGGATGAAGCGAAAATTAGATCGACGAAATGAATCGAATATTCGATGTCATGCAATGCACCGACCATGAGAAGGTTCGACTTGCCACGTTCCAACTCAACAAGGATGCTCGTACATGGTGGAAATCCATTCCAACGCCACCTGTAGACGCACCTCATACATGGGAGGGTTTTCTTACCCTATTCCGTGCCAAGTACTTTTCCGAGCATGTAAAGGAGAGAAAGGCTATGGAATTTGCCTCCTTAAAATAAGACGCGATGTCTGTGGCAGAATATGAATTACAATTCTCTCGACTGGCACCTTATGCTCCTCACTTGGTAAGCACAGATTTATTGAAAGCCAACCGATTTATGGATGGTTTAAGGACCAGATTTATCCAACAACTTGGAACCCAGAATATCTGCACCTATACCGAGATGGTTCAAACAACGCATCTATGTGAAAGAACCATGGAGAAGGTGGAGAGGCTCCGAGGAGAGAGGTCAAGCCAAAAACATGATAGGCAAGAAGGGAAAGAAGTGGATGAGGATGAAGATCGTCACATTAAGAGGTTCCGTAATGGGAATGGTAATGGAAAAAGAATTGGAAAAAGAACTGGAAATGGAAATGGAAAGAACGAGAAAGTTAAAGAAGAGAAGGAGCAAGCCGTGGCACCTTGCTCATTTTGTGAAAAGTTTGGGCACTCGGCAGAACAATGTTGGAAGCGTCTCGACGCTTGTCTCAAATGTGGAAGCCGAGAACATCACTTGCCCCTATGTCCTTTCATCAACGGACAATCATCAAGGGATAACAACGGACGCGGGAAGCGAGGTCGATTAAATGCCATTCTAGACGAGGGATGTGAGATGATAAAAGGTACTCTCTTAACCCATTCGGCTTACATTAATTCTTAATGCATTAAAATACGTACACTCTCCATAAAAAACTCATATATTGAATTTGGGGACCAAATTCTCTTAAGTGGGGGAGGGTGTAAGGCCCCAAAATTTTTATAAATTATTTTTAGTATATTTAATTATTTTTTTGGAATTAATAAATAAATATTGGATTAAATAAATCATTATAACGCCCAATTTATGTTAAGTAATTAATCTAACTTTGATAATTGAAACCCAATAGGTTAAAGGACCAAGCCCATTAAGTTTGACCCATATTCTAGAAGGTTATTTAGCCTATTTACGTATTTTAAAGATAAATACCATTTTTATGGATAATAATATGGATAATTAACAAAAGAGTTTGATTTATGTTGAATTCTGTGCACGTTGGATGTAGCGGTCTATCATGCGACCGCCACAGCCACGTAACGCACCTAGACTGATGCGTTACACCCTGTCAGTTCTGTGAATAGAAGAACGAGTAGAAAGATTTGAAGTTTGGGATCCTATCTACAAGAGACCTAATTGGGAGAGCTTGTAAGGTTACTAAGGACTCTTAGGGATTAGGTTCTGGCAAATTAAGGACTCTAGAATCGATCTAATCTTCAAACCCTAGCCAAAACCCTATAAATAGGACATAATTCTGAACTGAGCGACCCTTACTTTTGGCTCGTGAAGAATCAAGGTAAGGAGTCATAATTCCGGGTAAGTTCTTTAGAGGCTTTTGTTTAGTATACTTTAGACTAATAGTTCTCCAAATTTTGTACTAGGAGATCAACCAACCAAGGAGATTGAAGCTTCCAAAGTTGCTGGTTCGACTATAGTAACCCAGGAATCTGAACGCAAGTCCCCTGAAGATCAAGAGATTAGGACGTCTAAATGAGGTAATTAGAGTTCAATCCTTTAGAACTTTTTGTTCACCTTAGTTTTATCTTCGTACCCTCAAAATTTCACATCCTTAGGTCAAGAGGCTGAGGAGCTAGAGCAGCGTGAAATTGCTGGAAACTCACTGGAAAGGGAGAACTAGGGCACGTCTTTCAGACTCAAATTAGAAGTTTAAAGCCCAGTTAAGCGGTAGGTTATCTCATGATTGGCCAAAATATTTTGTTAGGGATAAAATTCCTCTGGTTTTGATTGATTTCATGCATCATGAATCATGAATTCCATGTTTTAGTGGGTTCATGCATACATACATATCCTTAGCCCTAATCAAAGATCAAAGATATTATCTTATCTATTCACTAAAACCCATGCATGTAGTTGGCCATACTTCGTTTATCATGCCTAGAATAATTGTAGTATTTTGATTTCCAGGCATGTTATATTTTCATAAACCTTTTCTTTATTTTACTGCCAACAGACGATCTGACGCATCAAGGTAAGACCGTCACAATGATATAACGGCCTTACGATAAGCCGTCACACCTTCTTTAGTGTTTGAAGTTATCTGTTGTCTCTGACGCACCATCTATGGAACGTTACATTACTGTAACGGCCTCACGATAAACCGTCACAGTCATTGTGACACACCCATTCTAGACCGTCAGGGTAACTGTAGACAGAATGGGAAACTAGTTAATTTAACTTATAAATAAGTCTAGTTATCTAAGTTTTGATCTGATTTCATGTCTTTAAGATTATTTACTGATTCATGATAGAAATTGCATAATTTAGGTATCTTAAGTTATTTTAAGTTATGTTAATTTCATGTGGCAAAATTCTATAGTTTTGTATCTAAATCATCATTTTCCAAAGATGTACTGACGGAGTTTTATCATGATTTCCTATTGTTATACATCCTCTCTATCAATAGAGGTATTTCTTTAAGTACATGGCACATATTCCGGTATGTTGGCCATTAGTTCACACTTTGCACTATAGGAACACTATCTAGAACATGAGTACCTCTCGATTGGATATTCCTTCTAATAGACTAGGAAATCTTGTTTCAAGGCCTCTATAATTCTCTGCGAGCATGGGATTCTCACTAGGACGCCGAGTTGGTTGTACCATTAAAACCTAATTGATTAGAAAGCACTATCAATATTTTCTGGTTGTAGCAATGTAACGGATCTATATTGGACTGGCAGGCCCATATAACGGCCCAATATACAACCGTCACATTTAGCTGAGTCCAATTACTGTTTCTGGATTCAGTCTTTCTAACGGATCAAGGCTCGACCGTCACGTTAACGTAACGGCCAAGTACAAGACCGTCACATTGAATTGAGTCTATTTTCTTCTTTCGGAATTCAGACTAATGTAACGGCCCAATATTGGAGCGTCACATCATGTAACGGCCCAGTACACGACCGTCACACTGCATGAGTATGTTAACCCAAGATTTTGACCAAGGGTTGATATTCTAAAATTCCTAGATGGATTATTGATGGTCTAGGACTTGTCATATTGTCCAAAGAAACTTAATTTAAATTATGAAAGTTAAGGAATGTACTGTTATGCTACCGATTTATTTTCATAAGCATAACATTGTCTTAATTCATTCTTGATCTCTCATATTCTAAAATTGAAGCATTCATTTAATTGAATTATTGTTATCATGAACTTGTTGAACTTATTACACTCATGGCCATACTTTATTGTTACACTCATGGAAGTAACTTGATTTATACGTGAAGATGCAGTTCGGGCGTTGATTGTGTCCAAGGGCTCTATGCTAGTCCCCTCGACTGATTGCCAGAAACATACTATTATAAACCATGGGGTATGATGCTACTGGCGTCGCATTGCGCTGAGAGTACTTTCTTTATAAATAAGTGAAATCCATGAGCACTCGTGAAAATCTAGTGAATTACTACATGATTGACGTTCTCGTGCGTAACCTTTATGGTTATGAAAGTGAAAAGTGAAAAGTGAAAAGTGAAAGTGCATTCTTGTTCATGAAAGGCCATGATACATTCTTGATCATACTTGTTACATTCTTGCTAGTTCATACTTGTTCATCCTATCTTACATGATCGTCTTGTTACTTTGATTTGATCGCAGGATTTATCGCATTCGCATGATTTTACCTTATTTCTTTTGAGCTAAAATACTAATTACTTAAATAGTGCTAATCATGTTGATGCGAAGATACCTACTGGGCAAGTGTGCTCATTACCTATTTCCAATCTTTCAGGAAATGAAAGTGATTCGAATTCGGATTCGGGTTATACAAGTAGCGGGTCCAAGAGTGGATGAAAGTGCTGTCAAGATGAGAGTGAAGACTTAGGAAAGTCTATATTGTTTAGATCGAGTCTCCGTAAATTTCCTATTTCTTGAGTCTGATAGATTGGAAGAAGTTGAAAGTTATTGTATTTGAATATTGATTATCAATGAAATAAGTTGGAGTTTAATTAAATTATTGTGCAATTACATTTATGTGTGTGATTATCTTGTGCTCTGATTATTCTTGCTTGCAAGTAGCTTACCATGCCGACTGTTCACGTTTCTCGAGCGAGTCTTCTGCTGTCATAAAGGCTCGGGGCGTGACATAAAATCTTAAATAGATTAAAAGATTTAAACTAACGATAAAGGCCCAACTCATATATATACTTAAAACATGTAACAAATAGGTCATAAGAGAATAACGCCTCTTGTCAGGTCATTATTTAAATGAAGACCGCTCAAATGGCGCTAATTTAATAATTGACGCCCCCTTGACAGGCGTCATATAATGAATTGAAGACTGAGTATACATGCGTCATATAAGGAATTGAAGACTGAGTATATAGGCGTCATTTATTGACATAACGCCCCAACCTTAGGTGTCATTTACAAATGGGACCCGTTGGTGTTTGGTTCGAATAAGGATGTTAACTGGGTAAGTCTGATTAGGGAAAGGATCAATACGTGGATATCTCAGTTTAAACGGGATTCTACATAGGAACTTTTAGTTCTAATCAAACTCCTAGAACCCAGTAGGATTCCTTCTCTTATAAATACCAACCCCTTCCATCGAACCCCCTGTTGACACTATTATTCAAAGACGTCTTGCTGCTACTCAAGTTCTTCTTCGTCTTCTTCCTCTTCCTCTTGCTGTCGATACGATGAAGGGGGGAAAAGTCATCTTCTGCTTCTTCTGTAGTTCTTCACGAATTGCTGTGTAGAAGTAAAAAGCTTCTTCTTCTTAAGGTTTTAGGTGTTCTTCATCGACTTCTTCCTCTTCTTCCTGCGGATTGCCTGCACTAAGAAGGGGCTGCGGCTGCTGCGTTGTTGCTCTTCACCCTTCTGCAACTTCATACAAGGGTTGCTGCTGTGGCGTTTAATAAAAGATGTTGCTCTTGTTATATTCCTGTAACTCTGTTTGAAACAGAGTGTCGTTCAAAGGAGGTTCTTGATTCTTCATCCTCTTCATGTTTCTATCATCTACAACTCCAGAAAGGTAGGTTTTCTCAAGTTCTATGCAAAACCAAGTTAATAAAAAGTCTTTGCATGCATATAGGTTGACAGTGATCAGTAGAAAGATTAACCGGTATCAACTTTTATGATTTCTGCATTTACATTAAATAGCGACCCAAGCTAGGGCGCTATTTGATTTAACGACCGTATAAACAGTCGTCAATTGTCTAGTTAATTAATAAATTCACAATGTTCAAAATTTAATAACTGAGAACTCTCACATGTAAACTAATGCATGATCGTATCAGAAAATTCTTGTTATTTTTCTCTATCTACCCATGTCTCCAGTTTCTTGATTTGAAATATCCCAAAATCATGTGCCTGTGATTGTACCTGCTCGATGCAAATCGGATGACAAATAAATAACGACCCTATCTAGGTCGTCAATTGAATGAAAGCCCCTACACATGGGTTCCAATTAATAATAAATTGGGAAATTTTAAAATGTTTATAATTTCTTGGATATTGGAATTAACGACATGCACCCTACCCTTTAATTTGATATATGATGCCCCTGACTAGGGCGCTGTTTAATAAATTGAAGCCTTAATGAAAGTCGCCATTTACATAATAACTGAAAATTTAGAATATTTATAGATTTTATTAGTAATAGAAATTTGGGTGTAACGACTGAATGAACAGTCGTCATTTACTAAACTGACGACCCTGATAGGGGCGCCAATTCAGAAAATGAAGACTTAAGCTCAGGCTCCAAATTGACTGATTCCTGATTTTGTTGTTTTTTTGTAGCCCTTGACAATGGGTTATGTGTATTGGCACTATATTCCATTCCTTGAATATTGTCGCATATTTTACGTTGTTTTATCGATTACCCACTATTTCTCGGTGATAGATGAACCCTCCGCGGGACACTCCGTTCCTTCGAACCGATGACTTTATCATAGAGACCTCCGTAAGACTCCGCTAGCCTTGGATTCCCTCAAGGCAGTCGAGCTGGTTGTACCATTAAAACCTATGACATTACTTGATTACCATGTCACTCTAAAGAAACATGGTATACCGGCCCTCATGACATACTATGTGGATGTCATGAGAGTACCTGTAAGATTTAATGGAATGGGGAAACCATGTCATTAGTGTTCTTATGAATTATGTGCCATACTTGTGGACCTCAATTCTATCTTGCTTATCATGTCCAAGAACGAGCGACCATCTCTATATGAGCGCTTATTCTTAATATCATGGCACCCAGTTAGGGAGCCTATTCCACCTAGTTTTAATGCGAATCGTGGTTATACCATTACTATAGTAGTACGTCCTTACACATAATGATTCAATCCTTGTGATTCCATTCTACAAGATCTATCTTAAAGTTCCTACAAAACTTAATCCTTTGAAATTCCATATTGGCTATAACTATAGTGGATGTCAAAAGTACATGATCAATGCCTACGCATATAGGGCCCGATCTGGTCCTGGGAGGAGCACGCAAAAGTACTAGTGCACATGGGAGTTGTAATGATCACGGTGTTGCATTGTACCGAAGTGCATGACTAGCTTGATAGACATTCCACAATCTCGTACTTGACTTGACTCGACTTGATATGACTTACGTGACCCTGAAAGGGTATTTATTTATTTACTTGCTTGAAGCATGATAGCCAATTCTTGACATGACTTGATCACTTGGCATGATAAATACACATGCTTGATTATCTTGCTATATTGACATGAGTTTTTGAAAAGACTTGCTAGTTCACTCATTCTCTCTTGTTATACGTTCTCTATTGTCGTTTTATGCGAGCATGCATAGCTTATTGCATTTCATGTAACGTATAATTTACTTAAAGCAAGCTAGCTCTTGAGATATAATTCTTACTAAGCATTCGCTCACATAGTATTTTCCTTTATTTTTCAGGTAAGTCTGAGGACGAAACTCAATCGGATGGGGAAAGTCAAGGGTGGTGAGATTAGAGCTGCTCCAACTATCCAAGTGTTATCTAGTCTTGTCTTTTCTATATTCTTGAGTCAATCATTATACTTTTTCATTTTATTGAGTCTTAGCACTTTCATTAAGTGGATGTAATAGGAGTACTTTGGAACTTATGATGAAATAAAAGATTGGGTTATCTTTACTTGTGCGCGCTCTATCTTTGTGTCGAATACACTAACGCTCTGATTGACATGATTGATATAAACTCATCACGCATTTTTGGGTTCCTTCCGCGCTCGAGGCGTGACAGTTTTTGTGGTATCAGAGCCTAGGATATTCAATTCCTAGGGAACCCAAGTCCAAGGATAGGTTTAAACCTTTACCCGGTGAGAATTGGGTAGAACCATGGGTTAAGATCACTTAGGTATTCAACTCTTTGTCAAATCTCATTAGTTATTTAAAATCCTTGTAGGACAATGGCTGCCGAACGTGCTTAGTGGCGTAACATGCAACGCACTCTCCAAGGCATGACGCAGGCAATTCAGCGGGTAGCACAAGGAGGTGCACACCGTGGAGCCGGAAACCTCCACCAAAGTTTCAAAAACATGAACCCTCCTAAGTTCATGGGATCCACAGATCTGGATGACGCTGAGCACTGGATCCGAGAGACTGAACGTATCTTTAGAGTTATACAATGCACAGACCAAGAGAAGGTCTTGTTAGTAACGTTTCAACTGGAAAGGGATGCCCGGTGCTGGTGGGAGTCAGTAGAACCCACTTTAGAGCAAGACCAAGTTACTTGGGAGGAATATGTTGAACATTTCAACAAGTATTTCTCAGACCGAATTCAAGAGAAGAAAGCTGCCGAATTCGCCACACTTAAGCAACGATCTCTATCGGTGGCTGAGTACGAGGCACAATTCTCTAGGTTGTCCCGATATGCTAAACATCTAGTCAGTACCAAGAAGATGAAAGCTAGGAGATTTCTTAATGGGCTCATGCCCCAATATATCACACAACTGGTGTAGATGGACATACAAGTTTATTCGGAGATGGTACGATGAGCCTAGTTACTCGAAGATGCCACGGAGCTATCTGATAGGATTCGTGGGAGAGATAGGAAGGAACATGTCACTAGTTCTGGTTCCTTTAAACCCAATTTCAACAAGAGGAGGCCAAGTAATGGAGGAACTCCCTCCCAAGAGCAAAATTTCAAGAAGACCAAACCTTTCTCCATCACCACCACACCTTCTAAAGTGGTGTGTAAACACTGTGACAAGGCCGGACATAAGGTCAAAGAATGTTGGAGGAAACTTGGAGCTTGTCTCCGTTGTGGGAGCCGTGATCATTGGATTCCCGACTGCCCGTTGCTCAACGATCAAGCCAGTGACGGGAAGCGCCCGGTGACGAAGAATGCACGTCTCCAAGCTATTAAGGAGACAGAACAAGACGAAGGTGGAATGGTGGAAGGTACACTATGAGTTTGTTCCAAGTCTACACATGTCTTATTTGATACTGGTGCATCACATTCTTTTATTTCCAAGAAGTTTGCAGATCCATTACCTATGGAACCAGAATGGATAAAATTAATTATTTCAACTCCTCTCGGAAAAGAAGCCGATATTACTCATCATTACCAAAATTACGAAGTCTTGGTAAAGGGAAGAAATCTTCCAATCGATCGGATATGTCTAGATTTGAAGGAATATGATATCATATTAGGAGCAGATTGGCTATCTAAATACCAGGCAACTGTTGATTGCCTCAATAGCAAGGTTACATTCAAGGAATTTCCGGAACTGGTCTACACGAGCCCTAAGAGTCGAAGCAAGTCACCTCTCATATCAGCTCTTCGAGCCAGCAAGCTAATAAGAAAAGGATGTGTATCCTTCCTTGCTTTTGTCACCATTAAGGAAACTAAAGAGACTAAGCTAGAAGACATCCCTGTTGTGCAAGAATTCTTAGATGTATTTCCAGAAGAATTACCAGGACTATCCCCACAAAGATAAGTGGCCTTCACTATCGACTTGGTCCCTGGTGCTGGTCCAGTTTCTAAGGCACCATATAGGATGTCCCCTGCCGAACTCAAGGAGTTAAAGGAACAATTGATGGAGCTTCTTAAGAAAGGATTTATTAGGACGAGTACTTCCCCGTGGAGAGCACCTATATTATTTATAAAGAAGAAGGATGGGTCCATGAGGTTATGCATCGACTATCGATAGTTGAATCATCTTACTATCAAGAACAAGTATCCACTGCTGAGAATCGATGAACTATTTGATCAAATATCTGGATCCAAGTACTTCTCGAAGATTGATCTCAGGTCATGATATCACCAACTGAGAATCAAGGATGAGGACAATCATAAGACCGCATTCAGAAGCAGGTATGGGCACTATGAATTTGTTATTATGCCTTTTGGACTCACAAATGCCCCTACAACCTTTATGTAGTTGATGAATAGTATATTCAGGCCTCATCTAGATCAGTTCGTGGTGATTTTCATTGATGATATATTGATTTATTCCAAGACCAAGGAAGAGCATGAGGAGCAATTAAGGATTGCATTACAAATATTGAGGACAAATCAATTATATGCAAAGCTTAGTAAATGTGAATTCTGGCTAGAAGAAGTATCTTTCTTGGGGCATGTCATATCAAAAGACGGTTTATCCATAGATCCATCAAAGGTTGAAGCTGTAAGGAATTGGGAAAGACTGACTAACACTGGCGAGATCCGTAGTTTCTTGGGTCTTGCAGGCTACTATAGGCGATTCATCAAGGATTTCTCCAAGATCGCCATACCACTCACTAGGCTAACTCGCAAGGAGATCCGTTATGAATGGAGTGAGGAATGTGAAAGAAACTTCCAAACTCTCAAGGATCACCGGACTATTGCCCCGGTCTTAGCTTTGCCAGTTGAAGGAGAGAAATTCGAGGTATACACCGATGCGTCAGGCATTGGCCTCGGATGTGTTTTAATGCAACAAGGGAAAGTTCTAGCTTACTCTTCTCGCCAATTGAAGAAGCACGATGAGAACTACCCTGTTCATGACTTAGAGTTGGCTACGGTAGTGTTTGCATTGAAGATATGGAAACATTATCTATACGAGTGCAGTTCACTGTATACTCCGATCATAAGAGCGTCAAGTATCTCTTCTCTCAGAAGGAATTAAATATGAGGCAAAGACGTTGGCTAGAATACCTTAAGGACTTCGACTTCACAATACAATATCATCCTGGAAAGGGTAATCCTGTAGCTGATGCCCTCAGTCGAAAGCCAAGAGTAATATTAGCCAATTGTATGATTCAGGAGTGGAAGTTGCTAGAACAATTTTCTAAGCTTGACATAAGCATGGACCAGGAGAACAAGTGTGTCACACTATCACATATGAAAATACAGCCATATCTACTCTCAAAGATACAAAGACTACAAGATAATGACCCGACATTAGTGGAAATCAAGGACAAAATAGAAGAACAATCCGATTTCAAATTAGCATCGGATGGAAGATTGTTATTCAGAAATAGAACATGTATACCGGATTGTCCAGAGCTAAAGAAAGAGACCTTAGATGAAGCTCACAGGTCAAGGTACACGACTCATCCAGGATCTACCAAAATGTACCAAGATTTGAAAAGGACAAATATGAAAAGAGAAATAGCGGACTGTGTCTCACTGTCTCACATGCCAACAAGTCAAGGCGGAACACCAAAAGCCTGTCAGTAAGCTACATCCTCTTGACATTCCCAAATGGAAGTGGGAGGATATCGGTATGGACTTCATTATGGGTCTGTCTAAATCTAAAGGAGGACATAATGGAGTCTGGGTTGTCATAGATCGTTTGACCAAGTCAGCACACTTCTTGCCTATCAAGAGTCGATGGTCAGTTGATGTTCTTGCCGCATTATACATCAAGAAAATAGTTAGACTACATGGTATTCCTGTTTCAATGATATCTGACCGAGACCCATGCTTTACTTCTCATTTTTGGAAGGGTCTACAACATTCGTTGGGGACGAGACTTAATTTTAGTACTACTTTTCATCCTCAAACGGATGGTCAGACCGAAAGAACCAATCAGGTGGTAGAAGATATGCGCAGAGCTTGTATTATTGACTTCAATGGAAACTGGCATGATCACTTGCCATTAGTCGAGTTTGCATACAACAACAGCTACCAGACAAGTATACAAATGGCACCTTTCGAAGCCTTATACAGAAGGAGTTGTCGATCACCTTTGTGCTGGGATGAAGTTGGCGAGAAACAACTATTAGGCCCAGACATGGTAAGGGATACAAAAGAAAAGATTCAGTTGATTAGAGAAAGACTTCAAGTTGCTCAGTCTAGACAGAAGGCTTATGCTGATACAAGAAGAAGAGATCTTGAATTCCAAGTTGGTGACCACGTGTTTCTCAAGATATCACGTGGACGAGGAATTAGGAGATTTGGTGTTAAGGGTAAGCTTACACCAAGGTTTATCGGACCTTTTGAGGTACTAGAAAGAGTGGGCAGGGTTGCTTATCGCATCGCTTTGCCTCCTCAATTATCCGACGTCCATAATGTATTCCATATATCCATGCTGAAGAAGTATGTGCACGATCCGTCACATATCATCGATCATGGAGACCTGGTGATTCAAAAGGATCTCACATATAAACAAAAGCCCATGAAGATACTCGATCATGAGGTTCGCACACTAAGGAATAAGAAAATTCCCATGCTAAAGGTGCAATGGAGTAAATGCTCAGAGCACGAAGCCACATGGGAGCCAGAGGAGTCCATGAGGAAGCGATTCCCGGAGTTATTCTAAAAAGGTATGAACTTTACACTCTCCACAAATATATGCAATTGAATTTGGGGACCAAATTCTTCTAAGTAGGGGAGGGTGTAGCAACCCTGGTAAATTAAAGGGATAAAATCTTAAATAGATTAAAAGATTTAAACCAATGATAAAGGCCCAACTCATATATATACTTAAAACATGTAACAAATAGGTCATAAGAGAATAACACCTCCTGTCAGGTCGTTATTTAAATGAAGACCGCTCAAATAGCGCTAATTTAATAATTGATGCCCCCTTGACAGGCGTCATATAATGAATTGAAGACTGAGTATACAGGCGTCATATAAGGAATTGAAAACTGAGTATATAGGCGTCATTTATTGAAATAACGCCCTAACCTTAGGCGTCATTTACAAACGGGACCCGTTGGTGTTTGGTTCGAATAGGGATGTTAACTGGGTAAGTTCTAATTAGGGAAAGGATCAATACGTGGATATCTCAGTTTAAACGGGATTCTACATAGGAAGTTTTAGTTCTAATCAAACTCCTTAAACCCAGTAGGATTCTTTCTCTTATAAATACCAACCCCTTCCATCGAACCCCATGTTGATACTATTATTCAAAGACGTCCTGCTGCTACTCAAGTTCTTCTTCATCTTCTTCCTCTTCCTCTTGCTGTCGATACGGTGAAGGGGGGAAAAGTCATCTTCTGCTTCTTCTACAGTTCTTCACGAATTGCTGTGGAGAAGCATAAAGCTTCTTCTTCTGAAGGTTTTGGGTGTTCTTCATCGACTTCTTCCTCTTCTTCCTGCGGATTGCCTGCACCAAGAAGGGGCTGTGGCTGCTGCGTTGTCGCTTTTCACCCTTCTGCAACTTCATACAAGGGTTGCTACTGTTGCGTTTAATAAAAGCTGTTACTCTTGTTATATTCCCGTAACTCTGTTTGAAACAGAGTGTCGTTCAAAGGCGGTTCTTGATTCTTCATCCTCTTCACGTTTCTATCATCTACAACTCCAGAAAGGTAGGTTTTCTCAAGTTCTATGCAAAACCAAGTTAATAAAAAGTCTCTGCATGCATATAGGTTGACAGTGATCAGTAGAAAGATTTACCGGTATCAGCTTTTATGATTTCTACATTTATAGTAAATAGCGACCCAAGCTAGGGCGCTATTTGATTTAACGACCGTATAAACAGTCGTCAATTATCTAGTTAATTAATAAATTCACAATGTTCAAAATTTAATAACTGAGAACTCTCACATGTAAACTAATGCATGATCATATCAGGAAATTCTTGTTATTTTTCTCTATCTGCCCATGTCTCTAGTTTCTTGATTTGAAATATCCCAAAATCATGTGCCTGTGATTGTACCTGCCCGAAGCAAATCGGATGACAAATAAATAACGACCCTATCTAGGTCGTCAATTGAATGAACGCCCCTACACATGGGAGCCAATTAGTAATAAATTGGGAAATTCTGAAATGTTTATAATTTCTTGGATATTGGAATTAACGACATGCATCCTACCCTTTAATTTGATATATGATGCCCCTGAATAGGGTGTTGTTTAATAAATTGAAGCCTTAATGAAAGTCGCCATTTACATAATAACTGAAAATTTAGAATATTTACAGATTTTATTAGTAACAGAAATCTGGGTGTAACGACTGAATGAAAAGTCGTCATTTACTTAACTGACGACCCTGACAGGGACGCCAATTCAAAAAATGAAGACTTAAGCTCGGGCGCCAAATTGACTGATTCCTGATTTTATGGTTTTTCTATAGCCCTTGACAATGGGTTATGTGTATTGGCACTATATTCCATTCCGTGAATATAGTCCCATGTTTCACGTTATTTTATCGATTACCCACTATTTCTCGGTGATAGATGAACGCTTCGCGGGACACTCCATTCCTTCGGACCGATGACTTTATCATAGAGACCTCCGTAAGACTCCGCTAGCCTTGGATTCCCTCAAGATAGCCGAGCAGGTTATACCATTAAAACCTATGACATTACTTGATTACCATGTCACTCTAAAGAAACATGGTATACCGGCCCTCATGACATACTATGTGGATGTCATGAGAGTACCCGTAAGATTTAATGGAATGGGTAAACCATGCCATTAGTGTTCTTATGAATTATGTGCCATACTTGTGGACCTCAATTCTATCTAGCTTATCATGTCCAAGAACGAGCGACCATCTCTATATGAGCGCTTATTCTTAATATCATGGCATCCAGTTAGGGAGCATATTCCACCTAGTTTTATTGTGAATCGTGGTTATACCATTACTATAGTAGTACGTCCTTACACATCATGATTCAATCCTTGTGATTCCATTCTACAAGATCTACCTTAAAGTTCCTACAAAGCTTAATCTTTTGAAATTACATATTGGCTATAACTATAGTGGATGTCGAAAGTACATGATCAATGCTTGCGCATATAGGGCCCGATCTGGTCTTTGGAGGAGCACCCAAAAGTACTAGTGCCCATGGGAGTTGTAATGATCACGGTGTGGCATTGCACCGAAGTGCATGACTAGCTTGATAGACATTCCACAATCTCATACTTGACTTGACTCGACTTGATATGACTTACGTGACCCGGAAAGGGTATTTATTTATTTACTTGCTTGAAGCATGATAGCCAATTCTTGACATGACTTGATCACTTGACATGATAAATACACGTGCTTGATTATCTTGCTATATTGACATGAGTTCTTGAAAAGACTTACTAGTTCACTCATTCTCTCTTGTTATACGTTCTCTATTGTCATTTTATGCGAGCATGCATAGCTTATTGCATTTCATGTAACATATAATTTACTTAAAGCAACCTAGCTCTTGAGATATAATCCCTACTGAGCGTTCGCTCACATAGTGTTTTCCCTTATTTTTCAGGTAAGTCCGAGGACGAAACTCAATCGGATGGGGAAAGGCAAGAGTGGTGAGATTAGAGCTGCTCCAACTATCCAAGCGTTATGTAGTCTTGTCTTTTCTACATTCTTGAGTCAATCATTGTACTTTTTCATTTTATCGAGTCTTAGCACTTTCATTACGTGGATGTAATAGGAGTACTTTGGAACATATGACGAAATAAAAGATTGGGTTATCTTTACTTGTATGAGCTCTGTCTTTGTGTCGAATACACTAACGCTCTAATTGACATGATTGATATAAACTCATCACACATCTCCGGATTCCTTCCGTGCTCGGGGCGTGACACGGTGCATGTTTATGTCTAAGGCATATACAAGGTCAGTGCATACTTCTTCAGTATGTATATGAAAGTCAGTGAACATTTGCATAATACTTCATAAGGTCTGCGCTAGCGTACCGTAAGGTCTGTGTTACCATGTGTTTGCATATAACGTCTGTGCACATTTTAGCCTGAGGCATATAACATCGGTGCACATCTTGTTGTTTGGCATATAACATATGTGCACATTTCATGTGCTCAAATATAAAGGTCTGTGCACCTTATCGCATGCGTGTGAAAGGTCAGTGCATTGTTTGTCATTCGCATATATAGTCAGTGCATGTTCCTGTTCATACGTATGTAAAGGTTAGTGCGCCTTATGACATCTAGCTTAATCAAAGCCTGTGCATACCTTCTCTTATGTGTAGTAAGGTCTATGCATATGTCCATTATGTATCACAAGGCCTGTGCATGTTTTTGCATACAAACTTAGTAAGGTCTGTGCACACTTTCATATACGCATTATATATCTTGATTTCATCTATAGCCATTGAACTTTGTTTGTTTACTATGAAGAACATCAGTTTGATGAAATGTCCTTCAATCTACTTTCAGGAACTAAAGTCTCACGTGATAGTGAGAATAAGGGATTGTGACTTAGATAGTTCTGGCCTGAACTAAAGTCATGCGAACCAAGTGTTTGGCTCATGATTCAAGACGCGCCATAATGAGGAGATATTGCCACGTGGAAAGTGAGGAAGACCAGATCTTGACACGTGGAGTTTTGGCAACCAGATCTGATCGAAAAGATGGGCGGGAATAGTGGTGTCCACGCGCCCTCGGTCTGCTGTCCATAAAAGGAGAGCAGAGCTTCCAGATCTGTGCGATGAAGGGAACTAAGGAAAAAGGAGAATTGAGCTGAAGAAGAAGTAGCCACCAGAAAGTGAGGATCAAGCGAGAGAAATCGGAATTAGAGAAGAAGAGAGGTGAGTGAGAGATCTGAAGAATTAGAGAGTGGCTGTGAAGAAAGTAGAAGAGAGGAAAAAGCAAAGTATCGTGAGGAGAAGAAGAAAAGAGTTGCAGAGAAGGTGCAGTGCTCGTGAAGTGAAAGAAGAAGGGATCCTAGCTTGGAATCCCTACAGTTCGTCCGTGGCTTGGATCAAATCTAGTTCATGACTGCTCCTTAGTGAGCCATATTCTTTTGAGCTTTACTGTCTAGCCTTCTGTCACTAGTTCATTCAAGTTTCCTTTATTTTCTTATATTTTTGTAACAAGTTGTTAGTCAGCGGAGGCTAAGCTGTAAGGCCCAGCAAAGCTGTGTATCAGCGGAGACGTAAGTTGTAATGCCCAGCGGTTGAAGCTGTGAATTAGCAGATGGCAAGCTATGATGCCCAGCTGTTGTAGGCAAGCTGTGAAGTCTAGCGGTTCAAGCTGTGTGTCAACGGAAGCCACATTTAGGTTGAGTGTGGGGTGGATGTAGGTCTAGACGACCGAACCACCTAAAAATCCTTGAGCATTGCGTGGTTTGTATTCTTGTGTTTTCAGTGCTAGATGAATGTTTAGGCTCGGTTTATACTGTAGATTCTAAGTCTATCTGGTTTAATTCAGCGTAGATAAGTTTCCACTTTTGCATAGATAAGTTTTGTTGTTCAGGACTCTAAAATTATCATGAATCATTGAGGGGATTCATTCACCCCCCCTGTGAATCCAGATCACACCACTACATCGGTTCTACAATTGGTATCAGAGCAGGTGTCTACATAGAGGGTCCAACGATCTGCAGATTTGCCCTACATTGCTTGTGGTATAATCTGGTTTCAATTTCCTTATTGCTATTTTCTGATTTGATCTGATTTATCTTGAATTCATGGCTGAAATTCCTGTATACATTGGTTCGGATTTCTATGGCTGGTATGGTCGTTTTAGAGACTATGTGATGCATTTAAATTCTAATCTATGGACACTTATAGCTCACAGTCCGCATGAAGTTCCAGAGGACAAATCTCAATGGAAACCTTCGGACAGACTGAAATCTGCTGAAAATCAAAAGGCCCTAGATTTAACCAAAAGGGCAATAGGCTCTAATTGTTTTCTATTTGTCAATGAGTGCAGGAGTGCAGTGGCGATCATCAATAGAATATTGGAAAGACCATGTAGAGATAAGGTGATGTGTTCAATGGCCAGAGATCATCTTCGAGATCAGTCCGAGGACTCATCCTCCCAGGTAAACTCTGAGACCGAGGATATTAGTTATGATGATTTAGTTGCCATGCATGAGCATCTATTGGGTGAATATGATAGAGTCAAATCAGAAAAGAAAAAATTAGGAAAAGAGAAAAATGTTGAAATCACTCGTTTAAAGGCTGAAAATGAAAATCTAAAATCATAATTGAAAAATAAAGAAGGATCATGTGAAGATTGTTCAACATTGAAAAAATTGTGTGACAACATGGAATCTGATTTGAGCTTAAAAGAAACTTTGATTGATTCATTAAAACAAGAAAATGAAGAATTGAAAAATCAGAATAAGAAATCGATGGTTCTAAACACTGTTTTGTCTGAAAAATGGCTTGCAATTGAAAAAGGAAAATCAGTGTTAAAGGAGAAGGAAATATATAATGAAATAAAGCTTCAACAAAAAATTGAATCATTAAAAATTTTGAATGATGCTTTGCAGCAACAAGTCATCTCATGTGAATCAGATTTATCTAAATATGAAGGTAATGTAGTTTCCTTTAAATCTAAGATTGAAGATTTGAAAGCTTCTTTGTCTAAGTTTGTTGATGGACATGATAATTTGAATAAATTGCTTGGCTCTAATGTGAATTTTCAGAAAGAGGGACTTGGGTATGTGCCTGTTAATAAGAAAGCCAATGAAAAGAAGAAATCAATTGTGTTTGTAAAAAGTTCAGAACATGCCAATTCCTCTAGTTCTTCCATTGTTCAGTTGACTGCCAAGAAAATAGAAAAATAGAATAAAAATCAGAAAAAGATTGAAAAATAGAAAATGAATAAAAATACTTCATTCATGAATAATTCTGCTAATTCTGTGCATGATGATCATAGTTCTCACACACACTCACATGCACATGTCTTGAATAAGTTACATACCCATGGTAGATTAGTATCATGCCATTATTGTGGTAAAAAGGGCCATGTCATGGAAGATTGTAGAATTCTGAGGGAAGATGAATTGAGTGCTAGTAATCATGTGAAAATGGTCAAAATTAATCATGTGAAGAATTCTGTTAGAAGTGTTTCTAATGCATGTTTCTATTGTGGGAATTAATGCATGACTATAGTTTAATAAAATAAGAGAATTATGTTCAAAATAGTCATGTAGATCAGCATTTTAGGAAATCTATGTTTCAGAAGAATAAATGTTTTAACTGTGGAAAGCATGGTCATAATTTAGTTGATAGCTGGTTTGTGAAGAAAAATACAAATGAATTTGATCATATAAGAAATCTTGCTTTTAGGAGTGCTTTCAATTCAGTGTTTATGCATAAGACTCCTAGTTGCAATTATTGTGGAAGATTAGGCCATACTTTCTCTCAATGTCATTGGTTAAACGGATGGAATAAATATCATGGACCCAAGAATCATTGGGTTCCAAGATTTTTCAACTAACCCCTTGTTGTAGGTGTGTCCCTAAAAAATAAATAAAATGAAGTTGAATAAATTGGGGCGCACAAGGTTAGTTGTTTTATATTTCTGTTTTCATGTTAAGAATAGTTGAATAACATCCCTGTGGAATGGTTGTATGTGGCTGGTTTGAATGGTCATATCCTTTGATGAAGTAATGTTTTGATCATGCTAGTTATATGCAACTTCCATATGAAATGCTTCATACACTATTTTCATGCATGATTAGTTATTTTTGATTCATTGCATATACATGAATAATGTGTTGCATACATGCATGACCCATAGGTATATAAAATGGTCTGCTGGGAGAAGGACAGGTTATGCCTGTCTGGAGACCCACATCCTGCGTAGAAGAAAACCTCCGCTAGGTACCAAGGGTCAAATTGCACTGCATTCAGGAATCAATTACATTTAGAAACAAACTTGCATTCATATAGATGCATTATTGTGTACAAATGTGATGACTCTGTCTGAAAGTTGGTTTTTCTGCAACTTGATGGATGCTAAGCAACAATCTGTTAGTTCATTATGAAATGTTTGATCTGTCTGAAATTTGTGAGAAGCTGAAATATGATCATGTCTGAATGTGCTGTTATGATGAATATATTGCTGAATGTGAGATGATAGATGGATTAAAGTTGAATGACATAGCGTTCTACTAAGAATACTGAAAGATAAATTATCATATGCTGCTGAACTATTGATCTGATGAAATCCTTATGTTTGGAAAGTTCTGATTAGTTGATGCATGGTTATTGTTAATTAGTATCTGAATTATGATTGGAATTCTACAAGTTTGTTGGATAGTAGTGTTGATTCTGACTGAACGAATGATTGTTGATCATGTCAATGGAAAAAATGAGGTTACCTGATGTCAGTTAATTTGTCTACTGATCCCTTAGAATTTAAGGTTCAGATTGGTTCATATTGGCTGAAGGATTTGTTCTGAAATTTATGAGATATGATAGGAATGGGTCTGAGCCTAGCAAATATGTCAACATAGCTTCCATAACTCTTAAGGCCACTATGTCATTAACCAGTTCTATCATTCTGATTCAAATACCTTCAAATTCATCCATCACTTCATATTCCTTTTGTTAGATTGTCTATCTCAGGGGGAGTTTAAGTGAAGTCTTTTAACTTCTACCATTTAAAAGGATGAGATTCAGAACACCTAGATCAAAAAACAAATTTCCTTCTTTACATAATAAGAGTTGATTGATTGGAAGGACATTAAATCTAACCTGAGGTTCAGAGGTTATCCTAATTGCAGCTACAATGTTCTTAAACCTCATTGAGTTTGGAAATTTCTGATCTGTTACCTGAAATCAAAAAAACTTGAGTAATAAAACATTACTTGATTGAAAATAATCCTCATACAGTGATCCTGAATTGGTTTTAAAGTTAGTCTGATTTTAACCCGAGAATACGCCATTAAAAATAAAATATGGCAGAACAATGTCTGAGTAAGCACCGAGAAACTGAGTGGGCCATTAAAAATGGAGAACACTTATGTCATGAAGTGCCTTAGATATCTCGGTTCATATGGTCAAAACAGGTTGGGTGGTTTCACTGAGTACCTGGGCGTACTGGTGTCTAGAAAACGTGTACCTTCATACAAAAATGTGCAAATCATCCCAGCTGCGTTTGATCAGAGGCAGGATGGTTCATCTTATTGAGTAACTAGGGGTACCTGCGTCTGGTAAACGTGTACCCTTACGTAAAAAGACTGATGAAACCAGACTGTTCAAATAATAAATAAATAAATAAATAATGATAATAATAAAAATGGTTGACTCTGGGTTAATTCAGAAGCTTTAAACCATTCATTTTTAATATAAAGGGCATTTTCTCATCATTTGTGTCTAATGAAAAAGTTGAGTAAGATTGATGGGTAATTGGATTAAATTGAGTACATTAGTAAATTTGGTTTATTTTCATTGTTTTTGCATCAAAGGATAAATCAAAGAACTAAGATGTGTCAAGATTTAAATTTTGAAAATCACAGTTCTTATATGAAAAAGAAAAGGGGTTTGTTTATAAGAAAAGGGCAGTTTAGTAATTTCATCTGGATATTTTGGCGAAGTTAAATTGAAATTCACTTTACTCTTTCTGTCGTGCACTTAAAGCTCTATTGTCTGCATAAATTTTTTTGTGTCTGCATCATTTTTGGGAGAAGTATACGCACCCCTATGTTTCTCCACTCCAGATGCTCTTGTCTCCCTTTATCAATTTCTTCTGCGAGGTCCTCTGACTTGTTCTCTGCTTTCTTCTCGCCCTCACCTGTCCCTTGTGTCCCTCGTCCACATTTTCGGCTGCTAAAGAGGTTCCCGGAGGCATGGCGACAGAGGAGCGAAGCTCAGACTCTAGTGGATCATTGAGTGAAGAGGAAGTATCTACAAGAAGAGAAAAGAAATTGAAGAGAAAGGGTGCTGAGCCAGGAACCGAAAAGTTTGGTAGAGAGACCACCTGCTGTAGTACCTGAAGAAAGGCAAGAACAAGTCTTACTGGAAACTCCAATCCAGGGGGAGCAGTAGACTCTTCCAGCTAGTCAAAAAGTGGAAGAGTGTCTGCATGAGGTATCCATTATACCGGAACTTGTAATGGCAAATAATGAGAATGTTCAAATTATTCTTGAGCAGCAGCAGCAGCTAGAATTGCAGCAAATAGAAACAGTTCAGCATGATGAGGAAAGACATACTGAAGGTACAGAATTAGAAGAAGTTCATCAAGATGACATTCAGATGGATTTGGAAGAAGAGCAACAGATTAATTTACTTGAGGAAGAAAGCAATGCTCAGATTGAGCAAAGTTTGAATGACATGGAAGATCATTTTCCGACTGGCAGATAGATTATTGAAAAACTTGATCAGCAAATTGATGATCCTATAGAGCAAATTGAGTCTAATTTAGAGCATCAGCAGACAGAGCACATACAAATTGAGGAGCAGTTAGAACAACAAGTTGAAGAAACTCAGCCTGCTGTGGAACAAATGGACCAAGCTGAATCATCTGAAGTTGGCCCAGTTTATGAACCAACGCCTAGAGCCATTGTCTGTGTGGAAGTTCAACATGCTTCTTTACCTGAAGAGCAACCTATCCCACAGGCAGCTGAAACTTTAAGGTCTGCTCCTTCTGCACCTGACTCTGATCTTGTAAGTCTAATGATGAATCAATTTGCATTGGTACATGCTTCACTTGATCATTTAAAAGATGCCTACACTTAGAACAGACAGTCAACAGTAGCTGGTACAAATACTTAGTTGACAGAAATAGATTCAATGAGCAGTTGAAGAATTTCTTGCAGTCCACTTCTAGTGTTTGTCAGTAGCCCTTGGAGTCAAGGTTGGTAAGCTGAATCCTAAGGGTTTCGCAACCGTAGTTCCACTCAGAGGAGCATCAAGTACTAGCAGAACCTTATCTATTGTAAGAAGAAGAGGTCGTGCAAGAAGTGTTGTTGTCTCCATTCATATCCTTGCTGATGTTTAATGCACAAAGGGGGAGATGACAAAGAAGTAGCCAATGATACTAGAGAAACGGGGTAGAGATTGGTTGAGATCATACCTCCTCCATGTTTCTGTTTGATAATGACAAAGGGGGAGAAATTGGTATGAGTCATATGTTCTGTCTGGAAAGCTATTTACAGTACTGTTCTGAAAATGAGATGAAAAATGGGAGAGATGATGAGTCATATGAAAAGCAGCTGAAATTGTAACAAGGGGGAGAGACTGTGTACTATGTACTGGATGTTTGCTGAAATCATTTGGAATGAGAAATGCTTAGACATTATCCTCATACTTGTACACAGTAGTTAGCTGCATATGCATTTGGCTTACATTTAGTTTAGTTTAGACATGTAAGGTCATTTTTGTAATAGTGACATATTTTGTAAGATGCTGACAAGAACTTGTTTGAATGAAATGCTTATTTTCTATGAAATGGTTGTTAACAATTGGTCTCAGTTCTTTACTAAATGCTTGGAGTTGGGTTTGACCTTTCAGTTATATCTCTTTTTGAACCACTAATCACCAATTGTTGGTTTTCTGTCCTCTTTAATGGAAATTCCTATGGTTTCTTCAAATCAACAAGGGGGCTTCGGCAAGGTGACCCTATTGCTCCGGCCCTCTTTATTTTGGCGGAGGAGGCCTTAAGCCGTGGGCTGGCCTCCTTGTTCCAAAGAAGCAATGGGGGGTTTTTCATTACCCTCAGGAGATGCCCAACTATCTCCCACTTGTTATACGCCGATGACACTGTTATTTTCTCAAACGGGTCTGTCCGCCATCTGCGAAGTTTGTTTGCATTTCTCAAGAAGTACGAGGTTGCCTCCGGCCAATTGATTAACACTTCCAAGAGTTCATTTGTTACTGCCCAAGATACTACTACCTCTCTCAGGCGGTCCATTGAGGAAATCACTGGATTCACGAAGACCACCCTTCCGTTCACTTATTTGGGAGTTCCCATTTACTCAGGCCGACAAAAGCCTGCGCACTTCTCCTATATCCTCTCCAAAACAGCGGCCAAGTTGCAGATGTGGAAGTCAAGATTTCTTTCCTCGGGTGGCCGGCTCACCCTCATCCGCCACGTACTCTCCGCCTTGCCGCTTTTTACCTTGTCTTCCACAGCGATTCCTAAGTCCATCTACAAAGCTTTTCACAAACTTTTGGCAAATTTCTTCTGGGGATCCTACGAGGGCTCACCAAATAAACACTGGAAGTCTTGGGACTACATAGCCCGCCCCTTACATAGTGGTGGCCTTGGGGTTCTTAACCTTAACAACATGCAGTTAGCCATGAGAACCAAGTTGTTATGGGAAGCAATCTCCTCCGCATCACTATGGGCTAAATTCTTCCAAGCAAAGCATCTCCATTCCCAACACTATTCAACTACCAACTTCAATTATTCTCTTGCTGCGGACAGGACACTTTGGCAAAAGGTAGCCTCCCTAATCCATGCAAATCATCGGGTGCTAATCTCGCCATCAGATGCTATCGCTAAGTTCTGGTTGGACGTGTGGGCCGGAGGAGCACCATTGAAGGCTTTTCTACCACCCAACACGTGGGATGCCATGGAGAACAAACTTTGCTCTATTCGCCAAGCATTTTATAACCCCTCGGGCCACGTGTTTATGACTGCAACCCAATTCTATCTGCCTCTATTGCTTCAGCAGGTTTTTGTTTCTTGTGGACAGCATGATCAATGGGTGTGGACCCCCAACCCACATGGCCAATTCAACTCCAAATATGTGCGCATGATGCTCTCTTCTACCAGCAACCTACTGTGGGTAGCACTTTGGCATCATTCCATCCCGGCCAAGTGGTCTGTGCACTCGTGGCGAGTCCTACTTGGATGCATTCCCTCGGATGATGCTATTGCAAACTGTGGCGTATCTATTTGCTCCATGTGTTGCTGCTGCACCCCACCACAAACTGAAGGCTGCATACACATTTTCTTCCACAGCCACGTTGCCAAGGAAGTTTGGGGTGCACTCTATGATTTCCTACGCTTCAACTATCCTAGCATCGCTTCTCCATCCGATGTAATCTTTGGCTTCTTGGCAAACCTCCAGCTATCATCTGTGGCGGGGACATTGTCTCGGTGCATCTTCATGGCTGCTTTATGGGAAATTTGGTTAAGTAGAAACCGTGCAAGGTTTGAAGGATAGTCAATGAACTCTCGACATATCCTCTGCCGGGTAATGCAAGCTATTCGCTCTTTGGTTTCTATTCACCATTTTAAGGGAAGGACAATCTCTACCTACCAGCGAGCTTGGCTGACCTCATGGGGGGTCTCTCCTAACCGTGTGCAGTCAGATCTCCCTAAGCTAGTCTGGTGGCTGCCACCGCCTCAAGAGAGGCTGAAACTTAACGTGGATGGCTCTTTCAAGCGTGATGTTGGCACAGCCGGGGGAGGTGCCGTGCTAAGAGACTCTCTTGGTAACCTACTATTCACTTTTGCTGCACCCTACCCGAATGTCACCTCAAGTCTCTAAGCCGAAGCTCTTGCACTCCGAGACGGTCTTTCTCTTTGCCTTCACCGGGACATCCATGCGATTGAAGTCGAGTCGGATTCACTTGTGGTTGAACAGGTTACCAAAGGACGGATTGACTGTCGTGGCGGCTGCAACTTATTATGCTAGATGTAGAATCGCTCTCTCGTCGGGTGCAAGTCGACATATCCCATGTGTTTAGGGAAGCCAACCAAATAGCAGACATGTTGGCTGGCCTTGGGTGTAGGTTGTCATCTCCTTCTTCTTGGTTTATTTGGCCGACCTCCCCACCCCAGTAAAGGGCCCCTATCATCTTGATAAGATAGGTTGTCCATCCTTTAGGCCCTAATTCACCTCTATTCCTTGTACTCAGTCTTTAATTATATAAAATTTTCCCTGGGCGGCGGTTGGGGGCAGACCGACTCATCCCTTCTCGCAGGGGTGAACGGTCTACCTCTTCCGGCTAAACAGGTATTGCTTTAAAAAAAAGTTGTGTGAATAAGCACACATGACTCATAGTATTGTCATAATCAAAACGGGAGAGAATGTTGGAACCCTTGTTTTAATAATGACATACTATGAATCATGTGTGTAGTGTAAATCATGATTCATGGTTCATTTGTGCTTGAATATGCTAAGGGTTCATATGATTTTTTGATACAGTTCATATGTGCTCATATGTGCTTGAATGTAATATGTTGTTAACTGTTGGTCAACGCACAGTCAACTCTTGCATCATATTATGATTTGGTCAAATAATCATTTTTCACATAAGTACTATGTCAGCATTCATGTATTGTCAAGTCTGAGTCAGTGCATTTGTTTCACTCTGTAAGTCTGCATTAGTCTGAGCTAAGTCTAAGCTAGTGTGAGCTAGTCTGCACCTCTTACGAAATAAACTAGACGTTAGTTGCATATTGCATTCACTAGAGTCAACGTTAGTAAGGTCTTATACATTTCAAGGTGTAAGTCACCTTGTGTTTATCTGCACCTGGGTCTACGTTAGCTAGGAGTCAATAATATGTAGTCTGTGCTACCCTGTGCTTGTGTGCATCAAGGTCTATGCTAGTTAGAGCCGTCTGCACAAAAAGTATGTTCTAGCATATATAGTCGGTGCATGCTTTGCATCGCATTGCACACAAGGTCGGTGCAAGCTTGTATATTATGCATATACACGGGTCGGTGCATGTTTTTGTCAAGGCATATACACGGGTCGGTGCATGTTGTTGTCAAGGCATATACACGGGTCGGTGCATGTTTATGTCTAAGGCATATACAAGGTCGGTGCATACTTCTTCAGTATGTATATCAAAGTCGGTGCACATTTGCAAAATACTTCATAAGGTCTGCGCTAGCGTACTGTAAGGTATGTGTTACCATGTGTTTGCATATAACGTCTGTGCACATTTTAGCTTGAGGCATATAACATCGGTGCACATCTTGTTGTTCGGCATATAACATCTGTGCACATTTCATGTGCTCACACATAAAGGTCTGTGCACCTTATCTCATGCGTGTGAAAGGTCGGTGCATTGTTTATCATTCACATATATAGTCAGTGCATGTTCCTATTCATACGTATGTAAAGGTTAGTGCGCCTTATGACATCTAGCTTAATCAAAGCCTATGCATACCTTCTCTTATGTGTAGTAAGGTCTACGCATATGTCCATTATGCATCACAAGGTCTGTGCATGTTTTTGCATACAAACTTAGTAAGGTCTGTGCACACTTTCATATACGCGTTATATATCTTGATTTCATCTATAGCCATTGAATTTTGTTTGTTTACTATGAAGACCATCTGTTTGATGAAATGTCCTTCAATCTACTTTCAGGAACTAAAGTCTCACGTGATAGTGAGAATAAGGGATTGTGACTTAGATAGTTCTGGCCTGAACTAAAGTCATGCAAACCAAGTGTTTGGCTCGTGATTCAAGACACACCATAATGAGGAGATATTGTGACGTGGAAAGCGATGAAGACCAGATCTTGACACGTGGAGTTTTGGAAACCAGATCTGATCGAAAAGATGGGCAGGAAATGTGGTGTCCACGCGCCCTCGGTCTGCTGTCCATAAAAGAAGAGCAGAGCTTCCAGATCTGTGCGACAAATGGAACTAAGGAAAAAGGAGAAGTGAGCTGAAGAAGAAGTAGCCACCACAAAGTGAGGATCAAGCGAGAGAAATTAGAATTAGAGAATAAGAGAGGTGAGTGAGAGATCTAAAGAATTAGAGAGTGGCTGTGAAGAAAGTAGAAGAGAGGAAAAAGGAAAGTATCGTGAAAAGAAGAAGAAAAGAGTTACAGAGAAGGTGCAGTGCTAGTGAAGTGAAAGAAGAAGGGATCCTAGCTTGGAATCTGTACAGTTCGTCTGTGGCTTGGATCAAATATAAAGGTATGTGCACCTTATCGCATGCGTGTGAAAGGTCAGTGCATTGTTTGTCATTCACATATATAGTCAGTGCATGTTCATGTTCATACGTATGTAAAGGTTAGTGCGCCTTATGACATCTAGCTTAATCAAAGCCTATGCATACCTTCTCTTATGTGTAGTAAGGTCTACGCATATGTCCATTATGCATCACAAGGTCTGTGCATGTTTTTGCATACAAACTTAGTAAGGTCTGTGCACACTTTCATATACGCATTATATATCTTGATTTCATCTATAGCCATTGAACTTTGTTTGTTTACTATGAAGAACATCAGTTTGATGAAATGTCCTTCAATCTACTTTCAGGAACTAAAGTCTCACGTGATAGTGAGAATAAGGGATTGTGACTTAGATAGTTTTGGCCTGAACTAAAGTCATGCGAACCAAGTGTTTGGCTCATGATTCAAGACGCGCCATAATGAGGAGATATTGCCGCATGGAAAGCGATGAAGACCAGATCTTGACACGTGGACTTTTGGCAACCATATCTGATCGAAAAGATGGGCGGGAAACGTGGTATCCACGCGCCCTCGGTCTACTATCCATAAAAGGAGAGCAGAGCTTCCAGATCTGTGCGATGAAGGGAACTAAGGAAAAAGGAGAAGTGAGCTGAAGAAGAAGTAGCCACCAGAAAGAGAGGATCAAGCGAGAGAAATCAGAATTAGAGAAGAAGAGAGGTGAGTGAGAGATCTGAAGAATTAGAGAGTGGCTGTGAAGAAAGTAGAAGAGAGGAAAAAGCAAAGTATCGTGAGGAGAAGAAGAAAAGAGTTGCAGAGATGGTGCAGTGCTCGTGAAGTGAAAGAAGAAGGGATCCTAGCTTGGAATCCCTACAGTTCGTCTGTGGCTTGGATCAAATCCAATTCACGACTGCTCCTTAGTGAGCTATATTTTTTTGAGCTTTACTGTCTAGCCTTCTGTCGCTAGTTCATTCAAGTTTCCTTTAGTTTCTTATATTCTTGTAACAAGCTGTTAGTCAGCGGAGGCTAAGCTGTAAGGCTCAGCAAAGCTGTATATCAGTGGAGGCGTAAGTTGTAATGCCCAGTGGTTGAAGCTGTGAATCAGCAGATGGCAAGCTGTGATGCCTAGCGGATGGCAAGCTGTGATGCCCAGCTGTTGTAGGCAAGCTGTAAAGCCCAGCGGTTCAAGCTGTGTGTCAGCGGAAGCCACACTCAGGTTGAGTGTCGGGTGGATGTAGGTCTGGACGACCGAACCACCTAAAAATCCTTTAGCATTGCGTGGTTTGTATTCCTGTGTTTTCAGCGCAAGATGTTTAGGCTCAGTTTATACTGTAGATTCTAAGTCTATCTGGTTTAATTCAGCATAGATAAGTTTCCACTTCTGCATAGATAAGTTTTTTTGTTCAGAACTCTAAAACTGTCATGAATCGTTGAGGGGATTCATTCACCCCCCCTCTGAATCCAGATCCCACCACTTCATAAGTTCTACAGTTGGTATCAGAGCAGGTGTCTGTTAAGAGGGTCCAATGACCTGCAGATCTATCCTACATTGCTTGTGGTATAATCTGGTTTCAATTTCCTTATTGCTATTTTCTGATCTGATCTGATTTGTCTTGAATTCATGGCTGAAATTCTTGTATACGCTGGTTCGGATTTCTATGGCTGGTATGGTCGTTTTAGAGACTATGTGATGCATTTAAATTCTGATCTATGGACACTCATAACTCACAGTCTGCATGGAGTTCCATAGGACAAATTCCAATGGAAACCTTCAGACAGACTGAAATCTGCTGAAAATCAAAAGGCCCTAGATTTAACCAAAAGGGCAATAGGCTCTCATTATTTTCCATTTGTCAATGAGTGCAGGAGCGCAGGGGCGATCATCAATAGAATATTTGGAAAGACCATGTAGAGATAAGGTGATGTGTTCAATGGCCAGAAATCATCTTCGAGATCAGTCTGAGGACTCATCCTCCCAGGTATACTCTGAGACCGAGGATATTAGTTATGATGATTTATTTGTCATGCTTGAGCATCTATTGGGTGAATATGATAGAGTCAAATCAGAAAAGAGAAAATTAAGAAAAGAGTAAAATACTGAAATCACTCATCTAAACACTGAAAATGAAAATCTAAAATCAGAATTGAAAAATAAAGAATGATCATGTGAAGATTGTTCATCATTGAAAAAATTTTGTGATAGCATGGAATCTGATTTGAGCTTAAAAGAAACTTTGATTGATTCATTAAAATAAGAAAATGAAGAATTGAAAAATCAGAATAAGAACTTGATGGTTCTAAACACAGTTTTGTCTGAAAAATGGCTTGCAATTGAAAAAGGAAAATCAGTGTTAAAGGAGAAGGAAATATATAATGAAATAAAGCTTCAACAAGAAATTGAATCATTGAAAAATTTGAATGTGCTTTGCAGCAACAAGTCATCTCATGTGAATCAGATTTATCTAAGTATGAAGCTAATGTAGTTTCCTTGAAATCTGAGATTGAAGATTTGAAAGCTTCTTTGTCTAAGTTTGTTAATGGACATGATAATTTGAATAAATTACTTGGCTCTAATGTGAATTTCCAGAAAGAGGGACTTGGGTATGTGCCCGTTAATAAGAAAGCCAATGAAAAGAAGAAATCAATTGTGTTTGTAAAAAGTTTAGAACATGCCAATTCCTCTAGTTCTTCCATTTTTCAGTTCACTACCAAGAAAATTGAAAAATAGAATAAAAATCAGAAAAAGACTGAAAAATAGAAAATGAATAAAAATGCATCATTCAAGAAAAATTCTGCTAATTCTGTGTATGATGATCATAGTTCTCATACACACTCACATGCACATGTCTTGAATAAGTTGCATGCCCATGGTAGATTAGTATCATGCCATTATTCTGCTAATTGAGTGCTAGTAATCATGTGAAAATGGTTAAAAACAATCATGTGAAGAATTCTGTTAGAATTTTTTCTAATGCATGTTTCTATTGTGGGAAGAAAGGTCACTTAATGCATGACTGTAGTTTAATGAAACATGAGAATCATGTTCAAAATGGTCATGTAGATCAGTATTTTAGGAAATCTGTGTTTCAAAAGAATAAATGTTTTAACTATGGAAAGCATGGTCATAATTCAGTTGATTGCTGGTTTGTAAAGAAAAATGTAAATGAATTTGATCATATGAGAAATCCTGCTTTTAGGAGTGCTTTCAATTCAGTGTTTATGCATAAGACTCCTAGTTGCAATAATTGTGGAAGATTAGGTCATACTTTCTCTCAATGTCATTGGTTAAACGGATGGAATAAATATACTGGACCCAAGAATCCTTGGGTTCCAAGATTTTTCAACTAACCCCATGTTGCAGGTGTGTCCCTGAAAAATAAATAAAATGAAGCTGAATAAATTGGGGTGCACAAGGTTAGTTGTTTTATATTTCTATTTTTATGTTAATAATAATTGAATAACATCACTGTGGAATGGTTGTATGTGGCTGGTTTGAATGGTCATATCCTTTGATGAAGTAATGTTTTGATCATGCTAGTTATATGCAACTTCCATATGAAATGCTTCATACAATGTTTTCATGCATGATTAGTTATTTTTGATTCATTGCATATACATGAATAATGTGTTGCATACATGCATGACCCTTAGGTATATAAAATGGTCTGCTGGGAGAAGGACATGTTATGCCTGTCTGGAGACCTACATCATGCGTAGAGGAAAACCTCCGCGAGGTACCAAGGGTCAAATTGCATTGCATTCAGGAATCAATTAAATTTAGAAGCAAACTTGCATACATATAGATGCATTATTGTGTACAAATGTGATGACTCTGTCTGAAAGTTGGTTTTTTTGCAACTTGATGGATGCTAAGCAACAATCTGTTAGTTCATTCTGAAATGTTTGATCTGTCTGAAATTTGTGAGAAGCTAAAATATGATCATGTCTGAATGTGCTATTTTGATGAATATATTGCTGAATGTGAGATGATAGCTGGATTAAAGTTGAATTACATATTGTTTTGCTGAGAATACTGAAAGATAAATTATCATATGCTGTTGAACTATTGATTTGCTGAAATCCTTATGTTTGGAAAGTTCTGATTAGTTGATGCATGGTTATTGTTAATTAGTATCTGAATTATGATTGGAATTCTGCAAGTTTGTTGGATAGTAGTGTTGATTCTGGCTGAACAAATGATTGTTGATCATGTCAATGGAAAACATGAGGTTACCTGATGTCAGTAAATTTGTCTGCTGATCTCTTAGAATTTAAGGTTCGGATTGGTTCATATTGCCAGAAGGATTTATTCTGAAATTTATGAGATATGATAGGAATGGGTCTGAGCCTAGCAAATCTATCAACATTGCTTCCAGAACTCTTAAGGCCACTATGTCATTAACCTGTTCTATCATTCTGATTCAAATACCTTCAAATTCATCAATCACTTCATATTCCTTCTGTTAGATTGTCTATCTCAGGGGGAGTTTAAGTGAAGTCTTTTAACTTCTACCATTTAAAAGGATGAGATTCAGAACACCTAAATCTGAAAACAAATTTCCATCTTTACATAATAAGAGTTGATTGATTGGAAGGACATTAAATCTAACCTTAGGCTCATAGGTTATCCTAATTGTAGCTACAATGTTCTTAAACCTCTTTGAGTTTGGAAATTTCTGATCTGTTACCTAAAATTTGACAAACTTGAGTAATAAAACATTACTTGATTGAAAATAATCCTCATACAATGATCCTGAATTGGTTTTAAAGTTAGTCTGATTTTAACCAGGGAATACGCCATTAAAAATAAAATATGGTAGAGTAATGTTTGAGTAAGCACCGAGAAACTGAGTGGGCCATTAAAAATGGAGAACACTTATGTCATGAAGTGCCTTAGATATCTCTGTTCATATGGTCAAAACAGTATCGGTGGTTTCACCGAGTACCTGGGGGTACTGGGATCTAGAAAACGTGTACCTTCATACAAAAAGGTGCAAATCATCCCAGCTGTGTTTGATCAGAGGCAGGATGGTTCATCGTATTGAGTAACTAGGGGTATCTACGTCTGGTAAACGTGTACCCTTATGTAAAAAGACTGATGAAACCGTACTATTCAAATAAAAAATAAATAAATAAATAATGATAATAATAAAAATGGTTGACTCTGGGTTAATTCAGAAGCTTTAAACCATTCATTTTTAATATAAGGGGCATTTTCTCTTCATTTGTGTCTAATGAAAAAGTTGAGTAAGATTGATGGGTAATTGGATTAAATTGAGTACATTAGTAAATTTGGTTTATTTTCATTGTTTTTGCATCAAAGGATCAATCAAAGAACTAAGATGTGTCAAGATTTAAATCCTGAAAATCACAGTTCTTATATGAAAAAGAAAAGGGGTTTGTTTATAAGAAAAAGGCAGTTTAGTAATTTCATCTGGATATTTTGGTGAAGTTAAAATGAAATTCACTTTACTCTTTTTGTCGTGCACTTAAAGCCCTATTGTCTGCATAAAGTTTTTTGTGTCTGCGTCATTTTCGGGAGAAGTATGTGCACCCCTATGTTTCTCCACTCCAGATGCTCTTGTCTCCCTTTATCAATTTCTTCTGCGAGGTCCTCTGACCTGTTCTCTGCTTTCTTCTCGCCCTCACCTGTCCCTTGTGTCCCTCGTCCACATTTTCGGCCGCTAAAGAGTTCCCAGAGGCATGGCGACAGAGGAGCGAAGCTCAGACTCTAGTGGATCATTGAGTGAAGAGGAAGTATCTACAAGAAGAGAAAAGAAATTGAAGAGAAAGGGTGCTGAGCCTGGAACCGAGAAGATTGGTAGAGAGACCACCTACTGTAGTACCTGAATAAAGGCAAGAACAAGTCTTACTGGAAACTCCAATCCAGGGGGAGCAACAGACTCTTCCAGCTAGTCAAGAAGTGGAAGAGTGTCTGCATGAGGTATCCATTATACCAGATCTTGGAATGGCAAATAATGAGAATGTTCAAATTATTCCTGAGCAGTAGCAGCAGCTAGAATTGTAGCAAATAGAAACAGTTCAGCATGATGAGGAAAGGCAGACTGAAGGTACAGAATTATAAGAAGTTCATCAAGATGACATTCATATGGATTTGGAAGAAGAGCAACAGATTAATTTACTTGAGGAAGAAAGCAATGCTCAGATTGAGCAAAGTTTGAATGGCAGACAGATTATTTTCAGTCCGGCAGACAGATTATTGAAAAACTTGATCAGCAAATTGATGATCCTATAGAGCAAATTGAGTCTAATTTAGAGCATCAGCAGACAGAGCACATACAAATTGAGGAGCAGTTAGAACAACATGTTGAAGAAACTCAGCCTGCTGTGGAACAAATGGAACATGCTAAATCATCTGAAGTTGGCCCAGTTTATGAACCAATGCCTAGAGCCATTGTCTGTGTGGAAGTTCAACATGCTTCTTTACTTGAAGAGCAACCTATCCCACAGGCAACTGAAACTTTAAGGTCTGCTCCTTCTGCACCTGACTCTAATCTTGTAAGTCTAATGATGAATCAATTTGCATTGGTATATGCTTAACTTGATCATTTAAAAGATGCCTACACTTAGAATAGACAGTCAACAGTAACTGGTACAAATACTTAGTTGACAGAAATAGATTCAATGAGCAATTGAAGAATTTATTGCAGTCCACTTCTAGTGTTTGTGAGCAGCCCTTGGAGTCAAGGTTGGTAAGCTAAATCCTAAGGGTTTCGCAACCGTAGTTCCACTCAGAGGAGCATCAAGTACTAGCAGAGCCTTATCTATTGTAAGAAGAAGAGGTCGTGCAAGAAGTGCTGCTGTCTCCATTCATATCCTTGCTGATGTTTAATGCACAAAGGGGGAGATGACAAAGAAGCAGCCAATGATACTAGAGAAACGGGGGAGAGATTGGTTGAGATTATACCTCCTCCATGTTTCTTTTTGATAATGACAAAGGGGGCGAAATTGGTATGAGTCATATGTTTTGTCTGGAAAGTTGTTTAGAGTACTGTTCTGAAAATGAGATGAAAAATGGGAGAGATGATGAGTCATATGAAAAGTAACTGAAATTGTAACAAGGGGGAGAGACTGTGTACTGGATGTTTGCTGAAATCATTTGGAATGAGAAATGCTTAGACATTATCCTCATACTTGTACACAGTAGTTAGGTGCATATGCATTTGGCTTACATTTAGTTTAGTTTAGACGTGTAAGGTCATTTTTGTGATAGTGACATATTTTGTAAGATGCTGACTGGAACTTGTTTGAATGAAATGCTTGTTTGCTATGAAATGGTTCTTAACAATTGGTCTCAGTTCTTGACTGAATGCTTGGAGTAATTGAGTTGTGTGAATAAGCACACATGACTCATAGTATTGTCGTAATCAAAAATGGGGAGAATGTTGGAACCCTTGTTTTAATAATGACATACTATGAATTATGTGTGTAGTGTAAATCATGATTCATGGTTCATTTGTGCTTGAATATGCTAAGGGTACATATGATTTTTTGATACAGTTCATATGTGCTCACATGTGCTTGCATATAATATGTTGTTAACTGTTGGTCAACGCACAGTCAACTCTTGCATCATATTATGATTTGGTCAAATAATCATTTTTCACATAAGTACTATGTCAGCATTCATGTTTTGTCAAGTCTGAGTCAGTGCATTTGTTTCACTCTGTAAGTCTGCGTTAGTCTAAGCTAAGTCTAAGTTAGTCTGAGCTAGTCTGCACCTCTTGTGAAATAAACTCAACGTTAGTTGCATATTGCATTCACTAGAGTCAACGTTAGTAAGGTCTTATACATTTCAAGGTGTGAGTCACCTTGTGTTTATCTACACCAGGGTCTACGTTAGCTAGGAGTCATTGATATGTAGTCTGTGCTACCCTGTCCTTGTGTGCATCTAGGTCTATGCTAGTTAGAGCCGTCTGCACAAAAAGTATGTTCCAGCATATATAGTCGGTGCATGCTTTACATCACATTTCACACAAGGTCAGTGCAAGCTTGTGTATTATGCATATACACGGGTCGGTGCATGTTGTTGTCAAGGCATATACACGGGTCAGTGCATGTTGTTGTCAAGGCATATACACGGGTCGGTGCATCTTTATGTCTAAGGCATATACAAGGTCGGTGCATACTTTTTCAGTATGTATATCAAAGTCGGTGCGCGTTTGCATAATACTTTATAAGGTCTGCGCTAGCGTAATGTAAGGTCTGTGTTACCATGTGTTTGCATAAAACGTCTGTGCACATTTTAGCCTGAGGCATATAACATCGGTGAACATCTGGTTGTTCGACATATAACATCTGTGCACATTTCATGTGCTCACATATAAAGGTCTGTGCACCTTATCTCATGCGTGTGAAAGGTCAGTGCATTGTTTGTCATTCGCATATATAGTCAGTGCATGTTCTCGTTCATACGTATGTAAAGGTTAGTGCGCCTTATGACATCTAGCTTAATCAAAGCCTGTTCATACCTTCTCTTATGTGTAGTAAGGTCTTTGCATATGTCCATTATGCATCACAAGGTCTGTGCATGTTTTTGCAAACAAACTTAGTAAGGTCTGTGCACACTTTCATATACGTATTATATAATTTGATTTCATCTATAGCCATTGAATTTTGTTTGTTTACTATGAAGACCATATGTTTGATGAAATGTCCTTCAATCTACTTTCAAGAAATAAAGTCTCACGTGATAGTGAGAATAAGGGATTGTGACTTAGATAGTTCTGGCCTGAACTAAAGTCATGCAAACCAAGTGTTTGGCTCGTGATTCAAGACACACCATAATGAGGAGATATTGCGACGTGGAAAGCGATGTAGACCAGATCTTGACACGTGGAGTTTTGGAAACCAGATCTGATCGAAAAGATGGGCGGGAAATGTGGTGTCCACGCGCCCTCGGTCTGCTATCCATAAAAGGAGAGCAGAGCTTCCAGATCTGTGCGACAAAGGGAACTAAGGAAAAATGAGAAGTGAGCTGAAGAAGAAGTAGCCACCAGAAAGTGAGGATCAAGCAAGAGAAATTAGAATTACAGAAGAAGAGAGGTGAGTGAGAGATCTGAAGAATTAGAGAGTGGCTGTGAAGAAAGTAGAAGAGAGGAAAAAGCAAAGTATCGTGAAAAGAAGAAGAAAAGAGTTACAGAGAAGGTGTAGTGCTCGTGAAGTGAAAGAAGAAGGGATCCTAGCTTGGAATCCCTACAGTTCGTCTGTGGCTTGGATCAAATGCAGTTCATGACTGCTCTTTAGTGAGCAATATTCTTTTGAGCTTTACTGTCTAGCCTTCTGTCGGTAGTTCATTCAAGTTTCCTTTATTTTCTTATATTCTTGTAACAAGCTGTTCGTCAACGGAGGCTAAGCTGTAAGACCCAGCGAAGCTGTGTATCAGCGGAGGCGTAAGTTGTAATGCCCAGCGGTTGAAGCAGTGAATCAGCGGATGGCAAGCTGTGATGCCCAGCGGATGGCAAGCTGTGATGCCCTGCTGTTGTAGGCAAGCTGTGAAGCCCAGCGGTTCAAGCTGTGTGTCAGCGGAAGCCACACTCAGGTTGAGTGTGGGGTGGATGTAGGTCTAGACGATCGAACCACCTAAAAATCCTTGAGCATTACATGGTTTGTATTCTTGTGTTTTCAGCCCTAGATGAATGTTTAGGCTTGATTTATACTACAGATTATAAGTCTATCTGGTTTAATTCAGCGTAGATAAGTATCCACTTCTGCATTGATAAGTTTTGTTGTTCAGAACTCTAAAATTGTCATGAACCGTTGAAGGGATTCATTCACCCCCCCCTCTGAATCCAGATCACACCACTACATCGGTTCTGTAAAGGAATAAAGTGAATCACTTCATTTTGATCTAAAATGGCAGAAAGATTTAATTGTTTCCTTGAGAGAAGAGAATAAAAATCTGCTTGACAAGAAAATTGAACTTGAAAAAATGGAGGAGGAATTAAATGAAAGGAAAAATTCACTGAAAATTAAAAATGAGAAGCTTAATGTATTGAATACAGCCATGTCTGAAAGACTAATGGCTTTTGAAAAAGGAAAATGTGATTTGGATGAAAATGTAGCACCCGGATAAATTAAGGAATGAAGTTTCCTAAGATAAAGTAAAATGTAATGAAAATCTCTCAAGGCCTTAGCCAACTCATATGGGCCAACAAGGAATGAGACAAAGGCCTCTTATTGATAACCCATACACATAAAGAAACGCATAACTTATATTGACCATAAATACAAGGAGGCCATAGGAAAATAAAACACATATAGCCCATATATGTTAAACAAGGATTTAAAACCCTTACCATGAAGAAACCACCATGTATGGCTCACGTACACAAAATGAATGGCCCAAACGAGGAGGGTCATGACTTAGGTTAAAAAGGGGCTCAACCTATGCACGTCTATAGGGGGCTCAACTGCATAACCATAGTTAAATGGGCCATGATAATATTGTCCATTACCCAAACTAACCCACGTTTGATGGCCAACGAACCTTCATGAGGTGCATGGTTTAGGGTTTCACAAATGTAAATAGGGCAGGCGGCTGGGTTTTTGGCAGGGGTTGCAGTAACGTATTGCAAGGCTTTAAACATTGCTCTCAATGGCATTCGATCCCCTTTAGGGTTTCCATCCCCTATAAATATTCTCCCCCATCGATCGGGCAGTGGTTACTGCCGTCGTGATCGAAGTGAACCCCTGTTGCTTGTGAAGGAGACTTCCTCCTGCCCATGTGAAGCTTCTTTGTTGCTATTCCTACTGCAATGCCGTGAAGAGGCTGTGCCTCTCCCTCATCATCCTTGCTTCCTCCTGTACGTGAAGAAGGAAAGAGCTCCTGCATCCTTCTTCATCCCCTGACTGCTGTTGCGGGTGGCTTTAATAGTGATCTTCTTCCTCTACTTCCCAGCTTCCTGTTCATCGTTCCACATCCCCAAAAAGATAGGTGTTCTCGAGATTAGGCCCAACTTGTAGTTAATATAGGGTAACATGTATGAGTATCACTAGTATAAAACCATATTCTGCATTATATAGCATGTTATACTGGTTTCACAAAGGTCTGATGCATGTTTGTAAATGGCGCCCAACATACTGCCATCAATTAATGGGCGACTAGTCCATGGGCGCCCATTCATGAATGGGCTACCAAGTGTACAGGCGTTCATTAAATGGTGACCATGGTGGAGGCGCCAATTCCTTTTTCTGTAATTAATAATCACCCGTGTTTAGAAATTTTATATCTATGAAATGAAACTCTAATATTCTTGCATGGGCATGTTCCTGGAATCCTGATATTTTTCTCTATCTATCCATGTCTTTATTTCTTAATTATGAGAACTCCATAAATTATGAATAGTGTTTTGTGTCTAGTAATGTACCTGCCTGATGCGCAGCATCAGAGAAAAAAATGGGCGACCAGGGCTTGGGCGCTCATTAATTGAATGGCGACCCTTCACTGAGTCACCCATTAATAGGTGACTCCATGCACAGGCGCCAATTTTTAGGGCTTGATATAAACATTGGATTTAAGTATTGGGTGCCCCTGTGATCTGGAGCCAATTCTTAAAAGAATGGCACCCGTCTGGGCACCAATTCATCAATTAATGGCACCTGTCTGGGTGCCAATTGTTCAATTAATGGCACATGTCTGGGCACCAATTTCCTGCCTCACAGTTTTCCTCGGGTTTTCTAGCCCACACCGCGTGCTCTCTTGGCACTGATATCTCTATCCGTAGATATAGTCCCACGGTTCATGACTTTTCATGCATATCTCTCAACTCTCGGTGATATTTGTGCCCTCCGTGGGATATTCCTTCCTTCGGACTGGCAATTTCATGATTGGGACCTCCGTAAGTCTACGTTAGCCTTGGATTCCCTCAAGACATCCGAGCAGGTTGTACCATAAAATCTCTGGAACCCTTTTTGATGTCACATCCCTCTAAAAAAATGTGGCTATTCTACCTCTCACTTAAAGCTTCCTGGCGTCGATGAGAAATTTTCCCTGAGTTCTGGAATGGGCGACCCTTCCAGAAGTCACCAATTGAATGGGCGCCCCTAACATGGGCGCCAATTCCTCTAAATGGTCCTGTTCACAGAAAGGGTGCCCTCTACCTGGGCACCAATTCTGTAATATATGCCATCCCTAGAGGTGCCAATTCCACCCAGGTTCCTCATATGTCATGCATTTTGTGTGGTTTAGTCATAGTTCATCCCTGCATGATATTCTGTCCTTGAACTCTATTCCATGAGATCCACCTTATATTCCTACATTGATTTAATCCTTTGGAATTCTATATTGGCTATAATCTAGAGTGGATGTTTAATAAATACTTGACTCAATTCTGGCGTTAATGGGGCTCGATCTGGTCCTGGGAGGAGCACCCGAAAGTACTTGTCCCCATGGGAGCTATATTGATCACGGTGTGGCATTGCACCGAAGTACTTGTTGTTCTATATATAAGGCATTCCACTCACTCTCTCATGATATTGCTTGCGTGTTTGACATGACTTGCGTGGCCCGGAATGTGCAACTACTTGCTTGATTAAAATAGCCAATTCTAGTAACACATACTTGATATTACATGCTTGAACATTGGTTCTTACTTTCTTGGAAAATTGTGCAAACACTTGATAATACCTTATTGTTACCTTGAAATCAGGTGATGTTCTTCTCTAAAGTTCTTGATATCTTGCTCATCCATCATGCATAGCTATACATGCGTTGCACGCAACATGTAATTTACTTAAAGACTACTAGATCTTGATATATAATTCCTACTGAGCGTTCGTTCACCCAGTTTCATTCCAACATTTTTCAGGTAACTCGGATAGCGACAACCGATCGGATGGGATTGAGACCGAGTGAAGAGTGTAGAGCTTCCGCCTTCGAGCCATTGTCGAGCCGTGTCCCGTCATATCTTGTCCTTTATCGAGTCCTATGTTATATTACCTTTTTGTAATTTGGGAAAACTGTTAAGGCTTGTAGCCTCGTAGTTTGATTTGGTTATTGGATGTTATGGATTGGAAATATCGTCATTATGGATGATTGGTTAAGTTGTGGAATTTAATTATGGTCGTTATTATATTACCTTGTCTTTTGCGCACTCTTTCTTTGTGTCAAAAATCTTATTGCTCTGATTTACATGATCGATTTAAACTCGTCACGCGTACCAGGTTCCTTCAGCGCTCGGGGCGTGACAATTTTTGTGTTATCAAAGCCTAGGATTTTAAATTCCTAGGAAACCCAAGTCCAAGGATAGGTTTATTCCTTACACCCGGTGAGATGGGAAGAACCATGGGATTAGCCCTATGTTGTTATCCGACCTTATAGTCAAATACAAAACTAATTAGATTTAAAAATCTCTTGTAGGATCATGGCCGCTAAAAGAGCACAATGGCACGAGATGCAGCGCACAGTGCAAGATCTAACCCAGGCACTACAACATGTGGCATAGGGCGGAGCCAACCACGGAGCTGGTGATCTCCATCGGGTTTTCTGTAACATGAACCCACCAAAGTTCACGGGCTTGTCTGACCCACATGATGCTGAGAATTGGTTGAAGGAAATCGAAAGAATTTTTCATGTAATGCAATGCACGGATGACGAAAAGGTTTTGCTGGCAACATTCCAACTGGAGCCGGACGCTCGATGTTGGTGGGAGTATGTAGAAGCAACATTGCCTGGTGACTATGTCATGTGGGTTGAGTTTGTTGAACATTACAACAACAAGTACTTGTTTGACTGCATCCAAGAGAAAAAGGCCGTGGAATTTGTCACGCTAATGCAACGGACCTTGACAGTGGCCGAGTATGAGGCCCAGTTTTCAAGACTATCTCGGTATGCACCCCACTTGGTGTGTACTGAAAAGATGAAGGCAAGAAGGTTCCTCAACGGACTTCGGCCCTAATACATTACCCAACTTGCACCGATGGACATCCAAGTCTATTCGAAAATGGTCTGACATACACAGTTGCTAGAGGACACCACTGAATTATCTGATAAGATCGGAGGAAGGGACAAGAAGGAGAAAGTCACAAGTCCTGGGAATTTTAAACCATCATTTAACAAGAACAGGTCCGACAATGGAGGGGAGTCCTCCAAAGAAAAGAAATTTAAGAAAAATGACAAGCCATTCTCCATCATCGCACTTTCTAAGGAGGTTTTCAAGCACTGTGACAAGGCCGGCCATAAGGCCGAGGAATGCTGGAGGAGATTAGGAGCCTATCTCCGATGCGGGAGTCAAGAACATCGAATCCCTAATTGCCCATTATTGAATGATCAGACCAATAAAGATAAGAAGCGTCCGGCAAAGAAACAAGGCCGTCTGCAAGCTCTCCAAGAGACGGAACCAAGGGAAGGTAGAATTTTGAAAGGTACACTAATTGTTTGTTCTGAGAATGCTAAAGTTTTATTTGATACCAGAGCAACTCATTCATTTAATTCCAAGAAATTTACTACTTCATTTTCTAAGGAACCTAAACTGTTAGACTTGGTCATCTCTACTCCTCTCGGGAGCAAGTCCGAGATTACATATCAATACCTAAACTGTAAGGTTATGGTTAAAGGAAACAATCTACCTGCCAACCTAATATGCCTAGATATGAAGGGGTATGACATCATACTAGGTGCCGACTGGTTATCCACACACCAAGCAACTGTAGATTGTCGAAATGGCAAGATAACTTTTATGGATTCCCCATAGCTGGTTTAATTACATTAGCCCTCGGAATTGATCACCTCTTATCTCAGCCCTTCGAGCTAGCAAACTCTTAAGTAAAGGATGTGTGACTTTCATAGCTTTTGTGATTGCCACAGAAGTCAGGGAATCTAAACTAGAAGACATTCGTGTAGGTCGAGAGTTTACCGATGTCTTTCTAGAAGATTTACCCGATGTGCCCCTAGAACGGGAAGTGTCATTCACAATCGACCTCATCCCTGGTGCCGATCTTCTTTCTAAGGCACCTTACATAATGTCCCCTACTGACTTGAAAGAACTAAAAGAGCAACTAATAGAGTTATTGAAAAAGGGTTTCATCAGGCCAAGCACCTCCCCATGGGGAGCACCTGTATTATTTGTCAAGAAGAAGGACGGATCGATGAGACTCTGCATCGATTATCGACAGTTGAACCACCTTACAATCAAGAACAAGTACCCGCTATCGAGGATTGATGAGCTATTCGATCAAATATCTGGGGCTAAATACTTCGCCAATATTGATCTCCGGTCTGGTTATCATCAATTAAGAATCAAGGATGAGGACATTCATAAAACTGCATTCCGAAGCAAGTATGGGCATTACGAATTTACTGTTATGCCTTTTGGACTAACAAATGCCCATGTAGCTTTTATGCAGTTAATGAAAAACATCTTTAGGCCACATCTGGATCAATTCGTGGTGGTCTTTATTGATGATCTTTTAATATATTCAAAATCTAAAGAAGACCATGAAATACATCTGAAGAAGGCATTACAAATATTGAGGGAGAATAAAGTCTATGCCAAATTTAGCAAGTGTGAATTTTGGCTAGAAGAAGTATCCTTCTTGGGCCATATAGTCTCGAAGAGTGGAATTTCTATGGACCTATCAAAGGTCGAGGCTGTGAAGAATTGGGAATGACCAACGAATGCAACGGAGATTCGAAGTTTCTTGGGGCTAGCTGGTTACTACCAGTGTTTCATCAAGGACTTCTCCAAAATTGTTATTCCTCTAATTAGGTTGACTCGCAAGGATGTGCCCTATAAGTGGAATGAAGACTGTGAGAAGAGTTTCCAAGCCTTGAAGGATCTTTTGACCACTGCTCCAGTCTTATCATTACCAATTGAAGGAGAGAAGTATGAGGTATATACTGATGCTTCTGGTATTGGCCTCGGGTGTGTCTTGATGCAACAAGGGAGAGTCATTGCATACTCTTCCCGACAATTAAAGAAGCACGAAGAGAACTACCCGGTGCATGATTTAGAGCTGGCCGCGATAGTGTTCACCTTAAAGATCTGGAGACACTACCTCTACGGAGAACAATTTACAGTATACTCCGATCACAAAAGCCTCAAGTATATATTTTCCCTGAAGGAACTAAACATAAGGCGAAGGCGTTGGCTTGAATACCTCAAGGATTTCGACTTCACGATCTAATATCATCCTGGTAAGGGTAACTCCGTGGCGGATGCCCTTAGTTGAAAGCCGAGAGCAATATTAGCCAATTGTATGATTCAAGAATGGAGGTTGTTGGAGGAATTCTCTGAACTCAATTTTAGCACTGACAAGGAGACGGGATGTATTACTCTGTCCCATATGAGTCTACATCTGGATTTGCTACCTGAAATTAAGAAGCTACAAGAAGAAGATCATGCACTAATAAAGATAAAGGACAAGCTGTACGAGAGACTCGATTTCAAGCTGGCACCTGATGGTAGATTGCTATTCCGTGAACAGACATGTGTACCAGACTGTCGTGAGTTGAAAAAGAAGATACTAGAGGAAGCTCATCGATCAAGGTACACGATCTACCCTGGAGCCACTAAGATGTACCAAGACTTGAAAAGGACCTTTTGGTGGCCTAATATGAAAAGGGAGGTAGCGGACTTCGTATCTCGCTGCCTAACATGCCAACAAGTGAAGGCAGAACACTAGAAACCCATCGGAAAGCTGCACCCGCTAGATATTCCCAAGTGGAAGTGGGAAGAAATCGGCATGGACTTCATCATGGGCTTGCCTAAGTCTAGGGGCGAACATGATGGAATTTGGGTAATCATCGACCGTCTAACTAAATTGGCTCATTTCTTACCCATCAAGAACTGATAGTCGGTTGATATCCTTGCTGCCATATATACTAAGGAGATCATTAGATTACATAGAGTTCCTATGTCAATCGTGTCTAACCGAGACTTGCGCTTCACGTCCCATTTCTGGAAGGGTCTACAACACTCTCTGGGGATGAAACTCAACTTTAGTACTGCTTTCCATCCCCAGACAGATAGTCAAACCGAGAGGACAAATCAAGTTGTTGAAGACATATTGAGGGCATGTATTATAGATTTCGGCGGTAGCTAGCATGACCACTTACCCCTGGTCGAATTTGCATATAACAACAGCTATGAAGCCATTATATAAATGGCAGCTTTCGAGGCATTTTATGGTAGGAGTTGTCGATCTCTAATATGCTGGGATAAAGTCGGCGAAAAATAAATTCTAGGTCCAGATATGGAAAGGGATACAACGGACAAGGTGCAACTCATTCAAGAAAGGCTCAAGGTAGCACAGTCCAGGCAGAAGTCGTATGCTAACAATAGAAGAAGAGATATGGAGTTCCAAGTTAGAGACCATGTTTTTCTCAATGTCTCTCCCGGCCGAGGCATTAGAGGATTCGGTGTTAAGCGCAAGCTTACATCGAGGTTTATTGGTCCATTCAAAGTGTTGGAAAGTGTGGGCGAGGTGGCTTATCATGTTGTCTTGCCTCCACAACTATTGGAAGTACACAACGTATCCCACATCTCTATGCTGAACAAGTATGTGCACGATCCTTTCCACGTCATTGACCATAATGACTTAGTGATACAAAAGGACCTTACCTACGAGCAAAAGCCAATGAAGATCCTCGATCGAGAAGTCTAAGTTTTGAGGAACAAGACTATCCCTATGGTGAAAGTACAATGGAACAAATGCTTAGAGCAAGAAGCCATGTGGGAGACTGAAGAATCCATGCGAAAGAGATTTCCGGAGCTATTCTAGACTGTAAGTACTCCACACCCTTCATGCCTTTGTGTGCAGGTGAATTTGGGGACCAAATTATTTTAAGTGGGGGAGGGTGTAGCACCCGGATAAATTAAGGAATGATGTTTCCTAAGATAAAGTAAAATGTAATAAAAATCTCTCAAGGCCTTAGCCAACTCATATGGGCCAACAAGGAATGAGACAAAGGCCTCTTATTAATAACCCATACACATAAAGAAATGCATAACTTATATTGACCATAAATACAAGGAGGCCATAGGAAAATAAAACACATATAGCCCATATACGTTAAACAAGGCTTTAAAACCCTTACCCATGAAGCAACCACCATGTAAGGCTCACGTACACAAAATGAATGGGTCCAAAATAGGAGGGTCATGACTTAGGTTAAAAAGGGGCTCAACCTATGCACATCTAAAGGGGGTTCAACTGCATAACCATAGTTAAATGGGCCATAATAATATTGGCCATTACCCAAACTAACCCACGTTCGATGGCCAACGAACCTGCATGAGGTGCATGGTTTAGGGTTTCACAAATGTAAATAGGGCAGGCAGCTGGGTTTTTGGCAGGATTGGTGTAATGTATTGCAAGGCTTTAAACCTTTCTCTCAATGGCATTCGATCCCCTTTACGGTTTCCATCCCCTATAAATATTCTCCCCCGTCGAACGGGCAATGGTTATTGCCGTCGTGATCGAAGGGAACCCCTACTGCTTGTGAATGAGACTTCCTCCTACGCATGTGAAGCTTCTCAATTGTTGTTCCTGCTGCAGTGCCGTAAAGAGGCTGTGCCTCTCCCTCATTATCCTTGCTTCCTCCTGTATGTGAAGAAGGAAAGAGCTCCTGCATCCTTCTTCATCCCCTGACTGCTGTTGCGGGTGGTTGCAACAGTGATCTTCTTCCTCTACTTCCCGGCTTCCTGTTCATTGTTGAACACCCCCAAAAAGGTAGGCGTTCTCAAGATTAGGCCCAACTCGTAGTTAATATAGGGTAACATGCATGAGTAGCACTAGTATAAATCCTTCTTCTACATTATATAGCATATTACACTAGTTTCACGAAGGTGTGATGCATGTTTGTAAATGGCGCCCAACAGACTGCCATCAATTAAGGGGCGACCAGTCCATGGGCGCCCATTCATGAATGGGCGGCCAAGTGTACAAGCGTTCATTAAATGATGACCATGGTGCAGGCGCTAATTCCTTTTGTTGTAATTAATAATCACCCGTGTTTGGATAATTTATATGTATGAAATGAAACTCTAATATTCTTGCATGAGCATGTTCCTAGAATCCTGATATTTTTCACTGTCTATCCATGTCTTTATTTCCTGATTATGAGAACTCCATAAATTATGAATAGTGTTTTGCGTCTAGTAATGTACCTGCCTGATGCGTAGCATCAGACAAAAAAATGGGCGACCAGGGTTTGGGCGCTAATTAATTGAATGGCGACCCTTCACTGAGTCACCCATTAATAGGTGACTCCACGCACAGGCGTGAATTTTCAGGGCTTGATATAAACACTGGATTTAAGTTTTGGGCACCCCTGTAATCAGGCGCCAATTCTTAAAATAATGGCACCCTTTTGGGTGCCAATTCATCAACTAATGGCACCTGTCTCGGCGCTATTTGTTCAATTAATGGCACCTATCTGGGTGCCAATTTCCTGCCTCACAGTTTTCCTCGGGTTTTCCAGCCCACACCGCGGGATCTCTTGGCACTGATATCTCTGTCCGTAGATACAGTCCCACATTTCATGACTTTTCACGCATACCCCTCAACTCTAGGTGATGTTTGTGCCCTCCGTGGGATATTCCTTCCTTCATACTGGCGATTTCATCATTGGGACCTCTGTAAGTCTACATTAGCCTTGGATTCCCTCAAGGCATCCGAGCAGGTTGTACCATAAAATCCCTGGAACCCTTTTTGATGTCACATCCCTCTAAAGAAACGTGGCTATTCGGCCTCTCACATAAAGCTTTTGGGCGTCGGTGAGAAAATTTCCTAAGTTCTGGAATCGGCGATCCTTCCAGAAGTCAACAATTGAATGGGCACCCCTGACATGGGCACCAATTCCTTTATATGGTCCTATTTACAGAAAGGGTGCCCTCTGCCAGGGCGCCAATTCTGTAATCTGTGGCAGCCCTAGAGGCGCCAATTCCACCCAAGTTCCCAATATGTCATGCATTTTGTGTGGATTAGTCATAGTTCATCCCTACATGATATTCTATCCTTGAACTCTATTCCATGAGATCCACCTTATATTCCTACAATTATTTAATCCTTTGTAATTATATATTGGCTATAATCTAGAGTGGTTGTCGAATAAATACATGACTCAATGCTGACATTAATGGGGACCGATTTGATCTTGAGAGGAGCACCCGAAAGTACTTGTGCCCATGGGAGCTATATTGATCACGGTGTGACATTGCACCGAAGTACTTGTCGCTGTAGATATAAGGCATTCTACTCACTCTCTCATGATATTGCTTGCGTGCTTGATATGACTTGCTTGGCCCAGAATGGGCAAGTACTTGCTTGATTGAAATAGCCAATTCTAGTAACACATACTTGATATTACATGTTTGAACATTGGTTCTTACTTTCCAGGAAAATTGTGCAAACACTTGATAATACCTTATTGTTACCTTGAAACCATGCGATGTTCTTCTATGAAGTTTTTGATATCTTGCTCGTCCCTCATGCATAGCTATAACTGCATTGTATGCAACATGTAATTTACTTAAAGACTGCTAGATCTTGAGATATAATTCCTACTGAGCGTTTACTCAGCCAGTTTCATTCCAACATTTTTCAGGTAACTCCGATAGCGACAACCGATCGGATGGGAATAAGACCGAGTGAAGAGCGTAGAGCTTCCGACCTTCGAGCCGACGTTGAGTCGTGTCCCGTCATATCTTGTCCTTTATCGAGTCCTATGTTATATTACCTTTCTGTCATTTTGGAAAACTGTTAAGGCTTGTAGCCTTGTAGTTTGATTTGGTTAATGGATGTTATGGATTGGAAATATCATCGTTATGGATGATTGGTTAAGTTGTGGAATTTAATTATGGTCATTATTATATTACCTTGTCTTTTGCGTACTCTATCTTTGTGTCAAAAATCTTATTGCTCTAATTTACATGATCGATTTAAACTCGTCATGCATACTGGGCTCCTTCCGCGCTCGGGGCGTGACAGCAAATGAATCTGAAAATGAACTGAAATTGAAACTCTCAAAAGTCTGAATGATGCATTGCATCAACAAATCATTTCCTCTGAAGAAATCATAGCAAGCTATGAATTCCAGATTTCATCCCTTCAGTCAGAAATCTATGATCTGAATAATTCCTTATCAAGGTTTGTTGATGGGAAAGAAAACTTGAATAAACTTCTAGGAGTTAAGATTAACTTCCAAAAGGAAGGGCTGGGCTATAGCCCTGTGAATAAGAAATCATTTGAGTATAAAATGTAAACTTCATTTGTTCATGCTTCAAATGACTCTGGAACATCCAAGAAATCTTCTCATGTTCCACAGTTGAAAACTTTGAAAATCAAAGCTGATAAAATGAAAAATGAGAATAGCAAATTCATAAATCATGTTGGTGTCTCTTTGGATGCTAATCATAATTCTATTTCACACACACATGTGAGCAGAAAGGAAGTCATAACTTCATGCTTTTACTGTGGTGCTCATGGTCATCTTATGAGAAGCTGTCATGTAATTATGAGGGATGAACAAAATGCATATAGAGAGCATGTTAGGAATCATAATGTTCAGAAAAACAAAATTCAGTGCTTTCATTGCAATAAAACTAGACATGTGATGAAAAATTGTTGGCAAATAAAGAAAAAAAGATTTCTTCAAACAAAATTGAAAACAACTACATGTCTTCACAAAAATTCCATGATTATTCTTACAAGAAAAACACAAAATCACTTGTTTACTATGATTACTGTGGGAAAATTGGCCATATCATGAGTGATTGTTTCATGTTGTAATTTGATGATCTTCAAGCTCAAAAACTATGGAGAGCACCAGTTAGAGGTGCTACTAACTTACAAGGACCAAAGAATTCTTGGGTACCCAAAAATGCAAAATGAGATTTTGTTTGCAGGTGTGCCCTGAAGAAGGAAAATAAAAAGGGGGTTCAATAATTCAAGGCACCCATTGTTGGTAAAAACCCCAGTTTCTGGTTGTATTGTTACATTTGTTGATTGTCATTCTCCTTTTGATAGTTGCATATCTGGTCAGATTAGATTTATGTGGTCATTATTTCAATTGAGTAAATAATTAAGGGGGAGTCTAGTTAATTTGATTTTCCATCCAAGTTTTTTTTTGTTTTAGATTGAAAATTGGTTGCATGAGTTATCCTACATTGTCATGCTTCATTCGAAAAATTTGTTGCTCATGCTAAAATGAATTGCATTGATTGTTGCATTGTCATGCATAACCCAATGGTATATCAAATAGTGTATTGCCAAAGGGCAGGTAAGGCCTGTCTGGAAGCCTTTTCTATGCGAGAGGTAGTCTTAAGACCTAAGTTCTCCGCCTGGTACCATGGGTCAATCCTGCATGTAGGTTTTGTAAATGTTCAATAGTTCATAAAAGCATACTCCCTTGTATGATTCTCATGTCAAGTCTGATGTTATTGCATTTAGATAGGGGGAGTCAATGCACACATAAGTTTTGCTCATGCATATAATGTCTTTAGAATTGGTTGCATACCATTCATGATAATTTTTTTGAAAAGATCATTTAAATTACTTGCATATACTTAGGGGGAGTAAATCAATAAATTTCTAGTTTACACTTATGGAATGAAATTTTTGTGTATTAATTACCTGCAATTGCTAAGGGGGAGCCTCATCTGAAAACTTTTGAACTACTTTAAATTTCATGATTCTCACTTCCATGAGAATTATCTCCAATTGCTTTACCTTGAACTCTCTGAAAATCTGCCATCTGCTCAGATATACTCACTCTTGGAACATCCTAAGCTTTAGTCACATTGAAACCCACCTTCTGTTTTGAATTCAAGTCGACTTCCAATTGCTTCACAAGTCGACTTCCATTGTCTGTCCTGAAATTTATGAACTACACTGTCTGCATGACTATTCTTAAAAAATTGTCTTCCTTGATGAATCTTACTGAAAATTCATTGAACTACACTGTGTCTTGAATCATTTCAATCTATTCACCAATTCATCAATCTGAGCAAATCATATATAAGAATCTTCTTTTATAAGGCTCTGTGATTACCCATCAATAAATCTGTTGGTTTGAGCTTAATGAATTCAAGAGTTTAAAAATTGACTTTCCTGAAAAAGATTGTATTCAGAACTTAATAGGTCTCAACCAATCCCAACATGTTGTGTCCTATGCAATTTCCTAAGATCTAAAAATTTAATGTTATGGCAACCTTGGTTGAGAAACTTAGATTAACCATTGTTCTTAAACATAAAATAATCTGAAAAATTCCAAGGGCAACACATGATCAAAAATTATGAATCAATGCTCAAGGTGGAGCAATGGCTAAGGTTCACTAAGAAACTAGATCCTTCGTCAAAGAAATGAAGTGAACTATGTCAAGAGGTGCCTTTGCTATCTCTACTCAAAATGAAGCAGATAGTTAGTCTCACTGAGTAATTAGGGATGTTGGCATCTAATCAACGTGCACTCTTATGTAAAAAGGTATGCACTACACTTGACTGTTCTTAAAAAAATTTATGAGCCAAAAGAAAATTCTGAAAATGTGATCAAAAAGGTCAGAAAAAGTGTTGTAACCCTAAGGACAAAACTCAGAAATGTTGAATTTTTTTAATCTCAATACTAATCTTTAGTTACTCCTAAGAGAGTCATTGATTTTGAATGAGTAAAGTTAAAGGAGGTTAAAGAAGAATTAAACATGTAGCATTGGTTTATGCTTAATAAGTCTGAGTACAAAATGCTTCAAAAAGTTTAAATTGATAACTCTAAATTTATTATACTTAAACCAATCAGAAAACAAGGGTTGCATCATAAGAGTTCATATAACAGAAGAATCTGAACATTGAAAGCTTGACTAATGAATGTTGTTTCAGATTGAGATTCTTCAAATTCAATGATTTTCTTGAACTCCATGCAATAAATTTTTTTAGCTCTTCATTTATCATGTCACCTAAATAATTCTGGTTGGACTGAATTCTGATGCTATTCTCAAATTCTGTCATGGTGACATTCCTTGTTGGACTCTTTGACTGCTGCTATTAACATTGCAATTCCATTGTCTAGACTGTTTGTTCATCTATTCCTTCTATATCTCAAAGGGGGATAAGAGTTTTTGATTCATTGACTGCTGACATTTATCTTGCCATTTTTGGACATGCCTTGATCTTCTTACTTGGTACCTTGCTGTGAACTCATTAACTTCTGAAGAACTACAATTTTTATTGATGACAAAGGGGGAGAGTTTGTTGAGTCATCAAGGGGGAGTTTAAGGGGAGATGTTATTTCAAGGCTATGCTATTTTGATTATACTGTTCACGATGACTCATAGTTGCCATCATCAAAAAGGGGGAGAATGTTGTGTCCATGTGTTTTGATGGTGATATACTATGCTTTCAATCATGAGTCTTTATACTTGTGTTTATATACATGCACATTCACAATCTATGTGAAGACATGTTGACAGTCAGTTAAACTCTGAAGAACAGAAAAAAAAGTCAATGCAGTCAACATAGTAAACACAATATCTTGAAGAGTCAATGCAGTATAATGATGAGTCAATGCAATCTCATGAAGAGTCAATGCAGTCAAGCCAAAGGTTAACGCAAAGTTAATGCAATCAAACTCTTAATGCTGAAGAATGGGTCACAGTGCTGTCAAGACGAACAAAAGAGAGAAAGGTCTCCACTGGTGACAAATAACTTGGTAAGGCAGACAAATAGACAATAGAGGTGACAAATACGTCCCTAAGGGTGAATAATAGATCGACAAGGTGAAAGCGTTGAAAAGTGCAGAAGCAGAGTCGACTCGAAAATGGTTTGGAGTCTACTCCAGTTACAACAGAATTCACAAAGTAGTGAATGAAAGGCAGTGGTGATGGCTCTTTAACAATAAGGGTGACAAATACCTACCTAGTGGTGACAAATGGTCACTAGGGGTGAAAAATGGCTTCTAAGTGTGAAAAATGGACGTTAGAACAAAAAACGTGAAAAATGATGAAGCTATGTTGACGCCATAAGGTCTTCATGTCGACGCAGACACTTTGAAGCTTGTAGGAGAACTGAGCTTTTGACCAGGGTAACAAATATGTTAGTAATGGCGAAAAATAAAAGATAGCAGTGACAAATGGGACAGTAACGGTGACAAATAACTAAAGGCGATGGCCAGGCAAAAGAGGAAAAGAACTTCAACGGCGGCTTAAGAAGGCTAAGGGTGAAAAATACATGGCTAAGGTTGATAAATAGCCTACTAAGGGAGTATAATGCCTTGTAAGGCTGACAAACAGCCTGAGAAGCTGAATTACAGAAGACATGAGTTTTCCACACGCTCCAAGTAGAAGCCAGTGATTGGCATGTGATCCGAGATTACTCTGACAGAGAATATCCTCTCTCTTGACGTGTGGACCAATGGGATCAAAATAAGAGAAATCAATTGTTTTATCCAGATGTTTTACAGAGCCCATGTTCTATATATACTTCAACCATAATGCAGCGAAAGGAGGAGAAGAACATGAGCGAGTAGTGAGGAAAGAAAAGGCGGGAGAACTGGAAAGAAGAGAGCTGCGAAGTCTGAAGAGAAAAGAGATAAGAGGGAGAAGAAGATCTGTGAGAGAGAATAAGAGAGAAGATCTGAGAGAGAAGATCGTGAGAAGAAGAATAAGAAGAAGGGAAAGAGTGAGTTCGTGAGATGACGAATTGTATGCAGCCAGAGATCATCTAAAGATTTGTTCGTGTATTGACTCAAGGATCAAATCCTGAGTTAATTTGCTCTGCGAAGCTATATTGTTTCTTGTCTTTCTTTTTTGATCTTTTGTTTTTGTTCTTCATTTTTTTTCTATGTCCAGCAAGCTGTGAGGCTCAATAGTCTTGTAAGTAAGCTGTGTTGTTCAGCGGAAGCAAGCTGTGTTGTTCAGTGGTAGCAAGCTGTGAGGTTCAGCGGTGAGAGGATATGTTCCACTATGTAGCAAGCTGTGAGGCTCAGCGATTCAAGCTGTGAGTCAGCGGAATCCTCACTCAGGTTGAGTGGGGGGTGGACATAGGTCTGTTGGGTGCAGATTGAACCACCTAAAAATTACCTGTGTCTGTGGTTTGTCTTTGTGGGATTGTCTCCTTCTTCTACCACCATCACAGGGTTAATCGTATGTTGATCTGGCTTCATGGTTCGAAACTGGCATAGCCGCTAAGTGTTTGATCATGTGTTTGGTAAAAGCGTGCATAGTGTTCGATATCAGTTCTGTTTGAAGCATCCATTCTGTAAGAGAACTTTGTGATCTATCATTCATTTCATTCTAGTTTAATTTGATTTGGTTTGAATTTTAATTCGATCATAAATTTTGAAAGGGGATCTATTCACCCTCCTCTAGATCCCAGCCTTGCACCTAACAGCTGTGAGAGCCCAAAGGAAAGCTGGAGAGCAGGCTGTGTAAGCCCAATGATAGCTGGAGAGTAGGTTGTAAAATCCCAAAGGATCATGGGAGAGAAGGCTGTGCAAGCCCAAGGATGGCTGGGTCCAGAGCTGGACATTTATCGGCTTATATGAAATGTTATGACGCCGAACAACTTGGCCTATGGAAAGTCATGATGCCAAGGTAGAATCATTCTCAGCTTAGACGGAAGTTCATGACGCCGAACAACTTGGCTTAAACGGTGTGTCATGACGCCAAGGTAGAATATACGTCGGCTTAGACAAAAGTCATGACGCTGAACAACTTGGCCTAGATGGAAAGTCATGATGCTAAGGTAGAATAATTCTCAGCTTAGACGGAAGGGCATGACGCCGAACAACTTGGCTTAGATGATGTGTCATGACGCCAAGGAAGAATATACGTCAGCTTAGATAAAAGTCATGACGCCGAACAACTTGGCCTAGATGAAAAGTCATGATGCCATGACAGAATAGTTCTCGGCTTAGAGGGAAGGTCATGACGCCGAACGACTTGGCCTAGACGGTATGTCATGATGCCAAGGCAGAATATCTGTGGATAACTTAGAACATCTATGGAAGGCTATTGGCTTGGACGCCAATGATTGAATATTTTTGGATATTTTTTTAAATATCTTTTTTTTCAAGCAGTTTGTTACATCTTTAGCTTGTTCATTGTTGGCGGAGCTATCAGACTCAGACACAAGCCGGATGATTGTAGAAGCGGGTCTATTAACGGCACCGCCTGAGGTGTAGAAGTTACCCCCCCCCCCCCCCCGACGTGCTAGGAAAGCTGCAGGGTACGCGGAAGCCGCGTGGCGTAGCTGCCGAGGGAGGGTGCTCCCTTCACGATCATGTGTTATTTGGGGCATAGCCAGCTGCGATGAGGCTCTGAGTGGCTCAGTACCACCCCGCAAAGCCTCAGATGAGAGTTCTGCTCACCCGGGTGTAGCTAGGTATAAACCCATCTTGCTTAATTCTCTTCTCAGCACTTCAGCTTCTTAGAGGTTTTGGTATAGCTTTGCCACCAGGGCAAGATCCGGTTGATAAGAGCTGGGAATGCTACTTCCTGTCTTGACTTTGGGTGGGACCAGTGGCATCTGATTATCATTTTTGGATGCATTTAGTCCCTCAGCATTTGAAAATCTTACCCCCATGCCCTCAAGTGGGGGAGAGGTATAACAGCATGCCTCTTCATTAGGCGGTAGAAAGTGCCCCCAGTTCTTCGGGGACCGCTTAGCATGATGATGAGAAGTAGCGACTTCAACTCGATAAGCACTTATCGGTGCGGGGCATATCTCTTCATCTCTTTCTTCAGTAGCATGGGCTTCGGGCGCCTCTTCGGGCAATTGGTGATATATAGTTATCACATTGATAGCTCTCTTCAGATCGGGGAGTTCATTAGCGCATGGAGTATCCACTTTATCTTCACCCATCTTGAGCTCTCCCTTCTTGAACAGCCATTCAATAGCATCCTTGAATAGATAACAATCTTCAATGGAGAGCCCGATCATTTGGTGATATGGGCAAAAGCAGGGATCGTCCTTCCTTCTAGTGTCTCCCGGTTTCTTCGGTTCCGGAAGAGTAATCTTGTTGTATTTAGTGGCCCATTCGAACAAGGCCCAGGTTGTAAGGCCCGTGCCTTAATGGATCCTTGATGGTTTTTGTTCTATTATTTGTTCTGGAATTTTCGGCTATTTTCCTGGATTTTTAGGAATTTGTCTGGTATTTTTCTGGATTTATTTGGAGTTATTTGAGGGTTATTAGAACTAATGAGATTTTAAAATATATAATAATTATATTATATATAATTTAATTTCTTTTTCTTCTTTTAATCCCTCTCTCACCCTCTCTCCCCCATCGATCTCTCATTTTCTCACCCTCTCTCTCTCTCCTCCATGTGATCGTCCTTTCCCCTTCCTAGGGATCACGGACGAGACGAGGTCGAATTGAGACAAGGCTGGCGCCGTTGGATTCCTCGCGTCGAGAGGAGCACGTAGGTGTCCACTTCGGCATGGTTCGGTGATCGTGGGAGCGAGGTGGAGCGTGAAGGCTTCGTAGCTCTTCCTCCTTGCATGCGGTCTTTTCTTCGGTTTTGGCTTGCGAGAGGTAGGGGGATGGAATCCTGATCTCGCTAGGATCATTTCCTATGGCTCGTTCCGTTGATTAGAGCCCGTGGCGTGCATAATGTTCATTTCTTCCATTTGTAGGGTTTTAATGAAATTCTTGAGATTAATGCTTATTAGGCCTTGCATGTGATGTTTTTAGTTGTTATATTGTCGTATGGGTTGCATGGTTTGATAGGTTACAGGTTTTACGCCGTTACCCGGTGATTCAGATCGTCCGGGAGGGAACCGATTTTTAGATATAACCCGTCCGTGACCCAGGTGAAGTGACGGTCTCGCCAGGAACCGTCACATCTCCGATGGTCTTTCGTGAGCGCGTTACTTCAATGTAACGGCCCATCGTGGGTGCGTTACATTGAGAGTAACGGTAGGGCTTCCAGCCGTCGCTCCCTCGTTGATTTACGTTGGTTTGGTCAGGCGGTGCGCCCGACGGCCAGTCGGCCGGCCGTCGTTTCCAAGCGACGCACCGAGCCCGGGGCGTCGTTTCGCCTGCGATCGATTTAAACGATGTACGTTGGTTTTAGGCCTCGGGTGAAAGTAACGGCGGTGCTTCTGCGCGTTGCTTCGAAGCAACGCATAGGACCCCCACCGTCACTCTCCCTCTTAGGTCCTTTGAGCTGGAACTCAGGTGGAAGTAACGGATGGAGACCAGCGCGTCGTTCTTGGTGTAACGCGCCAGTCCCCGACCGTCACTTTCAAGTAGCGCGTGGGTATTAGACCGCCGCTTCCCTGATGGTTTTAATATGTTGCCAGCCCATTTGTTATGCGTTCCTTTTTATACTCATGCCATATTCGTATTGTTTTAAATGTTTAGTGGCGTGTTTTATTACCATTAGAGTAGCCTTTCTTTCCACGCAATGGAGCCACTGTTGTTGCCCTAAGGTCTGTTGAGTGCCGACCCGCTTGAGGATGGCGGAGGTGTGTGTTTCCCATGCACGGTTTATAAGCTAGTTCCGTGGGCTCCTAGCCAATGGTAGCGTCCTACCAAGGGGGAAAACTAGCTAGAGGGCCTGGCTCAGGCTAGAGTCAGTGTGTGCACACGTGGTCGGAGACTGTGGACTAACACCGACAGGTGTCACTCTGACTGGTCACTTGGTTTGGTACTGTTTACGCGCTTAGATTGTCCCTTCGTCGACTGCGAGTGCTTGAGACGCAGTGTAAGTCATCAGTGGACGCTTCTGGTTTCTGCTCCAGTGGTTGTCCTTCCTTGTTGCTTGGATTAGTTAAGACTTATTCTATTTGGTAGCTTTAGTTTTAATCGCTTGCGTTTAGTTAGCTGTGGCATGCTTTAGCTGTTATACTTGCTTAGTTAGAGTCTGCAGCTTTACTTGAGTAGTTATTCATGCCATTGCCTGTTAGCTTATTTAAATGCATGCTCTACTTGCCTTATTTATGCATATATGTTCGTTTAGTGCGAGGTAGAGATCCGCGTGACCCCTACTGAGTCTGGCTGTGACTCACCCTTCTCCTTTCAGGTGAGCCGCGCCCGTCATCTCCCGGTGCTTTGTGAGCTGTTTCGGAGACCGTGCTTAGCTGCCAGCTTTAGTCGAGGCACCTTTTGTGGCTTGCTTGTACTTTTGCCGGGGTATGCCCCGCGTAGTTGTACCTTGTGGACTAGTACTCTTGTTTCTCTGGACTAGTATATGAGTATCACTCTAGTTATTTTGAATTGCTTCCGCACTTGTGTTAATTTCTTTACTTAATTGTAAATTGCACGTTCCAAATTCCAATTCGTTATGCATATCCCTCAGCACTTTTCTTCTAACCCTTCAGGGGCCTCATCAGCCTCTTGGGTGGCTTCCCCAGTTCTTGGTATCGGTGTATCGATGTTATCGGTATATCGGTATCCTGAACTCTGGGTCGTTACAGTTGGTATCAGAGCATTAGTTGAGGAATTGTATAAGGAATTGAAATTTGCGCTTATCCAGAGCTAGTCCTGTTGTCGTCTGTTGCTGGCATAGGATGTTTTCCGTGTGATTGATTAATTGTGATTGAATTGTGTTTTGGCAGTGTAATTATGCCTCCCCGTCGAGGAAGACCCCCTCGAGCTCCTCGTGTTCCTCGAGATGCGCCCAGGGAAGATAGTGGTTCTACACCTCCTCCTGCAGTTCCTGCTGTTCCAGTTGTTCCTCCTCCAGCGCCGGTTATTGCTCCTCCAGTTGAAGCGCCTGGCAGTCGAGGCAAGGCATTGAAAGAATTTCTTATGTTCAATTCGCCTGCTTTCGATGGTCAAGCTGATCCCGAGGTTGCAAGGCAATGGTTGGATGCGATTGAGCATGTGTTCATATCGATGGAGTGTGCTGAAGATGAAAAAGTTATGCTTGCTGCTTTTCAACTCCAGGGTACATCCATCACGTGGTGGAAAGCCGAGTGGCAGATTGCTTTCCGTTCAAGACCTCTTCGGCAGATCACTTGGGCAGAGTTTGTTGCTGCTTTCGAGCGTGCCTATACTACCGCCTGTCTTCAGATGGACAAGATGTATCAATTTATGGAGCTGACTCAGGGCGGTATGACTGTGCTTCAGTATCGGAATAGGTTTATGGAATTGGGTCAGTACGCGCCTCATGTGCTGGCTAGTGAAGCTTTGAAGACTCAGCAATTTTTGCGAGGTTTGAGGCCGGAATTGAAGATGCCTCTTATCGCCAGTCGTGTTACGGATCTTGATAGTGCGTGCTAGATAGCGGTGGCTTTAGAGCTGGAGATGACGAGACCTGGTGGATATCCTCAGGCAGGGTCAGTGCAGCCGGTAGCTCAGTCGCAGCAGACTTACCGACCGCCAATGCCAGGTGTTCCCTCGGTCCAGTCAGAGATTTCTAGTGCTTCCTCTCCTTCCAAGCCCAAGTTCAAGCGGTTTAAGAAAAAGAATAAGTTTTTCCAACAGCCGTCCGGTACAGATTCTGTTCAGCAGCCGACAGCACCTTCTTCTCAGACTCGTCAGAGCTCAGCTGTCAGTCAGCCATGGTTGTGTAGGAGATGCGGTGGTCATCACAAGGGCCAGCTGTGTTCTCTTCTTGTTGTTTGCTTTAGGTGTGATCAGTCGGGTCATGTGGTTCGTGATTGCCCGCTGAGGCCGAAGCAATCGCAAGTTCCTCAGTTTTCTCAACCTCAGCAGTCGCAACTCAGACCTCCGACTGCACCTCAAGCTCAGCAATTTTACTCTCAAACGTCGGCGTCTTCTCTGCAATCTTCAGCTGGTTCTAAGAAGTAGAAAGGCAAGGTTTCTCATTTGACTAGAGCTGATGCTGTTGCGTCCCATCTTGTGGAAGGTACGGTTATGCTTTATGGTCATTCAGCTCGTGTCTTATTTGATTCTGGTGCTTCTCACTCTTTTATTTCTGAGGATTTCATGGCCTGTATTGAGGAACCGACTTCCGAGGTATCCTGTGAGATGTTTGTTGAATTGCCTTCTGGAGATTTCATGGTTACACCTTTGTGCCTGGAAGAATCTCCTGTGATGTTTGATAATCACCAATTGCCGGCGAGATTGTATGCGTTGCAGCTGGCAGATTATGATGTTATTCTGGGAATGGATTGGTTGGAGCATTATGGAGCTGTGGTTGACTGTAGATCGAAGAAAGTCTATTTTCAGCCACAGGGAAAATCAGCCTTTTATTTTCAAGGTATTCGATCACGATCTTCTCGTATGATTATTTCTGCTATTCGAGCCTATAGGTTGCTTAGCGCAGGTTGCCAGGGATTCCTTGCTTCAGTGGTTATTGTTGAAAAATCACGACGGGATGTTTGTGATATTCCAGTTGTCTGTGAATTCCCTGATGTGTTTCCTGACGAGTTGCCAGGCTTGCCCCCTAGAGCGAGAGATAGAGATGGTGATTGAACTGATTCCAGGTACCGGCCCCTTAGCAAAGCCGCCGTACCGAATGGCCCCAGCTGAATTGAGAGTACTGCGTGCACAGCTACTAGAGTTACTGGAAAAAGGTTACATTCGTCCCAGTTTTTCTCCGTGGAGTGCCCCAGTGCTGTTTGTGAAAAAGAAAGATGGAAGCCTGAGACTTTGTATTGATTACAGGCAGTTGAATCAGGTGACTATCAAGAATAAGTATCCGCTTCCCAAGATTGATGATTTGTTTGACCAGTTACAGTCTGCTACTGTCTTTTCACGAATTGATCTCAGATCTGGCTACTTTCAGTTACGGATCCGGGAATCTGATGTGAAGAAGACTGCGTTCAGCACTCGTTATGGTCATTTTGAATTTTTAGTCATGCCGTTTGGTTTGACTAATGCCCCAGCAGCTTTCATGGACCTGATGCAGCGTATCTTTCGTCCATTTCTGGACCAGTTTGTGGTGATCTTTGTTGATGATATTCTGATCTATTCTGCCTCTGATAATGATCATGTGCAGCATTTGAGGATCGTTCTGCAGACTCTAAGAGATCACGAGCTTTATGCGAAGTTTAGTAAATGTGAATTCTGGCTTCGGGAAATTCATTTTCTTGGTCATGTGATTTCTGGTGATGGAGTGGCAGTGGACCCTGCAAAGATCGATGCTATTTTGAGTTGGCAGAGACCGAGAACTGTAACAGAGATTCGAAGTTTTCTAGGTTTGGCTGGGTATTACCGCAGATTCATTCAAGACTTTGCGAAAATTGCAGCCCCAATGACTAGATTGACTCATAAAGATGTGTCTTTTGTCTGGTCGGATCAGTGTGAGGCTAGCTTTGTTGAATTGAAAAGGCTATTGACTTCTTCTCTTGTGTTGACTTTGCCTTCCGGCTCGGGTGGATTTATGGTCTGTACAGATGCTTCTCGAGTAGATTTGGGTGCAGTGCTAATGCAACATGGTAAGGTTATTGCATATGCGACCCGGCAGTTGAAACAACATGAAGAAATTATCCCACTCATGATCTAGAGCTAGCTGCAGTCGTTTTTTCCTTAAAGATCTGGAGATATTATCTGTATGGTGAGAAATTTCAGATTTTCACCGATCATCAGAGTTTACAGTATATTTTCTCCCAGAAAGATTTGAATCTCAGGCAGCGCCGATGGATGGAATTCATGAAAGATTATGACTTTACACTCTCCTATCAGCCTGGTAAAATGAATGTAGTGGCTGATGCTTTGAGCAGGAAAGTGCAGGTTAGTCAGTTGTTGCTTCATGAATGGAAATTGTGGGAACGGCTTCCGAGCGAGGCATTTAATGCAGAGTTTCCTGCTGATCCGAAGATGGCAGTTTGTGCTAGCTTAGTTTTGGGTTCAGCTTTATATCATCAGATTAAAGATGCCCAGCAGGCTGATCCTGATTTGGCTCGTGTTATATCAAGCTATGATGTGGATTTTGATACGGAGCTAGTTGTCAGTCTTCAAGGTAGATTATATATTCCCGCTGATGATGATTTAAGACTTGAGATTCTGAGTGAGGCCCATGGTTCTCGTTTTACTATTCATCCGGGTGTCACCAAGATGTATCAGAATTTGAAGAAGCAGTTCTGGTGGCCAGGTATGAAGAAAGACGTGGCTGTGTTTGTTTCTAAGTGCTTGACTTGTCAGTTAGTTAAAGCCGAACATCAAAAGCCAGGTGGTTTGCTTTAGCCGTTAGAGATTCCGATGTGAAAATGGGACCATGTTACTACAGATTTTGTGGTGGGTTTGCCTCGGACTTCTCAGGGTTTTGATGGCATCTGGTTGTTAGTCGACAGATTGACTAAAACTGCCAGATTGTTGCCGATTAAGGTTACTTGGAATGTGCAGAGATTGGCCGAGCTGTATGTGCAGAAGATCGTGCCACTGCATGGAATTCCTGTTTCACTTGTGTCAGATCGTGACCCACGTTTTACCTCCGGCTTCTGGCGTAGTTTCCAGAAAGCTTTGGGCACTGAGTTAGCTTTCAGTTCAGCGTATCACCCTCAGTCAGATGGACAGTCAGAGAGGACTATTCAGACCTTGGAGGACATGCTGAGATTGTATTGCCTTGATTGGCAGGGTTTGTGGAGTCAGCATTTGCCACTTGTTGAATTTGCTTATAATAACAGTTTTCATACCAGTATTGGAATGGCTCCTTATGAAGCACTTTATGGTCGTCCTTGTCGAACTCCTCTGAACTGGTTTGATGTTGGGGACAGATTATTGACAGGACCTGACATGGTGCAGTAATGTTCTGATGTGGTTCGTCTGATCAGGCAGAGATTGTTGACGGCTCAGAGTCGACAGAAAAGCTACGCAGATCAGCACAGACGTCCACTACAATTTGAACCTGGAGATATGGTGTTTGTTAAAATATCTCCATTGAAAGGTGTTTCCAGATTTGGGAAGCGTGGAAAGCTTAGCCCGCGGTATGTTGGCCCTTTTTCGATTATTGAAACTATTGGTCAGGTGGCTTATCGTTTGCAACTTCCTGCGGCTATGCAAGCTGTTCACGATGTGTTCCACGTGTCTCAATTGAGGAAATATGTGCCAGATGCTTCTCATGTTCTTGATGATTCAGTGTGGCCTGAGGTGACTGCTGATTTGTCCACGCCAGAATTTCCTATCAGAATTGAAGACTGTCGCGAGCAGCGGTTGAGAAATAAGGTTATTCCTCTGGTAAGGGTTGCTTGGCAGCGTCACTCTAGTAATGAGTCTACTTGGGAGCGTGAAGATGAGATGCGTCAGCTTTTTCCCTTTTTGTTCCAGTGAGGTATAAGTTCTTTCTCAGTTTCCTCCTTTTCGGTTGTTGTAAATTTCGTGGGCGAAATTTCTGTAAGGAGGGAGGGACTGTAAGGCCCGTGCCTTAATGGATCCTTGATGGTTTTTGTTCTATTATTTGTTCTGGAATTTCTGGCTATTTTCCTGGATTTTTAAGAATTTGTCTGGTATTTTTCCAGATTTATTTGGAGTTATTTGAGGGTTATTAGAATTAATGAGATTTTAATATATATAATAATTATATTATATATACTTTAATTTCTTTTTCTTCTTTTAATCCCTCTCTCCCCCCGTCGATCTCTCATTTTCTCACCCTCTATCTCTCTCCTCCATGCGATCGTCCTTTCCCCTTCCTAGGGATCGCGGACGAGACGATGTCGGATTGAGACAAGGTTGGCGTCGTTGGATTCCTCGCGTCGAGAGGAGCGCGTAGGTGTCCACTTCGGCATGGTTCGGTGATCGTGGGAGCGAGGTGGAGCGTGAAGGCTTCGTAGCTCTTCCTCCTTGCATGCGGTCTTTTCTTCGGTTTCGGCTTGCGAGAGGTAGGGGGATGGAATCCTGATCTCGCTAGGATCATTTCCTGTGGCTCGTTCCGTTGATTAGAGCCCGTGGCATGCATAATGTTCATTTCTTCCATTTGTAGGGTTTTAATGAAATTCTTGAGATTAATGCTTATTAGGCCTTGCATGTGATATTTTTAGTTGTTATATTGTCGTATGGGTTGCATGGTTTGACAGGTTACAGGTTTTACGCCGTTACCCGGCGATTCAGATCGTCCAGGAGGGAACCGATTTTTAGATATAACCCGTCCGTGACCCAGGTGAAGTGACGGTCTCTCCAGGAACCGTCACATCTCCGACGGTCTTTCGTGAGCGCGTTACTTCAATGTAACGGCCCATCGTGGGTGCGTTACATTGAGAGTAACGGTAGGGCTTCCAGCCGTCGCTCCCTCGTTGATTTACGTTGGTTTGGTCAGGCGGTGCGCCCGACGGCCAGTCGGCCGACCGTCGTTTCCAAGCGACGCGCCGAGCCCGGGGCGTCGTTTCGCCTGCGATCGATTTAAACGATGTACGTTGGTTTTAGGCCTCGGGTGAAAGTAACGGCGGTGCTTCTGCGCGTTGCTTCGAAGCAACGCATAGGACCCCCACCGTCACTCTCCCTCTTAGGTCCTTTGATCTGGAACTCAGGTGGAAGTAACGGATGGAGACCAGTGCGTCGTTCTTGGTGTAACGCGCCAGTCCCCGACCGTCACTTTCAAGTAGCGCGTGGGTATTAGACCGCCACTTCCCTGATGGTTTTAATATGTTGCCAGCCCATTTGTTATGCGTTCCTTTTTATACTCATGCCATATTCGTATTGTTTTAATTGTTTGGTGGCGTGTTTTATTACCATTAGAGTAGCCTTTCTTTCCACGCAATGGAGCCACTGTTGTTGCCCTAAGGTCTGTTGAGTGCCGACCCGCTTGAGGATGGCAGAGGGGTGTGTTTCCCATGCACGGTTTATAAGCTAGTTCCGTGGGCTCCCAGCCAATGGTAGCGTCCTACCAAAGGGGAAAACTAGCTAGAGGGCCTGGCTCAAGCTAGAGTCAGTGTGTGCACACGTGGTCGGAGACTGTGGACTAACACCGACGGGTGCCACTCCGACTGGTCACTTGGTTTGGTACTGTTTACGCGCTTAGCTTGTCGCTTCGTCGACTGCGAGTGCTTGAGACGCAGTGTAAGTTGTCAGTGGAAGCTTCTAGTTTCTGCTCCAGTGGTTGTCCTTCCTTGTTGCTTGGATTAGTTAAGACTTATTCTATTTGGTAGCTTTAGTTTTAATCGCTTGCGTTTAGTTAGCTGTGGCATGCTTTAGCTGTTATACTTGCTTAGTTAGAGTCTGCAGCTTTACTTGAGTAGTTATTCATGCCATTGCCTGTTAGCTTATTTAAATGCATGCTCAACTTGCCTTATTTATGCATATATGTTCGTTTAGTGCGAGGTAGGGATCCGCGTGACCCCTACTGAGTCTGGCTGTGACTCACCCTTCTCCTTTCAGGTGAGCCGCGCTCGTCGTCTCCCGATGCTTTGTGAGCCGTTTCGGAGACCGTGCTTAGTTGCCAGCTTTAGTCGAGGCACCTTTTGTGGCTTGCTTGTACTTTTGCCGGGGTATGCCCCGCGTAGTTGTACCTTGTGGACTAGTACTCTTGTTTCTCTGGACTAGTATATGAGTATCACTTTAGTTATTTTGAATTGCTTCCGCACTTGTGTTAATTTCTTTACTTAATTATAAATTGCGCGTTCCAAATTCCAATTCGTTATGCATATCCCTCAGCACTTTTCTTCTAACCCTTCAGGGGCCTCATCAGCCTCTTGGGTGGCTTCCCCAGTTCTTGGTATCGGTGTATCGATGTTATCGGTATATCGGTATCCTGAACTCTGGGTCGTTACACGGGTTCTATCCTTGGGGAAGGAATAGAGCTTCTTCATTTTGGTCCGTAGGGATGGGCCTTCTTGTTGTTCAGCGGGGCTAACGAGAGGAGGGTCGAGAACCTCATTATCTTTATCTTTTAGCTGCTTGAACATCTTGAAGTCAACCGTGTGAACTTCTTTGGGCATGGGACGCCGATCAGTTGGTTTGCCTTTTTGGTTTGCAGCAGCAGGAGTAGAGGAGTTGTTGTACCCCTGTGGTTTTGATGATGCCAAACACTATGACTCATCTGTGTGTGATGTCATATGTGTTTATGCTCCATTGATCCATTGTGGTTTGATGATGCCAAACACTGCTGTCTGTCTTTTGTCTGTTGTCAAGCATGGTCAACACATTCACATTATTATAGATAATAAGTACATGCATTTATTCATGTAAAATCATCAAGCTGATGCATGCATAGGAATAGGTCAATGTGTGATGCCTTGCTTAACAGGTCGATGCACCTGCACTCATTCTGGTCTAGAATGTTGATGTGGCTGTAGAAGTCTTTTCTAGATAGGTTGATGCACATCCATGCCTATAATCATAACAGGTCGATGTGGGTGTAGAATTCATGTTACATCAGGTCGATTCATGTACACTCACGTAGCTAAGCAGGTCGATGCATGTACACGCTTTCTGTCAGTCAGGTCGATGTATCTCCTAGTGCAATGAGTAGACAGGTCGATGTACCTTCATACATTTAGGTTTTTAGGTCAATGCATATGTACGCCTAAAGTCTTCATGTTAGCAAGATCGATGCATCCATGCATATTGGTTCATGCATTGAGTTAGACAGATCGATGCATCCATGCATTTGAAAGGTCGATGCTTATTGCAGTTTAAGCTTACTCAGATCGATGTAGCTGAAGAGGTTCATGCTAGTCAGGTCGGTGCAGCAGATATAGTTAAGGCAGTCAGGTCGGTGCAGCGGAGTTGATTTGCCTATCAGGTCGGTGCAGCGGAGTTGATTTGCCTATCAGGTCGATGCAATGGCACACCTAAAGGCAATTAGGTCGATGCACCTTAGTTCTAAAGACCAATAGGTCAGTGCATGTACACTCCATCAGTACATTAGGTCAGTACTCTAGAGGACCTTGTGTTCTACAACGTCGGTGCACATGGAACCTTGTGTTCAGCAAGGTCGATAAACATTGGATCCTGTGTTTAGCAAGTCGATGCAGGTAAGCATCATGATAAGAGGTAGGTCGATGCACATATGCACTCTAGTCTAGAAGGTCGGTGCACATGTAGTAGAGCATCAAATTGATGCACATGTAGACAGTTTATCATGACAAGTCGATGCACATTCACAACAGCTATGCATCACGTTGAGAGTCATGTCGGTGCACCTTGTGCTTTCACTTGAAAACCAGGTCGAAGCAGGTTCACCATTTGTCAATGCATTCATGTTGTCTTTGCATGACAGGTCGATGCACATTCACAACACGTTGCCAAGATCCCTCTCACTGTGCACAACAGGTCTACCTGTGCTTTACACTAGTTGATGCTGTGATTACTATCATACTACATATGCTCATCACTTTAGATAGGGAGGTCAATGCACATGTCTATGAGAATCGATGCATTTATACATATTCATGCATACATTACAACAACAGGTCAACCTATGTGCGATAAAGGTAAACACCTCTAGTAGCATCTTAACTGCATTCACTAATTAATCTATGTTCATAATAATGCTTGAGTCTGTCTAATCAGCTACAATGATAATGGAATTTTTGTATTTATCTTCACAGGAACTTCAAAGAAGGAATATCCAGAATGACTCTATCATTTATTCAAACACCTGAAGAATAGAATCTGTCAAAGACAAACTGGTCACGTGGTTCAAGGAGTAACTTATCTGGCATGTGATCCAAGGCAAATAGTCTAGTAGAAAAAATCTGCCACGTGGAAAGCCTCTCACCTCTACCTGACACGTGGAGCCTCGGATTGAAGCACCTTCCAGAATTCTTTAGGCGGGAGTGTTCCCTCCACATGCTCTCGATGGAATATTGTGGGGACCACAAGAACCACGCCAATGGAAAGAGGATGGAATTAATTCATTTTATCCAAAAAGGATTTCCGACGCCCCTATTCTATAAATAGGGGATGTCTTCTTCCAAAAGAAGACACCGAGAGCTGCTAAGTGAGTGAGAGAAGCTACTGCTACAAAGAAAAGAGAAAAATACAAGACGATATAGAAGATAGAGGAGCTCCAGAGCAGAAGAGTCTGAGAGAGAGAACCAGAAGCAGAAAAGAAAAGAGAGAGCAATTTAGAGAAAGAAAGAGATCGTGAGATACTGAAAGAGAGAGCTCGAGCGGGAGAAGTGATTGTGAAGCAGCCGTAGTATCTTGAAGATCTACGCATCGTTGGCCTCTGAATCAGATCCAAGCCAATTCGCTCCTGCGAGAGCTATATCTTTCCTACTTTCATTTCTTGTTTTCCTATGTTGCATTTTTCTTGTTTCTTGTTCATATATCAAGCTGTGTGTCAGCGTTGTAGAGGATTGGTTCCTCTGGATAGCAAGTTATGATGCTCAACTGTAGCAAGCTGTGATGCCCAGCGGAAGCAAGTTGTGTTACTTAGCGGTGTAAGCAAGCTGTGATGCTTAGCGGTTCAAGCTGTTTGTCAGCGGAAAGCCTCACTCGGGTTTGAGTGTAGGATTGACTTAGGTCTGTGGGTAGCAGACCGAATCATCTAAAATCCTCTGTCTGTGGTTTGCTTGCGTTGTTGATTCACGGTAGATGTACGCTTAGGCTCGTTTCATTTGCATCTAGTTAGCCTACATCATTCTGAGTATGTTGAGTGGTCTAGAATAAATCTGAATAGTAATCGCATTCTTAATTCTGTCCAGCTTGCTGATCAGTGAGTTAGTCAATTTCTAGTCTACTCTCATTTCATTTGGTTAATATTTTTTAATCGGAGTATAGTTTTAATTGGGGATCTATTCACCCCCCTCTAGATCCGTGCCTTGCACCCTAACAGTTGGTATCAGAGCATGTTTCTGATTCATCTGATCCAACGATCTGTAGAGGATCCTACTATTTTTAGGTGCATTAGGTTGAGGTTTATCGCTCTTAGTCTATTGGCTTGAATTGGTCTTGATTTTTGTCAATGGCTAATCCTCCTGTATTTGATGGTTCAAATTTTGAAGAATGGTTAGGAGGCCTATGTGTTTTCATGAACTCCATTGATTCTAAACTATGGAGTCTTGTTTCTAAAGGCCCATACCAACTACTTCATGATCAAACCGAGTAGTCCAGTGAGGACAATTTGGAAAACCTTGATAATGTCACTATTCTTAATATCTTATCTGTTGTAGTTGATATTGACAAGTTTCCTTCTGTTCTCAGATGCGCATCTGGAAAGGAAATCTTCAATGAGGTGATTGCCATCCATGAGAAGAAGGAAGAAAAATGCCTCATGGCAAATCGAAGTAATCAAAGCAGTGATCAACTGAATGAGACATCATCTCAGGTGAGCTCAGGATCCAAAGAACTCTCTTTTGATGAATTAGTGAGCATGCATGAAGAACTATCTGATAGATATAGGAAAATAAAAATTGAATACAAAAAATTAAAAAAGATAATTGGTCTGAATAGTTCAAATTCTTCATGTGAAAAGTGTTTGGAATTGAAACAATCTTATGATGCTTGTTTGTCTGATGTTCAAGTGTTTAAGAAACAAATTGGATTATTAAAAAATGAAAATCAAGAACTTGCAAATGTGATTTCTGAACTAGAAGAAAAACTTAGCTCGACTAATGATGATCAGCTTCTTATCAATAATTCAGTTAAATTAAAAAATTGTTGGAAGATCTTAAATGTGTAAACTCAGATCTAACTAAGCTGAAATCAGAAAATGAATCTCTCAGATAATCCGCCAAAGAAAATGAAGAGAAATTTAGGAAACTTGAACAAGAGAAGAAATTGTTTGCTGAAAAATTTGATGCTATTAAGTCTGTGAACATAGAGTTATAGAAAAATCTTGAAAAATAGCAAAAAGATATGAAAGAATTGGAAGCTAGAAGGAAGCAGAAGGTCAATTCAGACGATCAATTGTTAATAAGTGAGTTAATTCAAAATGACAAGCTTAAGGAAGAAATTGAGAGATTAAAATATCTAAACACCACCATGTCTGACAGATTGTTAACATTTGAAAAGGGTAAGTGTGTTGATGCTCTCGATAAGATGTGGTTAAAAACATGCCGTGCCACACAATTTCAAAATTTATAAAACCGCACTCATTCACTTAAATAGCTTTGAAAATACGAGTAAAGTGGTGAATAACGGGTCAATCCCACGAGGATAAAATATTTTCAATTAAGCATGAGATGAAAAATTCTTATATTTGAAAGCTCCGAATTTTGAGTAAGATTAAACTAATTGAAAAAGAAAACTACATGAAAATAAACTATCTAAAGAATATGAGAGGGTTAAAGAATTTAATTTAAAAAGAGAGAGAGAAAATAACATAATTTTGCCAAAATAAATTTTTATTTCTATGAAAATGGAAATTACAACTATAAAAATCAAAAGTATAACTTGAAATTAAAAGAATAAGTGAAGAAATGAGTCGAGGAATCGGAAGAGTGACGCCGCCATGCCATGCGGAGCCTTTGATTGCTGCCCCGCTTTAGAGTAAACGCCGCCATGAGAGGACCGAGAGAGCAACTCCGCCTTGGGGAGATTTAGATGAAAGTAGAGGGGGAGAGCTATATAGAAAAGAAGGAAGGGGATATTGTGCTAAATAAAATTGAAAATAACAACACCAATGAAATTAAACATGAATTACAACTAACTTACAAGTGTATAAAAATTACATCAACAGAAATAGATTACAACAAGATTAAAACAATAACAAAAAGAAATAAAATGGGAAAACTTAATCCTACACTAAGGAAACATAAATGAAGGGGAAGAATGCTACTTAATAGGGGGAGAGGAGCTATCTACGTAACAAGAGAGAGGGAGAGAGGGGCCCTATTATAACATAATAAATGAAAGGGAAACATTATAGAGGCTATCTACGTGAGAGTGGGGGAGAAGAGAGAGGGCTTCTTCATAAGCCATGCCCACCTTTTATAGGGTCCAAAGTAGCTCTGTTCTCCATGTGAACACCCATTGTTACAATTTTTGACTTGGGAAAGGTGAGCACCATGTGATGCACACTCTTTTATTTTTTATGCATTTTTATTCTTTTTCCTCCATCTTTTCTTCCTTTCCGCGTCTGCCGCTTGTGCTCTCTCTCTCATTTTCTCTGTCGGCTGCCCGCATGAAGAAGCCGCTCGCCGCTTCTACTGACCTTCAGGCCCATATGCTAACCATGCCACCTAGCCACCGGCCGACCAGTCACAATCGTATGAAGCCTTCCGCCTGAGAAGGCTGACACACCCTCCGACCCTGCGCGAAGGAGCCGCCCTGCCAACATCCCGTGAGATGGCCATGTGATACGGGACGGGACGCGACTCAACCGATTTGAACCTGGGACTCTAGCTCGCGACTCGTCCCTAAGCGAGGGAAGCATGCGGATTGCGCGGTTGAGAAACCGGCAATGAGCATGGGTGGTCAACTCTCACTTCCGTGCTCGGATCGAGACACAGGATGGGTCACGCTCTCACAGTGGGGATAAATAATTGAACGAGCTAGATTAACCTATCACGCTCATGCAGCGGCATAAAAGAACAAATATGAGTAAAGCAAAGTAGACAAACAGGGAGACGAATGTACCTCCACGCTCCGGGCACGGGCCAAAAACCGTAACTCCCGGTACAGTAATTATCAATAATTTATAACAGTGAATTTTATTACCCACTCCACGCAGGGAGGTAAAGGGCTACAATGGGACCCTGGAGTAACGATCTTGGGTTGACGGGCAGCAAATTGGAAGGGCTATTGGGCCGGAGACGGGCTGTTGGTCCAACTCGGTTGCGACTCGGTACTGTTCCAACTCGGTTCAGCCCGTTGAACAGCAAGCGAACTCGGCCCTTGGGACGGTGGCTTCCGGCCACCTTCTGGCTACGGCGGCTGGCTGGGACGCTGCTGGGGGGTTGCTAGTCGATCCATGGGAGCGGTGGTCACTGGCTCGGATGCCAAGGATTTGTGGTATAATTAACTCCCAACTCGATTCTGCTGGCTTGACTCGGATCAGATCCACGCGCCTTCACAAAAATAATTGTTATGCCAAGATCCAGTGTCGGATCGAGGTGAGATCGGCGCCGTTGGAAAGAGGACTCAAAGGGATACAACATATAATTATTTCAAGACCATCCAACAAGTGTACTAGAAATGAAAAACTCTGTGGGTTGTAGTTTTGTTCTGGCTCGAATTACAGACACATGACAGAACAAGATCTGTCTGAAGATGAACTTTGACGAAAATAAAAATGGTATATCTAGACTCTGGAAACATTATGGGTGGAAGGGGGGATGTGAGGATCACATCTGAATTTTTTGGGAATTTTTAGAGATGACTAAGAGGGCTGGAAAAATAAAAGGACAGACAACTATCCTGCAGATCTGCAAACTGGCAGACTGTCAGGGGTGAAACTAAAAATAGGGGACAAATATTAAACGACATCTGATTGACACAAAATGTAAATTGGGAATGGCTAACAAGTAGGCGAATGATCTCTCAAAATTTCAGGATCATCAAACACACGGATTGGGAGGACCAACCTTTTTTTTCTTAGCTTTTGTCCTAGATCTCAGAATCCTAGATAGAACTTCAAGGAACAGGCTGTGGCGGCTCGACGGCGGCACGAACGAGGCGGTGGTTGGAAGTCGCATCCAGCGGAGGTGGCAGAGATGGGAATCACTCCCAAGAATTGGGCATCACACCCAGATTTTCTGCAACCCATACAGCTACAAGAAGGGGGAAGATAGGGGCGCCCTTGGGCTTTTGGAGCAAAAATGTCAATTTTCTTCATTAATTCTTGTGAAAATAGAAAATACATGCCTTATATAGGTCTAACCAGATCTAGGGTTAGGGTTAGGGATAAAAATGTTTCATTCCTTCTCCCATGTGGTCAAAATGACCAACAATAAAAAATATAAAGGGGGGGATTAATTTAATCCCACATGGGGACAAGGAGGGGGCACCCCCCTCTTGTAGTCAACAAGGTAGGCTTGGTCTAAGATGCCATCTTGGACCTTGGACCAGCCCCACATGTGTCCTGGAGAGCCTAGGTGTCCCAATGGGAGAGAGGGTGGGGGTCCCGCCGGGCCTACGCGGCCTTTTTGTAAAGAAACCCAATGACTTAGGCTAAGTAACCCATTGGCTTATACTTGCCATACATTTGCAACCCAATTAACCCAAGGATATAATTGCAAACAAAAGGATACAAATGCAAAAAAATAAAATGTTAGTGAACGGTGTTGGTTCCCATCAATTCTCCCCCGGTGGAAAGAACTCGACCCCGTCGAGTAAGGCGTGCGGCTACTCGTGTGGCTCCTACGGATCTGTCACCGTACCAGATAGCCCGGGTACGCTCCACTCCTAGTAATCGTCACCTGCTCATCCCGTATATGTTCTATATGCTCACGCTGCTGTGGGAATGAGACTAGTGGTGGACACTCCGGGGTGGGATCACTCTCAAAGGAGGGAGACGGCTCAATGACTCACTAGGAATCACCGTTGGGTCCCTATAGGTGACTAGATCCGAGACATTGTGGTAGAGTTGATCCCAAATTCTGGCAAATCTACAACGTATGCATGAGATCCGACTTGCCTCACACTCGAAAGGGACTGACACCGCGAACTGACATGAGACCGACTGTGCGACTCCTAATATGCTCGACACATGTATGTATAGACTCTGAACAAATAAAGAAAACACAGACTCACACACGACCCTAAACAAACTACTGTTAGACCTACCCATACATATGTAATGGTAGACCAGGACATCCGAATGTGTGCAATGCATACACAAGACGCAACCAAATGTCAGTAGAATCATGGACTCCTAGACATCCCAAAATGCACCATGCATGCAAGGACTTCCTATTGGACTAGGGAGGTGTGGGAGGTTTGGGTGGGCCAGGAGAGTTGGATGCAACTTTCTCATCGCCCCTATATGTATGTATATCTCGCCAGTGAACATGCTTGATGGGTGTAGATGGCCCGGCCCGTGGGGAAGGGGTGTGATAGTGGACTCCCTCGAAGAAGTGGAGTAGATGTGGTGGGTCAAGGTGTTCACTAGGGAAGGGGTCGAAGGGATCAAAGAAAGTGTGACCCCTCGGGGTGGGTTCCCTCAGGACACGGTCCCATATTTGAAATACTTGAAGGTGTAAATGGTCACCTTCATTCATTGTGATACCAATTTGATGCGGGACGGGACGGCAGTCATATGTAGAAAATAAGGCTCCTCCCTCAAGAAAAGTGGAATTAAGCTAGGCTCAGCCGGCTTGGGGAGGAATAAGAGAACCTCCGTGGTGACATGACCCACGATGGACACGGAGGTAATGGACCTTAAGGCTGGATGTGTGAAGCTATGACTATTGGGTTGGTCAAAGCCTCGGGCCAACATACACGTCAACTTTAATTGCCAGTCTAATCCCTTAATAAGGTCTTCCAATGTATCAACATGGTGAGAAGACTGAAAAGTGGTGTGGAATGAGTTGATGGGCACTAGTTGTAGTGTGGGGTCCATGGATGGGTAGCAAGGTGCTTTAAGGACCAAGCCTATCTTGAGCCAACAAAGTAGTGGCTCGGCGATGAATAACTTTCCTGTTAGAAACACGGGTGGCTCCAAATGCGATGGCTCTGGATAAAGATAGGAAGGTAAAGTAGGTGGCAAAGGAGCTCTAGGGGAAGGGTTCCCCGGCTGGGGTGGGTGAGGCTATGTGGCAGGAGCGTCCTGGCTTGTGGGCGCATGTGGTCGGCCGACCGGCTCGGCGCTCTGCTGACAGGTATATGCGGATGACACTCTTATTTTCCTGAATGCTAGTAAACAGAATATAGCTTCCTTCCAATATTTTATTAGCAAGTATGAGGTGAGCTCTGGACAAAAGGTTAATGCAAGGAAAAGCAGTTTTACTGTGGCTACTAAGGCGCCCCTTGCTCTCAAGCAGTCTATTCAATCTTTAACTGGGTTTAAATTCCAGGCTAATGGCTTTTGTTACCTTGGTATCCCAGTCAAAAAAGGGAGATACAAGTGCTCGAATTTCAAATATCTTATTGACATAGTTCAGCAGAAGTTAGAAGGATGGAAATCAAAGTTGTTGTCCCAGGCAGGGAGAGATATTTTTATCAATACAGTGCTCCGTAGTATGCCTATCTTTCTGGCTTCTGCATGCTTCATCCCGAAAACTATCATCAATGCAATAGATGGTCTTTGTGCTAATTTTTTCTGGTAGGGTACAAAAGGTATGAGAAGGCGGCATTGGGTAGCTTGGAAGGATATTCAAAAACCCAGGGTTGAAGGGGGTCTTGGTATAAGAGATCTAAACTGGGTCCAAGTTGCATTGGTGGCCAAAGCTCTGTGGAATATTATCCATAGGTCTTCTCTCTGGTCAATGTATGCAAAGCATAGATTTATTAAATCCCATCTCTCAAATTGTACTAAACCCTTCCCCTCTGGTATGCCTTCTGTTATTTTCCATCAAGTAAAGAATCTAATTATCAGTAACTCCCGGTGGTTTTTAGGGAATGGGGCAAACACTGACTTTTTTAGGGATAATTGGACTGGCAATGACACTATTTTGCAATCTATGATGTCTGCTAGAATTGCCTGCCCTCAAGGAGGTATCCCTTTAGCTTCAGTTAGAGAGGTTTTCTTGAACACTCATCATCATGCTTGGTCTCTGCTCAATTCAGCTCTCCATCTCCCCAATTTCCAATTAAATAATGATGCTGATGTTAAGGTGTGGACAGGAATAGCCAGTGGTCTCTTTTCGGTTAAGTCTGCATATGGTCTTCTTTCCTCAAATGGGATTAACAGGCAGGCTTGGACAAAATTATGGCACTCTTTTATAAATCCCAGAGCAGCTGTTTTTGTTTGGAGAATCATTCATCGGGCTGTGCCTGTGGACAGCAGGGTGGTGGACTGTGGTATTCCTTTAGTGTCTAAGTGTAGCTGCTGTCAAGCCCTAGCGCAGAAGGATTTGAAGCATCTGTTCATCACCGGTGATCTGGCATCTAAACTGTGGTCTTGGATTTTACCTCTGATCAGCGAAATGGTAAATCTCAGTGACCAGATAACCATCCGATGCTCGAGCCTCTTAACTGTCACCAATATTAAATCTCCTTTCAGCTTCATTGGGTTCTATGCAGTCATTCTAATGCTGTGGGGTATTTAAAAGAAGAGGTGTGCTATTAGGTTCGATAATGAGGTACCTCTTGGTGGTATCAAGAAAAGTATAATCTCTTCCATCTCATATGTGTTGGAGAAGATGTGCTTTCATCTTCCTCTGTCTCCAGCTCAAGCAAGTAGGCTTGCTCATTATCACTTATTTCCTCAGGTGGAGATAAAACAGCCTATCTTGGTGATTCGCAGCTTGGCTATTGATCGGTTGACTCTACATGTGGACGGGGCTTCGAAAGGCAACCCTGGTATGTGCGGAGGAGGGTGCTGCATTCGAGATGCTAGTGGTAATATGATAATTGCTTTTGCTTTCCATTATGGTTGTGGTAGGAGTATTTTTGCTGAAGCAAGGGCGCTGCATGACGGGCTGTCTATTGCTAAGCAAGGAGGATTAAATATAGCAGCAGTTTTTTCAGATTGTGCTTTGCTTGTAGAAGCCAACAGTGTTGGCTTGGTGGAAAACATTGTTGGATCTTTTTCGTGACTATAGATTTTCGGTGCAGCATGTGTATAGGGAAGGTAATCAAGTAGCCGATGCTTTGGCATCATATGCTTGTGGTGTACAGGACAACTTTATTTTTACACACATGAGAGACCTCCCATTCATGGCTAGGGGGAGCTCAAGATGGATAAAGCTGGGTTGCCCATGCTACGTAATTGTAATTAGTCAAGCAGGACCATCCTTCTTTTTTGTCTAGTTTCTTTCCTTTGATGTTGCACAGGGGTATGCCCCGTTGTCATTGTATTCACTCATTCTATTAATAAAAACATATGGCCATAGGTTTAGCCTGGGGGAGTGAGAAAAATCTTCCCTTCTGGGGGAGGGTGCACTCGACCAGATACTGATCCTATTGGTTGGTTTTTTGCTTAAAAAAAAACCTTGACTCGAAAGGCTCAACCTCTAGAGTGACCTGATAAGAATGCACCATAGTGGTCACATCGCGACAAAGTAATTCAAACTGGTAATGAAGTCGCAAACCTCTCCGAAACTAAATGTGGTCGTGGTGCTCTTCTCTCCAACTCCACTTCCCAACCGGTACTCGTCGAAGTCCCTAATGTACTCAGACATGGACTTGTTTCCTTGGACGGGCCTGATCGGGGCTTCCTCTAGGGTGGATACTCGTCTAACCAGACCTTGGAGAGATCGGTCGGTAGCGTCCATCCTATCCTCTATGGCATTAAGCCTTGCCTCAGCATGACAAAAATATTCCTGCGTGTCTCGGTCACGCTTGTCCATCCTATCCATGAGGGTATGTATGGATTTAGCCAAGGAAGAATGCCTTGGGACGTGGGTGCATGGGTTGGCCATAGTTACAAAAGAGATGGGAATTGGTTCCCCTTGTTGTGCCCCTTATGCTTTGTTGATGATGTGGTGTTTTAATGATAGCAACATGAATGAGTCATCACATTGAATGATAGCAACATGATTGTTTATAACTGATATACTCTGTGGATAATGCATATGACTGTGACTGGTATATTATCTGGAGAATGCATGTGTTCTGTCTGCACAAGTCTATACACTACAGGGTAAAGCCCAAAGTCTAGACATTGTTGCATTGCTTTCATTTCAGAGTCTATACATCGTTCATGCATGCACATGTTCATGGACAAAGTCTGTACATTGCATCTTGTGCTGCATGTACTACACTAAGTCTATACATTGTCTATAGTATTTAGAAGTCTGTACATTGGACCGTCTTATTCAGCGTCTCATATGCACAATTGAGTAAAAGTATGCACAGCATAAGTCTATACACTGGTGCGTCTCATTTAGCGTCTCACATGCATATTTGAGTCAAAGTCTGTACAGCGGCATGCATTGCTCTTCAAGTCCACACACTGCACTGTAGCATGCATCTCATGCAAGTTTGTACATTGCATTTGACGTTGAGCATCAAAGTCTATACATTGGCAGCACTGGGCAAGTCTATACATTCCCAGTCTTTACCTACGTTCAGAACCCCAAGTCCATACATTGGTTCAATCTTCCAAGTCTGTACAGTGGGTCAAGCTGCCAAGTCTATACAATCATTTCTAAGGCAAAGTCTGTACATAGCCTTTGGACCTCAGAGTCTATACAGAGTCTGCATCCTCTGAAGTATGTACATTCGTTTGAGACCAAGTCTATACATCGGTCTTGCTCAAGTCTATACATCGTGAAAGTCAATACACTCCTCTTGGCCTTAGCATATGTTTTGAAGTCCATACATTGGTCTTTAGTTCAAGTCTGTACAATGGACTAACAGACAAAGTCTACACATTGGAAGTCCATACATTCAGTTGTCTTGATCTGATCAAGGTTGTACAGAGCTTCTTTTGGCAAGTCTGCACATTGTGAATGTCCATACACCCGATTGCCTTTGCATTGATCAAGTCTGTACAGCCCTTTTGTTGTCTAGTCTATACACTCAATTTCTTCACTTTAGGAAGTCTGTACATCTGTTAGGCTTGTTCATGCATTGTGCTTCTTTAGTCTGCCTCGGCCAAGTCCATACATTGTTTGCTTAGCAGACTGTGAAGTCTATACATCGATCGTTCAGCAGCAGACTGCTCAAGTCCATACATTGGCTGCATCATATGCATTGAAGTCTGCACATTGCTGAATGCTCTTCAAGTGTGCACATTCGGTCTAAGGCATAGTCTATACATTGCATTGCATTGCATTCATCAGTTGTGAAGTCTGTACATCGAGTCAAAGTCTGCACATTGCATTCTCTTCAGCAAGTATGTACAGTGAGTGCCTTCTCATCTGAAGTCTGAACATTGCATTTGCATTCACAATGTCTTCACACCTGAAGTCTATGCAATGCACTACCTTCGCAAAGACTGTACCTTGTGCATATTAGTCTTGAAGTCCATACATCGTTCATGAAGACTGAACAACGAGCAAGTGTGTACATCGGACTAGTCTGCTGGCTAAGTCTGTACACTGCTGCACGTTGTGTTCTTCAATGTCTGAACATTGCTTCAGCGTTTGGCTTCAGCCAGGTCAATACATCGACTGGCAGTCTTCAGCTACGTGTATACATTGCTTCATAATGTGAAGTCTATACAATGCCATAGCTCTGCTTATGTGAAGTATATACATTGCTTTACACTTCAGCAACTTTATACACTGCTTCAGATCTTATTCATAATGTCTATACATCGGTTCTCAATGTACACACTTATTCAATTGCTGCTTATAAAGTCTATACAATGCATTTCATCTTCAAAGTGTGTACAGAGTTTACACTTGAACTGATACATTTATTTCGACTGACTGACAGGGATTTGGTACTGGGATTGCTGACATGGCTCGTGATCCAAGGAAGGACGAGGTTCCCTGATCGTGACATGTGGAAGCACTGTGCTGAAATGCTGCCACATGGACTGAGGTTTCTTGGCGGGAGATGTGGAGAGCACACGACCGCCCTAATCTGCTGATGCTATATAAGGGAGTCCCCTTTGTCTGAAGGAGACTAATTGTGATCGACTAAAGCAGAGGCAGAGTGAGAGCTTCCACGATCCAGACAGAAAGAAGAACAAAAGAAAAGAGCAGAGTGTGAAGAGAAGAGAGAAAAGAGAGACAGAGAGCTATAGAGAGAAGAAGAAGAGAAAGAAGTAGAGGAGAGATAGTGAGATCGAGAGATATCTGCATTCACTGGACCGTGGATCAAATCCAGGCAAGCCAACTCTTAGGAGCCACATTTGTGCTTTCATTATTTACAGCTTTTAGTTGCTGTTGCTACTTGTTTTTTCATTTTCTTTTGAACTCCTTTTTATCAAGCTGTTAGTCAGCGGGTTTTGCAGAGGTGCTGCCTCTGGACGGCTAAGCTGTATTGCCCATCGGTTTACAGTGGAGGATTCCACTGGACAGCAAGCTGTGTTACTCAGCGGGGCGAGGAGGATTCCTCGGACGGCAAGTTGTGTTGCCCAGCGGTTGTATGGCAAGCTGTGATGCCCAGCTGTTCAAGCTGTAAGTCAGCGGAATCCACACTCGGTTTGAGTGTGGGGTGGATGTAGGTCTGCTAGACCGAACCACCAAAAAATCATTGTGTAGTGGTTTGATTTCTTCTATCTGATTGGCGCTAGATGAATGCTTAGGTGCTCTTTGGTTTGATGTTCTATAAGTGTTCATTTGTCTGCTGCGCATACTATATGTTTGACAGTGGTATTGAGTGTATGTTTGAGTTGTCTAATTACTGCCCACATTAGATGTTTGCTTAAGAGCACTCTTCATATTTGTCTACAAGTTCAGTAGATGACTGGAGTAGTTTTCCTATAGTTAGTCTTTGTGTTTTTATTCCGCAGTTCTGAGCACTAGAATTCTAATTGGGCGAAAGTTTTTTAAAGGGTATATTCATTCACCCCCCCTCTGAATACTTGCACCGAACCCAACACTTGGTATCAGAGCGGGTCTCTGATCTATCAGATCTAACAATCTGTAGAGGATCCTGCTAGTGTTTGGTGCATTTCAGAGTGTGCTTTCTGTGCTCGTTGTTTAGTTTCACTGAGTTAGTGCTTTGCCATGCTTATCTGGTTGTGGTATTTTCTTGTCGATTGCTTTGTGCTTTGAGTCTGCTTGTTATCTGCTTTGATGGCTAATCCTCCGATATTCAGAGGTGATGACCTTGGCCCATGGCTGGAAAAGTTGCATCGGTATGTAAGCACAACTGATCCTGACTTGTGGAAGGTAATAACTCACGGTCCATATAAACTGTCGAACGATAAATCCAAATGGACCAAGAAGGATAAGCTGAAAGACTCTGTCAATAATAGAGCTGTAGTTTTATTAAAAGAATCAATTGACAGATCTCTAATTGAATGCATTTCTTCTTGCAGGTCTGCCAAAGACATTTTGGAAAAACTAAAGCTAATCAAGAATCACATCAAATGCTTGATGGCTGATCGGAGAAATGCTAATGATGAAACTTCATCCGAGGTAAGCTCTGAATCTGGAGAACTTTCAATTGATGACCTATGGAATATAAATGAGGAACTTAATAATAGATGTGAACAATTGAAATCTGAGAATAAGAGATTGAAAAAGAAATGTGATCAGATAACTTTGAAAGTTCCTTGTAAAAATTATCCAGATCTGAAACAATCTTATGATGCATGTATGTTAGATGTTCAGAATTTTCAGGAACAAAATGGTTCTCTAAAACTTGAAAATCAAACATGTCTAGACAAGATATCAGAACTTGAGAATCAGCTGAATGATAAGAAAAATGAACATATAAAAGACATGCAAGAACTGACTCAAGTTAATTCTGAATTGGATAAACTGAAACTTGAGAATGAAGGATTTCAAAATAAAATTGAAAATCTCATGGGTAGAATAAATGAAATCAATGGGGAGGCTTCACATTCTTCTTCTGTTGAATTAACCTGCCATATGTGCTCACCTGTAAGAGAACGTAATGAAGATCTTTATAGTGAGAATGAATGGCTGAACAAACAAATAGCCTCACTTAAAGAGGATCACAAAAACTTGGTTGCTGAGAAAATTAAAGTGGAAGAAAGAGAAGAGGAACTAATTGAGAAACTGGAATTGATATCCACTAATGAAAAATGTGATACTGAAGTTAAGAAGCTGACCAAAGAAAACATTGAATTAAAAGCTAAAATTGAAAAATTGAAATGGTTAAATACTGGCTTGTCTGAAAAACTTCTCATCACAGAAAAGGGAAAAGCTGTTTGTAATGAAAAATCTGAAAAGTTAAGCAACTTGAAACAAGAAATTGAGAAGTATAAAACTACAAATAAAGTCTTAAGTGAATGTGTCAATTGCAGTGAACAGGAGATAGCCAGTTATGAGCTTCACATAACATCTTTGGAAAACAAGATTCAGGATCTAGAAAAATTAGCATCCAATTCTGCTAAGAATGAAAGAAAAGTAAAAACTGTTGTGAAAATGAAGGATGACAATCCAAGAAAGGGGACAAGTTGTAGTCCTGATGTTAAGGAAACTACCAGAAACCAGCTATATACTACCTTTGTGCATAGTTCTAATGTAGCTGGTACCTCAAGGCAATCCCCAAAACAAAATGAAAATCAGAAGTCACCTTCAAAACCTATCTTTCTGTTCAAAGCTCAGAAAATTGAAAGGCAAACAAAACCTGTTGAGAATAATCAGAAATTGAAAAGAAAAAGTAAAACAAAGAAGGTAAAGATTAATTCTTGTTATACTCCGAAATTTATTAGCTCTGCTGAATCTGATGCTTCTTGTACTCATTCGCATGTATCTAAGAAATCATATGATAGAAACCATGCTCCTAGGAAATCTGATGCCTCTTGTTACTATTGTGGTAGGCATGGTCATTATATGAATGACTACAGTGTGATGAAAAGTGATGATATGATGCATGATAATTTTTTCTCAAATAATCATCACCACCCCAAAAGAAACATGTCTGCTTCAAACCAACATATCATTTGTTATAATTGTAACAAACGTGGTCATAAAGCTGTTGAGTGTTGGTTTAGGCCTTCATGGGGTTTTAATGGCTCAAGAGGTAAGCACCCAAGGTGCTTCGAATGTGGGAGGCATGGCCACAAAGTCAAAGACTGCTGGCATGCTCAGGGAAGTAGAATTAATTCTAAATCTGTAAAATTTCTTGCTCCCAATGCTGTTGATAAGAAGAAAATTGAATTCATGAAAAAGAATTGTTACTGCTTTGAATGTGGTAAGCTAGGCCACAAAGTTGCCAACTGTAGGCTGGCTGAGTATGAAAAGAAAAATTTTCATGTCAATAAAAGAAATACTCATGCACATGGGCATCATGTTTCTGCTAACGTGAAGAATAAAAATAAAAAGTCTGTGGCTTCATGTTATTATTGTGAAATTTTGGACACTCTATGTCTGATTGTTTTCTAATGGAATTTGATGATGATGCTGCAAAAAGAATATTTAGAACACCTGTCAGGGTAAATGTAGGACCCAAAGCTGCTTGGGTCCCTGTAGGATCAAAATGATCATAGTGTTACAGGTGTGCCTTGGGTCAAAGAATAAACAGGGTTAACAGACCAAGGCACTCAAATGGAAACCCCAGGATCCTACCTTTCAGGTCAATTCTGAACTTTGTTTAAATCTCATAATCTGAAAATGCTGATTTGTCTGTTTTAAATTCATTATCTGAAAATGCTGTCTTGCTTGATTGATATTTGATGATCTCTTCATATCTAGCTGATCAGTCTGCATTCCAGACTCAGCTACTGAAGTTAAATTCTGCTCAAATTGATATTCTCTTGCCATCTATTGCACTAAGCGTGAATGATTCTTTAGTGCAGACAGTTGATGCATTATATAGACTTTGTGTCAATACAATTGTATGATTGTTGCTAAATGCATAACTTGCACTGAGCTTGAATGGGTCATTTAGTGCTACAATCAATGCATGTGTCCAATGACTGCATATCATAATGATCTGTCTATGTTAAATTGATTTGTCTTGAAAAGTTGATTGCTCTCTCATGATGCTATTTGAATAAAGAATGCTCTGATGTTTGAGTAAACATTCTGCATAGCATGTTAAATGTGATTTTTGAATCTGAGTTTTGCACATTCTTTCATGTTCAGCATTGTCAGGTTTAGATTTTTTGAATTCTCCTCATACATAATTTGCATATTGATGATTATCTGAAATTGCATATACATACATATTGATCATCATGCTCTCCTTGTTAGAATTGTTGCATACTGCATATGTAGGATAGTGCATATCATAAGATTTTGAAAAATCTAAAAAGAAATTCATTGCACTTAGACAGGGGGAGCATTCCTATTTCATATCTTCTTCACCTCATAACTCCCTTTGTTTAAGTAACCTGATTCATTCTCTTGACTATGCGCTATTCAACGAAATTCTCTGCTGATATCTCTAAAATAGCTGATCAGTCTGTATTCCAGACTCAGCTACTGTCTGATGATAAAATCTCTTCTGATGCTCTTCTCTATTGCTGATTTACTCTTGCACCAGCCTATACTCACATTTCACATTCTTCTCAGCTGGTGTGACTGAATTGGCTCTACTATTGATTTGTTGGTCAGCTAAACTTATTTTTCTGATCTGAGGAACTTAAGTTGCATGTCATGCAATTCAGTCTGAGAATATTGTAGAAATTTCTATCATATAGGTTTAAGAATTATCACTGAATCAGACTGATATAAGATTAATGTATTCTCAGATTTGTAGTTAAATGAATTGAAAATATCTGAATGATAAGGTTTAATAAACTTTAACCACATGTCTCATGTAAACCTTAGACTCTCTCATCAGATATCTGAAAATTTGAATTCAGGGCTTCTTTGGTTAAGATGCATATAGTGTGTATTGTTGTTAAACATTAATTTAAAAAATGTTGACTAAATAAAAAAAAATTGTGAATTCAGAGCAATGACTCGGTCACTGAGAAACTGAGTTCTTTATCAATGAAATAAAGTAACTCATGTCATGAGGTGCCATAGTTATCTCTGATAAAAAATTTAGTGAAACAAAACCTGACAGAGCAATAGCTTATTTGTGTTGAGTAGCTGGGGAGTCTGGCCTCTGATAAATGTGTCTTCTCATGTAAAAAGACACTCATATTGCTAACTCTACTCTCAAAGTGAGAGGCAATGACAGTTATCACACTGAGTAACTGGGTCACTTCAACTAAGACTTGTTGTGCCTCATGTAAAAAGGTGTTGATCAACTTAAATTGCTCAGGGAAAATATAATGTGCTTCAAATAAAATTATCTTGAAAAATCTGTCAACTCATGTTCTTGAAAAAGTGTTTAACTTCAGTACTAACCTGTGTATTCTTCAAAGGTGCAATTGAGATCATATGTGTAAGATAAAAGATGATTGTTTTTGAGTGTCTTCTGACTATTTGGTTCACTTTTATTAAAACTTAGATTTAGATATGAGTATTGAGTTTAATTTAGCAAATTTGGTATACATCAAAATTAAATCAGATTGGTTAAGCTGTAAATTCATAACCCCTTATGATAGAAGAGTCTAATCTTATTAAGACTTATTGTTGTGATGGATGCTTTAAAATCTCTCATGATCAGATTCTTTTCAGTCAGCCTGATTAACATCTTGCTATTGATTGATTCCTTGAGATGTATTGTGCTTTGACTATTTCTCAACCCATCACTTGGCTACACTATCAGTTGATTAACTCCTGAGATGTACTCTTCTCCACACTGTTGGAATCTTCCATTTGTTCTGCAACAAATTCTGATTCTGTGGTCTTTTCACCAAAATTCAGATTCTGTGTAATGACAGATTTCAGATTGATTTATTGGATAACCTGAGTCCATTCCTGTGCTTCAGGGGGTGTTATGGTTTATCTACAGTTAAGGGGAGAGCAGTCAATCATGCATGTTGATAGGGGGAGATCTGGTCATTGTCATAAGAGAGAACTTCATTTTAATGAACCATGACTCATTCTCTGAATTTATGTGCTGTGTTTGTATGCTGAATTTGTCTCTCAAACTATTTCCCTTCTTTTTGATTATGACAAAGGGGGAGAATAGTTTTTGACGAGTCAGTGGGACTCATCATGTGGCCATCATCAAAAAGGGAGAGATTGTTGTGCCCCTTGTGCTTTGTTGATGATGTGGTGTTTTAATGATAGCAACATGAATGAGTCACCACATTGAATGATAGCAACATGATTGTTTATAACTGATATACTCTGTGGATAATGCATATGACTATGACTGGTATATTATCTGAAGAATGCATGTGTTCTGTCTGCACAAGTCTATACACTGTAGGGTAAAGCCCAAAGTCTAGACATTGTTGCATTGCTTTCATTTCAGAGTCTATACATCGTTCATGCATGCACATGTTCGTGGGCAAAGTCTGTACATTGCATCTTGTGCTGCATGTACTACACTAAGTCTATACATTGTCTATAGTATTTATAAGTCTATACATTGGACCGTCTTATTCACCGTCTCATATGCACAATTGAGTAAAAGTCTGCACAGCATAAGTCTATACACTGGTGCGTCTCATTTAGCGTCTCACATGCATATTTGAGTCAAAGTCTGTACAGCGGCATGCATTGCTCTTCAAGTCCACACACTACACTGTAGCATGCATCTCATTCAAGTCTGTACATCGCATTTGACGTTGAGCATCAAAGTCTATACATTGGCAGCACTGGGCAAGTCTATACATTCCCAGTCTTTACCTACGTTCAGAACCCCAAGCCCATACATTGGTTCAATCTTCCAAGTCTGTACAGTGGGTCAAGCTGCCAAGTCTATACAATCGTTTCTAAGGCAAAGTCTGTACATTGCCTTTGGACCTCAGAGTCTATACAAAGTCTGCATCCTCTGAAGTATGTACATTCGTTTGAGACCAAGTCTATACATCGGTCTTGCTCAAGTCTATACATCGTGAAAGTCTATACACTCCTCTTGGCCTTAGCATCTGTTTTGAAGTCCATACATTGGTCTGTTGAGTCTTTACATGTTTTGAGGATGACAACACTATGAGCCTTAGTGGAGAACAAAAAGAGTTTCTTCAGTTATGTTCAGGGGTTGTCTTCGTGTCGTTATTTGTTCCATCGCGTGCTGAACACTGCAGCACCTCGTGCTACTTTCTGTGCCACCTCGTGTCGCTCCATCTGTGTCACCCCTATGTCTTCGAGTCTTATGTTCTGGCCAAGTCTATACAGCCTCATCTTTACCTTCGTTCCAAGCTAAAGTCTACACATTCGTTTCCTTGGGTAAAGTCTCTACATCGTGGCCTTGAACTCTCAGTCTGTACATTCTTTATTTCAAAGTCTGTATATTGTTGCCTTGAAGACCGTTCCAAGTCTATACATCCAGTTGAATGCAAAGTCTACACATCGCCTCACATCATATGAAGGCTATACGTTGGAAGTGTCTTTCTTGCTTTGTGACCACTTCGTGTCGGTTTCTGTTTTCATCTTCGAGTTGGTTTCAGTCCGTGTCGTTTCGTGTCGTCCTCGTCTTCGAGTCGTTCGTAAGTTCGAGCAATTTTGTGTTCGAGTTGTTTCTGTGTTTGTGTCTTCGTGTTATCTTTTGTGCTTGTGACTTCATGTTATTTCTGTGTTTGTGTCTTAGTGTTGTTTTTATGTCTTCGTGTTGCCTCTTTCTATCTTCGTCCAGGTTTCCTCTGATCGCGTGTTTTACTACCGTTTTACTCCGTGTTATCTCCCTTTACCTCGTGCTGTTTTCATCTGACCTCGTGTCATTCTCTCTTTATTTCGTACTATAGTAATCTTGTGTATCTCGTGTCGTTCTCAGAATAGTGCATCTCGTATTGCTACCACATACCTCGTGCTGTTTTCATCTGACCTCGTGTCATTCTCTCTTTATTTCGTACTATAGTAATCTTGTGTATCTCGTGTCGTTCTCAGAATAGTGCATCTCGTATTGCTACCACATACCTCGTGCAGTTTTAGTTTTTGTGGCCCTGAGTTTTAATCGTTTTAATTCTTTGCAGGAGAAGAAGAAAAACAAAAAGAAGAAGGTAGTCCGAGGAAGAATATTCCCCAGTTACTGGGCTGTACGTGATCCAATACTAAAGGAACTAATGCTATAAGGGCACGTGGCAAGAAGGTTCTGGATCGAGTATGGGAGGCACACGCATTCTATACCTTATCCACCTGCTGCTGCTATATATTGAAGCCTTCGTCCACAGATGAAGGTGGATCGAAAGGGAAAAAGAAAAAGCAGAAGTGCAGTGAGTTCGATCCAGAAAAAGAAGAGAAGAAAATAGAGGGCAGAAACTAAAGTAGAGGAAGAAGAGAGAATAGCAGAGAGAGTGAGAGAGAGAGAGAGAGCTCGAAGCTGAGAGATCAGAAAGAAGAAGAAGAAGAAGGTTTCTGGTTTCAGATAAAATCCGAACCAGTTTGCTCTATTGTGAGCTATATTCCGTGTTTCATCGTTCCAGCATTCAGTCTGCTGTATCTTTTTTAGGTTCTTGTTTTTGATCTTTCTTTACTGTTCTAGTTTTGTCTCCCAGTCTCAGGTTGAGATCGGTGGTCCTCCTGTTCTGTTGGTTCAGGAGAAGGGAGACGCTGTCTCCAGTTGCAAGTGGCTGTGTGCTGCTTGTGGGTCCCCTCTAGGCTTCAGAGGAAGAGAGACCTTGGTCTCTGGGTCTAGTGACTGCAGATCACTAGTGTTCCCTCTGGTTGGAGGAAGAGGAACTTGTTTCCTAGTTTCTAGGGACATGGCGTCCTTAGGGTTCCCTCCGGGTGTGGAGGAAGAGGGGAGGGTGTTCCCCTGGTGAAGCTGTGAATCAGCAGTTGTCGCAGACTGAGTCTTCTTGGCTAGCCGGTGCTAGTGGAAGCCTCACTTCGGGTTGAAGTGAGGGGTGGACGTAGGCAGACTGGAGGTCTGACCGAACCACCTTAAAAATCCCTGGCGTAGTGTGTTTGGTTTCTATTCTGGCTTTGGATCTATTCGGTAGATGCTTGTCTAGGCCGATCCATCTCTATCTTCCTAGTTGATCGTTCTGCGCGGTTAGTGTTTGACCGTTAAGATCTTTTTCGGAAACTCCTAATTGAGAACTTTTTTTTTAATCCTCATTATTTTTACGGGTAAAGGTCCATTCACCCCCCTCTGGACCTATCAATTGGTATCAGAGCAGTCTCTGGTTCAGAATCTAACGATTCTCAGAGGATCCTCTACGTGTTTTCTATGTGCATTGTTTTGCTTGTAAGTTAGTGTTTGATATCTGTTCGTTTGAACTGATGGCAATGGCTAATCCACCGATTTTTAAGGGATCTAATTTTGACATTTGGTTCAGCGTTTTTCGCATGTTTGTTAAACAAGCTGATAAGGACTTGTGGAAGTTGATTTCATAAGGTCCGTATGAACTGCCCAAGAAAAGGTCCAAGTGGACGGACAGTGAGAATCAGATGTTCCGAGAGAATCAAAAGGCCCTAAACCTAATGTTAACAGCGACTGATAAAGCCTTGCATTCTTGTTTCCATGATTGCAGATCCGCCAAGGATATTATGGACCAACTGAAGCTAGCCCACAGGAGAAATGAAAGCACATGCATGATGGTTAGCAGAAGTGACCACAGTACCAGCCAAGAGGTGGAGGAGAATGAAGAAGACGTAAACCTCTTCGAGAACTTTTCTATAGAAGATTGGGAAAATGCTTACAACGATTTATCTGAGTCATATGAAAAATTGCAAAAATGATATAAAAAATTGAAAAGGAATAAGGGATTAGATAATTCAAGGTCTGACTGTAAAAAATGTGCTGAATTGAAGAGTTCTCATGATGCCTGTGTGTCTAATCTACAAATGTTGAAAAAATAAAATGATGTGCTAATCAATGGAAATAAGAATCATGTGAGTGAGATTGATTCCCTGAGAAAATCCTCAACTGAAAGCAAGGAAAGTTTAGAGAAGCTTAGGATTGAAAATAAAGTACTTGCTGAAAAATCTGAACCCATTAAGTCTGTCAACTTTGAATTACAGAAAAATATTGAGAAACTGCAAAAAGACTTGAAAACTTTTAAGGATGGAAGAAAATCTGAAACTGACTCTGATGATCAGATTTTGATAAACGAATTAATTCAGAATGACAGACTAAAGGAAGAAATTGAGAAACTAAAACAGTTGAACACCATCTTGTCAGAGAGATTGCTGACATTTGAAAAGGGTAAACATGTGGTGTCCAATAATTCAGAAGAAATTGATGAGTTGAGAAAGGAAGTTGAGAAATACATAATTGCCAACAAAGTCTTGAATGAGGCTGTCAATTGCAGTGAACAAGAGACTGCAAGTTATGAGTTACATATTGCCTCTTTAGAAGAAGAAATCCAAGACTTAAGGAAATCTTTGTCTAAATTTGTTGATGGGCAAGAAAATCTGAACAAACTGCTGGGAGTAAAAGTCAATTTTCAGAAGGAGGGGTTAGGTTATAACCCTGTAAATAAAAAGATCTTTGAAAATAAAATTCAGACATATTCTGTTTCTAGCTCTACTTTTGAGAAAAAGGGACTGGGCTACAGTCCAGTCATGAGTAAGGTCTATAGATCAAATTTGGAAACTGTTTTTGTTAAATCATCTGAACAGGATAAAAAATAGAAAATGAATAAAAAGGGCTCATCTGTGCATGTTGATCACAGTCCGCACACACACTCATCTAAAAGGAAAATGACATGCCACTACTGTCATAGACTTGGACATTTAATGCATGAGTGTAAATTGATGGAGAAAGATGATATGAGAGCCAGGATAATGAATGCTAAGGAACTTCATGATAAAAATTCTTCATTCCAGAAAAAGAAAATTGAATGTCTGCACTGTGGCAAACTAGGACACAGCATCGCACAATGCTAGTTTGCAAATGGTAAGAAAATATATTCTTCACATCATGCTAAATTTCCTGCAAACCATAATGATGTTGATAGGAATAAAGTTGCTGCAAATAGAAAATACTCTGCTTGTGTCAACTGTGGAAAGACAGGCCACAGGGCCATTGAATGCTGGCATGGTCAGGGTAGAAAAGAGAATTTTAAGAGAATGAACTCTTCTCATTGTTTTAACTGTGGAAAGCCAGGTCACAGGGCTGCAACCTGTTGGCTGGCAGGATACCAAAGCAATGCTGGTTTTGGTAAACAGAATTTCAATTCTGTTAACAAAAACTTTTATACATATGTGCATAAAGATTTTGTTAATAAGAATGTGCATAAATCCAATCTGAAACCTGCTGCATCTTGCTATTATTGTAGTACAATTGGTCATTCAATGAATAATTGCTATCTGATGAAATCTGATGACCATGCTACTAGGAGATTGGTTAGAAAACCTGCTAGAAATGTCACTGCTAACTCAGGACCCAAGAATTCTTGGGTGCCTATTCGTGCAAAATAGTTTGCTAACCTGCAGGTGTGCCTTGGAAGCTGAAGAAAAAAAAAAGAAGAGTAATAAGCCAAGGCACTCGAAAAGAAAAAAAAACCAGGATCTTAATATTCAGGTCAATTCCCAATACCTGCTATAATTTTTATTTTATTGTGATTTAAATTTGGTTCTGTGATGCAGTCTGTGTGCAACTAAATATTCCATGATCACGAGTGTCCTCCTCTGACTGCTTTGCTAAAATCTCTCTTGGTTGGACACTTGGTATCACGCTGTAATTCATGCTCATAGTCAGGGGGGGGGCATACAATTATTGTGTCAACTTACTGATTCGTGCTCATTGCATCACATTCCATTTATTTGAAAAAACCATAAGTTTGTTTCAACGTATTGCATTTCAGTTGATAGCATGTATGTTATTCAATAAATAATTAATATTTCCAAGAGTTGTGTGTGAGATGTCCTTGTGTGGGCTGAAAAGGAGCTTGTCAAGTCATCTGGTATCTGAAGAACCTTTGTCTGCCGATGTGGTTAGTTGGTGTTGAGTTCAGACATCTCATGAGGTTGCAGCTTATTGCACAAGAGCATTCTCTGGTTACGAGATTGAATTTCCTCTGGAAGATTTCATTTGAATATTCTTGAAGAAAAATTCCTTCTTATAGCTTTGTTACTCTTATCAGATTTGATCAGAATACCTTAAACCACCCAAAATCTATTGTAACAAGTTACACCTGTTAATAAAGAACTTTAATGTATGGGGGTTATATCTTGTCCTTTAATCCTTCTAAGTTATCCTCTCTATTGTTGATCAACATATTGTAAAACTTTCTGTTAAATGGAAAAACCTTGCGGAGGATTTCGTTTTAACTGAAACTTATGTGAAGAGGGCTATGAAAAAAAAAAATTGTTAAGTAAGGGCTCTATCTTTTGTCCAAGATCATGAGAGGTGCTACCAGGGAATACGCCATACTTTGTGGCAGAGCAATGGCAATTGTGGAGAAATAGATATTCTAGATCAAAGAAGTCTAGAGTTTCTGTCATGATACAATTAGCTATCTCTGTTTCTTATAGAAAAGTTGAAATAAAAAAAAGTGAAAGAAAAGTCAACAAAAATTCATTGGTTTTCATTGGCATAAAGGTAGCCTGTCCTGAGTAACCAGGGATTCTGGTATCTTATAAACATGTCTCCTTGTGTAAAAAGGGACAATTCTACCTAAGTGCTCAACATATTGGTTGACTCTGTATGCCCTCTCTTGTCCTTTAAATGAAGTAATGAACCCTGCTTGACTATCTATTTGTTATTTCTTTGCCTGACAAACATAAGGAGTATTTTAATCGTGACCTTCTGTAGGCTAAGTACCTTTAACAGCTAGTTTTGTGATCTTGTTGATTTAATGTCTTGAGGTAACTGACCAAGGTTTTCGGAAGAATATAATAAATCCATATATTGAAGAGCGAACTTTAACGGGCTATGGCTGTGTTACATATTAAATGAGGGTAGTCTGGGTATTTCCTGAAAAGTTCGATAAGAGTGAAAAAGTTCCTACTAAACAAGAAAGCTTCAGATGATGCCACCAGGTCCTCGATGGAAAGCTTGCAGATGGTATGTTCAAAGATAGCAACAGCACTTCGTGAATTACAAGATGCTCATATTTTATCTTTTAAGTCATCGGTCAGCATTATAGATCATTGTTTTGAGATCAGGACATCCTTAGAAGTTTTGAAGGGGTCATTTAGTGCCCTAGGTCCAGATGTCCAGAAAATCTATGACAAATTGATTACTTTCTTAGCAGAAGTGAGAACTCTGACTGACAGATATGAATCTATTAATATTCACCAAGAAGACATCATTTCAGAAGTGGCACATGTCAGAAGCTCCGTTGTGTATTGGCTAGCTGAATTGTCCAATGACTTGAAGGATCTTCACTCTGCCTTGGGTTCAGCCCCTGGTCAGGCATCCTCCAGCAGAGGTCCAACTCAAGAATTCTCCTCTGTTGCTCCTAGGGGTAGACCACCACAAGACAGGCAGCGTGGCCCTTCCAGCAGACATGCCAGATTCTTTTCTCCTTAAAAAATAGTGTTCTGTATCTTTTGTCCATTTTGAGGCTCTCTCACACTCTTGGACTTGTTAATTACACTTCATATCATATGCATTTCTACCTCCTTTGTTTCTTTCTTTTTGATGTTGACAAAGGGGGAGAACTCAAGTCTTTGCTACTACTACGATTGAGAATGAATGATTTTTTTTTGTTAATGATTCTTTAATATTCTTTAATGATGATTAATGATGGTGCTGATGATGTTTAGCTTTGAACAGGTTGAAAATTATTCCTACAAAGACTCAAGACTCATAGTGTTGCCTTCCATCAAAAAGGGGGAGATTGTTGAGTCTTTACATGTTTTGAGGATGACAACACTATGAGCCTTAGTAGAGAACAAAAATAGTTTCTTCAGTTATGTTCAGGGGTTGTCTTCGTGTCGTTATTTGTTCCATCGCGTGCTGAACACTGCAGCACCTCGTGCTGCTTTCTGTGCCACCTCGTGTCGCTCCATCTGTGTCACCCCTATGTCTTCGAGTCTTATGTTCTGGCCAAGTCTATACAACCTCATCTTTACCTCCGTTCCAAGCCAAAGTCTACACATTCGTTTCCTTGGGCAAAGTCTCTACATCGTGGCCTTGAACTCTCAGTCTGTACATTCTTTATTTCAAAGTCTGTACATTGTTGCCTTGAAGACCGTTCCAAGTCTATACATCCAGTTGAATGCAAAGTCTACACATCGCCTCACATCATATGAAGGCTGTACGTTGGAAGTGTCTTTCTTGCTTTGTGACCACTTCGTGTCGGTTTCTGTTTTCGTCTTCGAGTTGGTTTCAGTCCATGTCGTTTCGTGTCGTCCTCGTCTTCGAGTCGTTCGTAGGTTCGAGCAATTTTGTGTTCGAGTTGTTTCTGTGTTTGTGTCTTCGTGTTATCTTTTGTGCTTGTGTCTTCATGTTATTTCTGTGTTTGTGTCTTAGTGTTATTTTTATGTCTTCGTGTTGCCTCTTTCTATCTTCGTCCAGGTTTCCTCTGATCGCGTATTTTACTACCGTTTTACTCCGTGTTATCTCCCTTTACCTCGTGCTGTTTTCATCTGACCTCGTGTCATTCTCTCTTTATTTCGTACTATAGTAATCTTGTGTATCTCGTGTCGTTCTCAGAATAGTGCATCTCGTATTGCTACCACATACCTCGTGCTGTTTTCATCTGACCTCGTGTCATTCTCTCTTTATTTCGTACTATAGTAATCTTGTGTATCTCGTGTCGTTCTCAGAATAGTGCATCTCATATTGCTACCACATACCTCGTGCAGTTTTAGTTTTTGTGGCCCTGAGTTTTAATTGTTTTAATTCTTTGCAGGAGAAGAAGAAAAACAAAAAGAAGAAGGTAGTCCGAGGAAGAATATTCCCCAGTGACTGGGCTGCACGTGATCCAATACTAAAGGAACTAATGCTATAAGGGCACGTGGCAAGAAGGTTCTGGATCTAGTATGGGAGGCACACGCATTCTATACCTTATCCACCTGCTGCTGCTATATATTGAAGCCTTCGTCCATAGATGAAGGTGGATCGAAAGGGAAAAAGAAAAAGCAGAAGTGCAGAGAGTTCGATCCAGAAAAAGAAGAGAAGAAAATAGAGGGCATAAACTAAAGTAGAGGAAGAAGAGAGAATAGCAGAGAGAGTGAGAGAGAGAGAGCTCGAAGTTGAGAGATCAGAAAGAAGAAGAAGAAGAAGGTTTCTGGTTTCAGGATCAAATCCGAACCAGTTTGCTCTATTGTGAGCTATATTTCGTGTTTCATCGTTCCAGCATTCAGTCTGCTGTATCTTTTTTAGGTTCTTATTTTTGATCTTTCTTTACTGTTCTAGTTTTGTCTCCGAGTCTCAGGTTGAGATCGGTGGTCCTCCTGTTCTGTTGGTTCAGGAGAAGGGAGACGCTGTCTCCAGTTGAAAGTGGCCGTGTGCTGCTTGTGGGTCCCCTCTGGGCTTTAGAGGAAGAGAGACCTTGGTCTCTGGGTCTAGTGACTGCAGATCACTAGTGTTCCCTCCGGTTGGAGGAAGAGGAACTTGTTTCTTAGTTTCTAGGGACTTGGCGTCCTTAGGGTTCCCTCCGGGTGTGGAGGAAGAGGGGAGGGTGTTCCCCTGGTGAAGCTGTGAATCAGCAGTTGTCGCAGACTGGGTCTGCTTGGCTAGCCGGTGCTAGTGGAAGCCTCACTTCGGGTTGAAGTGAGGGGTGGACGTAGGCAGACTGGAGGTCTGACCGAACCACCTTAAAAATCCCTGGCGCAGTGTGTTTGGTTTCTATTCTGGCTTTGGATCTATTCGGTAGATGCTTGTCTAGGCCGATCCATCTCTATCTTCCTAGTTGATCGTTCTGCGCGGTTAGTGTTTGACTGTTAAGATCTTTTTCGGAAACTCCTAATTGAGACTTATTTTTTAATCCTCATTGTTTTTACGGGTAAAGGTCCTTTCACCCCCCTCTGGACCTATCATGGTCTTCAGTTCAAGTCTGTACAATGGACTAACAGACAAAGTCTACACATTGGAAGTCCATACATTCAGTTGTCTTGATCTGATCAAGGTTATACAGAGCTTCTTTTGGCAAGTCTGCACATTGTGAATGTCCATACACACGATTGCCTTTGCATTGATCAAGTTTGTACATCCCTTTTGTTGTCTAGTCTATACACTCAATTTCTTCACTTCAAGAAGTCTGTACATCCGTTAGGCTTGTTCATGCATCGTGCTTCTTTAGTCTGCCTCGGCCAAGTCCATACAATGTTTGCTTAGCAGACTGTGAAGTCTATACATCGATCGTTCAGCAGCAGACTGCTCAAGTCCATACATTGGCTGCATCATATGCATTGAAGTCTGCACATTGCTGAATGCTCTTCAAGTGTGCACATTCGTACTAAGGCATAGTCTATACATTGCATTACATTGCATTCATCAGTTGTGAAGTTTGTACATTGAGTCAAAGTCTGCACATTGCATTCTCTTCAGCAAGTATGTACAGCGAGTGCCTTCTCATCTGAAGTCTGAACATTGCATTTGCATTCACAATGTCTTCACACCTGAAGTCTATGCAATGCACTACCTTCGCAAAGACTATACCTTGTGCATATTAGTCTTGAAGTCCATACATCGTTCATGAAGACTGAACAACGAGCAAGTGTGTACATCGGACTAGTCTGCTGGCTAAGTCTGTACACTGCTGCACGTTGTGTTCTTCAATGTCTGAACATTGCTTTAGCGTTTGCCTTCAGCCAAGTCAATACATCGACTAGCAGTCTTCAGCTACAAGTATACATTGCTTCACAACGTGAAGTCTATACAATGCCATAGCTCTGCTTATGTGAAGTATATACATTGCTTTACACTTCAGCAACTCTATACACTGCTTCAGATCTGATTCATAATGTCTATACATCGGTTCTCAATGTACACACTTATTCAATTGCTGCTTATAAAGTCTATACAATGCATTTCATCTTTAAAGTGTGTACAGAGTTTACACTTGAACTGATACGTTTATTTCGACTGACTGACAGGGATTTAGTACTGGGATTGCTGACATGGCTCGTGATCCAAGGTAGGACGAGGTTCCCTGATCGTGACACGTGGAAGCACTGTGCTGAAATGCTGCCACGTGGACTGAGGTTTCTTGGCGGGAGATGTGGAGAGCACACAACCGCCCTAATCTGCTGATGCTATATAAGGGAGTCCCCTTTGTCTGAAGGAGACTGATTGTGATCGACTAAAGCAGAGGCAGAGTGAGAGCTTCCACGATCCAGACAGAAAGAAGAACAAAAGAAAAGAGCAGAGTGTGAAGAGAAGAGAGAAAAGAGAGACAGAGAGCTATAGAGAGAAGAAGAAGAGAAAGAAGTAGAGGAGAGATAGTGAGATCGAGAGAGATCTGCATTCACTGGACCGTGGATCAAATCCAGGCCAGCCAGCTCTTAGGAGCCACATTTGTGCTTTCATTATTTACAGCTTTCAGTTGCTGTTGCTACTTGTTTTTTCATTTTCTTTTGAACTCCTTTTTATCAAGCTGTTAGTCCGCGGGTTTTGCAGAGGTGCTGCCTCTGGACGGCTAAGTTGTATTGCCCAGCGGTTTACAGTGGAGGATTCCACTGGACAGCAAGCTGTGTTGCTCAGCGAGGCGAGGAGGATTCCTCGGACGGCAAGCTGTGTTGCCCAGCGGTTGTATGGCAAGCTGTGATGCCTAGCTGTTCAAGCTGTGAGTCAGCGGAATCCACACTCGGTTTGAGTGTGGGGTGGATGTAGGTCTGCTAGACTGAACCACCTAAAAATCATTGTGTAGTGGTTTGATTTCTTCTATCTAATTGGCGCTAGATGAATGCTTAGGTGTGCTTTGGTTTGATGTTCTATAAGTGTTCATTTGTCTGCTGCGCATACTATATGTTTGACAGTGGTATTGAGTGTATGTTTGAGTTGTCTAATTGCTGCCCACATTAGATGTTTGCTTAGGAGCACTCTTCATATTTGTCTACAAGTTCAGTAGATGACTGGAGTAGTTTTTCTATAGTTAGTCTTAGTGTTTTTATTCCGCAGTTCTGAGCACTAAAATTCTAATTGGGCGAAAGTTTTTTAAAGGGTATATTCATTCACCCCCCCTCTGAATACTTGCACCGAACCCAACACCCCTAAGAGTGGACATGCAATGGAACAAGTGCAAGAGACCTTTTTTTATTTTTTTAAATGCAAAACAAATGCAAGCACCTAGACACGACCCTATACAACAATGCAAAGTTGGAATGCAAACTCGACTACAAACCTAGACTCAACCCATATCCGGTACTTGGCAGAGTTACGGGATCCGAAGATCCTCTCGACGCAAGTGTGTGAGCTTCTCGATAGGCATAACCTATCATTCGGGAAACACCTTTTGATATACCGAATAGAGGGAATGCAATGTGACACCTTGGACCGACTACCCTAGACTCTAACCCGCTCTGATACCAATTTGATGCGGGATGGGACGTGACTCAACCAAGTTGAACCTGGGACTCTAGCTCGTGACTCATCCCTAAGCGAGGGAAGTGTGCGGATTGCGTGGTTGAGAAATCGACAATGAGCCTGGGTGATCAACTCTCACTTTCATGCTCGGATCGAGACACGGGATGAGTCACACTCTCACGCTCTCACAGCGGTGATAAATAATTGAATGAGCTAGATTAACCTATCACGCTCATGCAGCGGCATAAAAGAACAAATACGAGTAAAGCAAAGTAGACAAACAAGGAGGCGAATCTACCTTCACGCTTTGGGCATAGGAAGATGACCCCGGCAAAAAATAGTAACTCCCAGTACAGTAATTATCAATAATTTACAGTAGTGAATTTTATTACCCACTCCACGCAGGGAGGTAAAGGGCTACAATGGGACCCGGGAGTAACGATCTTGGGTTGATGGGCAGCGAGCCGGAAGGGCTATCAGGCCAGAGACGGGCTACTGGTCCGACTCGGTTGCGACTCGGTACTGTTCCAACTTGGTTCAGCCCGCTGGATAGCAAGCAAACTCAGCCCTTGGGACGGTGGCTCCCGGCCACCTTCTGATCGTGGCGACTGGCTGGGACATTGCTAGGGGGTTGCTGGTCGATCCCTGGGAGCGGCGGTCACTGGATCGGATGTCGAGGATTTGTGGGAGAATTAACTCCCAACTTAGTTCTGCTTTCTTGACTTGGATCAGATCTGCGCGCCTTCACGAAAATAATTGTTACGCCAAAAGCCAGTGTCGGATCGTGGCGAGACCGGTGCCATTGGAAAGAGGACTCAAAGGGCTACAACATACCATCTAGCAAGTGGATTGGAAATGAAAAACTCTGTGGGTTGTGTTAGGATAGGTGGTATGCGGAAATAGATCCAAAGGGGGGTGAATGTATCTTTTAGAAAATATTGCCTAATTAAACATAAATCTAGTGCAACGAAACCCACTCGCACTATCAAAAGGAAATCAACACAGAAACGCCATCAGAATGAACAATTCTGTTGAGCAAACAATGAAACCTGTGAAGGAGGTAGAGGACAAGGACAATCACACAAGACAAACCACTGCTCAGAGGATTTTTACATGGTTCGGTCTGCTACCCACAGACCTACGTCCATTCCCCACTCAAATCCAAGTGGGGCTACCCTTGCAAAAGCAAGAAGCAGACTCAAGAGGATTTTTACATGGTTCGGTCTGCTACCCACAGACCTACGTCAATTCCCCACTCAAATCCAAGTGGGGCTACTCTTGCAAAAGCAAGAAGCAGACTCAGTCTACAAAAAACCACTGCCAAACAGCTTGCCATAAGGAAAACAAATCCCCCACACCGATCCTGCAACCCACAGGATCTGAACCCTGACCTTGCAGCCCACAAGATCAGAACCGGAGGACCAATCCTCCCTTCCTCCAAACCAGAGGGAACCCATGAGCAACTTCCCGTTACTCGCAACTGGAGACTATGTCTCCCTTCTCCTGAATCCACAGGAGGGACCCGTGAGTGACCCTCAGTCACCCACAACCAGAGACTCAAGTCTCTCTTCCTCTGAAGCCACAGAGGGCAAACCGGAGATACACTCTCCCTTCTCCTGAAAACCCAGGAGGGACCCCGGACTCCAAACAGAGTATCCGAAGAACGCACCAAAGAATGGAAGATAATAATGAAATATCTAAAAGAAAAAAAACACAAACAAATGTAGCTCCGAGGAGCATGAAGACTCTCGATTTGATCCACGAGTCACTACATGAACAGATCTTCAATGAAGGCTCTGGCTGCTCACACACAGGCTCAATCTCTGGTACTTCCTCTTCTCTCTGGCTCTCGCTCTTTTCTTCTTCTTTGGTGGTTTTCTACTCTTGCAGCTGCTCTCTTTTCTTCTGAACTTTTTCTCTCAAGCTTCGTCGCTTCTTGAAAATGATTCACACACACACATATATATATCTTCAGCCGATGGGGTCCACATAGTCACGCCTTGGGCGTGTGGAGGGAATACTCCCGCCAAGAAGATTCTGGAGCAGCCCTGCCACGTGTCAGCCTCTTGTTCAAGGATGATCCACGTGGCTTTAGTCTTCATGGGATGATCCACCTTGGATCATGTGCCCTTATCATTGTTACACAGATCCATGTGCAGTCAACCTCTGCGTCCCCCAGTTGTTTGAATATATGTCAGTTCATCCTTGATGAGTGGGTTGAGTCCTTATATGGTTCAAGGCAAAATGTGCTCAGACCCTGTAAGAGACAATGAACAATTGTGCACTGACATTAATGTATATAATGTAGACATAGCGTGAACCAAACCAACTAACATAGACTTTATTCATCTAGCATAGACTTCAGTCATGAAGTAAGTCCAGCTTGCATATATAGACCTTACGTGCGAAGCAAGGCTAACTAGCATCAACCTTGGTGTGAAGAACTGCTACTAGCATCGACTAAGCGCATAGGACAATGCAAGGTAACACAGACCTCATGCAAGACTAGCACTGACCATGTATGCAAATATGAGAACGTGCACAGACCTGAGAATGCGAGGTTGCAAATGTGCACCGACCTTGGTCTTGCACAATTAGAATATGCACCAACTTGCATTTCACATGTGCACAGACCTTGTAGACATATGTGCACCGACCTTCTCAATGCACAATTCAGATGTGCACAGACCTAATGGCTATATGCAAAAAGTGCACCGACTAGCTACAGTGTATGCACAGACCTTTTATGCATTTAAGACAAACATGCACAGACCTTATACGTGTTGAACTAAAATGTGCACTGACCTAGTTTTCCAAAATTAAACATGCACCGACCTTCATTCTGTGAACAGTAGCTAGCTTCGACCTTTATGTGCATTTGTTCTACACTAGCGAAGGATGCACCGACCTAAACCTGCACCGACTTTACAAGCACAATGCCAAACCTGCACTGACCTTCTATGTGCGCAGAGAAGGATGCGCCGACCTTGTGCAGAACTAGCACAGACCCTATATGCACTATATGAGATGCTAGCATCGACCTTATGACTAAGCACAGTAGACTAGCACCGACCCTTGCTATGCATCAAACAGTAACTTGCACAGACCTTACACTGACTATCATGATAATATGCACAGACTTGAACATCGAAGCAAAAATTGCACGGACCCTGGAGACTCATGTGCACAGACCATATTGGTCACTATCACCGACCTTAGTGAAGGAGTGAATAGTGATAGCATCGACCTTATATGCAATTCATCTAAAATTGGTCCAAAACATATATGACATCATACATATGAGTCATAGTGTTTAACATCATCAAAACACAGAATGCTAACAATCTCCCCCTTTTTGATGATGGCAATACTATGAGTCATATGAGTCAACATGGCACTGTAATAAGTCAAATGAACTAGATATTCAATTATTCATGAGATTATCCACGCCAATGCAGTGAATGAATTCTACTGATGCAAACTCATTCTCTCCCAAAGCCAAACCCATTCTCCCCCCAAAGCTCAAAGCTCAAACATTCAAGATGACTCCACATATTCTCCCCCTTCGACTTCATCAAAACGGAAGGATCTGAAATGGAGCAATTTATTAAAGCATAAAATGCAGACAATGTGACCCAGTATTCTCCTCCTATGCTTCCCTTAGAAGAATACACACCAGAACTGGAATCTATTCTCTCCCTATGGAAAGTGAATGCAGGACCTGATACCTAAAGATGTGGCAAATATTACCAAAGTACATTCTCTCTCTTGAACACAACATATTAAATTACAGATAATTCTCCCCCTGTGAGAAACATTGAATGTAGTCTAGACATATGAGGAATATGTCTAGAGAGAATACAGGAGGAAAGATCAAAAACACAGATTTTTTAGAAACAATGAGTGATTAAGAGATGGCAGTGATAGAAAGTAGTAAATGACCATATATATCAGTGAATTTTCAAAGTTTCTGAGATGAAGAATTTTTTAGTAAGAAACTAACTTCATAATTCAGTATTTAGATTTTAGATTCTTCCATTATAAGAGTTTATGAATTGGCTTTGATTGAAAAGTATGGTTTAAGAATGATATAAACAGAGTTCTTTAATAATTTTCAATACTCATATCTGAAACAATTCTTTAATAAAAATGAACCAGTTGCTCATATAACATTCTAGTTTAACCTTCTTTTCATCTTACTTAGTTTACTTTCCATGACTTCTTTAAGAGTAACACAAGGTAGTATCGAGATTAAACATTCATGAATATCTGAATTTGACTGTTCTTTCATAATTTTCTGATGCATATATTTTTCAGATTTTTCTTATTGAACATCAATTTGTTTTTTAATGAGTAATTTTGATTTAATCAACACCTTTTTACATGAGGCACAACACGTCTTAGGTGAAATGACCCAGTTACTCAGTGTGATAACCATATTGCTTCTCTATTTAGAGAGCAGAGGTAGCATTAGAAGTATCTTTTACATGAGGAGACACCTTGATCAGAGGCCAGAATCCACAGTTACTCAATACAACCATGCCATTGCTCTACCATATTTTCACATTATTTTTAATGATTTTTAAACAAAGTTAACTATGGTACTTCATGACACAGTCCTTTGGATAGTTTTCTCAGTAACCACAGTCATTGCTTTGTCAACAATTTTCTTATAAAACAGTTTCAGACAGATTAAATGTTTAAGACAATACTTACACTTTGTATTTCCATCAAAGTAAATCAAGATTTCAACTTTTCAGATTTCAAGAAATCTTACATGAACTTACATGAGACAAACAGTTAAGGTTTATTAAAAGGATTGAATCAGATATTTTCAACTCCATTAAGTTCAAACTTAAGAGTACATTAGACTTAAACCAATGCAAATTAACAAATATTCTTAAACCATTATAATGGAAGATTCCACATTAAAGATGATTTCAGATTTATGAAGTAGTTTACAAGCTGAAGTTTTCTTCAAATCTCAGTTCAGTTATTATCTGAGCAGCAGCAATCATCAAATGTGTAAACAAGTATGCATAGAAAGTGAGAGAATTAGAACTCATGCTTGTAGCAGAAGTGATCAATATGCATCAGACAGATTTTCAAGAAGATCAGCTAAAGAGTAGTGAGTTTACAAGGATTTCAAGATATGCAGCAAGAACTATGAGGTCAGAATTTGGATGAGAATCAATTGGAAATCAGCCAACAATGATCATTTGCTGATGGAGTCACTGGAATAATAGATGTGGCAAGATGAATCAGATAGGTGGACAGGAAGAGTTCAGGCATTGATAAAATTGAAGAATTTAAAATGCTCCCCCTGTCTACATGCAATGAGTCACTTCTTTTTGGAATTTTCAAAATAAGTGATATGCAATGCAGTCACTATATGCATGCATATGCTGTGACTTTCCTAAAAACATTACAAGGACATAAGTGTCATGAACATCATGCAGGGACAACCAGACTCCCCCTGACTATATGCATTATGAAGCTAAAGTTTAAATGCCTCAAACACATAAATCATTGTGCAAAGAAAATCATGAATTATGCTCATGAAACAAATATGCAATGCAATTTGAGATAGACTACAATCATCTTCATGTGCATTTCAGATTTTTAGAGAAATTCAATTAGAAGATGCACAAATGAATTAACATATGCAAGAAGAAACTCAACTTCAACAAAGTAGATGACACATGAAAATGCAACCATGTATACTTTAAAGTTCGTTCTAACATATTTAACATGTTATGCAAACATCTAAACCAAAAAAAAATTCAGAAGATAGAATTTAAGCGGAATTCACATAACTGACTTGAGAAGTGCAGACATGGGGTTTTCAAACTAGGGTGCCTTGGTTTATTTACCCCCTTTTTATTCCTCAGTCCCAAGGCACACCTGCAAAAACTGAACCTCATTTTGCATGTAGAGGTACCCAAGAATTCTTGGGTTCTCCATGGTCAGTAGCACCTCTGAATGGTACTCTCCACAATTTTTGAGCATAAGGATCATCAAATTTTATCAGGTGACTGTTATTCATTGAATGACCTATATATCCACAGTATTGATATGATGCATCATTTTTCAGATTCTTTTCGAGCACATTACTATGAACATTGAACCTGTGAGCATTATCATAAAAGTTCCTTTTAACAGTATGAATATCCTATTTAACAAAGCCAGTCTGTTTATGATAGACTCCCAGCCAACAGGTTGCAGCCCTATGGCCTGGCTTTCCACATTCAAAGCATGAAAGATTTTTCCTTTTATCAACAACTTTATTTCTACCAGCAGCATTATAAGCAGGGGTTTTAATAGATTTAAAGTTGCCCTTTAAACCCGGTGCATGAACATTAAAGTTTCTGTCATGATCATGAAAATTTTGTTTTCTGAAACATGCCACCCAGCACTCAGAGGCTCTGTGGCCAGGTTTTCCACAGTTATAACAAGCAAATGTCTTTTTCATCAAACCATTCTTATTCCAATCAAATCTATTCTGCTGGATAGGGAATTTAATAGATTTGAAAATGTGTTTACCTCCCTGTGCATGCCAGCACTTTGCAGAGGTGTGTCCTAGCTTTCCACAACAATAACAATGAATTTTCTTTTTATAAAAATCATGATTTTTACCATGAGATCTCCGTGCAGTAGCAGCTAGGTCATCAAGTTCAAAAAACTTGCAATCATGCATCATATGCCCTATCTTATTGCAATAAAAACATTGCACATTCTTTTTCTGATCAACATAAATTTTCTTGGCATGAGGAGTGTTTAATTTTTCTTTTTCTCTTGTTCAGATATGTGCTTATGACTGTTCTGAGATTTCTGTGGTGAAGCAGACTTTGAAGTACTCGCACATTCTGAACTTTTCACAAAACCAATTTGTTATTTTCCTTTTATACGTCTCTTATTATTTGGACTATAACCTAATCCTTATTTCCGAATGTTCACTTTATTTCCCAGTAGTTTATCCAGATTCTCTTTTCCCTTAACAAATTTAGACAAAGTTTTGTTTAGTTAAATTATTTCAGATTTAAGTGAAGAAATCTGCATTTCAGAACTTGTTAGATCTTCTTCACATGTGACAATTTGTTTCTGTATGGCATCATTCAGATTTTTTAGAATTTGAATCCCATGCAGGAGTTTTTGTTCTTTTTCATTATTATTTTTAATTTCAACAAATTTTTCTCTTTCTACAGACATGCATCTCTCTGTAGAAACATTGTTCAATACCATCAATTTCTTATTCTGATCCTTCAACATTTTAATCTCATCAATCAAGACGTTTTGTTCTGCAATAATCAAATTCTCATTGAATTTCTGTTTAAACAATTATAGCTTAGAATTCTTGTTCTTCAATTCCTCCAATTCTTCCTTAAGAGAATCAATGCATTATTCTTGCATTCTCAATTCATATTGTTGATTATTATTCAAACTTTTAGCATAAACACACTAATTACATGAGCTCTCACTTTTCTTTAGATCAGACTTAAGATTTTCATTCTCACACTTCAATTCTCTGATTTCATACATCATGCTCTTTTTCATCTTTTTCATTTCAGTTTTAACAGATTTGTATTTATCTAATAAGCCATTATAGAGATTCGTCAAATCTTCATAAGTAATTTCCTCTGATTCAGAGCTTACCTATAAATATGTCTCCTCCGGTTGATCACTTCTTCTTGCCATGAGACATTATTCTTCCTCTCCGTTGTAGATACTAAGCAGCTTATCCAATGTTTCCTTTGTAGTGCTACAACCTGAGATAAAAGGAAAATCATCAGAGTTTATTGCAGCCTTCATTAGATTTAGAGCTCTTACATTATCATCATTTTTCATCTTGTGAGCATAAGTCCACTTGGACTTATCCTTAGGGATTTTATGTGGACCGTGAGAGATAACCTTCCACAGTTGAGGATTAACAGAGTTAACATGCTTGCGCATGAGACATAGCCAGAATTTAATATGTGAACCATAGAATACTGGAGGATGGGCCATTAACACAAATCAAACCAATTCAAAGCAGTGAATTCAAAGCGATAAACCACAGCCCCAAAAAAAATTGCACAAAATGATGGCAGTGTTGTATATGGCTTGCATAAGTTTTTGATGATAACTAAACTTTATAATTTAATGAGAACTAAACCTTATGGTATGAGGATTCATGATGCTACCTGACTGTGTGATAATCAAAGAGTCCGTGTGCTCTTGTTGTTTATGTATGTGAGATGGCAAATGGCAATGGTACATGGTCTTGATCCTTGATTGATTGAGTTGGCTGTACAAGAGGCAAGAGGTTTCATAATCACTTTAAATGTAAACAAGAACAAGAGGCAAGGGGTTTCATAACCTCTTTAATGTGAACACGCATGGAATTAAATCTTGTCTATCTTGATTGCAGGATCAAACATCACGACGATCGCCTGGTTGAACCTAACGTGTGGATAAGCACCTTGCTTTTCTACAATCCAAAATAGGTATAAACTAAGTTAAACCAAACCCAAAATATGTGAAATTGATGAGGACATGAAGATCTTGACTTATGGATATGTTTCTTTGGGCTAACTATTCATTTTTGCAGGTCTGGGCAACTTCGGTCGACCAACGAACCTTGGCCGGTCGACCAGAATTGACAGAGCCTAAAAAATCAAGTTCTGCAAGTTTTCGGTCGACCACCACATAAGGGTCGATCGACCGGTTTTGACAGAGTACAAAAATGCTCTGTCTGCAAATTTTCGGTCGACCGACCCAGTGCCATCGGTCGACCGACAGCCCCGAAGCCCACATTTTTGACTTTTTATTTCCAGCTCGTGGAGAGATTCCCTTCCCCGTTTCTTAAATCCCACTGCCCCCAATCATGCCAGGATTTGTGGATCTGGTTCCTGGGTTGTCCCTTGACCACCTTAGATGTATAAAAACATCTATTTGGGGTCATAAACCCTAATCACTCTAATAACAAGAAGAGAAGATCAAGGTGGCTATCAAGGGAGAAGAGAGGTGCTACTGTAGATGTGAATAGTGATATGTGGATCAACTCTTCATCTAGGAGCTGAAGATTCAAGGTTTATCTAAAGTCATCAACTTCGAATGAACTGAAGAACTAAGCAACCGACCAAGAGAGATCAAGGGGAAGCTATCAAGAATCTAAGAAGAAGGCTACTGCAACTCTCGTGAACAATACTCCGTCCAGCAAGTTCTTCATCCAACTGGAGCCATTCTAGCTCCATGTGAAGCCAAGGAACTTCCAATCAAGAGAAGAAGCAAGCAAGGGCTTCAAGAAGAGATTAAGGGGAGGCTGTCCAAGTGAAGAAGGAAGAGTACTGTATCTGTGAATAGTACTTTATGCAGCAAGATCTTCATCCATTTCCAAGCCATTCAAGTGAAGTAGGAAGCATTGTTCCAAGTTCTACATCATACATTCACGGGGAGACCAAATCAGAAGATTTCTAAACTCTGTTCTATTCGTCTTGGTGTTTTGAATTTCAAGTCCTTTATTTGTAATCTGAAAACATCTGTGTGTGTGTGGATCAATTCTGATCTGTGGTAGTGTATAGCACCGTGTTCCATTCGTGTGTATGCGTGTGTGTGTGTGTGTGTGTGTGTGTGTGTGTGTGTGTGTGTGTGTGTGTGTGTGTGTGTGTGTGTGTGTGTGTGTGTGTGTGTGTGTGTGTGTGTGTGTGTGTGTGTGTGTGTGTGTGTGTGTGTGTGTGTGTGTGTGTGGTTCTATTTAGATCCGATCGTTTTAGTGTGTGGAGTGCTGCATCTGTCGCACGTGTGTATGTATTGTTGATCCGGTTGTTGGATCGTGTTGGAGACCTCATCTCTGTGTGTGTGTGTGTGCTGGGGCGCGTCCCCGTGTGTGTGTGTAGGCGTCGTCCTGCGTGTGTGGTTGGAGCGTCGTCTCCGTTTAAGGATTTATCCTCGAGTGAAGTCTCACCGGGTTTGGTGAGGGGTGGACGTAGGATTGCCGTCATTTCATCCAAACCACCTTAAAATTGCTGTGCATTGTGGTTTGGATTGTGTGGTGTGATTCATTTCTCCTCCCTCCATTCTGTGTGAACGTTAGTATATATTGTATTCTAACTTGTGGTTAAATTAATTTCAACCTCCTAGTTAGTGTTTTATCACATATTTCAAAAAGGCCAAAAGTTTTCTTAAAATTTGTAAACACCCAATTCACCCTCCCTCTCGGGTGTCATTGATCGTGGGACTTCAATTGGTATCAGAGCTAAGGCTCGATTCTTTATAGATCTAACGATCTAGAGAGATCCAGATCAATGACTACCAATATGTACACTTTGAATTCTCCACTGGTATTTGATGGTTGTAATTTTGATTTGTGGTTAGGAAGGATGTGTAGTCTAGTCAACTCATATGATCCTAAGCTGTGGAAGCTTATCTCACACGGTCCTTATGAGTTGCCTAAAGACAAATCTGTCTGAACCGCAGATTACAAGTTTAAAAATGATCAAAATTATTTGGCTCTAAAATTGCTTATTGCCATAGTTGATTCTAATCATTTCCCTTTTGTCTCCCATTACAGATCCGTGAAGGATATCTTGGATGGCTTAACCAAAGTCTGGGAAGAGCATGAAGACCAATGCCTTGTGGCAGGCACGAGTGATCAAGGGAGTGATCAGCAAACTGGATCAAGCTCAAAGGTAAATTCTGATTCTAACAATGAAGATGAATTTAGCTATGAAGAGTTCTTGATTGCATATGATGATCTTGTTGATAAATACAAGAAGGTAAAATCAGAAAATAAAAATTTGAAAAAGAGTGTCGAACAAAATAAGTGTAATTTCTCTTGTAAAAAATGCTTGCATCTAGAGGAATTGATTGAGTCTCATGTGTTCGATCTTCAAATTCATAAAGATCAAATTCCTTCTTTGAGAAATGAAAATAAAGAGCTGAGAGAGAGAATAAGTCTGATGAACAATGGCCAAAGCGAACTTGCTCATGATAAAAAGCTTGAAAAAGAAAATGAGAAACTGAATGAATTGAACACGGCCATTTCTGAAAGATTGCTTACTTTTGAAAAAGGAAAATCTGTGAATGTTGATGAATCTGAAAAAGTGCATGCTTTGTTGCAAGAAATTGAAAGTCATAAAACCATCAATGCTACTTTACATGAACAAGTCAATTCATGTAAAATGAGATGGCTTCCTATGAATTGCACTTTTCATCACTTGAAAAGGAAATCCTTGAGTTGAATGCTTCACTGTCTAAATTTGTGAATGGTCAAGAAAATTTGGACAAATTGTTGGGAATGAAAGTGAACTTTCAAACAAAAGGGCTAGGGTTTAATCCTGTAAACAAAAAGAAATTTGAAAGTAAACTACATACTTCATTTGTTCATACCACTTGTGCACCCAGCACCTCCACATCTCACTCCGAGCAACACACCATGTCAAGAACTCTACTAGATTCGAAAAATAGTGTGAATGTCCAAAAGATTCTAAAAGAAAATAAAAATCAGAAAATCAATTTGCATCAAAAATCTAAAAATGCTGCTAGCACCACCATGCATGTTAAACATACTTCTGCCACACACACACATCCACCTAGAAAAAAAAACTCACATATTTTTATTGTGAAAAACATGGACATGCCATGCATGATTATTTTACGATGAAAAATGATGATTTAGAAGCATGTAGGAAAAGAATGAAACCTTTTGCAAAAGGGAAACAAGAGTGGAACAAAAAATCACATGCTTCAAAGAATCCTCACACTTTTAAGTATTCAAAGTCATGTTGTGGTTACTATGGTAAATCTGGACATATGATGCATGGTTATCTTTTGATGAAAAATTATGTTTTAAATGTTGTCAAAAATTGGAAACCACATGCTTATGTTACTGCTAACCCACAGGGACCCAAAAGGATTTGGGTACCTAAGAATGTCAAATGAGAAATCTATTTTGGAGGTGTACCTTGGAAATATGAAGCGTGAAATATGCTTTAAATCAAGAAGATTACACTCCCCAAGTCCAAGTGATGCTGGCCATCCATGGTCAGGCTTGAATCAACTAACAGAATACCTTGCAAGGATGAAAAATGATGAGAACCTTCTCAATTGCCACCAGGAGATGGGATACCATAACTTGAACATCCTCTAGGATTGACTCAAGTATAAGCTGGTGAAGGTCCTTGTACGTGCTAAAGCAAGTACCCAAGACATGGTATGAAAGGTGGAAGGTTTGGAAGATGATGGATGCTCAAGGCACAAGTATTGAAAATAATTCTGAGCTCTATTTGAAAAACTCACACTTGTTTCAACCAAATCTCCATAAATAAAAATAAAATAAAACTATTTTTGCCATTAGAATGCAATTGCACTTTTCATGAACCACCATTACATGCCTGCATTTCATGAATCTGAAAATTCATCTGTTTGTTTATCATTGCATGACTACATGGTATGTTAAATGGTGACTTGAGGAAGGGCAAGTCTTTCTTGTCCGAAGCCTATCACCATGCGTAAGAATGTGCCTCCGCCTGGTACCATGAGTCACATGTTCATTTAGGTCATAGGTTGCATGATTTTCAAAACACAAATGTCAATTGTGTAAATTATGCACATAGAAAGGGGGAGCTTATTTTTGAATGAATGATTCTGAATTGTAAATTGAACTCATCCTTATGGAAATGCATCTCATATTAATTGCCATATCTGAGTTGATCAAGACATTGCTGTGTGACATGATTTTTGGAACTAACAATGAACTGCTAGTCTCTTTTAAGGCTATTGTTGAGGTAACATGATTGAAGGCACATGGTGATACATGCTGAATTCAGGTATTAATTCTAAAACTTGAATTGTCATTCATCCAGCCTGCTATGGTGATGTTGCTCACTTGACAGGTATCAATGCTTCAAATCTGACTTGTTATCTTCCTAGCATGATGAGATGAACTTGTCAAATTGTTTGAATGGCATTGCAAACTCTAAAGATTTTGATGATTATTGAACATCTTTCAATCTGAATTGCTTGAGGTCTTTTCAACTTGCTTGAGTATTTGGAATATCAAATGATGAGCAGTGAAAAGGTGGATTGCGTTCACCTGGAAACTCTCACTATGCGTGAGTTAGTTTTTGGATCAAGGTTCTCTGCCTCATACTAGAACTCAGAAAAGTCAAATGGTTGATTTGTGAATGAGTCCTTGATCTGAGCTATTTCAATTAAAAATTTATTTTTGCTCATATGATCCAAACAATTGGCTTGTGGATGATTTCTCATTTCTAACCTGTGAAATGATCTTGGAAATCTGTCTTGAATAAATTCTTGAAAATGGTTGGGTTGCATTGTTTGTTGTTGATCATATTTGCACCCTTGTTCTGTTGGGTTCGGTGCAAGTATTCAGAGGGGGGGTGAATGAATATAGCCTATAAAAACTTTCACCCAATATAAAATTTCACTCAATTAGAATTTCGCTCACTCAACAGATTAAACTCTTAGAACAAAATCTGATCAAATCATCTAATGAACCTGTAATCAAACACTTGGAGCGACCCTATGCAAACATCTAGCGGAAGCAAATGTTGTGCCTCTTAGGCACAAGCATGTGCTATGTTGCTTTGATGATAGCAATGCTATTTGGTTTTGATGATAGCAAGATAGTGAGTGCATTTGAGTGCATTTGATATTGTATTTTGATGAAGAAAATGTAATTGTGTTTTGATGATAGCATGCTGATTTGTTTTGATGATTGCAACACAGTCAGTGCAGTATGATATTGTGTTTTGAATATGGCTGCTGATATGATTGCATAAGACTGTGTCTGATATACAGCATTGTATTCATGAGTTTGCATGCGTATTGCATGATGCGTTGACGCATGGGATCATTGCGTCAACTCACTGGTCTGTCACAGAGTCCAGCGTCTCAGTAAGCGTCTCATGCATTTGACTAAGTCTGTACAGCCATTTACATAGTGAAGTCTACACATTCGTTTGCATTGTATGAAGTCCATACAGTGGGTAAAGTATGTACACTGTCCATGTTTCATACAGCGTCAACTCAGTGTTTCATGTAGCATCAACTCTACAAGTGTGTACATTGCTCGGCAAAGTCTGTACACTGTCCATGTTTCATACAACGTCAACTCAGTGTTTCATGTAGCGTCAACTCTACAAGTGTGTACATTGCTCGGCAAAGTCTGTACACTGCATTCGCCTTCAAAAGTCTACACATCAGACATTATGCATGGTTGAGTTGAAGTCTATACAGAGTCTGCATCTTTGGAAAGTCTGTACAGCGTGAAGTCTAAACGTTGTCACTGTAGCTCGCTTGTGCAAGTCTGTACATTGGAGTCAGTCCACCAAGTCTATACACTGGACCTTGTTTGATCAAGTCTGTACAGAGCTTCTGTGCTCAAGCCTATACAGCCTTTCACTTGGAAAGTCTATACATCGTGAAGTCTTCATACTGGCCCTTGAATGATGTCTATACTTTGTGCATCTCTTCGTTGAAGTCTGTACAACCTTCGCTGAGCTCCTGAAGTCCATACATTGGTCCTCCTTCAAAGTCTGTACAGTGTCTCATATTGGCAAAGTTTGTACAGCGTGAAGTCTACACATTGGCTTCGCTCCATAAAGCCTATACATTGGCCACTGCTCTCCAAAGTCTGCACAATGGTCTTCAAACCTGAAGTCTGGACACTGGTTCAAATCCTTCTAAGTCTGTACATTGGCTTCGTATCTGCAAGTCTATACACTGGACCTTGTTTTACCAAGTCCTAGTTTGTACACTCGCTGCACTGTTCAAGTCCATACACCGGCAGCTCTGCTTAAGTATATACATTCGTCTGAACTAAGTTCATTTTCCTCTGACTGTCTGCAGATGATTCAGGCCATGAAGACTTGGCACGTGATCCAAGGGGCTGATATGCTGACACGTGGAAACAACAGTTACAAAGGAAGAGCCAATGGGTTACTGGATTACTCTGGTGCGTTAACGCACTCATCAAGCAGCGTCGACGCAACAGTTAAGAAGGCTAGGCTGGTTGTTCACTAGAACGTATCCATGCGTCAACGCTATGGGCTAGCAGCGTCCACGCAGCACGTCTGTCTGCCGAAGAACGTGATCACTGGATTACTGATGCGTCAACGCAGCAGTGGAGCAGTGTCGACGCAACAGTTAAGAAAGGCAAGGCTGGTTGCTCACTGGAACGCATCAATGCGTCAACGCCACAAGTTGGAAACGTCGACGCAACGGCTTAAGAGACGCCAATGTACAAATGTACATGTTCGTGCGTCAACGCCACCAACTGGCAGCGTCGACGCAGCAGTTCAAGAAAGGGGCGACTTATCTCTAGCTGTCTTCAACGCGTCAACGCTATCCACGGTAGGGTCGACGCAGTGGGACAAATTCAAATGCGTACTAATGAAGGGCACGTGATCCGAGGTGCCTGGCTCGTGACCAGGATGCTGCCACGTGGTCTGAATTTTTAGGGCAGGAAATGTGGAAGCCACACGCGCCAGTGTGCCTGCTACTGTTGCTTATAAAAGGAAGCCTTCATCCTCTGTAAAAGGTTGATCGAAGAAGAAGCCTGGAGAGCAGAAAAGCCCTTCGATCCAGAAAAAGAAAAGAAGAAGAAAAGGAGAAGAAGAAGAAAGAGAGAGATCGTGATCGAAGCAGAGTGAAAAGAAGCTGTCGATCCAGCACAAGAGAGAAAAGAAAAGAGAGAGAAGAGAGGAGCAGAAGCTGAGAGAAGAGTAAGAGAAAAAGGAGAGAGTGCTTCCACGATCCAGCAGAAGAAAAAGAAAGAGAAAGAGAGAGAGTGAAGAAAGAGAGTGAGATCGAGGGAAGAAGAGAGAGAGAGAAAGAGAAGGAGTTCCTTCCTCAGATCTTTGGTTCAAAACCAGATCTGAGGTTGCTCATTGTTAGAGCTTATTTCGTGCTTCATTGTTCAGCTTTTAGTTGCTGTGTTTCCATCTTTTCTGTTTTCTATTTTTTCATTGTCTTTCAAGCTGTTAGTCAGCGGTTTGCAGAGGAGGACTCCTCTGGACAGTAAGTTGTGTTGCTCAGTGGGCAGTGGAGGTTTCCACTGGATGGGTAAGCTGTAATCCCCAGCGGTTGCAGTGGTGGATCCCACTGGACGGCAAGCTGTGTTGCCCAGCGGTTGTAAGGCAAGCTGTAATGCCTAGCTGTTCAAGCTGTGAGTCAGCGGAAGCCACACTCGGTTTGAGTGTGGGGTGGATGTAGGTCTGCTGGACCGAACCACCTAAAAACCCCTCTTGCATTGTGGTCTAATTTCTTATGGTTTGCTTCCGCTAGATGTTTGCATAGGGTCGCTCCAAGTGTTTGATTACAGGTTCATTAGATGATTTGATCAGATTTTGTTCTAAGAGTTTAATCTGTTGAGTGAGCGAAATTCTAATTGAGTGAAATTTTATATTGGGTGAAAGTTTTTATAGGCTATATTCATTCACCCCCCCTCTGAATACTTGCACCGAACCCAACAATTGGTATCAGAGCAGGTCTCTAATCTATCAGATCTAACAATCTGCAGAGGATCCTGCTGATTTGTTTGGTGCATCTCAGAGTGTGCTTTCTGTGTTCATTGTTTTGATTCTCCGACCTAGTGCTGTGTCTTATTTATTTGGTTTAGGTGCTTCAGTTTTTTTTGGTGTCTTCAGATTATTTGTAATGGAACCAATCATGCTGAAGGCTGGCTCCAACAAAGCAAACAGATCCAGCCACAGTGGATCATTAAGCGAGAAAAGCAGTTTCTCGGGGTCTGGAATTTGATGTAGATCAAATTGCAATGCTGACAGTAACTTCAGGAAATTTCTGAGAAACAGAGAAGGAAAGCCTAGTGATGGCCGAAAGCATACACGGTATAATTCTAATCCTGCTAAGGTTATTGACTCTAACGTTTGCTACAAATGCAGGAAGGCTGGCCACACGAAGGCTGACTGTCCAGAATTCTCGAAACTCAAAGGGAACACCTCGGACAGTGCTGAAGAAGGAGAAAAGTCCATATGTTTAATGGCCAACCGGGGAAGTGATGATGAGGAAACCTCATCTCAGGTAAGCTCGAATCAGATGGATACTCTTTTGATGAATTGATAGTGATGTATGAAAATCTATTTAAAGTGTCCAGGAAATTAAAATCTGAAAATAAAAATTTAAGAAAAGAGATCAATAATTTGAAATCTGAAATGATTAAAGAAAAAGATGAGTTGAACAGGTTGAAATCTGAAAAAGAGAATATTAGAAACAAACTCATCGGTGAAAATAATTCTTGTAAAGCATATGCCATTCTCGAAGACATGATTAATGATTTTGATTCTGATGACATTTTTCAAAAAGAACAAATCAAATCTCTAAAAGAAGGAAATGTCTACTTGAAGGATCAAAATAAAAGGCTAACGGTTCTTAATACTGTCTTCTCTGAGAAATGGTTGTCAATTGAAAAAGGAAAATCTGTTGTGAAGGAAAATGAGAACAACATTGAAATAAAGGTTCAACAAGAAAATGAAACTCTGAAGAACCTGAATGATGCTTTGCAACAGCAGCTAATTACATGTGAATCTGAGCTATCCAAGTATGAAGTGAGTATTGCTTCATTGAATTCTAAAATTGAAAATCTGAAAAACACTCTGTCTAAATTTGTCAAAGATAAAAACAGTTTGAATAAACTGCTTGGCTCCAATGTGAAAAGTTCAGAATGTGCTAGTACCTCAAAATGTATTTCATCTAAGAAATCTCATAACAATAAGCACAGGGCTGAACAAAAGAAAAAGGAAAAGTGCTGTGAAAAATCTTCTCATAAAATTCAATTTAAAGGAAAAGAATGTGCAGTGTTTCTATTGTAATAAGATAGGTCATATGATGCATGAGTGTAAGATGTTTGAATTAGATGACCTAGCTGCTACTACTGCACAGAAAATTCCTGCTAGAAATCAAGTTTTTCAAAGAAGGAAAATAGAGTGTTTTCATTGTGGCAAGATGGGCCACATTGCAGCTCATTGCTGGCATGCCCAGGGAAAGAAAGTCAATTTAAAACCTGTAAATTTCCCTGCAAATGAAACTGCTTCTGGTAAAAGAACCCCATCATGCTTCGAATGTGGAAAGCATGGCCATGCAGTCGAGGACTGCTGGCATGCTCAGGGAAATAGATTGAACTCTAAGTCTGTAAAATTCCCTGCTCTCTATGATTCTTGTTTTGAATGTGAAAAACCTGACCCCAAAGTTTCTGACTGCTGGATGGCAGGTTATGGAAAACAATATGTTCATGCCAACAATAGAAAATTTCATGTTAATGCACAAAGACTTCATGCTAATACTTGTGTGCATAACAAGAAAACAAAGCATGTTGATTCCTGTTATTATTGTGGGCTATTTGGACATTCTATGGTTGATTGTTTTCTGATGGAATATGATGATAATTCTGCTAAGAAACTGTTCAGTACACCTGATAGGGGCAGTACAGGACCCAAGACTGCTTGGGTCCCTACAAGATCATATTGATTGACATGTTGCAGGTGTGCCTTGGTGAGAGAAATAAAAGGGATAATTTAGCCAAGGCACTCAAAAAGGAAGCCCCATGGTTCTACATCTCAGGTTAGTTCTGAACTTTGGTTTGAATTCATTTCTGCATATATGATGCTCTTCTCCCTTGCCATTTACTGCATATGTTCATATGATGCTAGATGCACTACACAACCATGTTCATAGTCAATACATGTGTCTATGTTTGCATATATCATTTGCATGACTATCATTCGCTCATTGTTGTAGTCTGCATGTCGTGTAATGCATATCATCATATGTTGAAAAATCTGAAAAGGATAAAAAATGTTCAGGACTTGGGTGCATAAACTTGAAATGATTGCATATCATCATTGTCAGGTTTTGATTTTCTGAACTCTCCTCATACATGATTTGCATACAGATGATTGTCTGAAATTGCATATGCATACACGTTGATTTGTTGGTGCTAAATGGTATCACATCACATGATATCAAAATTTGCATTCGGATATGATTCATTCAGACAAGGGCAGCTTGTATGCTGTCGCTTGGTCATCATTATCAGATTTATTGCATAGTCTGCATGTAGAACAGCCTAGTGCATAGCATAATCTTTGCATCATGATGTCAGGGGGAGCTGAGAGTTTTTCTGTTCAATTCATTGAATCCTTTCTACTTCTCTCTGTCCCCATCTAGTTCTTTCATATCTTTTGACATCAGATGCTCCAGGAACTCAATGCCCATTGCTATCATTTCCCTAACCTTCACTGAACAACAGTTCTGTTTCTGGTTTAAGTACATTGAGTTGTGATTATTTCAATTGTTCTTTTATAAGAATCACTCTCACAAATTGAAAAGAACTAAAGGTTTAACCTTTATAAATTGAAGAGTCAAATGTCTGCCTTCAGAATATGAGATAAAAGAAAATTTTTATAGCTCTTAATATTTGTCTCATGGTAAGATTAGAAAAAGTTTTTGTAATGCCTAAATGTGTTGAACTGGATATGTCTAGAACATGCTAATAAAAGTGTGTACTGGTGTTTTAAACAATCACTCTAAAAGTGATAAGGGCAGCAGTAAATAAGATCATTAATGTTAAGAACTGAACACAGTGACAGAGCAATGGCTGATTGCACTGAGAAACTGTGAACTCCTCCAAAAAGGCAGGAGAATTCACATGTCATGAGGTGATTCAGAATATCTCTGTTCATAGGATCAAATCTATAGGGGGAGTCCTCACCAAGTAACTGAGGGTACTGGCCTCTGATTAAGGTGTACCCTTAATGTCAAAAGTGAAGACTATTCCTTGTAGGTCTTGATCTGAAATAGATCTAGTAGTTTATGCCTAGTAACTGGGGGTACCTGTCTCTGATCAAGGTGTACACCTAATGTCAAAAGTATAAATGCCACTGATCTATTCACTTAGTTCAGGTTCAGAAATTAAAAAAAAAATGAGAATCAAACTGCTGAAACCCTTTGAAATCAAAAGTCAATGAGTGAAAATTGTTTTTATCAATACATGTTCAAGTTGCCTTTCCTGAAATTTCAGTAGCGTCAACTCAGTGTTTCATGTAGCGTCAACTCTACAAGTGTGTACATTGCTCGGCAAAGTCTGTACACTGCATTCGCCTTCAAAAGTCTACACATCAGACTACATTATGCATGGTTGAGTTGAAGTCTATACAGAGTCTGCATCTTTGGAAAGTCTGTACAGCGTGAAGTCTAAACGCTGTCACTGTAGCTCGCTTGTGCAAGTCTGTACATTGGAGTCAGTCCACCAAGTCTATACACTGGACCTTGTTTGATCAAGTCTGTACAGAGCTTCTGTGCTCAAGCCTATACAGCCTTTCACTTGGAAAGTCTATACATCGTGAAGTCTTCATACTGGCCCTTGAATGATGTCTGTACTTTGTGCATCTCTTCGTTGAAGTCTGTACAACCTTCGCTGAGCTCCTGAACCCCATACATTGGTCCTCCTTCAAAGTCTGTACAGTGTCTCATATTGGTAAAGTTTGTACAGCGTGAAGTCTACACATTGGCTTCGCTCCATAAAGCCTATACATTGGCCACTGCTCTCCAAAGTCTGCACAATGGTCTTCAAACCTGAAGTCTGGACACTGGTTCAAATCCTTCTAAGTCTGTACATTGGCTTCGTATCTGCAAGTCTATACACTGGACCTTGTTTTACCAAGTCCTAGTTTGTACACTCGCTGCACTGTTCAAGTCCATACACCGGCAGCTCTGCTTAAGTATATACATTCGTCTGAACTAAGTTCATTTTCCTCTGACTGTCTGCAGATGATTCAGGCCATCAAGACTTGGCACGTGATCCAAGGGGCTGATGTGCTGACACGTGGAAACAACAGTTACAAAGGAAGAGCTAATGGGTTACTGGATTACTCTGGTGCGTCAACGCACTCATCAAGCAGCGTCGACGCAACAGTTAAGAAGGCTAGGATGGTTGTTCACTAGGACGTATCCATGTGTCAACGCTATGGGCTAGCAGCGTCCACGCAGCACGTCTGTCTGTCGAAGAACGTGATCACTGGATTACTGATGCGTCAACGCAGTAGTGGAGCAGCATCGACGCAACAGTTAAGAAAGGCTAGGCTGGTTGCTCACTGGAACGCATCAATGCGTCAACGCCACAAGTTGGAAACGTCGACGCAGCGGCTTAAGAGACGCCAATGTACAAATGTACATGTTCGTGCGTCAACGCCACCAACTGGCAGCGTCGACGCAGCAGTTCAAGAAAGGGGCAACTTATCTCTAGCTGTCTTCAACGCTATCCATGGCAGGGTCGACGCAGTGGGCCAATATCAAATGCGTACTAATGAAGGGCACGTGATCCGAGGTGCCTGGCTCGTGACCAGGATGCTGCCACGTGGTCCGAATTTTTAGGGTAGGAAATGTGGAAGCCACACGCGCCAGTGTGCCTGCTGCTGTTGCTTATAAAAGGAAGCCTTCATCCTCTGTAGAAGGTTGATCGAAGAAGAAGCCTAGAGAGCAGAAAAGCCCTTCGATCCAGAAAAAGAAAAGAAGAAGAAAAGGAGAAGAAGAAGAAAGAGAGAGATCGTGATCGAAGCAGAGTGAAAAGAAGCTGTCGATCTAGCACAGGAGAGGAAAGAAAAGAGAGAGAAGAGAGGAGCAGAAGCTGAGAGAAGAGTAAGAGAAAAAGGAGAGAGTGCTTCCACGATCCAGCAGAAGAAAAAGAAAGAGAAAGAGAGAGAGTGAAGAAAGAGAGTGAGATCGAGGGAAGAAGAGAGAGAGAGAAAGAGAAGGAGTTCCTTCCTCAGATCTTTGGTTCAAAATCATATCTGAGGTTGCTCATTGTTAGAGCTTATTTCGTGCTTCATTGTTCAGCTTTTAGTTGCTGTGTTTCCATCTTTTCTGTTTTCTATTTTTACATTGTCTTTCAAGCTGTTAGTCAGCGGTTTGCAGAGGAGGACTCCTCTGGACAGCAAGCTGTGTTGCTCAGCGGGCAGTGGAGGTTTCCACTGGACGGGTAAGCTGTAATCCCCAACGGTTGCAGTGGTGGATTCTACTGGATGGCAAGCTGTGTTGCCCAGCGGTTGTAAGGCAAGCTGTAATGCCCAGCTGTTCAAGCTGTGAGTCAGCGGAAGCCACACTCGGTTTGAGTGTGGGGTGGATGTAGGTCTGCTGGACCGAACCACCTAAAAACCCCTCTTGCATTGTGGTCTAATTGCTTATGGTTTGCTTCCGCTAGATGTTTGCATAGGGTCGCTCCAAGTGTTTGATTACAGGTTCATTAGATGATTTGATCAGATTTTGTTCTAAGAGTTTAATCTGTTGAGTGAGCGAAATTCTAATTGAGTGAAATTTTATATTGGATGAAAGTTTTTATAGGCTATATTCATTCACCCCCCCTCTGAATACTTGCACCGAACCCAACATGTTCATGAGGGCCATGTCTTGGAAAATGCTTAATTGTTTATCATTTGAATGCGAATGCCCTCATGTGAAATCTATCCAGAATTTTTGAAAATCAAAAGTTTTGCATCTTGCCTTTGCATATTGCATTGCATTCTTATATCCTCATTGCATTAGAACTCATGCATTAGATTCATTTAGTTCATTCAGTTGGTATCCATTCAATTGGTATCAGTAATTTTGCATTACATTGCATATTTACATTGCATGTTGCATATACTCTCAATGTGTGCTTGCCTGCTATTATATGCTATTCACCCACATCCTTTAGAATTTCTTTGACCTTATGCCTTCTTGATAAATAATGTTACATCTGAGTCATTATTGGAGTGTTTCATGTTATACACTCTGGGGGAGTTCATATCTCATAAGTGCATCTATTTAGGGAGAGTTGCACTGTTATGTGTTCATGATATTTTTAGTATACATGCTGAATCAAATTCGCACACTTCATGCACAAAATGTGAAAATGAATGTTGAAGATAAGGATATATGAAATTCTTTTCAACACTCTGAAGATGTTGAACTTGCTGCATGTATGTTGAAGAGACAGTTGAGGAAAAAGCTACCTACCTATCCTTGTTGAAAAATCTGAAATGAAAATGTAAGATAGATCAATGCTCGGTCTCACTGAGTAAACTGGGCACATGTCACCTGAGACGTGATGTGGTTCCTTTCTGAAAAGTGTTGACTAAAGTACCTCTGTTCAAAATGAGGTGAAATGGTTCAGTATTCTGAGTAACCGAGGATTCTGGCATGAGCTCCATGCGTCCACTCGCGTAAAAATAGATTATTTGAACCTGATCATTCTTAGAAAAATTCTGTTTATCCTTATGACATCTTTAAAAAATTGTTATGTCATAATTTTTGAGGTAGAGCGAAGCCTCCAATACGATGTTCTCAAATGTGAAGTGTAGTCTGTAAAATGTCTCCTTGTGTTAATCTAAAAATCTGATTATCCATATTGCAACTATCATTTTTCATGTTACTCACTTACACATCTGGAAATTTAATTTAATATGTATTCAAAAAATTGATTGACTGCATTGATCATTGCATGACTCTCCTATATGATTGCACAACCTCCTATGTGCTATACATGTGCATTCTAGTTGTCATGACTCTCATGCATCTTTCTTATCCCATTCCCTTCTTAAATTAGTAAGGGGGAGATATGCTTGCATGTATATATATACATATCTGTCTGGTTGCATTGTGTGCACTTCATGTGTCATCAGTTATCTGTATATCGCTTCATGCATATTCATAAGAAAATCAAAAATTTGAAATTCACTAAAAATCCCAAAAATTTGGACTTCAATTTCTTTACACGTGCCATATGGAGTATTTGCCCTCATTTGGTATCATAAAAATCAACATTTTGTGACCCTCACATAGAAATAATTAACATGGCTTTTGAGCTCAACAATTGGCCTAGTTGGTTTTCATTGCATCACATGCTTGCATTCATAGTGCCATCATGCTTGCATTGAGTTTTTATGCATTTCTAGAAAATATAAAAAACAGAAAAGTTGAAAAATAAAGAAAATCATTTTGATGTGCCACCCTGCTCTTGCATGTTGTGTACATCTGAAATGGGTTCTAACCTTTCAATGCTATCATGCTGAACACCTCATCTTGTGAACATCTTCCACCATTGGCTCATATCCTTGAGGCCCATCATTACCTTCAATTGTAATCCATACATGCTTGAATGTATTTGCCTTGAATGATATCATCTTGAATTGTGAATCCGGGTCTGCCTTTTAAGTCTACACACCTTTTTGAACCCAATAATCAACAATTGGCATCAAAGAATCAACATGATTTGATCACCGTATCCTTGCCTTGCTATTGCCTCACTCGCACTTCTGATGTGGCTCCTCATTGCTTTATGGATCTACTTGCTGAAGTTTGAACTTCATTGTCTTCCTCCCACTTTTTGATCATGTCAAAGGGGGAGAACAATATGGTCTGACTATGTCAGTCATAAAGTATGTCATCATCAAAAAGGGGGAGATTGTTGTATATGGCTTGCATATATTTTTGATGATAACTAAACTTTATAATTTGATGAGAACTAAACCTTATGGTATTAGGATTCATGATGCTACCTGACTGTGTGATAATCAAAGAGTCTGTGTGCTCTTGTTGTTTATGTATGTGAGATGGCAAATGGCAATGGTACATGGTCTTGATCCTTGATTGATTGAGTTGGTTGTACAAGAGGCAAGAGGTTTCATAATCTCTTTAAATGTGAACAAGAATAAGAGGCAAGAGGTTTCATAACCTCTTTAATGTGAACAAGTATGGTATTAAACCTTGTCTATCTTGATTGCAGGATCAAACATCATGACGATCACCTGGTTGAACCTAACGTGTGGATAAGCACCTTGCTTTTCTACAATCCAAAACAAGTGGTATATGTCACTTACTATCAAGAACCATTGGTGAGACTCTTACCTTGTCTTAGCATCGATCTCACCATGTGTATCTCATATACCTCTCCTTAATTCACCTCATTCATGCACTTTAAACTTGAAACCTTTTAGCTTGAATGTGGCTTGCAAATGAAGGTTCTATAAGTCTCTTGCATTGTTCATAAATGCATCTCATGTATAATCTTCAAGAGTAAGCATTGAACTTGTTTAAGGACATTTCATGTAATGACAAGTGCTTTAATGTCTTGAACCTTCCATATGTACAAACTAAGTTAAACCAAACCCAAAATGCGTGAAATTGATGAGGACATGAAGATCTTGACTTAGGGATATGTTTCTTTGGGCTAACTATTCATTTTTGCAGGTCTGGGTAACTTCGGTCGACCAACGAACCTTGGCCGATCGACCAGAATTGACAGAGCCTAAAAAATCAAGTTCTGTAGGTTTTCGGTCAACCGCCACATAGGGGTCGGTCGACCGATTTTGACAGAGTACAAAAATGCTCTGTCTACAAATTTTCGGTCGACCGACCCAGTGCCGCCGGTCGATCGACAGCCCCGAAGCCCCCATTTTTGACTTTTTATTTTCAGCTCGTGGAGAGATTCCCTTCCCCATTTCTTTAATCCCACTGCCCCCAATCATGCCAGGATTTGTGGATCTGGTTCCTGGGTTGTCCCTTGACCACCCTAGATGTATAAAAACATCTCTTTGGGGTCATAAACCCTAATCACTCCAATAACAAGAAGAGAATATCAAGGTGGCTATCAAGGGAGAAGAGAGGTGTAGACACGCCAAAATCGATGCTATGTTGAGTAAATCTCATGTCACCGTGTGACACCCCAAAGTGGACTTCAATATTGGCTTAATATGAAGTTTTTTCTAATCATTTGGCAGTTTTTTTATGACAATTCTAATTTCCCATAACAATTGTAATAAACGCCTTGAGAAAGGGTGTCATTTAACTGACGACCTGATGGGGGTCGTGATTTCACAAATAAACGATTGTTCATACAGATGTTGTTTCCTGAATTTTACGAATCATAAAGAAAATAAAATTCAAAGAATTGATGCCCGCCTGGGGGGCGTTGATTATTTAACGCCCAGTCAAACAGGCGTCATTCGTCAATTTTAAATTTGGAAAGTACTTTATTGCCATAAATAAATCCAGGAATTAACGACTGTGTTAATGTCGTCATTTCAATTAACGCCCCTCGTCAGGTCGCCATTTTCATTTCCGTCTCCGTTTCGCCTGCTACCTTCCAGTAATCATCCCTTCCCCATTTTACACATTGTGTTCGATTGGGAAGGGTATCCTTGTTTGAGGGTTGGTTTCCTTGTTTCAATCCTATTGAAACAAAGAGTTTGGGCCTATAAATACCCCTTGAATCCCTCACGTGCGAAGGAGAACATGAGAGGTTGAGAGGAACGAGAGCTCATTACACACACAGAGAAGAGAGTTTTCTCTTTAACAATTTTTTTGCAGGTTCTTCATCAAACATTCGTCTTCCTCCAGGCGCTCATCCTTCCAACCGGTGTTTCTTCATCCGCTGCAGCCACTGCTTGCTTTTCCCCTCCCTTTACTACTGCACACACAATAGCAGGGTTTCCCTCTTCAGTTTTTTTTATAGTTTGTTAGTTATTGTCATAACATCATACGCCCTCCATTCTTCTAGCTATCTTGTTAGGGATAGTCACAATCTTTGCATCACTTGTTTTCTTTGCATTGCATTCACATAATCCCATACCTTATTACTCCTTCTTAAGGGGTTTAAAACTAAAACACACAAGGTGTGTTCATGCTTGATTTGCTTGATTCCATACTTTTAGAGCATTGATACTACACATCCTTTGCTAATCCACATCTTTGTTTATTTTGTGTGTTTTTCTTGCAATGGTAATCAAGCTATAAACCCCCTTCATCGGCCGACCGGTAGAAGGAGGAAGGAAGAACTTGCAATCTCACCCTCTTCATACAAGGTACATGCGATCATCTTTATATTTTTGAGGTAACCCCTCTGGCCATCACCCTCCATAGAGCATCTCATGCTCATCCTCATTTCCTTCATGTCCCTCATATTTTAGCACATTTTCCCCCTATTTCCATTTTAAATCTTTTCCCTCTCTTTAAAATGTCGATGTGACACGTTCACAAATTGGCGATCACGGTGGGACCATTTTTATTTTTAGTTTGATTACCCCTCCCTTCGGCGCCCTCGCGTGCCCCTCCCTTTGGCACCCTCGCGTGCCCCTCCTTCGTGCTCCACGTAGCACACTCTCCTTGTGCACCACGTGCACACCCCCCACTAGATTAGCCAATTTTTGAAGTATCCATAGCATTTTTCTTAGAAAGAAAAATTGATTTCTGTCAGTTATCAGGGCATTCGGTTCTCTGAAACTGAATAGCGCCCTCCATTCCGCCGTCATTTCTACATACAACGACTGTTCAAACAGGCGCTGTTTCCATTTATTTTCTGCATTTTTATTATTTTCATAATCCACGCCCCTCACAGAGGCGTCATTCTCTCAATCAATGCCTCACACCATGGCGTCAATCCTGATATTGCTACTGATTTATTCTGTCATTCCTAATTAATGATTATTGCATTTTGACGCCCCTTTATAGAGGCGTCACATCCTCATTTGACGCCTCACCCTAAGGCGCTATTTCGTCTCGGCTGTTTTCTATTTACACTGTTCACAGTGATTAGCGACTGAGACTCAGTCGCTGCTTGTTGATATAGCGACCTTAGTGAGGTCATCATTTTGTTCTGTGCCCACAGAACCACGGTTATTGCTCTTCATTCACATGTTGATTGTTATTACTGTTTATATGATCATCATCTGCTTGATTTGCCTGCATTAGACTGCATCCTAGGGCATTTGGTTAAGAGACCTCCTCTCTCTACACACTTTTTAGGAACTCACCCCCCTCTTGGTGAAGGAAAGACCCTCCTTTGAGCATTCTGTCTCATTGGACCGGAAATTCCTAAACCAAGCCTCCGTAAGTCCCCGCACCCGTGGATTCCCTCACAGACGCCGGGCATGTTGTACCATTGAAGCACCCGGAGTATAGTTGACCCATACGTTGGTGAAGAGAAAGAAAGAACCTAGTTAAACCCGGAGATTATACCCAAACTCCCAACTAGGACCCACTTTCAAAGGAGAGAATTCATTATACTTTAAAACTCACCTAATCTCCAAAGAAAACCTTAAAATTTTTGGTCCATCATAACTTGAGTGTGTGTTTTGTTTGATTGGGCGATTATCTTTGGCTTACACTTGCTTATTAGATATATCTTTCTCTCCTTAAGCATGAAACTCCGTTCAGGTAAAATTATCAACATGGCCAACTACGGGTATACCTATGATGGTTACGAGGAGGGTCAACCGACCCGTTTTATGAGGTTCCCTCTCAGGATCCCACCTACTATGAGGGAAACTATGTTCCCTCTCCCACTCAGGTCAACATGGTGGACACCACTTCTCCGGAGGTTGAGCCTTCTTCCCAAGCTCAACCTACCACCCAAAATACTTCTGGGGACACCTCCCCTTCTTTCAACTTCAATGATTTTCTCAAAGCTCTCACTCAACAAGATGATTCCCAAAGCCAGGCGGCCCAAGTCATCTTAAAAGGAAAATCCATCCCTTTATCTTCCAACCCTCCCCAGGCCGTGGGCGGCCACTCTGTTAACTCTCCCAATGACCAGGCGGTCGCACCTAGGGTGCCCTCGCACCCACCAACTCCTGTTATGACTACGCCAGCCCAACTGGCCAGTCACTCCGCTGCTAGGCCTCAACAACCTCCTGTTCCTCAATTCTTGAGAAGGCCTATGCCGAACCAATATTCTTCTCGTCCTGCCCCAATCGAGTCTGATAACCACATTATACTCCTCCAAAAGATTGCTAGTATGGAGGAGCAGCTCAAGAAGGTCACTGCACCCAAGGCCGCTCCCGAAGTTACTCTTCCCACTCTGCCAGTCTTTCACTTACCCCCATCTGAGATGCCGAACTTCTGGCGGTACAATGGAACGGGTAATCCATACATCCATTTGAAAGACTTCTTATCTGAGGCATCATTCTGGCAAGATAACAGGACTTCTCTGGCTTATCTCTTTAGGCGGTCTTTAGATGGTCCAGCACTAGAATGGTTTTACTCCCTGAGCCAGCGGATGCCGGTGATTTTGATGTAGTTCAACGAAAGTTTCTGCAGAAGTTCAAGGACCATGTGGGTCCCTCACTATCTGTTACTGATTTGGTTGCCGAAAAGATGAAGCCCGAGGAGGACTTCGTTTTGTTTGCTGATAGGTGGAGAGCCATGGCTGAAAGACTAAAAGACACACTGTCGAAAATGGAGCAAGTGAAGATGATTATATCAAACTCCACTCCGTAATTCCGTCATATTCTAGCCATGAATAAGTTGAGCACCATGGAAGAGCTTTATGAAAGAGCAAGATACATACATACACAGATGAAAGATTCGCCCATTATGGGCATGTTTGAACCAAGACCGAAGATGATAAGGAAGAACATCAATGTCGGCAATACTGGCGCTACTACCGAAGGCACTATTACTAACGAGCAGGTGAGCACGTTTGGTAACTCCACACCTTTCCGCCACCCTCCAAACCAAAGATCACAATAGCCTGCCTTCCAAAACCAAGTCCACCAGCCGAATAATAATCTTCCTTTGACTTTCCGGCCTCTTCCACCTCAAGAGCAACAACAACCTCACTTCCCACCGCAAAATCAACCCCCACAATACCACCAAGTGCCCCCGCCAGCCAATTATGCACCACAACAACCACAGCAACCAAGAAGACCATTGGGGCCTAGAAGGGCCCAATACCCTCCGTGACCAGAATGTCTACCAGATATCTTCAACGCCCTTATGGCTGCCAACTTGCTCACCTTGCCTAAAGAAAGGATGGTATGGCCGCAACATATAGACACCTCTCGGTATTGCGTCTTCCATCGACAGCTGGGACACACTATCAACCATTGTTTTCACTTCAAGGATTACATATATGATATGAATGATCAAGGTGATATTGATTGGGACGAGATGAGGAGATTCATTGCTACTTTAAAGGCACGAAGGCCTCCTCGGCAATCGCAGGCTCAGCAGCCTCCTCAGCAACCAGCAGTACCTCCTCCACAGCAACAGCAGGCTCCTGCACCCCAGCCAAGTATGGGGATTGTTAATAATCCACTAATGGAGCACCCGGTTCAAAATCAACAAGTAAACACTGTCACCTCAATCCATGAAGTGGAGAGAGGGCAGGGCTGGCATGAAGAGCACGCCTCTGTCGGGGCCATTAACCAAAGTCAACCACAACCATCGCAATTGCTAAAAAGGCTTCAACCCGCACCTTCCTCCAAACCATCACGTCCCCTCATACGTTCCACCACTCCAGGATCACTTAACTCTAACCCTACTCCTTCACGGCCCCTTCTTTTACACCAACCTATAAATGCTCCGTCATCCCAAAACCCCCCACTAAATAGACTCCTCCTTATCCGCCCCTCGCCGGCAACCATCTCCCCTCCTGTTTCACCACAACCTACCCTGTCTACCATCACCATGCTTCCGAGGCCCCTCCTTGTCACCCAGCCTCCACCTCCACCTTTCGATGACCCTCAGCCGGCGAGGCCCCTTATAAGAACCCCTCATCCTACCAACCCTGCCCCAGCATCCAACATGCCTTCCACTGTTCCCTCTACATCCTCTACCCCTTTACCTACTCCAGGCACGACAAAGGCATTAAAAACAATGGTGCTCCGTAGTGGACGGATGTTCCACCGAGTGTTTCCCCAACGGGAGCAGGAGCCGGTACAAGAGCAAGGAGAACAAGAACAAGAGTCTGTACCAGGCACGGAGTACGATCTAATGTAGCATTTGGACCAAACAGCGGCCCGAATCTCTATTCTAGAATTGATTAGAAGATCCACTACACATCAGTTGGCCCTGAAGCAATATCTGCAAAAAGTAATGGTAAATGAAGATATCCCAGTTGAACAAGTCATGGCAGTTTTAAGTCCAGCCAGCAATCAACTGGCCATCACTTTTTATGAACATGAATTGGCCCCGCAGCCGGCCCGAAAATATGCATTATGCATTACTATTGACATCAACAAAGTGGCAGTGAAGCAATGTTTGGTTGATACCGGGGCATCCATTAATGTTTTGCCACCAAGTACTTTAAAAATGTGTGGCATTCCGGAGAGTCAGATCTGGCCATCTACAATCACTGTCACAACCTACGACAATACAAAGAAGCCGCCTCTAGGGATGATCACTTTAAAAGTGAGTTTGGGTCCAGTTTCAGTCACAGCGGATTTCCATATTCTAGACATGGACCCGACATTCAATGGCATCTTGGGCCGCCCTTACATTCAGGAACTTGATGATGTGCCCTCCACGAACCATCAATGCATAAAATTTCCACACAAAGGGCGCATTATCAAAGTTACCAGCATGCCCATTTTGCCAACTGATGACATACATTCTTCTACCTCAGTTCCTTCAATGTGGCCGACTAATAGGCCCATACTGTCGGTCTTGGATGTGGCCGATCTGCGGCAAGACTTGGCAAGGCCGTCTCCTTCAACCCCTCCTACTATGCAAATGTCACCACAGCCATCCAAAGGCAAGAAGAAAAAGGGTTTGATAAACACCCCGGGATGGAATATCTTGATGAAAATGGGGTATAGAACTGGCAAAGGTTTGGGTGTTAATCTCCAGGGGAGAGTCAAGCCTGTCAGGCACCAGAAGATGATTCCCCGGGGTGGCCTGGGGTACAAAGGGCCAAGCAAAGACAAAAATGAAGAAGGGTCGTGGGCCGTCATGACTTCCACTCTTAAAACAGACCGGTAGCCTCTTACATGGACCCTGCAAACAAACTTTATGAAAGGGGGCACTCATAATGATGAGCAAACCATGCTAGTTACTTCCATGCTGGACTGTCAAGATGTACATGCACGGCAGTTGGCTCGCCACATAGCCCCATTGGCTACATACAAGGCCCTGGAGTCCTTACGGCCAGATAAAAGAAGAAAGATGGATGACCCCGAATGTGACTGGTACAGATGGTTCGATATGAATGATATCACCATTGCTCTGAGCCGATTGTTCATGCCGACTTATCCGGAATGGCCGCCGTTGATTCATGAACTGATTGAAAAGCCAGTAGTAATCACTGACAAAAGGCAACTGTTAAGCAACTACACAGATACCGGGGAGCCGGATGTGCCGTATGAAGAAGGCTTTAATGTGGATAGGCTGTGGGCCGGCCTCTTTTCTCTCAATTCCATGCACCCTTCACTTATCACTTTCTGGTGCTCCAAACTATTTTCCCCAGATATCCCTAGATCGCCCGCAGTCCTTATAACTTTGTCTCCAGATTCACTTCAATCTTCTCCTCCAATTCCTCCCCTGCTCCTCGAGCAATTTTCTAAACTCTCCATCACGCCCCCGCGCGGGCAATTACTTGGCCAATTATTTTCAAATCTTTCGATTTCAGCATTATCCCCTATTCCATCCTCTCATTGCTTCATTATTGAAAACGAAAAAAAAATGCCAAAATTCCAACTCTCCAATCTTCCATCTTTGTTGAGGAGACCTCCTATCTTGCTTCGGAGCTGTTGACACCTGTTTTATACCCATAAGTCGGGTCATCTCCTTATTCATTCAATATGATGCTCCGAGTTGTTCGCTTTTCATCGAGTCTCCTGATCAGTTGAAGCCTGTTTCTTGAGTCTTCTTCTGGATAAAGAATTGGCTCCCGGTAGCATTTCGTTGGATAAAGCTTAGCAAAACCCTTCCCTATATTCTTGAATCTCAATGCTAAATAACGGTCCCAGACAGGTGCGTCACTGCCTTCTAACGGATGGATCTTCGACCGTTACTCTTTGAAGAGTCCTAAGGCTTAAGGCCACGTGTTCAGTGCTTATCCTGTTGAATCCACGTTGATATAACGGTCTGTCGTGCAGCCGTTGTTTCCTTATGATGCCCTATGCTTTGACCGTCATTTCCTTGAAGAGTCCAGCTTGTTGGGGCTTCTTTCCGTTGATCTTATCACTTTGGATAAGGTTGCAAATAGCGGTCATTCCTTGGCGCGTTACTTCCAAGTGGCGGTCTATCCTACAGCCGTTACTTCTTTCCGGGAGTCCTGGCAGTTCAGGCCTTTTCTCTGCTACTCCGTGTGTGAGATAAGAACGTGGATTGACCTTATCTCTTTCTAATCCGATCCTCAAGACTTCCCATTTGTTTCTTTGGACTCTTGGTGATATTATCCTCAAAGATTTGCTAAGACTTATCCCTTTTTCCTGCTGAATTATCCTCTACTCGACCTACGAGTTTTGAGGGTCTATAAATAGAACCCTTGAATTCATGGCCAAGGGAGGAGGAGATTTTAATTCACGACGAAGTGCTGCCGAACTCAGGAGCCATCTTCATCCAGGAGGAGTTGCTTCCCACGTCCATCCATCTTCCAGTCAAGGGAGTACTTTTTGTTTTGATATTTCAAGTTCATCTTTGCATGCTTGAGTTCTTCCTTGGTCTCTCCAAACAAAGCATTGTCCCTCCTCCTCCTCCATGTTTTTCACTGTTCTTTAAGCATACAAACATCCTCCCAACTTTTAAAAACGCCCAGAGGGGTTAAAAAACCAAAACTCCCCGGTAATTCCCTCTCCTTTTGATGTTCTTAAGTTCTTTAAGAATTGATGCTATGCTTGCAAAGAGGGCTGATTGAGGTTGTCTTGTCTTGTCTTTTCTACTTCTTTGGCAGGTTTACAGGTTCATTAGCACGAGGCCCAAGTCTTCTAGCCGGCTGGAAGAGTTGGAGTTAAAAGAATTCAAGCTTTACTACTGCAGGTCATCTGACGGTCTGGTGAAGGAGCGTCACTTTCTTCTGGCGGTCTAGGGTGCGACCGTTACTTACAAGCAACGCACGGGTCTCTGGCCGTTACTTCCGAGCTGATCTGCAGGCTTTCTTTGGTTTTCTCTCCCGTGGGCGGGTGCTTCATCCACCTATTTCCAAGGTATATTCGAGTCTTTGACTTGTGTTTACTTTGGTGGCGATCACATCTTTCCTTGGTACTGGGCAATAGCTATTTCCATCATCACATCTTTACTTCCTTGCTTGTTCCATCCCTAGTGGCGTGTTTTTAGTTACTCCTTGCTCCACGCCCCGGCGTGTGTTTTTCCTTTTCCTTAGTGTAATTTGATTGAGATAGCATGCCCATGCTAGAGCTAGCTATGATTGCCTAGGTTCATGTTCATAGGTTTGAGCAGATCTTTGATTGCTTGTTTGTCATCTTGCCATATTACTTAGCAAACCTCATAAGTAAGATCAAAGATAGGCAAATAAATATCAACAGATAATTTTTTGGCGATCACGGTGGGACAACTTGTGCCAATCGTGCTTCTGATTCTTGTTTAAAACTGCCATCATCTATTTGTTCAGTGGTCTTTTGTTTCCGTTGTTTTCATTGTTCATCCTGGTTTTCTGAGTCTTCTGACGGTCCTGTGCCCACGCGTCAAAGCATTCTGACGCAGGGGCATTAGACCGCCGCTTTCATCTTGCTGTGTGAGCTTTACGGGCTTTCCAGTTACTTCTGCTGGTTTTTGGTTCCCTGGCTTATATGACGGTCTAGTCTCCCTGCGTTATATATTATCCGGCGGTCTGGCCTTCGACCGTTACTTATTTTTGACGCAGGGGCCTTCGACCATTATTCTTCTGGCAGGTACGCATCCGAGGTGCATTTATTTCCGCAGTTTATGCTGTGATTTGTTGCTTGGATGACGCTTGGCCCTCCTCTTGCTTTGCTCATATTTGCATGTTATGGTGTGCACTATTGATTGTTAGATTGTTAGGCTAGACTTTGCATGCACTCCGGTGCACATAGGGTCATTCATCTCTTCATACATTAGATTGCATTTTCCTACCTTGTTGTGAGGACCTCTCGTCTCCATATTCCTTGGGGCCGACTAGGAAATCACAGCAGGGACCTCCATAAGTCCCCGCGAGCCGTGGATTCCCACACGGATGCCGGGCTGGTTGTACCTTTCCCACCCTGTGTCTAGGGTTGCATAAGTGATTGAGTGGTTACACTTAGAGTCAAACCAAGTCCTATATCCATCTCCTACTAGGGACCTATTGTTGAGAGCACATATCAATGAATTTACTAAGGTTCCAAAGGAGAAATCATAAGAATATTGTCGCATCATTCTAAACAACTTGGTCGATTCTTGAGTGTCTTCATCCCTTATCACTTGCATCTTGTTAGAACACCTAAGATTGATTGCTCATTGTGTGTTTTGTGTTGGTTGTTTTTACATTTTCCAAGGTTGTCCGTTGCATGTGGGGTTGCTTTCGTCCGTTTGAGTCGTCTTCTCCAGTCGCCTCTTCCTTCACTTTCTATTCCAATCCCCTCTTCGAATCCACCATGGCATCCTTCAATCCTCCGCGCTCCCAAGAGGACTCTCTTCCTCAAGGGCTCCTTGAAAACCCCCCTAGGGTTGCTACCTTTCCTTCCGGAGAAGGGACTGCCCCTCTCCCGTCTTCCACGTCTGTGGGAGGTAGTCAAGGTACCCCTTCTCTCGCTACTCTTTCCGCGGGCTCCGTCCTTCACATGATGGCCCAATTAGACCCAACTCAACTTCAAGTCCTATACCAAGCTATGCAAGGGTCCAACGCTCCTCCCTCCGCCGCCATTCAAGGTCAATCTAATCCTTCCATTGTCGGGCCGTCCGTTCAGCCCAATCCGATTGACCTCACTCCGGTCCAACCTCGGACCATCACTTTTGCCGGCATGGAGATGGGCCAATCTTCCAATTCAGCCCATCAGTCTTTTGATAAAGGGAAATCGCCTATCCCTCCTTTTGTCCAGGTGGATCATCATAATTCTGGTTCGGTGGCTTCACAGCTTCTCATGAACCCTTCTGATTTCTTACACCCTCAGCAAGGGGCGGCCCAAACTCACTCCCATCCGGGTCTATCTCAGGCTCAATATTCTTCTTACGGGCCCCCTATTTCCACTGTCTATCCTTCTACTCATGCCTATGGGCCTCCCCCGTCTGCCATCGTCATTCCATCCGCTCCTCAACAATCAGCGTCCTTCGCTACCCCTGCTCCCTCCCAAGAGCAGGACTTGCTTAACAAGTGGGCCGCCATGCAACAACAGCTTGACTTCCTCCAGAAAAGGGTTGGCCCACAATCCTTGGCCGATATTCCTATTCCGAGCTTCCAAAACATTCGGTTCCCTCCGCAATCTGAGCTCCCTAACTATCGCAAATATGATGGGAACAGCAATCCCTTTATCCATGTGAGGGATTTTCTATATGAGTCGGCGCAGTTCCAGTATGATGATCGCCTCATGGCGTACCTGTTCCGCCGATCCTTAGATGGAGTTGCTCTGGAATGGTTTTATTCTCTGCCACTGGAAGAGGCCGAGAGTTTCAAGGTAGTTAAGGACAAATTCATTCAGCGGTTTCAAGACAGGGTCGGGCCAGAATATTCATTCACAGATCTAGTAGCAGAGAAGATGAAGCCGGAGGAAGACTTCACCACCTATGCAGACAGATGGAGGCAGATGGCCGCCAGAGTGCCGGGCCACATTCCGGAGGAAGAGAAGGTCAAGTTACTAATCTCCAATGCCACGCCGACTTTCCGCAACATCCTGGCAATGAATGACATAGCCAACATGCATCAACTCTACAGCCGGGCGCGCTTCATACAGACTCAATTCAAGGACTCCCCTATCCATTCTCTATTTGAAAACCAAAAGCCCAAGTACCACAAGAAACCACAAGGGCCGGTTACTGAGGGGGTCCAAACAAATGAGCAAGTACAAGCTGTTGCTGTTCCGTATCAGGCCGCACCTTTCCGCTACAATCAAAACCCCCACAATCCACAAAACTCCACTCCGCACAACTTCCAGGCCACTCCACAAAACACTCCCCCCGCCTTCACCATTCCACAAAACGCCTTCACCACACCACAACAACCATCACCACCATCACAATACCATAACGTCCCTCCATCCAGTGGCTACAGCAACAACAATCCAAGCAGCAAGCGCCCGGCTCCCAGGAGAGCCCAATATCCTCCATTGCCCGAGACACTTACGGATATTTTCTCGGCACTTATGTCCGTAAATGCAATTCAACTTCCTCCGGAACGGCCTGTTTGGAACCCGGCAGTTGATCAAACCAAATATTGCATGTTCCATAGGCAGCCAGACCATACCATAGAAGGATGTTATCAATTTCGAGATCTAGTATATGACCTTCATGAAGGGCAGAGAATCGACTGGGCCGAAATGCATAGGGCCATTGTGGAGATTAAAGAGAAGAGGAGGCAGCCGCAGGGGCAGCAAGTGCAGCAGCATCAAGCACCGCAGCCACAGCAGCCGCCACAACAACAGCAACCACAGCAAGTGCAAGACCTAGGCATCCATCAGAACCCGATGCCAAATCATCCACCCGCTCCTCAGCAGCAGCCGCCGGCACCAGCACAAGTTAACATGGTTCAACCACCGGCTCCCAATGCCGGGTGGTCTTTCGATGATGATGGCGTCGCACCGCAAGTGATGGCCTTCCACCACAACCTCCGCAACCCTTCCTTCCTCCTCCCCATGCAACCAACACCTTCTCCGCTCATCCTACCATCCACACCCGCTCCAGCGAACCCTCTACCGCTCTTCATCCCATCATACCCTCCAACACTTACTCCCCACGCCATCGTCACACCATCCCCTAATCCTTCACCCGTTCTCAAACACCCACTAGCCTTCCCACCACCTGCATCGACATTCGTGACCACCTTGGCTTCCACCAATCCCTCACCTATCATCCACTCACCCCCCATTAACCTCGCTAACCCCACGCTCCACCAAAACACCTCCCCCACACAGCCTATCCCACTCATCCACCCTGCGGCACCCGTCACACTATCTTCAGATGCTGCGGCAAACTGTGCCTTAAGAAGCGGAAAGATGTTCCATCGGAATTACATTACTGCTTCCAACCCCCAGTCCACCCAGCCAACGGCCGAGCAAGAGGAGGCTGAACCTCTGCCGGGTACTCAATATGACTTGCTACATCACCTGGATAGAGTACCCGCTAAGATATCCGTGTTGGAGTTAATCAAAAGGTCCACCCTTCATCAGGATGCACTGAGGGACTTCTTGCAGAAAGTAATGGTTAGCGAAGACATGGCAGTCGATAGTTTACCAACGGCATTGGCAACTATTTCCAAAGGGCCGGCAATTACATTCTCAGAAACCGAGCTTGCACCTCCAGGGGCTCGACAAAAGCCACTCTGCATAACAATTACCCTGAACAAAGTCGACATTGAAGCAGCATTGGTTGACACCGGGGCCTCAATTAATGTTTGCCCACTTAGTACCCTCCGAGCATGCAACATATCCGAAGAGTTACTACAGCCTACCGCCACTACTATAGCAGCATATGACAACTCAAGGCGAGCATGTCACGGGGTGATCACCATTCAGGCGGAGCTCGGTCCCCTCACTATGGCCGTGGAATTTTATGTTCTCGACATCGACCCTATGTTCAAGGCTATCTTGGGTCGTCCCTGGATTGACACGCTTGGCGCCGTACCCTCCACCGCACATCAGTGCGTCAAATTTCCCTTTCAAGGGAGGGTCGTCAAAGTTAAAAGCTTGGCCACAGTACAGACGGTCAAGGCCCTCTCAGATCAGGTTCTTCCCACACTATGGCCGAGTAGCCGACCCGTCATATCAGTGCTTGATTTGAACTTTCCTTGGGCTTACACATCTCCCAAGCCCATCACTACTCCAGTCAATGTCAAAGTGAAGCCACAGATCCGAGATTCAAAAGGGTGGAATATCATATTGAAACTGGGCTATCAACCGGGGAGAGGCCTCGGGGCGCAACTGCAAGGAATGACTAAGCCCATACCTAAGGGAAAGAAAATGGGCAGAAGAGGCCTTGGTTACAAGGAAACAACATTATCTATAATGGGTGATTCTGGGTCACTTACATGGGATTATCGTGAGCACTTTGTCAGGGGGCCTCTCCAGCCCGGCACATTAGCTCCAGAACTGGTGCAGCCAATAAGGGATATAGTTTGTCCAGTTGCCAGTCCACCTTCCCTGCCAGGAAGGTCAAATGGTGACATGCTCGACTATAGTCAGGCCTTGCAAAGGATCTTTTCTGAAGAAGATCGCCAGAAACAGCGAGAGGTTCGGCTCGTACAGTGGAGGCCAAAGAAGCAACCCGCGGTTAAAATGCAAAAGGTGGGGAGCTCTCCGATTGTTTTCTCTTGGTCTCCCTCACGCTTCCAATCCATCATGCAACAAAGGGAGCCCATACCCCGTCTTCCTCCTGTCATGATAAATCCCTCCATCATTGATCCATCGGAGATTCAATTCATCCCTTGTGCTCGCGGGAAGTGTCCGTGTATTGATCTGTCCACTCTACTCACTCCTCTCTCCCCTAATGCTCAGCTCCGTGAGATATGGTTGTCTTCTTCTGATCCTTTCTCCAATGGCATCCTTTCCGAGCTGTTCCCCATGCAGCTCCCACCTCCTCTATCTTGCTGCATAGTCTCTACTGATCTCCAAAAAAAAAAAACGTCAAATTTAAAACGGAGATTTCAGTGGAAGATTACGCTGTCCTATCTCCATCCTCCTCCTCCCAGGGGCACGAATCCCCTGCTCCTTCCCTTCCACTAAGCCTTCTCTCCCCTAGGTTAGGATTAGGGTCTAGTGAGTCTAAGGAAGTAGAGTCAGTTAGGTCTAGAGAAGTAGGGTCTTGTTCTAGGGCATCCAACCCTTCCCATTCTGAGCCGCGCTCGCTTGCGCATCCTTCCCGATCTGTTCCTGATAGGTTCTTGCAAGATTTGGCTCAGTGATGTCATGCTCTTCTAAAGTGTCCGGAATTCGTCGCCACGGCGATTATGATCGAAGATGAAGAGGAAATAGAAGGGGAATGGAGCGACGATGGATTAGGCGCCTATGAGGTTTTGGATGAGAAGGATCCCATAGATGAAGACAGCAATATAGATGACACTGCTGATTTATATGCACAAGGATTAAAGAGATTCGACCAGCCGTCGACGGCAGTGGATGAACCTACAAAGGAAATCAACTTGGGAACAGAAGAAGACCCAAGGCCTATCATTATTTCAGCTGATCTCCCTTCACAGGTAGAAGAAGATCTAATTAAGGTTCTAAGGGAGTACAGCGATTCTTTCGCCTGGTCTTATGAGGACATGCCAGGTCTTGACTCCTCCTTAGTGGAACATCGACTCGTGCTTAAACCAGGGGCAACACCTGTTAAACAAAAGTCAAGAAGATTTCACCCCCACATGGCCTTGAGGATCAAAGAAGAAGTCGATAAGTTATACAAGGCCAAGTTCGTCAGAGTAGTCTTATATCCCCAGTGGGTGGCGAACATAGTCCCTGTCCTCAAGAAGGATGGAAAAGTGCGCATATGCATTGAATTCAAGGACCTAAACAAAGCATGTCCCAAAGATGATTTCCCGCTACCTCATATAGACGTCTTAGTGGATAACACTGCCGGGTACGAAGCTCTGTCGTTCATGGATGGGTACTCGGGCTACAATCAAATCCGTCTCGCTCCGGAAGATCAAGAGAAAACTTCCTTCACCACGCCCTGGGGCACGTATTGTTATGTGGTTATGACGTTTGGGTTGAAGAACGCAGGTGCCACCTATCAAAGGGCGATGATGGCCATCTTCCACGACATGATGCACATATACATGGAAGCTTATGTGGATGACATCTTGGTGAAGTCAAGGACAAAAGAAGAACACCCCTCTATTCTGGCTAAGGTGCTACAGAGAGCCAGGGAATATAAGCTTAAAATGAATCCGAAGAAGTATGTATTCGGAGTCTCTTCGGGGAAGTTGCTAGGGTTCATAGTAAGCAAACGGGGGATCCAGATTGATCCTAATAAAGCACAGGCCGTCATGGACATGCCTCCGCCGAAGAACATTACGGAACTCCGAGGATTAATTGGTCGGCTGTAATTCATTAGGAGGTTCATATCTCAACATTCTCAGAGATGCCGCCCATTCTATGAATTACTTAAGGCAGGGGTAAAGTTCGAATGGAATCAAGATTGTCAAAAGGCCTATGATGACCTCAAAGAGTACCTAACCAATCCCCCGGTTTTGCAACCTCCTGTCCCCGGGAGACCCCTAATCCTATATATCTCGGTTATTGAGGACTCCCTAGGGGCGGTCTTAGCACAAGTGGATGACGAAGGGAAAGAGCGGGCCGCGTACTACCTCTCTCGGTTGTTTAACCCAACTGAATCCAAGTACACCGCTATGGAGAAGACTTGTGCCGCCTTAGTGTGGGTAGCTCAGAAGCTTAAACATTACTTTCTCGCCCACCCAGTTAGGCTGATCTCTAGAATGGACCCAATCCGTTATCTCCTAGAAAAGCCCGTCCTTTCTAGTAGGTTAGCTCGCTGGCAGAGCTTCCTCTCTCAGTTTGACATCACCTTTGTCGTTCAGAAGGTAGTCAAGGGATATGCCATTGCTGAGCATCTTGCACATCTTTCCATTCCTCATACCGATTCCATTCAGGACGATTTCCCTGATGAGCATCTCTCTGTCCTTTCTAATCATCCCTTTTGGTCTCTGCACTTCGACGGTGCACTCAACTCCCAAGGCCAAGGGATTGGGGCTGTTTTGCTTACTCCAGAGGGAGTAACCATCCCCTTCGCCTATCAACTTCGCTTCCCTGCTACCAATAACATCGCTGAGTATGAGGCTCTCCTGGCCGGCTTGAAGCACGCCTATCTCCTAGGCGCGCGTTATTTGAACATTATAGGAGACTCTCAGCTCGTCCTACGGCAAGTTCTGTCAACTTACCGTACTCGTGACCCTAAGCTCAAACCTTATCAAGATTTGGTCACGCTCCTCGCTAAGCGATTCCGTAAGCTCATCTATATCCATACTCCTCGTTCTTTGAACATTCTAGCTGATGCTTTGGCATCTCTTGCTTCCTCCTTATCCTTCCCCCTCAGTCGTAGTATTGAGACCATTGTCGTCCAGAGATTGGACGCACCCTCCATTCAGGATCCTTGGTTCATCAATCTCAGGAAATCTGTAGAGGCGAAAGTTGAGAAGGAGGATCTCAAGGAAGTTTCATTAACAGAACTAGGGGAGATTCTGGACGAAGAAGAATTGCCTTGGTATCATGAAATCGAATTATTTTGCAAAGAAGGGTCGTTCCTAGAAGGGGCAAAGGCTGAGCAGTGTAAAGCAATAAGAAGAGCCGCCGCAAGGTACACTATCATTGCAGGAGAACTATATAGGCGCGCTACTAATGGAATGCTCATGAGATTCTTAGATGATGTAGAAGCTTGGAAGGTGGCTGAGGCAGCCCATTCAAGTGAGTGTGGAGGTCATGTCAATGGCTAGGCTCTAGCAAAGAAGATCCTTAGGCAGGGTTACTATTGGCCCACTCTAGAGGAAGATTGCTCCCTCTATGTCCGGAGGTGTCTTAAATGCCAACTCCATGCTGATAAAATTCACTCCCCAGCTTCATCCCTCCATCCTATGACTGCTCCTTGGCCGTTCTCTATGTGGGCTTTCGACGTCGTCGGCCCACTCGGTGATCCTAATTCTCAGATCAAACAGAAATCTTTCATCCTCACCGCCACTGAGTACTTCACCAAATGGGCCGAAGCCGAGGCGTACGCGGAGATCAAAGCTACAACGGTGTGCCGCTTTATCATGAAGAATATCATCTCACGGTTCGGAGTACCAAGCAGCATCATCACCGACAACGGACCCCAGTTCGTCTCCCAAGAGCTTAAGGACCTCTGTAAGAAGTTCAATATTGCACTGCATCATTCATCTCCATATTACCCTCAAGGCAACGGTCAAGCCGAGGCCACTAATAAAACCCTTCTTAAAATCATTAAGAAAACATGTGAAGCACATAAATTTTCTGATTGGCCTGAAAGATTGGTGGAAGCTCTGTGGGCTTACCGCACCTCCGTTCGCACCCCTACGGGACAAACTCCCTACTCTTTAACTTATGGGATGGAGGCGGTGCTCCCATACGAGATCTTAATCCCTTCCCTCAGAGTGCAGCTCGATAAGGAACTTAATCTCGATGAACGTCGAGAGGCGTTGCTGGTCCAGCTAGAACTCTTAGATGAGAAGAGGATGAATGCGGCCGATCACGTTTCTGTTTATCAAAAAAGGGTTTCGCGCTATTTTCAAAAGAAGGTAATCGAACGAAAATTTTGTAAGGGTGAAATTGTTTTGAAACGTAAATTCATTCGGTCTGTAGGTCCTAGGTCCAAGTTGCAACCTAACTGGGAAGGGCCGTTTGTAATAAAAGAAGCTTATCCAGGGAATGCTTATCGTTTAGTAAACGCGGAAGGTGAGGAGCTCTCTCACCCGTGGAATGGGTTGTATCTTAAGCGTTTCTTTCCTTAAAAATCTAAACCATGTGCTTTTCCGGCAATAAGAAATGCCTCCCTATCTTCAAAAGAGAGTCTTGAGTAAGGCAAACACACACTACACGACGCCCCTGGTCGGGTTCCTTGTTTAAAAAGACACCGTTTTTCCTCGGCCATACTTTGGGGGAAAGTCAAAGTCCCTGTACGTTTCATTCTTCGGCTGCATCCAGGGGCAAGGAGTAAATAAGAAGGAGACAACCGATCCAAACTCCCTAACGAGAAGAGGTCTCAAATAGGGGCAAGTCCGTTATGACCTGACTCCACAAGAAAGAAAAGAAAAGAAAAGCAAAGGAGTGCTATTTACCATGAAATCAAAAGCATCATCTCAAGGTCTGTGAATGAATTCTCAAAAGCTCCAAAAGAAAAAGAAAATTAGGCATGACAAGAGTGGCAGTACAGTTCCCCGCGGGACGTTATGAGCCCGGTCGCATGCGTGCCTAAGTGGATAAAGGTTCGATGACGGACATAAAAGCCCCGGCACAACAGACCAAATCTCTAATAAGGTTGCACGGTGAGGGAATCGAGTTCTAAAAACTTCCATATCTGGCCTAAGCTTACCCCCATGTTCTTCTTTCTTTTAGGACTAAGACGAGTACCCTAGGTATGACGTTGGTAAAAACACCGTCACAATGACCAGGTCTCAGCCAGGGGCTGTCACACTATTTGCACGCCGGTCTCGAGACTCAAGATAAGACAAGGGAGGTCTCGTGTTGCTGGAGAGGCACTGGTGTTTCAAAATCCAAAAACAACAAATATGTTTCAAAATCCAAAAAACATCAAATATTTCTCAAAATCCAAAAATATCAAATATGTTTTCAAAATCCAAAAACATCAAATATGTTTTCAAAATCCAAAAACATCCAATATTTTCAAAATCCAAAAACAACAAATATTTTCAAAATCCAAAACATTAAAGATTTTCCAAAAACCCCCAAAAAATACCATCATATGCATAGCATGCATCGCATTTTCATTATGTTTTTCGCCTATTTAATAAGGCTCCACCCCTTGACCAAATATCAAGAAACGGTCATTATCTAACTTGCTTCAAGGCAAGGGGTTGAGTCTAAGAACAGAGCTAACTTGTTTCATGTCTAAGTGTGTGCAGAATACAGGGGCAAGCCCAAAGGTAAAAGCTCACAACTATGCAGGTTCAGGTGTGTAACGCGCCAGCATCAGACCGTTACAGTCATGTAACGGGCCCATCTTTGACCGTCACTTCCTTCAGGCATGGGCCTTCTTCCTTTCCATTGAACCATCATTATAACGGTCTGGGAGTCTACCGTTACTTAAAAATAACGGCTCAAGACACATCCGTCACATCCTTCAGAAATTGGGCTCTTGATTACTCCGATTCTGGCGGCCTGTCACAAGACCGTCATTTCCATATGACGGCCCAGAGTACATCCGTCATATCCTCCAGAAGCCCCATCTGTTTATATCATTCTAGCCTTCCCCATGATGGAACCCAAGATCTTTTAACTATGTCAATCTTATCTCACTCAAGCAAAGATTAATGAAATATAAATCTTGGTAAAATCAAAATTGATTGTCAATAACGTAAATATCTCTCATAAACAAAAAAAAAAGAGAGAGAGAATCAAGGTACATTCAACTTCTTATCCGCAAGAGGGCGGATTCTTCTCAACTCTTTCAAGTAATCTCGGCGTGTTTCGTCGTTCTCTTCAACTTCTGCTTGCCACGGACGCACCTTGCTGATCTCCCACATGGTCAGCGCGTTCCGGATCGCTCTTTCATCTTCCTCAGTCCCCATCTTCCTAGGTAGAAGGGGAGGGTAGTGTGATAGTGCAGAAATGCTGATTCGAGGTAATCCGATCTGAAGATGGCATCGGTGCGGGTTGTAGATCGCCATGGTAGTGTTCCCTACTAGCTGGAGGTCGAGGCCTTGGCGCCGCGGTATTTTGAGAAGAGCACTTCGGAGGACTCTTGGTCGCATGATGAACTTGTCCATTGGTAAAGTGTTGAAGAAGAGGCGCCATTCATCCCGAGTTTTCTTATCCGCTGTCTTGCATTCAACCTGAGGAGAATATCCAAATGCCCCTCCAATAAAGAAGAGAGGGTGGCTCCCGAAGAGTCGGCTTGCAGAAGTTATGTCTTCCTTAGGAAGGAATTTGACTCTCACCCCTATCCAGCACTCAAGGAGTACCATAGAGCCGAACAAAAGCCCTCCGAGGCACGCCGAGCTTAATCCTTCATAGAGGTATGAGAGGACCGCTTGAGAGATAGACATACCCCGCCACAGCCCGCTAATAATACCAAGGTTTTGGATGTCTAAGAGGTGGTCGGTAGTGGTAAAAAGAAAGATTCCACACAGGCAAACCGCTACCGCCTTGGCTATGGCTTCATGTCTCTCCCACTTGTTTTTACAATGAGACAACACCCATTGAGCCAAGGGTATCAAGTGAATGTGGTGTGGGCTGATCATGGTTCTCACGTCCTTCGGATTGTGAATAAAATCACTCAAGATCGAGGACGGGTCGATAGGCTCTATTGTGTAGCAAACCCGGTCTTCATCCCCCACTTTTGTCTTAGGAAGGGCTAGGTAGGTTTCTACCTCCTCCAATAGGACGGTTGCTTCGAAGGAAGGAAAGATGAAGGTATGAGTTTGTGGATGCCATAGCTCTACAAGTGCTGAAAGGCTTGGCCAATCGAAAGACAATTTCTGGAAATTCTTGCCTAAGACCAAGAGAGGTTGGAGGTGCCATGCTTTGAGGATGGATGTGACCTCTATGGGAAGTGCCTTTACCATGGGAGCCACCCACTTCAGATTGGAATAGCACCTTGGGCCGGGAAGGGGCTTGAGAAAAGAAAAAAGGAAGTCATGACGAGAGTAAGTGCAGCAAAATTCTGAACTTTGGATGAAGTTATAAGTACTTACCACTCTTTGGACGTTAGAACTTAAGTGCTTGGGAATTGAGGTTAGCCGTTGGAGCTCTCCATGTTCCTTCCTGGCAGCTTTAGGGCCGGTGTGGGCTTTCTCCTCCATAGCCATCATCTCGAAGCTCCTCTTCATCATGCTTTCTGCCCTTTGGAGGAGCTCTTCAAACCCTAGAACAGGAGTTTTAGCAAAGCTGCGATTTTGATTAAGGTTTTAAGTTGCCAAGGCTTGTATTTAACTTTGGAAGGGTAAGACTCGGGCTAGAAGGCTTTATCTTCAATTAGGATAAGTCCTAGCGGTGATTTAAGTGGCTAAACCTCGGGTTTTAGTTATCTCGGCTCAATCCGATTCGGATTGCGACCCAGACTCTAACGGTCCATCGCATGGCCGTCACTTCACTCCGACGCGCGATCGCTCGACCGTCGCATTCTCTGTGGGTTTCAGTTCCCCGAATCATGTTCTGTGGTGAATAACGGTCCATCGCATGGCCGTCACTCCACTCTAACGCTCTATCCCTGAGCCGTCATATTCTCAGCCACTTGGTTCTTTCTCTTCTGGGCTAAAACGCTTCCTGACGGTCTTACTTCTGACTGTCTCTTGATTCTGACGCGTCCCCTTCAGACCGTCACATTTTCCTGCTAGTTACCCTGCCCAACTAACGTTCTGCCATGATCAACGGTCTGACTCTTGGCCGTTATTTTCCTCTGACGCACCATCCATTGGCCGTCGTTTACCCTGAAGCCCCACGACCCGTATGGGCCTCTGATGATTAACGGTCTCTCACCAGAGCGTCACTTGATTATGACGGTCCGATCTTAGACCGTCACTTGCTCTGCTGCTGGGTTCAAGCTATTCCTTTAGTCCTTGACTAGACCTGGCGGTCTTTCACGTTTATACACCTCATCTTCTTCCCGTTTTCATACATACATTCCGGCATACATCTCATTCATTCATCCACATTTCATCCATCCTGTACATTTCACATTCATTCATGCACGCTCGCATCAAATTAAAACCAAACAGAAAAATGAAAAAGATAATTTCATTCCATTTTTGCTAAAAGTTATATGCAAATAAAGAAAACATAAGAAAAGGCATCATTCGGCCGGCTTATCAGCCGGGCCACCCTCATCCTCTCCACCCTCGGGTTTCCTGGGTGGCGGTGCTATGGAAGCACTCTCCTCCTGCTGTCCTCTCTCTGCCCTCTCATTCCTCCGCTGGGCGGAGGAGCTGACGAGGAAGTCCCCTACTGAGCCGCTAGGGGCAGCGCTCCTATGTATCCCACTCTGGGAGGTACCTCGCTCCGGTCCCCGGCCAATCATCCGCACCGTCCGCTCCAATGTCCACAGCTCGATCTTTAGTGTAAAGATCTGACACCGCGTCTCTCGCGCCTCGGTCCGGTAGCGATCCAAGTCAGCCGTCCCGATCCGGAGCTCCTCCACCTCAGCTCGCGCCTGCGCTAACTCCTTCCGGAGTTGTTCCATCTCTGGATCATCTGGCCGTCGCAGGGTCTCCGCTCTCTGCCGGGCCATCACTGCCCGCACCAGCTCCGTCTCCGCTCGGGCTCGATCAGTCTCGGCCCTGCTTCTCTCTACCTCGGCTACTGCTGCTGCTAGATCCCTCGTCTGTAGATTGCATTTTCACATCATTAGTCATAAAGCATTTAATTAGGCATAATCATAAGTTTTTTTAGTCTCTTACCCGCTCCGCGAGGGTGGCCTCCGCCTCCTCGGCCCGGGCAATTGCCCGAGCAAAGTCAGCATCCCGCTCGGTCCTATCTCCCGCAGGCTGCGAGGACGATGACGGGGCATCTGGTCCTGCTCGTTGGGCTCCCTCAGCCCGCTGCATTTAGAAGTCATAAGATAGTTGACATTTGCATTTGCATCATCATAATCAAAGCATTAGCATCATTCATAATTATGTAGAAAGCATTTAGTCTCACCAGGAGCTCCAGGGCAGACCGATACCCATCCCGCTGTTGGATGGTGGAGTGGAGTAGCCCTTCTAGCTCGGCTATCCGTCCCTCTGGGTCTAGCTGCATTTAGAAAGCATAAGTCAGCATCCATCATCTAGGTTCATATAGAAAGGTTTTTTAGGTTTAGAGTTGCATTCCGGTCGTCGGGTACCTCGGTACACCCGGTCGCCGTAGTGTCGAGCGAAGGCCTTCAGGTAGGCCTCGTCGCTCTCGTCCCGCTCCTTCACAGCCCTGCCTCGCTGCCTCCAGTCGAGGACGTACTTCACCTTCCGGGCGCGCCAATCCACACTGCCGCTGATGCCCCTCGCCGACTTGCCTGGGCGGTCATCGTTGCGATGCAGAAAGGCCACCTCGGGCTGGTGTAGTCCCCGAGTCCGCAGGATCAGCCTGTAGTGCAGAGGCTCGATGATATGGATGCAATGCAACCATATGTCTCGCCCCCGGTACGATAAGGACGCCTCCACCCACGGCTGTCCTGTGTAGCCCTCGCTGCGGTACGGGGTCCAACTCACCTGAAAGCATTTCATTCATTTCATTCATTTGTCAGCATTTGTCAGCATATAGAAGCATATAGAAATCATTTTGAGTCTCGGGCTTACCGATGTGTGGGGGTAGGAGTCCAGGTCGTCCTGGATCGTCCGGGTCAATCGGAGGATCGATCCCGTGTCCCTCGCCACCGACCATCGCCTCGCGATTGGTATGAGGCCGGGATGGAGTAATGCACCTCTCCCAATGCCCGGGAGGTACATGTAGCTCCAGACCTGCATTTAGAAGTCAGTCGAATCATTTGCATAAGCCATTTTGCATAAATCATTGCATAATCATAATCATGGCATAATAGAAAGCATTTAAAGTGCATTTACCTGTAGGAAGGGCGAGAAGCCGCCCAGCATCGTCTGCCGGTCCGTGGTGCTCAGGGAGTCGAACAGGAACGCGAGTACGGCTGCCCCCCATGCATACTTCCTCACTCTGCTCAGATCCTCTATCAGCGGCAGCAATCTGCAGCTGATGACATCTGCCCGAGTCGCGAACAGGAGCTTCCCGAACAATAGCATCAGGAAGCGCCTGAGCACTCTATCTCCCTCTGCTCCTGCCTCTGCCACCACGCGAGGGCGCACCTGATCAATCACTCTGCCCAGATGCTCCTCCAGCAGCTCTCCCACGGTAATTGCCGCTCCTCTCAGCCCCAAACTTTCCTGCAGCACCGATCTCGCGAGCTGGGAAGAGGACTGACCCGGCCTGATCAGATCTAGCCCGAGCAGCTGCTGTGCTATCTCCCGGTAATCTCCGTACGTCCATCCAGTCACTGCGGAGCCGTGGACTCTCAATCCTGTAATCCTCGCTATGTCTTCCAATGTGGGGATCATGTGGCCCCACGGGAAGATGAAAGCTCGGCTGATCGGGTCCCATCTCTCGTGCAGTGCGTATAGCAGTGGCGTATCCATCCGGATCACCTCGATGCTAAGCACCTCGGCGAATCCCATATCGACGAGTCTCTCTCTCTGGTAGTCGGGCAGTGCCTGGTACACCGCCCGGATCTGAAGCCAGGAGATCCGTGATCTTCTCTTTCCCTGCATTGCATATTAGATCATTAATTAGTCCAATTTGCATCATATAATCATTGCATAAACATTCATAATTGAAAACAAAACATAAATTTGAAAACTAAAAACCCTAAAAAGTAGTTTAAGTCCCTGGCATGAGTGACGGCCCTCGGATGGGGCGTCACTTGCTTGTGACGGCCTGGTCCTGATGCGTCAGACAAGTGACGGTCACTGGCCGGACCGTCACATTGACTGCATTTGGGAATTTTTTCCCATGCATCCCCATGGTCTCCCATGTTGGCCAAATGGCCTACAATCGCTCCTAGTGGGTTCGTAGACCTATTTCTATCCTTATTCCCCCCATGCACTCATGAATTAAGAACAAAAAAATCAAAAAAATGGAATCTAGGGCAAGGCGGCCTACCTCATGGTCCGTGCCCCTCTTCCTTTTCTTCTCTGGTTCTCTGGGTTCCTCTGCACCCAGTGGAGCTTCCTCTCCGTCCTGTGTGACCGTGGGGGCTTCCTCTTCTTCCATTAGGCTTCTCCTCGTCGGTTGTTCCTCTTCCACCGGCGGGATCACCTCCCGTTCAATCCGGCGGTGAAGCCGCCGTATTGCCATCCTTTTCCCTCTCTCTCTCTTCTTTGGTGGCGGCTGGGGTGCCTCGTCGCCGGTCATGGTGGTCGTTGGGGACGGTGGTCGCCGGAGCTCTCGGTTTTTTTGGGTTTTGGGCGTTGAGTGTTTGAATGAACGGGCCGTGACCGTTCGGTTGTTTTTTTGAAATCTCAGGAAATGTGACGGTCTATCGACTGGCCGTCACATCCTCCTGACGCTCCAGTTTGAGGCCGTTACATGTGTTGAACTATTTTATTGAAGAATGTGAACCGCCTTGATTATGACGGACTGGGTATGATCCGTTACTTGATGTGACGCCCCTACATCGGACCGTTATATGCTTGCAAGTTTCTTGATGAATTGGAAGGTCTAATTAATGCTTGAACAAACCCTATTGTCTATATGATGTTCCTATTTGATGCTTCTTATGGTTATGCCTAATTCTTATCATGATTATTGTCCGGCTAACCTATCTTTCATGAAGGATTCTAAGCAAAAATCATGATGGCCGTCCGTCAGGCAGGTAAGTCAGGTATTGTATATCATTCCCTCATTCCCTTAATGCATTACTATATGTTACTTGTGATATATTACCTCGAGAACCGGTTGGTCATTCAGGTGTTCTGGGATCTGATGTTCCCCTTAAACAAAAATGATGATGATCTAAGTTCACATGTTTAATCGTTGGATAGGCCGTTAGGTTGGAAAATTTGGGGACGATGGTTCTGTCTCGCACGCCGTGGTTGCAGATGGTGTCCTGACTCTGATTACTCCAATCTAGCAATATTATTCTTGAGTATTTGCTATTTTATCTTTCTTTGCATTTGTCTTGAAGATTTCTTTTTCCTTTAGCCCAGCATGCATCATTCGCATTCTTTGAGCATTCGTGAAGCTTTATCTGTTCAAGATATCTCAGTGATGGTGAACAGCTGTGTTCTTAATCCCGAATAAGGAGAATCATTCCACTCTGAATTAGAAGGTTTCCTTCGATTTGCTCGCTTGATCTGGTTCACTGAAGATTCCTGTCTGGAGTTTAGTCTCTTTCCTTTCCGTTGCCTCCGGCGGCTAGCCGTGTTTTCCTTTCCTTAGTTAATTAATTCCTCCAGACTTCCATCCTTTGGTTGGCTATTTCCTTGTGATCAATTTGAAGTTTTCCAGAAAATTCTTGTCGCTTGTTGGTAAAGAACGGGTGTCGTTTACCTTAACGCCCTCTTTTTTGTACACTCCGCTTCATCTCCACTTCATCTCCATGTTCCATTTCACTTCCGCTTCACCTCCGCTCACTCCCCTGCAAAGAGGACGTTAAGGAGGGGCATCTGTTGACACCCGTTTTATACCCATAAGTCGGGCCATCTCCTTATTCATTCAATATGATGCTCCGAGTTGTTCGCTTTTCATCGAGTCTCCTGATCAGTTGAAGCCTGTTTCTTGAGTCTTCTTCTGGATAAAGAATTGGCTCCCGGTAGCATTTCGTTGGATAAAGCTTAGCAAAACCCTTCCCTATATTCTTGAATCTCAATGCTAAATAATGGTCCCAGACAGGTGCGTCACTGCCTTCTAACGGATGGATCTTAGACCGTTACTCTTTGAAGAGTCCTAAGGCTTAAGGCCACGTGTTCAGTGCTTATCCTGTTGAATCCACGTTGATAATAACGGTCTGTCGTGCAGCCGTTGTTTCCTTATGACGCCCTATGCTTTGACCGTCATTTCCTTGAAGAGTCCAGCTTGTTGGTGCTTCTTTCCGTTGATCTTATCACTTTGGATAAGGTTGCAAATAGCGGTCGGTCCTTGGCGCGTTACTTCCAAGTGGCGGTCTATCGTACAGCCGTTACTTCTTTCCGGGAGTCCTGGCAGTTCAGGCCTTTTCTCTGCTACTCCGTGTGTGAGATAAGAACGTGGATTGACCTTATCTCTTTCTAATCCGATCCTCAGGACTTCCCGTTTGTTTCTTTGGACTCTTGGTGATATTATCCTCAAAGATTTGCTAAGACTTATCCCTTTTTCCTGCTGAATTATCCTCTACTCGACCTACGAGTTTTGAGGGTCTATAAATAGAACCCTTGAATTCATGGCCAAGGGAGGAGGAGATTTTAATTCACGACGAAGTGCTGCCGAACTCAGGAGCCATCTTCATCCAGGAGGAGTTGCTTCCCACGTCCATCCATCTTCCAGTCAAGGGAGTACTTTTTGTTTTGATCTTTCAAGTTCATCTTTGCATGCTTGAGTTCTTCCTTGGTCTCTCCAAACAAAGCATTGTCCCTCCTCCTCCTCCATGTTTTTCACTGTTCTTTAAGCATACAAACATCCTCCCAACTTTTAAAAACGCCCAGAGGGGTTAAAAAACCAAAACTCCACGGTAATTCCCTCTCCTTTTGATGTTCTTAAGTTCTTTAAGAATTGATGCTATGCTTGCAAAGAGGGCTGATTGAGGTTGTCTTGTCTTGTCTTTTCTACTTCTTTGGCAGGTTTACAGGTTCATTAGCACGAGGCCCAAGTCTTCTAGCCGACTGGAAGAGTTGGAGTTAAAAGAATTCAAGCTTTACTACTGCAGGTCATCTGACGGTCTGGTGAAGGAGCGTCACTTTCTTCTGGCGGTCTAGGGTGCGACCGTTACTTACAAGCAACGCACGGGTCTCTGGCCGTTACTTCTGAGCTGATCTGCAGGCTTTCTTTGGTTTTCTCTCCCGTGGGCGGGTGCTTCATCCACCTATTTCGAAGGTATATTCGAGTCTTTGACTTGTGTTTACTTTGGTGGCGATCACATCTTTCCTTGGTACTGGGCAATAGCTATTTCCTTCATCACATCTTTACTTCCTTGCTTGTTCCATCCCTAGTGGCGTGTTTTTATTTACTCCTTGCTCCACGCCCCGACGTGTGTTTTTCCTTTTCCTTAGTGTAATTTGATTGAGATAGCATGCCCATGCTAGAGCTAGCTATGATTGCCTAGGTTCATGTTCACATGTTCATAGGTTTGAGCAGATCTTTGATTGCTTGTTTGTCATCTTGCCATATTACTTAGCAAACCTCATAAGTAAGATCAAAGATAGGCAAATAAATATCAACAGGAGCGTGCCCCGATCCAAGGGTCGCTCTTTCAAGGTTCATTAGTGGACCTTCTTTTCTCCTCCGACAAGGAGGCTCTCCCTGTATCCCCTCCTGTATCCATTGCATCTTCATCTTCTTCCCCTCCACCTCATTTAGGTCGGGGTAGTTCATCCAGTTTCCCATCCTGTTCCTCTCCCCCTTCTTCTAATAAGACTTTTGGGGTAGCTTCACATAAGAAATCCAAGGGTAGGTAGATTCCCCATAGATTCTTGCTAGATTTAGCTAGAAGGTGCCAGGCATGCTTAGCTCTTCCCGAATTTCTGGAGAATCCGATTATCCTGCCAGAAATTGAATTTGAAGGTACTTGTGCTTTTAATGAGGGTTTTGGTGTTTATGAGATAATGAATGATGAAGACCCTATTAAAGAGGGGGACGAAGAGTACGAAGAATATGAGGACGAGGCTGATGCTTTTGCCAGTGGTATCAGAAGGTTCGATGAACCATCAGCCTCAGTAGAAGAACCTACCAAAGAAATAAATCTGGGTACTAAGGAAGACCCTAGGATCATTCTCATTAGCAAGAACTTGCCGCCCTCCGAAGAAGAGGCGCTTATTTTGGTTCTTCAAGAATATAAGGACACCTTCGCGTGGAGTTATGAAGATATGCCTGGACTAGACCCTGTGCTCGTTGAACATCGACTTACACTTAAGCCAGGGTCCGTCCCGGTCAAATAGCGGTTGAGACGTTTTCACCCTAATATGGCATTGAAAATGAAAGAAGAGGTCGATAAGCTCCATAAAGCTAGATTCGTTAGAGTCATCCTCTATCCTAACTGGGTGGCTAATATTGTCCCAGTCATAAAGAAAGACGGAAAGGTCAGGATTTGCATAGACTTTCGGGACCTCAATCGCGCGTGTCCTAAAGACGACTTCCCCCTCCGTCATATTGATGTTTTGATTGACAATACGGCAGGGTATGAGACTCTCTCCTTTATGGATGGCTTTTCAGGCTATAATCAGATTCGTTTGGCTGAAGAAGATCAAGAAAAGACATCGTTTACAACACCTTGGGGGACTTATTGTTATGTGGTCATGCCCTTCGGACTTAAGAATGTTGGAGCCACCTATCAAAGGGCTATGATGGCAATTTTTCAAGATATGATCCACATTTATATAGAGGTGTATGTGGATGACCTAGTAGTAAAATCAAGAACGAGGATTGAGCATCCCGGGGTTCTGGCCAAAGTCTTGCAAAGAGCGCGGGAGTATTAATTGAAGATGAATCCCAAGAAGTGCGTATTTGGTGTTTCATCAGGAAAGTTGCTCAGATTCATAGTCAGTAAAAGGGGTATCGAGATTGATCCCAACAAGGTAAAGGCAATTAGAGAAATACCTCCTCCCAAGAATTTGAAAGAAGTTCGAGGACTGATCGGGAGGCTACAGTTTATTCGCCGATTTGTCTCCCAGCACTCACAAAGATGTAGGCCTTTCTACGAGCTTACTAAGCCGGGAGTCAAATTTATTTGGGATGACAAGTGTCAGGCAGCCTTTGACAGATTAAAGGATTATCTCTCAAATCCTCCTATCCTGAGGCCGTCAGTTCCAAGCAAACCGCTTGTTCTTTACATTTCTATTCTGAATGACTCTGTAGGTGCTGTCCTCGCCCAAGTGGATGAATAAGGAAAGGAGAGGGCAGCCTACTACTTGTCCAAGCTTCTCAACCCCTGTGAGCAGAGATACTCAGCCATAGAGAAAACTTGTGCTACTTTAGTCTGGGTAGTTCAAAAACTTAAGCATTATTTCTTAGCTCACGAGGTTCATCACATCGCTCGTATGAATCCAATCAAGTTCCTTCTTGAAAAATCCGTCCTCACCGACCGATTAGCACGATGGAAAAGTTTCCTTTCTCAGTTCGACATCATCTACATTCAAAAAAAAGTGATTAACGGCTATGCCATAGCGGAACATCTCGCTCATCACCCTCTCCCCAGATTCGACCCTGTTCGCTCAGTTTCCAGATGAGGAACTAATGTCTGTCAATCAGCCCGATTCGATGTAGACGTTACATTTTGATGGAGTTTTAAATTCAAAAGGGAAAGGGATTGGCATTGTTCTTCTATCACCAGAGGGTATCACTATTCCACTCGCCTCTCAGCTTGCATTTCCCATTACAAATAATATAGCTGAGTATGAGGCTCTTCTGGCCGGACTGGAGGCTGCTCATCAATTCGGTGTTACCCAACGGCGGATTGTAGGTGATAGTCAGCTTATTCTTTGCCAAGTGCTCACCAAGTGTCGTACGCTCAATCCTAAACTCAAACCCTACCAGGAACTAACTTCTGCTTATGCCAAACTTTTCACCAAGTTAATCTTCGTCCATGTTCCTCACGATCAGAATATTCTAGCTGACACTCTTGCTTCCCTTGCTTCTTCTCTGGTTTTCCTTCCCAAAAGGGATTTCCATTCCGTTATTGTTCATAAGCGTCTCACTCCAGCTATCAAGGATCCAACTTTCCTTAGTGTTAAGGAGGAGGTGCTTAAGAAGATTAAGCAAGGAGGAATCATTGAGAATAAGGAGATCATGTTGATAGATTTAGAGGAAGAATTGGACGATGAGGAAAAGCCGTGGTATTATGAAATTGCTAAGTATTGCCAGGATCAATCCTATCCTGAGGAGGCCATGGTTGAAGAAAAGAAAGCCATTAGAAGAGTTGCTCAGTGATACACTTTAGTTGGAGGTGTGCTCTATAGAAGAGGTCTCACCGGAGTTTTATTAAGGTGCTGGATGATGACGAATCTTGGAAGGTTGTGGAAGAAGCGCATTCGGGAGTATGTGGTGGTCATGTGAATAGCCAGATGCTAGCTAAGAAAATCATTAGGCTAGGCTTCTATTGGCCCACTCTAGAAGAGGATTGCTCCATCTTTGTTCGAAGGTGTGTTAAGTGCCAGCTGCACGCCGATAAAATTCATTCTCCGGCTTCTTCACTCATCCTATGTTCTCCCCATGGCCTTTCTCCATGTGGGCTTTCGATATCATTGGACCTCTTGGTGATTCGAACCTCCTCACGAAGCCAAAACCATTTATACTCACGGTCACGGAGTACTTCACAAAGTGGGCGGAAGCGGAAGCATACGCGGAGATAAAAGTGTCAACCATCTGCAAGTTTATAATGAAGAACATCATTGCAAGGTTCGGCATCCTGAGTACCATCGTCACCGACAATGGGCCGCAATTCATCTCTCAAGAGCTTCAAGACCTCTGCAACAGGTATAACATTGCATTGCATCATTCATCTCTTATTATCCACAGGGCAATGGCCAAGCAGAGGCAACTAATAAAATGCTGATTAAAATTATCAAGAAAACGTGTGAAGCTAATAAATTTGTGGATTGGCCAGAAAAATTGGTTGAAGCTCTTTAGGCCTATCGCACTTCTATTCGTACTCCTACTGGGCAAACCCCTTTTGCCCTTACTTATGGAATGGAGGCGGTAGTCCCTTATGAGATTCTTATCCCTTCTCTATGAGTACAATTGGACAAGGAGCTCCCCATTGGTGAGCGTCGTGAATCTCTCCTTGCTCAATTGGAACTCCTAGATGAGAAGCGTTTGGCCACCGCTGAGCATGCGCGTGTTTATCAAAATAGGCTTTCACGTTTTTACCAAAAGAAAGCAATTGAGAGAATATTCAAAATCGGTGAGATGGTAATTAAAAGAATCTTTATAAAACCAGGTGGACCTCGTTCAAAACTTCAACCGAACTGGGAAGGGCCCTATGTTATAAAAGATGTTTATCCTGGTAATGCCTACAAATTGATTAATGCTGAAGGGGAAGAGCTGGCTCACCCATGGAATGGACTTTACCTGAAGAAGTATTACCCCTAAGTCTTCGAAAAAATAAAAGAAAAAAAATGTAAAAAATTGCAGGCTGGTGTAGTACAGAGGTCGCGGGCCCGAAAGATCAAGATCCTTAATTCATTCTTCAGTCTTGATGGTTTAACCTTGGGGTCAATTCCCGCACACACTACATGCTTTACTCGTAAACTCGAGCGGTCCAAAATTCGAGGAAATTCAGGATCAAAGTAAGAGTGTAAAAAACTTTACCTATTCTCTTCTCTTCGGCTCACGAGAGGGAGTACGAGTCAAGGAATGCTAACCAAACCTGCCTGCCGCCCTAGTAGGTGGAAGTCGGGGCCCAAAAGGAAACAAAATGCTTAAAGCCCAAGTACAATTAGGTCTTTATTTGTTTGCAAATAAAAAGAAGGAAAACCAACAAAACAGCATGTCAAGAGGGCAAAGTCCCCGCAGGGAAAACCCTAGTCGTAAGCATGCAGAAATAAGGGTAAAAAGAGCAACAAAATTTCTCTAAGCCGAAGACCGAACCCCAATGGGCATTAGGGCAGGAAAGGAAAGTTTCCCCGTTCTCAGAAACCTCCCGTGAGCTTCCTCAATTTATTCTTCCCTTCTCTCTCCATGGTAGGTTATAAGCTCAAAGGATGGTCAAGACCGACTAAGAAGGATGGGCCGCAAGAGAATATGAGTAAAAGCATACGTCAATAAGAACGTTGACCCGATGCTAAATCATGCAAGAATGATTAATGAATTTAAGATGGTGATTGTGTAAGGTTTAAGACCCTTGTGCTATACTCAGTCTCAAACAAAAACCCAAAAAAATGTTTTTATAATTAACGCCCCTTTTTCGGGCGTCATTTCAGCAAGTAGCGACAGTCTAAGTCGTCTTTTTCAAATAAAACAAAAAAATTGGTTTTTTAATTCACGCCCATGAAAGGGGCATCTTTCATTGGATTCATGACTCATGAAATGTCGTCATTAAAAAAATGATTTTCTAATAAATGCCCCCCACATCGGCGTCAATTTCACAATCAACGCCCGTTTACAAGGGCGTCATTTTTCAAATAAACATAAAAAAAGAAGAGAGAGAGAGAAATGAAAAAGAACAAAAAATTAAGCCTGCTACTTTCAATCTCATATGATTAATTGCATTTTGTGTGGGCATCTTTTCTTATTAAGTTGGCATCTACTTGCTTGCATGCTACATTTCCTTATATATTTCTATTATCCGCCTTTATTAATTAGAGGCTTGGCCCCTTGACCCTTCAACAAGGTCAAAGAAGTGAACCCCTTGCTTATTGAGCAAGGGGCCAAGCCGAACAGATGGATTAATCTGTTTATCTAAGTGTGAACTACAGGCGCAGTGCAAGAACGAACAAGAACGAAAAGCAACAAAAGAAAGCAAAAACAAAAGCAAGTACACAAGTTCACAAGTGCTCATAGTAACTCAGGTAACACAAATCTCATGTATATATATATATATATATATCAATGAATATCTGAGTACAAGTGTGAGGGTAGAGGAGTACAAGTAAGTCTCTCTCTCAACTCTCGCCTCCACCCTCCTCTCTCCTACTCTCTACCTCACCATCGTCGTCCCGACGAGGTACCCGTGGGGGGGGGGGGCATGGACCCCTGAGAAGTAACTGGAGCACGAGCCTGCTCCTCTACCTCGCTCCTCTGCCAAAGAGAGGAACCCGCCACAAAAGTAGAACTGGTAAACGCGTACCCCGCAGCATGCGCCCGATCCCGGCCTTGCTGGAGGCACTCCTCTGTCGCCTGTAGCCGCTCTTGAGTGACGGCTAGTTGAGTCCTCAAGTCTGCGAGCTTCTGCTTACGTGCCGCCTGCTACTCCCAGTCACGAGTCCGCTCCGCCAGGTGCTGCTCCTGGTCACGGGTCCACTCCACTGTGCGCTCCTATCTCTCTCGAGCACGCTCCCTACGCTCCATGTCGAGGCCGACCCTCAGCTCTGCCACGTCCTGAGGTAGCTCCTCTCGCCGCCTCAAGGCCCTCTCGAGCTCCGCAACTCGCTGCTCCGGATGGCAAGCTCCGTCCTGGCCAGTGCAGCCTGGGTAAGCGACGCCTGTAACTCTGTGGTCTGCAATCAATTAAACAAATCATCAGTTCCACATTTAATTCAATTTCATAAAATAACTGAAACATATTGTTATTAACTCACCCGGGTAGCCATCGCGCGCTGCCCTGCCTCAATGCAGGTGAGCGAGGCTCGGAGCTCCTCGGTCTGTAAAACACAAATCTCCATGAACACACATAATGAAATATAATCGAGTGCATTTTGAATTTGAGTTTGAACTTACCCGTGTGGCGAGGTCACGCTCTACTGCCTCGTCCCGAGCCATTGCTCCAGCAAGCTGCTCTGCTAGTGCTGTCGTCTCTACACTAGGCCCTCTTGAGCTAGAGGCTCCTCCGGTCTCTCTCACTGCTGCTCCCTGCTGGGCACGCTGCATTCATTATGATTGTCAGTGGCTAATCATTAATAATTCAGGAAATCATTTACATATAGATAATTAAACACTCACCAGGGTCTGTAGGTCTCCCCGTGTGGCGGCCAGCTGGGCCTCTAGGCTGTGGAGGTGAACCTGCATGTCCATCGCCGCTACATCCCGTGCATCCTGCATTCATCACACATATCAGTCGCATAATAGACATATAACATTTGCAATTTATTAAAAGAAAGTGCATCCATACGTACCCCTAGGAGCCTCATCTGGGGTTGACCGGTGTAAACCTCCCAGTAGCGTCGGAGGTACTCGGAGCTGTCCACCGCCTGTGAAGTGACTCGGGTCCCGCCGCGCTGCCAGTCAGCATACTGGTCAGGGTACCGGACTATCCAGTCGATCACCTTCGTGCGACCGCGGGTCTTCTTTCCTATCCCTCGGGGCTCTCCTACCTCGACCCACTCCTGGTGTAGGCCGAGGGTCCTCATCACAAGCCTAAGCCGTAGCGGCTCAATCTCGTTCAGGAAATGAACCCAAAGCTCATGCCCGAAGCGAGGTCGGCCCGCCACGACCCAGGACTGGCCCTCGTCGGTCATGCCCTCGTAGGGTCTCCACACCACCTACATTCACAAACATTCATATCATCATATCTCATATCATTTCATACATATTTCATAAAAGAATTGCATCATATTTAGTATGCATACCAGTGAGGCAGGGTAGTCGCGGAACTCTCATCGTAAAACTCGCAGCTCGTAGGCGAGTGGCGCTCCGGTCACTAGTGGCAGCCAACGTCGCGCTAGTGGGAAAGATCCCTCATCTCCGGGTCGGGGGTCGGCACGCCCCATTGGCATGTACAGGTGGCTCCACACATGTATCCATCTATTGCATTAGTAAAGCATTCACATGCATTTAGAAAGAAGAAAAATGAAAAAATGAAAAAAAATGAATACCTAAAGGAAAGGTGAGAAGCCACTCACAGCCATCTCTCGACCTGTCCCTGTGGATAGATCGGCCATCAAGTGCGCTAGCAGAGCAGCTCCCCAAGCGTATCTGCCGACGCTCTCCAAGTCCTCGAGGATCCCCATAAATCGACAGTTGATGATGTCACCCTTCGTGCCGAGCAATAACCTCCCGAGCATCAGGAATAAGAATCTCCTCAAATCTCGATCTGCTCTCTCTCTCTCAGCCGGGTCCTGGCAGTAGGCGGCCCTAGCTCCCCCAATCAGCCTCTGCGAGAACTGCTCCAGAGACTCCGTCAACCTCTGTCTAGAATCACCCAACCCCATAGCAATGGTAAGGTCGGTGCGGTAGATGGTCCTACACTCGCTAGGTGTCCCTGCTATCGTCTCTAACCCTAGCAGCCTCTGTGTCAACTCGCTATAGTCGGGTAGGGTGATCTCGCTCACAACCTCGCCATCCACCCTCAGCCCGGTGATCCTAGCAACATCCTCTAGACTAGGAACCATGTGACCCCATGGCATCAAGAATGCTCGACTAGTCCTATCCCATCTCTCCCTAAGAACCTGGATCAAGGGTAGGTCAGGTCTCATGGGCTCTATGCTAAGGAAGGGTCCGAACCCCATGGCATCTACCCTATCTCGCTGGAAATCCGGAAGCCCATAGTAGGCAACTCGAACCGGGACCCAGGAGATCCGAGTCCTCATCAATCCCTACCAACAAAAAGAATATTGTGATATAAGTTTCATGGGTGTTCATCTGCTGATTCAGTTTGCCCTCTGTTTGGATTGACGACCTACCCTCAGTCGTGACTTATTTAATTAATGCCCCTGTGGGTGGCGTTATTTCAAAATGTGTTTCTGGTATTTTTATATGTAATTTGAATTGACGACCAACCCTGAGTCGTTATTTGTTTAAGTGACGCCCCTGTGGGAGGCGCTGTTTGGAAGGATATTTCGGTCCCAAGAAACCATGATTGTGATAATTTTGAATTAACGACCACCCTGAGGCCGTCGTTTAATGAATTAACACCCCGGTGGGGGGCGTTGTTTTCTGGGGGTTTTAAAATAACAACAGTGCACGAAATAAAAATGAAACAGGGGCATATATCAAAAACAAAAGAAATGACATGAAAATCAACAGCATGATAAATAAACATGATATTTTAAAATGACGACACGTGGCAGGGCGTGGTTTCATGAATTGTCTTTTTTAGAAATAAAAAATGATTTAAATTGACGACCCGAAGGGGGTCGTTGTTTGAATTGACAGCACCCACGGGGGCGTCATTTAGCTGTGTCACTGGTTCAACATTTCTTCCCTTCACCAAGGGCTATGGAAAATTGATAAAAAAATAAAAATAAAAGAAAATAAAATGAAAGAGCTAGGGTAGGGGCACCTACCTTGCTCCGTTCTGGTGTTAGTAGTCCCCCACGGAGGGGTTGCCATGGCTGACGGGGTGGTCGTGGTTGACGGACATGGCGAGGCCGAGGGGACGCCGCCGTCACCACCGCGGGTTCTTCTTGTCCTTCTTCATCTTCTTGTTCATCGTCTTCCTCCCCGTCGTCGTCTTCCTCGTCATCTTTTTCATCCTCACCATCGTCTTCATTTTCTTCTTCTCCATCGCTCCCGTCATCATCTTCCCCTTCCTCTTCGTTGGCCGCTTCTTCTCCTCCACCGTCCACCACCGGAGCGTCTTCGGCCGCCGCGGGAGGAGCCTCCTCAACGGCATGCTCATCGTCACCGAGGTCCACCATGTTGGGGGCGGTCACCCTTTCGCATTTGTACGCGCCACCCGCCATGGTTTCAGAGAAAGCAGAGAGAGTAGGGATGGGAGATTGGAAGTGGGGGCTCGGTTAGGGTTTGGGTTCGTAGTAGAGAGAGAAAGAAGAGGGAAAGTAGACGAAGGAAGGGGAAGAAGAGGGAAATAGGGTTTAACGGTCGAAAAGAATTGATGTCCTAATTGCTGTCGTGTAACACCCGGGAATTTTAAAATAGAAATATACGAATAAAAACATTTATATATATATATATATTTAACTATTGAACTCATATTCTAATTCTATTTGATTAACCATTTAAAACTATTTAATTAATAATTCAAAAACCAATAGATACTTTAGAAGATGCCAAATTATATTTTAGGAAATGCCAATTTATATTTCAATCACTTCAAAAATTAATAATACATCTTATTACACTATTCTAAAGAAATAGGAAATAGGTTATATAGATAGGGTTTTCAGGGATAAACATCAATTTTACAACATGTCAAATCATATTTTCATAATTTAGAAATTTTCATATTCCAACTTTTACATTATATCGTTGTTTTGAAGAAATAAGGGTATATAGATGAAATGTTAAAGGACAAACATAATTTAGGAAGTGAGAAAGGGTATATAGGTAATTTTGGTTAGTGTAGAGTGAATAGAAAAGTCTCCGTTCAAAATCACGACCATTATTAAGCCGTTACTCACGAAATTACGACATGGAAGGTGTCATTATTCAACTAAAGTAGATACATAATGATGGAAAGGATATATATCTAATTTCGGTCGTTAGAGGGTGATAGGAAAATGCTCCAAAAGAAGTAACGACCAATGCATGGTCGTTATTCACTAAACAATGACATATGTTCTGTCGTTATTTCCTAAACGTGAATAGTGACGTAAATAGTGTCACATTTTATTTAAAAAGATTTTTTTAAAAAAAATTATATGTAAAAATAGAGAAAAATGTAAGGATCTCTCCCACGAAATTTCACAAACTAACTCCGTCACTTTTTAAAGATAAAAATCATTGAAGTTAAGTGGGAAGTTTAAAATAAAGAAACTCAAGATGAACGCCATTTTCCACCAGACATACTTTTCGATTTCTTATCCCCAACAGCATGTATAAGCTGGCATCTCACTGAGATCCGATTTTCACGGATCTTGTTTCCCCATCCTATCGACTCAAACCTTATATTATACATTCCTAATGAAGCAAACCTCCGTTGGTTCGAAAGCTTGCTGTTGAGAAGGGGATGCACTTTCTGAAGGGTTGCAGAGGAGGGAAGGAGCTGCTTCTTCCACCTGCTACAACTTCTGCCACTTCACAGAGGTAGGTCTTCTCAAGCTTTAACCAAATTAGTAGCTAATCTAGGATAAATTAGCATGCACAATTAGTATTAGCCTCATCTCCATGTGATATACCATGTTTACAACATGTTTTATCATGTTTTTATTTCTTTCTTCATAGATCAACGAAATCTGTTAGCTAATCTGTTAGCCTACCTAATCTAATTACATGTTAAGCTAAATCTCCATGTGATATACCATGTTTACAACAAGTTTTATCATGTTTTTACATAAATCAACGTAATTTGTTAGTTAATTTGTTAGCCTACCTAGGTAATCTATTAGCCTACCAAAAGCTAATTACATGTTAAGCTAAATATCCTTGTTACTTGTTTTACCGACCTCTTTTACGCTAAATAAATGCATCAGATCTAATACAGATCATGTTTCAAAATCATGTAGTGTGCCATTTAAACAACCACAGGTTACTTCCTTTTCTGTAATATTTCAACCACCATGTTAAAAGTTTTATATCAGAGAAACTAAAACTTGAAACTAATGCATGACCATGAATCTGTGATCCTGACAATTTCCCTTACCTATCTATGCTAATACTTCTAGATTATGAGAACCATATAACTTTTGAACAGTAACATGAGTCTCTAAACGCAACCTGTTAGCTTACTAGTTAGCTTACATGATTTAAATACATCCTACTACACATAATTAGTCATCACATATTTCACTAAAGACTACCCTGTTTATATACATCATGATTCTCAAGTAATATATACAGCATGTTTTAGCAAACGGGTTGAACTACATAACCTGTTAAGCTAATTTACCTTGTTACATTATTAAACCATGTTTATATACATCATGATTCTCAAGTAATACATACAGCATGTTTTAGCAAACGGGTTGAACTAAATAACCTATTAAGCTAATTTACCTTGTTACATTATTAAACCATGTTTATATACATCATGTTTCTCATAAAATATATATGCCACCGTGAGAGGATCGATTATACTGAAAATAGGCCGAGTTAAAGAGAAAAATAACTTTAAAACTGTAGAGAATTAGAAGAAGTGATAGAATAGAAAGTTGAAGATCGGAGAGTTAGGGATAAGTTTCATGAAGAGTGCAGAGACAGAAAACGAGAGGAAGAAGGTGAAAAATATGAAATACTAGGATCTATAGGCGCGGATGAACAGTGACTGGGCAGAAAACAGAACTGTGGAAAATTAATTATAACTTCAAAACAAAGAAGAATTGGAGAACATGGTAGAAGAAGAAAATCTAGATCTACAAGAGAGGAAGAACGTTTGTGAAGAACTCAGGGAGAAACGAGGATTGGAAGGGCACGAAAATGGGCGAAGAAAAGAAGGTATCAACTCGGGTGAACAGTAATGTGCCAGGACAGCAAGTGAAAAAATATGCAATAACTTGAAAATGAGAGGAATTAGAGGAAGAGGTAGAAGAAGGAAATGTAGAGCACTTAAGGATGAACAAGTTTGCAGAAAACATGAAATTGAAATGAAGATCCAAAAAGTATGTAAAGGGCTAAGAAACACTAAAATCTCAAGAACTTACATTAATAACAACATAAACATACAAACTTAAAACCCCTCTCAATTGCATGTTTAGCAAATAGATATAATGTATATATAGTATGTTTCTCACAAAATATATAGCAACTTTAGCAAATAGATATAACGTATATACGGCATGTTTCTCATAAAATATATAGCATGTTTCGCAAATAGATATAACATATATACAGCATGTTTCTCATAAAATATATAACATGTTTAGCAAGTAGATATAACGTATATGTTTAGCAAATAGATATAACGTATTTTACAGAAATTAAATAATTCAGCCTTCAGGAATAGGGCGACCTCCACCTGGGCGTCATTTCATGATGGGGCGCCCCAGGCAGGGGCGCCATTTAAATGAAGACTGCATACGCAGTCGTTATTTCATTCTCTGTAAAATATAACCACCATGTTATAAAATTTAATATCTAAGAAACTAAAACATAAAACTAATGCATGAGCACATTTTCATGAGCCTGATAATTTTCTCCACCTATCCTAGTTATTCCTTCTAGATTATGAGAAACCTTGAAAGTATGAACGGTAACTTGAGTCTATGAACGCATCTGCCCGGTGCATATAAAACCCTGAGTGAAGGGCGCCCCTGACCAGGGCGCCATTCACTTGAAACATGACCCCAAAAACGGGCACTATTTCCCCAACAAACAGCTACATATAAAAAAAGAAAGAAAGAAATAGCGACCACTGCTTGGTCGCTATTCACAAAAGTGATGATTTCTGATTTTTTCGAAACCATAGAACCCCTGAATGGTCCGCCCTGTATCCCGGCATCATTCACTGAAACATGGCAGCCAGGGAGGCGCCATTCACACCCTGACTGGCCTCCCCAACCCCTGTAAAGTCCACAGAAAGAGGCACCCCACTGTGAGGGTGCCATTTCTGAACATGTCTGGCAGCCATAAAGGCACCGATCTCACCTAGTTTTCCCGTGTATCAAACGTTACTGGTTTTACTCTTAGTTAGTCCCTACACAACAATACGTCCTTGAATTCCATTCCACAAAATCCACCATATATATCTTACATGGTCAAACCTTGAAAATTTGATATTGGCTATAAATGAGAGTGGATGTCGACAAACATGACCAATGCCGTGCGTATAGGGCCTGATCTGGTCCTGGGAGGAGCACTCGAAAGTACTTGTGCCCATGGGAGTTTATTGACCACGGTGTTTGGCATTGCACCGGAGTACTTGCTTGCTAGACTTTAGACATTCCACTCATTCCCGTGATATTACTTGATTGATTGACTTGAGACCTGCAGAAGGGTAAACGTATTTGCTTGAATGAAATTGATAAATAACCAATTCCAATTCTACATGCTTGAAATTACGTTGCTTACTATTACTTGCTTGATATGAGTTCTTACCATTCTTGGAAAATTGTTGTTAATTCCAGTTATTACTTGCTTGATATCTCTTGCTACTGCTGTATCGATGAAGTTGGAATCTATATACTCTCACTTGACTGCTCTTGTCGATTTTACAATCCTTGATATCTACTTGTCTACATGCATAGATTTACCTACATTAATTGAACTTGTAAACCACTTAAAGCATGTTAAATCTTCAGATGTAAATCCTACTGAGCGATTCGCTCATCCAGTTGTTTCTAACATTTTCAGGTGATTTGGATGACAACCAACACTCGGAGGGGAATGAGACTGAGTGATGAGTGTTAGCACTGAGTTATCATATTATCATGTTAATTGTGTTATTGTAATCCCACTTATGTCAGTTGTATCCAGTTATGTCAGATGTCAGTTATATTAGTTCACTATGTCAGTTGTGTTAGTCCAATTGATTAGAACTATAATAAGGGCTTGAAGCCTAGTAGTCAGACCCGGGAAATGTATGTAATTGTCATTTGGTTAGTTGAAATAATGATTAGCTCGAAATCTCAAATTTAATCTTAAAAGAATTGCACACTCTATTAATTGTCAAAGGAAGAATTCCATCAAATAGCTAGCTCGCTTTGGTTCTATATAAAGGACTGTCGCACCACGGGTAGTCTTCCACGCTCGGGACGTGACAGCTCTTTCTTGGTATCAGAGCCTAGGATCATAATTTCCTAGGTAAAAACCTGAGTCTAAAGATAGAAATGTGTAAGGATAGGTTTAGATCTTACCTGGTAAGATTCCTAGGTAAGTCTAACGATAGAATTGTTTGGTTTAGATCTTACCTGGTGAGATGGGTAAAGCCATGGGTTAAGTTTAATAACGACAATTGATCCTTAACCCAAAAACTCAATATTTATTACACTTTAATTTTTTTGTAGGATTATGGCCGCTGAAAGAGCACAATGACGCAAGATGCAGTGCACTGTGCAAGGACATACGCAGGCGCTACAGCAAGTGGCGCAAGGCGATGCTGGCAGTGCTCACCGTGGAGCTGGTGACCTTCACCGGGATTTTCGTAACATGAACCCACCAAGATTCACGGGTTCGGTGGACCCCGATGATGCCGAGAATTGGCTGAAGGAAATTGAGAGGATCTTCCTTGTAATGTAATGCACGGATGCAGAGAAGGTTCTATTGGCTACGTTCCAACTGGAACGGGATGCTCGATGCTGGTGGGAATCCGTAGAAGCAACATTGTCCGACAACCATGTCACTTGGGCAGAGTTTGTTGAACACTACAACAGCAAGTATTTTTCTGACCGTGTTCAAGAGAAGAAGGCCACGGAATTTGCCGCGTTAAAGCAACGGAGCCCGAAGGTGGCCGAATATGAGGCCCAATTCTCAAGACTTTCCCGTTATGCACCCCACTTGGTGTGTACAGAAAACATGAAGGCAAGGAGATTCCTCAATGGGCTACGGCCCCAGCATATTACACAGCTTGCGTCGATGGACATCCAAGTCTATTCGGAAATGGTTCGGCGCACTCAATTGCTGGAAGATGGCACTGAATTCTCCGAAAGGATTCGAGGCAAGGACAAGATGGAACCCGTCACAAGTCCGGGAAACTTCAAACCACCATTTGGCAAGAAGCGATTCTTCAATGGAGGAGAATTTTCCAAAGAGAAAAGGTTTCAGAAAAGCAATAAGCCCTTCTCCACTATCGGCAATAAGCCTTCCTCCGCCATCACACGTTCCAAGGAAATCTGCAAGTATTATGACAAGGCTGGTCATAAGACTGAGGAATGCTGAAGGAAACTAGGAGCGTGTCTCCGATGTGGGAGTCGAGAGCATTGAATCCCCGACTACCCCTTGATGAAGGAACAAGCCAACAAAGATGAGAAGCGTCTGGTAAAGAAACAAGGCCGTCTACAAGCTCTTCAAGGGACGAAACCCATGGAAGGAGGAATCGTGGAAGGTACCTTAACTGTTTGCTCTAAACCTGCTAAAGTTCTATTTGATACTGGAGCAACTCATTCATTTGTTTCCAAGAGATTTACTGCCTCATTTTCTAAAGAACCTGAATGGTTAGATTTAGTAATATCTACACCTCTCGGAAACAAGTCTGATATCATGCAACACTACCCAAGTTGTGAGGTTATGGTCCAAGGTAACAATCTGCTGGTCGACCTTATATGCCTTGATATGAAGGATTATGATGTCATACTAGGCGCTGACTGGTTATCCACCTACCAAGCAACAGTAGATTGCCGACACGGCAAGGTAACTTTTGCGGATTATCCCGAGTTGGTTTATGTTAGCCCTCGGAATAGACCCCCACTCATCTCAGCCCTTCGAGCAAGCAAACTTGTGAGTAAAGGATGTGTGGCTTTCATAGCTTTTGTGACTGCAACGGAAGTCGAGAAGACTGAAATTGAAGACATCCGAGTAATTGGAGACTTTCCCGATGTATTTCCAGAAGAATTGCCTGGTTTACCCCAGGAAAGGGAAGTGTCCATCACAATCGACATTGTTCCTGGTGCCGGTCCTGTTTTTAAGGCACCCTGCAAGATGTCTACCGCTGAACTGAAGGAGCTAAAGGAACAGCTGATGGATTTATTGAAAAAGGGTTTCATTAGGCCGAGTACTTCCCCCTGGGGAGCACCCGTGCTCTTTGTTAAAAAGAAGGATGGAACATTGAGGCTATGCATTGATTATCGGCAGTTGAACCATCTTACAATCAAGAACAAGTACCCGCTGCCGAGAATTGATGAGCTGTTCGACCAATTATCTGGAGCTAATTACTTCTCCAAAATTGATCTTCGGTCTGGTTACCTCCAATTGAGGATTAAAGAAGAAGACATTTATAAAACCGCGTTTCGAAGTAGGTATGGGCATTATGAATTTACTGTTATGCCTTTTGGACTAACAAATGCCCCCGCAGCTTTTATGCAGTTAATGAACAGCATCTACAGGCCTTATTTAGACCAATTTATTGTGTTCTTTATCGATGATATATTGATCTATTCAAAAACTGAAGAAGATCATGAAGTGCATCTCAAGAAGGCATTACAGATATTGCGAGACAACAAGCTATATGCCAAATTCAGCAAATGCCAGTTCTGGCTTGAAGAAGTGTCATTCTTAGGCCATGTCATATCAAAGAATGGAATTTCTGTTGATCCTGCGAAGGTCGAAGCCGTACAAAATTGGGGACGACCAACGAATGCAACGGAGATTTGTAGCTTCTTGGGTCTAGTTGGTTACTACCGGTGTTTTATTAAGGACTTCTCCAAGATTGCTGTCCCTCTTACCAGATTGACTCGCAATGAAGTACCTTATGAATGGAGTGAAGACTGTGAGAAGAGTTTCCTAACTTTGAAGGATCTCTTGACTACTGCCCCAGTCTTATCTCTACCAATTGAAGGAGAGAAATATGATGTATATTCCGATGCATCTGGTATCGGCCTCGGATGTGTATTGATGCAGAATAGAAGAGTCATTGCATACTCTTCTCGGTAATTAAAGAAGCATGAAGAAAACTACCCTGTGCATGATTTGGAACAAGCCGCAGTGGTATTGGCTTTAAAGATCTGGAGGCACTATCTCTACGGAGAGCAATTCACCGTATACTCCGATCATAAAAGCCTTAAATATCTAAGGAGCTGAACATGCGATAAAGGCGTTGGCTCGAGTATCTCAAGGATTTCGACTTCACTATATAATATCATCCTGGTAAGGGTAATTCCGTAGTAGATGCCCTTAGTCGGAAGCCGAGAGCCCTAGTAGCCAACTGTATGGTTCAAGAATGGAAGCTGCTGGAAAAATTCTCTGAACTCAATATAAGCATGAATGAGAATGACGGGTGTATTACTCTATCTCTCATAAGTGTGCATCCGGATTTGCTTGCTGAAATCAAGATGTTGCAAGAAGAAGATCCTACCCTAGTGGAAATAAAAGAGAAGCTGGACGAGAAATCTGATTTCAAGTTGACACTCGATGGCAGATTATTATACCATGAACGGACATGTGTACCAGATAGTCCTGAGCTGAAGAAGAGGATTCTTGAAGAAGCTCACCAATCGAGGTATACGATCCACCCTGGAGCCACTAAGATGTACCAAGACATAAAAAGAACCTTTTGGTGGCCCAACATGAAAAGGGAGATAGCAGACTTTGTGTCTAGATGCTTGACATGCCAACAGGTGAAGGCGGAACATCAGAAATCTGCTGGAAGACTGCATCCGCTGGATATCCCCAAGTGGAAATGGGAAGACATCGGCATGGACTTCATCATGGGTTTGCCCAGGTCTAGGGGCGGATATGATGGAATTTGGGTAATCATCGATCGCCTTACTAAATTGGCTCATTTCTTGCCTATCAAGAGTCGATGGTCGGTTGATGTTCTTGCTGCCTTATATATCAAGGAGATTACTAGATTGCATGGAATTCCTGTGTCTATAGTATCTGATCGAGACCCGCGCTTTACTTCCCATTTTTGGAAGGGTCTACAACACTCTCTAAGAACGAAACTCAACTTTAGCACTTCTTTTCATCCCCAGACAGATGGTCAGACTGAAAGAACAAATCAGGTTGTTGAAGATATGTTAAGGGCATGCATTATAAATTTCGGCTGAAGCTGGCATGACCACTTACCCCTAGTCGAATTTGCCTACAATAACAGCTATCAAGCCAGTATCCAGATGGCACCTTTCGAGGCGCTTTATGGCAGGAGTTGTCGATCTCCAATATGCTGGGATGAAGTCGGTGAAAGACAACTTCTATGCCCAGATATGGTTAGAGATTCAACTGAAAAGATACACCTTATCAGAGAGAGACTCAAGGTAGCTCAATGCAAGCAAAAATCTTATGCTGATAACAGAAGGAGAGATTTGAAATTTCAAGTGGGTGACCATGTATTTCTCAAGATATCTCTCGGCCGAGGTATTAGAAGATTCGGTGTTAAGGGCAAGCTTACACCAAGGTTTATAGGTCCATTTGAAGTATTGGGAAGAGTGGGCGAGGTGGCTTATCGTATTGCCTTACCTCCTCAACTCTCGGAAGTACACAATGTATTTCATATATCTATGCCGAAGAAATATGTGCACGACCCTTCTCACGTCATCGACCATGCTGATTTAGTGATTCAAAGGGATCTTACTTATGAGCAAAGGCCGATGCGGATCCTCAACCGAGAAGTCCGAGTTCTAAGGAGCAAGACGATCCCTATGGTGAAAATTCAATGGAATCGATGCTCGGAGCAGGAAGCAACATGGGAGACCGAGGAATCTATGAAAAGAAGATACCCAAAACTATTTTAGACTGTAAGTATCCTATACTTTCCACAATACCCTTATGCAGTTGAATTTACCCTTATACAGTTGAATTTGAGGACCAAATTCTTTTAAGTAGGGGAGAGTGTAACACCCGGGAATTTTAAAATAGAAATATACGAATAAAAATATATATATAAATATATTTAACTATTGAACTCATATTCTAATTCTATTTGATTAACCATTTAAAACCATTTAATTAATAATTTAAAAACCAATAGATACTTTAGAAGATGCCAAATTATATTTTAGGAAATGCCAATTTATATTTCAATCACTTAGGAAATTAACAATACATCTTATTACACTATTCTAAAGAAATAAGAAATAAGTTATATAGATAGGGTTTTAAAGGATAAACATCAATTTTACAAGATGCCAAATCATATTTTCATAATTTAAAATTTTCATATTCTAACTTTTACATTATATCATTGTTTTGAAGAAATAAGGGTATATAGATGAAGTGTTAAAGGATAAACATAATTTAGGAAGTGAGAAAGGGTATATAGATAATTTTGGTTAGTGTAGAGTGAATAGAAAAGTCTCCGTTCAAAATCACAACCGTTATTAACCCGTTACTCATGAAATTACGACATGGAAGGTGTCATTACTCAACTAAAGTAGATACATAAGGATAGAAAGGATATATATCTAATTTCGGTCCTTAGAGGATGACAGGAAAATACACCAAAAGAAGTAACGACCAATGCATGGTCGTTATTCACTAAACAACGACATATGTTAGGTCGTTATTTCCTAAATATGAATAGTGATGTAATAGTGTCACTTTTTATTTAAAAAGAACTTTGAAAAAAAATTATATGTCAAAATAGATAAAAATGTAAGGATCTCACCCATGAAATTTCACAAACTAACTCCGTCAATTTTTAAAGATAAAAATCATTGAAGTTAAGTGGAAAGTTTAAAATAAAAAAACTCACGATGAACGCCATTTTCCACCAGACATTCTTTTCGATTTCTTATCCCCAACATCCTGTATAAGCTGGCATCCTACTGAGATCCGATTTTCATGGATCTTGTTTCCCCATCCTGTCGACTCAAACCTTATATTATACATTCCTAATGAAGCAAACCTCCGTTGGTTCGAAGGCTTGCTGTTGAGAAGGGGAGACACTTTCTGAAGGGTTGCAGAGGAGGGAAGGAGCTGCTTCTTCCACCTGCTACAACTTCTGCCACTTCACAGAGGTAGGTCTTCTCAAGCTTTAACCAAATTATTAGTTAATCTAGGATAAATTAGCATGCACAATTAGTATTAGTCTCATCTCCATGTGATATACCATGTTTACAACATGTTTTATAATGTTTTTATTTCTTTCTTCATAGATCAACGAAATCTGTTAGCTAATTTGTTAGCCTACCGAGTTAGCCTACCTAATCTAATTACATGTTAAGCTAAATCTCCATGTGATATACCATGTTTACAACAAGTTTTATCATGTTTTTACATAAATCAACGTAATCTGTTAGTTAATATGTTAGCCTACCAAAATCTAATTACATGTTAAGCTAAATCTCCTTGTTACTTGTTTTACCGACCTCTTTTACGCTGAATAAATGCATCAGATCTAATACAGATCATGTTTCAAAATCATGTAGTGTGCCATTTAAACAACCACATGTTACTTCCTTTTCTGTAATATTTCAACCACCATGTTAAAAGGTTTATATCAGAGAAATTAAAACTTGAAACTAATGCATGACCATGAATCTGTGATCCTGACAATTTCCCTTACCTATCCATGCTAATACTTATAGATTATGAGAACCCTATAAATTTTGAACAGTAACATGAGTCTCTGAACGTAACCTGTTAGCTTACTAGTTAGCTTACATGATTTAAATACATCTTACTACACATAATTAGTCATCACATATTTCACTAAAGCCTACCATGTTTATATACACCATGATTCTCAGGTAATATATACATCATGTTTTAGCAAACGGGTTGAACTACATAACCTGTTAAGCTAATTTACCTTGTTACATTATTAAACCATGTTTATATACATCATGATTCTCAAGTAATATATACATCATGTTTTAGCAAACGGGTTGAACTAAATAACCTATTAAGCTAATTTACCTTGTTAGATTATTAAACCCTGTTTATATACATCATGTTTCTCATAAAATATATACGCCACCGTGAGAGGACCGATTATACTGAAAATAGGCCGAGTTAAAGAGAGAAATAACTTTAAAACTAGAGAGAATTAGAAGATGTGATAGAAGAGAAAGTTGAAGATCGGAGAGTTAGGGATAAGCTTCATGAAGAGTGCAGAGACATTATTAAACCTTGTTTATATACATTATGTTTCTCATAAAATATATACGCCACCATGAGAGGACCGATTATACTGAAAATAGGCCGAGTTAAAGAGAGAAATAACTTTAAAACTAGAGAGACTTAGAAGATGTGATAGAAGAGAAAGTTGAAGATCGGATGATTAGGGATAAGTTTAATGAAGAGTGCTGAGACAGAAAATGAGAGAAAGAAGGTGAAAAATATGACATACTAGGATCTATAGGCGCGGATGAACAGTGACTGGGCAGAAAATAGAACTGTAGAAAATTAATTATAACTTCAAAACAAAGAAGAATGGGAGAACATGGTAGAAGAAGAAAATCTAGATCTACAAGAGAGGAAGAATTTTTATGAAGAACTCAGAGAGAAACGAGGATTGGAAGGGCACGAAAATGGGGGAATAAAAGAAGGTATCAACTCGGGTGAACAGTAATATGCCAGGACAGCAAGTGAAAAAATATGCAATAACTTGAAAATTAGAGGAATTAGAGGAAGAGGTAGAAGAAGGAAATGTAGATCACTTAAGGATGAACAAGTTTGCAGAAAACATGAAATTAAAATGAATATCCAAAAAGTATGTAAAGGGCTAAGAAAGACTAAAATCTCAAGAACTTACATTAATAACAACATAAACATACAAACCTAAAAACCCTCTCAATTGCATGTTTAGCAAATAGATATAATACATATACAGTATGTTTCTCACAAAATATATAGCATGTTTAGCAAATAGATATAACGTATATACGGCATGTTTCTCATAAAATATATAGCATGTTTAGCAAATAGATATAACGTATATACAGCATGTTTCTCATAAAATATATAGCATGTTTAGCAAGTAGATATAACGTATATGTTTAGCAAATAGATATAACGTATTTTACAGAAATTAAATAATTCAGCCTTCAAGAATAGGGCGACCCCCACTTGGGCGTCATTTCATGATGGGGCGCCCCAGGCATGGGCGCCATTTAAATGAAGACTGCATACGCAGTCGTTATTTCATTCTCTGTAAAATATAACAACCATGTTATAAAATTTAATATCTGAGAAACAAAAACATAAAACTAATGCATGAGCACATTTTCATGATCCTGATAATTTTCTCCACCTGTCCATGTTATTGCTTCTAGATTCTGAGAAACCTTAAAATTATGAACAATAACTTGAGTCTATGAACGCACCTGCCTGGTGCATATATAACCCTGAGTGAAGGGCGCCCCTGACCAGGGCTCCATTCACTTGAAACATGACCCCAGAAATGGGCACTATTTCCCTCAACAAACAGCTACATATAAAAAAAAGAAAGAAAGAAATAGCGACCACTACCTGGTCGCTATTCACAAAAGTGATAATTTCTGATTTTCCCGAAACCTTAAAACCCCTGAATGGTGCGCCCTGTTTCCAGGCGTCATTCACTGAAACATGGTAGCCAGGGAGGCGCCATTCACACCCTGACTGGCCTCCCCAACCCCTATAAAGTCCACAGAAAGAGGCACCCCTCTGTGAGGGTGCCATTTCTGAACATGTCCGGTAGCCATCAAGGCACCGATCTCACCTAGTTTTCCCGTGTATCAAACGTTGCTGGTTTTACTCTTAGTTAGTCCCTACACAACAATACGTCGTTGAATTCCATTCCACAAAATCCACCTTATATATCCTACTTGGGCAAACCTCTAAAATTTGATATTCGCTATAAATGAGAGTGGGTGTCGACAAACATGACAAATGCTGTGCGTATAAGGCCCGGTCTGGTCCTAGGAGGAGCACCCGGAGGTACTTGTGCCCATGAGAGTTTATTGACCACGGTGTTTGGCATTGCACCGGAGTACTTGCTTGCTAGACTTTAGACATTCCACTCATTCCCGTGATATTACTTGATTGATTGACTTGAGACCCACAGAAGGGTAAACGTATTTGCTTGAATGAAATTGATAAATAGCCAATTCCAATTCTACATGCTTGAAATTACGTTACTTACTATTACTTGCTTGATATGAGTTCTTACCATTCTTGAAAATTTTTTGTTAATTCCAGTTATTACTTGCTTGATATCTCTTGCGACTGCTGTATCGATGAAGTTGGAATCTATATACTCTCACTTGACTACTCTTGTCGATTTTACAATCCTTGATATCTACATGTCTACATGCATAGATTTACCTACATTAATTGAACTTGTAAACCACTTAAAGTATGTTAAATCTTGAGATGTAAATCCTACTGAGCGATTCGCTCATCTAGTTGTTTCTAACATTTTTAGGTGATTTGGATGACAACCAACACTTGGAGGGGAATGAGACTGAGTGATGAGTGTTAGCACTGAGTTAACATTTTATCATGTTAATTGTGTTATTGTAATCTCACTTATGTCAGTTGTATCCAGTTATGTCAGATGTCAGTTGTATTAGTTCACTATGTCAATTGTATTAGTCCAATTGTTTAGGACTGTAATAAGGGCTTGAAGCCTAGTTGTCGGACCCAGGAAATGTATGTAATTGTCATTTGGTTAGTTGAAATAATGATCAGCTCGAAATCTTAAATTTAATCTTAAAAAAATTGCGCACTCTATTAATTGTCAAAGGAAGAACTCCATCAAATAGCTAGCTCGCTTTGGTTCTATATAAAGGACTGTCGCGCCACGGGTAATCTTCCGCACTCGGGACGTGACATGTCGTCCCTCTATTAATTGATGGTATGGATCAAGGCGTGGTTTCAGGATATGACGACATGGTCTCGGTCGTTATTTAACTTTGCATGGGAACTTGCACCGTCGTCAGGCGCATTAATAGGAATTTGATTGATGTAATTGGAAGTCATGATTACGATTAGAAATTGACGTCACTAGAGGAGGCGTCAGTTCGTTAAGAGACAACGTTGGTCAAGGTGTTATTTGTAAAAATCGAAGGGGATATTTTGAAAAGAATTTAAAATTTTAAGCAATAAACGCCTTAAGTTGGGGTGCGAATTAATAAACGCCAGTTTGCGAGGGCGTCAATTATGGATTTTATTCATTTTCGGGGAAATTGATTAATGGAGATTGACGACGTGTTGGCGGGCGCTGTTTAAGGAAATGACGTCATTATAGAAGGTGCTTCTCAGAAATGAGACCTGAAACTCAGTTTTATCAGACAGAATCACATTGAATTGGAAGACAAGATCATATAACATGTTGTTTTGACTCAAATAGTGAAAGATTCTTTTATTTCATCAAAGAAAATCATTGTTACATTCAATGAGCCACCATGGGCCTTATCTTCCTAAGTGCTATTACATAAGACTTGCATTTGTCTTCTTCCTCTTCAACATGTGTTTTGGACCTATGAAGTAGTCCAACCTTCCATTGAGCCATGATGGTCTTGACTTCTTCTTGATCCCCACTTGAGCCTAGTTCCCTCCTCTTGAGTGGTGGAAGGTGAGAAGGTTCTTCAAAGGTGTGTCGAGGTAGACCAAGTTGTGGGAGGCACCGGTGAGCATTGTAGAGAACAAAGTCGGTCCCGCCGATTAGTCGTAGCTCGATGCCGGAGGAGAGTCTTGAGTGAAGCTCTTGCGTCTTGAGGAACCCTGGTGTGCATATAAAGCCATCCTTTGGCATGGTCTTGAAGTAGTTCCTCCAATCACTTCTCTTCTTTAGCTTTGGCACCCGATTTGTCACCCTCTCACATAAGCCTAGAGAATCCGTCATATACCGAAGAGGACTCTTAGAAAATATTTGTGAGGCCGATTGGGTTTCTTGGCATGGATCAAACTTTAGGTGGAGGTCCACCCAACAAGAGAGAAGTAGCATTGACCCATAGAGAGGCCGTCCCAAGGAAGTCGAACTGAGTCCATTGTATAGGTTGGCTAGCACCGCCGGACCTATCCTTTTTCCTTCCCAAATACTAGCTATGGCACTCAAGTGGCATTCCTCTAGGTGGTCTTCCATTGAAGGGAAGAGTAGAGCTCATACCATGCATATAACAAAGCCTTTCATTACTCTCTCCAACAAATCCTCATCCTCTTGGGCTTTATCCATATTCTTGTATACCCATGAGTCTAGCTTTAAAAGGTTTATTCCCTTATGGGCTTTGATTTGGTTCACTAGATTTGGGCTTGGTATGAGGCTAGTAAGCATGTCATGGGCATTTATTGGTTTAATCATACTAGCCATCTTTGACTCTTCTCCTTGCTTCATCTTTCTTAACCCAAAGAGCATCTCTACTTCTTCTAGGAGAATAGTTGCTTCAAAGGTAGGAAAGAGGAAAGTATGAGTGTTTGGATGCCATAATTCTATAAGTGCTCCTATGGAGGCCCAATCTAGGTGGATATCATCATAGTGGGTAGCATGGGTTACAAGGCCTAGTAGGTGCCATCTACTAAGAAAAGATCTCATGTCTAAAGAGAGCTTAGAGAGGAGTAAGGGGAGCCACTTGATCTTCAAGAACCTCCTTGGTCCCGGTCCATTTGGGTAGTCCTGGTAGAAATGAAAGAGAAAAGAAAAGGCATGTGATCAGAATTTTTGGAAGAAGAGAGAAAGGAAGAATGAAATAAAAAGTTTAAAATAAGATCAATACTTACTTGGCCCATAGTTATTCTCCCGCTAATGTGCCCAGCAACTTCAGATATCCTAGGAAAGCTCATCCTAGGCTTCTTTGAAGGGTTCTGTAACATCCTGTCCATCTTTTGTTTTGAAAACAAGTGGCGGTTTCTGCTGTTCTTCTCTTGCTGCTCTTCGATTCTCTGGTTCTTTGTTGCAGCTCTCAAGTGTTTGATGTATGCAGCAGAGGATGTGTGATTCCTTTTATAATGATTTGGAGCTTTGGCTAGCCATTTAGAACATCACAGTTTGAGTTTGAGTTCGAATCAGTCGCTGGAGTTTTGTTTCCGAGCAGGGAACGGAGCGCCGGTGAGACAGTTAATTGACGACATATACACTGGCGTCATTTCATTAATTAGCGACATTCTCAGTGTTGTCATTTATCCAGCGCCTTACGTACAGGGCGTCATTTACGGTCTGATTCCATATCGAATGGTGATCATAATTAACGCCCCCTTGGCCGTTGTCATTTATCATTCTAACGCCTCGATGCAGAGTCATCGTTTCTTGAGCTTACACTTTTGAATTGCTTTACAGCATTACGATTATTCATGAACTTAAGTGCTATTATATCTTGATGAAGTTTATTGTATTATGCACTTATGATCATATTCTGAGCTAACAATCTTCTAAGAGCTAATGATTTTTGAGCACAGAAAACGCAGTCCATGCAAGTCTTGAAATGGTTGGATTTACTCCATGGGTAATATCATTACATTCCTTGTATTTTCTCCTGTATGTATTTTTACTATATGGTACTCTACGCTATTATAGCATATCAAGAACCTTGTGGTTCTGATGAACCTTGAATTTGAATTCCCCTTCATCAAAAACAGTGATAATTCCGGGGGAAGTCTTGATCACACGGATAGGTCGTTGGGTCATTTAAGGTTTGGGACAACGGTTCCACCTTTCTGAGTTGATACATGGACAAACGGGCTTCGGCCTAGTATTAGCTAAGAGATCTGGATTCCTGACCAAATCTAGATGGTTTAACAATATTATCCTAGATTATTTTCTAGTTTAGTTTATTTTAATTTTTCTTTTAGCCCGGCATGCATCATGTAGGACTTTGAGCTTTCATGATGAAAATCCTCATATTATGCCAATAATGAAGGCTGCTCGCTCTTAACAGAGTTGACGTGAGATATTCCATTCCAAATCGAGTACTATATTCTCCTTGAAGCCGCTCAGGCTGGTTCCTTGAAAGCATTCATTTGCTAGATCTTTATCTCAAATTCGTTTTATTTTCTTGCAAACCCACCTTGGTTGTAGCACGTCCACATTGGCTGGTAACCGCTCTCCAATGGTGTCTTTTCTTCCGTGCCCTCGCGCACATTTTCGTTTATTAGCTTAGTTCCTTCATCCTGTCAATCATTACTTTCTTGTAATCATCTAAGGTTGTTTCATCCAGAATCTTGGAAAGATTTCTAACTCTTAGTGTCGGAGGCGTGTCACATCACACCTTGGCATCTACTTATCAGTTCATTCTCACTTCATTCCGCTTGTTGCATTTTCACTTCATTCCGTCTCACTCCCTTGCAAAGCAGACGCTAAGGCGGGGCAGCTGTAGACACGCCAAAATTGATGCTATGTTGAGTAAATCTCATGTCACCATGTGACGCCCCAAAGTGGACTTCAATATTGGCTTAACATGAAGTTTTTTCTAATTATTTGATAGTTTTTTATGGCAATTCTAATTTTCCATAACAATTGTAATAAACGCCTTGAGAAAGGGCGTCATTTAACTGACGACCTGATGGGGGTCGTGATTTCACAAATAAATGACTATTCATACAGGCGTTGTTTCCTGGATTTTACGAATCATAAAGAAAATAAAATTCAAAGAATTGACGCCCGCTTGGGGGGCGTTGATTATTTAACGCCCAGTAAAACAGGCGTCATTCGTCAATTTTAAATTAGAAAAGTACTTTATTACCATAAATAAATCCAGGAATTAACGACTGTGTGAATGTCGTCATTTCAATTAACGCCCCTCGTCAGGTCGTCATTTTTACTTCCGTCTCCGTTTCGCCTGCTACCTTCCAGTAATCATCCCTTCCCCATTTTACACATTATGTTCGATTGGGAAGGGGATCCTTGTTGGAGGGTTGATTTCCTTGTTTCAATCCTATTGAAACAAGGAGTTTTGGGCCTATAAATACCCCTTGAATCCCTCACGCGCGAAGGAGAACAAGAGAGGTTGAGAGGAACGAGAGCTCTTTACACACACAGAGAAGAGAGTTTTCTCTTTAACAATTTTTTTGCAGGTTCTTCATCAAACGTTCATCTTCCTTCAGGCGCTCATCCTTCCAACCGGTGTTTCTTCATCCGCTGCAGCCATTGCTTGCTTTTTCCCTCCCTTTACTGCTGCACACACAGCAGTAGGGTTTCCCTCTTTAGCTTTTTTTTAGTTTGTTAGTTATTGTCATAACATCATACGCCCTCCATTCTTCTAGCTATCTTGCTAGGGATAGTCACAATCTTTGCATCACTTGTTTACTTTGCATTGCATTCACATAATCCCATACCCTTTTACTCCTTCTTAAGGGGTTTAAAACTAAAACACACAAGGTGTGTTCATGCTTGATTTGCTTGATTCCATACTTTTAGAGCATTGATACTACACATCCTTGGCTAATCCACATCTTTGTTTATTTTGTGTGTTTTTCTTGCAAGGGTAATCAAGCTATAAACCCCCTTCATCGGCCGGCCGGTAGAAGGAGGAAGAACTTGCAATCTCACCCGCTTCATACAAGGTACATGCGATCATCTTTATATTTTTGAGGTAACCCCTCTGGCGATCACCCTCCATAGAGCATCTCATGCTCATCCTCTTTTCCTTCATGTCCCTCATATTTTAGCACATTTTCCCCCTATTTCAATTTTAAATTTTTTCCCTCTCTTTAAAATGTCTATGTGACACGTTCACAAGAGGTGCTACTGTAGACGTGAATAGTGATCCGTGGATCGACTCTTCATCCAGGAGCTGAAGATTCAAGGTTTATCTAAAGCCATCAACTTCGAATGAACTTAAGAACCAAGCAACCAACCAAGAGAGATCAATGGGAAGCTATCAAGAATCTAAGAAGAAGGCTACTGCAACTCTCGTGAACAATACTCCGTCCAGCAAGTTCTTCATCTAACTAGAGCCATTCTAGCACCATCTGAAGCCAAGGAACTTCCAATCAAGAGAAGAAGCAAGCAAGGGCTTCAAGAAGAGATTAAGGGGAGGCTGTCCAAGTGGAGAAGGAAGAGTACTGTAGCCGTGAACAGTACTTCGTGCAGCAAGATCTTCATCCATTTCCATGCCATTCAAGTGAAGTAGGAAGCATTGTTCCAAGTTCTACATCATACATTCAGGGGGAGACCAAATCAGGAGATTTCTAAACTGTGTTCTATTCATCTTGGTGTTTTGAATTTCAAGTCCTTTATTTGTAATCTGAAAACATCTGTGTGTGTGTGGATCAATTCTGATCCGTGGTAGTGTACAGTCGTTGTGTTCCATTCGTGTGTATGCGTGGATCTTCTTAGATCTACGTGTGGGTGTGTGTGGATCTATTTAGATCCGATGTTTTAGTGTGTGGAGTGCTGCATCTGCCGCAACGTGTGTATGTATTGTTGATCCAACTGTTGGATCGTGTTGGAGACCTCATCTCCGTGTGTGTGTGTTTTGGGGCGCGTCCCCGTGTGTGTGTGCAAGCGTCGTCCTGCGTGTGTGGTTGGAGCGTCGTCTCCGTTTGGGGATTTATCCTTGAGTGAAGCTTCACCGGGTTTGGTCAGGGGTGGACGTAGGATTATCGTCGTTGCATCCGAACCACCTTAAAATCGCTGTGCATTGTCGTTTGGATTGTGTGGTGTGATTCATTTCTCCTACCTCCATTCTGTGTGAACGTTAGTATATATTGTATTTTAACTTGTGGTTAAATGGATTTCAACCTCATAGTTAGTGTTTTATCACATATTTCAAAAAGGCTAAAAGTTTTCTTAAAATTTGTAAACACCCAATTCACCCCCCCTCTTGGGTGTCATTGATCGCGGGACTTCAGGCAGGATCCTCTGCAGATCATTGGATCTAGACCGTCAGAGATCCGCTCTGATACCAATTGTTAGGACAGGAGGTATGCAGAAATAGATCTAGAGGGGAGGTGAATGGATCTTTTAGAAAATATTACCTAATTAAAAATAAATCTAGTGCAATGAAACCCACTTGCACTATCAAAAGGAAATCAACACAGAAACGCCATCAAAATGAACAATTCTGCTGAGCAAACAATGGAACATGTGATGGTTCGGTCTGCTACCCACAGACTTACATCCATTCCCAACTCAAATCCAAGTGAGGCTTCCCTTGTAAAAGTAAGAAGCAGACTCAGTCTGCAAACAACCCATGCCAAACAGCTTGCCCTGAGGGAAACAAATCCCTCACACCGATCCTACAACCCACAGGATCTGAACCCTGACCTTGCAGCCCACAATATCAGAACCGGAGGACCAATCCTCCCTTCCTCCAAACCGGAGGGAACCCACGAGCAACTTCCCGTTACTCGCAACCGGAGACTATGTCTCCCTTCACCTGAATCCAGAGGAGGGACCCGAGAGTGACCCTCAGTCACCCACAACCAGAGACTCAAGTCTCTCTTCCTCAGAATCCACAAAGGGCAAACCGGAGATACACTCTCCCTTCTCCTGAAAACCCAGGAGGGACCCCGAACTCCAAATAGAGTATCGAAGGAACAAACAAATGTAGCTCTGAGGAGCATGAAGACTCTCGATTTGATCCACAAGTCACTACATGAACAGATCTTCAATGAAGGCTCTGGCTACTCACACACAGGCTCAATCTCTGGTACTTCCTCTTCTCTCTGGCTCTCGCTCTTTTCTTCTTCTCTGGTGGTTTTCTACTCTTGCAGCTGTTCTCTTTTCTTCTGAACTTTTTCTCTCAAGCTTCGTCGCTTCTTGAAAACGATCCACACACACACATATATATATCTTCAGCCGATGGGGTCCATGTAGTCATGCATTGGGCGTGTGGAGGGAATACTCCAGCCAAGAAGATTCTGGAGCAGCACTGTCACGTGTCAGCCTCTGGTTCAAGGATGATCCACGTGGATTTAGTCTTCCTAGGACGATCCACCTTGGATCACGTGCCACTTATCATTGTTAGATAGATCCATGTGCAGTCAACCTCTGCGTCCCCCAGGTGTTTGAATATATGTCAGTTCATCCTTGATGAGTGGGTTGAGTCCTTATATGGTTCAAGGCAAAATGTGCTCAAAACCTGTAAGAGACAATGAACAATTGTGCACTAGCGTTAATGTATATAATGCAGACATAGCGTTAACCAAACCAACTAACATAGACTTTATTCATCTAGCACAGACTTCAGTCATGAAGTAAGTCCAGCTAGCATAGACCTTACGTGCGAAGCACGGCTAACTAGCATCGACCTTGGTGTGAAGAACTGCTACTAGCATCGACTAAGTGCACAGGATAATGCAAGGTAACACAGACCTCATGCAAGACTAGCACTGACCATGTATGCAAGTATGAAAACGTGCACAGACCTGAGAATGCGAGGTTGCAAATGTGCACTGACCTTGGTCTTGCACAATTAGAATATGCACCGACTTGCATTGCACATATGCACAGACCTTGTAGACATATGTGCACCGACCTTCTCAATGCACAATTCAGATGTGCACAGAACTGTTGGCTATATGCAAAAAGTGCACCGACTAGCTACAGTGTATGCACAGACCTTTTATGCATTTAAGACAAACATGCACAGACCTTATACGTGTTGAACTGAAATGTGCACCGACCTAGTTTGCCAAAAGTAAACATGCACCGACCTTCATTCTGTGAACAGTAGCTAGCTTCGACCTTTATGTGCATTTGTTCTACACTAGCAAAGGATGCACCTACCTAAACCTGCACCGACTTTACAAGCGCAATGCCAAACCTGCACTGACCTTCTATGTGCGCTGGAGAAGAATGCACCGACCTTGTGCAGAACTAGCACAGACCCGGTATGTACTATATGAGATGCTAGCATCGACCTTATGACTAAGCACATCAGACTAGCACCGACCCTAGCTATGCGTCAAACAGTAACCTGCACAGACCTTACACTGACTATCATGATAATATGCACAGACTTGAACATCGAAGCAAAAATTTCCCGGACCCTGGAGACTCATGTGCACAGACCATATTGGTCACTAGCACCGACCTTAGTGAAGGTGTGAACAGTGATAACATCAACCTTATATGCAATTCATTTTAACAAGTCCATGGGCCTTTGGCCCATTTGAACATATTTTTATTTCTCTTTTATTTTCTTTTTTTTTGTAATGGACTTCGGCCTATTATTGTGCAGACTTGCGTTTCTTGCCATCGTCCTATTTGTGCCTGCAAAATAAGTAAATTTATTTATTAAAATTACTTAATTTTATCAAACTAAATATTTTACTATAGATTGTGATAAAGTGTGATAAATGCATAGTGATGCATATTAAAGCTCATAAAAGTGTGACATAACATTAATTAATATGTGTCAAAATGCACACTTATCACACCCCCAACTTACTCATTGCTAGTCTCTTAGCAATGCAAACAATTAAAAATTAAGAACCAACAAGAGTTTGCAAAGGCCATACTTTCATATCTATCTTTTCTTTCACAGAATCAACTAAAGATTAGGAATCCGGAAATATTAACACATACTAACCTTAGATTTGGAAATTAAGGTACATGATCAAAAATTCAACTCAAAGTTCAATAGCACTCGTGTATGTGTAAATACTAAATCCATAGCGTGGACAATTGCATCCCCCATTTGCTATTCTAAATAAGTGCCTTTCAACCCTACACCTCTTAATCAGAGTATTAAGCATATTAGCTGTTTATCTGCCTTATTGCTTCGTCCCTTAGGGATCTTTTTATTTTTCTACACACATGATGCTGCACTACCTTTCATTGTTTAACACGAACCTCGAAGCAGGCCCAGTTTCGCAGATCAAGGTTCCCTTTTCCTTTTGACGCGAACCTCAACACGTCTTAGGTGAAGTAGGCCCGGTTACTCAGATTCGAAGCATTTTTCATGGTGTTTTCTTTTCTTTTTTTTTAATTATACTTTTGCACTAATTTTGATAGATAACTTAGCAGATAGCTTATAAAAGATCTCTTCTTTACGAAGCGCAGAATATCAGACAACATACCCAAAATAACCGAAGGCTTGTCTTACATGTTTCATTAGCGTGCAAAGTGATTTTCATTTTTTCTAAAGTACACATGAACTTTAAAGAGATTCTTAGATCAGTTTCCCATGGCTAGATTAAATCAATTTTTCAACATCGTTCCCAGTCATTTCTATTCCAGAATCACTTTCAATTCAAGTATGAATCATGAAACTCAAAATAGGTTTTATTAAAAAAAAGAAGTTGTTTATTTTTTTTCATTTTACAAAAATGAGGTTGTATATGAATGCAACATGTGCAACATGTGCAATATGATTTCCGTCCCCCCCAACTTAAATGGCATTGTCCTCAATGGCATGAACAATATGAAATAATAGAACAATGTAGATATGAAATTTGTTAAGGAACATGACAACCTGATAGAGGTGAACTTCGATGGGCATCCTTGCTTTTGATGGCCTTGGCAGAGTTGTAAGCAAGGCATAGGTCCAAGCAATCGTCTCTCTCCCCCAAACTTATCCTTTATTCACACCTGCAAAAGAAAAATAAAAACATAAGAAAAACTTGGGTTGTCTCCCAAGAAGTCATTTATTAGCACACGAAAATCATGAAAACTTTGGGTTGTGTCACGCCCCAACGCTGAATACCGAGACACAGTAGTAAAACGTTGAAAATATGTTGATTTCCAGACATGCTATGCCTAGCGTTAGCGATTAAATAGTTTTAACACCACACCATGGCAAAGAGAAGAATACTTTCCAAAATAACCATTTAAATTCCAACTAATTAAACATAACGAGTATCAATATCCACCAACACCAAAGTACCAAGGAAAATTCTCACATATCCACCAACTTAACACAATTACATAATGACAGACTTAACCAAAATTACAACTCTTGGACAATACTACATCTTCCAAACTTAAACTATCTAGGGACAACTCCAAAAGGCCTTCTAGCTGGCTCGCTCCACGGTCTTCACCTGCCCATCCCCATCAGATTGAGAGTACTCACCTGAGCTACCTGAAAAGGGGGGAAACAACTGGGTGAGCGATCACTCAGTAGGAAATAGCAGGCAAGGTTTAAGTAATTAACCAATTACATTAGTGTCATGCGATGAAATAAAAAGGGATAACGATGATAATTACTCAGAATAAAAGGACATGAGCATAGCATATCCAGGAACTGGCCGATCAAACATGTAATAAGCAAGTCATGTGGATAATTCCATGTAGGAATCTAGTTAACTTGAATTCAATAAGATGAACGAAATATGAAATGTCATAGACATCACGCTAGTCATGCACTCAGTGCAATGTCTCACCATGTCATTACAACTCCCGGGACACTAGTACTTTTCGGGCGCTCTTCCCAGGACCTGACCGGGCCCTTAAGGTGCGTTGGCATAGATTTGGTGGATCCAAGATCCCAAGTTATGTCTAGACATTCACTGGATTCGGCCAGAAAAATGAATAGAATTCATCAAGCTATCCTGGAATTATGAGAATAATCTAGGGTTTTAGTAGCACACAAGAAAGCACGAAAATCGATCTCTGGAATCCACGCGGTCTCATGTGGGCCGCTTATAACATAAATGGTCTAACGCTGGACCACGGAGGATTGAACTGGGCCAAAGGAAAACCCAGCTCGGTGCCAAGGGTAAATGGTCCAATAAGGCCCGTGCGAAGAATAGAACAGTCTAGTATGGACCGCTTCAAGCAACACTGGGCTTCAAATGAACAAAACCCAGAGTAAAGAGTATAAACAGTCCAAAATGTGCCGTTTACAAACGGAGGTTGACGCACCCAGCGGTTGATGCACAAGCCAGGAAGGTCGATGCATATGCTGGAAGTACACGACCACTCCAAGGGCCACTCAGAGTCACAAGCGGTCGTGCCTGAACCGCTCACTGACAAAACGGTCCCAGAAGGGCCGCTATTAACATGGCAGCCCCAATTTCGGGCTTGGGAAAAATAACGCGATTCGATCGCGTCCAAAAGTTCAGGTTTTGGGGGTACAACTCGCCCGACGTCCTAGTGGGAATCCTAGGCTCGCGGGGGCTTACGGAGGTCTCATAATGGAGGTCCTAGTCCGACAGAAGGAGTATCCGGTGGAGACTCCCAACCATTGCAAGATTAAAGGGCTATAACACATCAGAAAATGGATGTATGGCAGTCAGTCAACACCACCGGAGTGGAGTGATTGTCAAACAATCCCTAATAAGAATTCCTCTCGATACATGACATAATTTAAAGTTTATGCATTCATTGATTAATAAAAGCAAGGAATATGTGATTTACAAGGACGATCAAGGTAATATAGGCAAGATTAACATTAATCATCTTTTATTTTTACCAATTAATTATGGGTTGTTACCTGCCTAGTTTAATTAAGAACTAATCATGCTTGAAAAGAAATACAGGGAGACATAAGTGGTCGAACCAGAACTGCTGAACAAGATTAGCGGTCGATCGATAGGCCATGTAGGGCATAGGGGTTCAAAACCCAACCACACCCTAAGCGGTCTATCGGGCAGCCGCTCAATTCTCTAAACGGTCCATAGTTGGCCGCCACTGAACGTGGGGTCTGAATGTAGTATAACACATAAATGGTCAAACCTATGACCACCACTCTGGAGCTAGCGGTCTATCGCGGGGCCGCTTAGTAATAAGCGGTTCCTGTTAGGACCGCGTATAAACTACAGAACCCGAACTTCAATGATCTTAACCGACCTCACTTGCAATACGAAATTCATGGCATATAATGAATGAAATTTGGGAAAAATCATGCTACTAGAAGGAGAATGAAAAGATGCATGCTATGAACTGATTAATTTAATACTTGAAGCCTGCTAATCCCAACATTAATCGAGGATAAAGGCTAACCCTAATTCTGACGTGCTCCGACTAAACTAAACAATACTCGCATGATACTAAACAGAAATTGGGGCTTTTACCATCAAAAGAATGGGGACTTGAAGACGAATCCAGTAGTGTATTATGCTTGAGGTTAGGTCTACTAGCTAGAACCTACCTTAATTAAGGAAGAAGAGGGACGAAGACACCGGCCGGACGTGCGAAGAAAACTCCAAGATCTTGCTGGAATCCTCCCTCGATCGTGCTCCTCATCAGCCGCCGTAGCATCCAATCATTTCTAGGTTGGCCTAGGGTTAGTTTTATAGAGGAAATTCAAATTGGGAGCGAACGTGGGGGCTGGATAGAGTCCACAACCCACCGCGCGCGGATTTCACGCTTGACCAAGTCCACCGCCGCCATTGACTCCAAATTCAAAATTTGGAGTTAGGGTTTCAGCTGGGAAACAGAGGGGAAATGATCCCCTCATGAAGGCCGTTCAATTGGATCCTATATGAGCTCAATTGGTTGAGTATTGGGTCCGAATTAGACGATCCAAAGTCCAATAGAATTAAGCGTGAATTTCGCACTAATTCCCTACATTCGACTGGCTTAAGATTTTAATTAGAGTTTCTTGTAGAAGGAAAGTTGCCTACATTTTTAGTCCTCTACATGATTATAATTTTTCTAGCTTTTTATAAATTGGTTGAAATTTTACTTACCGTATTTTCCGTAGGTTAATTTCTCGTTATTTTTATTTAATTCTCTACCTGGGTGCTACACCCTCCCCCACTTTAAGGAATTTGGTCCTCCAAATTCACTGCACTTATTGAATTGGGGAGTCAGGTAACTGACCTTAGAATAAATCGGGGTATTGCTTTCGGATAGCATCTTCAGACTCCCAAGTAGCTTCTTCAGTTCCACGTCAGCTCCACTGAACCTTGACCATTGGTATGGAACGATTCCTGAGTTGCTGCTGTTTCTGGTCCAAAATCTTGATAGGTCTTTCTTCATTTGTCAAATCTTCCTTCAACTCCAGATCTTCATGTTGAATGATGTGAGTGGGGTCATAAACATATTTTAGTAACATGGATACATGGAAAATATTGTGTACTCCAGATAACTGAGGTGATAAAGCTAATCTATAATCAACTTCTCCGACTCTTTCCGGAATCTCAAAAGGGCCAACATATCTCGGACTTAGCTTGCCACGAATGCCAAACCTTCGAATTCCTGTCATTGGCAAAACTTTCAGGAATACATGCTCGCCTAGCTGAAACTCCAAGGCTCTTCTTCTATTATCAGCATAACTTTTCTATCTTGATTGTGCCACTTGCAGACATTCTCGAATAATGCGGATGTTCTTGGATGATTCCGAAATGAGATCCGGTCCTAGCCATTGTTTCTCTCCTATCTCATCCCAACACAATGGTGATCAACAACTCCTCCCATAAAGGGCCTCGAACGGAGCCATCTAGATACTGGACTGGTAACTGTTATTGTAGGCGAACTCGATCAAAGCCAAGTGCTCATGCCAACTGCCACTAAAATCAATCATGCATGCTCTTAACATATCTTCCACGATCTGATTGGTTCTCTTAGTCTGTCCATCCATCTGAGGATGAAAGGCAGTGCTGAAATTCAGACGGGTTCCCAAGGATTCTTGCAGTCCTTTCTAGAAATCATGTAGTGCCACCAAATTTTCAAGGCAAAAACTACAGCTGCTAACTCCAAATCATGGACAGGATAATTCTCTTCGTGCTTCCTTAACTGCCTAGAATAGTAAGCTATCAATTTCCCATGATGCATAAGCACACAGCCTAAACCAATACCTGAAGCATCAGTGTAAACTACAAAACCTCCTTCTCCAGAAGGCAAAGATAAAACAGGGGCAGTGGTCAAACACTCCTTCAAAGTCTGAAAACTCCATTCACAATCTTTCGACCACTCAAATCAATTCTCCTTGCGGGTCAATCTTGTTAGAGGTACCGCAATCTTAGAGAAATCTTAAATAAATCTCCGATAATATCCTACCAAGCCTAGAAAACTCCTTACTTCAGTTACATTTGAAGGCCTATCCTAGTTCTTTACAGCCTCCACATTACAAGGGTAAATAGATATACCTTCCTTAGTGATAATATGTCCCAGAAAAGACACTTCATGTAGCTAGAAATCACATTTGCTAAACTTGACGTACAACGGATGATCTCTTAATAGCTGTAATGCCATCCTCAAATGCTCAGCATGCTCCTCCTCATTCTTAGAATATATCAGAATATCATCGATAAATACCACGACCCACTGATCTAAGTAAGGCCGAAACATATTATTCATCAACTGCATGAAAGCTGCAGGGGCATTCGTTAGTCTAAAAGGCATTACTATAAATTCAAAATGCCCATACCTGCTACGGAAAGCTGTTTTAAAGATATCATCGTCCTTGATTTGCAGTTGATGGTATCCGGATCGAAGATCAATCTTAGAAAAATTTTGTGCTCCCGCTATCTGATCGAACAGTTCATCGATGCACGACAATGGATATTTATTCTTGATAGTAAGCTGATTCAATTGCCGATAGTCAATGCACAATCTCATTGAACCATCTTTCTTCCAGACAAACAATACTGGGGCTCCCCACGGGGATGTACTTGGACGAATAAACCCCTTTTCGAGTAACTCCATTAATTGTCACTTTAATTCTCTCAACTCCGCAGGAGACATATGATATAGAGCTTTAGAAACAGGGGACACTCCAGGAATTAGATCAATAGAAAAGACTACCTCTTTTTCAGGCAGAAGTCCTGGCAAATCTTCAGGAAAGACATATGGGAAATGTCAGACAATAGGAATGTCCTTAATCTCAATCTCCTTCTTAGGGGTTAAAGAAACCAAGGCTAGAAAAGTATGACACCCTTTCTTTAATAATGTAATACCCTGGATCCTCATTGGGTCTTTCGGATCTTCTTCGGAGAGTTTCGGATCGCTTTTGTGGGTCCTGAGTTGAGTTTAACGATCTACGTGGGTTTTTCTCTCGTACTAGTTATGGAACCCTGTGGTGAGTTTATTTCTCAGTTCATCGACTCGTGGACGCCGTAGTTGCGTTGTACTCTTCCCGAGGATCATTTCAACTATTTTTGCGTAATTTTCTGAATTAGTGGATTTTTGGCACAAAAATCAGAATTTTCGAAAATTAGGAAAATTTCCTAATTTTTTCTATTTAACCTTCCTCACCCTCTCTCCTCCCTCATTTCTCTCATCTCTTTCTCACTCTCATTCTCTCTCCTCACTAGGCGGTTCGGCGCGGGGTGCACACCGTTGCGGAGCTGGCCGAGGTGAGGACGCGATGGAGTGATCGGGACGCGGAATGGGATGAGGGTTTGAGCGTGGCGAGGCGCGATCCCTCGATGGATTCTGAGACGGCACGGTTCGTTGATTTGGCATTTTCAGCACGGTTTAGTTGCTTCGGCGTACGGTTTCTTCAGTGGAGGTAGGGAAATGGATCACCTACTTCTCCTCTGTGTTTCCCTATAGTTTCGCGTCATTTGGTGAGCATACGAGCGGGTTTTGGCTTGTTTTGGGAAAATCATGCTTTTGGGATGTTCGCAGGGTTCGCCAAAAATGGTGATGATTTTTAGATCAGTTGGTATCAATCGAACCCCTGGAATGTCAGCGTTCTAGATCCGCTGATTTCGTGTCAATTGGTTGTCATTTAGGGCCGGTACGAGCCCTGGAACCCCGGTGACTCAAATAGGGTCAATTCGGTGGAATTGCCCGTTTCAAGCCGTTTGTGCGTCATTTTAATCCCTTCCGGAGTGTGGAAGGTCGGTATTATCATTATAGATGTTTCCCCCTTCGATCGGAATCTAACGGGGCATGGAATCGGGCCCGAAGATTAGGGTTTAGCCGATTTTTCGCCGTGACCGGTCCACCGGACCGGATGGGCCGGTCGATCGGCGGTCGCCCATAGGGCCGTGTCAGTCCGGTTGACCGACCACCCTGGGCCGATCGACCGACCCTATCAGGTCGACCAACCCTAGGGGCCAGGTCGATCAGAATTTTGTGTTTTTGTTTTTTCCGAGTCCTAGTCGGTCCGGTTGAGACCCAATGACCGACCTATGGCCTCACGTGTGTTCCAGACACCCTGTGGGTTCCGTGTCCATGTTTTTGGGGTGTCGGGAGGTGCCGTGTTACCTCGATTAGCATGCCCGTAGGCATGTGTGTTTCGAGCTTTATGTTATGTTCGATCGAGTCACCGTGTATCGGTGCAAGTGCGGTGGGGTTCCCCCGCATGTGAGTGGCCGCTCTTGAGTTCCCATTTTATGGGGATGGTTGCGACGACTCATGAATTGCATCGGTGTTCGTGCTACCGTGGATTTAGACCTAGTCAAGAATTTAAGTCGGTTGGCCTTGGCGGCCCAACCTTCATGCGTTTCTTCTGTGTAGCGCGCCTTTCTTAGGTCGCTACAAGTCGTTTATCTTAGGTCAATGTTTTACGGCGGTTAGTGTGGCGGTTGTCTCTTGGACAGCCTAGTCCGTGTGGCGGGTCTATATTAGACCGCTTTGGTGGTTTGACTGAATAGGTCGGTTCAGAGTTCATTGGGTTTAGCGGCCTAATCCTTGACCGCTATAGTCACTTAGCGGCCCATTCTATGACCGCCAGCATATATTCTTCCGCTTAATTCCTGTGTGTCATTTCCCGATGTTTTGACTTCTGATTAACATTTCTTGACCTTGTGGTTTGCCTGTCGTCCCATGGATGTCTTCTGACATCCTATGAGGGCTATAACCATAGTCAGGTAGCCAGGAATGTTGTTCTAACATTTCAGAGTCATTATTTAGGTTCTGGTCAACCCGGTGAGACCCAATGGTTGACAAGTAACCTTGTGTGTGTCTCGGCTATTCTGAATAGCTCGAGATAGTGGTTCTGGATGCCTTGAGGTACTATCCTACCTCGGTATGTGTGTCCAGGTGTGCTATGAGGGTCTTGTTAATCCCTCAGGTCTCCGTGTGTCATTTTATACCGATGTGTCATTTCTATGACTTAGGATTAGACCGATTCGTGGCTTGTTCCGCTTGGTACGATGATCTTGACTCCGAGTCGTGAGACTTAAGGATCGTTACATGAGTAGGTCTAGTTGCCCTGTCCTGAGTCTATTGGCGGTCGTTGTGCTGTCCTGGTGCTTCGTAGTACATACGGTAGTGCTTCCTTGCCTGTAAGTACTACAACGCTTGTGTTTCATAGTTATGTGTCTAGTGAGCCTCCACTAGTGATAGCCTGGCAACGCGTTATGGCGTGTCGACCCACCTGGAAGTGGTGGTGTGGCAGTTCCCGAGATACGGTTTTTAAGCTAGTTCCGTGCGCCCCTGCTTAACGGTAGCGTCCTACTAGGGGGGAAAACTAGCTAGAGGCCTGGCTCTAGGCAAGAGTCGATGTGTGCACACGTGGTCAGGGGCGTAGGACTTGCACAGACGGGCGTGACCCTGCCTGGTCGCTCGTTACTGTGGTTCCTGTTCTGGTTATAGTGTCTTAGTCTCTGCCGTGTACTAGGCAGCGTAGGTGAGACACTTGAGGTGCAACATGAGATGTCAGTGGACGCAGCTGGCTGTTCTTCTAGTGAGGAGGTGCTTCTGTCACATGACCCGTGACTCTCGTGTTTCTCAGAGTCTGTGTTCCCCTTCCGAGTTAGCCTGTTCTTGGTTCCGTCCAAGATCAACTTCCCCTACTGAGTTGGTCTGTGTTTGGCTTGTCCAGGACTAGGTTGTTATGGCGTGCACGATGCTCCAGTCATGTATGCAGTTGTGTTTAGGGGGAGCTTGCATGACAATCCAGTCGTGTGAGTTGTAGAGTCTATCTCGTCAGTCTAGGTCTTTTCCTAGGCTTGTGTGCCTGGTCTCGTAGGCCTTCGTTTTAGGCCTAGTGCTTGCCAACAGATCGGTGACTCCTGACTTCGTAAGTTCAGAGTTTACCCTTCTGTTGTTGTTGCTGTTTGGAGTAGCCTAGGGGATGAGGTCCACTCGGCAGCCGTGTTTTGTCGGTATGGCTTCTTCCCTCTTCCTTACTTGCTCCCTACTCCTGTTCTTCCTGCTTTCTTTTAGAGCTTTCTAGCAGTAGTTTTCCCTACTTTTCCTGCTTTACTACTACTGTTGTTTTAGTTGTTGTTCCGTGTTACTACGTTATTTTTCAGTGGGGATCCGCGTGACCCCTACTGGGCCAGTGACACTAGGCTCACCCCTACTTTTCAGGTGTGGTCGTCTCTTCTTCCTTGCGGTTCCTGGTGTGGCAAGTTCGTAGTTGCCAGCGGTACCTGCGTCGGGCTTCCCCCCACCTCAGTGTACGTTTTTCTTTCTGTTGGACTGTACTTGTCTTTCCTTTGGATTGGACTCTGGTATAATTGTTAATTTGTAACTGTTAATTAAAAAGTAATTTTATTTCTGCTACTTTAGCAAACCTGATTAATGAAATTTAATTGATTATTTTTATATCTACGACTTCAATGTACTACATGACAATCCTTTTTCCTTTTCGGAGCTTTACAGCTCTTGGGAGGCTTCACGGGTTCCAAGTGGTATCGGGTCTACTCGGTAATCCAATCAGGTATATCCGGTATCCAGAGTCCGGGTCGTCACAGGTGGTATCAGAGCATTGTTGTGTGAAGTATATGGGAATCCGAGATATACAGTATCCAGAGTCCTGAAAGTCCAGCACAGTCTGTAGTTGGCATTAGGTTCGTGATTCATTATCGCTTCGTTTTCCGTGTGTGGTCTTGTGCGTGCTGTGGTGGCACTATGCGAGATGGTTTTGCTCTCGTCGTGATGAGATGAGGTGCTTCTTTTTCGTTGTGGTGTTTGTCTCGATCATGCTGTACTTGGCAGAGTTCACCGGTAGGCTTGAATCTGTGGTACATTGTTCGAGATTTTTCCATCGTTTGCTCAGGTGGCCGGTGACTTTGTGCCTTGGTATGATGGCCGTACACGTTTTTACATTGTTTTGGTCATCCCAGCTTAAGTCGGTGCAGCTCCTGAGGTGTTTCGCTTCTGTCGAAGTGGTCGATTAGATTCCTCGATTGAGAAGATGCTCAGGCGACCTAGGATTTTCTCTTCCTGGTGAGCTTCTGTTGGTTGAGCTTGATGCTTCTCATCCTGTTTGGTGGAGTCTTTTCGAGGTAAGCCTTGGAATTGCTGTCTTAGTGAGACCTTTGTCCTGTGTCTACTTAAGTGTGGACTGTGTTTATTCTGAGCCTGATCTGCTCTTTGTTCTACGGTTGCTTGGCTTTGGACCTAATCTTTGTGTTGAGAGCCGTTGTGCACCGTGTTTGTCGTGTCGTGCCTCGCGGCTGATGTGTTGTAAAGGCTCGATAATTATTTTCAGGACGTAATGGTAAGCTGAGATTAGTTTTCCTTGTGCTTTGTGCTGAAGTTGGTACTCTTATTCAATTTGCACTTAGGCTACTTGTGATCGGTTATTAGCAGGATCAGTACTCGTGGCTTGTTATATTATGATTTCTTGAATTACGATGGCACCGTGTGTGTGCTGAGATACGGATACCAAGATATTTCTGACACCTATGTGCGTTGTTAGAGTGCGCAGCGGAAGCGTGTGGGCTGATAACCCACGGGTCGAGGATCATTGTTGTAAGATTCTGGCCAGTCGAGAGAATTGTTCTTTCTCGATGTGACTTCATCTTGGCTTCATGTGCCTTGATGTGGTCTTTTGTCGTGTCGTTGCTGGAGTCATTCTGGTGTAGGCATCGGCATTTGTGAGTGTTGGGGAATCTGTCAACATTTTTGCTGATTGGGTACCCTTGCTCCTCTGTATGGTGTCTTCGGTCTTATACTCTTAGGACGTGATCGTAGTCCTTGAGATGTGTTCCCCGATATTGTCATTTTTGTTGTCATGGGTCTGTTCTTGGTAAGCTGCTCCATGCATGACTCGTCCCTTATGGTCGTGCATTCAGCTGTCGTTGTGCCTTGATGTGACCCAGCTTGCAGTTGTGTTCCATGGTTTTGTGTCCGATACAGAGCCGGGATCCTACAAGTGCTACCGTTGTTGTCGTTTTATCGCTGTTTCTCTATGATTTTGTGTATTTGTCTTGGCACTGTGTGAACCAGGTCTTGTCAGTTAACTGTGCTATACTCTTCTGCCCTGATAGAGTTGGCATGTGACTCGATCAGATGTAACGTCTGAGTGAGGATTGACTTGATTGTGTTAGTGGTCCGGTGCTGTCGTTGGCATCCTGTGTGCCATGTTTCATGGTTGCTTTTGGCTCTGGAGCCGATGATGTGTCGAGCTGTCTGCTGAGAGGACTATGCTTCCTTGTTTAGGCTGATGCTTGTTGTGTCTGTCATTTTGTTTTATCGATATATGTTGTAGTGGCATGAGTCGTGTCTCCTATCCTGTGAGACGTAAGCGACGTTGCCTTGTTTCAGAGGTGTCAGACTTGAGTTCACTTGTGCATCATGCTCGTTCGATGGATCCGTCTACCTTGAGATCCAGAACGTGTGCTTGTGATTATGGTCTGACAAGTGTCCCTCTGAAGTGTGTTTTTCGAGATTCGTGTTGTTTCAAGTTGTGTCTTGGGGTTTCTTCGTCCCTGCTTCTTCTTGTTCATTCATTAAATTTAGAGGATGAAATTTCTTGAAGGAGGGGAGGCTGTAATACCCTGGATCCTCATTGGGTCTTTCGGATCTTCTTCGAAGATTTCAGATCGCTTTTGTGGGTCTTGAGTTGAGTTTAACGATCCACGTGGGTTTTTCTCTCATACTAGTTATGGAACCCTGTGGTGATTTTATTTCTCAGTTCATCGACTCGTGGACGTCGCAGTTGCGTTGTACTCTTCCCGAGGATCGTTTCGACTATTTTTGCGTATTTTTCTGAATTAGTGAATTTTTGGCACAAAAATCGGAATTTTCAGAAATTAGGAAAATTTCCTGATTTCTTCTATTTAACCTTCCTCACCCTCTCTCCTCCCTCATTTCTCTCATCTCTTTCCCTCTCTCATTCTCTCTCCTCTCTGGGCGGTTCGACACGGGGTGCACACCATTGCGGAGCTGGCCGAGGTGAGGACGCGATGGAGTGATAGGGATGCGGAATGGGACGACGGTTTGAGCGTGGCAAGGCGCGATCCCTCGGTGGATTCTGAGACGGCGCGGTTCGTTGATTTGGCATTTTCAACGCGATTTACTCGCTTCGGCGCACGGTTTCTTCGGTGGAGGTAGGGAAATGGATCACCTACTTCTCCTCTCCCTGCAGTTTCGCGTCGTTCCGTAAGCATATGAGTGGGTTTTGGCTTGTTTTGGGAAAATCATGCTTTTGGGGTGTTCGCAGGGTTCGCCAGAAAATGGCAACGGTTTTTAGATCAGTTGGTATCAATCGAACCCCTGGAATGTCAGCGTTCTAGATCCGCTAATTTCGTGTCAATTGGTTGTCATTTGGGGCCGGTACGAGTCCGGGAACCTTGGTGACTCAAATAGAGTCAATTCGGTGGAAATGCCCATTTCAAGCCGTTTGTGCGTCGTTTTTATCCCTTCCGAAGTGTGGAAGGTTGGTATTATCATTATGGATGTTTCCCCCTTCGATCGGAATCGAACTGGGCGAGGAATCGGGCCCGGAGATTAGTGTTTGGCCGGTTTTTCGCCGTGACCGGTCGACCAGACCGGATGGGCCGGTCGACCGGCGGTCGCCCGTAGGACCGTGTCGGTCCGGTCGACCGACCACCCTGGGCCAGGTCGATCGGAATTTTGTGTTTTTGTTCTTTCCGAGTCCTAGTCGGTCCGATTGAGACCCAATGACCGACCTATGGCCCCACGTGTGTTCCGGACACCCTGTGGGTTCCGTGTACATGTTTCTGGGGTGTCGGGAGGTGCCGTGTTACCTCGATTAGTGTGCCCATAGATATGTGTGTTTCGAGCTTTGTGTTACATTCGATCGAGTCACCGTGTATCGGTGCAAGTGCGGTGGGGTTCCCCCGCATGTGAGTGGCCTCCCTTGAGTTCTCGTTTTAAGGGGATGGTCGCGACGACTCGTGAATTGCATCGGTGTTCGTGCTACCGTGGTTTTAGTCCTAGTCAGGAATTTAAGTCGGTTGGCCTTGGCGGCCCAACCTTCATGCGTTTCTTCTCTGTAGCGCACTTTTCTTAGGCCACTACAAGTCATTTGTCTTAGGTCAATGTTTTAGGGCGGTTAGTGTGGCGATTGTCTCTTGGACCGCCTAGTCCGTGTGGCGGGTCTATATTAGACCGCTTTGGTGGTTTGACTGAACAGGTCGATTCAGGGTTGACTGGGTTTAGCGGCCTAATCCTTGACCGCTATAGTCACCTAGCGGCCCATTCTATGACCGCCAGCGTATGTTCCTCCGCTTAATTCCTGAGTGTTGTTTCCCGATCTTTTGACTTCTGATTATCTTGGCTTGACCTTGTGGTTTGCTCGTCGTCCCGTGGATGTCTTTTGACATCCTATGAGGGCTACAACCATAGTCAGGTAGCTAGGAATGTTGTTCTAACATTTCAGAGTCATTATTTAGGTTCTGGTCAACCCGGTGAGACCCAATGGTTGACAAGTAACCTTGTGTGTGTCTCGGCTATTCTGAATAGCTTGAGATAGTGGTTAACGCCTTGAGGTACTGCCCTACCTCGGTATGTGTGTCCAGGTGTGCTTTGAGAGTCTTGGTAATCCCTCAGGTCTTCGTGTGTCGTTTTATATGGATGTGTCATTTTTGTGACTTAGGATTAGATCGATTGGCGGCTTGTTCCGCTTGGTACGATGATCTTCACTCCGAGTCGTGAGACTCAAGGATCATTACGTGAGTAGGTCTAGTTGCTCTGTCCTGAGTCGGTCATTGTACTGCCCTAGTGCTTCGTAGTACATACGGCAGTGCTTCCTTGCCTGTCAGTACTACAGCGCTTGTGTTTCAGAGTTTTGTGTCTAGTGAGCCTCCACTAGTCGTAGCCTGGTGACGCGTTACGGCGTGTCGACCCACCTGGAAGTGGTGGCATGGCAGTTCCTGAGATACGGTTTTTAAGCTAGTTCCGTGGGCCCCTGCTTAACGGTAGCGTCCTGCTGGGCTGGAAAACTAGCTAGAGGCCTGGCTCTAGGCAAGAGTCGGTGTGTGCACACGTGGTCAGGGGAGTAGGACTTGCGCAGACGGGCGTGACCCTGACTGGTCACTCGTTACTGTGGTTCCAGTTCTGGTGATAGTGTCTTAGTCTCTGCCATGTGCCAGGTAGCGTAGGCGAGACACTTGAGGCGCAGCATAAGACGTCAGTGGACGTAGCTAGCTGTTCTTCTAGTGAGGAGGTGCTTCCGTCATGTGACGCGTGACTCTCGTCTTTCTCGGATTATGTGTTCCCCTTCCGAGTTAGCCTGTTCTTGGTTTCGTCCAAGATCAGCTTCCCCTACTGAGTTAGTCTGTGTTTGGCTTGTCCAGGACTAGCTTGTTGTGGCGTGCACGACGCTCCAGTCATGTATGTAGTTGTGTTTAGGGGGAGCTTGCACGGCAATCTAGTCGTGTGAGCTGTAGAGTCTGCCTCGTCAGTCTAGGTCTTTTCCTAGGCTTGTGTGTCTGGTCTCGTAGGCCTTCGTCTTAGGCCTCGTGCTTGCCTACAGATCGGTGACTCCTGACTTCGTAAGTTCAGAGTTTACCCTTCTGTTGTTGTTGCTGTTGGGAGTAGCCTAGGGGCCGAGGTCCACTCGGTAGCCGTGTTTTGTCGGTATGGCTTCTTCCCTCTTCCTTACTTGCTCCCTACTCATGTTCTTCCTGCTTTCTTTTAGAGCTTTCTAGCAGTAGTTTTCCCTGCTTTTCCTGCTTTACTACTACTGTTGTTTTAGTTGTTGTTCCGTGTTACTACGTTGTTTTTCAGTGGGGATCCGCGTGACCCCTACTGGGCCAGCGACACGAGACTCACCCCTGCTTTTTAGGTGTCGTCGTCTCTTCTTCCTTGCAGTTTCTGGTGTGGCGAGTTCGTAGTTGCCAGCAGTACCTGCGTCGGGCTTCCCCCGACCTCAGTGTACGTTTTTCTTTCTGTTGGACTGTACTTATCTTTCCTTTGGACCGGACTCTGGTATAATTGTTAATTTGTAACTGTTAATTAAAAAGTAATTTTATTTCTGCTACTTTAGCAAACCTGATTAATGAAATTTAATTGCTTACTATTATATCTACGACTTCAATGTACTACACGATAATCCTCTTTCCCTTCGGAGATTTACAGCTCCTGGGAGGCTTCATGGGTTCCAAGTGGTATCGGGTCTACTCGGTAATCCTATCGGGTATATCTGGTATCCGGAGTCCAGGTCGTCACAAATAACTTCTCAGCTCGGAGGGCTGAGATAAGCGACATAGATTTATAATGCCTAACCCCAATAAAAGAGAGCTCAGGTTGTCCAGAAAAAGACACAGAGCTAGCACTGCAATGGACATTGGCCTCATATCTAGCCAACTAATCAGCTCCTTGGATTACATCATAATCCTTCATTCCCATACAAACCAAATCAGCCGGCATATTCTGCCCACCAACCATAACCTTACTGGAAGGGTAGTAATATTTAATTGCTGATCTTGAACCAATAGGGGTTGAAATTTTCAGTAGAGAATTCATTAACACCGGGTTCATCGCTAAAGACTTAGCAAAACTTCGAGAAATAAAAGAATGCGTTGCTCCGGTATCAAATAGAACAAATGCTGGCTTATCATGAACAATAAGTGTACCTTCAACAAGTCCACCCTCCTCGGTGGTTCCAGCCTCATCTTCCTGTAGGGCTTGAAGCTTGCCCTGGCGCTTCTGACCTCCTTGCAGCTTAGTCGGTGTAGCTTGATCAGACAAGAGGGGACACTCAGGAATACGATGGTCCCAGCTTCTGCAGCGTAAACAAGCGCCTAACTTGCGCCAACATTCCTCTATCTTGTGACCTGGACGGTCACAGTACTTGCAAATGGCCTTGGACGGTACAATTGGGCCAGGCTTCTTCTCATCATTCATCGGCACCTTGCCTTTCCATGAACTAGACCCACTGTTGGGTCTCTTCTTGCCATTGCCGGGTTTAAAGTTCCCGAAACTAGTGGTCTGCTCCTTCTTAGGGTTCTTTCCTCAAATCCTCTCAGTCATCTCTAATGTATCTTCAGGAACTTGAGCTTTTCTCACCATCTCTACATAGGTCTGAATTTCCAAAGGTGCTAACTGGTTGATATAATGGAGCTTCAATTCATTCATAAAACGCTTGGCCTTCATCTTCTCGGTGGATACCAAGTGCGTTGCATAACGGGATAGTCTGGAAAACTAGGCTTCATATTCTGCAACTGACGAGTCTCTCTGCTTCAAAGTAGTGAACTCGTCCGCCTTCTTCTCTTGCACCCGATCCGAGAAGTACTTGCTATTAAAATGCTCCTTGAATTCATCCCATGTTGCACGTCGATTTCCAAGTGTAGCTTCAACTGCTTCCCACCAAGCATGTGCATCCCGTTCTAATTGGAAAGTTGCCAGAAGAACTCGATCTTGGTCATTGCACTGCATTACTCTAAAAATCCGCTCTATCTCTTTTTGCCAATTCTCAGCTTCATTGGCATCCGCCGATCCACCAAAACGCGGAGGATTTAGGCCTCAGAAATTCCGGTGGAGGTCACCGGCTCCATAATGTTCTGCCCCTCCCTGGGCCACCTACTGGAGGGCCTAAGTCAAGCCTTGCACCGTACGCTGCACATCTCTCCATTGCGCACGTTCTGCCGCCATCGAAAAACTCCTACATATACCAAAAACTTAATTAAAAGAACAATCTAGCAAGAATCTTTTAGAGTTTTTTTGTTACTCAACCCAAAGTCTCTACCCAATCTCATCGGGTTAGATCCTTAGACCTTAACAAGGTTACTGGTTCTATGACATCACTTATAAACCAAGGAACTTAAAACCTAGGCTCTAATACCACCAAACCGTCACGCCCCAACGCAGAATACCAGGACGCAGTAGTAAAACGTCGAAAATATGTTGATTTCCAGACATGCTGTGCCTATCGTTAGCGATTAAATAGTTTTAACACCACACCATGGCAAAGAGAAGAATACTTTCCAAAGTAACCATTTAAATTCCAACTAATTAAACATAACGAGTATCAATATCCACCAACACCAAAGTACCAAGGAAAATTCTCACATATCCACCAACTTAACACAATTACATAATGACAGACTTAACCAAAATTACAACTCTTGGAAAATACTAAATCTTCCAAACTTAAACTATCTGGGGACAACTCCAAAAGGCCTTCTAGCTGGCTCGCTCCATGGTCTTCACACCTGCCCATCCCCATCAGATTGAGAGTCCTCACCTGAGCTATCTGAAAAGGGGGGAAAACAACTGGGTGAGCGAACACTCAGTAGGTAATAGCATGCAAGGTTTAAGTAATTAACCAATTACATTAGTGTCATGCGATGAAATAAAAAGAGATAACGACGATAATTACTCAGAATAAAAAAACATAAGCATAGCATATCCAGGAACTGGCCGATCAAACATGTAATAAGCAAGTCATGTCGATAATTCCATGTAGGAATCTAGTTAACTTGAATTCAAGAAGATGAACAAAATATGAAATGTCATAGACATCATGCTAGTCATGTACTCGGTGCAATGCCTCACCATGTCATTACAACTCCCCGGGGCACTAGTACTTTTCTGGCACTCTTCCCAAGACTAGATCGGGCCCTTAAGGTGCGTTGGCATTGATTTGGTGGATCTAAGATCCCAAGTTATGTCTAGACATTCACTAGATTCAGCCAGGAAAATGAATGGAATTCATCAAGCTATCCTGGAATTATGAGAATAATCCAGGGTTTTAGTAGCACACAAGAAAGCAAGAAAATCAATCTCTGGAATCAACGCAGTCTCATGTGGGCCGCTTATAACATAAATGGTCTAATGCTGGACCGCAGAGGATTGAACTGGCCGAAAGGAAAACCCAGCTCAGTGCCAAGGGTAAATGGTCCAATAAGGCCCGTGCGAAGAATAGAACGGTCTAGTATGATCTGCTTCAAGCAACACTGGGCTTCAAATGAACAAATCCCAGAGTTAAGAGTATAAACGATCCAAAATGTGCCATTTACAAACGGAGGTCGACGTACCTAGCGGTCGATGCACAATTCAGGAAAGTCGATGCATATACTGGAAGTATACGGTCACTCCAACGGCCGCTCAGAGTCACAAGCGGTCATGCCTGAACCGCTCACTGACAGAACGGTCCCAGAAGGGCCACTATTAACACGACAGCACCAATTCCTGGCTTGGGAAAAATCACGTAGTTCGATCGAGTCCAAAAGTTCAGGTTTTGGGGGTACAACCCACCCGGCATCCAAGTGAGAATCCCAGGCTCGCGGGGGCTTACGGAGGTCTCATAATGGAGGTCCTAGTACGACGGAAGGAGTATCTGGCGGAGAGTCCGAACCATTACATGATTAAAGGGCTATAACACATCGGAAAACAGATGTATGGCGGTCAGTCAACACCACCGGAGTGGAGTGACTGTCAAACAATCCCTAATAAGAATTCCTCCCGATACATAACATAATTTTAAGTTTATGCATTCATTGATTAATAAAAGCAAGGAAGATGTGATTGACAAGGAAGATCAATGTAATACAGGCAAGATTAACATTAATCATCTTTTATTTTTACCAATTAATTGTGGGTTGTTACCTGCCTAGTTTAATTAAGAACTAATCATGCTTAAAAAGAAATACAACGAGATATAAGCGGTTGAACCAGAACCGTTGAACAAGATTAGCGGTCGATCGATAGGCCGTGTAGGGCATAGGGGTTCGAAACCCAACCGCACCCTAAGCGGTCTATCGGGCAGCCGCTCAATTCTCCAAACGGTCCATAGTTGGCCGCCACTGAACGTGGGGTCTGAATGCAAAATAACACATAAACGGTCAAACCTATGACCGCCACTCTGGACCTAGCAGTCTATCGCGGGGCTGCTTAGTAATAAGCGATTCCTATAGGACCGCATATAAACAACAGAACCCGAACTTCAATGATCTTGACCGACCTCACTTGCAATACGAAATTCATGGCATATAATGAATGAAATTTGGGCAAAATCATGCTACCAGAAGGAGAACGAAAAGATGCATGCTATGAACTGATTAATTTAAAACTTGAAGCCTGCTAATCTCGACATTAATCGAGGATAAAGGCTAATCCTAATTCTGACGTGCTCTGACTAAACTAAATAATACTCGCATGATACTAAACAAAAATTGGGGATTTTACTATCAAAAGAATAGGGACTTGAAGACGAATCCAACAGTGTATTATGCTTGAGGTTTGGTCTACTAGAACCTACCTTAATTAAGGAAGAAGAAAGATGAAGACACCGGCCGGACGTGCGAAGAAAACTCCAAGATCTTACCGGAATCCTCCCTCGATTGTGCTCCTTATCGGCCGCCGCAGCATCCAATCGTTTCTTGGTTGGCCTAGGGTTAGTTTTATCGAGGAAATTTGAACTGGGAGCGAACGTGGGGGCTGGATAGAGTCCATAACCCACCGCGCGCGGATTTCGCGCTTGACCAAGTCTGCCGCCGCCATCAACTCAAAATTCACAATTTGTAGTTAGGGTTTCGACTGGGAAACAAAGGGGAAATGATCCCCTTATCAAGGCCGTTCGATTGGAACCGATCTGAGCTCAATTGGTTGAGTATTGGGTCGGAATTAGACGATCCAAAGTCCAATAGAATTAAGCCTGAATTTCGCCCTAATTCCCTACATTCGGCTGGCTTAAGATTTTAATTAGAGTTTCCTATAGAAGACAAGTTGCCTACATTTTTAGTCCTCTACATGATTATAATTTTTCTAGATTTTTATAAATTGGTTGGTATTTTACTTACCGTATTTTCCATAGGTTAATTTCTCGTTATTTTTATTTAATGCTCTACCGGGGTGCTACATGTTGCCTCCCAAGAAGCGCTAGGTTTAACGTCTTCAGCCAGACGCATGTAAGCTCTATAACCAACGAGTTGATTTTAAAATGAGCCACCAGAGCATTTTATCCTTGTCAAAATTTTCTTTTTCATGCCCTTAGAGAAACAACTGTAACTGGTGAGTATAAGGGCAAAACATATATCGGGGTGGAGGTATCTCAAAAGGACCACCCCGATCAGAGAATAGAGGAGGAACATTGGTAAAAATCATGTCATCAATTATGAAATATTCCTCCTGAAGGTCTATGAAAGGTGTGAATGGAATGATGCAGACCTGGTTAATTTCTTCTAAAAAAATATTTTCCACCTCAATTTTGGGAATTGCATGAATGTTAATAAGGTGAGAATAGATTGGAGGGTGACGGGTTTCCATAAATTGATCAGTGTCAAGGAGATTATCAATCTCAAGAGTCAAAGAAACATACTCCTCAACACAATGGTCGTGAGATTCAATGGGATCTGCCAACTCGGCTAGAGCAAAATTAGACCAATCGACCGGAAGAATTTCAAAAGAATCACTGTGGTCACGAATAGGCAAAAGCTCTACCCTTTCTTCCATATTTAAATTATCAGGCGGCACACTCAATTCATTCAATTCCTCATTAACCCCAACTTCATTGTTCAAATAAATGTTCAATTCTTGTTCCATCTTCACTTCTTCTTCCTTCTCATCTTCAAAGAAAATTTCATCAAATTTGGGGAGAGACATGTGATTAAAGATTTGAGGTTCATTATACTCTTCCTCTCCCCCTAACTGGAGATCATTCATGTAACACCCCACCTTATAATCCGGTTCAGTTTCCAACTCTCATCGGGTTTAGGAGAGATAACAGTGGGAAAAACCCAACAGAACAGAAATTGGTTGAAGAATTACATAAATAAAGAGAATAATAAGCAGCGGAAGAAAATATCAAGCCCATTAGTAAGTTTCATGTCTCAAAATCCCAATAGACCAGCTGATAAAAGCATACAAGTTCCTTACAACAGGCCATTATTAAAATATGGTAAAGTTCTAACACAAGCACTTCGACTGGAAAGGGAAAAGAAAATCCTAACGATTACACCAAACCTTTGCGTTCAGAGTCACTGTGCACTAAAGCCTAGTCCTCAGCAGAAGAATCACCTGAAAATATTTGCAAGCATGAGTCTACGAATAGACTCAGCAAGTCACCAAATTCAAATCTGAACCTATCGTCCATGTCTAACTTATTGCAAGGATGCATAACTTACAAAATTCTACAATGCATAGAACATGAATCAAGGTAGTGGAAATTTAAAACTGTAACCGCCAAAGTACATGAAATAACAAAATCAAATTTGTGTACAAAGTATATGATTGAAGCAGATTTCAGAACAGAAATTTCAGATCAGATCACATTATTTCAGATCAGATCACATTATTTCAGAAATCATATACCTTTACAGGTTTCAGATACAGAGACATAATTTCAAATAACATATGGCTAGACACAGTGCCCAAACCACCATTAGAAGGTCAGAATAGTCAGATACTCAATCACCTAGACAATGGGGACGAGTCTTGGTTACTGCGCAGAATCGGGGAAAGTCCTTCCCACCTTAACCAGTGGAATTTCTCCACCTCCAGGATTTCACCTCGTGCCCTCGAGGCCAGAACAGATTGAGCCTCCCCATAGGAGCATTTCTATAGTTTGGCTCTAGACCCTTCTATGGCAGCAATGTCTATATAGCAAATGTAATAGCTTAATTTCTCCACAGATTTCAGGAATACAATAGGTTTCAAATCTTTGAAAATAGAACAAGCTTATTTCCAAGCTAAACATACGTATAAAATAGTTCATAATTATAAGCACAGAATTTTAACGAACACGAAATTTTTACAGCAAGTTCCCAACTTATTCATTTATCATTTCCTAATTTTCCAGATTTTTCAGAATTAAAAAGGCCTTACAAAACACTTTATTTTTAGGTTTCTGGAATTTAGGAAACATGCTTATATTTGGCCACCCATGCATAGAAAACCATTTATAACTATGAGTACAGATTTTCTGTGAATAAAAAAATTTACAGTAAGCTATTAATATGATCTCTATCATTTTTCAATTTTTCAGATTTTTTCTAAATTAAATTGACCTCTCAAAATATCCTTTTTCTGAGTTTCTGAATTTTAAAGCAGTTAAGGGCATGCACTGTAACGACCCGAGAATCTAATTACCGGGAAAGACTCGATAACCCGAGACTCGAACAGCCGCCCACGAGCCGGGAGGGCTCGGAAGGACTAAAAGGAGTGTGGAGGCACAAAGAAATAGGAAATGAAGCAGGATAATTCAACAATTAACAGAAATAAATAAACAACTACTGCTACAACAGAGTCCAGCCCAACAGAAAGTACAGTCTAAAGTAGTAAAGCGTACCACAGGCCGAGTGAACACTCAGCCCGGTGAGCTGGCAATAGAGAACCTCCGAACAGCACCCTCGAACCTCTAGGAAGAACCGCCACACCTGAAAAGCAGGGAATGAGTCTCCAAAACAAAGACTCAGCAGGGATCCCACGGAACCCCAATTGGAAACAACAGCGGTAGCGGAAAAGAAAGCTACAACGACAGCAAGAACAGCGAACCGGTGGCCGGTCAAAACTCGGCACTACAGCTACTCCTACTGTACCAGAAACACCCCCCGATCTCATGGTCGGGGCTACCGAACCACACTAGTACTACTTACCGAAGTACAACCTACGGCAACCCTACCGTAGAGGCCTGTCTCCCGGGACACGGCCAATCTGGACACGCTGTCCAAGGTGCAACCCTGACCACCTGGTCACTGGTACTGCACAACAAGACGCAACCTCGGTAAAGCTACTAGCACCAATCTCACGGCACGAAAATCGACACGCGCGCCACGGCGAGACAACTGAAACTCAACGGTCAACACGATCGAAAACCCAAAGGTCGAAGTCACTAAAACTGACAGTCTGTCACTCCCGACTCGATAGGAGTACCTCCCACTAGAAGCAAGGCCGAATGCGCCCACTGACGTCTTAGTCCGCGCCTCAGGTGTCTCCCTCCGGCCCAGCGGGAACTGAGACACCGTACAAGTAACCACAAACAAGTGGCTAGCTGGGGTCATACCCATCGACGTGGGTCCAACTGCCCCCAACCACGTGTGCACACATAGACCATCCTTCTCTGGTCTAGCCCTCTGACTGATTTTTCCCTCAGCCGGACACTGGCTGCTAGACGCGCCGGTCCAAAAACCATCCTCAGGGTAAGCCCGTACACCTACTCCCAAGTGAGACCAGCACACGCGTACTGGTGGACTACGACTAGTGGAGGGTCACTGAAGGAGTAGACTCTCAAGTCAACGAAAAATAACGTCCGAACCCGACGAAGTACGGGGACCATCTCACGTACCAGCACCGTCGCACGGTGACCACGGTCGGAAAAGAAACGAGACTAACAGTCCATGGGCCACACACCAGGTGACGCAGAAATGCCAAAACACGGTTCCCAAGGCAGCTCACAGGCCGCCAAACCGAATCCCATTCTTAGGGACAAGCGGGAACCATCCAGCCCCAGGCTAGGCAATTGGACCCGCGGTCCAAGGCCACCCACATGGCCCACTCGGGAATCATCTTCCAGGAAAGCTCATGGCATGTGGGGGAGACCCCACCGCACACACACCGATACACGGTGACTCGGTCAAGCGTAACACAAAAGCCCGACACACGAGGAGTCACCCGGACTCTCAAGCTCATGGGCACGCTAAACGAGGTACCACGGTCCTCCCGACACCCTCAAAACACGGACATGGAATCTCACGAGTGTTTGGGGCATTCACGAGACCGTAAGTCGACCACTGGGTCGCAACCGGGTCGACTAGGGACCTACACAACGTGAAACGATCGCGGCAAGCACGAAGAACCACTTCGGCATAACACAGTGCCTGGCGGTCTATCTTTGGGCCGTCACAGACCGTAACGGTCCAAAGGTAGGCCGTCACAGCACCCTGACGGTCCAACTCAGGAGCGTCAGACACTCGGTGTGAAACGAACTGTAACGCGCCCACGCTGGTGCGTCACAACACCTGACGGACCTAAACAGGTGCGTCAGGGCACGAGTGAAAACTAAACGTAACGCGCTCCTCCAGGGGCGTTACGTCACCTAACGGACCAACACTGGCGCGTTAGGCCAAGGAGCTACACAAGCCATGATGCATGCCGCTCAGTGCGTCACGCACTCTAACGCACCTATCTAAGCGCGCTAGGGTGGATGCGTTAGCTCTAACGCTCCTGCCCAGGGGCGTCACACTACCCTGACACCCCACTCAAGGTGCGTCAGGTGTCTATGACCCCCAACAGTCATAAACCACGGTCGAAACACTATAACAGTCTAGCATGAGGGCGTCACAGCCCTGTGGCGGTCTATCGTGGGACCGTCAGGCCCACGAATGCCAATACTCAAAACAAAGGGAGCGTAACGCACCTGCCCAGGCGCGTTAGACACTGTGACGGTCACTGGAACGACAGCCATGGCGTCCCGGCGGTGAAACGGAAAATTCACACCCAAAATTCTGTTCCACGCCCCGATCATCCACGGATGATGGGGAAAACAACGGGGAAGCTCCCCTATGGCCCCTAGCATGCATCTAGACCCTCGATTCAGTCCGAGACGCGGTAAAACGGTAGATCGGGCGCACACCCCAAAAATATGGATTTCCCCCAAATCGCTCAAATAAACTAGCTCGGCTCACCGTAGCCTACAAAACTCGCGGGAAAGGAAGTGCACGAGCTGGGGGTCCATCTCCCTACCTCCACCGAAGATTTCATGCCGCGAGCTCTCCGATCCGCGAAGAAACGCCGTTTAAACGCGCTCCTCGTCCCGAGCCCGTCACTCCATGTCCTACGAGCCACGCCACCCCACCCTCGCCGCCTCCGTCAGCTACCCGGAGTAAGAGGGGGAGAGGAGAGAGCGTGAGAGAAGAGAGAGGGAGGGAAGAGAGAAAATGAGAGGGGAGAGAGAGAAAGGGTTAGTATATATAGAAAAACTTCAAAATTGTAGAAATTCAGAAAATTACAAAAAAAATACCTCCGCGATCCTCGGGAGGAACAAAACGCAGTGGTACTGTCTCGGAGTCAGAGAACGCCACGGTTCGCCCTGCACAGAGTTCCGAAGGCACATCAGGGAAAAACACGTGTAAAGCACAAAATACACACCGAGACCCACTAAAATAATCTGAAAAATATTTGAAAAATCCGGGGCATTACAGCCCTCCCCCCTTAAAGAAATTTCATCCTCAAAATTCAGGACTAGCACCAAGTCACAGGGGAAGAACACCTCAACCAACTGACAACGCTGTCAGAGCCCCAGCACAGAAAACCTCGATTCCCACGAAAACACCGATCCTGAGGGGCACAGCCAGACTACCACCACGAACGACACCTCGCTCCACATGCCGCACACACCGGCCATTAGAGTAGGCACAACACCAAAGCACAAGTCTGGTATCACCTCAGCCACGACGAAAACCAATCATGGCACTGCTGCCACCATCTGGCTCGCCGAAGAGACACAATCCTCATCACGAGAAACAGCTATCGATCCATCCAATGGTCGGCAGACAAATCACACATCAGCTTCACAACCAGCTGACATGTCGCACACCCTTCTCAAGGAAACAACCAACACAGAGCCTCCATCGGCTCACGCAGCCATCTCAATAGACCGCAACCAGCTCATCGGCTCAGCACCAAGGGCCACCTTACACCTGGCAAGCCGAAAGCCAGACATATCACTGTGCCAACTCTGTCAGAAGACAAACTTCGACAAAGCCCAGATCCCGTCTGGAAAGATACATCACAGAAACAACCACCAAAGGTCTCACTTGCACTCGGCTCTCACCGTTCACGATGAACAACCAACAACATCTTCTGTCTGTGAAAAGACCATCCACTGGTCGCCAGATACATGTCAACGGGAAACCTCCATCTACCTAACGGGCACGATCCAGCCCCACAGCAGGTCATCCGCTGACTCACACATAGACAATTACCACATCACGAGCTGCACTCCTCTCGGACACTGCATCCGATCACGATCATCGCGCCAACTCGACCCTCTCAGGGGAGCACGATGAAACCAAATGACAAGATCCTGGCGTCTTCGGTCATCACCTCACTTGACTCAGACTTACAAGGGAACCATCCCATGCTGGTCACCAAACCAGGGATAACCATTGCGACACCAACGTCCCATCAAGGACCTCCATGCACAGGCGTCACTCTTCCATCTTGTCTCATCGAAACCTTCATCCCAATTAATCCAAGTGGACACCTGCCAATCCTGATTCTGCCCCTTACCACAGAGCCACGGGACACCACCGGAACAATGCATGACACACGTCTCTAGGGGAGAAAAGTGCCACCCAAAATCATAGCAACCTGGTCGTCGACACCACGACCAATGCACACGGGTCCCCAAGCAAAACACATCTTACCATGGTCGACTACGAGACTAGCCTTACCAGTCACTCACAGCTACCAACATGAACCCATAATCTGTCAGAGATCACTTGTCCAAAGATGATCTCATCCGAGGACACGACTGGGAACACAAGTCGGGCACCAAGCCACCGACTCTGACCAACACGTCCACGACCACCGTCAGGCGACATCCTCAACAACCCCATCCAGGTTCAACACCGATGCCTGACACGGCTTCCATCACAGGAACAGGGTACTCATGTGGCGCACTAGCTAGCACATTCCCCAATACTCCATCCTACTAGTTCCAAGAACCATAATACCTCGAGCAACGGCACGGCAACATCACGTCTCACATCGAAGAACTAATCCTTAAATGCTCAACGTAATGTCAGGAAATCCACCCGTAGCAACCAACACTACGATCCTGAACCAGTGGGTCATGGGCCCACCACGTCACCGCTGCGCACTCTGATCCACACGCACACAGCCAAAAATAGTGAACACTGCCCAACCAGCACTCGTCCTTCCGGAACAGCGCCAGCACCCTTACACACCATGGGAAATGGGCACAACTCTCACAGGCAACCACCTTGCCAAAACACGGAACTCGTCTCGCACGGACTTCATGGCACACGAAGGCCAACCAATCCGAACACACAATGCAAGATGACGAACCTGGCCAAACACAATTCTCTCCAACCAAAGGGGAAACCAAACACACTTCTGACCAACGGAAACTCCACGCTCGACCGGACCTCAAACCTCGCACACATTGGGAACAACACCTTCCAGCACCGAGAAAACTATCACCACGTCAGGTCAGCGCCTCCGACACACTCGACAAGTGTCACGTCGGACCACAATCACAGCATCTCTCGATGCACTACCGCTGCGATTCCTCAAACTACAACGCGCCACTCCAAGAGCCGCAACACGAGCCATAACGATAACCGCCGGCGCTCATCCTCGAGTCCCGAAACTCACTGCGGAACCTTCCCATCTCAAACCAATTCCAAGGCGAACACAACCCATTCGCACACACGAGCACAGGAGCAAGACTTACTGGGACACCACAGCCCAATCCTGCCTCGAAATCCATAAAAATAACCGGGACCGACACGTCATTTCTGACGCCACAGAGCACGACAGGAACATCAAGCTCGACGAAACAGTAGCTCACCGAGAAGATCCTCCACTCACCCGAGCACACTTCTTGATCAGAACACCCGCTCTGCCACCTCAAACCACGACCTAACACCTCAGGGGTTGGACAAACCTCAAGCTGGAGTGGCCAAAACTGACAGCAGCTCCCTCAGAGCACACTCACGACCACTTAACCACAAGCAATCCACACCAGCCACCTGACCACGCTATAGACACCTCGAACGCAGCACCGCGAGCTCACGCCTGCCAGCAACCTCTGCCCAACGCAGCACAACAGGGGTCACCACTGATGAGGGAGAAAGCCCTCGACCTCGATCCTTAGACCCCACGCCGGCACGAAAGTCACGAACATCAACCACCTTCTCAGCGCCACACAGCGCACTCAAGCTCTCAAGCGAGAAACAAAGCGAAAAATAAGCACAAATCCCTATGCCAGTTGTCGACTGTACTGGACCTTATGAACTCTAATCACTGCAATATCTCGAATTCCTATGTACGTCCACAACCACCACTCTGATACCAGCTGTAACGACCCGGTAATCAGATTCTCGGGTCGTTACATGCACCGACCTGGGTCTAAGCAACATCGAATGTGCACCGACCTAGGTCTAAGCAAAACCAAATGCGCACCGACCTGGGTCTAAGTAACATTAAATGTGCACGGACCTGGGTCTAAGTAACATCGAATGTGCACCGACCTGGGTCTAAGTAACATCGAATGTGCACCGACCTGGGTCTAAGCACAACCAAATGTGCAGCGACCTGGGTCTAAGCAGCATCGAATGTGCACCGACATGGGTCTAAGCACAACCAAAACAAGCACCGACCTAGAATGTGCATTGACCTTGTCTAAGCAAACCAAAACATGCACTGACCTAGTCTAAGCAAAACCAAACATGCACCGACCTGGTCTAAGCAAAATCAAAACATGCACCGACCTTGGTCTAGGCAAAACAAAACATGCACCGACCTGTGTCTAAGCCAAAACCAAATATGCACCGACCTTGGTCTAAGCCAAAACCAAATATGCACCAACCTTGAAAACTCAATCGATCATCGTGCAAAACATAGAGATAGATGGAAAACCCAGAATTTTCATAAAACCTTATTTCTTATACTTTTCAAATTCTTTTGACCCAAAACCCTACGAATAACAAAACCAAATAATGACATAAAATCCATTTAGGTTTGGGACTTGCATGATTGCATTAACATACTGGGGTTTTTGGCTGCGTAAATAAAATAGAATCTTAACAAAACCCAAGCAGATATTTGGGGCTCGTATGAAACAACATCTCGAGTAAATTAGAACATGCAAAGGGACATTTTGATGTTTAGAAACTTGTCTCAATGAAGAAAAATCAGAAAATAAATCCAAAGAATATACTCCTCGAAGAAACGCTTCGCTGACCACGCCTACTACCAATGCTAGCCCAGCCAACAGTCCTCCTCGAATGCACTCCGGTCTGCCTCACCTTCTAACCCTCCACTACTAGCAGGATCAAGGGTTTCACCACTATCTCACCTTCTACGAAGAGAACAGGTTTCTACGGTGTGTAGGGAAAAAGATGAGAAAAGGAGGGGGGGGGGTAAACCCTCCCTCGATCGTGCTCTTATAGGATTACCAACAGGGGTTTTTGATCTAACCGCCCACTACAAAGGATCCCAGATCTAATGACAAATAGGCACTCTGAAATGGTCAACCTCGGAGTGAATCTCGCACGCAAGAGTTATCTGGAAGAAACGGTTACGCACAGTACGTGGAAAACGATAATTACTATTCGCGAGCCATTTCAAAAATTAATATCTCACAATATATGATGAATTTGAAAAATCTACTTATTACCCATTACTCATCTCGATGTACTCTACCATAGAAAAATATAAAATAAATAAAAATTCATAAAATGAAAAACACCCTTAAAATGAAATGTAACCTTCAAAAATGAACAGTGACATTAAAAACCCACTAACACACACCCACGATTACTGTAGCTATAAGGAAGATAACGTGAGTTCTCCTTAATATAAACCATATGTGTCTATCCTTTTTGAAGATGAAAGTTTACCTTAACTAAATATTTTTGGTTAGCTATTAATTATTTTAATATGACCACATTTATATTTCTAAAATAGGAATAATGCACAAAGAATAATTTAATTACTCATGATTGATTTATAATTATCAGAAAAACTCTTATTTGACAAAATTTTAGTCAAGCACAAACAATAAATATTTCATGCATTAGCCAAAATATATTATGAATTGTGATAAAATTATCGGGCACTACTGTCACGCCTCGAGATATGCAGCGGAAACAATCGAGAATGTGAACAGCCGGCATGGTAAGCCTCTTACAAGCAAGAACAATTTGAGCGCAAGAATAATCACATAACAGTAATTGCATAAGAATTGAGTCAACCTTCACTTCCATTAATAATAAAAATCATAATTCAAGTACATGAGATATTTAAACTCACTTTAATCCACTAGACTCAATAAAAGAAAATACATAGACTCAATCTAGACGTTATGGACTTCCTAAGTCTTCACTCTTCAATTGCTCTCGAACCCATCACTGGAATGACTTGAATCTGAATCTGACCTACTGGTACTTCCTGAAAAGATTGGAAAGTAGGTAATGAGCACACTTGCCCAGTAGATATCTTCGCATGAACATGAAGGCAATGTTAAAGTGATTAATGTCTTAGCTCTAAAGAACAAGATAAAATCATGCAGATACGATAAATCACGTGAATAAAAACCAAATCAAAATATAATCAAATCGAGATATGAGAAAATGATTGAGTAAGTATGATCAAGCAAGAATGTAATTATGGCCTTTCATGAACGAGAATGTAACAAGAATGTACTAGAAAGTCATGTAACATGCAAGTAAGTACTTTGTGCTAAATAGCAAGTACTTCATGTATCAAGTCCGTGTGATCCGTGGATCCGTATTCATGTTTCCGTGGATTTTCACTTATTTCTAAAGAAAGTACTCCCAACGTAATGCGACGCTAGTAGCATCATACCCCATGGTTTACAATATGTTTCCGAAAATCAGCCGAGGGGGCTAGCATAGAGCCCTTGAACAAAATCAGTGCTCGAACAGCATCTTCAAGTATAAATCAAGCTATTTCCATGATTATATCAGTAAAGGTTGGCCAATGAGGTAACAAGTTCAATGGTAGTTTCATAATGCAAAGTCAAAGGAAAGAATGCGCCAAATATGAATATGAGATTTCAAGAATTGCATTAATAACTAGGTCATCCTACGGAGAAAATTCGACAGCATAACAGTATATTCATTAAGTTTCATAATTCATCCTTAACTTTGTAAAACATGTTTTAGGCTCTAGAAAATCCTAAGATCACCGAGGAACTTAAGAAAACCAATCCCAAAGGTAAAACCTCGGGTTAGACAGATTTAGAAAAAATGCGATTGTTTACTAGACCGTTCTGAAATTAAAGCGGTCTATAACCGACCGTTTCTATCAATAGAGTCGACGCAGAAAGAAATGAGGTCGGTGCATAAAAACAAGGTCGGTGCATGCCAGATATACGCGGTCGTTGTCGGACCGTCTATTAAGACACGCGGTCTAGTCCTGGACCGTTCTATGCCTGGAGTCGACACATACAAAGAAGGGTCGACGCACAAAAAACAACTGGACTACATGGTCATTTGGAGGGCCGCTGTCTGACATACGCAGTCATATGGATGGCCGTCCAGTTCCAGAGTACAATAAACACCGGTAGAGTGCGTTCTACATAAATGGGATTTAATGGTACAACCAGCTCGACGTCCTAGTGGGAAATCCAGACTCGCGGAGACTTACGGAGGCTTTGAAACAAGATTTCCTAGTCCGTTGGAAGGAATATCCAAAGGAGAGGTCATCAAGTCCAAGATTATTTTCCTAAGGTGTAAAAGTGTATCTAATGGTCACATACCGGGGTATATGCCATGTACTTAGGAAAATGACTCTATAGACGAGAAGAGAACAGTGATAATCAATAATAAATCTCGTCAATGTAGCATTTAAACCATGGATTTAATACAAAGTATATGGTTTTGGCATAAAACTAATATTATGCTTAAAATAAAGAACCATGAATAGTAATTAAAATCCATAGTAAGAAAACAATACTTAAATAGGTTTGGAACATAATTAACTAGGCTTATTATAAGTTAAATGGGCTGTTCTTTATTCAGTCTCGGGTTGACAGAATTCAGAACGTAGGCGGTCTAATACAACTCCGTTTACCAACTGCTCGCGGTCTATCGTAAGGCCGCGTGTGAGGAAAAATGTTCTATTAATGAACCGTCGAGAGTTATTGAAAAATCAAATTGCAGAGGACTAAACGCCGCTCACCTGGACAAGCGATCTATCATTGGGCCGTGAATATAAACTTGGCGGTCCTTTGTTAGGCAGTTTAGCATCGACTTAAAGAAACTAAATAATTGAAACTAAAGGCTAATCCAAGACATACCATGCCTGGAAACCAACATATATAAACTCTCTAGCATGCAAGAACGAAGTTAGGTCAACAATATGCATGGTTTCTGTGAAATTTACAAGATAATTTCTTTTTAGTTCATTAGGGTTAGGATTTATACATGAACATTACACTAAGGCATAGACTCAAATAAAATAAGAAATTCTCGATCTATAATGCGTGAAATCAAGTGCAACAAGAGGGCTTTTAATCCTAGAATAATGCTTTAGCCGTTCATGAGATGACCTACCTCTGTCCTGGACCTTTGACTTCGAACTTAAGCCTAGAAGTTAACCTTAGTTCTCTACACTTCCTGTGCTAAAATAACAACTTACCGACCTAATATCTCTTGATTCTCCTGACCTAAAGACGTGAAATTTGGCGGGTAAGAAGAAGATACAAAGGAGAACAAAAAGCGCTAAAGGTGCAACCTTTAAGTACCTCATTTAGGGCTCCTAATCTCTTGATCTTCATCACACCATTACACAGTTTCCTGGGTCATTTGTGTGAAATCAGCAACTTTGCACGCCTCTAACTCCCTGGGTGCTTGACCTCCTAGTACGAAATTTTGAGGGAAGTTAGTCCTTAATATAAGGAATAAAAACCTCAAAAGAGCCTACTTGAAATAATGCTTCCTCACATTAGTTCCACGCGAGCCAAAAGTAAGGGTCGTATAGGTCAATCCTGGGATCTATTTATAGGGTTTGACTAGGGTTTCATGGATTAGATCCATCCAAGAGTCCTTATTTGACTTTAGGTCGATCCCTGAGAGTCCTAAACACATTTACAAGCCCTAATATTTTGGTCTATAGAAGTAAAAACGCCCAAAATCCAATTTTTTTGCTCTTGTTCCTGCTCACGGAATCTACAGAGATAAGCGGTCCATCAGGTGACCGCTTTATAGGCATAGGCGGTCTTACGATAGATCGCTTACGGGTCTGGGCGTCGAATTTGAATTAAATTCAAATTCTTTTATTCATTTATCCATTTATTTATCTAAATAAGGAGTATTTATCCCCTATATTCCGTGAATAAATTAATTGACCTTCTAGAATATAGGTCAAACTTCATGGGCATGGTTCTTAATCCTTTGGGATTTATTTAAATAGGCTAGGTTAATTGGTCATCATATTTGGGCCTTAATAATGATTTATTTAACCCAAAAATTCATTTATTAATCCATTTAGGTCTTAAAAATTCATATTAATTCCCCAAAAATTCTCAAATATTCCAAAAATATTTTATAAAATTTTTGGGATATTACACCCTCCCCCACTTAAGAGAATTTGGTCCCCAAATTCAACATATGAATTATATGGAGAGTGTACTTACAATTAAATAACTCGGGAAATCTTTTACGCATAGCTTCCTCCGTCTCCCATGTTACTTCAAAGGGCCATGATTTCTTCCACTGGACTTTGACCATAGGAATGGTTTTATTCCGTAGTTGACGTACTTCCCGTTCAAAAATCTTGATTGGTGTTTACTCGTACGTCATATCCTTCTAAATTTCTAAATTATCATAGGTGATAACATGGTAAGGATCATAAACATATTTCTTCAACATAGAGACATGAAACACGTCATGCACTCCCGTTAGTTGTGGAGGCAAAGCTAGTCGATAAGCCACTTCACCAACCCTTTCTAGGATTTCAAAAGGGCCAATTAATCTTGGAGTAAGCTTGCCTTTAATATCAAATCTTCGGATACCTTGACCTGGAGAAATCTTAAGGTACACATGATCTCCTACTTGGAACTCCAAGTCACACCTTCGATTGTCAGCATACGATTTCTGCCTATCTTGTGTCATTTGGAGTCTTTCTCGAATAAGTTTTATCTTCTCGGTAGTATCTCTGATAATATCGGGACCTAAAAATTGCATTTCTCCTACTTCATTCCAACAAATAAGTGATCGACAACTTATTCCATATAGAGCTTCGAATGGTGCCATTTGTATACTAGTTGTAGCTATTGTTGTATGCAAATTCTACTAGAGGTAAGTGATCATGCCAACTTCCTCCAAAGTCAATAGCACAAGCCTCAGCATATCTTCTACCACCTGATTTGTTCTTTCAGTCTGGCCATCCGTTTGTGGATGCAATGCCGTGCTAAAATTCAGTCGGGTCCCTAATGAATGTTGCAGACCCTTCTAAAACTGTGATGTGAAGCGGGGATCTCTGTCAGATATAATAGTGACAGGGACACCATGTAATTTGACAATTTCTCTTATGTACAATGCTGCTAATACGTCCACAGACCATCAACTTTTGATTGGTAGAAAATGTGCAGACTTAGTCAATCGGTCTATAATCACGCATATACCATTGTGTCCACCTCTTGTCTTGGGTAAACCCATAATAAAATCCATCTCTATACTTTCCCACTTCTATTCGGGAATATTCAAGGGGTGTAATTTACCTGTGGGTTTTAAATGCTCTGCCTTCACTTGCTGACAAGTGAGACAGCGGGACACAAAATCTACTACCTCTCTCTTCATGTTGGGCCACCAAAAGTTTTTTTTTTAAATCTTGATACATCTTGGTAGCACCAGGATGAACAACATACCTTGACTTATGTGATTCTTCCATGATTAATTTCTTTGTGTCATTATGATTTGGCACACAAGTTCTACCTTTAAACAGTAGTCTTCCATCATTTGAGATAGAAAATTCTGGTCTCTAATCAATTCTATCCCTAATTTCCATCAATGTAGGGTCATTCTCTTGTAATTTGACTATGTCCTTAATTAAGGTAGGTTGAGATCTTATATTAGCAATTATGCATCCATCTCCTTACTTGTCAATATCAAGATTTTAGTGAGAAAAATCCTTGATAAGACAAGTCATACCTTTCCTGAGGCTTGCTAGAGTTGCCCTCGATCTTCTACTAAGAGCGTCAGCCACAACATTTGCTTTCCCTGGATAATATTGAATTGTGAAGTCGAAGTCCTTGAGATACTCCAACCATCTGCGTTGTCACATATTAAATTCCTTCTGGGTGAAAAGATATTTCAGACTTTTATGATATGAGAATATAATGAATTTCTCTCCATAAAGGTAGTGTCGCCAAATCTTCAAAGCGAAAATAACTGCAGCTAATTCCAGATCATGCACATGATAATTCTCTTCGTGACGCTTCAACTGCCTGAAAGAGTAACTAATCACCTTCTCATTTTGCATAAGAATGCATCCTAGACTAATGCCAGATGCATCCGTATAGACTTCAAATCCACCACCCTCAACGGGCAATATTGGATAGGAGCTATAGTGAGATGATATTTAAGAGTTAGAAAACTCTCTTCGCAGTCCTTCGACCAGATAAAAGGATTCTCATTTCTTATAAGTCTTGTTAAAGGAACGGAGATCTTAGAGAAATCTTTAATAAATCTCCTATAATAGCCAGCTAGGCCTAGAAAACTTCTTATTTGTTATACGGTCGTCGGCCGGCTCCAATTCTTGACTGCTTCCACCTTAGAAGGATCGACAGCGATACCTTTCTTTGAAATAATATGACTTCGGAATGAGACTTTCTTAAGCCATACCACGCACTTGCTAAGCTTTGCATAGAGTTTATGTTCTCTTAGTGTCTGCAAGGCTATTCTTAAGTGCTCTTCATGTTCTTCCCTTGTTTTGGAGTATATAAGAATGTCATCAATAAAGATGATGACAAACTAGTCAAGATAAGGCTAGAAGATATTATTCATAAGTTGCATAAATGTGGCTGGGGCATTGGTTAACCCGAACGGCATTACAATAAATTCATAGTGGCCATAACGGCTCCAGAAGGTAGTTTTGTATATGTCTTCATCCTTTATCATGAGATGATGATAACCTGACTTGAGGTCTATCTTGGAAAAGTACTCCGCTCCTGAAATTTGATCAAAGAGCTCATCGATATGCGGCAACAGATACTTGTTCTTGATAGTAAGTTGATTCAGTCACTGGTAATCGATACACAGCCTGAGAGACCCATCTTTCTTTTTGACAAATAGGACTGGCGCACCCCAAGGGGATGTGCTAGGTCGTATGAAACCCTTGTCTAACAACTCCTGAAGCTGTCTCTTTAATTCCTTAAGTTCTGTGGGGGACATCCTGTAGGGAGCTATTGAGACAGGTGCTGCTCCGGGAATGATTTCAATGGAAAAGTTTACTTCCCTTTCGGGCGGTAAATCAGGTAAATCTGATGGGAAAACATTAGAAAATTCATTTACGATGGGGATGTCTTCTAAGATGATCTCCTTGGACTCGATGACGATCACGGAAGCAAGAAAGGCTTCACATCCTTGCGATATAAGCTTTCAAGCGTGAAGAAAGGAAAAGATGGTATGATGTTTCCTATATTTGATACCAAGGAAAGAAAACCTTGGAAGACCAGGTTTTCAAAAAGAGATAATCCGGTTACGGAAATTTATATCGGCGTCATGGTCTACCAACTAATCCACCCCTAAAATAGCATCATAGCCTTCCATGTCAAGGCATACAAGGTTCGCAGGGAGATTATGACCTTCTACCATTACCTCACTATCCGGGTAGTAATTGGTAAGCTTTGTTCCGGGACCTAAAGGTGTAGTAATAGCAAGGTCCAAAGGTAAAGGAACTGATGAAACTGGCAAGGTTTTTGCAAAAGCGGTAGATATAAAGAAATGAGAAGCACCAGTATCAAATAGTACAAATGCAGGATGGGAACAAATGTGGATGGTACCTTCCATAAGCCCATCATCCCTGGGTGCATCATCATCATCTAAAACAGCATTGAGACGAGCATGTCTCTTACGTCCACCACCGAACGATTGTTCCTTCATGAGAGGGTAGTCTGGCATGCGATGCTCCCTGCTGCCACATCGTAAACAAGTGCCGAGACGCTTCCAACATTCTTTGGCTGGGTAGTCAAACTTTTCACAAAAAGAGCATGCCCCCATGACTTGTTTGTCTTCTTCCTTGACCTTCTTATTTTTATGAGAACTATTACCGCTCCCATTCCTAGATCTCTTCCTGCTATCACGGGATTTGTAGGGCTCCGTGATGCTAAACTTCTCCTTCTTATTACGTCGATCAGACCTTCGGCTTGACTCTTCTCCTTTGCCTTTTAATTTTTTAACCTTCTCCAAGGTCCTTTCACACATATATGCCCATTGGACCATCTCCGCATAAGTACGGATATTTTGAGTCTCGAGCTACTGAATAAAACCGGGTCTTAACCCATCCATGAACCGATTAGCCTTTAATAAATCGGTATAGACCAAATGAGGAGCCTACAGCTCCAGCCTAGAAAACTGAAGTTCATACTCGGCTACCGTCATCATGTCTTGGCGTAAAGAAGTGAACTCTATAGCCTTTCGCTCCATGACATGTTCAGAAAAATACTTGGCATGAAATAATGCAAGAAAACCTTCCCATGTATGTGGTGCATCAGCTGGCGGTGTCGGGACCGATTTCCACCATGTACGTGCATCTTTGTTTAGTTGAAAAGTAGCAAGACGTACTTTCTCTTGGTCAGCACATTGCATGACCTCAAATATATAGTTCATCTCATCAATCCAGTTCTCAGCTTCATCTGGATTTGAAGAACCATAGAATCGCGGAGGGTTTAGACTCCGAAAATTACGATGCAAATCCCCAACTCTTGCCCCTGCGCCAGCTTGGGCCATATTCTGTAATGCTTGGGTGAGACCCGCAACAGTTTGCTGCATACCGTTCCAGTCTACACGATGAGCCATTGAGAAAATAGTGTACCTGAGAGAAATAACAAATTGTTAACTCCCATGGAATTTAAAAGGGTTAATCTAGAGCTAATTTACTATCTCATCCCGAGCTCTACCCACTTCTAACATAGGTGGGGCAATTTTTTCCTTAGTTTCATAGGTATGGGACCTTTGTTACGGTGCTTGGCCCGGATACAGAGGGGGGGGTGAATGAATCCTTCTACGAATAATGGACAAATTTAAAACAGGATGCTAGATAAAGAAACAGAATAGAACCAATTCTATTCAACTCAAATACAAACACATTGAGCGCACCTATTCAAGCATCTAGCGGAAGCAAATCAGACAAACAAGCCATTGCACAAAGTTTTTTAGGTGGTTCGGTCCTTCAGACCTACATCCACCCCTCACTCCCAACCGGAGTGAGGCTTCACTAGCAAACGCTAGAACCAAGCAGACTCAGTCTGCAAACAATTGCTGCCACACAGCTTGACTAGGGGAACAGCCTCCCCTCTTCCTCCCAACCGGAGGGACAGCCAAGTGACTCCCAGTCACTTGGAAACTAGAGGTCGAAGACCTCTCTTCCTCCAGATCAGGAGGGACACCTGGGCCTGCAACCACAAGCCCAGAACCGGAGGACTAGCCTCCCCTTCCTCTAACCAGAGGGAAACCCACAAGTGACAACCTGTCACTTGCAACCCAGAGATCAGATCTCCCTTCTCCTGAACCAACAGGAGGAACCCGATTCCCAACAGGGCAATCGGAAGACCAAAGATAATCAGAAAAGCAAAGGAAAAACAATAAACGAAAATGACACAGCAATCAGAAAGCTGTAAAAGATGAAAACATAGATGTGGCTCTCAACGGAGCTGACTGGCCTGGATTTGATCCACGGTCCAGTAGACAGATCTTCAATAGCTTCGTCCTTCTTCTCCACGAACTCTCTCTCTCTCTTTTATCTCTCTTTCTTTTTCTTCAACTCTCTCTTTCTTTTTCTTCACGCGAGCACTATCTCTCTCTCACTTTTTCTTCTTCTGTTCTTCTGCTCTTTTTGCTCTTTGGCTTCTGTTCTTCCTTCGTTCCTGCCCGACCAGCCTTTCTTCTTTTTATATCAGCACCCAGCAGGAGGATGGGGTACAGAGTGCGTGTGCTTCACACGCTTGATCCAGAACCTTCCTGCCACGTGCCCTTTTCGTATTTGTTTCTTTAGTATCGGATCATGTGCACCCAGACACTGATGAATGTTCTTCCTCGGACCTGCAACGAGATAAGAACCATTAATATTGAGTGCCATAAGAACTAGAACTGCATGAGGTTAGTGGATACGACAAAAGGTACACTAAACAGAGAACGACAAGAGATACAGTGGTGACACAAGGAGCACTACTAAGAGAACGTCACGAGGTAGAAAGAAAACAACACGAAGACACGAAGACAAGAACAACGCGGAGACATGAACGTAAAAACAACACGACATATTCACACAGCAAAGAGAACGACCCGTGCTGATAACAGACACGAAGACGAGAACAGACACCAACACGAAGTATGGTTTCAACACAAGAAAGACACGAGGACTAGGACGAATAAAAAAGACACGAATACGCAACAAGACAAATGACACGAAAGTGAAACAGGAAGCAACACGAGGTGCTGCGATGTCCTGCACGCAATAGAACAAAGACGACATGAAGAGATGAAGAAACGACACGAGGTGAAGACAACACGTAGACGACAACTGAAATCGACACGGAATGAAAACAACACGAAGACAGAACAGTAATTTGACACGAAGTCAAAATGACAAGAAGTAAAACGACATGAAGTAAGTACGACATGGAGACAGATGACAGAGGCCGTCACGAGTCGAAAACAACACGAAGACGAAAACTGAAATCGACACGGAGTGTGGTCAAGGCGAGAGAGACACGAAGTCTAAAACGAAAAACCAACACGAAGATAGAATACAAAGAGATGACACGAAGTGAAGTTGACACGAAGTGAAAACAACACTAAGACGATGAGAACAGAAATCGACACGAGTGAAGACAACACGAAGATAAAATAGTAATTGACACGAAGTCAAAACGACAAGAAGACAGAAGAGGTCACGGCTATCACGACACGTGATGAACCAGTGGGACCAGAAAGAAACGACACGAAGACAAACAGTTCAACACGAGGTGTTATACACAAACATGACGAAGTGCCAACCAACACGAAGACAGTCCTTAAAAATACCTGAAGTGAAATGAAAGTTTATTCTTCACAGAAAAATATTTGTGTTAATTTTCCACAAAGACATATTTTTGTTAATTTTTCACAGATACATATTTTTGAACACCACTAAGACTTATAGTATTGTCATCATCAAAACATGTAAAGATTCAACAATACTCAACAACCTTAAACCTTGGACTTAACCTATGACATGACTCTCTTCCTAAGTCCTTAGACTTAGGCTCTGATACCAACTTCATTGTCACGACCCGAGATATGCAGCAGAAACAATCGGGAATGTGAACAGCCGGCATGGTAAGTCTCTTGCAAGCAAGAATAATCAGAGCGCAAGAACAATCTCATAACAGTAATTGCACAAGAATTGAGTCAACCTTCACTTTCATTAATAATAAAAATCATAATTCAAGTACATGAGATATTAAAACTCACTTTAATCCACTAGACTCAATAAAAGAAAATACATAGACTCAATCTAGACGTTGTGGACTTCCTAAGTCTTCACTCTTCAATTGCTCTCGGACCCATCACTGGAATGACCTGAATCCAAATCTGACCTGCTGGTACTTCCCGAAAAGTTTGGAAACTAGGTAATGAGCACACTTGCCCAGTAGTTATCTTCACATGAACATGAAGGCAATGTTAAAGTGATTAATGTCTTAGCTCTAAAGAATAAGATAAAATCATGCAGATACGATGAATCACGTGAATAAAAATCAAATCAAAATATAACCTAATCTAGATATGAGAAAATGATTGAGCAACTATGATCAAAAAAGAATGTAATTATGGCCTTTCATGAACAAGAATGTAACAAGAATGTACTAGAAAGTCATGTAACATGCAAGTAAGTACTTTGTGCTAAATAGCAAGTACTTCATGTATCAAGTCCGTGTGATCCGTGGATCCGTATTCATGTTCCCGTGGATTTTCACTTATTTCTAAAGAAAGTACTCCCAACGTAATGCGACGCTAGTAGCATCATACCCCATGGTTTACAGTATGTTTCCGACAATCAGCCGAGGGGGCTAGCATAGAGCCCTTGAACAAAATCAGTGCTCGAACTGCATCTTCAAGTATAAATCAAGCTATTTCCACGATTATATCAGTAAAGGATGGCCAATGAGGTAACAAGTTCAATGGTAGTTTCATAATGCAAAGTCAAAGGAAAGAATGCGCCAAATATGAATATGAGATTTCAAGAATTTCATTAATAACTAGGTCATGCTACGGAGAAAATTCGACAGCATAACAATATATTCATTAAGTTTCATAATTCATCCTTAACTTTGTAAAACATGTTTTTAGGCTCCAGATAATCCTAAGATCATCGAGGAACTTAAGAAAACTAAACCTTGGGTTAGACAGGTTTAGAAAAAATACGGTCGTTTACTGGACCGTTCTGAAATTAAAGCGGTCTATAACCGACCGTTTCTATCAATAGAGTCGACGTAGAAAAAAATGAGGTCGGTGCATGAGAAAATGCGGTCGGTGCATGCCAGATATATGCGATCATTGTCGGACCGTCTATCAAGACAGGCGGTCTAGTCTTGGTCCGTTCTATGCCTGAAGTCGACACATACAAAGAAGGGTCGACTAACAAAATACAATTGGACTACACGGTCATTTGGAGGGCCGTTGTCTGACATACGCGGTCATATGGATGGCCGTCCAGTTCCAGTAAAGTGCGTTCTAGACAAATGTGTTTTAATGGTACAACCAGCTCGACGTCCTAGTAAGAATCCCAGGCTCGCGGAGACTTACGGAGACCTTGAAACAATATTTCCTAGTCCGTTGGAAGGAATATCCAAAGGAGAGGTTATCAAGTCCAAGATTATTTTCCTAAGGTGCAAAAGTGTATCTAATGGTCACATACCGGGGTATATGCCATGTACTTTGGAAAATGACGCTATAGATGAGAAGAGAACAATGATAATCAATAATAAATCTCGTCAATGTAGCATTTAAACCATGGAGTTAATACAAAGTATATGGTTTTGGCATAAAACTAATCTTATGCTTAAAATAAAGAACCATGAACAGTAATTAAAATCCATAGTAAGAAAACAATACGTAAACAGGTTTGGAACATAATTAACTAGGCTTATTATAAGTTAAATGGGCTGTTCTTTATTCAGTCTTGGGTTGACAGAACTCAGAATGTAGGCGGTCTAATACAACTCCGTTTACCAACAGTTCGCGGTCTACCGTAAGGCCGCGTTTGAGGAAAAATGGTCTATTAATGAACCATCGAGAGTTAATGAAAAATCAAATTGCAGAGGACTAAACGGTCTATCGCTCGGCCGCTCACCTGGACAAGCGGTCTATCGTTGGGCCGCGAATATAAACTTGGCGTCCTTTGTTAGGCCGTTTAGCGTCGGCTTACAAAAACTAAATAATTGAAACTAAAGGCTAATCCAAGACATATCATGCCTGGAAACCAACAGATATAAACTCTCTAGCATGCAAGAACGAAGTTAGGTCAACAATATGCATGGTTTCTGCGAAATTTACAAGAGAATTTCTTTTTTGTTCATTAGGGTTAGGATATATGCATGAACATTACACTAAGGCAAAGACTCAAATAAAACAAGAAATTCTCAGTCTATAATGCATGAAATCAAGTGCAGCAAGAGGGCTTTTAATCCTAGAATAATGGTTTAGCCGTTCATGAGATGACCTACCTCTGTCCTGAACCTTTGACTTCGAATTTAAGCCTGGAAGTTAACCTTAGTTCCCTGCACTTCCTGTGCTAAAACAGCAACTTCCTGACCTAATATCTCTTGATTCTCCTAACCTAAAGACATTAACTTTGGAGGGCAAGAAGAAGATACAAAGGAGAACAGAAAGCTCTAAAGGTGCAACCTTTAAATACCTCGTTTAGGGCTCCTAATCTCCTGATCTTCACCACACCGTTGCATAGTTTCCTAGGTCGTTTGTGTGAAATCAGAAACTTTGCACGCCTCTAACTCCCTGTGTGCTTGACCTCCTAGCACGAAATTTGGAGGGAAGTTAGTCCTTAATATTAGGAATAAAAACCTCAAAAGAGCCTACTCGAAATAATGCTTCCTTACCTTAGTTCCACGCGAGCCAAAAGTAAGGGTCGCGTAGGTCAATCATGGGTTCTATTTATAGGGTTTGGCTAGGGTTTCGTGGATTAGATCCATCCAAGAGTCCTTATTTGGCTTTAGGTCGATCCCTGAGAGTCCTAAACACATTTACAAGCCCTAATATCTTGGTCTCTAGAAGTAAAAACACCAAAAATCCAATCTTTTCGCTCTTGTTCCTACTCACAGAATCTGCAGAGAGAAGCGGTCGATCAGGTGACCGCTTTATAAGCGTAGGCGGTCTTACGATAGACCGCTTATGAGTCTGGGAACCGAATTTGAATTAAATTCAAATTCTTTTATTCATTCATTCATTTATTTATCCAAATAAGGAGTATTTTTCCCCTATATTCCGTGAATAAATTAATTAACCTTCTAGAATATAGGCCAAATTTCATGGGCTTGGTTATTAATTCTTTGGGCTTTTTTTAAATAGGCTAAGTTAATTGGTCATCATATTTAGGCCTTAATAATGATTTATTTAACCCAGAAATTCATTTATTAATCCATTTAGGTCTTAAAAATTCATATTAATTCCCAAAAAAACCCAAATATTCTAGAAATATTTTATAAAATTTTTGGGGTATTACAACTACACCCTCTCCCCCTTAAAATAAACATCATCCTCGAAGTTAAGAGCAGAATATATACCGAACAGATGGGGATATCTTTTCATCATCTCCACTTCAAGTTCCCATGAGGCTTCTTCTTGAGAGAAATTCCTCCACAGAACCTTCACCAACGGGATAGTCTTCGATCTAAGAACCCGGTCCTTGTGATCAAGATCCTAACCGGTCGCTCTTCATAAGACAGGTCCGGATGGAACTCCAAGTCTTCATAACTGAGGACGTGAGCGGGATCATGGTGCTACTTATGAAGAATAGACACGTGAAACACTGGGTGGATTGTTACCATAGATGGAGGTAGTGCCAACCGATATGCCACGTTTCCCACTTGCTGCAAAATCTCGAAAGGTCCAATAAATCGCAGATGCAACTTCCCTTGCTTGCCAAATCGTAACACTCCCTTGGTTGGTGATACCTTGAGGAATACATGCTCGCCAATCTCAAAAGCCAAGTCTTTCCTTCTATTGTCCACATAACTCTTATGCCGATCTTGCGCTGCCTTTAGACTTTGCTGGATCAGCAGAATCTTCTCGGACGTTTCTTGCACCACTTCATTTCCAATCAACTGTCTATCACCAACATCTTCCTAATACAAAGGAGATCTGCATGGCCTTCCATACAAAGCTTCAATGGAGCCATGCCTATACTTGCATGAATGCAATTGTTATAGGAAAACTCTACCAAAGGTAGGTGTAGTTGAGTAGTGGATGGCGGATCTAGAGGGGAGGGGTGAATAGATCTGCCCCTCTTTTCGTAGAACACCCCTCTTTAAAGCTAGATAAAGATAATAGCAGCAGAATATAACTAGCTTAACGAAGGACACAACGATTTGCTTAGCAGGATGAACAAGTAAATCAAGGGTTGAACCTAAGCATGCATCTAGCACAAAGCAATCGCACAAGCAAATCACAACACATGAGTTTTTAAGGTGGTTCGGACTGAATCCCCAGTCCTACGTCCACCCCTCACCAAACCCGGTGAGGCTTCACTAGTGCAGCGCACCAAACCGCAAATCAGAGAACTTCCGATTGCCTTCCTACTAACCACCGGTAGGGATGACAACATCGCAGATTGGAGCACCTTCCAACTGCCTTCCTACTAACCGCGGTAGGGACGATTTTCAGTTTCCATAGCTTGAACAAAATGAAAATAGAATAAGATGAAACTATTCAGACAAGAGATAGAGATATGCTAAAATCAAGTAGATCTTGTCTGAAATGCGATGTAGATCAGCAGTAGAGGCTTCTTCTTCTTCGCAAAGCTCTCCTCTTGGTTGAACAACAATGGTTTCTTCTTCCCTGCGAAGTGATCTTTCTTTAGATCCCCTTGAGTTGATGAAGAGGATTAAGGATGTAGCTTTAATCTCCCTTGAGAACCTTGCTTGCTTCTATATTTCCTTGGAGGTTGCTTACTTCAGATATGAACTTGAATCACCTTGGAAATGGATGAAGAACTCCTTCCCGAAGTACTATTCACGGAGCTACAATACCCTCTTCTTCTTCTTCCTTGGATAGCCACCTCTAGCCTCCCTTGATCTCTCTTGATGCATTAGGGTTTCTAACCCTCTTGTGTTGGTTTTATATCTTTTGAATGGTCCATAGACACCCCCCAGACCAGATCCACAAATCATGGCAGATTGGGTGATTTTAGGATTAAACAAATCCAAGAAAAGGGGCTGCCCACGAGGTGCAAAACAAAGTCAAACATTATTGCATCGGGGCTACCGGTCGACCGGAGGTAGGTGGTCGGTCGACCAGAATGTTTACAGGTTTGAAGCTTTTCGTTGTTGGGAAATTCGGTCGACCGGTCCTTGCTGGGCGGTCGACCGCTACTGAGATTTTCTGTAGCTTTTTCGATTCTGGAAATTCCGATCGACCGGTCTATGACCGGCGGTCGACCGAAACTTGGAATTTTCCCAGTTTTGCTTCATTTGACCCCTTAAACTTGATTGCAGTCCATTCAAGTCTGTGGCATCAAACTCTTTAGACCTTGAGGATGTCTATTAGGTCTTTGACCTTTCCTTAATGAATGCTCAGACCTTGGACGTTGAAACCAATTGTGTTCTTCATTGTGCATCGACCTTGGCTATGTGAAGTGTCGACTCTTGCTTCGAAGGGATTTTAATCCTTGCTTGGGTGCGATCATTGGTCTTTCACTTTTGCCATCTCCACTCCATTCCTTGGCGTATCTGTCATGGAAAAGCATCAAGTATTTCAATCATATGCGAGTGGGAAACATCAATGACTTATAGTGTTTAGCCATTATCAAAATCATGAGTGTCAAATGACCATAGGGGCACAACATTCTCCCCCTTTTTGATGATGACAACACTGTGAGTCATTATTCGGCAGTAATGTACAAGATGGCAAATTGTATAACATATGCAGCTCAAGATGCAGAGTGATGATCAGAGCATGTGAATGCGGATATGTATGCATGGATGATCAGATCATGTGCATGCTAATATGTATGCATGGATGATCAAGTTCCTCCTGCTTATGTATGCTGCTCTCCCCCTGAGTGTATGCATGATTGGGGACTTTCTCACAAAGTTATTCTCCCCTTTCTCACAAAGTTATTCTCCCCCTTTGTCTCCCCCTTTGACAACTCACAAAGGCAACTCACAAAGGTCTCCCCCTTTGTAAACACCAAAAAGGAGGGATAAGGTAGAGACAGTGACACATGTCTTAGAGATCAGAGCAGAATAGAAGTTTAGAGCAAGCCATTATATGCAGATCTGAAACATGCCATGAGCAAGATACATGGTTCAAAGCTAATGAAATCTGAGATCAACAATAGAGTTTGAAAAGTAGCTACATCCATGTTTTAATAGAAATGAACCAGAAGTGCATATCATGGCAGTGGTTAACCTTCCTTTGTCTTATACATCCATATTCAATAACTTCTTCGGGAATATCACAAACTAGTATTATGGTTAAACAAGCATGACTAAAGCATGGAATTGTATGATTGCAACACTGTCTTACATGATCTTTTGCATTTGTATGCACATGACTCATATGTTACGAGCAATCGAGTCTAGTACATGCCTCCTATCCATAAGAATACATGTTGTTTAGATGCCAATATTCCTAGGTATTTGGTAAGACTGATTGTTATGCTTCAGATTGAACAGAGATAGCAATGTCACCTCATGACATATCTGACCTCATTTCTTTGATGAGGGGATATATTTCTCTGCAATTATGCCATTACTCTACCTAGAGTCTAATTTAATTAAGATAGAAATAACAGGGGCACATCATGACATATCATTCGTCACTTGTTTTGAGGACGTGACATATTTCTCTGTGCAACAATATCATTGCTCTGTCAAATTGATTTTCAGGAATTCCAGCTCATCAAGGTGTTTAACAACAATACTAAGCTTTAGCATCTCAACCAACATTGCAATGACGTTTGAATTTCTAGATTTCAGGATAGTCATTCGAGGCACAACATGCAATCTCTAGTTAAAGTCTATTAAAACCACCGAGCATAGATGATTTCAAAAAGATATATCAGAACTTTAAAGAAATTATTAAATCTGAACCATTTTCATTGGATGGACAATCATCGGTTCATATAATAGAAAGCACTTATGCCATAGGTCTGTCTGTTTCATGATCACATGTTCAGACTGGAAGCCATTGAAGTTCAGTTTGCAAGAGATTAAGAGAAGCAGCAAGACTCCCCCTAAGGATATGCAGTGGATGCATTCAAGGAGTTATGTGTGCAAACAAGGGGAATGATCAGAAATGAAATGCATGACCCGGCCCATGGTTGTACACTTATTAAAGGTAACTGAATGAAGATGAAACATATGCATGAATGCTTCAAAGAAATAGCTCCCCCTTACTGTATGGCCTACATGCGAGAGTAACGCATGGTACATGGCGGAGGTGTATCCTCACGTATGGTGAGTGCTTCTAGACAAGCATAACCTACCTTTCCACACTTCATCATTTAATATACCATGGCCATGCAAGAATGATGCTACATCACATGCAATGCATCGTGAACATGAATTCAACTGTATTATGCAACTACATGCAATGCGACACCAAATGCAGAATGACATGTTTACATATAAACAATGCATGGATACCAATCAGCAAAAACACAGAACCAAATTGAAGAAGATCATCATTTCAATTTTTATTAACGTGAGGTCTGCAAAGACCAAGCTCCCTTTTGAGTGTTGTAAACCTGTCATTACACAAGGGCTTGGTGAAGATGTCAGCAAGTTGATTTAGTGTATCAACAAAATGCAGTTCAAAATTTTTCTTAAAGACCTCATCTCTAATGAAGTGATGCCTAATCTCAATATGCTTGGTCCTAGAGTGCTGGACTGGATTTTTTGAAAGGTTGATAGCACTTGTGTTATCACACAGAATCGAGACACAACCAAGATCAACTAAGTAGTCTTAGAGTTGGTGTTTAATCCACAACACTTGGGTGGAACAACTCCTCGCAGCAATGTATTCTGCTTCTGCAGTTGAGAGGGCAACCGAGTGTTGTTTCTTGGAGGCCCAAGAAACTAAACACCCACCCAGAAACTAGCAGTAGCCACTAGTACTCTTACGATCTAGCTTGCATCCAGCATAGTCCGCATCAGATTAAGAAATAAGAGATAAATCACATGATGACGGATACCACAATCCCAAATCTTGAGTTCTGACAAGATATCTAAGGATACGTTTGACGGCAGTCAAGTGGGATTCTCTACAACTAGCTTGAAATCTAGTACAGAGGCAAACACTAAACTGGATATCTGGTGGGGATGCAGTCAAATAAAGTAAGGAGCCAATCATACCTCTATAGGTTTTTGCATCCACTAATTTACCATTTTCATTTGAATCCAGTGATGTTGTGGTGCTCATAGGAGTTGTAATTATTTTGCAGCTTGTCATGTTGAATCTTTTCAACAACTCCTTAATGTATTTGGCTTGACTTATGAAGCACCCATCTTCTCCTTGGTTGACCTGTAAACCGAGAAAAAATGGAGTTCTCCCATTAGGCTCATTTCGAATTCGCTAGTCATGAGGTTAGCAAATTCCTCACACATTTCATATTTTGTAGAACCAAACACAATATCATCAACTTAAATTTGAACAATCAAGATGTTCTTACCTTGATTCTTGGTGAAAAGTGTTTGGTCTACCTTACCTCGTGTGTACCCTTTCTCAATGAGGAACGAGCTTAGTCTCTCATACCAAGCTCTTGGTGCTTGCTTCAGTCCATAAAGCGCCTTGTCTAGATTGTATACAAAACCTTCATGGTTAGAGTTCTCAAAGCCAGGGGGCTGCTCCACATAGACTTCTTCTTTGATCAAACTATTTAAGAAAGTACTTTTTACATCCATTTGATACAACTTTATTCTAAGGGAGCATACAAAGGCAAGTAAAATTCTGATGGCCTCAAGTCTGGCTACTGGGGCACAAGATTCCTCAAAGTATACCCCAAACTCTTGATTATACCCTTGAGCCACCAATCTAGCCTTGTTTCTTATTATCTTTCCATCCTCATTGAGTTTGTTCCTAAAAACCCATTTAGTGTCTATGACAGATTGTGATGATGGTCTAGGAACAAGATGCCAAACTTTATTTCTTTAAAACTGATTTAATTCATGTTGCTTTGAGTTTATCTAGTTTTCATCTTTTAATGCTTCATCAATATTCTTGGGTTCAATCTGGGAGACAAGAGCAAGATGATCTAATTCTTCCACAATTCTAAAATGTGACCTAGTTCTAGGTGGATCATTCAAGCTTCCAATGACATTTTCTAAAGGATGATCCTTAAGAATTCTAATGTCTGTAGAATCATTACCTTCTCCTGGAGTTTGATCCCTTGCATTACTTGATTCAGCTAAGTCACCATCTTCTCTTGTTTCTTCGTGTGGAGGATCATTCTTTTCCTTTATGCTTAGGAATTCCCCGTCTTCATCATTTTTCCTGCAATAGTTATCATTTTTAGAATCATCATGATATTCATTAAAGGAGACATGGGGTGATTCTTCCACAGTTTGACTCTTAATGTTGTAAATTCTATAAGCCCTAGATCTATCAGAATATCCAAAGAATATACATTCATCGCTCTTGGGCTCGAATTTATCTAAATCTCTTTTGTCATTATTGTGGATGAAGCATTTTGACCCAAACACTTTCATATGAGAGAGAGAGGGCGTGTTACCTTTCAGCAACTCATAAGGAGTCTTTTTAGTGTGTGGCCTTACCATAGATCGGTTGATAATGTAACAAGCTGTGTTTCTCGACTCGGCCTAAAACTTCCTTGGGAGTTGCCGTTCGGCAAGTATTGTTCTCGCCATCTCTATGAGTGTTCGATTCCTTCTTTCAACTACACCATTTTGCTCAGGGGTTCTTGGTGATGAAAATCGATGTGAAATACCTTCAGCCCTACAAAGATTATAGAATTCAGTATTTTCAAATTCACCACCATGATCAGATTGAAGGTTGGAGATTTTAAACTCACCGTCTTGCTTTATCTTCATATAGAGTGCCTGAAACTCATCAAAAATATCATTTTTATGTGTGAGAAAGAAAACTAATGTGAACCTAGAGAAATCATCTATCAAGACATATCCATATTTTCTACCACTTAAACTAGCAGTTCTGGTTGGACCAAACAAGTCCATATGAATCAGCTCGAGTGGCTTGGATGATATATTTGCAGATCTAGCATTGAAGGATTTTCTTGTTTGTTTACCTAGGGCACATGCATCACACAATTTGTTTTCTTATTTAAAAGATAGTTCAAGCAAACCTTTCACCATTGAATGCTTTAAATTTTTGTGTAAGACATTGTAGCTAGCATGTCCTAGTCTACGATGGCATAACCATGCGAGCTCAGATTTTGGTGCAGCAAGATAGAGGTTTATGTGAGCAGGATCATCTAAGTCAATAATGTAAACATTGTTGACTCTTTTACCAGAAAATTTTACCTTGTCAGATTTTGGTTCAAGGATTCTACATTCATGAGAGTCAAACAACACTTTGTGATCTTTATCACACAATTGACTTATACTCAGCAAGTTGTATTTCAAACCTTCAACTAGCAGCACATTTCCAATGTAGTTGGAGAGGTTCTTACCTACATTACATGTTCTAATGATTCTTCCTTTGTTGTCCCCTCCAAATGTGACATGTCCTCCTTCCTTTTTCTCCAAGAGATAAAATTTTATTTTATCCCCAGTCATGTGTCTTGAACAGCCGCTATCAAGGTACCACCAGTTATGCATGGCTGTAAGACACTCCTGCACAAGGAATTAAGCAATGGGGTTTGGAACCTAATAAAACTTGGGTCCCACCAACTTCTTCAGATTTTCAAAACATGATACCATCTCTTCTAGAATCCAAAACTTCCTTGCATTCATGTTTTCTTTGCTTAGTGTAGGGATTTGATTTTTTTTTCAGCTTTAAAATTCACTTTCTGTTGGTTTTGGGTTGAAAGTAATTGTTTTGTCACTTAGGGGATTGAAGCTTATAGGATTGATGCATAAAGGAATCACAATTGCCCCAAAAGCAACGTGGTGTCGACCTGCATGAATGGGAGTGTCGACCTTTTCTAGGTGCAACCCAGTTATAGTGGCTTCTGGATGGCTGAGCGAGTGATGGCCAAGGAAGTGTCGATCTATGCTGTGGGGAAGGTTGACTTTTCTTAGGCTTTTGAGCAATCTTTTTGGGGATTTCAGTGGCTTCCTCTTCAACCTTTTTTTTCCTTTGGGTGTTGTGTTTGAGGTAGAAGCATCACAAGAGGAAATAAATGTGACAGTTTTTAACCCAATTGGCCTTTTGTTTGTGGGATCAAAACATAACCCTTCCTTGCTGAAGTTCATTCTAGTACCTAGCAATGCATCTAGGTTTTCTCTTCCATCTACAAACTTTTCTAAAGATTGTTGTTTATCCTTCAACTCTTTTTGTAAGTTTTCAATGTTTTGAAGGAGTTGAATGCTGACTTGTTTGACAGCATCATACTTCTCATTACTCAATTTGATATCCTTTTCATAGGCTTGCATTTTTAGCTTCATGCTATCAATCTCATTTCTCAACTCTTCATTTTCAGTTTCTAAGTCAGCCATTTCTTTTCTTCCCTCTTCCAAGTTCTCAATCATTTTCTTAAGGTCTTCAATTTCAGTTTCAAGTGAAGCAGTTTTATGATTCATATCATGATCATGTACAAACAAGTTAATTTTATTTTTCAATGATTTATTCTCCTTTTTGTACATGCCATATTTCTCCATGAGCTGTATGTATGCTTACTCCCAATCATCAATTATGAAATTTTGAAATGGAGAGTTTACCTCAGTTTCTTCGTCACCTCTGGCCATGAGGTAAAGATCTTCTTTTTTCTTGTCCGAGGAGCTGGTTCCATCATCACTTTCATCTTCGTCGCTCCATGTGGACACCATGGCCTTATTCTTCTTCTTGCCCTTCCATTTGTCAGCTTTTCTGATTTTTTCAGGACATTCAGTCTTGAAAAGCCCTAGTTTGTTGCAAGAATAACAAATGATCTTGTCAGATTTCTTAAAGTTTTTAGAATTGGATTTGAAACCTTTCCTTACCTGTGACCTTCCTCTCATGAAGCTCTTACCTTATTTTCTCAGATGTTTTCTGAACTTACGTGTGAGCATGGCTACATCATCCTCATCTCGCTTACTTGCAGAAGCCTCACCTTCATCAGAAGTGCTTTGACCACTGGGTCTTGCTTTAAGAGCTAAGGACTTTTTCTTAGGTACCTCAGCCTCTTTGTTCTTTAGGTTGATCTCATAGGTCATCAATGACCCGATGAGTTCATCTACCTTAGTAGTTGCGAGATCTCTGGATTCTTCAACCACGGTAGCCTTCGTGTGCCATGCTGGGGTTATTGATCTGAGAATCTTCCTTACAATTTCCTGCTCTGAATATTTCTTTCCAAGATCAGTTAGACTATTAGTAAGCACAGTTAAGCGAGCATACATGTCTTGAATTGACTCATCAGGCCTCATCCTGAACATTTCATATTCAGAAACTAAAATGTTAGCTTTTGTTTCTCGTACCTGAGAGGTTCCTTCATAAACCACTTCTAACCTGTCCCACATTTCTTTTACAGTTGCATAGGTAGCCACTCTTGAGAATTCTACTGGATGGAGTGAGCATTGCATGAAGTGTCTAGCACTCCAGTTGACAGTGGATTTTTTTATTTGTTCTTTGATCCACAATTCCTCATCATTCGTAAGCTCATACGGACCTTTGCTGATCACTCGCTAGAGTTCGTAATCTTGGGCGCGAATGAACACATACATGTGTTGTTTCCAATAAGGATAATTAGTTCCAGTGAAATAAGGAGGCCTACTCACAGAATGTCCTTCAGGTAATAAACTCTTGGACGACAATCCACCATTTTTCTCAAGGTCGTTGGACCCCATAATGAGAGATTAAGCTCTGATACCACTTGTTGAGTAGTGATGGCAGATCTAAAGGGGAGAGGTGAATAGATCTGTCCATCTTTTCGCAGAACACCCCTCTTTAAAGCTAGATAAAGATAATAGCAGTGGAATATAACTAGCTTAACGAAGGACACAACGATTTGCTTAGCAAGATGAACAAGTAAAAAAAGGGTTGAACCTAAGCATGAATCTAGCACAAAGCAATCGCACAAGCAAACCACAACACACAAGATTTTAAGGTGGTTCGGACTGAATCCCCAGTCCTACGTCCACCCCTTACCAAACCCGGTGAGGCTTCACTAGTGCAGCGCACTAAACCGTAAATCAGAGAACTTTCGATTGCCTTCCTACTAACCACCAGTAGGGACAACAACACCGCAGATTGGATCACCTTCCAACTGCCTTCCTACTAACCGCGGTAGGGATCATTCTCAGTTTCAATAGCTTGAACAAAATGAAAAGAGAACAAGATGAAACTATTCAGACAAGAGATAGAGATATGCTAAAATCAAGTAGATCTTGTCTGAAATGTGATGTAGATCAGCAGCAGAGGCTTCTTCTTCTTCGCAAAGCTCTCCTCTTGGTTGAGCAACAATGGTTTCTTCTTCCTTGCGAAGTGATCTTCCTTGGATCCCCTTGAGTTGATGAAGAGGATTAAGGATGTAGCTTTGATCTCCCTTGAGAACCTTGCTTGCTTCTATATTTCCTTGGAGGTTGCTTGCTTCAGATATGAACTTGAATCACCTTGGAAATGGATGAAGAACTCCTTCCCGAAGTACTATTCACGGAGCTACATTACCCTCTTCTTCTTCTTCCTTGGATAGCTTCCTCTAGCCTCCCTTGATCTCTCTTGATGCATTAGGGTTTCTAACCCTCTTGTGTTGGTTTTATATCTTTTGAATGGTCCATAGACACCCCCCAGACCAGATCCACAAATCATGGGAGATTGGGTGACTTTAGGATTAAACAAATCCAAGAAAAGGGGCAGCCCACGGGGTGGAAAACATAGTCAAACATTGCTGCATCGGGGCTGCCGGTCGACCGGAGGTAGGTGGTCGGTCGACTGGAATGTTTACAGGTTTGAAGCTTTTCGTTGCTGGGAAATCTGGTCGATCGGTCGTTGCTGGGCGGTCGACCGCTACCGAGATTTTCAGTAGCTTTTTCGGTTCTGGAAATTCAGGTCGACCGGTCTATGACCGGCGGTCGACCGAAACTTGGAATTTTCCCAATTTTGCTTCATTTAACCCCTTAAACTTGATTGCAGTCCATTCAAGTCTATGGCATCAAACTCTTTAGACCTTGAGGATGTCTATTGAGTCTTTGACCTTTCCTTAATGAATGCTCAGACCTTGGACGTTGAAACCAATTGTGTTCTTCATTATGCATCGACCTTGGCTATGTGAAGTGTCGACTCTTGCTTCGAAGGGATTTTAATCCTTGCTTGGACGCGATCATTGGTCTTTCACTTTTGCCATCTCCACTCTATTCCTTGGCGTATTTGTCATGGAAAAGCATCAAGTATTTCAATCATATGCGAGTGGGAAACATCAATGACTTATAGTGTTTAGCCATTATCAAAACCATGAGTGTCAAATGACCACAGGGGCATAACAGGTGTCGCTCCCAATCACCCTTCCAATAAAGTATGCAAGTTCTCAACATATCCTCCAATGTCTGAATAGTCCTCTCGGACTGGCCATCTATTTGAGGATGATAAGCTGAGCTAAGCTTCAATTGAGGCTCAAAGGCGTTCTGCAACCCTTGCCAAAGCTGCGATGTGAAGCGAGGATCTCGATCTGAAATGATGGACTTCGGAACTCCATGCAATCTGACGATGTTTTCAACATATAAACGTGCCAGACTTTCCACAGATTGCTTCTTTTTCATGGCCTGAAACTGTGCGGTCTTTGAGAACCGATCCACAATCACCCAAATGGAATCATTGCCCCTAAAGGACCTGGGCAAACTTGTGATGAAATCCATGGTGATATCTTCCCATTTCCATTGAGGTATCTCAATTCTTTGCATTAAGCTGGATGGCCTTTTATTCTCAGCCTTCACTTGTTGACAAATCAAACATCTGGCCACAAACTCAGCCACACCCTTCTTCATATCTTGCCACCAAAATGTTCGCTTTAAGTCTTAATACATCTTGCTACTACCAGGGTGAATGGAGAGCGTTGACCTGTGGGCTTCTCACAAAACTTCATTTTTCAAAACTGCCACATCTGGCACATAGATCCGACGTTGAAATCTAACAATACCTTTCTCGTCACGAGCAATGCCTGCCTTACCAATCATTCCCTGCAATCGAGGATCATCTCGCTTGGCCCCCACTACACGATCCACAACCGGAGACCTGAGGGATAACTGGGCAACAAAAGCTTGACAAAGTTGTGGCTCTATCAATGTTAAAGAATGAACAGCATCATCAAACATCTTCCAATCTTGCCACATTAGGGTTCTCTTCCGGCTAAGAGCATCAGCTACCACATTTGCCTTCCCGGGGTGATATAGCAGCTCAAAGTCATAATCGTTCAGAAATTCTACCCATCGCCTCTGACGCAAGTTCAGCTCCTCTTGCGTGAACAAGTACTTGAGTCTCTTATGATCCATGAAGACTTCAAATTTGACTCCATAAAGATAGTGCCTCCAAATTTTTAGTGCATGAATAATGGCTGCCAATTCCAGATCATGCATAGGGTAGTTCTTCTCATGTTCCTTCAATTGCCTGGAAGCATACGCCACAACCCTACCATTTTGCATTAATACACAACCAACTCCGATCCTAGAAGCATCGGTATAAAGAGTGAATGTGTCGGTGCTATTGGGCAGGACCAATAGTGGAGCTGAGGTCAAACAATTCTTCAACTCTTGGAAGCTTCGCTCACAATCCTCAGACCATATGAACTTCACTCCTTTCCTTGTTAATCTCGTTAAGGGTGCAACAATTGAAGCAAAGGCTTTGATGAATTTTCGATAATATCCAGCCAACCCGAGGAAACTCCGAATTTCGGTAGGAGTTTTTAGAGCCTCCCATTTCAACACAGCCTGGACCTTCGATGGATCGATAGCTACATAATTGCCAGAAATTACGTGGCCAAGAAATTGAACCTCCTTGAGCCAAAAGTCGCACTTGCTGAACTTTGCATATAGCTTGTGCGCCCAGAGGGTCTCCAAAACAATCTTTAAATGCTCTCGGTGAGACGCTTCATCAGGGGAATAAATCAGCACATCATCAATAAATACAACCATCAAGCTATCCAAATAGGGCTTAAACACTCGGTTCATTAGGTCTATAAATGCTGCCAGGGCATTTGTTAGACCAAAGGGTAGAACCAAGAATTCATAGTGCCCATATCTGGTTCGGAAAGCTGACTTCGAAGTATCCTCCTCCTTAATTCGAAGTTGATGATATCTTGAGCGCAGATCAATCTTTGAAAATACCGTGGCACCTTGCAATTGATCAAAGAGATCATCAATACGGGGCAGAGGATAGCGGTTCTTCACTGTTACTTGATTGATCTTCCGGTAATCAATATAGAGTCGAAGCGATCCATCCTTCTTCTTTACAAATAGGACTGGGGCTCCCCAAGGCCAGACACTTGGTCGAATGAAGCCTTTGTCCAAATGCTCTTGCAACTGTTTCCTCAACTCAGCCAACTCTGTTGGTGCCATACGGTAAGGTGCTTTGAAAATGGGTGACGTACCGGGTAGAAGATCAATAGAGAATTCGATCTCCCGGACAGGCGACAACCTAGGCAAATCGTTCGGAAAGACATCGGAGAAATCTCGAACCACTTCAATTCTCTCTAGAGATGGTGCTTCCTTGACCACAACCGTGGTCACCACACAAGCTAGGAAAGTACTATAGCCCTTGCGTAAAGATCTGGCTGCCTTCATGGCCGAGATCACAAACTTCCCTGACCCAAACCTGGGTAAAGGGTGGATGAATTCCTTCTGAGAAGGAATGTAAAACACAACCCGCTTCTTGTGGAAATCAATGAGAGCATAATGCCTCTCCAGCCAGTCCAAACCAAGAATAGCATCGTAGTCCTTCATCCTTAAAAGATAGAAGTGACCCGGCAATTCTCGTCCTTCAACATTCATGGGCAAGGAAGGATAACTCTTTGTAGTGGACAAAGCTCCGGCTGGTGTGTGCACTAGAAGGGGCACATCTAATTCCGATGCTACCAAACCCAACTCATCACACAATATTTTTGAAAATCGGTCGGACACGAATGAATGAATAGCACTAGTGTCAAACAAGATTCTAGCACAGAAGCTGGATATCAAAAGCGTACCTTCAGTCACATGGTCTGCTTGCTCCGCATCATCCTTAGCCAGCGCAAATACTTGTGCTGGAGCTCGGGACTTCTCGACTGGTTTCGCTGTTGCAGGCGCTGCGGTTGCTGTCTTCGGGGCTTTAGTGGGCATAGACGACTGTGCCTTTGGACAATTCTTTAATCTTGTGGTCAGGGCTTCCACACCTCAAACACCTGCCAGACACCATCCAGCACTCTTTACCTCTATGACATTTCCTGCAATGCTTGCATTCTTCCTTGCCTCCTGACGATCCTCCCGATTCACCAGTTTGAGGTGCAGACCTCGCTGGCGCAAAATCTGATGGTCGAGAGAAAGACACCTTCTTCTTACGGTCTTGCCGCTGGAAGGACGATGACGGCCTCTTCGCCAACGCTTTCTTCTCTTCTTGATATTGCTCCATCTCGCTCTCTTGTCTACATGTCGCACTAAGAGCTTCATCCATCGTACGGTGATTGAATGCCACCAATCTGGTTCTCAGAGACGGTCGAAGACCTAACACGAACTTCTTCACCTTCCGCCGTTCACCGGTCGCAATATGAGGTGCATACCTGGCCAACTCTGCAAAACGTGCCTCATATTCTAGCATCGTCATGGACCCTTGAGTCAGAGTAAAAACTCCTGCTCCATCTTGTCTTGGACATGCTCAGGGATGTATTTTGCCTTGAATAGATGAACAAATTCGTCCCAAGTTGCCTTCACAACTCCGTCCTCATAATGGTTTCGCAGAATAGATGACCACCACACATCTGCACGCTCTTGAATTACATGATCCAATTCGAGTGAGCACAACACCAACACTCATTCACACAAAGTAGGGAACTAATTCCTTACCTCCAACATAAATGTTGCTAAATTGACCTTCTCATTCTCGCCGCATCGAATGGTTCGAAACACCTTCTCCATAGCCCGCAACCAATGCTCCGCAACTAGGGGTTGACTCTCCCCCTTAAAAGATGGCGGGTTCATTCGTTGGAACCGTTCCATGACCGATGGTCCATCAATGACCCTTTGAACTAACTCCGGTTGCAATGGGGCCTAAGTCAAGAACACTATAGGTTACTTACCCTGCCCACTCAATAAAGCTACACACTCCAACCAATTCCAAACCTGGGCTTGAGCCTGAACTTGAGCTTGCAATGCAGCTTACGCTTCAGCCTGAGTTTGCATCACCCGCATCAAACCTTGCATGAACGTACCATAATCAACCAATGGCGGTGGCGGCGGCACTGGCAATCCTTGTTGACCTTCACCTCCATCTCTCCTCGGCTCCCCACGAGCAGGGGTAGCAGCACCTCCATCTCTCCTCGGCTCCTCTTCACTAGCAGGGGCAGCAGCACGGTGACCACGGGATGCCATAGCCTTAGTAACATAGTAGTTTAATGAGATTGAGTTTCTTTATTATTACGTCATTTCTTTTTAACTTGTTAAGCTATCTAGACCTTGGGATAGGAATCTGGCTGATGGATTGTTTACTTATGTAAATTCTTAACCTTTGGGCTCTGATACCACTCTCTGTAACACCCCACCTTATAATCCGGTTCAGTTTTCAACTCTCATCAGATTTAGGAGAGATGCCACAGTGGGAAAAACCCAACAGAACAGAAACTAGTTGAAGAATTACATAAATAAGGAGAACAATAAGTAGCGGAAGAAAATATCAAGCCCATCAGTAAATTCCATGTCTCAAAATCCCAATAGATGAGCTGATAAAAGCATACAAGTTCCTTACAACATACCATTATTAAAATATGGTAAAGTTCTAACACAAGCACTTCGACTAGAAAGGGAAAAGAAAATTCTAACGATTACACCAAATCTTTGCATTCAGAGTCACTATGCACTAAAGCCTCATCCTCAGCAATAGAATCACCTGAAAATATTTGCAAGCATGAGTCTACGAATAGACTCAACAAGTCACAAAATTCAAATCTGAACCTATCGGCCATGTCTAACTTATTGCAAGGATGCATAACTTACAAAATTCTACAATGCTTAGAACATGAATCAAGGTACTGAAAATTTAAAACTGTAATCGCCAAAGTACATGAAATAACGAAATCAAATTTTTGTACAAAGTATATGATTGAAGTAGATTTCAGAACAGAAATTTCAGATCAGATCACATTATTTCAGAAATCATATACCTTTACAGGTTTCAGATACAGAGACAGAATTTCAGATAACATATGGCTAGACACAGTGCCTAAACCACCATTAGAAGGTCAGAATAGTCAGATACTCAGTCACCTAGGCAATGGGGACGAGTCTTGATTACTGCGCAGAACCGGGAAAAGTCCTTCCCACCTTAACCAGTGGAATTTCTCCACCTCCAAGATTTCACCTCGTACCCTCGACGCCAGAACAGATTGAGCCTCCCCATAGAGGCATTTCTATAGTTTGGCTCCAGACCCTTCTATGGCAGTAGTGTCTATATAGCCAATAAAATAGCTTAATTTCTCCACAGATTTCAGGAATATAATATGTTTCAAATCTTTGAAAATAGAACAAGCTTATTTCCAAGCTACACATACGTATAAAATAGTTCATAATTATAAGCACAGAATTTTAACGAACATGAAATTTTTACAGCAATTTCCCAACTTATTCATTTATCATTTCTTAATTTTTTAGATTTTTCTGAATTAAAAGGGCCTTACAAAACACTTTATTTTCAGGTTTCTAGAATTTATAAAACATGTTTATATTTGGCCATCCATGCATAGAAAACCATTCGTAACTATGAGTACAGATTTTCTGTGAATACAAAAATTTTACAGTAAGCTATTAATATGGTCTTCTATCATTTTCCAATTTTTCAAATTTTTTCTAAATTAAATTGATCTCTCAAAATATACTTTTTCTGAGTTTCTGAATTTTAAAGTAGTTAAGGGCATGCACCGACCTGGGTCTAAACAACATCAAATGTGCATCGACCTGGGTCTAAGCACAACCAAATGTGCACCGACCTAGGTCTAAGCAACATCGAATGTTCACCGACCTGGGTCTAAGCACAACCAAATGTGCAGCGACCTGAGTCTAAGCAGCATCGAATGTGCACCGACCTGGGTCTAAGCACGACCAAAACATGCATCGACCTAGAATGTGCACCGACCTTGTCTAAGCAAACCAAAACATGCACCGACCTAGAATGTGCACCGACCTTGTCTAAGCAAACCAAAACATGCACCGACTTGGTCTAAGAAAAACAAAACATGCACCGACCTGGCCTAAGCAAAACCAAAACATACACCGACCTTGATCTAGGCAAAAACAAATATACACTGACCTTGGTCTAAGCCAAAACCAAATGTGCACCGACCTTGAAAACTCAATCGATCATCGTGCAAAAGATAGAGATAGATGGAAAACCCAGAATTTTCATAAAACCTTATTTTATATACTTTTCAAAAAAAATTGACCCAAAACCCCACGAACAACAAACCCAAATAATGACATAAAATCTATTTAGGTTTGGGACTTGCATGATTGCATTAACATACTGGGGTTTTTGGCTGCGTAAACAAAATAGAATCTTAACAAAACTCAAGCAGATATTTGGGGCTCGTATAAAATAACATCCTGAGTAAATTAGAACATGCAAAGGGACATTTTGAACTTTAGAAATTTGTCTCAATGAAGAAAAACCAGAAAATAAATCAAGAGAATATACTCCTCGAAGAAACACTTCGCTGACCATGCCTACTACCAACGCTAGCCCAGCCAACAGTCCTCCTCGAATTCATTCCGGTCTGCCTCACCTTCTAACCCTCCACTACTAGCAGGATCAAGTGTTTCACCTCTATCTCACCTTCTACGAAGAGAACAGGTTTCTACGGTGTACAGGGAAAAAGATGAGAAAAGGGGGGGGGGGGGTAAACCCTCCCTCGATCGTGCTCTTGTAGGATTACCAACATGGGTTTTAGATCTAACCACCCACTACAAAGGATCCCAGATCTAATGACAAAGGGGCATTCTGAAATGGTCAACCCCGGAGTGAATCTCACACGCAAGAGTAATCTGGAAGAAACGGTTACGCATAATACGTGGAAAACGATAATTACTATTCACGAGCCATTTCAAAAATTAATATCTCACATTATACGATGAATTTGAAAAATCTACTTATTACCCATTACTCATCTCGATATACTCTACCACAGAAAAATATAAAATAAATAAAAATTCATAAAATGTAAAACACCCTTAGAATGAATAGTAACCTTCAAAAATGAACAGTGGCATTTAAAACCCACTAACATACACCCATGATTACTGTAGCTATAAGGAAGATAACGTGAGTTCTTCTTAATATAAACCATATGTGTCTATCCTTTTTGAAGATGAAAGTTTACCTTAACTAAATATTTTTGGTTAGCCATTAATTATTTTAATATGACCACATTTATATTTCTAAAATAGGAATAATGCACAAAGAATAATTTAATTACTCATGATTGATTTATAATTATAAAAAAACTCTTATTTGACAAAATTTTAGTCAAGCACAAGCAATAAATATTTCACGCATTAGGCAAAATATATTATGAATTGTGATAAAATTCACGGGCACTACAATCCACCTCTCTAGCATTCTCCGCATAAGGATAAGCAAGCACAAGCTGAGCATTCACTAAGTCATCGCCTTCATCTATTTCTTTTCCAACACATTCCTCAATCCCCTCAAATTCCTTAGAGTGTTCATTTAAAATCTGCTGACAATTTCTCTCCATAATCCCTTCATCTTTGGAATCAAAATTGATTTGAGTGTTATGATATTGAGGAATTAAGGATTGATTACAGTCAGTGCGAAGGACTTGATGAGTAGGATTGGATCGAGAGTGATCAAAGAATTGATCTCCGTTCATGTTTTCGACTTCCTCGGTCAGCCTATTGATTTGCTGTTGGAGGGATTGACTTTGGAGAATTAACTGATTGAATTGATCATCTGGGTTATTATCTAAGGGTGGAAGAGATGAATAGCAAGGAGGGGGATGATTTGTATGTTGGGCTGGATCATAATAGTCATTGGAGTTTGGGGCCTAAATTTGATCTTCATTATTCTCTTCTTCTCCCCCCAACTTAGACTCCTCGTTATTTTCCTTAGCCCTTACAAATTGGGATTCATTAGCTTCCCCCCAATTTTTCTGATATGGCTGCTCCATATTATCCTCATCATCAAAAATTATTTGAGAGTTGTTGAATTGAGGATTGATGGATTGATCATTCAACGTGATATTATGATCGTAATTCAGAAATGTATTTTCATGGTTTTCCGTAGGGAGGCTAGCATGTTAGTCTGTTTCAAGCTCTCTATCAAGTTGGTCAAGCTGGGCTTAGGTAATTTGGCTCTGAGCTTTAATGGACTGTTGTTGGGCAAAGATAAGTTGAGTCATTTGGTTGAACATATCATCCTTATTGAAATTTGACTGCAGAAGAGCTGGATGTGTTGGGTTTTACTCAGACGGGGGTGAATAAAGATCAAAATAAGAATTAGTCTGGTACTGAGGTGAATGTGAATAAATGGGTTATCCTTGAGAATGGGCTTGATTGTAAGGATCATTGGAATTTGAAGCCCAATCCAAAAAGTGTAAGTTTGAAAGATTTTGCATGGGGTCTTGGTAATGTACCCAAGAAGATGATTGTTAGTTTTTCCACCTAGGATATGGATTTGTGTGAGAGAAGGAGGTGAAAAATTCGATGACAATTGACATGGCTCTTGGGTGAAAGATGAATTGTGAACTCCATTGTGGAAGAGTGAAGGAGTTTGATGACAATGGGCAAATGAAGGATTTGAATTCAAATAGTCCGCATGGTTGAACATGAAATAATCCATTAATGGGCTTGAACAACAGTGGATGTGGCAATGCAAAAGGCCCAAGAAAGAGTGATGTGTTTTTCTTAATGATTTTTTTTATTATTTTGTTTTATTTTTAGGAAAATCTTTTTGTTTTACATTTTTTTATTTTGTTTTGTTTTGTTGAAATAATGCATGGTTTATGCAATAATAATGATGATTTTTTTTGAATTTTAAAGAAATAGGCGATGAATGAATTACTAAATGTAAATATAACAAATTAATCACTATATGAATACAATCATGATATTTATTTTATTTTATTTTATTTTTATTTTATTTTTATTTTACAAAAGAGGAGTTGGGACCTGCTACCAAGTTGGTTCACCGGCCAGGTAAGAGGTGAGGTTGTGGGAGGCTCCCCCTACTTTCGTAAGGACTTAATTAAATAACCACAAGTCCGCTTATAGCGTTTGCCGTTGACTTCTAGCCTTAGACACTAGTTTTTCAAAATAGCAACAAATTCTAAAACTTCTTTTTAACCTTCTAAGGGTAATCTAACTCCGGGGTGCTTCTTGGTACAACCTGCCTAGCTTCCGTGAGGGAATCCACAGGTGCGAGGACTTATGGAGGTCTTGGAAAAAGAAATTCTAGTCCAAAGAGACGGAGTGCTCAATGGAGAGTCCTTCTAATTTCAAGATAGGTGTGCCTATGTTGTCCTGAAAAAGGGGAAATAGAGAAGAAATAGAAAGGAGAAGAAGATGAAGATGAATTTTCTTTTCTTTTTTTTCTTTCAAATGATGAAAATAAAAGAACAAATACTCAACTAAATGCACAATGCATGAAATTGATGCAATTAAAATGAGGACATGATAGCATGAGGTAACTTTTTTTCTTTATTTTCTTATTTTTGATTTCTACTTTTTTTCAGAGATTTTTTATTAATTTTTCAATAAGAGATGAATGCAAGAAACTATAAACAATAGAATAACACAGACATGCAAAAAGCCTAAAATGGTATTTTTGTGTGTTCTTATTTTTTTCTGATGTTTATAGATTTTTTAGGAAGTTTTTTCTTTCTTATAAGAAGAGATGAATAAATAAAAACTGTGAACTAAAAATATCAAACAACATCAAATCTGCTGAACAATAAGGCCAAAATTATGTTTTTGAAGTTTTCTGGATTTCTGATTTTTTAAATTTTTATAAAGTTATTTTTCTATTTTTTTCATTTTAAAAAAGGGAGATAGATAAAATACAAATAACAACTAAAAATACTAATTAACATGCAAACTAATGAAGAATAAAGTCTAAAATCATGAGTTCTTTGTTTTTCATATTTTGGATTTTTTAGAATTTTTATGGATTTTTAAAAAAAAAATTAGATTTTTTTCAGAATTTTTCAGAAGTAAATATAACAAGACATTTTCCTACGTTTACTGACCTTTAGCGACGATTGAATTTTTTGAATTTTTTGATTTTCAACATTCTGCTACAGTTCTGGCTTTCAGCGATGCTTTCTGTGACAGTTTTTTTTCTGAGATTTTTAGGTCTGAATTTCTGTGATTTTTTTCTAAATTTTTTTCTAATTTTTCCTGTAAAATAAAAATAGAAAAAATTAGTATTCACATATATACATCAAACACAAGAATTTTCCAACATTAAAAATAATTTCCTCCCCGGTAACGGCGTCAAAAATTGATGCTCTCGACAAGATGTCGTTAAAAACATGCCATGCCACACAATTTCAAAATTTATAAAATCGCACTCACTCATTTTAATGACTTTAAAAATACGAGTAAAGTGGTGAATAACGGGTCGATCCCACGAGGAGAAAATAATTTCAATTAAGCATGAGATGAAAAATTCTTATATTTGAAAGCTCCAAATTTTGAGTGAGATTAAACTAATTGAAAAAGAAAATTACATGAAAATAAACTATGTAAAGAATATGAGAGGGTTAAATAATATAATTTAGAAAGAGAGAGAAAAGAACATAATTTTGCCAAAATGAATTTTTATTTCTATGAAAATTACAACTATAAAAATCAAAAGTATAACTTAAAATTAAAAGAATAAGGGAAGAAACAAGTCGATGAATCGGAAGAGTGACGCCGCCACGCCGTGCCGAGCCTTTGATTGCCGCCCGCTTTGGAGTAAATGCCGCCATGAGAAGACCGAGAGAGCAACTCCGTCTTGGGGAGATTTAGATGAAAATAGAGGGGGAGAGCTAAATAGAAAAGAAGGAGGGGGAGATTGTGCTAAATAAAACTAAAAATAACAACACCAATGAAATTAAACATGAATTAAAACTAACTTACAAGTGTATAAAAATTACAACAAAATAAATAGATTACAACAAGATTAAAACAATAACAAAAAGAAATAAAATTGGAAAGCTTAATCCTACACTAAAGAAACATAAATGAAGGGAAAGAATGCTACGTAATAGGGGGAGAGGAGCTATCTACGTAACAAGAGAGAGGGAGAGAGGGGCCCTATTCTAACATAATAAATGAAAGGGAAACATAATGGAGGCTATCTACGTGAGAGTGGGGGAGAAGAGAGAGGGCTTCTTCACAAGCCATGCCCTCCTTTATTAGGGTCCAAAGTAGCCTCTGCCATTGTTACAATTTTTGACTTGGGAAAGGTGAGCACCATGTGATGCACACTCTTTTATTTTTTAATGCATTTTTCTTCTTTTTCCTCCATCTTTTCTTCCTTTCCGCGTCTGCCGCTTGCGCGCTTTCTCTCCTTTTCTCTGTCAGCTGCCCGCATGAAGAAGCCACTCGCCGCTTCTGCTGACCTTCACGCCCATACGCTAACCATGCCACCCAGCCACCGGTTGACCAGCCGCAATCGTATGAAGCCTTCCGCTTGAGAAGGCTGACGCACCCTCTAACCCTACGCGAAGGAGCCGCCCTGCCAACCGCCCACGAGCTGGCCATGTGGGCTCCGCGCGTGCTGTTGGAGACCGATCGCCTGAAGCCTGCATGCATGGGCGTTTGCCCACTTTTCCCTGCCAGTGCTGACACCCGTCGACGCCGCACTCCTCATCATTCTTGCCCGCCAACGAGCTTTGACCATGTGCCCGCCGAAAGCACCGAAGCTTCCTCCCACGTGAGCACGCACTCACTCACCCGCTGGAGCATTGGCCCGCCTGGCCGGTTGGCCATTCACCTGGCCACCTGCCTTGGCCACTTGGCCACATCCTGCATGCATGCATTTGCTATGCGAAGCTCGCGTGAAGAGAGGCCGCTGGCCTCGTTGTGCCTGGCCAGCTCGTAACCGCTCGCCCGTGCACCCTTCAGCGCCTGAAGAAGCTTGTGCAACACACACACACACACACACACACACACACACACACACACACACACACACACACACACACACACACACACACACACACATATATATATATATATTACATACATGTATTATATTGAAAGCCATTTGTTTCCCTTTTTTTCTTTTTCTTCTTTTTATTTTATTTTAACAAGCCCATGGGCCTTTGGCCCATTTGAACATATTTTTGTTTTCACTTTTTTGTTCTTTTTCTTTGTAATGGACTTTGGCCCATTATTGTGCAGACTTGCATTTCTTGCCATCGTCCTATTTGTGCCTACAAAATAAGTAAATTTGTTTATTAAAATTACTTAATTCGATCAAACTAAATATTTTAATATAGATTGTGATTTAGTGTGATAAATGCATAATGATGCATATTAAAGCTCATAAAAGTGTGATATAACATTAATTAACATGTAAAAATACACACATATCATGTGTTAGTATGGAAGATTCAGACAAGACAGCTACTGTTGAAACTGAAATTCAAAGCTACAAAGCTGTTAACCCAGTGCTGAATGAAAGACTGGCTAAGAGTGAAGAGGAAAATGTAAACTCTGAATTGCTACTTGCCTCTTTGGAAAATGAAGTCCAGTACCTGAAAAACTCATTGTCAAAATTTGTGAGTGGGCAAGAAAACTTGGACAAACTATTGGGAACGAAGATAAATTTCAGAAAAGAAGGGTTGGGCTACAAGCCGATTAACAAGAAATCCTTTGAAAATAAACTGAAAACATCTTTTGTCAAAGTTTCCAATGTAGCTTTTTCCTCAAAAGTTAAGTAGCCCACTGTCCAGAAAATTCAGAAACAAGTTGAAAGAATAATAAAGAATGATCACCTGCAGAAAAGGCCAACAATTATTCATGCTAAAACTGTGCAGGCGGCATACAACTCGAACACACACAAACATGCACATAGGAAGGGAATGACATGTCATTACTGCCATAAAATTGGCCATTTAATGCATGAGTGTAGAGTAAAAAAAAAAGATGATCTGAAGGCAGGTGCAATGAATGCTAGGAATTCTCATCATAGAAATCATGCTTTAAAAAAAAAGAGAATTCATTGTTTCTATTATGGCTAAGGAGGTCACATTGCTGCTCACTGTTGGCATGCTCAGGGTAGAAAATTCAATTTTAAATCTATAAATTTCCCTGCAAATCAAAATATTTTTGGCAGAAATAAATCTAATTTTAAAGAAAAATCACTTGCATATTTTGAATGTGGAAAGCCAGGCCATTGTGCCTCTAACTACTGGTTTAGAAAGGGTCTTCATCCAAATTCTATTAAGTTCAATGTTAAGAAGAATGCCCTTGATAGAGATGTATTTGGTCCGAGACATAACCATATTGTATGCTCTCATTGTGATAAGAATGGCCATACAGTCAAGGACTGTTGGCATGTGAAAGGAAAGAGAGCTTCTCACGATAGATATGATAACAGGCTTGGTTATGATCAGAAATTTCATACTCATGTTTACATTCATAAGAAGAATATAAAACCAACTGTTTCATGTCATTATTGTGGATAATTTAGACATTCCATGTCTAACTGTTATTTGATGAAATCTGATGGCCTACTAGCTTAGAAAATATGGAGAGCACTGTACAAAGGTGCCACTGACATTTCAGGACCCAAGAATTGTTGGGTACCTAAATCTGCAAAATGATAATTTATTTTGCAGGAGTGCCTTGGAGGAAGGAAATAAAAAGGGGGTTCGATAAATCAAGGCATCCAAAGTTTGGTAAAACCCCATTTCTGAAGTTTACTGGCTTAGACTTTTGAGTCTTCAATAATTCCTTTCAGATAGCTACACATCATGCTAAATCTGTTAAAATCTCATGCATACATGGTTACAACTGCATCTGTCATTTGCATTTTTGTCTCTCAATGCATATGTTGAGTAAATTGTACATATATCAGATTGAGATTGCATTACATATCATGCATAACTATCATATTGTTGTATGACCCATTGGTATATCAAATGGTAATTGCCCAATGGCAACTAAAGTATGCATGGAAGCTTTGACCATGCGTGAGGAGGTCCTTTGGACCTAAGTGCTCCACCAAGTACCATGGGTTAACTGTGTGTCTAGGACTTTGTATTGTTGCATATATCTTAATCTGCATATATGTGCGTCTGGCAAAATGACATCAAGAATTTGAGATGCATATAGGACTACATATGCACTGCATCGTCATGCATGACCCGATGGTATATAAAATGGTAGATTATGTCTATCTGGAAACCCACATCATGCATAGAGGCTAGACCTCCGCCTAGTACCATAGGTCAAAATTGGATATAGAGCAGTCTAATTGTTCATGAGAATAATTCATTAAACTCCCTGCATAGGCTTCATTGCTTGTGTTGCACTTAGAATTTAGTCATTTGGTGCATAAAGTCAGGGGGAGTTTATCAAGGTAGCTCTTGTGTTTCATGCATAATTGATGAAAATAATGCCCTTGCATGGTCTTCATGTCACATATGATGGTTAGATGAATTTAGTTAGGGGGAGTCAATACATATGCATACATGTGTTAGTTCCATATCATTCATATTGAAAATACCAAAAAGATTCATTGAGTGCATACAGTCAGAGGGAGCATATGTCATGTATTGGATCGGTTGGTTGAAGATTTGCTTATCTGCTTCTTATTCTATTACTATCCATTTCGGTCAAGCCACTCATTTCGATCAACCGCTGTTGACATCTTTGGATTAAGTTGTTTTCTTCTTCAGTCTGAACCTCTCTTGTCCTTGAATTCCTATATGACTGAAGCACTCTTGGCCATCTTAGTTATATGTCTGGACTTCAAGCTTTTCTTACATGGTGCTTGTTTATGTTGCCTTCCTATTCATATACTGGCTACTTTTGAAAATTCTCTTGATCTACATGTCATTTGGGAAGATTTCAATCCGTGTACCTTGATCATAAATCTGAAATCTATCTGAAAGAAGAATATTCTATTATACCGGTTTATGAATGTCTAAAGCATTCAACTGGTTTAAGTTTAATGTGTTCATTGTCTTTGGATATGAATATCTTTAAAATATTTGAATCATCCTCTTTAATGAACCTTAACCAGTTGCTTCATGTTATGTCATGTAAGATCATCTGAAATCTGAAAATGTTGAATTCATGACTTTCTTTCGTTGAGATACATGTAGTAAGTATTATCATTAAACATCTGAATTTTTCTGAAATGTCTAAGGGTAAATTTAGTCAGAGTAATGACTTTGGTTACTGAGAAACCATGTCCAAGGGACTGTGTCATGGAGTGCCATAGTTAACTCTGCTGAAAAATCATTGAAAGTTCTTGGCAGAGCAATGACTATGTTGCACCGAGAAATTGGGTCCTCTATCTGAGAAATGGAGTTAACCTATGTCATGAAATGCCCTAAGTATCTCTTTTCAATATGAGGCATGACTGTTAGTCACACTATGTGCTTAGAGATATTGGCGTCTAAACAACGTATATCCTCTAGTTACAAGGTGTGTACTAAACTAGATTTCTCTTAAAATGTTTATTATGAAAATTTTGTTGAACAAATGAAATGTCTGAAAATTATTGCAGAAGATAAATTGCTACAACTCTAGACAAAATCAAATGGTTCCATGTTTGTTTAACCTCAATACTACCTCTTGTAACTCCTAAAGGGGCCATTGACCTTTGAGTGAGTAAAATGAAGGAAGGTCAAACAAGACTGCTAATATGAGGACTTGGTTCATTTTTATAAGATTTGATTTCAGATATGAGTATTGTACTTTATTGACGTACCTTGAATAAATCATATTTAAACCATGCTTCATTCATAAGCCTTTATAATGGAAGACTCTGAAACATTTTGTTCCTAGATTTATGACATTGGTATCTCATTTAAAACCTTCTACTTCACTGCAATTCAATTCATTATCAGATTCTGCTCACTGTTATTCACTATACTTTTATCTGACTCTGCTCACTGTTCTTGATGTAATCTGTCATGACCTGAACTCATCTATGATTGTTCCTGTGACTTTGCTGATACCATCATTGAACTTGTGTATGTTTAACTCTGTATGTCTGATGATTTGTTTCCATTCCAATCCCTCTATACTGTCAAAGGGGGAGATTACTTCATCAGCATCTCTTTAGTCAGCATGATCTGCTTAAACTTGATTGGCATACCTGATACTCACTGTCTTACCCCTATCCTCACTTCGATTCCTCTCTGCCAGATTTGTCCTAGGGAAGATCACCTCTCATTTTCAGGGAGAGTAGGGTTACATGATTTGCCTTTTCTGGGAGTTTTGGTTTTATCTCAATCATATCAATGCATGCTTTGCATTTATCTCCACTGATTTTATCAAACCATTACTTGCTTTTTGATGAAGTCAAAGGGGGAGAATAGTTTGAGATATGAGTCAGCATGTTGGTTTATGAATCATAGTGAATAGTTTGAGATATGAGTCAGCATGTTGGTTTATGAATCATAGTGTTGCCAACATCAAAAAGGGACAGATTGTTGTACCCCTGTGATTTTGATGATGCCAAACACTATGACTCATTTATGTGTGATGTCATATGTGTTTATGCTGCATTGATCCATTGTGGTTTGATGATGCCAAACATTGTTGTCTGTCTGTTGTCTATTGTCAGGCATGATCAACACATTCACATTGTTATAGACAATAGGTCCATGCATTTATTCATGTAAAATCATCAAGCCGCTGCATGCATGGGAATAGGTCAATGTGTGCTATCTTGCTTAACAGGTCGATGCACCTGCAGTCATTCTGGTCTAGAATGTCGATGTAGCTGTAGAAGCCTTTGCTAGATAGGTTGATGCACATCCATGCCTATAATCATAACAGGTCTATGTGGGTGTAAAAGTCATGTTACATCGGGTCGATGCATGTACACTCACATAGCTAAGCAAGTCGATGCACGTACAAGCTTTCTGTCAGTCAGGTCGATGTATCTCCTAGTGCAATGAGTAGACAGGTCGATGTACCTTCATACATTTAGCTTATCATGTCAATGCATATGTATGCCTGAAGTCTTTAGGTTAGCAAGATCGATGCATCCATGCATATTGGTTCATGCATTGAGTTAGACAGATCAAAGCATCCATGCATTTGAAAGGTCGATGCTTATTACAGTTTAAGCTTACTCAGATCGATGTAGCTGAAGAGGTTCATGCTAGTCAGGTCGATGCAGCAAGTACGGTTAAGGCAGTCAGGTCGGTGCAGCAGAGTTTTTATGCCTATCAGGTCGATGCAATGGCACAGCTAAAGGCAATTAGGTCGATGCACCTCAGTTCTAAAGACCAATAGGTCGATGCATGTACACTACATCAGTACATCATGTCGGTACTCAAGAAGACCTTGTGTTCTACAAGGTCGGTGCAAATGGAACCTTGTGTTCAGCAAGGTTGATGCACATTGGATCCTGTGTTCAGCAGGTCGATGCACATATGCACCCTAGTCTAGAAGGTCGGTGCACATGCAGTAGAGCATCAGGTCGATGCACACATAGATAGTTTATCATGACAGATCGATGCACATTCACAACAGCTATGCATCACGTTGAGAGTCATGTCGGTGCACCTTGTGCTTTCACTTGAAAACTAGGTCGAAGCAAGTTCACCATTTGTCAATGCATTCATGTTGTCTTTGCATGACAGGTCGATGCACATTCACAACTCGTTGTGAAGATCCCTCTCACTGTGCAAAATAGGTCTACCTGTGCTTTACACTGGTTGATGCTGTGATTACTATCACACTGCATATGCTCATTACTTTTGATAGAGAGGTCGATGCACATGCCTATGAGGGTCGATGCATTTATACATATTCATGCATACATTACAACAATAGGTCAACCTGTGTGCGATAAAGGTAAACACCTCTAGTAGCATCTTAACTGCATTCACTAATTAATCTGTCTTCATAACAATGCTTGCGTCTGTCTAATCAGCTGCAATGATAACTAAATTTTTATATTTGTCTTGATAGGAACTTTAAAGAAGGAATATCTAGAATGACTCCGTCGTTTATTCAAACACCTGAAGAATAGAATCTGTCGAAGACAAACTGGTCACGTGGTTCAAGGAGTAACTTATCTAACACGTGATCCAAGGCAAATAGTCTAGCAGAAAGGATCTACCACGTGGAAAGCCTCTCACCTCTACCTGACACGTGGAGCCTCGAATTAAAGCACCTTCTAGAATTCTTTAGGCGGGAGTGTTCCCTCCACATGCTCTCGATGGAATCTTGTGGGGACCACAAGAACCACGCCAATGGAAAGAGGATGAAATTAATTCATTTTATCCAAAAAGGATTTCCGGCGCCCCTGTTCTATAAATAGGGGATGTCTTCTTCCGAAATAAGACACTGAGAGCCGCTAAGTGAGTGAGTAAGAGAAGCTGCTGCTACAAAGAAAAGAGAAAAAGACAAGACGATAGAGAAGATAGAGGAGCTCCAGAGCAGAAGAGTCTGAGAGACAGAGCCAGAAGCAGAAAAGAAAAGAGAGAGCAATTCATAGAGAGAAAGAGATCGTGAGATAGTGAAAGAGAGAGCTCGAGAGAGCTCGAGAGAGAGAAGTGATTGTGAAGCAGCCGTAGTATCTTGAAGATCTGCGCATTGTTGGCCTCTGGATCATATCCAAGCCAATTCGCTCCTGCGAGAGCTATATCTTTTCTGCTTTCATTTCTTGTTTTCCTATATTGCGTTTTTCTTATTTCTTGTTCATACATCAAGCTGTGTGTCAGCGTCGCAGAGGATTGGTTCCTCTGGATAGCAAGCTATGATGCTCAGCGAAAGCAAGCTGTGTTACTCAACGGTGTAAGCAAGCTGTGATGCTCAGCAGTTCAAGCTGTTTGTCAGCGGAAAGCCTCACTCGTGTTTGAGTGGGGGATGGACATAGGTCTATGGGTAGCAGACCGAACCATCTAAAATCCCTTGTGCCTGTGGTTTGCTTGCGCTATTAATTCACGGTAGATGTACGCTTAGGCTCGTTTCATTTGCATCTCGTTAGCCTACATCATTCTGAGTATGTTGAGTGGTCTAGAATAATTCTGAATAGAGATCGCATTCTTAATTCTGTCCAACTTGCTGATCAGTGAGTTAGTCAATTTCTAGTCTGCTCTTATTTCAATTGGTTAATATTGTTTAATCGGAGTATAGTTTTAATTGGGGATCTTTTCACCCCCCTCTAGATCCGTGCCTTGCACCCTAACAGGAGTGACTGGAGAGGAAGGCCTCGATCTCCACCACCACAATGTTTAGCTGGTCGAATGACCTGATTTTAAAACTGATCATCTTCTCGAGGATTCCCCACTGTAAGTTTTGCTTGCAAATTTGCACATCATCTTCTTGGTGTGGCGGGCGCCTGCACCTCATGCTGAGGTTTCACCATCTTTTGATATATTCCAAAGCAGTTTCATTATTCTTTTGCCTGGAAGCATATAGCTTGACCACGTTCACTTCTCTTTCAATGACGTGGAACTGTTCTCGGAATTGCTGCTACATCTCCGGCCAATCAGTGATGGATATAGCTGGTAAGTTTGAATACCATTCAAAAGAGAGTCCTGTGAGGGAGGACTCGAAGAACTTGAGCGGGTAGGACTCGTCAGTTGCCAGATCGCCCATCATGTTGATGTAATAGGCTATATGCTCCTTCGACGAACCTCGTCCGTTGAATTTATCAAAGTTTGGTGGTTTGTTGAGGCCCAGAGGCAATCTCTTAGTAGCATGATGGACAGGGTAAGGTACCTTGTATGCATCAAAAGTAGCATAATCATCATTGCCCCTATCGTCCAGCTTCTTCTCGATCATTTGTTCTATCATTAGTTTATTCACCATTACCGAGTCAACCAGACTTGGGCAGAGTTGAGCTTACTGCATTTGCGGTGTCGCCATCATTGCTGCTCGCGGTATCGTAGCAAGCCCTTGGGGCTGAGGAGCAGGTTGTAGGGTCATGCCCCCAGTGTAATCGAATGCCGGCTGCGAGGCCGTTGTCTAAGGCAGAGCCTCCAATTCAGCTGCGCCTTGCTGCGAGGCTTGAAGAGGAATCTCATCCTGTCTTGTAGTTGAAGCGTGCATGCCCAGCTCGCTGAGTTGCCTCTTTAGCACTTCGATCTCTTGTTTATATTCTTGGAGTAGCATCATCATAATAGCTGGATCGAGTGTGGAGGTGCTGGGAGCCTGACCTCCCCCTTCCACCGGAGCATTCAGAGAAGGTGGTGGTCTCTCGCCATCATCTTCAGCAGTGATCACGTTCACAACCATCGTGACCAGATCTACGTCTATTTCTTAAGTGCGGGCTTGTACTGCCTCATCATGATTTGCAGGTGAAGCCCCACAGCGGCCGGTCACCCCAACCATATTGCAAGTGAGTATTTGAAGCGGTGTGCTTCTTTGTTTGGTTCTCCTGGTCGGCCGACCGAGGAAAATGCATTTATTAAGCATCAAGATTGTCAGCATAACATCTTCACAATGGGACGGCCCGTAGAAGCCCGATCCTGCATACTTCATTTTCTCTGGGTTGGCTAGCTGCTCTCGGCCTTTGTTTGCAGCATTTACAGCTTTCAGGGGTTGTTGTGCCCCTGACGAGGTGCATCTGAGGCTGAGGGGGTGCCCCCAGATAGCCCAAACAATATCATTTTGCTTGTTGGTAGAGCGGGTTACAACTTGTGGCACACTGGCTCGTGCCAGAGATTTGTCGACGAGGCAGCTTGGCTCAATCGTCCCGTCATATCTTCTATTGTATAAAAAAATATTTGCCTACCGAGAGCAGGGCCGGAGTGCTGGTTTGCAAGATGCCTGAGCCAGTACCTTGATCTTTTATTCTTTGTCTTCTTTTCTTATAGTCGGGGCCCGTGGTTGCTTGGGCACCCAAATCTGTTTGAATCTGATTGGCTTAGGGGCCAATCCTCCCTTTCATTCGGACTCGAAGCGATCCCTCTTGCTTTGGGCCAGTGCTTGAAAGGAGTTGTGCACCGGCACCGTGAAAATCACCCTGTCGGGTGTGACCTTAGCCTATCGGCCATTTAGATACACTCGGATGCCTCCAATGAGTATGGACTTGCCCAAAGTAGAGAGCCAGCTCCTCAGTGTGTCGGTGTTCTTCTTGGCCGCCCTCCTAGAAGCCGAGGTGCACCTCTTGTTGCCTGAGGCGGGGTGGTGACCGTGGTGGACATAGCCAGCCACCACTTCAGTTTTGTTTGTTGCCGCCGTTGCAGCTGCGACGGGCATCATCTTCTGGACATCCAGGAGGTCCACTAAGGCCACCCCCAAGAAGTTGGAGAAGCCAACAACCGGAGGGAAGTTGCATAATTTGATCGGCACAGCAAGGTAGCCATGCTCACAATGGCTAGCGACCACGAGCGGTCCAAATGTGACGGCCATCACGATTGTTGGAATTCAACTTGCAATTTTAAATTGAAGAAGGTTAGAATTTTAGGAGGAGGCCATGAGGCCCTGAATCTTGAAGAAGAGATGAAAAGTGATCCAGCCCCATCGGGCATACCAGACCTGTGGATGCACTTTTTATATCGTTTTATCTTTTATATCGACTTATCAAGTGCGAGGGCGTGCTAGTCACCTAGGCGACAATGTGTTCAGGCTCCAAGACTGGAGTGGTCCGGAGCCAGTGGTGCACGTCATCTGACTAATCAGACGATAGTGGGTATCGGGTCGAGACTGGAACCCATCGTGCCATAAAGGTCACGGCGTTAATTACATCCCCTCGAAGAGGAGACCTCTCTGGTTTTGATGATGTCACAACTATGAATCATGTTGAGGTAAATATGCATCAATGTTTTGAGTCATCATTCTTCAAGAGTCTGGTTGGTATAATCTGTCAAGAACTATTAGTCATTCTGGTTTTACAAGTCTTTCATAGTCTAAGTATCAAAACTGAGGTTGATGCGCATACTTGTCTAAGTCATATGAAGTCGATGCACATACTTGTCTAAGTCATATAAGGTTGATGCATGTTCATGTGTAAGTCACATTAAGGTCGATGCAAGTTCATGACTTAGTCACATTAAGGTCGAAGCACGTTTATGCCTTAGACAGATAAGGTCGATGCATGTTCATGTGTAAGTCAGTCAGGTTGATGCATCCTTATACCTCGTTGAACTTAAGGTCGGTGCATGCTTGTGCTTGCACTGTGATTGGTCGATGCATATACTTGCATTGATTCTGTTAGGTCGGTGCACATACATGTCTTACATCTGTTAGGTCGGTGCATGTCATGATATAGGTATATAACGTCAATGCACATTGCATCTTGCATTAAGCTAGGTCAGTGCACATTGGACCTTGTGTTCAGCAAGGTCAGTGCACATTATACCTTGTGTTCAGCAAGGTCAATGCACATTATACCATGTATTAAGCAAGGTCGGTGCATATTAGACCTTGTGTTCAGCAAGGTCAATGCACATTATACCTTGTGTTCAGCAAGGTCGGTGCACATTGTACCTTGTGTTCAGCAAGGTCAGTGCACATTGTACCTTGTCTAAGTCATATGAGGTCGATGCATGTTCATGTGTAAGTCACATTAAGGTCGATGCAAGTTCATGACTTAGTCACATTAAGGTCGAAGCACGTTTATGCCTTAGACAGATAAGGTCGATGCATGTTCATGTGTAAGTCTATCAGGTTGATGCATCCTTATACCTCGTTGAACTTAAGGTCGTTGCATGCTTGTGCTTGCACCGTGATAGGTCGATGCATATACTTGCATTGATTCTGTTAGGTCGGTGCACATACACGTCTTACGTCTGTTAGGTCGGTGCATGTCATGATATAGGTATATAACGTCAGTGCACATTGCATCTTGCATTAAGCAAGGTCAGTGCACATTGGACCTTGTGTTCAGCAAGGTCAGTGCACATTATACCTTGTGTTCAGCAAGGTCAATGCACATTATACCATGTATTAAGCAAGGTCGGTGCATATTAGACCTTGTGTTCTACAAGGTCAATGCACATTATACCTTGTGTTCATCAAGGTCGGTGCACATTGTACCTTGTGTTCAGCAAGGTCAATGCATATACATGCATTCTCTCTATCAGGCAAACACTCATGCAAGCATCATGTCCATCAGGTCTGTGCATATACAGAGTCCAAGGTCTGTGCATACATAGAGTCTCAGGTCTGTGCACTTGTAGAGTCGGTGCACATGAAGAGTCTCAGGTCGGTGCACATACTTGTCTAAGTCATATGAAGTCGATGCATGTTCATGTGTAAGTCACATTAAGGTTGATGCAAGTTCATGACTTAGTCACATTAAGGTCAAAGCACATTTATGCCTAAGTTAGATAAGGTCGATGCATGTTCATGTGTAAGTCTGTCAGGTTGATGCATCCTTATACCTCGTTGAACTTAAGGTCGTTGCAGGCTTGTGCTTGCACCGTGATAGGTCGGTGCATATACTTGCATTGATTCTATTAGGTCGGTGCACATACATGTCTTACGTCTATTAGGTCGGTGCATGTCATGATATAGGTATATAACATCGGTGCACATTGCATCTTGCGTTAAGCAAGGTCAGTGTACATTGGACCTTGTGTTCAGCAAGGTCAGTGCACATTATACCTTGTGTTCAGCAAGGTCAATGCACATTATACCATGTATTAAGCAAGGTCAGTGCATATTAGACGTTGTGTTCAGCAAGGTCGGTGCACATTGTACCTTGTGTTCAGTAAGGTCGGTGCACACTGTACCTTGTGTTCAGCAAGGTTAGACGTTGTGTTCAGCAAGGTCGGTGCACATTGTACCTTGTGTTCAATAAGGTCGGTGCACACTGTACCTTGTGTTCAGCAAGGTCGGTGCACATTGTACCTTGTGTTCAGCAAGGTCAGTGCATATACATGCATTCTCTCTATCAAGCCAACACTCAAGCAAGCATCATGTCCATCAGGTCTGTGCATATACAGAGTCCAAGGTCTGTGCATACATAGATTCTCAGGTCTGTGCACATGTAGAGTCGGTGCACATGAAGAGTCTCAGGTCGGTGCAAATGTTGATCTCAGGTCATCAAGTCGGTGTACATGAAGAATCCAGGTCATCAGGTCTGTGCATTGAACCTGTACTTAAGGCATATGCATCATCATATATTCTCTTGATCTGAGCATATGATATTTCTAAAATTGGCTAAGTATGCATTCTCCTAATCAATTATGATGATAAGGTGTTTGATGAAATATTCTATATCTTACTGACAAGGACTTGATCGAACATTTAAAGAGCAGAGAGCATCAAAGACTTAAGTGATCACGTGGGTCAAGATCTGAGTCAGCTGGCACGTGATCCAAAGCAACCAGCTCATCAAGAATAATCAGCCACATGGACTCACCTCATCCTCAAAATGTGACACGTGGACTTCTCTCTATTGGCAGGAACATTCTCTCCACGCGCCAGATTGAAACCATGTGGGGACCACAGGAAACTGCTTGCTCATATAAAAAGGCCATCTCTCAGTCGAAGGAGAAAATAAAGTAAAAAAGAGAAGAAGAGAAGTAGAAGAGAAAAGAATACCCAGAGAGGTAGAGTCTCGGAGAAGAGAGAGTCTATAGCTGTGAGAGCATCGGAGTGAGTACAGGGCTATAGTTAATTGCAGAAAAGAGAAGAAGAGCCAAAACAGGGTATCGGAGAAGGGAAGAAGCAGTCAGAGAATGGGTTGCTACTAAGGTCACGATTTCTAGATCAGATCTAGAATCGTTTGCTCGGTTGAGCTACATTGTTTTTAAGGTTTCATCTACGCATTATTTTCAGTCTTTTGTTGATTTTGTTTATCTCGATTCTTCAAGCTACTTGGCAGTGGAGCAAGCTGTGGTGCTCAGTGGCGAGGAGCAACTCCTCGGACAGCAAGTTGTGAGGCTCAGCGGAGCAAGCTGTGAGGCTCAGCAGAGCAAGCTGTAAGGCTAAGCGGTCTGGGATTTACTCGCCAAAGATGTGGATCAGCGGTTGCAGGGATTGGTACCCAAAGCTATGGATCAGCCGTTAAGCTGTGTATCAGCAGAAGCCACACTCTTGTTTGAGTGTGGGGTGGACGTAGGTCTCAAGGTTGAGACTGAACCACCTAAAAAATCTTGTCCATCTTGTGCGATTGCTTACTCTCTTTCAGCTTTGATTAGATGCATGTTTAGGAACGCTCACAGTCAGCATTTGATTTTAATTCGGTTTTCATTTGAATGAGTTGTAAATGCTTTGAACCATCAAGTATATAAAAGGTTGTGGCAAGAAAGATTGCTTACGCCAATCCGGAATGTCATTCCTTGTGTGGGGGATCCTAGATCATACCTCTGCCTCGTACTTGGTCGTTGGTATTTCTCTTCATTCAAGTGATAATTGATGGAATCACTTGCATACTATGTGTCTGAGATTTGGTATAAGAGAAGTCATCATTCTACGAGAATGTGTCGTTGATTGTTTCAAATCAGTGAGAGTAGTTTTCATTATTAAATTCCACAAAAGTTTTCACTGGGATCCATTCACCCCCCCCCTCTAGATCTCAGTAGTGCTCGTTCCAATCATAACACTTAGAATCAGAGAGGATCACCTATCCTATCAATTGGTATCAAAGCAGGTTTCTATGCTGACAGATCCAATGATCTACAGATCTGATCCTGCTGATTGGTGTATTCTTTGTTTTCTATTCACTGATTTAAATCTGCTTTCAATGGCCAATCCTCCAAAGTTTGATGGTTCTAGTTTTTTTATTTGGCTAGGAAGGATAAGAGATTATGTGAACTCCATAGATTCTAATCTATGGGTTCTGATTGCATGTGGTCCATATGATATTCGAGAGGATGAATCCAAATGGAATGTCATACACAGATTGAAGAATGCTGATAACATGAAAGCCCTGAAACTGATAAAAAGGGCGATAGATGCTAATAAATTTCCTTGTATCTCTTGTTGCAGGAGTGCTAGGGAAATGCTGGATGAGCTAATTGAAACTCACAGATGAAATGGGAACCAATGCTTAATGGTCAAAGATCACAGCAGTGATCAACTGGAAGAGTCCTCTTCTGAGGTAAGTTCTGAATCTGATGAACTTACTTTTAATGACTTGATGAAGCTGTATGATGGGCTGTTAGATAAATATAAGAAAGTCAAGTCTGAATGCAAGAAACTGAAGAAGACAATGTTTTCTGACATAAATTCTTTGAATTCTGAGAATGAACATTTAAAAATAGAATCGAAAAATGCTAATCATCCTTGTGATAAATGTTCATCTGCAAATAAGCTGAATGCCAATCTTCAATCTGAGATTAAATGGCAAGAAGAACTGAATGCCTCTCTTAGGAAAGAAAATGAGGACCTATTGAGTAAAAAGAAAGAGCTTGAAAAGACTGAGGAAGAGTTGAATGAGAAATTGAAGTTGATAGGCAACGATGATCTGATGAAAGAGAATAAAAATTTAAAAGATCAAAACAAAAAGCTCATGGTGCTGAATACTGTCATATCAGAAAGATTATTAACTTTTGAAAAAGGGAAATATGTTGCCATTAATGAATCTGAAAAACTGTCAACTCTTGAAAAAGAAAATGAAAGTCTGGAAATAAAAATAATTGAATGTGAGGATGAAATAATTAACTCTGAACTGATGATAACATCTCTGGAAGGTCAAGTGACTGATTTGAATGAATGTATGTCTAAATTTGTTGAAGGAAAAGAAAATTTAGATTAAATGATTGGAACAAGAGTGAATTTCCAGAGAGAAGGACAGGGTTACAAACCAGTTAATAAGAAGAAGTTTGAAGATAAATTGTCAACCTCAATTGTGAGCAGTTCTGAGACATCCAAACCATCCTCCTCATCTATTTTTCAATTCACTGCTCAAAAATCTGAAAAATAAGTTAAAATTTTGAAAAAGTTTGAAAAGCAGAAAAAGGATTGTAATATGAATGAGTCCAAACATGTTTCTGCTACAATTGTGAATCATGCTAAGCCAGTGCATGTAGTTCATAAGTCTACCACTCATTCACATGCACATAAAAAGAAAGTCTCATGTCATTATTGTGGTAGGGCAGGGCATGTGATGTATAACTGTCATGTTATGAAAACTGATGACATGAATGCATTTAAAAAACTGAATGGCTTTAAGAAGGGAAATAAGAACTTGCAAAACAGTCATGTAAAGAATCATCATGCTAGAAAACATGTTGTTCAGAATATTGAATGTTTAAATTGTGAAAAATATGGGCATGGTGCATCACAGTGCTAGTTTCATAAAAGGAAAAATGTTCACTCTTATCATGCTTATTTCTCTACATACAGAAATGCATCTGTTAGGCACAATTTTCCTTCTGCTCATAGACATCCAATATGTAATTACTATGAAAAATTTGGACATTTAATGGATGAATGTTATTGGATAGAGTTTGATGATGTAAATGCTTGAAATTCATGGAGAACACCTGTTAGAGGTGTAACTCATCTGACAGGACCCAAGAACTCTTGGGCTCCTAGATATTCGAAATGATTTGCTGGTTGCAGGTGTGTCTTGATGGCAGAAAATAAAAGGGGTTAAATAAAATTAAGACACATGAAGGTCAGTTAAACGCCAACTTTTTCTTCTTTATACTATTTGAATAACTCTCTTTGGACTACTACATGACTAGTTAGATTGCATTTATTAATGTGATTTGATGTCATTTTGTCATGCTTGTTATGATTCAAATAATCTGCCGCATGCAAATTGCAAATGAGACTTTACATGCTAAACAGTCATTCATGTTAGTCATTCATGAATCATATTCTTGCATGACCTTTTGGTATATTATATGGTACGCTAGGAGAAGGGCAGATCATTTCTGTCTCGAAACCCACATCATGCGTAGAGGCTAGCGCTCCACCAATTACCAAGGGTCAAATTTGCATAAAGTGATGTATGTGCATTTTACATTTCATAGTTGCATATCTGTGTACAATGAGAAAAGGATTGTTGCTTGATTGAAATCACTCCACACAGTGAGGGGGAGTTGAGTTAATACTGTCTGAAATATTTGGCCTGCTGTCAAAAAATGTGTTTTTGTTATTGATGCTAGTTGGACTGAAATAAGGTTGAAAATTTGTCATGGGAGTCAATTGCTACTTTAATATGTGGTTTAACAACTTGTCTGGATAAGCTAGCAGGTCAATGCATTTGGAAGATGCACTGACCTCGCTATGCTAGTAGGTCGATGCATATGACAGGTGCATCGACCTTACCATGCTAGAAGGTCGAAGCATAAGAAATGAACATCGACCTTAGTTTACTATCTAGTCGAAGCATATGGTGTAGGAACCCTAGTTTTGATGATGTCATAACTATGAATCTTGTTGAGACAAATATGCTTAAATGAATGTCTTGAGTCATCATTCTTCATGAGTCTGATTTGTATAATATGTCAAGAACTGTTAGTCAGTCTATTTTTACAAGTCATTCATAATCTAAGTATCAGAACTGAGGTCAATGCACATTCTTGCCTTAGTCACATTAAGGTCGATGCACATTCATGTCTTAGATACATAAGGTCGATGCACGTTCATGACTTAGTCACATTAAGGTCGATGCACATTCATGTCTTAAATAGATAAGGTCGATGCACGGTCATGCCTTAGTCAGATAAGGTCGATGCATGTTCATGTGTAAGTCTGTCAGGTTGATGCATTCTTGTACCTCGTTGGACCCTAAGGTTGATGCATGCTTGTGCTTGCACGTGATAGGTCAGTGCATATACTTGCATTGAATCTGTTAGGTCGGTGCATGTCACGATATAGGTTGTTAACATCAGTGCACATTGCATCTTGCATTAAGCAAGGTCGGTGCACACAACATCTTGCGTTAAGCAAGGTCAGTGCACATTAGACCTTGTATTCAGGTCAGTGTATACTATACCTTGTGCGCAGGAAGGTCGGTGCACATTGTACCTTGTGTTCAGCAAGGTCGATGCACACTGTACCTTGTGTTCAGCAAGGTCGGTGCATAGAGTATTTTGTGTTTAGCAAGGTCAGTGCATATACATGCATTCTCTCTATCAGACCAACACTCATGCATACATCATGTCCATCAGGTCTGTGCATATACAGAGTCCAAGGTCTGTGCATACATCATGTCCATCAGGTCTGTGCACATATAGAGTCCGAGGTCCCGAGGTCTGTCCATATACAAAATCCAAGGTATGTGCATAGATAGAGTCTCAGATCTGTGTACATGTAGAGTCAGTGCACATGAAGAGTCTTAGGTCAGTGTACATGTAGATTTCAGGTCATCAAGTTGGTCCACATGTAGAATCTAGGTCATCAGGTCTGTACATTGAACCTGTACTTAAGGCATATGCATCGTCAAACTACTCTCTTGATCTGAGCATCTGATATGTCTAAATTTGGCTAAGTATGCATTGATGCTGGACGCTATGCAAGCTAGAACTCTATATGAGGACGCGACTAAAAGGACAACTAAGTCTAGCAATTTTCAATTGATAAAACGGCATAGACTCGACACCTAAAGTTCCAAAGAAGGAGTTATGCCAATGGAACAAGCAACCACAAGCTCACAAGCGCCCCAAAGAGGGAAGTGCGTCGATCCGCACTGTTGAGAAACCGGCAGGGTCTAGGGTGGTCGACTCCACACTCGCGACTCGGATGAGTCGCGGGACGGTCACACTCTCTCACCGCGGCAGTGAATAAAAGTAATGAACTGGCTAGGAACCTACTATGCACAGAAGCAGCGGCATCTAGAGAAAATACTAAAAGAGCAAGCTAACCAAGCAAAGAAGCGGACACATACCTCCACGCTTGCGGCATGGGGAAAGGGCACGGCCAAGTCACACAACCACCCGGTACAAGAGGTAAACAGAGGTACAACCCAAAACAAATCCCACTCCTCGCAAGGAGGTAAAAGGCTACACAGTGATATCCGGGGGCCGTGCGAAGTGGGGTGACGGGTACCGGGTCGGTGTAGCTCGTCGTCCATGAATCGCTGCGAACTGGTACACACAGGAACTAGCAACCAAGATGGCGCGTCACGGAGGCCGAAGAAGGCGCCAACGTCCCTAGGAGCACGTTGTCGTGGATGACGAACCTCAGTGAAGAAGCTAGAAGCCGACGGTGCCGAGAGGAAGCTCCGGCGTGACCTCGACGGGCAGGCAGACTACAGGCCAGTCAACGTCGGTGCAGGTGAGCAGCAGGAAGGAGGGCCTGGAAAGCGGCCTTCCGCTCATCCGTTGTTCGCAAAATTTGGTGTAGACGCTAGTGGGGACATCCCAGAGACGCCGGTGGAGTATCAACAGCAACTGAACACCGTGGAGGCCGTGGCGAATTGTGGGAGCAGGCCCTGCGCTTCTGGACTGTCTGCAGGCAGCCGGATAGCGGGTGCAAGAATAGGATGGACTCGGGGCTTCCAGGTGGCAAACGGGGCGGGGTTTTTTTCTGGTGGACAGGTGATGGCCATGGGATGACTAGGAGTGGCGAGGTGGCGTGCAGTGGTGGTTTTGGTCATGGGAAGTGAAAACAGATGGTGCTCAGTTCTACAGTTCAGTGCAGTCAGAACTGAGTGGTTGAAGGGTAGACGGGGTAGGCAGGGAAAAAGGGCTCTAGAAATTTCAGAAAACTTATTTCGGAAGGTTTGGGATGTGAATAAGCAATGCACAAAATTTCAGAGCCTTCAGAGGTGATTTTGGGGTTGTCCCTTTGGAGGCATTGTAACACTGTCGCGGCAGGCCTGCACAAGGGCAGTCTGCGCATGAAAATGGGCTATGAAGGGCTTTTCTTCTACATGTCGACTTAGGGCACGACGTTTTAAATGGGTAAGGGAGACATGTCGATAAACAAATGTCTAGAAGACATGGCGGTGATCAGAGGACGGGAAGGGGGCGTAAAAATTTGGCCTTTTAGGCTCTGCCCCGTAGGCAGACACCCAGATGTAGTCTGCCTAGGGTTTAAGGGCTACAAAGGGAACTTTGCGCACAGGTTGAGTTAGGGCGTGGGAGTTTCAGGGGATGTGGGGGACTAGAGAAGGAAGAAAATCTATGAAGAGGTGGATGGGATCTGAGGATGGAAGAAATGGGTTCCAACCTGATCTTCGGGCTCAAATCTGCAGATAGACATCCATGGGTGGTGCGCAGGACAGTAAGAGCTATTTCTCCTTGCTTGCAGCAAGTCTTCGATGCTTGATCTCTTGGCTTGGGAAGAAGGTGGGCAGGTCGCCTCCCTGCTGTTGGAGCAGTCAAGAACACCTGCAAGAAGCCTAGGGAGTCGCACTCTAGAGAGAAAGAGGAAGAGGGAGGAGAGGGAGCCGCACCCTCTAGGAGGAGGTGGGGAGGCCGCGGCCAACACACGGGTTTCTCCAATAATAATTCTTCATTATTTCTTCCAATAATAATACAAGGGAATATATATTGGGAGGGAAGAAACCCTAATTAGTTTTCTAAAAGAAAATACAAAAGGAGCCTATTTAATTTGAATTCCTACACAATAGGAAAGGAGGGAGGAAAAATAGGCAAGCTAGCTAAAAACTAGGAAGAGGGGCGGCCAACTCCAAAGAGGAGAGAGAAGGGGGGGACTTGCACCCAAAACCCAAACCCTGGGGAGGGGGGCGCCCCCCCCCAAAGGTAGGCCTACAAGTGGAGGGGGGGCGGCCAGCCTAAATGGGCCGAGAGAGTGCACCACTAGGTGGCCCACTAACCTCCCTATTAGCCTAATCAGCACAAGTGTGACCCAAATGCAATCCAACTAGCCCCAAATTGGCCTACATATGTCAGAGTGATAAAGAAAAAATATGACTCCAGCTCAAGGGCAGCTCTCCAAGGCCTCTCCGAGCCACAGTAAAGTCTGCGCATCCCGAACAGTGATGCGCGTCCTATAATGTCGCTATGCCGCATCGCGCCGATCACGAGCTCGGGTGTCCTCTCCAACTCTCCCCGGGTAGGAAGAACTCGACCCTGTCGAGTAAGGTTCTCTGTCGCTCTGGTATCGCTTGAGCAGGTCTGGATCTATCCTCGCAGGCTCTGCCCTAGTGATCCATGTGTCCTCGGACGCGGGCCGTCCTCTCCAACGAACCAAGTAGCCGTGATATGCGCTACTCCTAGTGGTAGTCACCTGCTCATTGAGTATAGACTCTATTCGCTCACGCTGCTGAGGTGACAGGACTGGAAGTGGACTCTCAGGGGATGGCTCACTCACAAGGGGTGGAGATGGCTCAAATAACTCACTAGGGATCACTACCGGGTCCCTGTATGCAACTAGATCTGAGATGTTGAATGTGGAGCTAATACCATAGTCCTCCGGCAAGTCTACAACATATGCATTGGATCCAACTCACCTCAAAACTATAAAGGGGCCAGCACCACGAGCCTATAGCTTCTTCACGGCTCCAGAAGGAAACCATTCCGGTCTTATCGGGATCATGACATAATCTTCCTTCTGGAACTCGCAGGGGTTGTCAATGAGCGTCATCCAATTCTTTATATCGCGCGTTGCTGGACTCTATATGGCGACAAATATCATCATGCAAACCCCTAACATGCTCGGAAAATGACTCTGTAGACTGCGACACTCTAGCATGCATGGGTAAGGGAACTAGATCCACTGGCTTCCTAGGTCTATATCCTGTGACAATCTCAAAAGGACTCATGCCTGTGGACCTATTGACTAAGTCATTATATGCAAACTCGGCAAGTGGCAAAACCAGATCCCAATCCCTCTCGCGTTCCCTAACCAAGCATCTCAAGAGGTTCCCCAAACATCTATTGACTACCTCAGTCTGCCCATCAGTCTGGGGATGATACACAGTAGAGAACTTGAGCTGCGTGCCCAACATATGCCAAAGGGTTTTCCAGAAGTAGCTAGTGAATCGGACATCACGATCAGACACAATAGACTTAAGGAGTCCAAATCGGCTCACTACACATGAGAAGAATAAGCGGGCAACCCTAGTGGCATCAGAAGTCTTTGAACAAGGAATGAAGAGGGCCATCTTAGAAAATCTATCAACCACCACGAAGATGGAATCATGTCTACGGGCAGTCCGTGGCAACCCCAAAACAAAATCCATGCTGATATCCTGCCACGGCCTATCAGGCACAGAAAGAGGTGTATAAGGGCCTGAAACCTGCTTCCACATCTTGGCCACAGTGCAGGTACGACATTGGGCCACTATGCGAGCAACGTCATGCTTTAGACTAGGCCAATAAAATCGGTGCTCGGCTGCCTCGATGGTCTTATTCCGACCGAAGTGGCCGGCTAGACCTCCTGCATGCATCTCCCAAGTGAGGAAGTCATGAACTGAAGTCCAGGGAACACACAAGCGACTCCCCCAAAATAGGTAATCGTCCTGCAGCATATAGTCAGTGTGCTCTCGGGACGGTCCTGCCTGAAGGGTGGTATAGATCGGACCAAAGTATGGACAATCCGCATATGCCTCCTTCATCTTATCCATCCCTACCACCTCTACACTCATGGTGGTCAAAAGATAAGTGTGACGACTCAGAGCATCGGCCACCTGATTCTCCGCACCGGGCTTGTGCTTCAGCACAAAGGTATAATCCTAGAGAAACTCCACCCATCGACTGTGACGAGAATTGAGCTTCTTCTGGGCATGAAGATACTTGAGTGCCTCATGATCAGAAAATAGGACAAACTCCTGGTGCAACAAGTAATGTCTCCAATGCCGAAGGACCTGCACAACTGCGTAAAACTACTTGTCATATGTAGAATAACACAGTTTAGCATCACTCAACTTCTCACTGAAATATGCAATGGGATGGGTCTCCTGACTCAGAACACCACCAATACCAACCCCAGAAGCATCACAAGAGACCTCAAACACCTTCGTGAAATCAGGAAGTCTAAGAATAGGTGCCTGAGTCATGCGCTCTTTGAGGAGCGCAAATGCAGCCGAGGCGGCCTTCGTCCATTCAAATGACCCCTTTCGGATAGCGGCCATGATGGAACTGAAGTATTGAATAAAACGGCGATAGAAGGTCGCCAGTCCGTGAAAGCTACGGACATCATGAAGAGTACGAGGCTCGGGCCACTCCACTATAGCCCTGACCTTCTCCGGGTCAGCGGAGACTCCCTCTCTAGACACAATGAACCCCAAGAAAGTGACCTAACTAGTCATGAAAGCACATTTCTTAGGGTTGGCATAAAGACTCTCTCTCCTCAAAATAAGACAGACCTGCCGAAGATGGTCTATGTGGGCCTCCCGAGTACGGCTGTAGATAAGGATATCATCGAAGTAAACCACTACAAAGACCGCAATCAAAGGTCGAAGGACTTGGGTCATTAGCCGCATAAAAGTGCTGGGAGCATTGGTCAGCCCAAAGGGCATGACCAGCCACTCATAAAGAACATCTTTGGTCTTAAAGGCTGTCTTCCACTCATCACCGGGCCTGATCTTCACCTGGTGATAGCCACTTCTCAGATCGATCTTGGAAAACACAGCGGCTCCCGCCATCAGATCAAGCATGTCATCTAAGCGGGGAATGGGAAATCTGTACTTCACCGTGATCTTATTGATAGCACGGCTGTCGACACACATCCTCCACGTACCATCCTTCTTAGGGGCAAGCAATGCAGGGACAGCACATGGACTCATGCTCTCACAAAGAGACCCCCTTGTCATCAACTCCTCGACCTGACGCTTAAGCTCAGCATGATCAGCGGGGCTCATCCTATAATGTGGCAAGTTGGGTAATGAGGACCCTGGAATCAGGTCAATGGCATGCTGAATGTCCTGCATGGGTGGAAGACCCTCGGGTAAGTCATCGGGAAACACATCAGCAAATTCTCGAAGGATATCAGCAGCATCAAATGGGAGATCACTCTCCGTCTCTCTAACCACCTCTCAGACTACGATGGCAAAAATAGGGTCCCCTCAAACAAAGTCACGCTCCAACTCCTGGAGCTGACTAGCATCAACCTCCTAGTCGGAGGAACACCTGCAGTGGGGACATCTGGAGATACGGTCGTAGCCTAAGCCGGCAATGGGGTACTGGGCCCTGGAATAGCAAGAATCGGGGTGCTAGGCCCAGTGGGACCCCGGATGGATGGACTCCTCGACTGGGAGGGGTGAAGGGTAATCCGATGGCTATTATGGTCGAATGTACATGTGTTTGACCAGCCAAGGAGGGTAGCATCCCGATCAAATAACCAAGGCCTTCCCAAGATAATACTGCCTACTTCCATAGACAACACATCACACCAGATCTCATCCTAGTAGGCATGGAACAGCAATGGCACCAGACATCGCAGCCTGACCGGAATAGAAGTGGAATCTACCCATGACACACGGTAAGGGGAGGGATGGTCCACGGGGGTCAACCCTAAGCGTGCCACAGTACCCGTGGAGATAGCGTTAATGCAACTCCCGCTATCAATGATAACCTTGCAGGCTTTCCCACCCAGCCTGCAAAAGGTATGAAAAATGGTGGTGCGACGCCAATCATCACTCCCCAGCGGTTGGGTCAAGATACACATGACAACACCCAGCTGAACATCATCCTGGCACTGCGTGCCTTGGACATCTAACTGCTCACCCTCAATCAGCTAATCAAAAAACTCCTCCGTGAGCTCCTGGTCAGCCTCATAACTGACAGGTACGATCCCAGGTGCGGGCTCACCGGTCGAAGGATCTCCAATGACCAAACAAGATCGGGTAGGACAACTAATAGCATAATGACCAACTCCTCTACACCTTTAACACTCATGACGGGACCTAGTGCCCTGAGGTGTCCCACCAGTCATAGGCCCCTTTCCCTTGTCATCACGACGGGCCGGGGGTGGTGGAAGCTGGGGTCGAGCAGGAATAGTGTGCTGTTGGGCCCGAGGAGCAGGGGCCGGAGCCTGGGGCCGAGGGGGATAGTCTCTCAAGGGAGGAGGATGAGGCCGAGGAGTAGTGAGGTTCTGGCGAATAGGTTCCTGTGAACAAGCCACATGCCCCCGAGGATAAGGTCCAGGCATAGTATGAGGATCTGACCCACGATGATATGTGGGTCCGGGGCGCTGGACCGAAGCAAACTCGGACTCAAACTGCTCTAGCTCATGAGCAACCTGATAAGCCTCCTCTAGGGTCATCACATGGTGGCGAAATAACTCGTACTGGTAATGCAACTGCAGACCCCGACGGAAGTGAGAGATAGTCATGACACTCTTCTCCATGACCCCATATCGCAAGAAGTACTCATCGAAATCAGCGATGTAATCTGCCACTGTCCGATTCCCCTGACTAAGACTCTGCCACAGATCAATAAGTCGCTGTCGGTAGGAGACAGGGAGATATTTCTGCTTGAGCTTGACTTTCATATCATCCCAAGTCTCAATCAGGGGCTGATGTCGCTGCATCAGTAGGCTCTCCACATTTGTCCAATAGGTTTGTGCCTGGCCAATCAGCTTCATCTTGGCATATCGGACTCTCTAGTGGTCCGTCATCTCGAACCACTCAAAATAATGATCCATGGCAGCCTCCCAATAAAGATAAACCTTGGGTTCCATAGACCAATCAAAGGTGGGAGGATCCGCTCGCATGGACCTCAGGACACGCTCATCCTCCTCGTCCCTATTGGGCCTGTAGCCACGCCGGTGCCGGCCATACCCCTCTAACTCGTTATCGGACCCTAAATCCTCAAACTCTGAACACGCTACCTCCGATCATTGGCCCTAGGGTGTGCGGGCCGAGGGTCAGGGCCAAGTGGGACTTGGGCCTGCCCGGCGACATCCTCCTGCTGCACTCTCCTCGGATTGGGCCGCCCAACAAGACCTTGGATGGTCCGGTCGGAAGCCTCCATCCGATCCTCCATAGCCTTCATCCGGCCCTCCATGAGTGCAGTGAGATCTCCCACGCTCTTATCAGTCCGATCTGCCCGCTCCATGAGAGCTTGCATCATATCCTAGAGGGTCCTAAGGTTAGCCATCGAGATTGGGCGTTGGTAATCGGTACCACGCCGAGTGGGCATGCAATGGAACTAAATGCAAAGGATTTTTTTTCTCTTTTTTTTTCTAGGCAAACTAATGCAAGACTCTAAGGGGCAAAAGGGGGTAGAATACAGACTCTATGCACCCTAGACAAACCTAACGACTCAAATGCACCCTAGACAACCTATGGCTCTGATACCAAAATTGATGCGGGATGCTATGCAAGCTAGAACTCTATATAAGGACGCGACTAAAAGGACAACTAAGTCTAGCAATTTGCAATTGATAGAACGGCGTAGACTCGACACCTAAAGTTCCCAAGAAGGAGTTATGCCAATGGAACATGTAACACCCCGGTTAAATTATAAAGTATAAAAGTAAAATTTTAAAATATGTATTGGAATTAAAGCTATTTCCTTACTATTTAATGACTTCAATGATTTTCTTAATTAAAGAATATTATTTATTTTAAAAGTGACCAAATTATATCAATACAAAGAAATAATTATTTTTCTATAATCACCATAAAAAGACTTTCATATTCTAAGATGCAATCGAATTTTTCTACGATGATTTGAATTTAATAGGTATAAATTAAATTAATTGAATTTCACCCATAGGCCAAAGTTTTGACTAATTTCTAAAAATATGAAAAAATTATAGTCTTGTAGAGAACGAAGTGTTTAACAATAATGTCAACTGGGCTGGCTCCTAATAAAAATTTAATAGGCCTAGATTAAAGAATTAAAGACCAAATTCGTTATTTTAATAGGCCAATCTTAAACGATCAATTTGGAGCACAATTCTTAACCATTTGAGCCCAAACCAAGCCCAAATGATAGGCCCATCATAGGAGCTCATTTTCCCATCGAAAACCCTAACCCTAGACCCTTAGATTTGCGGCGGCGGCGGCGGACTTGGATAGCTTCCGAGTTTTTTGCCGGTTTTCCCAAACTAGGACTCTTTGACCGAATTCGATCTCTAGGAGCCACGATTGAGTCTATAAGTAGAGGGATTTTGGAACCCTTCGACCCTATTTGACATCCTAACAGGTGGCGCGAGGGCTTGTGGTCGATCCTAGGAGAATTTTAAACTTTGGCGGTGCGCGATTAGGGTTCCAGCGTGTTCTTCATCTTCTCTTCCTTCTTCCAAATCGGTAGGTTTCTATCAGGCCCAACCTAATTAAATAATGTGAACATGTAGATCTCATTCTCACCTTTCATTTGAATCTATTTTGCCCAATTTTAGCCATCTATATCATGCGTATTCATGATTTTATGAAGTACATGTGATTAGGGTTTGATCGTTTATCTTTTTCTGTTAATTTAGCTAGGCTAATCGAAGCCAATCTTTCAAATTGATTATGCTATGTTGTGTGGTTTTAAGTGATCTTTCTTTTGGTAGTAAAAAGCCTAATTTTTATGCTATATCTAGGTATTAATCATGTTTTTATTGGATCGGTGGCGTGTTCTTCGTGATTTGGGGCTCGGGTTAGGAGAAACGTCCTAACAGGAACAACCAGGCATCAAGCAGTCGCATGATAGACCGTTTGCATGGTCTAGCGGCCCCGCGACAGACCGTTTTCTTCGTATTAGGGCTACGCTGGGCTTAACGGTCTCACAATAGATCGGTTATGAGTCTAGCGGTCGCCCAATAGACCACTTTATGGCGGTGGGTTTTAATTAGGGGAAAGGGGATTTGCGCTGGTTCTTAGCGGTCATCCTCTGACCATCTGAGATACTGAGCGGTCCACCTTTAGACCGTTTTCGTTTCTTTAAGTGGCCCTGGACAGACCATCTGGGAAGAGTGATGGCCTTCTGCCATACCGCTACCCAGTGTTGTTCTTTAACTTAGTTCTTTTGATTACGACGTGTGTGCATTGTTAATCCATACTTCATAACTTGCTGGTAGGATTTTGGTTATGATTAAACATCACATTGTTACCTAGGAAAAATGGAATTTATGATCTAAGTTCATCTTCTTCATGATTATTTTCCCCAAGATCATCATTCTTGATATCTTATAAGTGAAATGAGTAGAGTAATTAATGTTGGTTCCTTATACCATTGTCATCTTGCTACCTTATTAGTTCATCTTGCTATCTTATTAGTTTTATTTTAAGGTTGTGCCACTCCGGTGGGGGCGACTGGACCGTATATCTAGTTTTTCGTTGATTATGAGCTAGTACATTCTTGGACATCGAATTACCTCTCCGCCAGATATTCCTTCCGCCGAACTAGGTGTTCATGTTCTGAGGCCTCCGTAAGCCCCCGCAAGCCTTGGATTCCCACTAGGACGCCAGGCGGGTTGTACCCACAAGCCTGAATCTTTTTGACTCGATCGAATCGTGTATTTTGTTAAATCTCGGAATCGGGACTGTCCTATTGATGGCGGCCCTTCTGAGACCGTTTATGTCAGTAAGCGGTCCAGTCATGACAGCCAGACTGCTTGAACGGCCCTCCTATGACCGCGTTTAACCGGCTGTGCATCGACTTTAGTCCATGGACTCTGTAATGTACACGGTTGAGATTATACCATTTACTCCTTCAAGTGGCCCAACCAGGACTGTCTAGTCCTGATCACGGCCCACCTTGGACCATTTTATACTTGTTCGCTTTGGGTTGGATCTTTGATCCAGCTAGCCATTTAGCGGTCCTGCTTAGACCATTTATGTTTTGCATACGGTCTTTATTAGACCGTGTACCTCTTTTAGCTGTCCTTTGCTGACCGTTTCACTTTCCAGTTTTCCAAAAATTGATGTTTTCATGGTTTTGATATTTGTAAGCTACTATAGCCTAACTAGGCTATTATACCTCGAATTTTTGACATATTGTTAGGTCTACTGTCGACATTTATCTATTCAAGAGTTATTTCTTTAAATGACTAATTCCTCTCGATTAATGAGCTTGTTGTTGGAATCTCAAGAAAATCAATGTTCTTACACATCCTACCTTGATTGCATGAGCTTAATCTTGGAACTCTTGGCCATTGTTAATTGTGGATGTCTAGATTTCGTGGGATCTATGATCCAAACAAATCAATGACAAGGCAATCATATTTAAGGGCCCAGTCTGGTCCTGGGTGGAGCACCCGAAAAGTACTTGATCCCTAGGGAGGTGAATGACTAGGTGTGGCATTTGGCACCGAGTACTATCTAGCGTGTTGAGAATACGACATTCCACACTCTCATGATACTTACTATACTCGCTTGAATGAGCGAAGTACTTGCTTGCTTGACATGACATGACATGATTTGACTTGACTTGAAATGGCCATTCGTTGAAAAGTTCTTGACAATGGTGCTTGATATCTAAACTTGAAATGATCTTTTCCTTTTATCTAGCGATTATCTTCTGATCTTGTTGGTTACTTAGTTACTTTAATTGAGTTTCTCGCATTATTTATACATTCCTAAAAATGATTAATCACTTAAATTGCCTGATGATAGAGTGTAATTCCTACTGAGCTTCTTGCTCACCCCCCTTATTTCCATCCTTTCCTGGTAACACAATAGATGGAACGCTTGCAATTGGGCTCGGGTCAGCGTGATCGAGTGAACCTGGAACTTAGAGACCTGAGTCTTTTTTATTTTTTTGAGTATAGATAGTGTGGTGGTCTTGCTAGTTTCTCTTCTTTATTTCTTTTATTGAGTCCAAATTGTATCTGAAAATTTTAAATATCAATAAAATCATATTTTTCTCAAATTAATGGCTTCCATGTGTTTGAATATTATTTATTGTGTTTATTTATTTTCTGCTCTAATTATCATGACTGTTTTACTGTCACGTTCCGAGCATCGCTTCCTACTGCTATCGGTTCGGGGCGTGACAGAACAAGCAACCACAAGCTCACAAGCGCCCCAAAGAGGGAAGCGCGTCGATCCGCACGATTGAGAAACCGGCAAGGTCTAGGGTGGTCGACTCCACACTCGCGACTCAGATGAGTAGCGGGACGGTCACACTCTTTCACCGCGGCAGTGAATAAAAGTAATGAACTGGCTAGGAACCTACTACACACACAAGCAGCGGCATCAAGAGAAAATACTAAAAGAGCAAGCTAACCAAGCAAAGAAGTAGACACATACCTCCACGCTCGGGGCGTGGGGAAGAGGCCCGGCCAAGTCACACAACCACCCCGTACAAGGGCTAAACAGAGGTAAAACCCAAAACAAAGCCCACTCCTCGTAGGGAGGTAAAAGGCTACACAACGATATCCGGGGGTCGTGCGAAGTGGGGTGACGGGTACCGGGTCGGTGTAGCTCGTCGTCCATGAATTGTTACGAACCAATACACACAGGAACTAGCAACAAGGATGGTGCATCACGGAGGCCGAAGAAGGCGCCAACATCCCTGGGAGCACACTGTCATGGATGACGAACCTCGGTGAAGAATCTGGAAGCCGACGGCACCGGGAGGAAGGTCCGGCGTGACCTCGATAGGCAGGCAGACTGCAGGCTAGTCAGCGATGGTGCAGGTGAGCAGCAGGAAGGAGGGCCTGGAACGCGGCTTTCCGCTCATCCATTGTTCGTGAAATTTGGTGTAGACGCTGGTGGGGACGTCCCAGGGATGCCGGTGGAGTATCAACTGCAACCGAACGCCGTCGAGGCCGTGGCGAATTGTTGGAGCAGGCCCTACGCTTCTGGACTATCTGCATGCAGCCGGATAAGGGGTGGAAGAAGAGGCTGGAGTCGGGGCTTCCAGGTGGAAAATGGAGCGGGGTTTTCTCTGGTATATAGGTGAGGGCTGTGGGATGACTGAGTAGCATTGGCGGGTGGCATGTAGTGGTGGTTTTGGGCGTGCGAAGTGAAAACAGATGGTGCTCAGTTCTACAGTTCAGTGCAGTCAAAACTGAGGGGTTGAAGGGTGGACGGGGTAGGCAGGGAAAAAGGGCTCTAGACATTTCAGGAAAATTATTTGGGAAGTTTTGGGATGTGTATAAGCAATGCTCAAAAATTCAGATCCATTAGAGGTGATTTTGGGGTCGTCCCTTTGGAGGGGTTGTAACACTATCGCGGCAGGCCTGTACAGGGGCAGTCTGCGCACGAAAATGGGCTATGAAGGGATTTTCTGCCACAGGTCGACATAAGGCATGAAATGTTAACTGGGTAAGGGAGACATATGGATGAAGAAATGTCTAGAAGACATGGAGGTGATCAGAGTATGGGAAGGGGCCGTAAAAATTTGGCCTTTGAGGCTCTGCCCCGCAGGCAGACACCCAGATGCAGTCTGCCTAGGGTTTAAAGGGTTCCAAAGGGAACTTTGCACACAGGTTGAGTTAGGGCGTGGGATTTTCAGGGGATGTGGGGGACTGGAGAAGGAAGAAAATCTATGAAGAGGTGGATGGGATCTGAGGACGGGAGAAAGGGGTTCCAACCTGATATTCCGGGCTCAAATCTACAGACAGACATCCATGGGTGGTGCACAAGATAGCAAGAGCTATTTCTCCATGCTTGCAGCAAGTCTTCGATGCTTGATCTCTTGGCTTGGGAAGAAGGTGGGGAGGTCACCTCCCTGCTGCTGGATCAGTCAAGAACACCTACAAGAAGCCTAGGGAGTCGCACCCTAGAGAGGAAGAGGAAGAGGGAGGAGAGGGAGTCGCACCCTCTAAGAGGAGGTGGGGAGGCCGCGGCCAACACAGGGGTTTCTTCAATAATAATTCTTCATTATTTCTTCCAATAATAATACAAAGGAATATATATGGGGAGGGGAAGAAACCCTAATTAGTTTCCTAAAATAAAATTCAAAAGGAGCCTATTTAATTTGAATTCCTACACAATAGGAAAGGAGGGAGAAAAAATAGGCAAGCTAGCTAAAAACTAGGAAGAGGGGCTGCCAACTCCAAAGAGGAGAGGGAAGGGGGGTACTTGCGCCCAAAACCCTGACCCTAGGGAGGGGGCACGCCCCCCAAGGTGGGCCTACAAGTGGAGGGGGGCAGCCAACCCAAATGGGCCTAGAGAGTGCACCACTAGGTGGCCCACTAACCTCCCTATTAGCCTAATCAACACAAGTGTGACCCAAATGCAATCCAACTGGCCCCAAATTGGCCTACATATGTCCAGAGTGATAAAGAAAAAACAAGACTCCAGCTCGAGGGCAGCTCTCCAAGTCCTCTCCGAGCCACAGCGAAGTCTGCGTGTCCTGTAATGTCGCTCTGCCGCATCGTGCCGATCACGTGCTCGGGTGCCCTCACCATGCATTATCCTAATCAATAATGATTATAAGGTGTTTGATGAAATATTTTATCTTATTGACAGGTACTTAATCAAACACTTAAAGGGCAGAGAGCAGCAAAGACTTAAGTGATCACGTGGGTCCAGATCTGAGTCAGTTGGCACGTGATCCAAAGTGGCCAGCTCATCAAGAACAATCAGCCATGTGGACTCACCTCATCCTCAAGATGTGACACGTGGACTTCTCTCTTTTGGCGGGAACATTCTCTCCACGGGCCAGACAGAAACTTTACGGGGACCACGGGAATCTACTCGTGCATATAAAAAGGCCATCTCTCAGTCGAACGATATGACCAACCCAGACAGAAGAAGAAGGAAAAAGGAGGAATAGCAAAGAAGCAGAAAAGGAAAGAATACCCAGAGAGTGAGGTAGAGTCTCGTGGAAGAGAGAGTGAGAGCTTCAGAGTGAGTACAGGGATGAGGTTAGTTGCAGAAAAGAGAAGTGCAGAACAGGGTATCATAGAAGGGGAGAAGTAGTTAGAGAATGAGTTGCTGCTACGATCACGATTTCTAGATCAGATCTAGAATCGTTTGCTCGGTTGAGCTATATTATTTTTAAGGTTTTATCTGGATATTGTTTTCAACTTTTGTTCATTTTGTTTATCTCGTTTCTTCAAGCTGTTTGGCAGTGGAGCAAGCTGTGGTGCTCAGCGGCGAGGAGCAACTCCTCGGATAGCAAGCTGTGAGGCTCAACAGAGCAAGCTGTAAGACTTAGCGGTATGAGATTTATTCCCCAAAGATGTGGATCAGCGGTTGTAGGGATGCATCTCCAAAGCTGTGGATCAGCCGTTAAGCTATGTGTCAGCAGAAGCCACACTCTAGTTTGAGTGTGGGGTCGACGTAGGCCTCAAGATTGAGACCAACTCACCTAAAAAATTCTTGTTCATCTTGTGCGATTTCTTACTCTCTTTCAGCTTCGATTAGATGCATGTTTAGGAACACTCACAGTCAGCATTTGATTGTAAGTCTATTTTCATTTGAATGAGTTGTTAATGCTTTCAACCATCAAGTATATAAAAAGGTGTGGTAGGAAAGATTGGTTACGCCAATTCGGAATGTCATTCTTTGTGTGAAGGATCCCAGATCATACCTCCGCCTAGTACTGGGTTGTTGTTATTTCTCTTCATTCAAGTGATTATTGCTGGAATCACTTGCATACTGTATGTCTGAGATTTGGTCTAAGAGAAGATATCATTCTGCGAGAAAGTGTTGTTGATTATTTCAATAAGTGAGAATAGCTTTCATTTTTAAATTCCGTAAAAGTTTCCACTGGGATCCATTCACCTCTAGATATCTGCAGTGTTCGTTCCAATTATAACACTTGGAATCATAGTGGATCACCAATCCTATCAATTGGTATCAGAGTGGGTATCTGTGCTAACAGATCCAACGATCTACAGATATGATCTTTTTGATTGGTGTATCCTTTGTTTTTCTATTCACTGATTTAAATCTGCCTTCAATGGCCAATCCTCCGAAGTTTGATGGTTCTAGTTTCTATATCTGGCTAGGAAGGCTAAGAGATTATGTGAACTCCATAGATTCTAATATATGGGTTTTGATTGCATGTGGTCCGCATGATATTCCAGAGGATGAATCCAAATGGAATGTCATACACAGATTGAAGAATGCTGATAGCATGAAAGCCCTGAAACTGATGAAAAGAGCGATAGATGCAAATAAATTTCCTTATATCTCTAGTTGCAGGAGTGCTAAAGAAATGCTGGATGAGCTGACTGCAATTCACAAGCGAGAAGGAAACCAGTGTTTAATGGTCAAAGACCACAATAGTAATCAGCTGGATGAGTCCTCTTCTCAGGTAAGTTTTGAATCTGATGAACTTACATTTAATGATTTGATGAAATTGTATGATGGGTTGTTAGATAAGTACAAGAAAGTCAAATCTAAAAACAAGAAAATGAGAAAGACAATGACATCTGAAATGAGTTCATTGAGGTCTGAAAATGAACAACTAAGATCAGAAATGAAGAAAATTGAAAACTCTTGTGATAAGTGTGTTTCTATAAACAATTTGAACATTAGTCTTCAATGTGATCTAAAGTGGCAAGAAGGGCTGATTGATTCTCTTAAGGAAGAGAATGAAGAGTTATTAAATAGAAAGAAAGAATTCGAACAGATTGAAGAGAAGTTGAATGAAAAACTGAGCTCAACGAACAACAATGATCTGATGAAAGAAAATAAAATTTTAAAAGATCAAAACAAAAAGCTCATGGTGCTGAATATTGTCATATCAGAAAGATTATTAACTTTTAAAAAGGAAAATCTGTTGGCATAAATGAATCTGAAAAACTATCAACTCTTCAAAAAGAAAATGAAAATCTAAAAAGAAAAATAATTGAATGTGAGGATCAAATAATCAATTCTGAACTGATGATAACATCTCTGGAAGGTCAAGTGGCTGATTTAAATGAATGTATGTCTAAATTTGTTGAAGGAAAAGAAAATTTAGATAAAATGATTGGAACAAGAATGAATTTTCAGAGAGAAGGACTAGGTTACAAACCAGTTAATAAGAAGTTTGAAACTAAATTATCAACCTATTTTGTGAGCAGTTCCGAGACATCCAAACCATCTTCCTCATCTATTTTTCAATTCACTGCTCAAAAATCTGAAAAACAAGTTAAAAATCTGAAAAAAAGGTTGAAAAGAAGAAAAAGAATTGTGATATCAATAAATCCAAAAATGTTTCTGCTAATGTGAGTCTTGCTACCCCAGTGCATGTAGTTCATAAGTCTCCCACTCATTCACATGCACATAAAAAGAAAGTCTCATGTCATTATTGTGGCAGGGCAGGGCATGTAATGAATGATTGCCATGTTATGAAATCTAATGACATGAATGCATTTAAAATTTTGAATGGTTTTAAGAATGGCAATAAGAATTTGCCGAACTGTCATGTGAAGAATCATCATGTTAGAAAACATGTTGTTCAGAATGTTGAATGCTTTAATTCTGGAAGATTTGGGCATGTTGCATCACAGTGTTGGTTTGCTAAAAGGAAAATTTTTCATTCCAATCATGCTCATATCCCCGCATATAGAAATGCATTTGTGAAGAATAATTTTTTCTTCTGCTCATAGACATCCAACATGCAATTACTGTGGAAAACCTGGACACTTAATGTTTGAATGCTATTAGATGGAATTTGATGATTTAACTGCTTGGAATTCATGGAGAACACCTGCTAGAGGTGTAACTAATCTGACAGGACCCAAGAATTCTTGGGCTCCCAGATATTCGAAATGATTTCTTGGTTGCAGGTGTGCCTTGAGGGTAGAAAATAAAAAGGGTTAAATAAAATCAAGGAACATGAGGGTCAGTCAAGCCCCAACTCATTTTTTTATACTGTGCTTGAATAAGACTCTCTTTGGATTACCGCATGACTGGTCAGATTGAATTTATTGATGTGATTTGATGTTATCCTGTTATGCTTGTCATGATTCTGATAATCTACCACATGCAATTCCAAATGAGATTTTACATGATAAATACTCATTCATGTTAGTCATTCATGATGTATATTCTTGCACGACCTTTTGGTATATCAAATGGTACGCTGGGAGAAGGGCAGATCATTTTCTGTCTGGAAACCCACACCATGCATAAGGGCTAGACCTCCGCCTAGTACCAAGGGTCAAAACTGCATGTTGTGATAAATTTGCATTTTACATTTCATAATTGCATATCTGTGTACAATGAGAAAAGGACTATTGTTTGATTGAAATTACTGCACAAATTGAGGGGGAGCGGAGTTAAGTCTGTCAGAAATGTTTGATCTGCTTCAGCTGTCAGAAAATGTGCTTTTGCTATTACTGCTAGTTGGATTGTTATAAGACTGAATATTTGTCCGTGTAGTCAATGCTGCTTTAATATGTGGTTTAACAGCTTCTCTGGATAAGCCAGCAGGTTGATGCATATGGAATATGCACCAACCTCGCTATGCTAACAGGTCGATGCATATGATAGGTGCACCGACCTTACAATGCTAGAAGGTCGAAGCATAAGAAAGGAACATAGACCTTAGTCGAAGCATAAGAAAAGAACATAGACCTTAGCTCACTAGCTAGTCGAAGCATATGAAGGAAACATCGACCTTTCTACACTTGGAACAAATTGTCTACTGCTAAGTGTTGTATTCTATGAAGAAGGCTGCTAACTGATAAGAGGGTATTAAGACTGTGCCAATGGTTGCTTGCAAGTCTGATCTTAAGTTCTCCTTTTGTTCTGTGTGGCCATCTACTTTACCCTTCAGAGTTATCTCTATCTTCATTGAATTCTCATCTATGTTCCCTCATCTATGTTATCCATGTCAAATCTTTCCCACTCTTTAAAGTTCATTGGAGTCTGTCATTTAGGGGGAGTCATTTATAAAAACTTGTCATCTTTACTGATCAAGAGAATTTTATTACTAGACTACCCAGATCTAAAAGAAGTTGCTTGATCCTACAGATATGTGATATGCTGTTTATGGAGACTAAAACCTTAATTATTCAAGATTTCCTTGAATGTGCTTATAATGGTTTTAAAACATTCTAAAAATGGGAAATGTCCAGTTGATCTCCAGAAATCTGAAAATTGTAAGTAATAAGACATCCTGGTAGAAAACCATATTCTTATATTGTTCTTAAGCTATTTTAAAATTAAAATCAGATAGAAGGCTAGGGAATACGCCATTATATAAAACAAGAAATAGGTAGAGCAATGGCATATCTTTTAGAGAAACTGACTATCTGTATCAATGAAATTCAGAGGTCATGTCATGATAAAAGATACTAACTTTGTTCATAAAATGGGGCATAATGGTGGATTACACTAAGTAACCAGGGAGTCAGGTGTCTGATCAACGTGTCTCCTTGAGTAAAAAGTTGTGATCATACTTGAATGCTTAAATTCATAATCAAAATGAAAAAGAAAAATATGGTTGACCCTGTGTTGTTTTCAGAAAGTTAAAACTGTTTAATTTCAATATAAGGTAGATTTAAAATCAATTTTGTCAAATGAAAATGATGAGTAAGATTGATGGTTTTTTTGAATGGGCATAGTACTTTGATTTGTTTGTTTTCTCTATTATGTCTACATCAAAAGGATTGGTTCTAGAAATTTAATGCATCAAGATTTAACCTTTAATAAGCTGCAGACCATACATTTGATAAGAAGGGCAATTGTTTTCAAAGAAAGGGTAGTTTGGTCATTTACTCTGAAATTCGTAAAGTTGATATTTTTGTACCTTACTCTACCCTATTATAAACATCTACCTTATAGTCGAAGCCTAACCTATCCAGGTCGAAGCTTCTTCTCCTCTAAACCCTCTCACATCGACGCCACCTAGTCGTCCGTGCTCTCTCACCCCGTGCGTAAACTTGGTCTTTCCATACTTGTCTCCATCCTTCTCTAATCTGTGCTATTAGTCTCCATTTCCCTCTCTCGTATCAACCATGTCTTCTCCAGCCACCAAGAGCAAGGGGAAGCGAAAGGTTCCGGAGGAGCAACAACCGATGGATACTCTATCAGAGAAACCTACTGAAGTGTCTCGCAAGGAAAGAAGGTCAAAGCAGGTACATGATGAAGGTACCGAGTCTGGAATGCTTGGGAAGAAGTTTGCTAAGGGTAAAGAGAAAGTATTTGAAGCACCAGCCAAGTGGCGCCGAACATCTGCCTCAGAGAAAACTCATAAAGTGACTAAAGAAGAAAAAGATTCTGATACCTCATCCATGCAAGCAGAGTCGGTGCTTGAGTTTGCCAAAATCATCTTTCCTCGGTACGTAGATTTTAATCATTAGAAGATGATTGATGTATATCCTGAGCTATTGAGTCTTATCAAATTTCAAAAGTGGAAAAAGTTCATGGATAAGCACAGATATTACTATCCTAGGTTGGTTACTGAATTCTACAAGAATTTGAAGTTTGATTCAGATCAATCTAAAATATGGTCACATGTTAAAGAAACCTAAATTGAGATTACTAGGCATTTCCTTCACAAAGTTTTTAGAATTCCTGAAGATGGTGTGGTTGAGGGAAAATTTGAATATGATGAATATGAAGCCTACTCCATCATCACAGATCAGCCTAGTAACCCTAATGACCGTAGGCAAACCAAGCTGACACAGTTCAAAGCAAATAAGTTTTCCCCTCTAAAAAGACTGATGCATCACATGTTCACTACAATTTTAACTCCACAAGGTGGAGGTAGAGGGAGATTAACAAAGTCACAGAGATTCATCTTCTACTGCATGTTTAAGAAAATCAGAATTTGTCTGCCAGAGTTGATGATACAGATCATTGGAACTTACAAGGAATCCAGAAGACACTTACCTTATGCAGCCCACTTGACTGCAATTTTCAAGAAAATGAAAGTTCCTTTAGAGGATGAGACATTCAAGGAAATCCCTGAAGTGAATGTATATAATATGTATTTCATCACAAAGTTTATGAAGCTTAAGCCATCTGGTGCAAGAGTCCAAGGTCAGAAGATAACAGGTCTGTCTGAACTGCAAATGGCAGAACAACATCTCCAATCAGTGGAAGAAGAACAACAACTAGTGCAACAGGTTGCACAATAAGTGGAAGAAGAAGAAAAAATAGAACTAATTCATTGGGTTGCACAAAGTCAGGGGGAGCAGCAGCCACTGGTAGCTGAGCAGCAAGTGGCAGAACACACAGAGCAGCTGGAACAACTAGAGCAAGAAGTGCAACAAATACAAGAACAACATGATCAGCCAGAGGAACGAGCAGAACTACATGCAGAGCAGCAAGTTGATGACATAGTGCATGATAAAAACCTGCAAGAGGAACAACAATTGGCAGAGCAGACAGAGCAACAGCTGGAACAATAGAAAGAAAGAGAGCTGGAAGAGCTAGAGAAAGAAGCACAAATTGAAATGGAATTAATGCAGCAGCTGGATAAACAAATTCATCAGCTAGTTCAACATATAGAGCAGCATCAGCAGCAACAACAATTTGAATCACACTTGAAACACCAAGAAGAAAACCTAGATGAGCAGCTGGGAGAGCAACTAGAACAACTCCAGGAAGATGAGCAGTAGCAGCAGTAGCTAGAATAGCAGCCGGTGATGCAGGAGCAAAATCAACAAGAGCAAGAGGCTGACCTACAGGAAGAGGTTGTTGTGCCACAAGAGCAATATCTAGGTCCTGCCACATACTATGGACCCTATCATGGACCAGTTATAGCTTTTGGAATTCAGCCACCCTTATCTCCTGAGGAACAACAGATCCCTCCAGAATTTCATTCTTCAACTTCAGCAGGACAAAGTTCTCAAAATCCATCTGATATTCATTTGTCACTGGTAAATTTCTTGATTAATCAGTTTAGGATTATGAATGCTTCTTTTGTCTAATTAAATCTGACAATGGAGAGGATAGATGCTAGACTGACACATGTTGAGCAAACGGTCAACAGTCAGTAGGAGAAATTTGCTTATGATAAATATAAATCTGATGAAAAATTGCATGGCTTCATGGAGTCTTTATTAGAAGTGAGTAGTCAAGCAGGATACATTCTGAGTAAGTTAAGAGATACTCAAGCTTCATCTCACCTGAAAATAACTCAGACACTAGTCCATGCCTTTGACATTAAAATTGACCAGGAGCACATCAGAGAAGAAATGAGAATAATGAGAGATGAACAAAGAAATATGTCACAAAAGATGGTTCATTTACTGGAACAAAGTCAGAGCATCTTTGTTCAGCTAGGAAACATATACATCAAGACTGATATTGTTCAAGATTTAGTGCAGAACTTGACCAACAACTTCAAAGAACTCTTCTTTATCAATAAAATTATACTCCTATACTTGGGATCGGGTGGAGTGAGCACATCCACTCCCGCTGGGATTGGGTGCACTGTCCCTGGTCTGGGCATAGGTATTGATTGAAAAAAAAAAACTTCAAAGAACTCATCTCTACACAGGGTGCAAGCTCTTCTACCTCTATGGCAGAAATCCATCACCAACAGACATCACATCTAGACAACATGTGTAATATGTTACAAAGTTGGTTTGTGGATCTGACTGGGACTGTGAAAGAGCTCCAAGCTGAAACCCATTAGATTGATCAAAAGTTTACAGCTAAGTTTGTTGCACTGGGAACCAAAGTAGACAGGCTTCCACATAATTTTCCACAAGTAATACCATTGCAATCCCGTGGAAGTTCCAGCAAAACACCTTCTCGTCAGAGGAGACAAAGGGAAGGAAGCTCTGCTGCATATGTGGGATAAAGTCTGATGATGAGCCATGAGGAGTAGACAGCTTATCTCTCCTTTTTTTTTTTGATAATGCCAAAGGGGGAGAGATTTATGAGTCATGAGAAGGACAGGTCATCAGACATGAGAGTCATGATATGGAATTGCTAGAAATCTGAAATCTGGACAAGAAACTGCAGAAATTTCTTGTTGTACACAGAGTGTGTCTGCATGTGCATGCTAGTTAGTGTCCTTTAGCTATTAATGTTACATTATCTCATTTGGTTTTTGGTGTGATGTAACTTTGAAATCTTAAAAAACTCACTTGTGAAATGAATTGAAACCTCTGAATGCAATAAATGTCTTCGACTAAAAATTTGTGTATATGGATGAATGTTTGAATGTGTGAATGGTTGAAGTTCCTTTGTCTTGTGCAAACATTTACATGACTCATAGTTGTCATCATCAAAAAGGGGGAGATTGTTGGAACCCTAGTTTTGATGATTGTTGGTTTATGCCAGCGTCTCCTTGGATTTGGTGTGTACACGTGGCGTATGGGACCCACGTGGACCATCGGTGCTTGGCAGCCCAACCCGCCGCATAGATTATGGGGTCCATGTGCGAAGCCCCTCATGCCCGCCCACAGCACATAGACGTGGGGCCCTGCGCTGCCTAAGGAAATACAGTCTAACCTTCGCTACAAGCTCGAGCTTTTAGCGCAACGGTAGGGGCTTGATCCTGCAAACTGGTATCAGAGCGAGGTCGTGGGTTCAAATCCCAGGTGCCGCTGGGGGGGAGATTGTTGGTTTATGCCAGCGTCTCCGTGGATTTGGTGTGTACACATGGGGTATGGGACCTACGTGGACCATCGGTGCTTGGCAGCCCAACCCGTCGCATGGATTATGGGGTCCATGTGCGAAGCCCCTCATGCCCGCCCACAGCACATAGACGTGGGGCCCTACGCTGCCATAAGGAAATACGGTCTAACCTTCGCTACAAGCTCGAGCTTTTAGCGCAACGATAGGGGCTTGATCCTGCAAACTGGTATCATATTGTTGCATCCCTATGGTTTTGATGATGTCTCACACTATAAATTAATCTTCTATCTCTAGATTTATGCTGGTTCATCACCTAAGTGAGTACAGTTCATATGCTGTTTCATTATTTCATCTATCTACACTGTTTGGTTAATATGGATAGTAGTGGGTCGACTCATCAGCAAGGGTGGGTCGACGCATCAGAACATTGATAGACTGGGTACCAAAGTCTATACACCAGCTTGATCTATTAAGTCTGTACATTGGCATATCTTCTTCTAGTCTGTACATCGGGCACCTTCTAACTGAAGTCTATACACTGGTCTTAATATTCTAAGTCTGTACACTGCCCGACCAGTTAAGTCTGCACATTGCCAAAGTCAGTACAGCTCAACTCTATACATCCTTCCAAGCTTCAACTCCATACACTGCTACAGGAACCAAGTCCATACACTCTCCCGTTCAAATCCTTCAAAGTCTGTACATCGGTTTCGCTTCTCCAAGTCTATACACTGAACCTTGTTTTACCAAGTGTGTACACTCCACATCTTTTCCTACGCTTGGCCAAGTCTATACACTCATACATTTCCCTACGCTTTCCTGGCCAAGTCTATACATCGCTAAGTGTGTACATTGCATTCTGCTCAAACGATCAAAGCTCAAAGTCTGTACAGCGTGAAGTCTATACCTTAGCTCAGGGGCTTCAAGTCTATACAATGAACTGCTCTTCAAAGTCTGTACAGCGTCCGTCTCAGCCAGCGTCTCATGCTACGTCTTAGGCAAGTCTGTACATCGGCTTCATTCGCTCAAGTCCATACATCCACAGTGGTTCATCAAGTCTATACATTCACATTGGTTCTTCCATGTCTGTACAACGCTGAAGCCTTCACAAGTCCATACACTGCTTGAGCTTCACCAAGTCTGTACATCACTTCAAGCGATTCAAGTCTATACAGCCTGCCTTTACATTCAGAGTCTGTACATCGGTCCTACAGCCGATCGTCTCATTCAGAACTTTGCAAGTCTGTACAGCCGAGCGTCTCATGCATCGTCTCACTCTGGCATAGTCTATACATTGGCTCAGCTTGTCAAAGTTTGTACATCACCGTTGGGCATCAAGTCAATACACTGTTCACCGTCTTATTAAGAGTCTTACACTATCAAGTCTGTACATTGCGAACAGTACATCGCTTCCTCAAAGTCTGAACACTGGCCTCTTGCTTCAAGTCTACACATTGGGTTGTCCGACCACAACTCTATACATTCTGTTGTTATAACTTGAGTCTTCAATGCTCACAGCACACTCTTTTCAAGCCTGTACACTGGTTACACTTCGTGAAGTCTACACAGTGGCTGGGCAATGTAAAGTCTACACATTGGCAAGGCTAGTTCATGCATTGTTCATCACATGTCTATACACTGCCTTCACATGCGCTTTATTCATTAAGTCTATACACTCTCTCACGTTGTACACACTTACTCCGTTGATGTTTCTGAAGTATATACACTCGTGTTAAATAGCCTGAACTAACTAAGTATATACATTCCATCTGTCTCTGTCTGCAGGCGATTCAGGCTGATGATTGGGCACGTGATCTGAGGTTGGCACCTGGCACGTGATCCAGGACACCAGGAACATGACACGTGGATGGCAACCTAGTCAGGATGCTACCATGTGGTCGAAATTCAAATGATCCGGCAAAAAGTTCATGGGCGGGAACCTGGCAGCCACACGCCCAATATCTGCTATAAATATGGAGCTTTGTCCTTCAGTAGAAGCTTGATCGTGAAAAGAAAAAGCAGAAGGCATATGTGTGAGGCTGCACGATCCAGAAAGGAAAAAAAGCAGAGAGTCCCATATTGTCCAGATCCGAGAGGAGTATGTTCGAGAGAGAGAGCAGTGTTTGTGGTTTGATGAATTGCTTCCTTTGAAGCTACATTTGTATTGGTTTCAGAACCGACTGCTTCTTCATTGGTCTTTGTTTCTATTTTGTTTTCTTTTCATTTTGTTCATCCTTCTGATTCAAATTGGTTCCCCTCCGGTGTGTGGAGGAAGGGAGTATTACTCCAGTTTCCCTCTGGGTTGCAGAGGAAGAGAGATCGGTGATCTCTGGTGTTGCTAGTGACATGTTGTCATTAGCAGGTTCCCTCCGGTGTGTGGAGGAAGGGAGAGGTGTCTCCGGTTCTATTCTAGCTGGTAGCTGGAACAGGTTTCAAGCTCTGTGGGTAGCAGAGCTTGGTTGAGGGATTTGTTTCCCTTTGTTGTTCAAGCTGTGTGGCAGCATGTTGTCCGCAGACTGAGTCTGCAGTGATCTAGCATTGTCTAGTGGAATCCTCATTCTAGTTGGAGTGAGAGGTGGATGTAGATTGCGGACTGCAATCGAACCACCTAAAAATCGAGTGCCTCCTCTGTGGTTTGCTGTTGTTATCTGCGCTCTCCATCTGCTTGTCTCTTTGCTTCCATGTGATCAGTTCTTCATTCTCATTTACTTATACTGCCTTGCTTGGTGACTGTATTTGCATTTCTCTGTGTGTGGGTTAAGGAGGGGCGTAAGCAGTAGAATTTATTTTCCGCCTAAGTTTTTACAAATTGGGAGTGATCTATTCATCCCCCCCTTCTATATAACTCTTGCTGCGCTAGCAATTGGTATCAGAGCAGGTTTACGCCATGTGGACGAACGGTCAAGGAAATGCTAGTGGTCCTAGAACCTTCATGGCCGAAGGTCAATCCATTAGTCGCCCTCCGTATTTTGATGGTAGTAACTATCTGTTTTGGAAGAACAGGATGGAAGTGTTTATCAAGGCTCAGAGCCATAAACTGTGGAGAGTAATTACGGTGGGCCCATATGATCTGCCACCAAACGAGGACGCTTGGACAGATGACCATGTCAAGCTCTCTTCACTCAACTGGACGGCGCTAAATATCATCCAGTGTGCTGTTCATCCAGAGGAGTATGCCCGTATATCTGCCTACAAGACTGCCAAGCGAATGTGGGATGAGCTGCAATTGATCTATGAAGGTACAGCTCAAGTGAAAGCCTCGAAGGTAAACCTCTACACTTCTAAGTATGAAATGTTTAAGATGAATGCAGATGAGAATATAACTGAAATGTATGCCAGGTTGTCTTTGATCACAAATACTCTTAAAGGGCTAGGGAAGGATCTTGCTGAGGCAGATATAGTCAGGAAAATCCTTAGATCTTTATCCCCGGCATGGCACACTAAGGCCATTGTGATTGAGGAGTCAAAAGATCTGACTATCTTGACTGTGAATGAACTCATAGGATCCCTTATGACCTATGAGATGAATTTCCAAGGAGGTGGAGAAGGAAGTGAGAGGAAGGGTAAAAATGTGGCTCTAAGGGCTTCCCGCAACAAGGGTAGCAACAGCGGGAGCAGCAGCAGTAGCCCTGAGTCCAAGTCCGAGCTTGAAGGTTTGTCAAATCTCGACCAGGAGGAGCAGGCAATGCTCACTAGATAGTTCAGAAAATTTTTGAAGAAAAAGGGAAAGACCTTTAGGAAGAAGAAGCCACACTCTTTCAACAAGAGTGCTGAATTTACTAGTTACAGGGATAGAAATCCTAAGAGACTGACTTGTTTTAATTGTAACAAACAGGGACATATGAAAGGCGAATGCCCAGACCTCCAGAAGAAGGGTCCCTATCTTCAGAAGAAAAACATAAAGGTGCAGAAGAAGAAGAAGCCACAGGCGATGGTCTGCACATGGAGCGAGGAAGAAGAAGACCCCGAAGACGCTTCCTCAGAAGAATATGAAGATGGAATTTGCCTTATGGCAAACAGTGAAGAGGAGGTAATAAATGTTTTTAAAAATTTCTCAATTGATGACTGGGAGGATGCTTATGGTGAATTGTTTGATAAATTTAATTCTCTTAGTAAAGAGCACAGAGTTCTGAAAAGAAAATTTAACACAAATGTTGAAGAACAAACTCTGGTCTGTGAGGAAAATGAGAAGCTAAAAGAACAACTAGAAGAAATGACCTCACTAAGGAAAGAAAATGATAAGCTCAAGGGAGAAACTCAAGAAAGTCAAAAATAGCTCAATGAATTCAAAACTAAAATTGAAGAAAGCATGAATGAAATTAGAGTGAACTCAGAGAAATATGAAGCTGTGAAGAAAGTAAATGCTGAACTCCTAAAAAATTCTGAGTCCCTTCAAAAGGAGCTGGAAGACAAACAGAAAGTCTTAGAAAACTTTGTCCAAGGAAAGACTAGTTTAGATGCTATACTAGGGACTAGGGTCAATTTCAATAAGGAGGGTCTAGGCTATGACCCAACCAACAAGAGACCCTTGCAATTCAAGACCATCACCTTCTGCCCAGAGAAGGGAAAAGAGAAGCTGGACACACCATCCAGCTCAAACAGCTCTAAGGAAATTCAAAGTCCTAAAGAAAACACAAAAACCAGTACTGGACAACCATTTAAGATGGGAATGAATTTTATGAAGAATAACACTAAGCCCACTCACCAGAACACAAATGGTAGATGGACCAAGAAAGTGAATCAGAATAAGAGCTGGAATGACAACAATCAGATGGGTCCAAACAGGACCTACTGGAGAAATAACTTTCATGGTCAAAAATATGTTAATCAACAAGCTTACAGGAAATTTCCTAGGAATAGGAAGACTAATGAATGGAATAGAACTCACTTCTCCAGTCCAGCTGGATTCAACTTTAATAAACCAGAAAGGAAGGTGCCAGAGAAAACCATGTTGAAGCAAATCTGGATACCTAAACACTTGATCGGAGATTTGAACAATGTCCTTGGACCCAACTCATCTTGGGTTCCAAATCACTCTGCTTGATGTATTTGTGTAGGTCGGCCTGGCAGCTGAAGACAACAAGTGGTACCTCGACAGTGGCTGCTCCAGGCATATGACAGGAGACCGATCTAAGTTTAGCAAGATAGAGATGAAGCCAGGGGGTCTGGTCAAGTTTGGAGGAAAGAACAAAGGTAAAATAATTGGAGTTGGTACAGTAGGTAAGTCTTCCACAAACTCCATTGAAAAAGTCTTACTTGTGGAAGGGCTTCAACACAACCTGATTAGCATTAGTCAGTTATGTGACAGGGGTCATAGGGTTGTATTTGATGATAGTTCATGCAAAATCCTTGAAACAAATTCTGATGTGGTTAAATTTGTAGCCAACAGGATTAATAATGTCTACATTGTAGACTTAGATGAGAAATCTGAATCTACTATTTGCTTATCTGCCAACTCTGAAAATGATGCTTTTGAATGGCATAGACATCTAGGTCATGCTAGCTTTACAACTTTAAATAAATTGGTCAAGCATGATTTAGTTAGAGGCATGCCTAGAATTAAATTCAACTCAATATCAAAAGCATGTGATGCCTGTGCTCTAGGTAAACAGACCAGAAATTATTTTAAATTAAGATCTGAGTCATTGTCTTCTAGACCAATGGAACTTCTTCATATGGACCTTTTCGGTCCCACTAGAACTCAGAGTCTTAATGGAAACAGGTTTGGCTATGTCATCATAGATGACTTCTTTAGATATTCATGGATATTTTTCTTAGCAAATAAGAGTGATACATTTCAAAAGTTTAATCTGTTTTTTAATAAGGTCAAACAAGAAGGGAAGTACAAGGTCTGTTCTATTCAATCTGACCATGGAGGTGAGTTTGAAAACTCCATGTTTACTGATCTTTGTGAAAAAGAAGGACTAACTCACATGTTTTCTTCTCCCAGGACACCTGAACAAAATGGGATTGTGGAGAGAAGAAATAGAACTATGGTGGAGATGGCCCGAACCATGTTGATTGAAAGTAAGTTACCTAGAAGGTTTTGGGCAGAAGCGGCCAATACAGCAACTTACATAATCAACAGGGTCATGGTAAGACCCATTCACAAGAAAACACCCTATGAGCTTCTAAAAGGTAAGAAACCAAACTTGTTTCATTTCAGAATTTTTGGAGCAAAATATTTTATTCATAACAATGATAAGAAAGATTTAGACAAGTTTGAAGCCAAAAGCACACCTGGAATATTCTTGGGTTACTCTGAAGTGTCAAGGGCATATAGGGTATTTAACATATCAGATCAGAAAGTGGAAGAGTCTCCACACATCCTTTTTAGTGAAAAGAAAGATGTTTCTAATGTTAAAAATCTTGACAGGGAATCCAATCATGGTGGGGATTTTCTAGAAGACCAACAGGAAGAAGAGAAGACTCAGCCGAGTGGAGAAACAAATTCCCCCAATCAGGAAGGGCCAAGAGAAACAGGTGAGTCTTCAACAAATATTAGATTTCTTAAAGACCATCCATTAGATAAAGTCATAGGCAATCCTGAAGATCCTCTTCGGACTAGGTCTCATTTTAGAAATGTGAATAATGATGACTTAATTGCTTTAGTCTCACAAATTGAACCCAAAATAGTAGAAGAGGCCTTGGCTGATCAAGCTTGGGTCAATGCTATATGTGAGGAATTAGGTTAGTTTGAAAGGAATAATGTCTGGGAGCTTGTCCCAAGACCAGATGGTATTAATATCATAGGAACCAAGTGGGTGTTCAAAAATAAGATGAATGAAGATGGAATCATCTCGAGGAATAAGGCCAGATTAGTAGCCAAAGGCTACTGTCAGGAATTTGGTGTAGACTTTGATGAATCCTATGCACCTGTTGCTAGGATGGAAGCTATAAGATTGTTGCTTACCTTTGCTTGCTCAAAGAATATAAAACTCCAACAAATGGATGTTAAAAGTGCCTTTTTAAATGGAGTCATTAAAGAAGAAGTTTTTGTTAAACAACCTCCTAGATTTCAATACTCTCCTCAACCTAACCAAGTTTTCAGGTTAAACAAAGCCTTGTATGGTCTAAAGCAGGCTCCAAGAGCATGGTATGAAAGATTGTCTGAATTTCTGATCAGCAAGGGCTACAAAAGAGGTAAAGTTGATCAAACTTTATTCACCAAGGGCATAAACAGAGATCTCATCATAGTTCAGGTATATGTAGATGACATTGTATTTGGATCAACTAAGCATGAACTATGTGATGAATTTTCTACCATGATGTCTGCTGAATTCGAAATGAGCTTGGTTGGTGAACTAAAATACTTTCTTGGATTGCAGGTACAGCAGCTAGAGGATGGGTGCTTCATCAACCAAACCAAATACACAATGGAACTGTTCAAAAGGTTTGGTATGGAAAACTTAAAGCACATTACAACACCCATGGGCACCAATACCTCATTGGATGCAGATGAGACAGGTAAAGAAGTAAATGCCAAACTTTATCGAGGTATGATTGGATCACTTCTTTACTTGATAGCCTCTAGACCAGATATACAATTCAGTGTAGGAATGTGTGCAAGGTATCAGTCTAGACCTACTGAATTACACTTAGCTGCAGTTAAAAGAATCTTCAGATATTTGTCAGCTACTCATTCTCTTGGTTTATGGTTTCCTGCATCTCACACACTTAACTTAGTAGCATACACAGATGCTGATTATGCAGGCTGTAAACTAGACAGGAAAAGCACTAGTGGCCATTGTGAATTTTTGGGTGGGTGTTTAGTGTCTTGGGGCTCCAAGAAACAACATTCTGTGGCCCTCTCCACTGCAGAAGCTGAATATGTGGCTGCAGGGAGTTGTGGAACACAAGTAATATGGATTAAACACCAGCTTCAGGACTACCAAGTAGACCTGGGGTGCACACCAATTTACTGTGATAATACTAGTGCCATCAATATTGCTAAAAATCCTGTTTTGCATTCACGAACCAAACACATAGAGATAAGACATCATTTTATAAGAGATGAGGTGTCTAAGAATAGTTTTGAACTGATTCATGTAGGCACAGATAATCAGATTGCTGACATATTCATAAAACCTCTGGATAATGAAAAATTCACCACATTGAGAAGATAATTAGGCTTATACAAATTGGCTTAATTATGAAGTCTGTTCTTGTTATGAGGGGGAGTTGTGTTTGTCTGATGTTTAGCCTTCTTTCATGCTGGTTTAAAGGGGGAGTTCAGAATGCTTACTGGTTAGCTTTCAGGAATGCTTTGAATAAAGGGAAGCTTTGAGATTATGCTGGATTGTTTTATTGAGGAATGCTATGTCTTAGGGGGAGCTGAGTTGTAATGTGAGAAGAGAAGTTCTTTGACAGATTCAAAAGGGCTGTCCAGATGTGTAACTTTGCTGGTCTTGCATGACTGATCTAGTGTGGTTCCCTCAGACAGTAGAGTGTCACTTATCTCTTAAGTCTATAAGTCAGTGACTCTAATCTCCAGTTAGAATCTTTCCTTGGTACTCCTTCAGAGATCTGGACTAATTGCATAAAGTATATCTTCCTACATTGTCATTGATTCTGGTTCAGGCCAAAAACCTGTATGTCTTGATATCTGACCCAATCAGCTTGAAATCTAGACTTCAAGACTCAATTCAAGAAATAGTCCTTCTGGTATTGTTTTCAATCATTCTATCTCTTTAACTCAAGGGCTTAACTGAACAAACATGTTCTGTTTTGATCACTGAGAAACTGAGAGCTTCATCAATGAAATGAATATTCTCCCATGTCATGAGGTGTCAAATGCTTAAAATGAATGAAAAGACATGACAGAGCAATGGTGGCTTGCTGGTGAGTAACTGGGGACTCTGGCCTCTAATCAAGGTGTTTCCTCATGTCAAAAGCCACAGTTACTAACTCTGTTCCTTAATAAATAAAAAAAAGGAAGTAATGAGGTACTCACTCTAAGTAACTGGGGATTCAGGCCTCTAATCAAAGTGTCTCTCTAATGTCAAAGGAGTGAACTACCAACTTACTCATTGATCTTCTTGAAAACCATCTCCAAAAAAAATTCCTTGTTGTTATGCAACTAATGGATTGCTTGTCCTCAATACCTTGAGAACACCTCTCTGATTTCGTCTCTTGCTATCTTGTGGGATAGTTGAATGATCAGCTATATCTGGTCATACTTGTTAACTCCTGCTCTAAATCATCCACTATGTATGCTGATAAACTTATCTATCATTCTACTTCTCTATTGTGTACTGGAGTATAAAGAATCTTCTCTTGAGATTACAAACTCACTTATTCTCTTAAGACCTACTCGTGACTTTCTGCACTAAGAAGTTACTGCCCTTACTCTTCATGTTTTCAGCACTGTCATACATTCTGTATTTCTTTTTGCTGATGTCAAAGGGGGAGAGAAGTTCTGCAATATGAGTGAGTCTTGGATTTTTCTTGAGCTTTGGGGGAGTCATGTTGCTTCGGGGAAGATATGGTTATGAGTTGTGGGGGAGATGAGAGTGTGTTGTAGGGAATGTATAATTCATCTACATGAGCACGCCTTGAATTTAATCTGTTTGTTGCAGCTGATATTAATCTCTTGTTGAACCTTGATATTGCTTGATTCATAGTGTTGTCATCATCAAAAAGGGGAAGATTGTTGCATCCCTATGGTTTTGATGATGTCTCACACTATAAATCAATCTTCTATCTCTAGATTTATGCTGGTTCATCACCTAAGTGAGTACAGTTCATATGATGTTTCATTATTTCATCTATCTACACTGTTTGGTTAATATGGACAGTAGTGGGTCGACTCATCAGCAAGGGTGGGTCGACGCATCAGAACATTGATAGACTGGGTACCAAAGTCTATACACCAGCTTGATCTATTAAGTCTGTACATTGGCATATCTTCTTCTAGTCTGTACATCGGGCACCTTCTAACTGAAGTCTATACACTGGTCTTAATATTCTAAGTCTGTACACTGCCCGAACAGTTAAGTCTGCACATTGCCAAAGTCAGTACAGCTCAACTCTATACATCCTTCCAAGCTTCAACTCCATACACTGCTACAGGAACCAAGTCCATACACTCTCCCGTTCAAATCCTTCAAAGTCTGTACATCGGTTTCGCTTCTCCAAGTCTATACACTGAACCTTGTTTTACCAAGTGTGTACACTCCACATCTTTTCCTACGCTTGGCCAAGTCTATACACTCATACATTTCCCTACGCTTTCCTGGCCAAGTCTATACATCGCTAAGTGTGTACATTGCATTCTGCTCAAACGATCAAAGCTCAAAGTCTGTACAGCGTGAAGTCTATACCTTAGCTCAGGGGCTTCAAGTCTATACATTGAACTGCTCTTCAAATTCTGTATAGCGTCCGTCTCAGCCAGCGTCTCATGCTGCGTCTTAGGCAAGTCTGTACATCGGCTCCATTCGCTCAAGTCCATACATCCACAGTGGTTCATCTAGTCTATACATTCACAGTGGTTCTTCCATGTCTGTACAACGCTGAAGCCTTCACAAGTCCATACACTGCTTGAGCTTCACCAAGTCTGTACATCGCTTCAAGCGATTCAAGTCTATACAGCCTGCCTTTACATTCAGAGTCTGTACATCGGTCCTACAGCCGATCGTCTCATTCAGAACTTTGCAAGTCTGTACAGCCGAGCATCTCATGCATTGTCTCACTCTGGCATAGTCTATACACTGGCTCAAGCTTGTCAAAGTCTGTACATCACCGTTGGGCATCAAGTCAATACACTGTTCACCGTCTTATTAAGAGTCTTACACTATCAAGTCTGTACATTGCGAACAATACATCGCTTCCTCAAAGTCTGAACACTGGCCTCTTGCTTCAAGTCTACACATTGGGTTGTCCGACCACAACTCTATACATTCTGTTGTTATAACTTGAGTCTTCAATGCTCACAGCACACTCTTTCCAAGCCTGTACACTGGTTAGGCTTCGTGAAGTCTACACAGTGGCTGGGCAATGTAAAGTCTACACATTGGCAAGGCTAGTTCATGCATTGTTCATCACATGTCTATACACTGCCTTCACATGCGCTTTATTCATTAAGTCTATACACTCTCTCACGTTGTACACACTTACTCAGTTGATGTTTCTGAAGTATATACACTCGTGTTAAATAGCCTGAACTAACTAAGTATATACATTCCATCTATCTCTGTCTGCAGGCGATTCAGGCTGATGATTGGGCACATGATTCGAGGTTGGCACCTGGTACGTGATCCAAGACACCAGGAACATGACACGTGGATGGCAACCTAGTCAGGATGCTGCCATGTGGTCAAAATTCAAATGATCTGGCAAAAAGTTCATGGGCGGGAACCTGGCAGCCACACGCCCAATATCTGCTATAAATATGGAGCTTCGTCCTTCAGTAGAAGTTTGACCGTGAAAAGAAAAAGCAGAAGGCATATGTGTGAGGCTGCACGATCCAGAAAGGAAAAAGAGCAGAGAGTCCCATATTGTCCAGATCCGAGAGGAGTATGTTCGAGAGAGAGAGCAGTGTCTGTGGTTTGATGAATTGCTTCCTTTGAAGCTACATTTGTATTGGTTTCAGAACCGACTGCATCTTCATTGGTCTTTGTTTCTATTTTATTTTCTTTTCATTTTGTTCATCCTTCTGATTCGAATTGGTTCCCCTCCGATGTGTGGAGGAAGGGAGTATTACTCCAGTTTCCCTCTGGGTTGCAGAGGAAGAGAGATCGGTGATCTCTGGTGTTGCTAGTGACAGGTTGTCATTAGCAGGTTCCCTCCGGTGTGTGGAGGAAGTGAGAGGTGTCTCCGGTTCTGTTCTAGCTGGTAGCTGGAACAGGTTTCAAGCTCTGTGGGTAGCAGAGCTTGGTTGAGGGATTTGTTTCCCTTTGTTGTTCAAGCTGTGTGGCAGCATGTTGTCTGCAGACTGAGTCTGCAGTGATCTAGCATTGTCTAGTGGAATCCTCATTCTAGTTGGAGTGAGGGCTGGATGTAGATTGCGGACTGCAATCGAACCACCTAAAAACCGAGTGCCTCCTCTGTGGTTTGCTGTTGTTATCTGCGCTCTCCATCTGCTTGTCTCTTTGCTTCCATGTGATCAGTTCTTCATTCTCATTTACTTATATTGCCTTGCTAGGTGACTGTATTTGCATTTCTCTGTGTGCGGGTTAAGGAGGGCCGTAAGCAGTAGAATTTATTTTCCGCCTAAGTTTTTACAAATTGGGAGTGATCTATTCATCCCCCCCCTTCTATATCACTCTTGCTGCGCTAACAATGATGTCATAACTATGAATCATGTTGAGACAAATATGCTTAAATGAATGTCTTGAGTCATCATTCTTCATGAGTCTGATTGGTATAATCTGTGAAGAACTGTTAGTCAGTCTATTTTTACAAGTCGTTCATAGTCTAAGTATCAGATTTGAGGTCCATGCACATTCTTGACCTAGTCACATTAAGGTCGATGCACATTCATGTCTTAGACAGATAAGGTCGATGCACGTTCATGACTTAGTCACATTAAGGTCGATGCACATTCATGTCTTAGACAGATAAGGTCGATGCACGTTCATGACTTAGTCACATTAAGGTCGATACACGGTCATGCATTAGTCAGATATGGTCGATGCATGTTCATGTGCAAGTCTGTCAGGTTGATGCATTCTTGTACCTCGTTTTACGTAAGGTCGATGCATGCTTGTGCTTGCACGTGATAGGTCAGTGCATATACTTGCATTGAGTCTGTTAGGTCGGTGCATGTCACGATATAGGTTGTTAACGTCGGTGCACATTGCATCTTGCGTTGAGCAAGGTCGGTGCACACTGCATCTTGCGTTAAGCAAAGTCAGTGCACATTGGACCTTGTATTCAGCAAGGTCAGTGTATACTGTACCTTGTGCGCAGCAAGGACGGTGCACATTGTACCTTGTTGGAGAGGGGAAATCTAACCGCCTGTACGGAGAGGCCAAACGAGGTCCGACTCGACCCAACGAGGCCCAACTCCTTAAAGTGACAGTCCCCGGGGCCCACTTAATATAAGCCTAATAACTCACTCAGAACTAGCACTTCTTAGGCGACCTTCGGGTTGAGAAGTCCGAGCATCAGTTCGATCGGGAAAGCTCCTTCGGAGCCCCTTATTCCCTTTCCCGACCCCGCACTCATCACTCGGGAAACCCCTCCTGGGACAGTGCCTCTTCCTCTGGCCAACTGATGGAAGCTCATCTATACGGCCGTCATGAGTCCCTTAAAAGCTGGGAGCTCAAGGGGATAGGGGAGACCAAGAGTCCACATCCTATAAAGAGCTCGCAAGGAGGACGTACCCCCTCTCGAAACTCCTCAACTTATAGGGATCATTCGCTCAACGAGCCATTATTTAAACTGGAAGAACCCTCCTATGAGAATGTAAGCCAAAACCCTGAGTAGGAACCACTTCACCTTTTGGTGAAGAGGGATCTCGCGCTCCCATCTTCCTCTTAACTCTTCCCTTCGCACCAGTGCACTACTGCATTTGCTGACTTAGGCATCGGAGGGTCTTCCCCGGGGATCTATCCCTGGGCACCTCTGACTTGTTTCCCTTATTGTAGTTCACAATTCAAGTGTACGTGGATATCCTCTTCCCCGCTCAAGAGCAGCGCGAGATCGCCCCTCTTCATTTGACGACGTCTGTGGGAAACGTGCAAAGAGCCATCATGGTGCGAAGGAGTTCTGGCAAGAGGACTGCCGGCGACTTGGGAAAGTCTCGGGTAACGGAAGAAGGCACACCTTCCCTCCCCACGGAGAATTCCTCATCAGGCAACCATGCCAATGAAATACCTCTGTCGGTGGCGGGGGAACAACTTCCCGGCGGGAGTACCGACGCCCTTCAAACTCTCAACACAAAATTGGATGTCCTCGTGGATCTCATGAGGGCCCACGCGGCCAAGGAGGAGAAGTCGCATCTCCCTTGGGAGAGCCCCCCGAGGTGATGCGTCCTAACAAACCGCTGGAGGCCGTTTTACCCTCCGGGGGCGGCGGCTCATCCGCAACCTATCAGGAGGACCATCGCACGCCCCTCCCCCGGAGTAGGAAGCCTCCTCCACCCTAGGAGGGAGAAGTCCGGAGCACGCCGACAGTTCTCGGAGACCGAGGCCCCTGAGGATCACCGGGATAGCATGCAAGTGCGCCCCCTCAGCCCCTCGGGTAAACGACAACCGGAGCTATCCCTCCAGCTGCGAGACTTTGAGAGGCGTTTCGTGGAGCAAGAGCGCACCCTCCGCACCTTGCAGAAGACCTCTCCTGTGAAGGACGAGGAGTGATCCCCGTTCTCTGACTATATCTTGAAGGCCGAGATTTTCCCTAGGATCTCACTTCCGACCTTCAAGTCATATGACGGGCAGGTAGACCCGGCCGATCACTACAACTTCGATGCCCTGATGACCTTACATGGGGCGTCAGACGTGATCAAATGCCGAGCGTTCATGACCACCCTGGTCTAGGGTGCTCAGGCATGGTTCAGAGCCTTTGCCCCCTGCAGCATCCACAACTTCAAACAACTCGGGCGAGTGTTCAAGGAAAGCTTCACCGGCAGCGGTCCACCCCGGTCACTGACAGGATTACTGGCCCTCAAGCAGGAACAGGGGGAGAAGTTACGGGCTTATATCAACCGATTCAAATTGGAAGCTCTGCACATCCCCCGCCTAGACGTTGCCTCAGTCATCACCGCACTGACCGGAGGCACCCACGATGAGAACCTATGGCGTGAGCTAGTGCTTCATCCTCCCACCTCCCTAGCCGAGCTAGTGACCCTAGCCTTGCGCCACGTAGAGTGCGAGGAAGTCCTCAGCGCCTACCGAGGCACGATAGGCTCGGGTTAGAAGGGGGACAAGAAGCGACCGTCCGAGCAAGGGACAGGTCAAGGAAAATGGCAGAACCGGGACAGAGACTGCAAAGAGCCGTCCCGAAAGTATGAGCGGTACACCCCCCTTACCGCTCCCGTCTAAGAAATCTATGAAGACATCAAAGGCTCAGGTCTCCTCCACCAGCCTGAGCCTATGAAGGCCAAGCACCACAATCGCCACAAGCATTGCCTGTTCCACCGCGATCACGGGCATCAAACTGGCGATTGCCACCAACTCCAAGATGAGATCGATGCCTCGTCTGCCAGGGACACCTATCCAGATACGTGTCCGGGCAGAAGGAAGACCGAGGCGCCCCCGAAGAAATCGACAATGCCCCCCGTGGAGTCCACATCAACATCATCGTGGGCGGCGCGGCATCAGAAGGAGATAGCAGTCGAGGAAGAAAGCGTCACGCCAAGCGGGTGAGCCGAGCCTCTTTTGAGCACCCTAAGGCCCCGCAGGCGAGTGGACCGCAGGCCCTGGTATTCTCTGACCAGGACCTGGAAGGGTTAACCACCCTGCATGACGACGCTCTCGTTGTATCGGCTACAATAAACCATTGTAACGTAGATAGGATCTTAGTTGACAATGGTAGTGCCCCTGATGTATTATTCTATGAATATTTCCTCAAGATGGGGGAGAATCCATCTAGACTCCGCCCGATCCAAACCCCCCTCTGTGGGCTCAACGGCCAGGTAACTTATCCCGAGGGAGCCCTGAGCCTGCCAGTTACTATCGGCACCCCGCCCAAAACCGTTACGGTTATGGTGGACTTCATCGTGATTAAGGAAATGATGGCATATAATGCCATCTTCGACCGAGGTATCCTTAGTCGAATGAAAGCGGTGCCCTCTACCTTTCACCAAAAAAATGAAATTCCCTACCAAGTATGGCATGGGGGAGGTCCGGGGTAACCAGGCATTGGCTAGACGATGCTATATAATCTCGGTTGAAGCCACGAGGCCGTAAGGGAAAAACAAAGGAGTAAAGGGAGCCGAAGAGGGACCAACAACATCTGAGCCTGGTGGCGAGTTGCTAACGGTCTTCCTAAACGGTGACCCGACTCTAGGAGTCAAGATCGGAGCTGATCTAGCACGTGAGGAACAAGCAAAATATAAAGATTTCCTTGCCCAGTACATCCAAGTCTTTGCATGGTTGACGAGCACCTTCCCGGGATCCCCGGAGACATGGTGACGCACAAGCTCAACCTCGACCCAGTAGTGAAGCCTGTCCAACAACGCAGAAGAAAGCACGCTCCAAGGAAACAGGCGATTATTAAAGAGCAAGTCATCAAGGGGTAGAAGACTGATCTTTTTCACCCGGTCATGTACCCTACATGACTCGCCAATGTTGTCTTGGTATCAAAGGCTTCGGAGAAATGGCGAATGTGCGTAGACTTCACCGACCTCAACAAGGCTACTTCGAAAGATTGCTACCCGTTGTTGAGAATCGATCAACTGGTCAACTCCACCTCTGGCAACGAGTTGCTCAGCTTCATGGATGCCTACTCCGGATACCATCAGATCAGGATGGACTCGGAGGACATCGAGAAGACCGCCTTCATCACCAACTTCAGCGTACACTGCTACACCCGAATGCCATTCGGGTTAAAGAATGCTAGAGCAACATATCAGAGACTGATCAACCACATCTTCGAAGGACAGCTCGGTGAGAACGTCGAGGCCTACATTGATGATATGCTCGTTAAGACGCCGAAGGTCGAAGACCACCTTGCCGACTTAGCCGAGAACTTCGACACCCTCCTGAAGTGCAACATGAAGATCAACCCTGCTAAATGTGCATTCAGAGTCAGATCTGGGAAGTTCCTAGGCTTCCTGGTAGCTCAGCATGGGATTGAGGCCAACACCAACAAGGTTCCGGCCATCCTGAACATGCGTCCACCCACCTGCATCAAGGACGTTCAATGCCTTATGTGGTGCATTGCTGCACTCAACTGCTTCCCGTCCCGGGCAGCCAAACGATGCCTACCCTTCTTCAAATTGTTGAGGGGACCCAAAATGGCATCTTCTACGTTCACCTGGGATGAGGAATGTCAGAAGGCATTTGTCAAACTCAAGGAATTCTTGGCCTCGCCCCCGGTGCTATCTAAACCTGTCATGGGTGAAGCCCTACACCTCTACCTCTCGGCGACCCCTTCTGCAGTAAGCTCGGTCCTAGTCAGGAACAATGCGGGAGTTGAAAGGCCGGTCTACTATACCAACAAGGTGCTTAATGAGGCTGAAAGAAAGTACCCCGCAACCGAGAAACTCGTGCTAGCGTTGGTTACCTCAGCCAAGCGCCTCCGACCCTACTTTCAAGGGCACTCCATCATCGTATTGACCGGCGAACCCCTGAAGAAAATTCTCTTTCACCCTGAAGCCTCAGGATGCCTCGTCAAATGGGCCATCATGCTCGGGGCCTACGATATCTCATATCGCCCCAGCTCGGCCATCAAAGGGTAGGCCCTCGCAGACTTCATCACCAAAAGCACGGTCCCGATTGAAGAAGCACTTCCACCTGCGCCCGGGCCCACTTGGGACCTGTTCGTTGACAGGTCCTCCAACTCAGCCGGATGCGGCGCTGGTGTCCCTCTCAAGTCCCCTGAAAGAGCGGAGCTGCGGTATGCCTTGAAATTCAATTTCCTGGCGTCCAACAACGCTTCCCAGTATGAAGCCCTTATCTCCGGGGCCAGGTTGGCTCGACGACTGGGAGCCGAGCGAGTCAGGATCCACACCAACTCCCAACTAGTTGCTAGCCAGGTTAACGATGATTACGAAGCTCTAGAAGGACAAATGATCAAGTACCTCTAGGTGGTCAAGAGGATGGCCCAACTCTTCGAGAGCTTTGAGGTAGTCCGGATAGCCAGGGAGGAAAACTCCCAAGCGGACGCCCTCTCTCGCCTGGCCTCCTCCCTCCACCCTGAAGGTACACGGCCAGTCTTCCTCGAAGAGCTCGAGCGACCGAGCATTGAGTCCGAGCTTATGACCGTTGACACGGCACCCCCAAGCGACTGGCGGACCCCCTACATATCCTGGCTTCAAGATTCTCAAGAGCTCCCCGACCCTCGGGAGGCTTAGAAACTCAAGTACCAAGCTCTGCATTTCATCATACTGGATGATGACTTGTATCACAGATCTTTCTCCGGTCCCCTCCACATGTGCATCAGCGCCGACGAAGCCAGCCGAGAGGTTCAGGAAGTACACGAAGGCATCTGCGGCGCGCACCAAGAAGGAAGATCGCTCGCCAGGATCTTGCTTCGGCAGGGTTACTGGTGGCCCACTCTCCAGCGTGACTGCACGACCTATGTACATAAGTGCGACCGATGTCAGCGCTTTGACCATTTGATCCACCAACCCGCAGCGGAGCTCATCACCCTTGCCGAGCCATACCCCTTCGCTCGGTGGGGGATCGATATTCTCGGGCCATTCCCCACGGCCCAAGCTCAGAAGAAGTACGTCATCATCGCCCTTGACTATTTCACCAAATGGATCGAGGCCGCGGCCACCACCAGGATCACCGAATCAGTTGTATGGAGTTTCGTTTGGAAATCGATCATTTGTCACTACGGTGTCCCGCAAGTGATCGTGAGCGATAATGGCCGACAATTTGATTCTCATTATTTCAGAGACAGATGTGCCGACCTAAACATTCGCAATCACTTCACTTTGGTAGCCCACCCTCAGGCTAATGGACTGATCGAGAATGCCAACAAAACTATCTTAAAAGGTATCAAAACCAGGCTCGGCAAGGCCAAGGGAAGCTGGCTCGAGGAATTACCGAGTGTACTATGGTCATACCGAACTACTCCAAGAACGGACACCGGTGAAACACATTTTCAGCTGGTGTATGGCATGGAAGCCGTGATTCTGTTAGAAGTCGACAATCCCTCTCTCCGATTCGTCCACTTCAAATCCGAGGTAAACGAGCAGAAACTGCTGGAAAACCTCGACTTAGTAGACGAGATCTGAGAGATTGCAAACATCCGAGCAACGGAATACCAATGGTGCATCACTTGATACTACAACTCCAGAGTCCGAGACAGACACTTCCAGCCAGGGGACTTTGTCTTGAGAAAGGCCGAAGCCTCTTGACCACTGGAGGTGGCGAGGAAGCTAGCCCCTACCTGGGAAGGCCCCTACCGAGTGGTCGAGACGCTCGGGAAAGGGGCGTATCGACTATCCACCATGGAAGGAACACCCATCCCTAGGACATGGAACGCGACAACACTTCGCAAGTTCTACTTTTGAACATCTGGCAAGCATACACATGTAAGCAAAGTAGAATAAACATTCTTCTCTTTTCATTAAACTTTGGTGTACATCAAATAGGCCGCAGCCAATACAATATACATGTATAGCAAAAAAAAATTACGTCCACTGGTACTATGACGCGAGCAAAATGCTCGGCCAACCCGGTAGGCACTCCTACGTCCAGCCACTAACTTTGCCTCATGCGAAAACTAGCTCGGACAAGGGATAGCCGGCCCCGTTGGTTTGAGAAGCTCGGAAGAAAGGTGCCAAAGGGATTGGAGGAAGAAAGAGATTGGTCGAAGAACAAAAAATAAAAAGGAGGGGTGAAAGTCAACCCAAACAAATGAAGAGGAGATTGGAAGAGCCGCCCCTCTTGGGGACGGCATCGACGATGGAAAGAAAGGAGGTGTTGGGTGAGTAATGAGAGAAGGAAGCAGAAAAGCTCCCCTTCCCCTCAAGATAGCGTCGGCGGGTCAGGGACAGGAAGGCGACATGCTCCAGCATGTCGAACACTCTCCTAAACTGACCCCCGACTGTCGAACCCTCTTCCAAACTGGAGTAGCAGGAGCCTCCCTCCTACTACCGTCTGCCTCATCATCTTCTGAAGCACTTTTCATGCTCCGCCGAGACCGACATCACAACACTTTGCGGAAAGGGAAGAAGGAGAAACCATCTGGGATGGCCTTAAGCGATGGAAGAAAGAGGAGACGCCCCTCGGACCTTTTATAGGCCAAAGGGGGAGCTGATCGCCTTAAATGACTCTCCCCTTAAAAACACGCTAAAAAGAGCCTTCCCTAAGACGGTTACCGCATTTCCCAACACTACCCCCCAGTGGGACACGCGAAGCGGCAAGTCATTTAGGGCGGCATGGAAAAGAGGAAAGGTGCCAATGCCATGTCAGTTGTCTGACAGGTTGGCATGCGCGATATCTGCAGAGAAAATCGGCGCCCTCCCCAACGACTACGGATACGATAGTCAAATCATGCCAAAAGCGGTAAGAAACAATCAATTCCGCACTTAATATTGCCGCTACTATATGTAGATCGTGATAAATCCACACATATGAAACAAACCAAGATATGAGATATATATATATATAATGATGGAGATGATAACAAAGACAAACGAAAGCACGTGGTGCTATAAAGGAGAGTGATCGCCAGAGGGGTTACCTCAATAATAAAAATAAATGATCGCGAATACCTGGTAATAAGTGGGATGCGGGATGGATTGTGAATTCCTTCCTCCTCCTTCTATCGGCTGGCCGATGAAGGGGGTTCTCCTTATTGATTACCCTTGCAAAAAAAAAGAACAAACAAGTAGAAAAGATGGATCAGCCCAGAGTGAATGTAGTATCAATCCCAAATAGATGATATGATGATGAAAGGGAACACAACATGCGCACCTCTTTTTTTTGGTTTTTAAAACCCCTAAAGAGTTAGGGAAAGGAGAAATATGATACTAATGCAAGAAAAGAAAACGGTGGATGATGACCGATGGAAAAGCACAAATAGATAAGCAAAAGACCCCTGCTGTCCCTGATGACAGTAGAGGGGAACCGGGGTTGATGCTGCTGGCAGGAAGAAGAGGAAGCAGAGAGCTCTTTTAAAAGATCGCACAGGAAGAAGATGAAGAGAGCCTCTGTAAACCCTGTATGTATCTATATGTATAACCTCTGACCTTGGTAACCTCTGTCAAGATCGACCAGAGCATGCTTATATAGGGTTTAGATCAAGATAACCACAGATTTGGAAAGATAAGAACGGGCAATGGTTATCAATGGCAAGGACTCCAGTTCCCTGATCGAGCAAGGTGACCAAAGAAGGCAGGGAACTATTCAGGAAAGCCACAGTCAAACAGGACACCGAAACATAAAACGCGACCTTCAGAAGGGCATCAAATTTGAATTGACGACCTACCTTAAGACGTTACTCCATAACACGACCTGGTCAAGGGCGTCACTTCTTGGATTTAAATTTAGAAATAAAACTTTCTTTATTTGAAAATTATGAGAAAACGCCTGAGATAAATGCGTTACTTGAAAACACGCCCTGAGGAAGGACGCCAATCAGTAATTGGAATTTATTTTGAAATCGGATAATACCAGGAATTGAAGCCCTGACATTTGGTCGTCCTTTCTTTTGAACACGCCCTAGGTAAGGTCGCTTTTAAAATAACGCACCTCTTCAGGTCGCGACTCACAAAAAATGCAAGAACAGACCAAAAAACCCACAAAAATAGAAAAAAAACTTCATATTATGAATGTATTGAAGTTCACTTTGGGGCGTCAACATAGTGACATGAGATTTGATCAACATAGCGTCAATTTTGGCGTGTCTACACTATACTTTCCAAAAACAAGGTCTTACACAGCTACAAAAGAAAAAGAATGAAACAACTTATACATTAGGCCTCGGGCCCATCACCAGGATCAGTAGACAAGGCCCCCTCAGCAACAAACGATCTGCCCCCAGTATTCTAGGCGACGACCGTCCCAGGCACTGACCCCACCTTCATGGGAACTGTCTTCGTCGTGTGCCTTCTTGAAGCTGCTGGAGTTGGCGATCGCTCGGACAAGACCGCGGACTCTTGACTCCCCTCTTTTCTCGATGTATAATGGGAGGAGTCGGTGGAACCCCACTCTGAGTCATAGCGTTTCCCAAAAGAAAAAATGAGCCCAGTCGCTTGGGCCTCAGCCTCTATGATGGCCCGATTGAAGCCTTGGGAGAAGCGCTTCCGAAGGCCCCGACGGTAGCCCGACTCGTAATAGGGGAAGGCAGTCCGCTGAAGAGCCACATGGTAAGCCTCTGAGCATTTATGTTGCTCGAGTGCTTCCACCCCGGCCAGCTCCGCCTTCCTCTCAAGCTTGGCTATCCTCTGTTCTGACTCGGACAGCCTCCTCTCGACCTCGGTCCGCGAATACTCGACCCCCCGGACTCGGTCCTTGAGCCCCTCTTGCTCGGCCTTCCACTGATCATCGCGCTCGACCTGGATTCTACGCTCCGCCTCCATGAGGTCATTCTTTAGATCAACCATACGACGGGCCTGAGCTAGCCGCTCTGCCAACAACCGAGCCTCCGCCTGACTCGACTGCACCTGTGCCCGGAGCGGGGCCACCTCTCGAAGAAGGTCCTGAAGATCGAGGGTCAAACGCTCGACCATTCGATCGAGCGCACCACAGGCCCATGAAAGAGTCTCCCGCTCTGACTCAACACGAGCGTATGCATCCACTACCTCGGCTCCAAGCTAGGCCAAGACCAGCCCACCTTCCATAAGTTGCTCAAAAAGCGTGGAGGGGGGACCCTTCTGAAGTTTTTCTTGCAAGGCTCCTGAAGCTAGGGAATGGCAAGCCCGGTACAGAGAGGTTTGAACGATGAAGGCACTGGTCGAGGGAGGGGAAACCCTCTCTGGAGTGGTCGAGATTGGGGCACCTCCCCCGAGCAACCCCGTCTTGGGGGCCCCACCAGTTAGCTCGGACTGGGCCGCCTTGCCACGTACCTCCCCGGCCTCGATCGGCTGCAACTAAGTCGCTTCATCTTGTGACCCTCCAGCCTCGACAGGCTCGGACCAGACTCCTCCGTCTGGCGCCCCCTCTGTTCCACTCGACACCCCGACATCAGACGCGGCCCCTTCACCATCTGCTCCCTCTTGCTCCGGAGAGAGGGAAAGCAATAGGGGGGCCTCATCGGCCGGGCGAGTGACCACCGCCTTTCTTGCTCGCTTCTTCTCGACAGACAGAGCCTGCAATGAATACGTCAGCAACTTCGCCACGGGATCCTTGTCCTTGACCCCCCGGCGTTCGAAAACGTCATCCCGGACAACCCGCTTGCCCTTATCTCAGGCACGGGAGGAACCCTCCGAAGCTGGAAGATCACTAGGAGCCGACGTCTCATCAATGTCAATGATCTTCAACTCGGTTGGCGGAGCCTCCTCCTCAGCCGCCCGCCTCCGCTCTGAACGAAGAAGAGCAAATTGAGAGAAGGAAGGCACTTACTTGACAAGAAAGAGAACAAGCCCATGAGACCCTTACCTGTCGACAGCAGTGCTTGAGAAAGGTACTCCTCGGTGTTGGATAGGGTCAACAACTCAGCAGTCGGCCGGCGACTTTGCAAAAGGATGGCAGCATCCCTCTCCACTTCCGGGGTCTGCTTTGGAGGGATGTTCAGGTGAAAGTTGGGCACCGATGGGAAATTCCATACTACACCAACCGCAAACGCGCCCACCCAGAAATATTGGGTCTTCCACCCCTTGTGAGAGGAGTCCTTCAGGAAAGGGTAATACAACTCCTATTCTGCTTCACCAGGACGAAGAAGAAGCCCTTTCCCGCATGAAGATTATCTTTCAGCTCAAAAAAATAATGGAAGAGGTCTAGCGAGGTATTCACCCCACTCTGGACACAGAGGAAAATAAAGGAGAAGATGAAGGTATAAAATTGGAGACCAGCTGAACAAGAGCCAGTCGATAGAACTGAAGCAAATCAGCGACAAAAGGATGGAGGGGTAGGCGAAAGTCGCTCTTCCAGGGCAAAAGAAAAGAACAAAAGAAGTCGGAACGAGTAGACAGGCTAGACTCATGAGGCTCAGGCGCAAGGAACTGGAATCGCCAAGGCAGCCCATACTGGTTCTCCAGCCGCTTCACGTCAGCCTCACCTAGCTCACTGCGGATAGGCTCTGATGGTACCACGAAGACCCTCGGGGCACGCTCTTCCTCTCGCCCGACGGCCTCAAGATTCTGGTCCGCCATAAAATAGATGGAGGAACTGGAAGATGAAGGGGAAAGCTCTGGACCGGAGGACTCCGGAGGAGAAGGAAGCTGACAGATCGCTGCCGCGGTAATCTCTTCTAACTCCGCAAAAGCCGACGCGATCCTCCGCTCCTCCGAACTGCTCTCACGGCGCATGAGCCCCCCATCAAATATAAATACAGTAGAAGGTAAAACCCTAAACCTTGGAGATAAAGGGACGCAAACAACACGTAATGCTTATAACCCTAAGCGGGAAGCGACGCGGCGTTCCGATCTTCCGTAGAGGGGCCTTCTTGCAATCATCATAACGGGCGTATTTTCAGGACAAGCTGCATCATGTGGCCCCTACTGGAGAGAGATATTTACCTAACCAGAGCCACAAAAAGTCCAGCCTAAATGTTACTCATCCGAGCCTAATTTTGGCTCGGGAGTAGGAGGGGGACAAGTGGAAAGGGAAAATCTAACCGCCCGTACGGAGAGGCCAAACGAGGTCTGACCCGACCCAACGAGGCCCAACTCCTTAAAGTGACAACGCCCGGGGCCCACTTAATATAAGCCTAATAACTCACTCGGAACAAGCACTTCCTAGACGACCTTCGGGTTGGGAAGTTCGAGCATCAGTTCGATCGGGAAAGCTCCTTCGGAGCCCCTTATTCCCTGTCCCGACCCCGCACTCATCACTAGAGAAACCCCTCCTAGGACAGTGCCTCTTGCTCGGGCCAACTAATGGAAGCTCATCTGTACGGCCGTTATGAGTCCCTTAAAAGCTGGGAGCTTAAGGGGATAGGAGAGACCAAGAGTCTGCATCCTATAAAGAGCCGACAAAGAAGACGTAACCCCCCCTGAAACTCCTCAGCTTACAGGGATCATTCGCTCAACGAGTCATTATTTAAACTGGAAGAACCCTCATATGAGAAGGTAAGCCAAAACCCTGAGCAGGAACCACTTCACCTTTTGGTGGAGAGGGTTCTCGCGCTCCCATCTTCCTCCTAACTCTTCCCTTCGCACTAGTGCTCTACTACATTTGTTGACTTAGGCATCGGAGGGTCTTCCCCGGGGATCTATCCCTGGGCACCTCTGACTTGTTTCCCTTCTTGCAGTTCACACTTCAAGTGTACGTGGATATCCTTTTCCCTGCTCAGGAGCAACATGAGATCGCCCCTCTGCACTTGTGTTCAGCAAGGTCAGTGCACACTGTACCTTGTGCTCAACAAGGTCGGTGCATAGAGTATTTTGTGTTCAGCAAGGTCAGTGCATATACATGCATTCTCTCTATTAGACCAACACTCATGCATACATCATGTCCATCAGGTCTGTGCATATACTGAGTCCAAGGTCTGTGCATGCATCATGTCCATCAGGTCTGTGCACATATAGAGTACGAGGTCTGTGCATATACAAAATCCAAGGTCTGTGCACATGTAGAGTCAGTGCACATGAAGAGTCTCAGATCGGTGCACATGTAGATTTCAGGTCATCAGGTTGGTGCACATGTAGAATCCAGGTCATCAGGTCTGTACATTGAACATATACTTAAGGCATACGCATCATCAAACTACTCTCTTGATCTAAGCATCTGATACGTCTAAAATTGGCTAAGTATGCATTCTCCTAATCGATAATGATTATATGGTGTTTGATGAAATATTTTGTCTTATTGACAGGTACTTAATCAAACACTTAAAGGGCAGAGAGCAGCAAAGACTTAAGTAATCACGTGGGTCAAGATCTGAGTCAGTTGGCACGTGATCCAAAGTGGCCAGCTTGTCAAGAACAATCAGCCACGTGGACTCACCCCATCCTCACGATGTGACATGTGGACTTCTCTCTTTTGGCGGGAACATTGTAATGCACCGAATTTTTTAGATATTTTTCAGATCATTTTCGTGGGTCCCGAAGTGTGTTTTGTGCTTTACGTGTGTTTTTCCATGATATGCCTTCGGAACACTATGCAGGGTGAACCGTGGCGTTCTCCAACTTTGGGACAGTACTGATGTGTTGTGCTCTTCTCGAGGATCATGGAGGCAATTTTTAGTATTTTTCTGAATTTCTATAATTTTTGGGTTTTTTCTATATATACTAACCTCCTTTTCTCTCTCTCCCCATCTCTCATTTCACTCCCTTTTCCCTCTCTCTTCTCTCACATTCTCTCCTCTCCCCCTCTCACTCCGGGCGGCCGATAGAGGCGGCGAGGGCGGGGCGGCGTGGCTCGTGGGGCATGGAGCGATGGGCACGGGACGAGGATCGCGATGGTGGAGGCGGTTCGTGGGATCTCGATCCGGCGAGGCCTCGAGCCGGCGAGGGTTTGAATGGCGTTTCTTCGCGGATCGGCAACCTCGGAGCGTGAAATCTTCATTGGGGGGTAGGGATATAGACCCCCAGCTCGTGCACTTCCTTTCCCGCGAGTTTTGTAGGCCGTGGTTAGCCGAGCGGGCCTATTTGAGCATTTTGGGGAAAAAGCATGATTTTGAGGTGTGAGCCGGATCTCCCGTTTCGTGAGGTTTTTTGACCAATCTAAGGGCATAGATGCATGCTAGGAGGATTGGGGATACATTCCCCTTTGTTTCCCCATCACCCGAGGGTGATTGGGGCGTGGATCGGGTTTTTGGGGCATTTTTCGCCGTTTCGGGTTCAGGATGCCTTAGCGGTCGTTCCAGAGACCGCTAGGGGCTCCAAGGGGACAAAGGGTAGACCGCTAGGGGTCTCCCTGTGTCGGTTCAAGGCTGGCGGTCACGCGATAGACCGCCAGGGTCCTTGGCGGTCCAGGGTTAGACCGCTAAGACCGCTTGAGTTTCGTGTGTTCCGAGGGTTTAGCGGTCCATAGGTAGCCCGCTAGACAGTGCCTCACGGTCCAAGGGTAGACCACTAGGGCTTTGTGGTTTCAGTGTGTAGCGGTCCAGTGTTAAACCGCTAGTCATTCCTTGGCGGTCTAAGGTTAGACCGCTAGGCCTCGTGGCGGTTTAGGATTAGACCTCGTGGCGGTTTAGGATTAGACCGCTAGGCGATTTCCATGCTCGCGACGTCGGGTTCACGTTGTGTTGGTCTTCGGTCAACCCGGTTGTGATCCAGTGGTTGACCTTCGGCCTTGTGAGTGTCCCGGACACCCCGTGGGTTCCGTGTCCGTGTTTCTGGGGTGTCGGGAGGTGCCGTGTTACCTCGATTAGCATGCCCGTAGGTGTGTGTGTGTGTGTTCCGGGCTTTGTGTTGCGCCGGATCGAGTCACCGTGGATCGGTGTATGTGTAGTGGGGTCTCCCCCGCATGTCGTGAGTTTCCCTGGAAGATGATTCCCGAGTGGGCCATGTGTTTGGCATTGGACTGTGAGTCCAGTTATCCAGTCGGGGGCTGGAGGTTTCCCGCTTTTCTCTGGGAGGGGGAATCGACGTGGCAGCTTGTGTGCTGCCTTGGGAATCATGCTTTTGTGCTTTTTGTGTGGCCTGGGACTGTGAGTCCAGTCACCTAGCCTGGGACTGAAGGTCCCTTGAGTTCCCTTCTTGAGGGGATGGTCTCGGCGGCTAGTGAGTTACCTCGGCATTCGTGCTACCGTGGTTTTAGACCTAGGGATTAGGATAGATTGATGGCATTGTGCCGTTGCGTATGGCGATCTTGACCCCGAGTCTTGTGACTCAAGGACCGTTGGAATTAGTGAGTCTAGAGGACTGTCCAAAGTCCAGTGGCTCGATGCCACTTGGTTCTTCTCGACTTTCGCGTAAGGTGCATGCGTGTTTCTCGGAGTTTCTCCTTCGAGAGTGGTCACACCAGTGACTCCCCACTAGTCATAACCTTCCGACACGCGTGTGGTCCCACCAGGGAGTGGTGGCAAGGCTATCCAAGAGACGGCTTTAGGCTGGTTGCCGTGGGCCTCCTACTGTGGCGGCTCGAGTTCGGGCAGGGAGGACGAACCAGCTAGAGGGCCTAACGTAATGCAGTCAGTCAGTGTGTGCACACATGGTCGGGGACTTCGGATGCGTGCTGACAAGCACGACCCCGACTAGACCCTTGTTCTGTGTTCAGTGGTTACTTGCACAGTGTCTTTGTCTCCGCCTGGGGCATCGCAGCGAGACACCTGAGGCGCGGTCTAAGTCATCAGTGGACGCATCCGGCTTTGCTTCTAGTGGGCAGGTACTTTTATCACGTGAGATGTGACTCTCCTGTTTCCAGGTTTCATTTCCTGTCTGCAAGACGTGGTTTTCTGGACCGTTTGGTGTTCTCGAGGTAGTGGCCAGGGTGCCAATGGCTTTACCGAGGTTGCGTCTTGTTGGTGTGGTGTCCGTGACCAGGTGGTCGGGGTTGCACCTTGGATAGCATGTCCAAGTTGGCCTTGTCCAGGGAGACATGTCTCTACAGTGGGGTTGCCGTGAGTTTTACCTCGGTGAGTGGTGTTAGTGTGGTCCGATTTTTGATGGTGAGATCGAGATTTCTCTTTCTGCTTGACCGGTACAGTAGGAGTAGCTGTAGTGCAAAGTTTTGACTGGCCACCGTGTTTGTTGTTCCTGCTGCTACCGTTGTTCTCGTAGTTACTGCTTTCCGTGCCGCTGTTGTTCTCAGCTGGAGTTCCGTGGGATCCCTACTGAGCCACTGACAGGAGGCTCACCCCTGCCTTTCAGGTGCGGCGGTTCTTCCTCGAGGATCGAGGGTGCAGTGCTGAGGTTCTTAGTTGCTAGCTCACTGGGCCGAGTGTTCACTTGGCATGTGGTACGCTTTACTGCTTTTGAATGTACTTTCTGCTAGACTGGACTCTGTTATAGTAGTTTTTTATTTATTTCTATTAATTGTTGAATTATCCTGCTTTATTTCCTACTTCTTTGTACCTCCACACTCCTTTTAGCCCTTCCGAGCCCTTCCGGCTCGTGGGTGGCGGGCCAGGATTCGAATGGTATCGGGCTCCTCCCGGTATCCGGATCTTGGGTCGTCACAAACATTCTCTCCACGCGCCAGACTGAAACCTTGCAGGGACCACAGGAATCTGCACGGACATATAAAAGGGCCATCTCTCAGTCGAAGGATATGACCAACCCAGACAGAAGAAGTAGGAAAAAGGAGGAATAGCAGAGAAGTAGTGTAGCACCCCTGATAAATTATAGGAATAAAATTCCTAAAATAGATTAAACATAAGAAATCTTCTAAATAAGTAGACAAGGCCCAAATCAAATAAAGTATAAAACCCAAAAGGATTAAACAAAACAAACCCTGAACCATTGAGCCTTAACCTATATACACGTAAAGACCTTAAACCTCTAAAGATATGGGCCTTACGCATTTACAACTAAGACGGCTTAAACGTGTGCATGGGCTTGAATGTAGAAAGCCAAATGGGTTTCACAATTGGTTGACAATTGGGGTGGGATATATATACTAACTCCCAAGGGCTTTCCACAACCCAAAACCTTAAGGTTCTCACGTTCGATCTACATGGCTTAGGTTTATAACCCAATGAGGGAGGCGACTGCAGACTTAGATAGGGAGATTCACGTAGGATATTCCAAAGCCTTTTAGGATTTCATATACGAGAAGGATAAATGCAATTAGAACTCCAAACTCCATTAAGTTTTCCATCTCTATAAATACCCTGCCCCATCGACGAGCAGAACCCTATTTGTTGCGAGTCCCTACAAACGTCGACGTCTTGCTATGTGCTGTCATCGTCGTCTCCATCCTCTAACTATCGTGCGTGAAGAAAAGGGGTTGTCTTTCCTCTTCCGGCGGTGCCTGCTACTCCTATGGAGGTTGCTGTGGTTATGGCTGTCGTAGCGTTAAGTTGAAGCTTTGCTTCTTCTGATAGTGCCTGCTGATCAAGTGTTGTCGCTGCTGCTTTCTTCGTCCCCTATGAGCGTACGTGAAGAAGAGGCTGCTGCGTATGGTTCTCCTTCTTCCTGTTCATAAACATCGATTGCAGTTGCCACTGTCGCATCTATTATTCTTTCTTTGCTTCGTTCTGTCAACTAAATCATCCAAACAAAGGTAGGTGTTCTCAGTTTACGAAGCCTAACCTATTAATCACTGTAATTTCATTCATGCATATAGGTTTTTATATGATTAGATTACGAGTTCTGTTTAGTTTTCCTGAGATTTTGTAAATAGCGACCTCGCCTGGGCGCCTATTCAATAAACGCCCACGCAAACAGTCACTAGTTCATTATTGCAATTGAATAAATACGACATGTTAAAATTTAATAACTATGTAGCCTGATAAGGAAATTAATGCATGAATATGGTTCTAGATTCTTGTTATTTTTCTCTATCTACTCATGTATGTGTAGATCTATTTAAAAATTCACTTAAGATAAATAATAATTAAAAAGGAATAGGCAATGAATATGGAGATGAGAAGAAAAACATGCACGAGATGCACAAGGGGAGTGTGTGTGATCGCCAGAGACGCGAGGCCTCAAAAGATAATCAATAACAAATAGGGAGGATGATCGCGAAAAATACCTCAAAAGTGCGGGGATGTGAGTGCTCCCTTTCTCTTCAAATCGGCCGGCTGATGAAGAGAGTTCTTACTTTTATTACCCTTGCAAAACAAACAAATACCACCAAAAGAATTGAATTAGAAACAAGGTGGGTGTAGCATCAAATTCTTGAATAGATGAGCATGAAATATCATATGATTAAGACACACCTTAAGGGTGTTGGCCCTTAAACCCCTATGCAATAAGGGTGAGGGATATGATATGAATGATATGAAAAATATAATAAAAAGTGTGCAAGAGTGCACTATGGGGGAGATCTCAATGTGATTGAGAGAAAAGATCAATAGAACAATGATGCATGCATGATTTATGGACCATGAACTATGAAAATAAAAGATAAAGGGGAGATAAGATAAAAAAAATCTGTTTGTTGATTGCTCCTTTGGCTTGAATGCTCGATAGGGAGGAAGCCTCAAAAGATGGAGATCTGAAGATGCACGAAGACTTCTCCTATGCCAGAGCAACCTTCGGTTCCTGTAAAAAAAAAAAAAAACAAAAGAAAGAGAAGACAGAAGAAGAAGGAGAAGAAGAAGAGGAAGAAGACAGAAGAAGAGAAAAGAGACAGAAGAAGAAGGAGAAGAAGAAGACAGAAGAAGAGGGAGAAGAAGAAGACAAAAGGCAGAAGAGTAAGAAAACGGAAGAAGAAGCAGAGAAAACACAGAAGAAGAAGAAGAATAAGAAGATAGAAGAAGAAAGACCTCCGAACCAACCTAACAGAGATGAAGAATCTCTATAAAATAGGATCGAATCTCATAGATAGAAGGATAAGAATGGGCAAGAGTCCAAGAAGGGAAGGATAAGAATGGGCAAGGTGACCAAACGAAGCAGGGACTCTCTGGGGAAAGGCTGCGTTTGTTCGGAACACAAAAATGAAACACGACCTGGACAAAGGCGTCAATTCAAGAATTGACGACCTGCCAGAGGGCGTCTTTTAAAAACATGACTTAGATTAGGGCGTTAATTCAAAAATCAAATTTTAGAATTTATTTGAAAATTGTGAAACACGTCTGAGTCAAAGGCGTTAATTAAAACGCGCCCTAACCAAGGACGTCAATTCAAAATATTCAAAATAGGGCCATTTTTTATTTCTCAATATTATTTTATCATTTTTTAGGTGGAGGTGCATCTCAATGTCCTGATTCCAACGACTATTTTTACGAATTTTTCTGACATCCGGAAGGTCACCAAATCACTTCTGGAAGGGGGTTGAAAATAATATTAAAATAATCAATTTGAAAAAGTGACGCCCTCAACAATGTCGTTATTCAATTTTTTTGATTTTTTATTCTTTTTAAATTCAAAGTAACGTCTTATGCTAAGTCGTTAATTCCCGAAAAATTCCCAGAAAAATCCAGAAAAATAGGAATTTGAAAGAATGGACGCCCTCCACTGTAGTCGTTAATTTTTTTTAAGAAACGCCCAAGTCTAAGTCGTTATTTAAAAGACGCCCCATGTCAAGTCGTTATTTCTGAAAAATTAATAAAAATAGAGAAAAATACCCAGAAAATCCAGAAAAATTCAGAAAAATAGGAGAAAATAGGAAAAAATAAGAAAATGGTGAAAAAAGGGAGAAATCTAAGAAAAGTGAGAAAACCACTCAAATAGAACTAATTTGAGGATCAAATTGGGGCATTACAAGGCAATATGAGATGTACTCATAGTAACGTCATTTTTGGCGTGTATACAGCTGCCCCGTCTTGGTGTCTGCTTTGTAAGGGAGCAGAGCAAACTGAAAAGTAGATGCCAAGGTGTGATGAGACACGCAATCAACATCACTTGATGAGAATGAAATCAAAAGCTCGAGATGAAGCAAATCTCGGAAAATCCAACGAAATCAACAATGTTTGGATAAAATGGGGAGATGTGCACGAGGGCACGAAGGAGAATGATCAACTTCCAGCGCGGTGGAAGTACCTCAGGTCACAAACCTGTAGGTTTCACCATTGGGGAGCGGTTACCAGCTAATGTGGACGTGCTGCAGCCAAGGTGGATCAAAGGGAAAAGGATTAAAATAAGATGATAGAAATCCAAACAAGGAGCTTCCGGAAAACAACCCAAAACAGCGACAAAACAAACTGAGGATTCAATTCGGCAATGAAAATCTCATATCTTGGAAATTAGTGATCAATTCGACTCCCAAATAGCTCATCAGAATGATTTTTCAACAGTTGATTCAAAGTCCTACATGAATGCATGCTGGGTTTAAAGGGAAAATAACAAATAAAGATATAATATAATCAAGGATAATATTGTTAAACTGCCAAGACTGGGTCAAGAAACCAATTTCGCGAGCTGATACTAAGCCGAAGCCCGTTTATCCACACACCAATTCGCAAAAGGGAACCATCATCCCCAGTCTTGGATGGCTCAACGGCCTATCCGTGTGACTAAGACTCCTCTGGAATCATCATTCTTTTTGATGAAGGGGAACTCAAATCCCAGATTTACCAAAGCCACAAGGTCCTTGATATAATCTAGTAGCGTATGTAACATATAGTAAAAATGCATACAGGGAGAGATGGTGGAGCAATAAGTATGGGGGAACTCAGAAATGAGGTGCAAGCACCGTGGGGCTTGGATGATGATGCCCAGTCGGTGGGACCAAGAGCTTCTTCCCGCGCTCAAAAATTCATCAGCCAAGATATAATGAAGATAACAAGCAATGAATAAGGCATTTAAGCATAGCATGAATCATAGCACCAATAGCATGTACATGGCCTGTATAGCACGAGTTAAATCACGACATTGCAAAAGCATCATTGTTTGTTGTTTGTCATGAGGATGCCAATCTTGGCTAATCAAGATTTGGAGTTGAATGATGATATAATGCCCAGTGGCAAAAAGATCAGCAAGAGAAATTAGTAGGAGTTGATTGAAAGATCTGGAGATGAATAATCAGAATGATAATCAGGAGATATAATAATCAGAATGATAATCAGAATGATATAGGGAGATGATAATCAAAAATGCCCAGGGTGGCATGTCATGAGAATATCGGGAGAATCAATAGATTGATAGCAATAAGTGGAGATAGGACTCATCCCATGCTCTTGGTCCTTGCAAAGCTGTTCCTGCAAAACACCATCAGAAACTACAATGCAATTTTTATGGAGTTTTGAAATATGCAAATTTTTATGAGTTTTGAAAATATGCAAATTTTTATGAGTTTTTGAAAAATATTTCAAATTTTTATGGATTTTGGAAGAAATATCTGGTTTTTTGTTTGATTTTGCTCAGGAAATATTCAATTTTTTTGTTTGATTTTACAATATTCAATTTTTTTGGATTTTGGTTTAGACATAGCTAATGCAGCATCAAAGGGTGTTTAAACCATTAATTGGGGGTCCTCGTTCCTCCCCTTTTTGCTAAAATTTCCCAAAGTCGGGCGTGCATTGAAAGTGACATCCTATAACCGACTACCCTTGATCAACGGTGCCCCTACCAAGGCCATACCCGAGAAATGTTCGGTCTTGGAGGGAGAAGAGAAGAATAATTGGAGATAAGCTTTATGCAGGATGGGAGATGTCGGGATTTGAATTCCTTCTAAGGTGTTTCCCCTCAAAGAGGTAGTCTATTGCGCTGGGGCTTTTGTGCCTTTGATTTTTAGACCCTTGACATGCATACGACCAGGGTTTTCCCTGCGGGGACTTTGCCACTCTTGACATGCCATAATTCATACTTTTGCTTTTATCGAAATTTTGACTTGATTTTCATAATAGCCCTTTCAGCGAGATGTATATCATGAAATTCATATTTAGTTTGGGTCAAGACTACCCCTATTTGAGACTCCTCTCGTATTGGGGATTACCAAGGTTGGTCATCTCATCCGTCAACCTCTTACCCCTGCATTCGGCCGAATAAAGAAGAGAAAAAGACTTTCAGAATACTCATGGCATGGCCAAGGTAGCAACGGTATTTAAACAAAAGGAGCCGGCTAAGGACGCCGTGAAGTGTGTGAAATGCCCAACTGAGGGTTACTCTTAAATAAGCAGGGAGAGAATGTTGAATTCCCAGTGCGGGTTCTTTATCAACCAAAGTGCTGCAAAAAAATAAGCCTAAAGGACTCTTTTGAGAATGATTTCAATTAAACAAAAGCTTAAGATAAAGGTTTAAAACACCACTCTTAATCTCATTAAGAAGCACTTGATTTTGAAAATCATGCGTGAAGCAATGAGAAAATGATATCATTAAAATGCATACTTACGCCAATATGTTACCTTGCAACCTTTGTAGAAGCAGCTGTCAGAGGCGAGGTTGATCATCATGGGATTTGTCCTCTTAGGCAGATAAAGGAGTGGAAGCAAAGGATTGAAAGTGGCTTAACAAGAAGGAGTGGTGCCAAGACCAGACTCAGACGAATAAGGAAAAAAAAGGAAGAGAGGCGAGGGCTAGAACTCCCTCACTAAGGTGTGGAGACCCTGATCACATGAAAGGTCGACAGAAGAAGCAGAGAATTAGAAGGAGGAGTGAGGACTAAAGCCTCGAAAGCAGTGGGAGAAAGGGCAGATGCCCAAGGCAGTGGATGTGGAAGAAGTTGGGTCGGACCCAAAATCAGGAGGAATTAGAAGAAGAAATTGGTAGATAGAAAGAGGCGGATCCGGAGGGTCCGGAGGCGGAGGAGAAGAATCATGATAGGAAAAATCCGAAGGCTCCGGAGGGATGACAAAAGAAGGGACGCGATGCCCTGAGGAGAAATAAGGAAAAAGATAATGAAAAAGGAAGAAAAAAATGAAGGGTGTGATGTCCCGGAGGAGTAGAAAGATGAATCGGAAGAAAGATGGAGGGTCCGGAGGTTCCGGAGGGAGCAAATGAGAAGGGGCGCGATGCCTAAGGGGAAAATCCGGAGGTTCCGGAGGTAGCAAATGAGAAGGGGCACGATGCCCAAGGGGAAAATCCGGAGGTTCTGGAGGAGGAAGGTGGAAAGGGGTGCAATGCCCGAAGGAAAAGTATGAAAGATCCGGAGACTCCGAAAGAATAAAGTGGAGAGGGGCGTGATGCCCTGGGGAAAAGTCCGGAGGTTCCGGAGGAAGGAGATGAAAAAGGTGGAAAGGGGCGTTGTGCCCGAGGGAAAAGTCCGGAGGTTCCGGAGGAATAAAATCAGGAAGGAGAAGGTGGAAAGGGGCGTCGTGCCCGAGGGAAAAGTCCGGAAGTTCCGGAGGAGGAGAATGGAAAGGGGCGCGATGCCCAAGGAGGAGGGATAAAATTCCTGGAGGTTCCAGGGAGATAGCAGGAAAAGGGACGCGATGCCCCAGGGATAGTGGATAAAAAGATGAAGATGAATAAGATGGGAAGTGCGGAATATCCGGAGGTGCCGGAAGGCGGGGAAGATACGGGTTTGGAAACCCGGGAAGCAGGAGGTGCAAATGCATGCAATGGGATGGATGCGATGAATGCATGAAATGCAAAGAATATGAAGAATGTGAAGGGCGAGAGGATGAGATCCTCCTCCTAACCCTGGGAATGGCCCATGAAGAAAAAGTGATAGAGATGGATGAATAGAAAGTGGAACAAATAAGGGATGGCCCCTTAGCATTAAGATAACTACCCCTCCACGGCAGTGAAAGTGTATGAGAAATAGCCCCTGCCGAAGCTTCAATGGTGAATGTCAACTCCCTTGGAGAGTGCAAAGTAATGGTGTGAGGGAGTTGGAAAGTTGGGCTCGGAAGCATTATGTTGCCCAAAGATTCAAAATTTGGAAATTGGAACAAAGGGTTTCCTGTCCGGCCCTTACTCAGCATCAATGCTTGGCATGGCGGCGACTTGGCTTCTTCGACCGTGCTTGGCACAATAACCCGGATTGGCATCCGGCAAATGAATTCTTGAATCTTGAATGGCGCGGCCAAATCCTTGCTACCCGGCTCTTGATCGTCCTCGGCACCTGTGCTTGTAGAAGGCCCCCCATTCCGAGTAGTAAGGGGAGGTGAAGCAGAGGCGGAAGGCTCCATGAATGGTGGAGGCATGATGGAAAGCGTTGGCAAATGGGTGAGCGTAAGCGGGGGTTCAAACACGTCGAGTTTCTCCCTTTGCTCGGAAGCAGTTGGGATCGGCTCGGGTGCAAAAAGGCGTGGATCCTGCTCAGGATTAGCCATGGGTAAGGGTAAAGGGTTAAATGGTGGAATAGGCAAAGTGGATTTTAAAGGGATAATGGAAGGCCGAGGTGGCGGAAATGGGAGGTTAATTGGGGAAGGTTCAATGGTGGGATTAATGGAGGCCGATGGTGTGGAGGTAGATGGCTTAACGGGTGGAGGTTTAATAGTGGAAGGCTTGGGGGAGGCCAGTGTTGCGGAGGTTAATGGTGTAACTGGAGGAGGTGTAATGTATGCGGTGTCAAGGATAGGAGGAGACTTACAATGTGCCGGTGTGGGTGATTGAAGTATTGACCCATCATCGTAACACCAATTAGTCTCATAAATAGGGGTTGGATCAGGGATGGTTTCATCCTGAGCAGGAGGTTTATCAAATGATAGTGGAGGAAGTGGAAAGTTAAGGAAACTCGGAAGGGGTGCCTGCGGAGCTTCATCATATACTGCCTCGGATTCTTCGAATGCCGGCTCTTGCTCACTTGAACCGCCGACGCCGTAATCATCCCTCCTGTCTTTCCATTCTCTCTCCATCTTTGTAATCTCGTCCAAAGCGGCATGGAGAGGATTGACTGGAGTAGGAGGAGCCGTGACCCTCTTTATTTGTTCCTCCATCAAAGTAATCTTATCAAGCAGAGATTGTTGGAGGGGTGTGACTTGAACAACCGAGGGTTGGCAGGGCCTTGAAGGAGGAGGGGCCGCATAAAAAGGCCGTGGAGGGGAATTAATGGGCCGACCCATGGAAGAACCTGGATGGGCCGGATTGCAAGGAATAAATGGGCCTTGGGGCCACGATGGAGGAGGAATGGAAGGAGGCGGGTGATGGGCCACCCGAGTAGCATGAACAGGAGGAGATGTAAGTGGATGATGGGCCACCCGAGTGTGAATAGAAGAGGGAGGTGGGTGATGGGCCACCCGAATAGGTTTAGAAGGAGGGAGAGATGAATGAGATGCACCCTCAACGGCCGCCTTAAGGGCTTGGATCTGTTGAGGGGTAAGATGATCTAATGCATGGATGATTCGAGAGACCTTCTCGTCATTGGGAGGAGACGGTCCCGAGGGAATAGTGGCCTGAAATTGAGTAGGAGGACCATGAGAATGGACATTGCCCATGGGCCGGACATGACCATAAAAATGAGGACGTGGTCCTTTAAAAGAATGGTGAGAATTATGTTGAACATGTTGAAATTGAGGATTATAAGATGTGCTAGGTTGATCATCCTCATGAATTGAACTAAACATGTTGTTTTGTTTATCAAAGTAAGCCATTATGCAATCCAAATAATGTGCAAACAATTTGTAAAGAAACACACAAGTTGGAATGGTTACCTTGATTTTTATTTGTTTAAACCTTGGTGAATTAATGAATTTTAGCAAAGTTTGGAATGATTCACACAAGGGGGGAACCTAGTTTCAATATGAGTTGAACTCCAATGCCAACTAGGGATCCTCTCTCACCACGCATAGGCCAACTAACTCGGGACTTCAAAAGGGTACAACCTGCCCGGCGTCCGTGAGGGAATCCACGGGTGCGGGGACTTACGGAGGCTTGGAAAAGGAATTTCCGGTCCAAAGAGAGGGAATGCTCAATGGAGGGTCGTCCCGATTCCAAGAGGGTGTGTGGAATCCTAATGAAGAGAGAGGAGGTCTCTCAAACCGATGCAAAGATGAATGCAGCAGGGAAAATAAGCCAATCAGCACAATATGATCAATCAATAAATATAGGCATCAATCAGCATGAAAAAAACCCACAGTAAAAACACGCCCTGGCTAGGGGCGCTACTAACCAAAGACACGACGATGTGACTGTCGTGAATCAAAGCGAGGGGCCAGGGGCAGAAAAACACGCCTTAGGGTGAGGCGCTATAAAGGGAAAGGACGCCCTTGACGGAGGGCATCAAATCAAAAGAAACGCCTTGCTGAGGGGCGCTAATCAACAAAGAACCGCCCTGGCGTGAGGCGTTACCAAATAAAAGACGCCCTAGAGAGGGGCGTGAATTCACAAACAAGCAGGGTAATCACCACAATATAATCAATCAACGAATATGAGCATGGCATGAATCATGATAAAAAATCACGCAAGGAAGGGTTCTGCAAACCCACAGTAAAAGACGCCCTGAAAGGGGGCGCTATCCAGAAAAGAAACGACAGTGTTACTGTGAGTAAAAACACGCCCTGGTATGGGGCGCTACAAATCAAATGGACGCCTTTGGTCGAGGGCGTCAACTCTCAGGGGTACGCACGGCCGAATGAATAAAACGCCTTAGCGTGAGGCGTTACAATATAAAAAGGCGCCCTGGAGAAGGGCGTGAATTCACAGACAGCAATATAAAGCAGAAAAACCCGGAGATATGCTGGAAAACGCCCTGTCAGAGGGCGTAAAATATGAAGAAGACACCCTGGGTTAGGGCGTTAAATCAAGAAAAACGCCTCTTCCAGAGGCGTGAATTCACTTTCTCCAGAAAAACTTCACGGCCAGCAGTATCAACACCCAATCACACAATCATAGCAATCAATAGAATAAGCATGCTCATCAAGAATTTTAAATAAGTGGAAATTTTAAAGAAGAATCAACAAACCGACCGATCACTTAGGGGAGGGTGTAAAACCAATGGAGGGTGCCCGAGGGGCACAAAAAGGGAGACGCACCGAGGGTGCAATAGGGGAGACGGCACACGCGGGTGCCTAAGGGGAAAGGGGTAATAAACAAAGAACACAAAGGGTCCCACCGTGATCGCCAATTTGTAGATCTATTTAAAAATCCACTTAAGATAAATAATAATTAAAAAGGAATAGGCAATGAATATGGAGATGAGAAGAAAAACATGCACGAGGTGCACAAGGGGAGTGTGTGTGATCGCCAGAGATGCGAGGCCTCAAAAGATAATCACTAACAAATAGGGAGGATGATCGCGAAAAATACCTCAAAAGTGCGGGGATGTGAGTGCTTCCTTTCTCTTCAAATCGGCCGGCCGATGAAGAGAGTTCTTGCTTTTATTACCCTTGCAAAACAAACAAATACCACCAAAAGAATTGAATTAGAAACAAGGTGGGTGTAGCATCAAATTCTTGAATAGATGAGCATGAAATATCATAGGATTAAGACACACCTTAAGGGTGTTGGCCCTTAAACCCCTATGCAATAAGGGTGAGGGATATGATATGAATGATATGAAAAATATAATAAAAAGTGTGCAAGAGTGCACTATGGGGGAGATCTCAATGTGATTGAGAGAAAAGATCAATAGAACAATGATGCATGCATGATTTATGGACCATGAACTATGAAAATAAAAGATAAAGGGGAGATAAGATAAAAAAAAATCTGTTTGTTGATTGCTCCTTTGGCTTGAATGCTCGATAGGGAGGAAGCCTCAAAAGATGGAGATCTGAAGATGCACGAAGACTTCTCCTATGCCAGAGCAACCTTCGGTTCCTGTAAAAAAAAAAAACAGAAGAAAGAGAAGACAGAAGAAGAAGGAGAAGAAGAAGAGGAAGAAGAAGAAGACAGAAGAAGAGAAAAGAGACAGAAGAAGAAGGAGAAGAAGAAGACAGGAGAAGAAGAAGATAAAAGACAGAAGAGTAAGAAAACGGAAGAAGAAGCAGAGAAAACACAGAAGAAGAAGAAGAATAAGAAGATAGAAGAAGAAAGACCTCCGAACCAACCTAACAGAGATGAAGAATCTCTATAAAATAGGATCGAACCTCATAGATAGAAGGATAAGAATGGGCAAGAGCCCAAGGAGGGAAGGATAAGAATGGGCAAGGTGACCAAACGAAGCAGGGACTCTCTGGGGAAAGGCTGCGTTTGTTCGGAACATAAAAATGAAACACGACCTGGACAAAGGCGTCAATTCAAGAATTGACGACCTGCCAGAGGGCGTCTTTTAAAAACATGACTTAGATTAGGGCGTTAATTCAAAAATCAAATTTTAGAATTTATTTGAAAATTATGAAACACGTCTGAGTCAATGACGTTAATTAAAACGCGCCCTAACCAAGGACGTTAATTCAAAATATTTAAAATAGGGCCATTTTTCATTTCTCAATATTATTTTCTCATTTTTTAGGTGGAGGTGCATCTCAATGCCCTGATTCCAACGACTATTTTTGCGAATTTTTCTGACACCCGGAAGGTCACCAAATCACTTCTGGAAGGGGGTTAAAAATAATATTAAAATAATCAATTTGAAAAAGTGACGCCCTCAACAATGTCGTTATTCAATTTTTTTAATTTTTTATTCTTTTTAAATTCAAAGTAACGTCTTATGCTAAGTCGTTAATTCTCAAAAAAATCACAAAAAAATCCAAAAAAATAGGAATTTGAAAGAATGGACGCCCTCCACTGTAGTCGTTAATTTTTTTTAAGAAACGCCCAAGTCTAAGTCGTTATTTAAAAGACGCCCCACGTCAAGTCGTTATTTCTGAAAAATTAATAAAAATAGAGAAAAATGCACAGAAAATCCAAAAAAATAGGGGAAAATAGGAAAAAATAAGAAAAGGGTGAAAAAAAAGGGAGAAATCCAAGAAAAGTGAGAAAAACCACTCAAATAGAACTAATTTGAGGGTCAAATTGGGGCATTACAAGGCAATATGAGATGTACTCATAGTAACGTCAATTTTGGCGTGTCTACAGTATGTAAATTCTCGATTCTGTGAACTTCCAGTCTATGAACAGTAAATTGTGTCTATGATCATATCTGCAGGATGTGTATCATCAGACAAATAATGAGCGACGATCACTTAGTCGCTATTTAAGTATTGAACACCCTCACACAAGGGCACTAATTTGTAAATAACCAGTAAATGGAGAATATATTGAAAAACCATGAATTTACGTCTAACGTTAAGGCGTCATTTAAAGAATAAACGCCACTATACATAGTCGCTATATGAAAATCATAGATATTAATTATTGGAAAATCCTAGAATTAACACCTTTATACAATGTCGTACATTTCTATTATTTTCATGAAAATTCTGATTGAACGACCTTTTAGAAGGTGCGACTTATGTACAGGTGAAGTTTACCTGTCTCACAGTTTTAATCACGTTTCTCAACCCATATCACGGGTTGCTTGGCACTCCCATCTCACATCCGTAGATGGAGTCCCTATTTTGCTACTATCGATTACACACTAACTCTCGGTGATGTTTGAGCCCTCTGCGGGATATTCCTTCCTTCGACTGGTGATTTCATCATCGATACCTCCGTAAATCTCCACTAAGCCTTGGATTCCCTCAAGACAGTCGAGTTGGTTGTACCCTAAAAATCGTAAAACCTTTCTTTATCACATCACTCTGAAGAAACGTGATGTTCGGCCCTCAAAGAGCGCTGTTCTGGCCTCTTTTGAGAAGTGTAATGTCCGTCCTAAATCTATGACCTGAACTTGGACGCCAGAAGGAATTGGCTTCCTGACAAGGGGCGTAGTTTATTGTTATAGCGACCGTGACCTAGATGCTAATTAATGAATGAGTGACAATGTGTAGAGTCGCTAATTCTTCGTGCATGTATTGTTCATAGAAATAGGCGACCATACAGTAGGCGCTATTTCTGAAATTGATGGCGACTGAGTGGACGCCAATTGCCCAGATTTATGCTATGTCACGGATTTCCATATGATTTCGTCTGAGTATTATTCTTGTTACAGTTTTATCCTTGAACTCCTTCATTTGTGAAAATCTCCCTTATCATCCTACAATGGCTTATTCTTGGGAATCTATATTGGCTATAAACTTTAGCTGATGTCTAAATATACATGACTTAATGCTTGCACATATAGGGCCCAATCTGGTCCTAGGTGGAGCACCCGAAAGTACTTGTACCCATGGGAGCTATATTGATCAAGGTGTGGAATTGCACCAAAGTGCATGACTTGCTAGATTGACATTCCACTGCTCGTACTTGACTTAATGTGACATGACTTGCGTGGCCCAGAATGGGTATTACTTGCTTGATATTATGATAGCCAATTCACGTGACATGACTTGATATGCCTAAGTTTGACTATCTTGATAAACTTCACATGAACTCTTGTAATCTTACTAGTTCATTTACATTACTTCTTGATACTCTACTCTCTCTTGTCATCATCATGGGTATATGCATAGCAAGACTTGCATTCATGTAACACGTAATTACTTAAAGCATGCTTGTACTTGAGATATAATGCCTACTAAGCTTTCACTCACCTAGCGTTTCCCATATTTTTTAGATAATTCTGATAACGAAGATCACTCGGAAGGGAACGAACATTAGTGAAGAGCCTGGAGCCACCCGACTATTATGTTGTGCCCCTGTGGTTTTGATGATAGCAAACACTATAAGTCACACTATGTCTGCATATGAAAGATTGAATGATGCTGCACTAATAGGATTGCTTGCTGCTATTGCTTATTAGGCTAGTGTATATGTTCAAAGTCAGTGCACGTCACTATTCATGTGCATCTAGGTTTGTGTACTATTCATGTACATCTAGGTTTGTGTATTCAAGTCCATGCACACTGTCTTGGCATATGCAAGTTGGTGCAATGCACTGTAGCGCACGCAGTCGAAGTCTGTGCACTTGACTGAAGCGTGCACGTTAAAGTCGGTGCACACTTGGAGTGTGCAAGACCAAACTCGGTGCAAGTTGCATAGTAGGTATTCTCACAGTCGGTGCACATTATGTGTCCGTCTTATCTTGCGTCTCATTAGGCCTAGGTCGGTGCATGTATCCGTCTTACTTTGCATCTCTCATGGCTTAGACTCGGTGCATATCCAGCGTCTCTGTTTGCGTCTTACTTTGCGTCTCTCATGGCATAGACTCGGTGCATATCCAGTGTCTCTGTTTGTGTCTTACTTTGCGTCTCTTATGGCTTAGACTCGGTGCATATCCAGCATCTCTGTTTGCGTCTTACTTTGCGTCTCTCAGAGCTCGGTGCAAGTATTGCCTCGGTGCAATGTCTTCATTAGGTCAGTGCAGCTTTTGCTACGAGCGCTTAAGGTCTGTACAAATCACTGTTCATGTTGAAGCGAGTGCTGTAGCCATAGGAGCCAAGGTCGGTGTAGGGTTAGATGTCTATAGGTTGAAGTCGATGCATATGCACTCGTTCAGTACATAAGTTGTTGCACATTCCTGTTGGAAGGTCGGTGCATTCCTTGTTTTGTTGCACACATAGTTGATGCATGTTATGTTTGTGCCACATAAGGTCTGTGCATGTTTTCATGCTAACTATTATAAGGTCTGTGCAACTTCTGCTATGAGCTGGCACTAGGTCAATGCATGTTCTTACTGCTGTGCTCGTTTTCATGCTAGTTGGTACATAGTCGGTGCACGTTTCACCTTAGTCATACTGAGGTCCGTGCAAGCTTTGTTTTAGGCAATACTAGGTCCAAGCACGTTTACATTATGCTAGTCTGTGCACATATGTTCATAAGCACTTAAAGTCCGTGCACACTTATTTATATGTTATCAAGGTCTGTGCAACCTTATCACTATAGGGTCTGAGCATATGTGTGTTTACCTTGACAGGCTAAGGCATTCCTCTTGACATGGCATATGCTCGAGCATCTGCAATACAAAGGGCAGACAGCAGCCTATCTCTCACGTGATCACTTAAGCGACATCTGAAACATGAGTTCGTGAGGTTAACAAAACCAATGATTGGCACGTGATCCAAGGTAGGCCGTTACAGAAAGATGTTGCCACGTCGATCCTCTCTTATCTAGACTCTGACACGTGGCTAAGATTCTCTTGAAATCTCTTGGTGGGAGTGTTCCCTCCATACGCCCAATGTGTGAGCTCATGGGTCCCAGGTCTGAAGATATATATAAACCCCTCTTCTGCGATCAAAGGTGACTAACTTCAGACACAGAGAAGTAGAGATGAAGAGCAGAAGAAGAGCAAAGCTGCAGATGCGGAGAAGTGCTGAAGCCTGAGTGCTGCCATAGAGAACGGAGAAGAAGGAGAAGAAAAGAGAAGAGAGAGCTAATGTGTGATAAGAGAAGAAGAAGAAGAAAAGAGAAGAAGAGAGGATCGAATGAAGATAAAGAGAAGAGAGAGTGATAGAGATTGAAGCAGGCAGTGTCCAGCTATCTGTCGGTTTCTGGATCAGACCCAGACCAATCTGCTCCTGCGAGAGCTACATTTTTTTTCATTTTCTGTTTGTTCTATTTTCTTTTGTTGCTTTCCTTTTCCACTGTGTTTTCCAATTCTCTGGTTTGAGGTCGGGGTTCCTCCTGTGGACTCAGGAGAAGAGAGACTTGGGTCTCTGGTTGCTAGTGACTGGGTGTCGCTTGTGGTTTCCCTCTAGTTTGGAGGAAGAGAGACTTGGGTCTCTGGTTGCTAGTGACTGGGTGTCACTAGTGGTTCCTTCCGGGTTGGAAGAAGAGAGGAGTGTATTCCTCTGGTTCAAGCTGTTAGGCAGCGTTTGTAGGCAAGCTGTGACGCCCAGCGGTTTCAAGCTGTTTGGCAGCAGTAAGCCACACTCTGGTTGGAGTGTGGGGTGGATGTAGGTCTGGAGGACCGAACCACCTAAAACTCCTTGTGCATTGTGATCTGATTACCTCTCTTAGTTTGCTAGATGCATGTTTAGGATCGCGATCTAATTGCTTTTTACTCATGGTAGATGAATGCTTGGGATCGGTTCAATTACATGAAATTACTGTGTTTGCTGGGCATGCAGGTTAAGTGTTCTATCATGTGTCTCATTAGAACATCTGTTTAGATCAAGATGTTTTACTACATTCCAATCTTCTACAATTTTATTCATGCTAAGTGCCGAAGTAAGAATCACTGGTTGTGCATGTTAAGTGTTCAAAAGAGATTCGCATTAGGTTGACTGATTAAGTGTTTGAGTGTGAATCTTACTAGAACACCTGCATTACTGAACCATAGTTTTTATTTCCGCAAGATTTTATGAGTTCAATGTTAATTGGGATCTAAGATTCAAATTGGGCAAATATTTTTCAAAGGGGATTCATTCACCCCCCTCTGAATCCGAGCCTAGCACCTCAACAAGTGGTACCAGAACGGGTTACTGGCTTTTCAGATCCAACGATCTACAGTAATTCCTGGTGTTTCTCGGTGGTTTCTTCCTCTATTTTCCGTTTATTATTTCTGGTCGTCTGCTTCCAATTTGCCAATAGCTCATCCTCCGGTTTTTAATGGGTCTGATTTCCTTAACTGGCTTGGCAGTTTGTGCATGTTCATAAATTCAGTGAATCCTAACCTCTGGAATCTTGTTTCCAAAGGTCCACACAGAATGCCTAAAGATGTGTCCAAATGGACGGACAAACATATAATGAAAAATAATGAAAATATGAGAGTTCTCAGCATTTTAAGAAGGACTGTTGTGTCACGCCCCGAGCGCGGAAGATACCCGGAGATGCGCGACGTGTCTATATCAATCATGTCAATCAGAGTGGTCGTGTATTCGACACAAAGTCAGAGATGCGCAAAATAGCAAGATAACCCAATCCTTTATTTCATAATAGATAGACTATTACAAATCCAATACTCTGTTTTACAAAAAGAAAAGAATACATATTTGACTCAAGAAACTATGGAAAAGACTAGACGACACTTGTAGAAGCTCTATCACTTTCACTCTTGACCATTCCCATCCGATTGACTTCCATCGTCGTCGGACTTACCTGAAAAGTAGAAAGGGACAAACGGAATGAGCGAACGCTCAGTAGGAAATTATATCTCAAGTACTAGCAAGGGGTTTAAGTAATTACATTTTCATGAATGCAATAAGGCTATGCATGCTCGCATGAAACGACAAGATAGAGAGAATGTAATATAAAGGAAATAAGATGAACTTTCATGAACTTTCAACAAGATACAAGTTATTCAAGATATTCAAGCAAGCACATTTAACAAGTCATGTCAAGAACTTTGGCTATCATGTATCAAGCAAGTAAATTACCCTTTTTCGGGCCACGCATTTCATGTAAAGTCAAGTACGATTCAAGTACAAGATGTGTGTGGAATGTCCAATCAAGCAAGTCAAGTACTCGGTATAATGCCAGATACCTTATCATTTTAACTCCCATGGGCACAAGTACTTTCGGGTGCTCCTCCCAGGACCAGATCGGGCCCTATATGCGCAGGCATTTATCATGTGTTTTGACATCCACTCTTGTTTATAGCCATCATAGAATTTCAATAATCAAGCTTGTAGACACGTACGACAACTTTGATAGAATAGAGTCCAAAAATATGACAAAGGACATAGAATGGCGATAATAACGGTATAATCACGATATCGATAAAACTAGGTAGAATATGGTTCCCTTAACTTAGGTACCATGACAAATCAATATGGACATTCTTTATATAGAATTGAGGTCCACATGAACAGTATATCAAGGTAAGATACCCTCATTCTTATCATAGAATTGGGGTTTACAAGAACGACATGATATGGCATGATATCATCATCCCATTAAGAATTTTTCTTATGATATACTCTTTGTACAAGCATAAGGGCCGGTATACCATGTTTCTTTAGAGTGACATGGCATCAATAGTGTAATGGGTTTTTAGGGTACAACCAGCTCAGTCGGCCTTGAGGGAATCCAAGGCTACGAGGAGTCTTACGGAGGTCTCTATGACTAACTTGCTAGTCCAAAGGAACGGAATGTCCAATGGAGAGCTTGTATGTCAACGAGAGTTGAGTGTGATCGATAAATCAACATGAAACGTGGGACTATACTCACGGAATGGAGAATAGTGCCGATATATATATATTATGATATATAAAACCATCGGTTATCAAATCAGAGGAAAAATCAGTTTACAGTAAAATAACGACTTAGGTCAAGTCGTTTCTCTAGTAAATAACGCCTAACAGAAGGGCGTTTACATATGGTCCGTTTTGCAGAATTTTCAATAATTTCAATAATTTATATAAAACGCGCCTTCGGCAGGGGCGTTTCTTCAAGAGTTGACGACTACTCTAGCAGGCGTCTTTTATTTACAATATTTCTCGGAACATATTTATTTTCAGAAATTATCAAAAACGCGCCCTTGGCAGGGGCGTTAATCATAAATTCTTATCTTCTCAGAATATATATTCCAGGATTTTAACAGATACGCGCCCTAGTAAGGGGCGTTTATTTTTAATTCACGCCCTGTGATGGGGCGTTACCACAGGAAAAAAACGACATAGTCTAGGTCGTGAATTCAAGAAATATCAGGAATTAGCAAGATTTTGCACGATAATCAAGGATAACAATCATATAGTCATGATAGGAAAATTGGCAGGAATTCACATGCAGTATATCAGATTTGATGTTTTATATTTATTGACTTTTAACCGTTAACAATGATTTGATTTCATGTAATTGCATAGATAATTAACGCCTGTGAACAGGGCGTCAAATATGAAATTGACGACCTAGGAAGGGTCGTGACTTGCAAAGTAGCGCCCTAGTCTGGGGCGTGTATTTCATAGTCACGCCCTTGCTAAGGACGTTTCTTTCAAGAAATTAACAGAAACTCGTTCAGAAACTATAGTAAACCAAACCATGTATATGCATGATAATTATTGTACTGTATTAATTTAGTTTGGGCTACAGTGACTTGAGAAAATCCTACCTTAAGAGTTGATTTGGAGATGACCGTGAGGGGTTTTTGGCTAGCAGAAGATGATGGCTTTGATGAAGAGGCTTCTACTGCGACTTACGAACAGTGGCAGCAACAACAAGGAGAAGAACAATCGTTCTTCAGAGATCTTCACGCTACAGAACCTGTAGAGGAAGAGAAAAGAAGAAAATATGAAGATGTTAATATTCTTCATAGTTGTAATCGATGTTTTAAGAAGATAGAAGAATATTACCTATTCTTCGGCACCTGCAGAGTTTCCTGGACAAGAAGAAAATAATTATTCTTCACATAATCTGAAGCAAGAAAAAGAAAACAAAAGAAAATAAGAAGAACAGTTTGTTCTTCACGTACCTAGCAGCAGACGTTCGATCAAATGGATTTAGGGTTGGCCGAACAAGTTTATTTATAAGACTTTGGAAGTCCTATTAGAGTTAGTGTTCTAGTAGAAGTAATGCTTCCAATATAGAGTCCTTGCCCTATTAAATACTTACTGGATTAACATAATCCTTCCCTGGATAAGCTCCCGTGTCGAACGGAACTCGAATGGAATTAACGCCTTTGGTCCGGGCGTCGATTCTTGAATTGACGACCTAGTTCAGGTCGTTTCTTAAGTAACGTCTTGGATAAGAGCATTCCTTGTTTTTGAAACACGCCCCATATATGGGCGTTTCTTTCACTTGCCTATTTGGTTGTGAGAGTTGACGACCGCATGTGTGGGCGTCCTTTCTTTAGTCACGCCTTTGATAGAGGCGTTTCTTATTGAATTAACGCCCTAATAAGAGGCGTTATTTTTAATTTGTTTTATTTCATCCAATTAACCCTATTCCTTTTATATATATTACTTCTGTAATATATATGTTTTAATTCATTTCAATTATTCATTTATTAGGGTTGCTACAGTTGATTCTGACATCTTTCCGTTTGTTACAAATTGCACGTCTGCTAAAGATATCGTGGACAAACTGATGGCAGCCTATAAGAGAAGTGATGACATCTGCTTGATGGTTAATGAGAGCAACCATAGCAGTGATCAAGATGAGTTCAAAGATGCTGAAGAGGTAAACAATTCATTCTCTAGTTACACTTTAGATGATTGGGAAGATGCCTATGCCAACCTGTTAAAATCTTATGAAAAACTAGGGAAGAAGAATAAAAGTCTGAAAAAGAACTTAAATAATCTAGAGAATCCTAACTCTAGAGGTGAAAACATTGAAATTCTAAAAACTGAAAATGAAATATTCAGAAGATAATTGTAGAATCTAGATGCAATCAACTCAGAACTTGATCAAGTCCAATCTGAAAACGGAAAACTCAAAAAACAATGTCAGGAATCTAAACAAAGATTAATCAATCTTGAAAGTGAAAACAGATTGATCACTAAAAAATTCGAGGCTGTTAGAGCTGTCAATTTAAAGTTTCAGGAAAACCTTGAAAAATATGAACCAGAAAACCAGCAAGAAAATGTTAAGGAAAACCAGAGTTTCCTAACCGATGTTTTGTTTGATGATGATAAGCTTGAGGAGGAGAACACTAAATTGAAGGCAGAAACTGAGAAATGGAGAAAAGAAAATGAGGAATTGAAACAGTTGAATACTACTATGTCGGAAAGACTTCTTGTGTTAGAAAAAGGAAAATGTGCTCTTGATGAAAATCAAAATGAGCTCGAACTGAAACAAGAAGTTGAAACCCTCAAAAATCTGAATGATGCAATGTGTCAACAAATTAAGTCTTGTGAAGAAGAATTGGCTAGTTATGAGTTTAGTATTCTAGCTCTCCAACAAGAAAATAATGATCTTAATGAATCATTGTCTAGATTTGTTGAAGGAAGGAACAATTTAGATAAGCTTCTTGGAAGCAAGGTTAATTTTCAGAAGGAAGGGTTAGACTATAATGCTACAAATAAAAAGAGTTTTGGAAACAAAACTCAAACATCTTTTGTTTCCAGTTCTAATACTCACAATTCTTTGGACCAACCTGTCTTTCAGTTTACTGCTCAGAAAATTTCAAAAACAACTGAAAAATAAAAGAACAAAATTGTTTCTACCACCTCTTTGCATGTTCCCCATAAGACACCCCCACACACACATGCATACAAAAAGAAAGTGATTTGTCATTACTGTCACAAAATTGGCCATGTGATGCGTGAGTGTAAAGTGATGGAAAAGGAGGATCTAAATGCTAGTAAAAGGCATGCTAGGAAAACTTATCTTATAAATCATGATGTTCAGAAAAAGGGGATTCACTGTTATGGCTGTGGCAAATTAGGCCACATTGCAGTCCACTGTTGGCATGCTCAAGGAAGGAGATTTAACTCTGAATTTGTTAAATTCCCTATGAATCAAGATGCTTTCAGCAAAAATAAATCTATTTTCAAAGAAAAATTTATTTCATGTTTTGAGTGTGGAAAGCCAGGCCACAAAATTACTGATTGCTGACTGGCAAGGAATAAAAGACAAAGTTTCCATGATGAAGATAGATACTTCCATGAAAATGCACATAGATCCCATGTCAATGTTAATGTGCACAAAAAGAGTTCAAAATCTGGTTTATCATGTCACTACTGTGGTCTAGTTGGGCATTCAATGAACAATTGCTCTTTGATGATATTTGATGATTCAAAAGCCCAAAGGTTGTGGAAAGCACCCATCAGAGGTGCTACTAACCATGCAGGACCCAAGAATTCTTGGGTACCTAAATCTGCAAAATAAGAATCTATTTTACAGGTGTGCCTTGAAAAGAAATAAATAAAGGGTTGAATAAGCCAAGGCACCCAAATCTGGCAAAACCCCATCTTTGTGCTTGACAAGTTCAATCTTCAAACCTTAGATAATTTCCTTCAGTCAGTTGCATTTCATGCATACATGCTCGCATCTGAATTTTACTTGTTATTCATAGGTCCTCAAATACATTTGCTGAATGATCATACTTTGGGCTGAGAGTGAATTGAATGTCATTCTCTGATAATCTGAATTACATGTGACTGATATCTGATAAGCTAATTGCTTTAATAAATGGTTGTATATGTTATGATTTGTTAAACTCCCTACATGTTGAGTATTGCACATACTGCATTTAGAAACTTCATTCATTGCATTTAATCAGGGGGAGTAGATGCACAATTTGGTCATGACTGTCACTGCATATGCATACATGTAGTGTAGTGTATTGTATTGTATTGCATATCATCAAATTTGAAAATTCCAAAAAGAAATACCTCATTGCATCTAGACAGGGGGAGCATTTTAGACTCATTAGTCTTTTTCAATATGAACCCTTCTTGTCTAGTCACTTAAATCACTCTCCTATTCATGTGCATTGGTGATTACATTTTAATCAGCTGAACTCTTAACTATTTTGAAGCTGAATTCTATGTCTGCTACTCCTTAAATTGCTGAAGGTGAGCTTTGCTTGAATACTTCCTTGTCAAACTTGTAAAGCTGATCTGACTGAATTCCAGTCTTTAATACTAGTTTCTGAACTGCATTGCTTTAATGCTCACCGCTTGCTGCATCATTGTTGTCATCTGCTGCTCTCTCAATAAAAATTTCTTGTTGCCTCCATTAATTTGCTACAATGTCAATGTTGATTCATCTGAATAAGGGAAGATTTCAATCTGTGTACCCTAATCACAAATCTGACATATTTCGAAATGAAGAATCTTCTATTATACTGATTTAAGAATGTCTGATGAGTCAAATTGATTTAAGTCTAATGTATTCATTAAGTTTTGATTTAAAAGTCTTGAAAATGTCTGAATCATTATGTTTAATAGATCTTAACCAATTCTCTCATGTAACTTCATGCAAAACCTTCTGAAATCTGAAATCTTAAAAACATGGCTTTCTTTGGTTAAGATACGTGTAGAAAGTATTGTTCTTAAACATTTCAGTGTTCCGTGCATTGCCTGAAAAATCTGAAAACATTTGAAAGAAAATAAAGTAAGAGCAATGACTTTGATCATAGAGAAACTGGGTTCTCTATCAAAGAAATAGAGCAAACCCAAGTCATGAAGTGCCATGGTTATTTCTGTCATAAAAATGATTGAAAATCTGGCAGAGCAATGGCATGGTAGTGTTGAGTAACTGGGGATTCTGGCCTTTGATCAAGGTGTCTCCTCATGTAAAAAGACACTCCAAATTACTAACTCAGTTCTCTTATTGAGAAGCAATAAGGCTATCACACTGAGTAACTGGGTCACTACACCTAAGACGTGTTGTACCTCATGTACAAAGGTGTTGATTTAACCAAATTTGATCAGGAAAAATAAGTGCTGATCAAAAGAAAAATTCTGAAAAACAAGTGTAATCAAAGACAATTCAGATACACTCATGTTTGTTTAATCTCAATACTATCTAGTATAACTTCCAAAGGAGTCATTGAATCTAAATGAGTAAGATATAAGGAGGTTAAGCAAGAATGTCATATGTGCATTTGGTTCATTTCTATTAAAAAGTGTTTCAGATATGAGTATTGATTTTTCTTGATAAACTTTGTATACATCATTCTTAAATCATGCTAGTAAGTTTAGACTCATTCATAATCTCTTATAATAGAAGAGTCTGAAATTCGCGTATCAAGATTTATGAATTTGGTACCCTATTGAAAATCTTTCTATCTCATCTTTTCATTGGCAATCCAGTCCACATTTTTCTCTAATCTTGGTATCAGACTTACCTCGGATAGTCACTATTGGCTGTCCTTGCGATGTTCAGAGATCATAACAATTGGTATCACATGTTCAGGGGGAGAAGGCTTCTTTTATTCGACCTGTCTATCAGTTTCAGTCCAGTTTATCTATATCAATGGGGGAGAAGGTTGTGCCTTAGTGTTCTTCCATTTTAGCTGTTAAAAAAGGAGGAGGTTTGCTTCCAATCCTCTCTTGATTGTTGCTTGGTTGTTTATCATATCTATGTGTTTGATGATTACCTTCATTTATCCAGGGGGTGTATAGTTCATCTATATCTTAATAATGTGTCAAAAGGGGAGATTCTGAATCAATCGTTTAATGCATGTTTATTTTCTTTTTGCTAAAGTCAAAGGAAGAGAATAATGTGACACGAGTCAGTGTGACTCATAGTGTTGCCATCATCAAAAAGGGGGAGATTGTTGTGCCCATATGATTTTGATGATAGCAAACACTATAAGTCACACTGTGTCTGCATATGAAAGATTGAATGACATTTCACTAATAGGATTGCTTGCTGCTATTGCTTATTAGGCTAGTGTATATGTTCAAAGTCAGTGCACGTCACTATTCATGTGCATCTAGGTTTGTGTACTATTCATGTGCATCTAGGTTTGTGTATTCAAGTCCATGCACACTGTCTTGGCAGATGGAAGTCGGTGCAATGCACTGTAGCGCATGCAGTCGAAGTCTGTGCACTTGACTAAAGCATGCATGTTAAAGTCGGTGCACACTTGGATTGTGCGAGACCAAACTCGGTGCAAGTTGCATAGCAAGTATTCTCACAGTCGGTGCACATTATGTGTCCGTCTTATCTTGCGTCTCATTAGGCCATGGTCGGTGCATGTATCCATCTTACTTTACGTCTCTCATGGCTTAGACTCGGTGCATATCCAGCGTCTCTGTTTGCATCTTACTTTGCGTCTCTCATGGCTTAGACTCGGTGCATATCCAACGTCTCTATTTGCGTCTTACTTTGCGTCTCTCAGAGCTTGGTGCAAGTATTGCCTCGGTGCAATGTCTTCATTAGGTCAGTGCAACTTTTGCTGCGAGCACTTAAGGTCTATACGAATCACTGTTCAGGTTGAAGCCAGTCTTGTTGCCATAGGAGCCAAGGTCGGTGTAGGGTTAGATGTCTATAGGTTGAAGTCGATGCATATGTGCTCGTTCAGCACTTAAGTCGTTGCACGTTCCTGTTGGAAGGTCGATGCATTCATTGTTTTGTTGCACACATAGTCGATGCATGTTATGTTTGTGCCACATAAGGTCTGTGCATGTTTTCATGCTAACTGTTATAAGGTTTGTGCAACTTCTACTATAGGCTGGCACTAGGTCAGTGCATGTTCTTACTGTTGTGCTCATTTTCATGCAAGTTGGTACATAGTCGGTGCACGTTTCACCTTAGTGATACTGAGGTCCGCGCAAGCTTTGTTTTAGGCAATACTAGGTCCAAGCACATTTACATTATGCTAGTCTGTGCACATCTGTTCATAAGCACTTAAAGTCCGTGCACACTTATTTATATGTTATCAACGTCTGTGCAACCTTATCACTATAGGGTCTGAGCATATGTGTGTTTACCTTGACAGGCTAAGGCATTCCTCTCGACATGGCATATGCTCGAGCATCTGCAATACAAAGGGCAGACATCAGCCTATCTCTCACGTGATAACTTAAGCCACATCTGAAACATGAGTTCATGAGGTTAACAGAACCAATGATTCGCACGTGATCCAAGGTAGATCGTTCTAGAAAGAAGTTGCCACGTGGATCCTCTCTTATCTAGACTCTGACACGTGGCTAAGATTCTCTTGAAACCTCTTGGCGGGAGTGTTCCCTCCATATGCCCAATGTGTGAGCTCGTGGGTCCCATTTCTGAAGATATATATAAACCCCTCTTCTGCAATCAAAGGTGACTAACTTCAGACACAGAGAAGTAGAGACGAAGAGCAGAAGAAGAGCAAAGCTGCGGATGCGGAGAAGTGCTGATGCCTGAGTGCTGCCATAGAGAAAGGAGAAGAAGGAGAAGAAAAGAGAAGAGAGAGCTAATGTGTGATAAGAGAAGAAGAAGAAGAAAAGAAAAGAAGAGAGGATCGAGAGAAGAGAAAGAGAAGAGAGAGTGATAGATATTGAAGCAGGCACTGTCCAGCTATCTGTCAGTTTCTGGATCAGACCCAGACCAATCTGCTCTTGCGAGAGCTACATTTGTTTTCATTTTCTGTTTGTTCTATTTTCTTTTGTTGCTTTCCTTTTCCACTGTGTTTTTCGATTCTCTGGTTTGAGGTCGGGGTTCCTCCTGTGGACTCAGGAGAAGAGAGACTTGGGTCTCTGGTTGCTAGTGACTGGGTGTCGCTAGTGGTTCCCTCTGATTTGGAGGAAGGGAGGATTGGTCCTCCGGTTTGCAAGTGACTGGGTGTCGCTTGTGGTTTCCCTCTGATTTGGAAGATAAGAGACTTGGGTCTCTGGTTGCTAGTGATTGGGTGTCACTAGTGGTTCCTTCCGGGTTGGAAGAAGAGAGGAGTGTGTTCCTCTGGTTCAAGCTGTTAGGCAGCGTTTGTAGGCAAGCTGTGACGCCCAACGGTTTCAAGCTGTTTGGCAGCAGTAAGCCACACTCTGGTTGGAGTGTGGGGTGGATGTAGGTCTGGAGGACCGAACCACCTGAAAATCCTTGTGCATCATGATCTGATTACCTCTCTGAGTTTGCAAGATGCATGTTTTGGATCGCGATCTAATTGCTTTTCACTCACGGTAGAAGAATGCTTGGGATCGGTTCAATTGCATAGAATTACTTTGTTTGCGGGGCATGCAGGTTAAGTGTTCTATCATGTGTCTCATTAGAACATCTGTTTAGATCAAGCTGTTTTACTGTGTTCCAATCTTCTACAGTTTTATTCATGCTAAGTGCCGAAGTAAGAATCACTGGTTGTGCATGTTAAGTGTTCGAAAAAGATTCGCATTAGGTTGACTGATTAAGTGTTTGAGTGTGAATCTTACTAGAACACCTGCATTACTGAACCATAGTTTTTATTTTCGCAAGATTTTATGAGTTCAGTGTTAATTAGGATCTAAGATTCAAATTGGGCAAATATTTTTCAAAGGGGATTCATTCACCCCCCTCTGAATCCGAGCCTAGCACCTCAACATATTAAAGCGTCTATCTAGTCATGTCTTTTTTTCTACTTTCTTGAGTCAATCGTTGTAATTTTCCTTTATTGAGTCAAGATTATCCTTAGTACTTTTACTACAATTGTGTAATAGAATTACCTTAATGGGTTTTATGAATAAAGGATTTAGTTTATCTCTATTTTTGCGTGCTCTGTCTGTGTGTCGAATACGCTTATGCTCTGGTTAACATGATTGATATAACTCGTCACGTGTATCGAGTTCCTTCCACGCTCGGGGCGTGACAGTTTTTGTGGTATCAGAGCATAAGATATTCAAATCCCTAGGAAACCAAGTCCCAGGATGTTATACCTTTACTCGATGAGATGGGTAGAGCTATAGGTTAAGTTAACTTAGGGACTTAGACTCTTTGTTAATCATATATTAATATAGTTACTTAAAAATCTTGTAGGATCATGGCCGCTGAACGCGCTCAATGGCGCGAGATGCAGCGCACGGTGCGAGGCCTCACTCAGGCGCTACAACAGGTAGCGCAAGGCGGAGCGAATTGTGGAGCAGGTGAACTCCACCATAGTTTTCGGAATTTGAACCCACCAAGGTTCATCGGCTCGTCTGACCCTAATGACGTCGAGAACAAGATAAAAGAGATTGAAAGGATTTTTCATGTGATGTAATGCACGGAGGACGAGAAGGTTTTGCTAGCCACCTTCCAACTAGAGCGGCATGCTCGTTGTTGGTGGGAGTCTGTAGAAGCCACATTGCCCGATAATCATGTCACCTGGGCCGAGTTTGTTGAGTTTTTCAATAGCAAGTACGTTTTGGAATGTATACAAGAGAAGAAGGCCGCAGAATTCGCCACACTCAAACAACAAACTCTATCAGTGGCTGAGTATGAGGCCCAATTCTCTAGATTGTCAAATTACACGCCGCATTTGGTGGGTACTGAGAAGATGAAGGCGAGAAGATTTCTTAATGGGCTTCGACCCCAATACATTACCCAACTGGCACCGATGGACATCCAAGTCTATTCGAAAATAGTTTGGCGTGCACAGTTACTAGAAGATGCCACGGAGCTGTACGATCGGATCCATGGGAAAGACAAGAAGGAGCACAATACGAGCTCCGGTACTTTCAAGCCAACCTTCAATAAGAAGAGGCCAAGTAGTGGAGGAGATTCCTCCCAAGAGAAGAAATTCAAGAAGAATAACAAGCCCTTCTCTATTACCACCACACCTTCCAAAGAGGTGTATAAGCACTGCGACAAGGTCGGCCATAAGGCCGAGGAATGCTGGAGGAGATTGGGTGCTTGTCTCCGTTGCGGGAGCAGTGATCATTGGATTCTCGACTGTCCATTACTTAGTGATCATGCTGGAGATGAAAAGTGCCCGGTGAAGAAACAGGCACGTCTCCAAGCTCTTCAAGAGGCGGAGCAAGATGAAGGCGGACTAGTGGAAGGTACATTGAAGATTTGTTCCAAGTCTGCTCGTGTCTTGTTTGATACCGGCGCGTCACATTCTTTTATTTCCAAGAAGTTTGCTGATCCATTACCTATGGAACTGGAGTGGATAGATTTAGTTATTTCAACTCCTTTCGGAAACGAATCTGAGATCACACATCATTATTTAAATTGTGAAGTTACGGTGAAAGGGAAAAATCTACTAGCCAATTTAATATGCCTAGACATGAAGGAATATGATGTTATACTAGGAGCCAATTGGCTATCCACATACCAGGCAGTTGTAGATTGCCATAACGGCAAGGTAATTTTTAAGGAGTTCTCGGAGCTTGTCTACACTAGCCCTAAGAGTCGGAACAAATCACCCCTTATTTCAGCCCTCTGAGCTAGTAAGCTCCTACGGAATGGATGCGTGGCCTTCATAGCATTTGTGAGTGCCACGGAAGTTAAGGAGTCCAAAATAGAAGACATCCGAGTAGTTCGGGAGTTTCTCGATGTGTTCCCGGAGGAATTACCAGGATTACCCCCACAACGAGAAGTGGCCTTCACCATCGACCTTGTCCCTGGTGCTGGTCAAGTTTCTAAGGCACCTTATAGGATGTCCCCTGCCGAGCTCAAGGAGTTAAAAGAGCAACTGATGGAACTTTTGAAGAAAGGATTTATCAGACCAAGTACTTCCCCGTGGGGAGCGCTCGTGTTATTTGTAAAGAAGAAGGATGGATCAATGAGACTCTGCATCGACTGTCGGCAGGTTAACCACCTTACTATCAAGAACAAGTATCCACTGTCGAGGATCGATAAATTATTTGATCAGATATCTGGATCCAAATATTTCTTAAAGATTGATCTCCTATCAGGATATCATCAATTGAGGATCAAGGATGAGGACATTCATAAAACTGCATTCTAGAGCAGGTATGGGCACTACAAATTTGTTGTTATGACTTTTGGACTAACAAATGCCCCTACAACCTTTACGCAGTTGATGAATAGTAAATTTAGGCCTCATCTAGATCAGTTCGTAGTGGTCTTTATTGATGACATATTAATTTATTCAAAGACCGAAGAAGAACATGAAGAACATTTGAGGATTACATTACAAATATTGAGGGAAAATCAACTCTATGTCAAACTCAGCAAGTGCGACTTTTGGCTCGAGGAAGTGTCCTTCCTAGAACATTTGATCTCGAAGGATGGGATTTTTGTTGACTCGTCGAAAGTCGAGGCTGTGACGAATTGGGAGAGACCAACAAATGCAACGGAAATCTGAAGTTTCTTAGGCCTAGCTGGCTATTACAGGCGATTCATCAAGGACTTCTCCAAGATCGCCGTTCCACTTATTAGGCTGACCCGTAAGGAGATTCCTTATAAGTGGGATGAAGACTGCGAGAAGAGCTTGCAAGCACTGAAGGATCATCTAACAACAGCCCCGGTTTTGGCATTACCAACTGAAGGAGAGAAATTCGAGGTATATACCGATGCATCTGGCATTGGCCTCGGATGTGTGTTAATGCAACAAGGGGGAGTCATTGCTTACTCATCCCGACAATTAAAGAAGCATGAAGAAAATTACCTAGTGCACGACTTAGAGTTAGCCGCGGTGGTATTTACTTTAAAGATCTGTCGACACTATTTCTATGGAGAACAGTTCACCGTCTACTCCGATCACAAGAGTCTCAAATATCTATTCTCTCAGAAGAAATTAACTATGAGACAAAGGTGTTGGCTAGAGTATCTCAAGGACTTCGACTTCACTATACAGTATCATCCTGGAAAGGGTAATCCCGTAGCTGATGCCCTCAGTCGAAAGCTGAGAGTGCTATTGGCCATCTGCAAGATCCAAGAATGGAAATTGCTGGAGCAATTCACAAAGCTTTATATAAGCATGGACAAGGAGAAAAGGTGTATTACTCTATCACACATGAGGATACAACTAGATCTACTCTCTGAAATATAAGGACTTCAAGACAATGACCCGGTACTGGTAGAAACAAAGGGCAAGATAGAAGAGCAACCTGATTTCCAGATAGCATCAGATGGAAGGTTATTGTTTCGAGAAATGACTTGTGTACCGGATTGTCTAGAATTGAAGAAGAAAATTTTAGAAGAAGCTCACCGATCAAGGTACACAATTCATCTAGGATCTACTAAGATGTACCAATACCTAAAATGGACCTTTTGGTGGCCCAACATGAAAAGGGAGGTAGCGGACTTTGTGTCTCACTGTCTCACATGCCAACAAGTCAATGTGGAACACCAAAAGCCTGTCGGTAAGCTACATCCTCTGGACATTCCCAAGTGGAAGTGGGAGGATATCGGCATGGACTTTATAATGGGTCTGTCTAAATCTAGAGGAGGACATGATGGAATATGGGTCATCGTAGACCGATTGACCAAGTCAGCACACTTCTTTCCAGTTAAGAGCCGATGGTCAGTCGATCTGCTAGCTGCCTTGTACATTAAGGAAGTCATTAGACTGCATGGAGTTCCTGTTTCAATCGTGTCTGACTGAGACCAGCGCTTTACGTCTCATTTCTGGAAGGGTCTACAACATTCATTGGGGACAAGACTTAACTTTAGTACAGCTTTTCATCCTCAAATGGATGGTCAGACCTAGAGAACAAATCAAGTGGTGGAAGACATGCTATGAGCGTGTATCATTGATTTTGATGGAAGCTGGCATGATCACTTGTCTCTGGTCGAGTTTGCTTATAACAACAGTTACCAGGCAAGTATTCAAATGGCACCTTTTGAGGCACTATACGGAAGGAGCTGCCGATCACCCTTATGCTGGGACAAAGTTGGCGAAAAGCAACTACTACGCCCGGAGATGGTAAGGGATACCACCGAGAAGATTCAACTCATAAGAGAGAGACTACAAATGGCTCAGTCTAGATAAAAGACTTACGCCGATACTAGAAGGAGAGACCTCGAGTTCCAAGTTGGAGATCACGTTTTTCTTAATGTTTCTCTAGGCCGAGGTATTAGAAGATTTGGTCTTAAGGGCAAGCTTACACCAAGATATATCGGTCCTTTCGAGGTGTTAGAAAGAGTTGGCAAGGTTGCCTACCGCATCTCCTTACCTCCTCAACTGTCCGAGGTCCATAATGTGTTCTATATTTCAATGTTGAAGAAATATGTGCATGATCCATTCCATGTCATAGATCATGGCGAACGAGTGATACAAAAGAATCTCACTTATGAATAAAGACCATTGAAGATCCTTGATCGCGAGGTTCGTGCACTAAGGAATAAGACCATTCCCATGGTCAAGGTTCAATAGAGCAAGTGCTCTGAACAAGAAGCCACATGGGAGACTGAGGAATCCATGAAGAAGAGGTTCCCAGACTTATTTTAAGATGGTATGTACCTTGCACCCTCCAAGTTTATATAAAATTGAATTTGGGGATCAAATTCTTTTAAGTGGGGGAGGGTGTAGCACCCCTGATAAATTATAGGAATAAAATTCCTAAAATAGATTAAACATAAGAAATCTTCTAAAAAAGTAGACAAGGCCCAAATCAAATAAAGTATAAAACCCAAAAGGATTAAACAAAATAAACCTTGAACCATTGAGCCTTAACCTATATACACGTAAAGACCTTAAACCTCTAAAGATATGGGCCTTGGGCCTTATACATTTACATCAAAGAGGGCTTAAATGTGTGCATGGGCTTGAACGTAGAAAGCCAAATGGGTTTCACAATTGGTTGACAATTGGGGTGGGATATATATATATATATACAAATATACTAACTCCCAAGGGCTTTCCACAACCCAAAACTTTAACGTTCTCACGTTCGATCTGCATGGCTTAGAGTTATAACCCAACGAGGGAGGTGGATGCAGACTTAGATAGGGAGATTCACGTAGGATATTCCAAAGCCTTTTAGGATTTCATATACTAGAAGGTTAAATCCCATCAGAACTCTAAACTCCATTAAGTTTTCCATCTCTAAAAATACCCTGCCCCATCGACGAGCAGAACCCTATTTGTTGCGAGTCCCTATAAATGTCGACATCTTGCTGTGTGCTGCCGTCGTCATCTCCATCATCTGAATATCGTGCGTGAAAAAAAGGGGTTGTCTTTCCTCTTCCGACGGTGCCTGCTACTCCTCCTACGGAGGTTGTTGTGGTTACAGTTGCCGTAGCGTTAAGAAGAAGCTTTGCTTCTTCTGATAGTGCCTGCTGATCGAGTGTTGTCGCTATTGCTTTCTTCGTCCCCTGTGAGCGTACGTGAAGAAGAGGCTACTGCATATCGTTCTCCTTCTTCATGTTCATAAACATCGGTTGCAGTTGCCGCTACTGCAACTATTATTCTTTCTCTGCTTCATTCTGTCAACCAAATCATCCAAACAAAGGTAGGTGTTCTCAAGTTACGAAGCCTAACCTATTAATAACTGTAATTTCATTCATGCACATAGGTTTTTATATCAATAGATTACGAGTTATGTTTAGTTTTCCTCAGATTTTGTAAATAGCGACCTCGCCTGGGTGCCTATTCAATAAACGCCCACGCAAATAGTCGCTAGTTCATTATTGCAATTAAATAAATACGATATGTTAAAATTTAATAACTATGTAACCTAATAACGAAATTAATGCATGAATATGGTTCTAGATTCTAGATATTTTTCTCTATCTACTCATGTATGTAAATTCCAGATTCTCTGAACTTCCAGTCTATGAACAGTAAATTGTGTCTATGATCATATCTTCAGTATGTGTATCATCAGACAATTAATGAGCAACAGTCACTTAGTCGCTATTTAAGTAATGAATGCCCTCACACAAGGGCACTAATTTGTAAATAACCAGTAAATGGTGAATATATTGAAAAATTATGAATTTATGACTAACGTCAGGACGTCATTTAAGGAATAAATGCCACAGTATACAGTCGCTATATGAAAATCGTAGATATTAATTACTGGAAAATCCTAGAATTAACACCTTTATACAATGTCGTACATTTCTATTGTTTTCATGAAACTTCTAATTGAACGACCTTTTAGAAGGTCGTTCATTAAATAGCAACTTCTATACGTGCGCAGTTTACTTGTCTCACAATTTTAATCGCATTTCTCAACCCATATCGCGGGTTACTTGCCACTCCCATCTCGCATCCGTAGATAGAGTCCCTGTTTTGATACTATCGATTACACACTAACTCTCGGTGATGTTTGAGCCCTCCGCGGGATATTCCTTCCTTTGGATTGGTGATTTCATCATAGAGACCTCCGTAAATCTCCGCTAAGCCTTGGATTCCCTCAAGACAGCCGAGTTGGTTGTACCCTAAAAACCCTGAAACCCTTCTTTATCACGTCACTCTGAAGAAATGTGATGTTCGGCCCACAAAGAGTGCTGTTCTGGCCTCTTTTGAGAAGTGTGCTATCTGTCCTGAATCTACAACTTGGACTTGGACGCAAGAAGGAATTGGCGCCTAGACAAGGGGCATAGTTTATTGTTATAGCAATCGTGACCTGGACGCTAATTAATGAATGAGCGACCATGTGTAGAGTCGCTAATTCTTCGTGCCGGTACTGTTCACAGAAATAGGCGACCATACAGTGGGCACTATTTCTGAAATTGATGGCGACTCAGTGGACGCCAATTACCCATATTTATGCTATGTCATAGATTTCCATATGATTCCATCGGAGTATTATTCTTGTTACAGTTCAACTCCTTCATTCGTGAAAATCTACCTTATCATCCTACAATGGCTTATTCTTGGAAATCTATATTGGCTATAAACTTTAGTGGATGTCTAAATATACATGACTCAACGCTTGCGCATATAGGGCCCAATCAGGTCCTGGGTGGAGCACCCGAAAGTACTTGTGCCCATGGGAGCTATATTGATCACGGTGTGGCATTGCACTGAAGTGCATGACTTGCTAGATTGGCATTCCACGACTCGTACTTGACTTAATGTGACACGACTTGTGTGGCCCAAAATGGGTATTACTTGCTCAATATTATGATAGCCAATTCACGTGACATGACTGTATATTTCCATGTTTGACTATCTTGATAAAGTTCACATGAACTCTTGTAATGTTACTAGTTCATTTACATTACTTCTTGACTCTCTCTTGCCATCATCATGGGTATATGCATAGCAAGACTTGCATTCATGTAACACGTAATTACTTAAAGCATACTTGTACTTGAGATATAATTCCTACTGAGCATTCGCTCACCTAGTGTTTCCCATATTTTTCAGGTATATCAGATAGTGAAGATCACTCGGAAGGGAACGAGCATGAGTGAAGAGCCTAGAGCCACCAGACTATTAAAGCGTCTATCTAGTCATGTCTTTTTTTCTACTTTCTTGAGTTAATCATTGTGATTTTCCTTTATTGAGTCAAGATTATCCTTAGTACTTTTATTGGAATTATGTAATAGAATTACCTTAATGGCTATTATGAATAAAGGATTTGGTTTATCTCTATTTTTACGCGCTCTATCTGTGTGTCGAATACACTTATGCTCTGGTTCACATGATTGATATAACTCGTCACGTGTACCGGGTTCCTTCCGCGCTCGGGACGTGACAGTTTTTGTGGTATCTTAGCTTAGGATATTCAAATTCCTAAGAAACCAAGTCCCAGGATGTTATACCTTTACTCGGTGAGGTGGGTAGAGCTATGTGGATCACCTATCCTACCAGAGAAAACCTTTGATTAATCGTCAAGATAAGGGGCCCCATGACCTAAAATCAAAATCAAATAAATAAATAAATGAAGAGCGTCGTAAGTTGCATAACAGCACCCCTTATGGAGGGACATAAATGTTCAAATCATGTTGATCGTGTATTGATCATTTTGTGTTCGAATAGAAGTTCGGGTTAAAAGCATCATGAATATGCAGAGGGAATGATAATGTCAGTCATGTGCTGACCATTTTGTATTCGCACGGAAGTCCGGGTTGAAAGCATCACGAATACGTAGAAGGAACGATCATGTTGGTCGTGTACTGACCATTTTGTGTTCGGATAGAAGTCCATGTTGAAAGCATCACGAAAATATAAAGATCTTTGAGCGAATGTCTACCGGAGAAGGAAAGTTTAATAATTAATAGCGAGAACGGGTCAGATTTGGTGAATTATTGGCCCGGGGCAAAGTCGGGCCATGGCCATGATAGGTGCGGCCCCCGAGGTCTAAGCACGACTCACTGGGGCATCATTAATATTTACTTCACACAGGGTCTAAAGAAGGTGAGGGCTCCATGACATAAGTCATTCAAGCTTATTGTTATATCCTTTTATTATTTTTTTAATTTTTTTACACTATTCGAATGCATGTCTATGTTTTTTAACCTTATTGCATATATTCTTGCTCATCATTTTCCTTAGTATCATTTTCTTACATTGTTTATATTATTTCTTTTTTAAATATTATACAAATATATTTTTTTATCCTTCATTGACATTTGAGGAGGGTAAATCTGGTTTGACCCAGAAATGGCCCAAGCACGAGCGGCCCATTAAGGTTTGGACGTGCTAAGCCCAGGCAAGGGACGAGCACACATGCTCAACCCAATAAGAGGAAGACTGGCCCAACAGAGCATCGGTTTCCACAACACCGATGAAGCCGGCCCAAGCGCAGTTCTCGTCGGAGGACACTTCGACGACTGACCATTGCCCCCACGACGTCGGCCTTGACCCCGTAACGGGCGAGCACGCACCATGAGTGCCGTAATACTCGCCCAGGGACCAGCCAACGCCGGGGCTATCGCCCTCCAACGGGAAACTTCCGCCAACATAGCGGGGGAACGTTACTCTACTAAACGGACCCTTCTCTATCAAGGGATGAGGCCCCTCGCTCCAGAACAACCCATATAAAAGGGACACGACAGAAGAGAGAGGGGACGGTAGATTCTTCTACTAAATCCCACACTACTACGCAAGAGGAGACACAGTGGGCACTTCGACCACTAGAGCTTCCTACTAAGAAGAGAGTAACCTGACCTGCAACTACGATAGAGAGACCATCCGCTACAACCAGAGAGCCTCTTCCTCCTGTGCGGCCTTACCACCCAGTGAGCACTCTCTGAGATCCCACTGGGAGCGACGAGCATGCATGTAGAGGATCTACACGCCTCTTGGATCATCTACTGCGGCCTCTACTTCTCTCTCACCTAGCTCCTCTCTATTGCTCATTAATCCCTTGATGACTTAAGTATCGGAGGGTTGTCCCTCGGGGTAACACCCGGGACTCCTTCTAATGCACTTCTGGTTTCTTGGTGTGTGTAGGGCTCCACGGGCTCTAGAAGACTTACCCAACAAATAAATAGAGAAGATGGTACATGGCCTAGGAACCATTTTCCTGTCGCTACACTTCTTGGCACCGTCTGTGGGAATCTGAGCAAAAATCTATGGTGCCCCGTGGAAGCCTCCACAATGCCAACAACCAGGGGCGGGGTTCCCATCAGGGACCCAACTCTGGCCGGGAATCACATGAAGCTTCTTCCACTCACCCCCGACAAGAGGTCACCCCGGGTGACCTAGATGAGCTCCGCCAGGAAGTCCGTTCCCTAGCGGAATTCTGCCGAGAGCTCCGGGACCAGAGGCCCCAATACACCCCACCTGTGCGACGGGAGGGTGAAGGAGGCCAGGCCGGAGAGAACTTCCGACAGGTACGGGAGGCATCTTATGCCTCCGTCGTAAGGACCCGACGATCATGCAGCGTGCCTGCACCCAGGGTACGCAGCCCGCTTCACTTCAACCCGGAGATGGACCGCCGGCTCCAACGGTTCGACGAGATAGAGGACAAGGTCTGGTACCTGGATGACATCCTCCTGGCCGCCAAGAATTGTGGCCTCATAGATGATGATCAGGACTTCCATGCTCCCTTCTCCAAGGAAATCATGAAAGCCCCCATCCCGCCAAAGATCCAGCTGCCGTCATTCGCCTCTTACGATGGCACCACCGACCCGGCCGACCACCTACAAGGCTTCGAGTCCCACCTAGTGTTCCACCGGGCCTCGGACACCGTGAAATGTCTGGCGTTCGTCATGACTCTTCGGGAGAACGCCCAAGCATGGTTCGAGTCCCTGCCAATCGGGACGATCTCCTCCTTCCAACAACTCAAAAAGATGTTCAAGGGGAACTTTGTGGGCTGCCGAAAGGTAGCCAAGTCTGCTGTAACCCTGCTCGCTCTCAGGCAGGGAAAGGAAGAAACGCTGTGGGACTTCATCTCCCGCTTCCACGGGGAGGCACTCCGAATCTCCCATCTAGACGTCGGTATCGCCCCCACGGCACTCACCCAGGGGACACGGGACCACATCCTCCGGTGTGCACTCGGAGTCGAAGCCCCGACGACCCTTCTAGACCTCCTCGCGGTAGCCCAGAAGCATGCGCACTGCGAGGAGAATACCGCGGCCCTGCGCCACGCAGCCGGGACTGACCAGCCCAACTGTAAGAGAGCCACCGACCCGCCATGGGAGGGTCGGAGCAAACGGGAGCGACGTGATGGGGACAACCGCGACCGCTCCGAGAAGGAAAGGGGTGGCTACCACCACTATACACCCCCAACGGCCCCACCTGACAAGATCCTGATGGAGATCCGCGAGGAGCCTTTCCTCAAGTGGCCCCCACGGATGAAGTCGGATCCTAACTCGTGGCATAAGAAGAAGTATTGCCACTTCCATCAAGACCATGGTCACGACACAGCCAACTACATCAATCTGAAGGATGCCATCGAGGACCTCGTCCGCAGGGGGCTCCTCGACAAGTTCCTCGCCAAAGTCACCGAAAGACGATAGAAAATGCCTCCCCCGATCGACAACCGGCCTAATGGAAAGGAGATCATGATGATCTCTGGGGGGGCCCGCTGCGGGGGGAGATAGCGCTAGCAGAAGACGTCGGTACGTGACAGCCATCAATACGGCGGACCAAGGTGATGGCATCCCAAGGGAACTTTCCCCCTCAGGCCACCCGGGAGACCCCATAGTCTTCTCCGAGGATGACCTGGAAGGAGTCACGACGCCCCATTCTGTTGCTTTGGTGGTTTCCGCCACCATCAACCAATGTACTGTACGACGCATCCTGGTGGATAATGGAAGTGGACCTGATGTTATTGCGTACGACTGTCTTGTATTCATGGGTGTGGATATGTCATGACTCGCGCCATTGCACACGCCGCTGTACGGATTCTCCGGCACGACTGTCCGCCCGGAAGGGCATATCTCACTCCCGATCACATTCAGGACGGCACCAAAAGAGGTAACTTTCCTCGCCGACTTCACTGTGGTTGGTGCAATGACAGGGTACAACGCTATCATCGGCCGAGGAATCCTCGACACACTTTGAGGCGTCCCTTCCTCCTACAACCAGAAGCTTTAGTTCCCCACCCCCCGTGGGGTAGGGCAAGTCCGGGGTGATCAACGGGAATCCAGAAGATGCTACCTTATCTCCACCCGCGATCGACGTCTCAAGAGGTGCCTCCAGAGAAAAAGGCGAGGATCGAAGATTCGGGTCCGAGCACGAGCACGCCAGCCGAGGATTTATACCTCATCCAGGTCGGTGACGACCCAAACAAAACACTGAAGATAGGCGCTACCTTGTCCAAACACGATAAGCAAGCGTACGTGAGTTTCCTCGCGGCCAACCAAGACGTGTTCGCTTGGTCCGAGGATGAGCTCCTCGGAATTCCACCAGAGGTTATTATGTACCAACTAACGTTGGACCCTACCTGCCGCCCGGTACAGCAATGCCGAAGGCGGTGCAACCCCGAGCAACAAGTCATCATCAGAAAGCAGGTGGGAGAGAAATTACGATCGGGGCTACTCCGACCTACCCAGTATCCAGACTGGGTAGCCAACATAGTCCTGGTGCCTAAAAGCAACAGGAAGTGGCGCATGTGTGTGTACTACACCGATCTCAAAAAAGCCACGCCCAAGGATAGCTTCCCCATGCCACGGATCGACCAGTTGGTTGACGCTACGGCCGGGCATGAGATGCTGAGCTTCCTCAATGCCTATTCCGGATACCATCAGATCAGCATGCACCAGCCCGACCAAGACAAGACCGCGTTCATCACCGACCACAGCTTATACTGCTACACTCGCATGCCGTTTGGGCTGAAGAACACTGGAGCCACATATCAACGCCTAGTCAACCATATGTTTGACTCGCAGATCGGCCGCAACATGGAGGTCTACATCGATGACATGCTCATGAAAAACCTCCGAGCAACCGAACACTTGCGCGATTGACGAAGACATTCGCCACACTCAGAAGGTACAACATGAAACTCAACCCCGCTAAATGTGCGTTCGGGGTACGATCAGGAAAGTTCCTAGGTTTCCTCGTCACCCACCGAGGAATCGAAGCCAACCCCGATCAGATAAGAGTAGTGTTGGTGATGGAGCGACCTAAACGAGTGAGGGACGTATAGTGCCTCACCGGGCGCGTCGCCGCTCTGGCCCGATTTTTTTCCCAAGCCACCAAATGATGTCTACCCTTCTTCCGACTGATCAAGCAAGCCAACCTGGCACCGGAAAAGAAGGGATGGATCGACTGGGACCAGGAGTGCAAGCAGGTGTTCAAAGAGTTGAAGCGCTACCTTGAGACACCTCCTGTCCTCGCCAAGCCCCAAAGGGGAGAGCAGCTGCTCCTGTACCTGTCCGTAACGCCCTGCACCATGAGTGTTGTGCTCGCACGGGAGGAGACAAGAGTCATGAAGCCCGTCTACTATATTAGTCGAGCACTACAAGGACCGGAGTTTCGGTACTCACAGACTAAAAAGTTCACCCTTGCACTGATCACAGCTGCTCGCAAGCTACGGCCATACTTCCTAGCCCACCCGATCGCCGTCCTCACCGATCAGCCCCTCCGGTAAATCCTTCAGAACCCTGATGCATCCGGAAGACTGGTCAAGTGGCCATCAAGTTGGGAGAATTCAACATCAAGTTTCGACCAAGGACAGTAATCAAGGCCCAGGCGCTCGCGGACTTCGTCGCTGAATGCACCCTGCCCGTCGAAGGCTCACTCGAGCAGTCCTTGGGGCCCACTTGGGGGCTATACGTCGACGGATCATCCTGCGCTGCGGGCAGCGGCGCGGGGTTGGTCTTACTCTCACCAGAAGGAGTGGAGCTACAGTACACCCTGCGTTTCAACTTCCCGACCACGAATAATGTGGCCGAGTACGAGGCACTTTTCTTTAGGTTGCGCATGGCGAAACACCTGGGGGTGTCAAGTGTGCGAGCATATAGCGACTCCATGCTCATCGCGAACTAGGTCAGGGGGGAATTCGAGGCCCGCGATCCCTCCATGATGAAATACTTAGAGAAGGCCAAGGCCGCGGTGAATGAATTCGCCCACTTTGAAGTGGTCCATATCCCATGCGAAGAGAACGTCCGAGCAGACACCCTCTCCCACCTAGCGTCAGCCACCGCAGTCTCGAGTTCGAGGTCAGTCCTGATCGAGGAACTGTCAGCACTGAGCATAGATGATCCAACACTCCAGGTAAATGCCATCGACTACGAACCTTCCTGGATGGATCCGCTACTTGATTTCCTCCTTCGACAGCAGCTCCCCAGTGATCATGCCGAAGTGCGACGCACACGGGCAAGAGCGGCCCACTTCACCATGGTAGACGGACGGCTATATCGCCGGTCCCTCTCAACTCCTCTACTCAAGTGCCTCTTCCCCACGGAAGCCAACCAGGCCATCCAAGAAGTCCATAAAGGACTCTGCGCGAGCATTCGCGAGGACGCTGATCCGACAAGGATACTGGTGGCCCTCCTTGCAGCAAGACTGTCTCAGCTATGTTCAAAGGTGCCCCCAATGCCAGAAGTATTCCCACCTACACCACCAGCCAACGATGCAGCTCCACACCTTGATGGAGCCCCACCCGTTCGCTCGGTGGGGGATTGACATACTAGGACCCTTCCCTGAAGCACAAGGGAGGAAGAAATTCCTCATAGTCGCTATCGACTACTTCACCAAGTGGATCAAGGCCGAACCATTGGGAAAGATAACAAGTGAAGCAGCCTGGAAATTTGTGTTGCGAAGCATTATTTGTCGGTTTGGGATCCCCAGGGTTCTTACTACCGACAACGGCAGATAGTTCGCGAGCACTGCCTTTCAGGAAAAGTGCTCGGAGTTGGGGATCTGGAACCACTACACCTCGGTGGGGCATCCCCAAGCCAACGGATTGGTGGAAAACGCCAACCGAACTCTACTCCACAGCATCAAGACCCGCCTGGACCAAGCAGGCGATGCATGGATTGATTCAATCCCTAGTATCCCTTAAGGAGACACCTTTTCATCTCGCCTACGGAGCTAAGGCAGTGGTTCTGGTGGAAATATCCAACCCCTCATTACGAGTGGGACATTTTGATGAGGCCAGGAACAACCAGGCAATGTGAGAAAACCTGGACTTGCTCGAAGAAGGAAGAACCAACGCCCAGGTGAAACTTGTGGCATATCAGTAGAAGCTGGCTCAATACTACAACGCCCGGGTTAAGGAGCGACACTTCTTCCTCGGAGATTTGGTTCTACGGCGAGCAAGCGTGGCTGACCCACGAGGGGCTACAGGAAAACTCGCACCGAACCGGGAAGGCCCATACCAGGTAGCAGAAACACTCGGCAAAGGAGCGTATATGCTAGTGACGCTGGGGGGGAGAGAGGTGCCCAGGACGTGGAACTCCGTCAACCTCAGAAATACTTCTAGTGAAACGTCACCAGTCATACTCCACTAAGGTAAATTACCTACGGACGATAAAGAAGGTGACCTAAGGGTTCTCTAAAGGTGAGCATTGCTCCCCTTGAAAATGAAGAAGGTGACCTAAGGGTTCCCTAAATGCGAGCACGGCTTTCCTTGAAAATGAAGAAGGTAACCTAAGGGTTTCCTAAAGGCGTGAGCACTGCTCCCCTTGAAAACCAAGGTAACCTACGGGTTCCCTAGAGGTGAGCACTGCTCCCCTTGAAAGCAAGAAGGTAACCTAAGGGTTCCCTAAAGGCGCGAGCACTGCTCCCCTTGAAAACCAAGGTAACCTAAGGGTTCCCTAGAGGCGAGCACTGCTCCCCTTGAAAACAAGAAGGTAACCTAAGGGTTCCCTAAAGGTGCAAGCACTGCTCCCCTTGAAAATGAGAAGGTAACCTAAGGGTTCCCTAGAGGCGAGCACCGCTCCTCTTGAAAATGAAGTGGTAACCTAAGGGTTCCTGTGGAAGACACGAACACTGTGGAATATGAGCACGGAGGATCACCCAGAAAGCACTCAGAAGCACTCCAACAAAAGGTACACAATAGTATTGGCTCAGAATAAAGAATTTATATTTCTTTAGTCAAAAATACAAGCTGCCAGAAATTGGCAAAATACGCTCACATGGGCCAAATACAAAATACATGGAGAAACAAAACGTGCTCGACGGTGGCGACACATGACTCCAACGGCTCGCTTCCCGGACATCATCCTCCGTCAACGATCGTGCTAAACCTCCGAGCAGGCGTAGGTACCCATTTTTGTTCTGTGGGAGGGTACCTACGGAGAAGCCTCCTATGCCAGAGAAGAGGGACAAAGCCCCCAGGCCAACAAAAGGCTTCACTGGTAGAAGGCCTGCACCAGGAAAACTAGGCCGACTGCTCCGGCCACCCCTGCTTGAAGGAAGACCAGCGATGTCCACCCGTTACAGGGAACAAGCCGACCTACACCAACCAACGAGGGACAGCGGTACCACGAGGCCAACACATTAGGAAGGCCACTCTGGCACACCGGCCATGTTTCCAAACTGGAGAACAAGGCCCCGCTGCCCCAGCTACCGCCAGCGCCCCCCCTTGAATGGAGAGGTTGTCTCTCCGCGGACAGTGTGTGACGAGTCCCCATTAGCGGCGGGGAGAGACGTACTGGCCATGCCTGCAAACAGAGAAGCCCACCGTCGTCATCCAAGCCATACGGCCATGCCTATGAAGTGGAAGAAGGGAAAACAGCTACCACCCTTCCTTACAATCATTCCTACCAGAAAGTAGGAAGATGTTCCAGCAACGAGGAGCATCTCACCAAGCACCTGCAAGGAGAAAGCAATGGTTATATACCACAAAAACAAGCAAGGGGAACTAGCGGAAGAGTGGAAAGCAGCATTACCCTGACACTTCTCGTCCCTTCAAGGATGGAACTTATCCGACTCAAGAAGCAGGGCTCCCTTGCCGGCATATAAACGGTTAACCTTCTCCAAGGCCTCCCGCCAGCCATCTAGGTACCCGAGCATGTATTGCTCAGGTGTCGGGCCACCCACTCAAGGCGCAGGCCACGGCCACCATGGTACCGGTGCTAGATTTCTTCGTAGGACCAAGGGTTGACGACAAGCCTGCAGAAATTCGCCATCTGATGAAGTACCAGACTCTCCTGAGGACATTCTCTAAGAAGGCTACCTACAAAGGTTCGCTAGTGCAGAGCTAATCGCTGGAGTGCTGCGAAAGCCACCATTTATAGAAGAGACCAAAGTCCCTAGGAATATGAGGACTCCTACCGCCTCAATCAAATCCGTGAAAATCGAAGCGACGGATCTTGGAAGTCACGCTCCCTCGGAGCCCTCACCAAAGACGTCGCTTCATATCCCTAGAGGATCTCACTGTTGTTGATCGGTGCGATGGATTTAGAGGGGGGTGAATGAATCTCCCCTTTGAAAATTACTCCCAATTAGAAACTTAGAACACTCAGAGATATGAAAATAAAAACAGATTCAGTTCTACCGAAATCCAGTGATGTGTTTAACCATACACAGAATGTGTAATCAAATCTCTACTAAACTGAAGAAACAGGTTGGCCTAAGCATTCATCTAGCGGAAGCATAAATGAACATTCAAACTATAGTGCAAGAAGAGTTTTTAGGTGGTTCGGTCCTCCAGACCTACATTCACCCCACACTCAATCTTGAGTGTGGATTCCGCTGATACACAGCTTAAACTGTTGGGCCTCACAGCTTGCCTACAACCGCTGAGCAACACAGCTTGCTGTTCGATGTATCCACCTCGCCCGCTGAGCAACACAGCTTGCTGTCCAGAGGAATCCTCCTCTGCAACGCTGAGCAATACAGCTTAGCTCTGCTGACTAACAGCTTGAAACAGAGTTTCAAAAGAAAAACAAGAAGAACAAAGGAAACACAGCAACTAAAAGCTGTAAACGATAGGAACAAGTTGGTCTAGATCTGATCCAAAAGCCAACATATAACAGATCTTTAATGAAGCTTCTCTTCTTCTTCTCCTCAAGCTCTTCCTTCACTCTCTCTCTCTCTCAATCTCTCTCGATCTCACGAGCTCTCTCACTTTCACTTCTGCTCTTCTCTGCTGCTACTCTCTTCTCCTCACTGGATCGTGCTGCTGTAGATCTTTTTTCTTCTATCTACTTCTGTCTCTTCTTCTGGATCGTACAGGCTCTCTCTCTGCTTCTGCTCTTTCAGATAAGTTATCCTGCTTCGATCACTTTGCTCTTCAGGAAGAAGCTTCTTATTTATAGAGCAGTGAGGTAGGGCGTGTGCTTTCCATGATTCCTGCCCAGAGGCCTTAGTCCACGTGGCCGGTTAGACCTCCATCCTTGGATCACGTGCCCTTCTTAAGATTCTCGAACAGATGTTCTGTCAGGCTGAACATATTATCAGTTTGAATCAATCTGAAGGAAAAGACAAGGATGCATCGAGTAAGTTTTATATTTGAACTAAGCCTGTACAGACTTGATGCACAAGATGCAGTGTGCATATAAGAAAGTATGTACAACGAGAATGTATGCACGGACATGTCATCCACGAGTGTACATACTTTGAATGCATGTAATGCATTTTGCACATGGAGAAGTATGCACATTGAAAGCGAATGTACAGACATGCCAGCAACGAGTGTATGAACTTAGCGTGCATTCGACAACGATGTATAGACTTGCTGGTGTGATAACCACTCGTACCAGCAATGGAATGTATAGACTTTGAGCGTGTGAAATGCAATTCGCATCTATCAATGTATGCACAGCGAAGATGAATGCTCAGTCATGTTGTTCAAAGAATGTACAGACTTGCTACCTAGCATTTAAGAATCAATGCATCAGGTATAGACTTGCTTAAATGACGCATGGTCATAACAGCAAAGACTACATAGTATATGCATGAAACAACCGAATGTACTGACTATGCATATGTGTAAAGGACAACGATGCAAAAGGATGCACTGACTATGTTCACGAATGTATAGACTCGCTAAGTCACCATGTGCAGACTTAGTGTATGTGCGAGACAAATCAATGCATAGACTATGTATATGCATGAAGAGCACTGGCTGAACTGACTTGTTCGAATGAAACAATGGAGGTTGTACAGACAGCCACCGAAGAATGTACAGACTTGAGTTGATGCAGTCTAGGCAAAACTCTGTACAAACTTTAGGTGCTTGTGTATGCATGAGGGCGATGCACTGACTATGTATATGTAATGAACACGCATTGACTTCGAAATAAAGCACCTGATGAATGTATCGATGCAGTGTATGCATATGGCAGATATTGAACTGATGTAATGTATGCAGGAGAACTAACAGTGCAGTCTATTTACCAGATCATGCATCGACTATATGACGTGCAACAACAGTTAATGTACCGATGCAAACTACACTTGTTATGCAGGAACTAGAGTTGCACCAATGCAGAGACATACAATGCAATGAGATGAATACGCATACAACCTGTTCGATGGAATGACATGCAAATAAGATGCTCAATCAATCATTCTTATGCAGACATAGTGTTTGCTATCATCAAAATCACAGGGGCACAACACTCACGACGGGTCAGGAGGAGGGAAGTACACAGAAGAGATCTCAAGTTTTGCAAACAAGAGGAAGGCTTTCATTTAAAAAAAAAAGAAATTACAAAAAAGAGGCCACTGCCTTGGAAAGTGCAAAAAAAGGAAAAGATAGCTAGGGGCATCCTCTCAAGGACCTGCCCCAGTTACATCATCACGTGCCCTGGACTCAGCAGGCACACGTACAGCAGCAACACTAGGAGAAGGTGGCTCGTCGATCAACTCCAGCACAGCAACATTCGCGGGTGCTCGCTCACCCGCGCTCGACACAAACTGCTCGGCGCCCGCCTCTATAGGGTCGGGCCCCTCCTCTCCATCGTCAGCCTCCGAGCCGTAAGGGGTTGAAGGAGGGGGGAGGTCTGGAGCCGCCAGGCCGAGGCTCACAGCTGTGGCCTTCATAGCAACGCCCCAGCCTTCCCGGAAGCCACGGTCACGAGCTGGCCCGTAGTACTCCAAGGCCACCTCCGTTAGCTCATCCCGGTAGACCGAGGAGGAACAGAAGTTCCCCACAACTTCCTCACCGATTGAGGACAGAGACATACGTAGCCTGGCAAGCTCCGCCTCGATCTCCTGGCCACGGGCCCCCATGGCTCGGGCCTCCGCCTCCAGCTTGGCCGTGCACTCTCCGGCCGCGTCAGCCCGCGCCCAGAAAGAGTCCCGGTCGTGCTCCATACCAGCCAGGGCGGACTCCAGTTGGACAACTGTTCTTGGAGTCCGACGTTCACAACTTTAGACTCCCTCAAGTGCCCTTCGGCCTCTGCCTGAAGGGCCCGGCTGGCCTCCAGTTCACGGACGGCATCGAGGAAGTGGTGCCTCCATAGCCCAAAGGCGCTGGTGACCAGGCACAAGCTCCTCGCAGCGACGGCTGTCAGTTCGTGCACGGTCTCGGGACCAAGCTCCCCGACATGCTCATGCCAGCGAGCACTCCGCACCATAAGGTCAACGATGCCCGGGACACCAGGCATCCCCGCCGGTGAGTCCTCGGGCTGCGAGGACTGACCACGCGGGGGAACCCTCTACGGAGGGAGAGGATCAGGTTCAGCAGCAACAAGGGCCTTTCCCCTTTCACGCCCCCATCCGGTGGAGACGGACGTCGGAGTAGCAGCTACCGGCACCACAGGCGATGACGGCGGGCGAACACTGGGAGGAGGTGCCCCGGATGAGGGTAGGACCCGGCCCCTAGCCGGGGTCGAATCCCTCCCTCTCTTCCTTGACCGGCGGTGACTATCCATCTCAGCCAGCTCATCCTCGGTCAGATAAGCTCGACTACCGCCAGCCATGGCAGACTCTTCACCGAGTGCGCTAGGAGTGGCTTCGGGGGAACTCCACCGAAGACTAGACCCTCCGCTGGCCACCGACGCCTCGGGCGAACGCACTAGAGGAATGCCAATGGGGGCCGGATACTACAACCTCCCCGGGGCAAATGCAACCTGGGATGGGGGTGATGATCGATACCTGGCCGGCTCCCGGAGCAACGTGATCCACGGGGCGAGGAGCAAGCCTCAACAGCCGGACGATCTCGGGGGTCCACCCCTACGCTTCAACAGCCCCTGAAAACAAAGACAAGGTTAGTCGAGCACCAGTCACTACCACCACGACCCTATGGGAAGATAAAACTAGTACCCTACGGAAACGGAGGACACAACCCCAGCTCTCGAAGCAGCGCCGGGGTCAGAACGTGGTCTGCATCTGCAAGGGGATACCAAGAAACAACTTTCAAATCCCGACGGCCCTCGGCATTGAGGGGAGGCTTCGAATCATGCCAAGGGCGAGGAAAGCCACTCCACGTCCAACCGTCAGAGGCTCTTTCCCAATCCTTCGACTTGATCAGGTATACATACCGCTCCGCCCATCCCTTACGGTTGGACGCAGTACGGGAGATTGTGATAAAATGGTCGTTGGCACGAGCCTTGAAGTAGGCAAAATAGGTGTCGGATGGGCAACTCTGGAGGAGAAAGAATTGCCAGAACAGGTCGACACTCGGCTCCACCGACGCTCTACGGCACACGTAGACAAACCCGCAGAGGATACTGTAAGAATTAGGGGTTATGCTTCCGGGGTTCTGCCCGTAATGGCGGAGGACAGCTGTGATAAAAGAATGGACCGAGATACGGAGACCTGCCTGAAAGGAGGCCACCAGAATCATGATCCCGCCGAAGGGGTGACTCATTATGTCATCTCCCATAGAGGGGAAGATGATGTTGTACTCAGGGGGAATTTGAAAGGCCTCCCGCAAGCCATGGAATACCCTATAGGCCACTAGAGGAGGGGAACCAGGCCGACTAGTGCCCGCTCCTGAGGTGCTTGGCCTACCACCCCGACCTTGAGGCATCTACTTTGAAGAGGAAGACTCGATGCTAAGGGCTCTACTACGTGGAGGCATCACTACCGAAAGGAAGAATAAACAAAAAAAGAAGGATCCTCACCAGGCGAAGGGAGGAAGACCCCTACGACGGAGTGCGGCTACCAGCAAGACGTGGGTATGGCTTGCAAGAGACCCCGCAGCACTTCTTATAACCACCCACTTCAGATTGATGATTGTCCCTTGGGGGCCAGGTGAAGGCATGCCGGCCGGTACGATGGTACGACTACCAAGACCAGGTGACCGTTCTGAGCCCACATCCCCAGAACAGGAAAAGACCTGGAGTCATCATTGCCAGGTGGCCTCTGCCACCATCGGAGGCACCTTGCGTGCCAAGCAGGCTCTCGGAGTCACCAACTCCCGCCGTACGAGGAAATCATCTTCGGATCATACCCTCTAGAAGAACCCTCTCTTGGGCTACTCTCAGTCCCCTGCGAGTGCTCAGCAACTAAGAGTAGGGGGGAAGTGAGGAGGGTAAATCTGGTTTGACCCAGAAACGGTTTAAACACGAGCGGCCCATTAAGGTTTGGACATGCTAAGCCTAAGCAAGGGACGAGCACACATGCTCAGCCCAATAAGAGGAAGACCGGCCCAACAGAGCATCGGGTTCCACAACACAGATGAAGCCGGTCCAAGCGTAGTTCTCGACGGAGGACACTCCGATGACCGACCGTTGCCCCCACGATGTCGACCTTGACCCCGTAACGGGCGAGCACGCGCCATGAGTGCCGTAAGACTTGCCTAGGGACCAGCCAACGCCGGGGCTATCGCCCTCTAATGGGAAACTCCCGCCAACATAGCGGGGGAATGTTACACTACTAAACGGACCATTCCCTATCAAGGGATGATGCCCCTCACTCCAGGACAACCCATATAAAAGGAACATCGACAGAAGAGAGAGGGGACGGTAGATTCTTCTACTAAATCCCACACTACTACGCAAGAGGAGACACAGTGGGCACTTCGGCCACTAGAGCTTCCCACTGAGAATAGAGCAACCCGACCTGTAACTATGACAGAGAGACCATCTGCTACAACCAGAGAGCCTCTTCTGTTGCATCCCTACGTTTTGATGATGTCTCACACTATAAATCAATTTGCTTTTATCTCTAGATCAATTTATTCTTTTACGGCGCATTTATTTATTTCTAAGCATGGAGGGGGTATGTGCTAATAGCATCATTTAGGTCCGTGCATTACATGTTATTCGCTCTTTTGCTTAAAGCATATTGAGTCAGTGCTAATTCTGCATCTTTCACATACACATAAAATACTTGCCTCAGTGCAAGTCCTTGGTCATGCACATGTTTTGCTATTCATATGTTGTCCTTGTGCATTTCTCTAGGTCGTGAGCATTAAGGTCTGTGCATATTCTATCTCTGCATCTCACCTCTTGAGGTCACTGAAATTTTTTGAATCGGTGCAATTCTTGACCAGAATGCATTGGTCAGGCTGGTCGTTCCTTCATCTCAGTGCAAATACATGCAAGCCTTGTCTTGTACTTCCTCTTGCCATCATGGTGCAGCTCCTACCTAGACTGCATATCCCGTCTCGGTGCATGCCTTGCTTAAAACAAATTCGTGTTCGGTGCATAGTCAGTCATATACACCTCTCTGTAGCAACGATGTCAGTGCAGTTCCTGTTTCATGTCTTATTAGACTCGGTGCAAGTCTTATAGATAGCTAACGTAGATTTGGACATCTTCTGATTCATTCCAAGTCGATGCTTGTCATGTCCATCTTAGCCGATGCTTACTCTTTTGACTCAGTGCAGTTTCTGTCTCTTTACTCTATACACCAATACTAATTGTGCTAAGTGTATGACAAAATATACATTTCTTCTCTGACAATTTGTCTTTGCATTCACCAAAAATATGGCACGTGATCCGAGGTAGATAGACGTCCAGAACATTCTCACATGTACCTCAACGTCTTTAGGCGGGAAACGTGGTATCCACACGCCTAAGGTTCTGGATCAGATATATATATATTTATGATGTGGAAAAGGGTTCGATAGAGGATGGAACAGTGAGAAAGAAGAGCAGCGAGAGAGCAGAAAAAACCAGAGAAAGCCCACTCCATCCAGAGCTGAGAGAAAAAATTTCTGAGAGAGAGAAGTGTTTGTGATCGTGAAGATATGCTTCTACGGAAGCTATATTGCTTTTGGTTTCTAAGGAAGATTATCGTTCATCGATTATTTTGTTTTCAAGTTTTTCTTTATCTTCATTCCATATTGTTACCCTCCACTGTTCGGAGGAAGGGAGAGGTTCTCCAGTTCCCTCCATTATCTTGGAAGAAGAGAGGTTCGATCCTCTGGTTGTGTGAGTTGCTTGGGAGTAACTGCACAGGGTTCCCTTTGCTGCGTACAAAGGAAGGGAGATTGGTTCTCCAGTGTTTACTTCTGGTTGATCAGAAGACTGAGGAGGCTGTTCCTCAGGGCAAGCTATTTGGCAGCGGTTGTTACAGACTGAGTCTGCTGTGTGCGACTCTATACTGCAAGGAAACCTTACTCTCTTGAGTAAGGGGTGGACGAAGATTGCGGTCAACAATCGAACCACCTAAAAATTCCCAGTCTCTTCTGTGGTTTGCATATTTATGTTGTGTTGCTCTCCATATACTTGTCACATTGCTTCATTGTGGGCGGCTTTCTCGATCTCATTTCTTACTCCTATCTCTTTATTGCCTATCTCCGAAATCCTTTTCACTGCATTTGGAGGGGTTGAGAAATCGTGTCTGTGTTGTATTGATTTTGGGAGTGATCTATTCATCCCCCCCCCTTCTATCTCACTTTCCACTACACGTATCAATTGGTATCAGAGCAAGTTTTCATCATGTGGGCCAACGGTCAGGGTAATCGTAATGGTCCTTGAAGCTTCATGGCTGAGGGACAATCTATCAGTGGCCCTCGTTCTTTGATGGTAACAATTATCTCTTCTGGAAAAACAGGATGGAGGTATTCATCAGGGCGCAGAGCCACAAGCTATGGAGGGTGATCACTACAGGTCCATATGATCTGCCACCGAACGAGGACGCATGGACAGATGATCATGTCAAGCTATCGTCACTCAACTAGACGGCCCTGAACATCATCCAATGTGCTGTACACCCAGACAAATACGCTCGCATCTCAGCATATAAGACGGCCAAGAAAATGTGGGATGAGCTGGAATTAATCTACAAAGGTACAGCTCAAGTGAAAGCAACGAAGGTAAATCTCTTCACCTCTGAATATGATATGTTTAAGATGAAATCAGAGGAGACCATAACTGAGATGTATGCCAGATTGTCTCTGATCACAAATAGTCTTAAGGGGCTTGGGAAAGAGATGGCTGAGGGAGATATAGTCAGGAAGATACTTAGATCTCTAACCCCTACATGGCACACTAAGGCCATTGTGATAGAAGAGTCAAGGGATCTGATGACTATGACAGTCACCGAACTTATAGGATCCCTTATGACGTACGAGATGAATTTTAAAAGGAATGGTGAAGGAAGTGACAGGAAGGGCAAGAATATTGCTCTCAAGGCGTCTCGCAGCAAAGGAAGTAGCAGCAGCAGGAGTAGCAGTTGCGAGTCCAACGGATTGTCAGATCTCGACCAGGAGGAGCAAGCAATGCACACTCGACAATTGATAAAATTCTTAAGGTCTAAGGGAAAGACTTTTAGGAGGAAGAAGTCACACTCTTCTAGTAAGAACTTTGATTCCAGCAATGATAAAGATAGGAGTACTAAGAGAATTACATGTTTTCATTGCAGGAAACCTGGACACATGAAAGGGGACTGCCCTGATCTTCAGAAGAAGGGTCCCAACTTTCAGAAGAAGAGCTCGAAGGTGCAGAAGAAGAAGCCACAGGCAATGGTCTGCACGTGGAGCGATGAGGAAGAAGATCCGGAAGCCAATTCCTCAGAGGAAGATGAAGAAGGAATTTGCCTGATGGCAAACAACAAAGAGGAGGTAACAAATGTCTTTGAGAATTTTTCTATTGATGACTGGGAAGATGCCTATGCTGAATTGTTAGATAAGTTCAATTCACTCAGTAAAGAGCATAGGGTTCTGAAGAGAAAATTCAATACCAATATTGAAGAACTAACGCAAATCAGTAAGGAAAATCAGACATTAAAGGAAGAATTAGTAGAAATGACTTCTCTGAAAAAGGAAAATGAAAAGCACAAATTAGAAAAGCAGGAAATTCACACACATCTCAACGACTCAAGATCAAAATTGAAGAAAGTCTAAATAAAAACAGTGTGATCACAGAGAAATATGAAGCTGTTAAGAAAGTGAACACTGAACTTTTAAAAAACTCTGAGTCTCTGCAAAGAGAGCTGGAAGACAAACAGAAGGTTTTAGAAAAATTTGTTAAAGGAAAAACAAATATGGATTCTATACTAGGAACAAGGGTTAATTTCAATAAGGAGGGTTTAGGCTATGACCTAACTAACAAGAGACCCTTTCAGTTCAAGACCACCACCTTCTGCCCAAAGAAGGGAAAAAAGAAGCTGGACACACCATCCAGCTCAAATAGCAGTCAAAGTGTTCAGCGTCCAAAAGAAAAATTGACAAACAATGCTGGACGACCATCTAAAATAGGAATGAATTTTGTGAAGAACTTCACTAAGCCCACTCACCAGAACATAAGTGGTAGCTGGACCAAGTAAATGAATCAGAATAAAAGCTGGAACTACTATAAACGAATGGGTCTGAACAGGAGTTACTGGAGAAACAACACTCACCCTCAAAAACTTGTTAATCAACAAGCGCACAGGAGATATCCCAGGGATGAGAAGCCTAATAACTATAATAGATTTCATTTCTCCAGACCAGCTAGACATAACTCTACTCACAACTTCAATAGACTCGAAATTAAGGTGCAAGAGAAAACCAAGTTGAAATAATTCTGGATTCCTAAACATCTGCTTAAAGATTTGAATGATGTCTTTGGACCCAACTCATCTTGGGTTACAAACCACTTTGCTTGATTTTGTGGGTGTAGGTTTGCCTGGCAGCTGAGAACAACAAATGGTACCTCGATAGTGGCTGCTCCAGGCACATGACAGGAGACCGATCCAAGTTCAGCAAGTTAGAAATGAAGGTAGGGGGTCTGGTCAAATTTGGAGGAAAGAACATAGGTAATATCATTAGGGTTGGCACAGTTGGTAAGTCTTCCACAAACTCTATTGAAAAAGTTTTACTTGTGGAAGGTCTTCAACACAATCTGATTAGCATTAGTCAATTATGTGACAAGGGTCACAGGGTTGTGTTTGACAATAACTCATGCAAAATTTTTGAAATAAATTCTGATGTTGTTAAATTTGTAGCCAACATGACCAATAATGTTTACATTCTAGACTTAGATGCTGAGTCTGAATCTAATCTCTGCTTATCTGCTAATTCTGAAGGTGATGCTTAATTTTGATTGGCATAAACGTTTAGACCATGCTAGTTTTTCTACCTTGAATAAATTGATCAAGCATGATTTAGTTAGAGGCATGCCTAAAATCAAGTTTATTTCTATTTCAAAAATCTGTGATGCCTGTACTCTAGGCAAATAGACCAGAAAGTCCTTCAAGCTAAGATCTGAGTCATTGTCCTCTAGACCAATGGAACTTCTCCATATGGACCTCTTTGGTCCTACTAGAACTCAGAGCCTTAATGGAAGTAGGTTTGGTTATGTGATCATTGATGACCACTCTAGATTTTCATGGATCTTTTTCTTAGCCAGTAAAAATGATGATTTTCAAAAGTTTAAACAATTTTTCAATAAGGTCAAACAAGAAGGAAAACATAAGATTTGTTCGATTCAATCTGACCATGGAGGTGAATTTGAAAACTCCATGTTTTCTGATCTTTGTGAAAGAGAGGGACTAACACACAAGTTTTCTTCTCCCAGGACACCAGAGCAGAATGGAATTGTGGAGAGAAGAAATAGAACTATTGTGGAGATGGCCCGAACTATGCTGATTGAGAGTCAACTACCAAGAAAGTTTTGGGCAGAGAAAGCCAATACAGCAACGTATACAATCAACAGGGCCATGGTAAGACCAATTCACAAGAAAACCCCCTATGAGCTATTGAAAGGTAAGAAACTAAACTTGGCTCATTTCAGGATTTTTGGAGGTAAATGCTTTATCCATAATAACGACAAAAAAGACTTAGATAAGTTTGATGCTAAAAGCTGTCCTGGAATATTTTTAGGATACTCTGAAGTGTCAAGAGCATATAGGGTCTTTAACATAACTGATCAGAAAGTTGAAGAGTCTCCACACATCACTTTTGGTGAAGCAAAAAGTGCTACTAACATTGAAGATACTGACAGGGATTCCAAGCACGATGGGGAATTCCTAGAAGACAAAGAAGAAGAGAAGGCTCAGCCGAATGAAACATCAAATCCTCCCAACCAGGAAGGGCCAGCTGAAACATGTGAGTTTTCAATAAATGTTAGATATCTTAAAGATCACCCAATAGATAACATCCTAGGAAACCTTGAAGATCCTCTTAGAACTAGGTCTCACTTTAGGAATGTTAATAACCAAGACCTAATTGCTCTGGTCTCACAAATTGAACCCAATTCAGTAGAAGATGCCTTAGCTGATCAATCTTGGGTTAATGCTATGTGTGAAGAGTTAGGACAGTTCGAAAGAAATAATGTCTGGGAGTTAGTCCCAAGACCAGAAAAGTCTAATGTCATAGGAACTAAGTGGGTGTTTAAGAATAAAATGAATGAAGATGGAATCATTTCTAGAAATAAAGTCAGACTAGTAGCCAAGGGCTACTGTCAGGAATTTGGAGTTGATTTCGATGAGTCCTATGCACCTGTTGCTAGGATGGAAGCAATAAGAATATTGTTAGCATTTGCTTGTTCCAAGAATATAAAACTCCAACAAATGGATGTAAAAAGTGTCTTTTTAAATGGAGTTATCAAGGAAGATGTTTTTGTTGAACAACCCCCCGGATTTCAGTTTTCTCCCCAACCTAACCAAGTTTTCAGGTTAAACAAAGCCCTGTATGGTCTAAAGTAGGCTCCTCGAGCATGGTATGAAAGACTGACAGAATTTCTGATCAGCAAGGGCTATCACAGAGATAAGGTAGACCAAACTTTATTCTCCAAGGGTACAAATAAAAACCTCATCATAGTTCAGGTATATGTAGATGATATTGTGTTTGGGTCAACTAGCTCTGAACTATGTAATGAATTTTCTAAAATGATGTCTGCTGAATTTTAAATGAGTTTGGTAGGTGAACTAAAGTATTTCCTTGGCTTGCAGGTACAACAGTTAGAGGATGGATGCTTCATCAACTAGACCAAGTACACATTAGAACTTCTCAAGAGGTTTGGCATGAACAAGTTGAAGTAAATTACAACACCAATGGGTACCAATACCTCACTGGATGCAGATGAGGCAGGTAAAGAAGTAGATGCCAAGCTCTATCGAGGTATGATTGGATCTCTACTTTATTTGACAGCCTCAAGACCTGATATACAGTTCAGTGTAGGAATGTGTGCAAGGTATCAATCTAGACCCACTGAATCACATTTAGCTGTAGTGAAAAGAATTTTTAGATATCTGTTTGCTACACACACTCTTGGTTTATGGTTTCATGCATCACACACACTTGATTTAGTTGCATACATAGATGCAGATTATGCCGGGTGTAAACTAGATAGGAAAAGTACTAGTGGTCACTGTGAATTTCTAGGTGGGTGTTTAGTGTCTTGGGGTTCTAAGAAATAACATTCTGTGGCCCTCTCTACTGCAGAGGCTGAATATGTTGCTACAGAGAGTTGTGGTACACAAGTCATTTGGATTAAACACCAACTTCGGGACTATCAAGTAGACCTGGGGTGCACACCTATTTATTGTGATAATACCAGTGCCATCAACCTAGCCAAGAATCCTATTTTGCATTCCCGCACCAAACACATAGAAATAAAGCAACCTTTCATAAGAGATGAGGTTTCTAAGAGCAACTTTGAACTGATTCACGTAGGCACTGCTAATCAAATTGCTGATATCTTCACCAAGCCTCTAGACAATGACAAATTCACCACATTAAGGAGAGAATTAGGCTTATTCAAACTATCTTAATTGCTAATCTTCTGATATTGATTTGTTCTATCTTGGCAAGAGGCTGTGTGAGAAGTTTGTCCTTATTGTGAGGGGGAGTTCTGTGTGTCTGCTGGTTAGTTTTCTTTAGTGTTTCGTTTAAGGGGGAGCTGGATAGGTAGTGATTTTGACTGATTCAAAAGACTGACCAGATGTGTGTCATTGCTGGTTCTCATGACTGAATGAGTGCGGTTCTCTCTCAGACAGTAGAATCTCACTCATCTCTTAAGTCTATAAGTCTGTGTTACAAAAGTCCAGCTAGAATCTTCGCTCTGGTAGTCCATCAGAGATTTGGATTAAGTGTTCAAAGTATATCTTCCTACACTGTCAATGATTCCGATTCAGGCTAAAACCTGTATGTCTTGACATTTGTCCAGAACAACTTGAAATCTAGACTTCAAGATTCACTTCAAAGAAATAGTCCTTTTGGTATTGTTCTTCAATCATTCCATCTCCACAACATAAGGGATCAACTAAATGAACAAAGGTCTATAATTTGAGCACTGAGAAACTGGGAGCTTCATCAATGAAGTGAAGTTATTCCTATGTCATGAGGTGTAAAATGTTTAATTTTTTTTTTTTTTTGCAAAATGACCTTAATATTTCTGATCATCATAGAGAAATGGTGACAAGGTGGTGAGTAACTGGGGACTCTGGCCTCTGATCAAGGTGTTTCCTCATGTCAAAAGCCACAGTTACTAACTTTGTTCTTCAAAAAGGAGAGGTAATGAGGTACTCACATTGAGTAACTGGAGATTCATGCCTCTGATCAAGGTGTCTCCCTAATGTCAAAAGTGTGATTTACCAACTTACTCATTGGTCTTCTTGAAAATCATCATAAAATCCCTTGTCTTTATGCAATTTACTGGATTGCTTGTCCTCAATACCATGAGAACACCTTCTCTGATTTTGTCTCTTGTCGTCTACTGAGGATTGTTGTTTGTTCAGCAATGTCTTGCCATACTTGCTCATCCCTGCTCTACATCATATACCATGTATGTGGATAAACTTTCCTCTCATTCTAATTCTCTATTGTTTACCGGAGTTCAAGAATCTTCACTTGAGTTTAGCACCTCACTTATTCTCTTAAGATATGTTCTTGAGTCCTTCTACACTAGGAAGTCACTGTACTTCTTCCTCATGTCTCCAGCAATTTCATATATCTTTCATTTCCTTTTGATGATGTCAAAGGGGGAGAGAGGTCATGCAATATCTGAGAGAGGTCTTGCTTGTGAACAAGTCTTCTGAGAGTGTGTTGTGGGGGAGTGGTTTTGGAGAGAGAAGAGTTTCAGAAGTTGTGTTTGCCTTGTCTGCATGATTCGTTTGCTCTTGAATATTTTTAATGCCTTAATATTGCTTGATTCATAGTGTTGCCATCATCAAAAAGGGGGAGACTGTTGCATCCCTACGTTTTGATGATGTCTCACACTATAAATCAATTTGCTTTTATCTCTAGATCAATTTATTCTTTTACGGCGCATTTATTTATTTCTAAGCATGGAGGGGGTATGTGCTAATAGCATCATTTAGGTCCGTGCATTACATGTTATTCGCTCTTTTGCTTAAAGCATATTGAGTCAGTGCTAATTCTGCATCTTTCACATACACATAAAATACTTGCCTCGGTGCAAGTCCTTGGTCATGCACATGTTTTGCTATTCATATGTTGTCCTTGTGCATTTCTCTAGGTCGTGAGCATTAAGGTCCGTGCAGATTCTGTCTCTGCATCTCACCTCTTGAGGTCGCTGAAATTTTTTGAATCGGTACAATTCTTGACCAGAATGCATTGGTCAGGCTGGTCGTTCCTTCATCTCAGTGCAAATACATGCAAGCCTTGTCTTGTACTTCCTCTTGCCATCATGGTGCAGCTCCTGCCTAGACTGCATATCCCATCTCGGTGCATGCCTTGCTTAAAACAAATTCGTGTTCGGTGCATAGTCAGGCTTATACACCTCTCTGTACCAACGATGTCAGTGCAGTTCCTATTTCATGTCTTATTAGACTCGGTGCAAGTCATGTAGACAGCTAACGTAGATTTGGACATCTTCTGATTCATTCCAAGTCGGTGCTTGTCATGTCCGTCTTAGCCGATGGTTACTCTTTTGACTCAGTGCAGTTTCTGTCTCTTTACTCTATACACCAATACAAATTGTGGTAAGTGTATGACAAAATATACATTTCTTCTCTGACAATTTGTATGTGCATTCACCAGAAATATGGCACGTGATCCGAGGTAGATAGACGTCCAGAACATTCTCACACGTACCTCAACATCTTTAGGCGGGAAACGTGGTATCCACACGCCTAAGGTTCTGGATCAGATATATATATATGCTTTGGAAAAGGGTTCGATAGAGGATGGAACAGTGAGAAAGAAGAGCAGCGAGAGAGCAGAAAAAACCAGAGAAAGCCCACTCCATCCAGAGCTGAGAGAAAAATTTTCTGAGAGAGAGAACTGTTTGTGATCGTGAAGATCTGCTTCCACGGAAGCTATATTGCTTTTGGTTTCTAGAGAAGATTATCGTTCATCGATTGTTTTGTTTTCAAGTTTTTCTTTATCTTCATTCCATATTGTTACCCTCCACTGTTCGGAGGAAGGGAGAGGTTCTCCAGTTCCCTCCATTATCTTGGAAGAAGAGAGATTCGATCCTCTGGTTGTGTGAGTTGCTTGGGAGTAACTGCACAGGGTTCCCTTTGCTGCGTACAAAGGAAGGGAGATTGGTTCTCCAGTGTTTACTTCTGGTTGATCAGAAGACTGAGGAGGCTGTTCCTCAGGGCAAGCTATTTGGCAGCGGTTGTTACAGACTGAGTCTGCTGTGTGCGACTCTATACTGCAAGGAAACCTTACTCTCTTGAGTAAGGGGTGGACGAAGATTGCGGTCAACAATCGAACCACCTAAAAATTCCCAGTCTCTTCTGTGGTTTGCCTGTTTACGTTGTGTTGCTCTCCATCTACTTGTCACATTGCTTCATTGTGGGTGACTTTCTCGATCTCATTTCTTACTCCTGTCTCTTTGTTGCCTGTCTCCGAAATCCTTTTCACTGCATTTGGAGGGGTTGAGAAATCGTGTCTGTGTTGTATTGATTTTGGGAGTGATCTATTCATCCCCCCCTTCTATCTCACTTTCCGCTACACGTAGCATCTTCCTCCTATGCAGCCTTACCACCTAGCGGGCACTCTCCGAGAGCCCACTGGGAGCGGCGAGCACGCGTGCAGAGGATCTACACGCCTCTTTGATCATCTACTACGGCCTCTACTTCTCTCTCACCTAGCTCCTCTCTATTACTCATTAATCCCTTGCTGACTTAAGCATCAGAGAGTTGTCCCCCGGGGTAACACCCAAGACTCCTTCTAACGCCCTTCTGGTTTCTTGGTGTGTGTAGGGCTCCACGGGCGCAAGACGACTTCCCCAACAAATAAATAGAGAAGATGGTACGTTTCCTAGGAACCATTTTCCTGTTGCTATAACATTTATTTGGCTGTTTTCGTTCTTTTGTTATTCATTTATCATTTTTATTTTTTTTGGTTTCCCTTTGCTATTATTTATTTGGCCATTATGTGTTTTTTAATCTATTTACCTATCACTTTTATCTTTTAATCTCTTTTTTTAGTGCATGTGCTGTTCGTGTGTGAGTGTGAGTGAGAGTGTGTGTTAAGTGTGTTTAAATATGTGTTACGTGTGTGTGTGTTAACGGGTGTAAATGTGTTAACATGTGTTTGATTTTTTTAAATATATAACAAAGGGGAATGGGGGAGGAAGTGTGTTACGTGAGTGTGTGGGTGAATGTGTGTTAGCATCTATATGTTGCGTGCATTTTTTTTAATGGGAATGGGGGGAAGCGCGCACGCGTCGGATCAATGGCCCATGGGGCATAGTTCCGGCGGCGTCTCCCCCACCAGATCAACATCTTGCATTCTTTTTTTAATACGAGGGTGAGTGAATCGACAGGAAGAGGGGGCATGATCCGGCATGAGAAGTTATGCGCGCGCGGGTCGGATGACTCCCCATTTTTGCTTGTTTTTTCTCTTTTCTTTTTTAATCTATTCATTTACTTTTTTCATTATTTTTTATTTGGCGTGATCCGGCGTGAGAAGTTGCGCATGCACGCGCCGGATCACTCTCCATTTTTGTTTATTTTTTCTCTTTTATTTTTTTAATATATTCATTTTTTCGTTATTTTTTTATCTTTGGCATTTCATCATTCTTTTTTTTTATCACCGGTCTAGTAATTAGTCTGAGTGTTTTGGCAAAAATCCTGTAGCACCTCTCCTAGACCCGGTGCGTTCGGGGGCTGTAAATTAGGTACTCATCCACGGAAGATCAGAGACGACCCCAAAGTATATGGATGCGCACGAGAGCGGCAACATCCGAGGATCCGAGTTGAGCCCGAAAACCCCGAAGGCTAGCCGACGAGGGGCTCCAATGACTCACGAGCCGCCACGATCTCGATTTCAAAACACGGACTTAGATTATCACCGAACTATGCGGCTATTGATATGCACCCCTTTAAGGGAGATCACCCAGGGACGATGCTATGCGGAAGCAACCCCCCGGGGATCAGAGAGTGCTCGAAAACTTCGACGAAGGACCGGAGATTCAGAAGGTGACACGGCGGTCAACATGAGGGCATATGGATGACCTGGTGGTCAAATGAGGGGGTGGGAAACCTTCTTGAATCGGTGGCTTAGTACACGGGGGGGGGGGGGGGGGGGGGGCAAGCCTTCTTGAACCGGCTACCAGGAGCGGATTGGGGTCTCCTTGAATCGGTGCCAAGGGGGGAGAGCACTGCGAGATTATGAGAGCAAGAAATGAAAGCCTCCAGGCTCCGAGACCTAACCGTTGCTTAGGGAAAAGCCAAATGGGGAAATTATTATAAAGGGGAAGGGAATGATCTGGGACTCCCCCCGGACATCAGAAGCTCCACACAGATGAGGAGATGAAGAGCGAAAGTGGGGCTCAAACGGTTTTACAACCCGGGGTCATACCCATCGGCTTGAGTGAACCCCAAGATCACACAAATGGTATGCTATCGGCGAAAAGAAAACATGCGTTAAAGGGGGCATCAACAGGAAACAAACATGAGCATTTCACCACAAAAGATCTCTCGAGAGAGTATTCACATTTCCAATTCTCATCAAGAGGGAACCAGACTACAGAGAAGCAAATAGCATAAAAACAAAAGGGTAAATACAATGGGAAAGTGGAAGAAACACCGATCCCCTGTTCTACCCTATTCTCACCTCTGCTTTTCTCCCTTCTTTGCGGATCTCTTCTTGGCTAGCAAACACCTTCTCGTAGAGTCTTTTTTTTGGACTTGGGAAGATGGCCAACAGGGGTCTCACTCGCCGGAGATCCAGAGAGAGAGGGGGCAAGCGAGCCCCCTTCTCTTCCTTTTATACATGTCGCAGGAAGGGCTCCGTTGATGTATGTGTCTTCTCAGTGCCGCAAGGGGCATGGTCCATTTGGATGTGTCGAGCTCCTGTCTTCTCCCACGTCGTTCGAATGGGCTGTCCTTTCCCGTACCCTATCGCCGCTCGAACATCCTGTCGCCACTCGAACGGCTGGTTGACGAGGTAGACTGGCAGGCTTATTAATGGGCAAGATAGGGCATGGGGAGTCAGCCGGAGGCTGGCCAATTCAGGTGCACAAGGGGCTTCTCACGTCGGTTCATGCCCATTAAGGGCTCTCGTCGATTCAAGAGCCCCAAGGAGGGCTGGCCGATTCCTTTGCATGCGCGTCGGTTCATGGTGCCATGGGGCCTTGGCGCGCCGGTTCAAGTAGGGGAGGGTGCTGGCCGATTCAACACCCCCTCCCTTTTCATTCTATTTTCTCCTTTTTCTTTTTCTCCTTCTCTCTTTTTCTTTTTGCTTTATCTATTGCCTACCAATTCGACCCCATTCCCCCCTTTTTCCTTTTTCTTCTCATTTCTCCTCTTTCTTTTCCTTTTGTCCCTTTTCTTCTTCTAATTTTTTCTTTCCCCTTTTTTTCTTCTTTTATTTATTACTTTTTCCCTATTGTCCGTTTTCTTTCCTTCTTTTTTATTTATTCTTTCTTCTTCTTTTCCTTTTCTCTCTTTTTTATTCCTAAACATAAGAAAGTGTCAAAAAAGAATCAGCATCAGGGAAAAAGGGATGCATATTAACACCCGTCTCTTTGGAGAAGCGTAAATTCTGTTAGTGTCGATTTTAGTTCGCCTGGAGAGACGTGAATTACTTTAGCGTTGGTTTTAGCATTAATTTTAGCATGTCAACAATTAGGTATCAGACAGGTCCCATCTGTTTTGCATGTAAGTCTTCTTGCTCAATTTATTCTGAAATTCATTGATCCATGGGACCATCTGCAAATTCTTGATTTCTAATTCTGCTCCATTGGAATTCTGATTCTCTTTTGTCAAACTTCTTTAAACTTTGTGCTTGAATTCAGAATGAGTCTCTTTATGCATTAAATTCATAAGACAGAGTAAATCCTTAATAAGAATCTTCTCTTATGAAGCTATGTGAAAACCCACAAAATAGTGGTTTAGGGTTAATAATCTCAAGCAGTTAAAGATAAAAAGTTTTGAAATTAACTGTATAAAGCCTTAATAGACCTAAACCAGCATTAAAATGTTGGGTCCTCCTAGGCCCTCTGAAAACTAAAAGTTTAAAAGTACAGGAGCCTCTTTGGTTGAGAAACCATAAGATAAGTATTATTTTTAAACATTTCAACTTCTAAAATCTAAAAGGGAATACGCCAGGTATTATGGTAGAGCAATGGCTTAGGTAATGAGAAACTGCTGCCCTTCACCAGAAGAAGTGATGTGGCATGTATGTCTTAAAGTACCAAGTTAACTCTGTTCAGAAAAATGTGAAATTGATTAATCAGACTGAGTAACTGGGGATACTTACGTCTTGTACACGTGTATCCCCATGTCAAAAAGTATGCACTAAATCTGTGAGGTAGAATGGTTAGTCATACTGAGTAACCGGGGACTCTAGTGTGTAAAAGTGTGTTTCCTGTGTAAAAAGGTGTGTGCTAAACCTGAATGCTCATGAAATATGTGCTGAAAAGAAAAATCTGAAAAATGAAGAAATGGTTGACCCTAAGAATGCTTAGAATTTCAAGAATGTTTAACCTCAAAACTAATTGTAGTTACTTCTAAAGGGGTTAATGGAAATGAATAAGTAAGAGGTAGGTTAAATAGGGCTACAAGATTTTATATTGGTTAATTTCTATTAAGCATGTGTGCAGAGTATTTCAAAGCTTTCAAATAATGAACTCAGAGCTTATTATCCTTAAACCATTCTAAAAAATAAGGGTAATCACAAGTGGATGCATAACAGAAGACTCTGAAAATACATAACTCTACATTTATGAAAATTGTGTCAGATTAAGAACTTCCTATTCTTATCTTTTATGAAATCTGATTTCATGACCATGTCTTCTGACTTTCTATTGCTGCTCAGTTAATGTGCTATATCTATTGGTATCATGATCTATCAGTCAATATATAAAGCACATCATCAGTTGTCTTGATATCAAGACTCCTGCCCTTTAAAATAATTCTTTCTTAAATGACATCAATTGGTATCAGATTCTTGTATCATTCATTTGATGTCAGAACATTCTCAAGAGATGTCTAGGTATCAGTTGGTATCTAAAACAGTTGGTATTAGGTTCACAGTCTGCATGTCTGCATTTAGGCCTGCACAGTCTTTGCATTCATGTCTATTGTCTCGAAGTGCATATTGCATATTGGCTGCCTAAAACAATCTCTTGATAAACACAAAAATTAAATTTAATTGAATTCTTCTTTGGTCTGTTAACCTCTTATTGGTATCAGTCAAAATAATTGCCTATCTGTCTTATAATAACAGTTGGTTTCATGATGTCTGCTTGCTATAGTTATTTGCTAAAAATTGAATGATTTCTGTTTGAGCTACAAATCCTACCTTGAATTAGACTGAAATCTTGTCTGAACATAAGAAATTTGCTTATCATGCTCATCTGAATTAACAATTGGTTTCAGACTTGAAATTGGCAAATCTGAACTTCACACTTGATTTCATCAGTTTCATTTGCCAATCTGAATTAAAATGTGTTCACAAATTCTCCTAACTTACCAATGGGCATCATGTTTCAAAATCTAAAAATTGGTATCAAACTGTGATTGTTTTTCTGATGGCAAAGGGGGAGATGGTTTCATGAGCCAGTATATCTCTTTTCTTAATGAATCTTCTATCTAAAAGGGGAGAAAATGTTGTGTTACACATAAAAGGGAAGGTGCTTTAATGTTAAAGGGGAGATGTTATGTTGTCTAAACATAAAAATGTCCACCATGTTTTTTTGATGAGATGAGCCTTGCTACTTGACTTGTTTGCATAACTGACCATCTAGTCTGCTAATCTATTTTTGGCTCTGAATAGTTTCTACATCATGCCTGAATTCTCTCATCCATGCTATACTATTTTCATATTGTGATAGGGGGATGCTATTTTGATTGAATTTCTGGCTTTCATATTTGATATCAGACTATGTTATTTTGCTGATGTCAAAGGGGAAGATGTCTTGATGAGGCATTGTGCAAGACATTATGCTTCATCGGGTGATGAACCCTATGACATATTATTCACAATGACTCATAGTTGCCATCATCAAAAAGGGGGAGATTGTTGGGTCTCTGGTTTTGATGATGTCTAACTATGACTCATTGATGAGTCTGATATGTTATTTGTCTAGATGATGTCAACAGTGCCTACAGCTCAGGATAAAGAATCTGAAATTCAGCTAAGGGAGACATCAACAAGATAAAGTGAAGAAAAGGCAAATATGTGAAGACAAAGGTTGGAAAAGTCAGTAGGCTGTAAAGTGCAGTTCAAGTCAACAGAAGCTCAGTTCAAGTCAACCGAGATGCATAGTTCAAGTCAATTGAAGTCCCACTTAAGTTGACTGACATGTGTGATCAAGTCGAAAAATATTTCGAAGTTTAGTCGACCGAAGCAGCTTCAGGTCGACCGATTACAGTTTGCAGTAGCAGGCCATCCAGCTGACATGTGTAGAAAGGAAAATGTTAAATACTAAAGTATTTGAGGATTGAAGTAAGACCCAATGTTATAGAAGGAGAAGCTGAAGATGACATTTTGTATGGAAACAAGATTGAAAGAAGATAGGCTTTGTTAAGAAAGAATATGCAAAAAAATACAAAAATCAGTCGGCCCAGCCAGAAATCAATCGATAGATATGCATTTAGGATGACTGACTTTTTGCCTAAGTCGATAGACCTATAAGATGATGGCAGCAGGAAGGCCATACCAAAAAGGGCATTCAGTAGAGGCCAACAGTCCATGTGAAGAAGACTGAGTCGACCCACAGGCCAACTAGGTCGACTCATTTGAAGCTCCAAGAGCAACATTCAGCAACCAAGGCCACAAGGTTCTGCCAAGTGAAGGGTCGACCTCTGGAGTCGGCCCCATTCAGTATGACTTATGTTTCTGCAAAGATAATGCAGGTGTACTGAGGATTCAACAACAATAGCATCAGAAGAAGCACACTCCTATAGCATTAATTGTAGCTTCAAGTAGCTAGCAACATCAGCTCGCAACAGACTTCAGCAAGCAGCAACTGTTTGATGAAATGCTACTAAGGGTAAGTCAACTAATTTTATATATAACCCAGCAGATGCCAGCAGCAAGCCAACAAAGGCCATCCAGCAACAGTAGCATTCAACAGATCTTCTAGTGCAACAAGCAGCAATAAGGCCAACAGCAACTACAAGCAATGCTAGCAGAAGTCAGCAAACCATGCAAGCACAAGTCAGCTGACTTTGGGGAAAATTAGTCGACTGAAGTGCAAGTTAGTCGACTGACTTTGGCTCGACCATGCAGCACGTGAGCCACTTAAGCAAGTCGCGTGGTTGCGAACCCAATCATGGGTGCGTGACCCTAGACACGTGCCTAGGGTTTTGAAAAGGTCCAGAAATCAGAATATTTGAACTTTACAGGTGGACCAATGACATTTCAGCCCAGAAACACTCTTATCCTTTTATTTCTCTGCTATATATACCGACCCACTTCCTTGCGAAAGGGGCTGCTATAGTGGGATGTGAAGAGGCTAAGAGAGTTGAAGAGAGAGCATTCGAAGAGGAAGAAAAGAGTGAGCAGTCAGGAGTATTTTGAAGAGAGATCAGAGAGAGAGAGAGAGAGAGAGAAGAAGAAGAAGAAGAAGAAGAAGAAGAAGAAGAAGAAGAAAAGATAGAGAAAGAGAGAGAGTAGCCACCGAGTTCGAGAGCTACTTCTAAATCTATTCTAGAAAGAGAAAGAGTGACAGCAACCAAAGAGTTTTTATTTCCAATCTGTTTAGATAAGACTTGTGGATCAAATCCAAAGTCTTTGTGCTCTTTTCAGAGCTATATTTCTTGTTTTTTGTTTTCATTTTCTTTTCATTTCTGCCTTCTGTGTTTGGGTTTTTCTGATACTCTATTTTTTTAGAGATCGGGTGTGTACGTGTTCTGCTGGGTTTCAGACCCAGAGTGGTTGGGGCTTGTACCCGCGTCTTGCTGTGTAAATAGCATGAGGAGTGTGCTCCTCGTGGGGAGCTTGTTCCCCATGTGTGTACATGTGTTAGCCTACATGTATGGTTGGGGTTGTACCCCGTGTGCTTCATTGTAAAGCGAGTGAAGCCTCATCGGTTTGGTGAGGGGTGGACGTAGGGAGCCTAGTGTGGTACCGAACCACCTTAAAAATCATAGTTCATCTGTGTGAATGCATGTGTGATTGATCCTTATCTTCTATCTCCTTTCACAGGTATATTCTAAACACTCTTCACACTACTTGGTTGTTCACTATGCACATTTACTGCAACACACACTTGATCTTCGCACGCACACTGTGAAGTTTAGTTTGTTTCATTAAATCACTAACTACTGATCTAAGAAGTAGTGATATAAATAGTGAATCGTGGACATAATGAATTCAGTCTAAGTGCCCGATGAAAAGCCTCTGAACTTAGTTAACCCAATAGTTGATGCTTCTGAGTTTAGTTCAGGTGGCTTTAAGAAGGTGAACTAATTCTGTTGTGCTTTAGCCCTACATGTGTTGAGATTTAGCAATTTTAGTTTTGTGTTTTAATTGGGCAAAATTTCTTAAATGATCTATTCACCTCCCCCCCCTTAGATCTGCTTTACTACACTAAGGGACCTTACATGTAGATCTTGGATGTGTACCCATACTGTGTGAAAACACTAGTGCTATCAATCTTACTAAAAACCCAATCTAGCATTCCAGGACCAAACATATTGACATTAGGCACCACTTCCTAAGAGATGAGGTTAATAAAAAGAACTTTGAACTACAGTTCATTGAAACTCAAAATCAAATTACAAATATTTTTACAAAACCTCTAAATAAAGAAAAATTCACAACCTTGGGTAGAGAATTGGGTCTATGTAGATCATTGAAAACACCTGAAGAAACTTGAATGAATCTTCCACTAGGATTGAAAATAAGCCTCTTCATGTCTCATCTCATCTAATTTATGCCAGTCATGTCCATAGGTGTTACAATAAGGGGGAGTTGTTGCTCATTCTTGAGGAAGATAGCTATGTTAGTCTAGTGGTTCATAAGTCTTGTGTTGAGAGAGAGTTGTATTGATGATTAACTACCAAATTGAGGGGTAGACATCCTTGATGTTTAACTGATCCATTAAGGAGAAATCTAGTCATTCAGATACTTCTTCACTACTATCCCTGATCCACTCAGTTTGAGTCTCAGATCCATTGTTTGATGAATTGGAAAACACATCTTCGGTCAACAGAACTCTGAAAATCTTTTCACTTTGTCAACAGAGAGCCGACAGAACTTCTATCAACTCTATATCTCACATTTTGTCTGGCTACATCTGTCGACCAAAATAATTCACAAGCCATCCAGCTCTGTCGACCGAGATAGTCTCACAGAAGTTATCTGCTTACCCTATTTTTAACCAGTTCTAAACAACTAGTGAATCATATCTTCTCAGGGGGAGGTCAAATGACAACCAGTTGGTTGCTCATACTCAGGGGGAGTTTAAAAATAAAGATTTCTTTTTAAAGAGATGTAAGTAGCCTTTAGTAGTCTCCTCAAATGACTGTGTAGTTTAATGTTAATAAGCTATTCAGTCTATGATTAGGATAATCTAAGAAAGGCCTAACACAAATTTAATAATTTTAAAATAGTCTTGATAAATGGTGTCTAGAAACCCTCATAAAACCTAAAAATTAACGATCAAAAGGCCATCTTTATTAAAAGACTTTGAGGTATGTATTTACCTTAAACATCAAGCTGTCTTGATGAAATTCAAGGGAAACTTGCAGAGCAATGGCTTGGACCCACTGAGCAACCGGATGCACTTCACCTAAGACGTGAGGTGGTCCGTGTCAAAAGGTGATGTCCAAGGCTATCTATGTTTTAAAAAATTAAAAAGAACTGAGCGAAATTAACAAGGCAGAGCAATGATTTGGAACACTGAGTAACTGAGTAACTGTGGTTTGCCTCACGTAAAAAGGTGCTGCCAATATTACCTATGTTTAAAGGAGTTGAAGTAGATTGGTTAACCCACTAAGTAACTGGGGATTCAGGCATCTAACCAATGTGTTTTCTCATGTAAAAATGTGTGGTTCAACCTGACTACTCTATCAAAAAGAAAAGGAAAAAAATCAAAAAGAAAAAGAAAACAATTTTTTTCCCTAAACAAGATATGGACGGTATAACGGTGTTTAACTTCAATACTAGTTAAAGTCATTTTTAAAGGGGTCTTCTTCATCTTAATGTGTAAGGTTGACAAAGGATTCCGGGTAAAATCTGGGAGTCTATTTTAAATCTATTAAGTCTGTAAGAGGTAACTTTTTTCAGGGATCTTGATTACTGGACTAGGGGTTATTAACTTTAAACCAAAAGAGTTAATAAAGAGACTTTGCTAATAACTCTTTAAAAGAAATTCTTAATATAAATAACCCCTGGCTAGAAAAGCCCATTGGCGGTCTAGGTCGCCCAGCCTTCGGTCTATGTCTAATGAAGCCCAGTCCTCAGCATAATTTGTTGCTCAAGGTTGGATCCCTTTCCTTTCTGAACATAGTCAATATTATCCTTCCTTGGTTCTCCAGTTCTACAACAATATGCATATCAATAAACATAAAGTTCTAGTCATTGTAGTAAATGGCAAGACATTTTAGGTCTGCCTAAACCTATACCATCAAACCTTGAACCTTCCATTTGATGGTGTCCCTCTCAAACTAGCAGACATGGACCCTGAGGCTGCTCACACCACCATGACATAAAAACCCTTTGATCCAAACCCTGCCCTCCTATCTAAGTTGAATGCCAATACCTTCCCACCATTGCAAAGGCTCATTCATCATATCTTCACCACTATCATTTATCCTAAAGTAGGAGCTTGGGAACAAGTCATAGAAATTCATATATTTCTATTTTATTATCTATTTAATCCTGATCCTATTTCCTTGCCCATCCTTGTGCACCAGCTCATTGTCTCCTATCATGAAGATCCCAAACGATCACTGCCTTATGCTTTTCATCTCACAACAATTTTCAAATATCACAACATTGATCTTCCAAATGAGCATTCTATTGAGATTCCTTCCAACAATGTATATACCCATCATTTCACTCAAACATTCATGCATTTCAAAAGGGAAGGAAACGTTGTTGTTCAAGTCCCTCATCACCATGTTCAACCTCCTGTTCCTCAAAATCTAGCTCCTACTGATCCATTTGCTTCCCAAGCTGATATTCCTCCCATTGATGAAGAATGATTGTTTTGATGATGTCAAAGTGGGAGAGATGGAAGAGTGAGTCAAGAAAATGAGTCAGGCAAGAAATCATTTTGTGTTGACAGAAAAGTAATTAAGTCTTCTTGTCCTGGTCTATGTTTTGAGTATGTAATTTAAGTCTTAGTTAGTTCAATAAAAGTCTTACGTATGAACTTCTAAAATCGATAAAAATTTCTTTTCTATTTCTCTTATTGACATGAGTCTTTTGAATGTAATCGTACACGCTCGGCTAATATTCGTGCACGGTTGGATAGGGTTCTCTTTAACAGGCTGTGACAGGATAATTGCCCCAATGTCCAAGTGAACCACCTAAGAAGGGGCCCCTCTGACCATGCCCCCTTGGCCATCTCTTTCACCACTAATGAAAGAGGCCCAAGCAGATTCATTTTCCAAGAATGTGGATGTCGCACGAGGACTTCCTGCATGTGGTAAGGAGTGCGTGGGATGGTGCAGTTGCGACCAACCCCCATGCCTTCATCCAGCTTCAGTTTAAACTCAAAGAAACCAAGGCTAAGCTCCGCATTTGGAACAAAAGCACTTTTGGTGATGTCTCTCAGAACGTGCGAGATGCAGAATTTTAGGTGGATAGGTGCCAATCTTCTTTTGATGGTGACCCTACTGATTCTAATAGAATAGCGCTCAATGTTGTCAATGCCAGACTGTGCCTCGCCTTGCGCCGTGAGGATATATTTTGGTGTCAAAAATCAAGAATTAATTGGTTGGATAACGGGGAAGGGAATACTTCTTTTTATCATGCGGCGGTGCAGATGAACAGAAGGAGGAATTATATCCATAGGCTGAAGATTGATGGTTCAGACAATTGGTGCTATGCGCAGGATGTTCTACAAAGTAAGGCGGTAGAGTTCTACCAACATCTGCTTTTATCTGAACCACACACCGTGGATGATGATCTGTTTCATTGCGTTCTGAAGATCCTCAATGACACCCAGAACCAGGGACTTTGTACTATATCTTCTTCAGAGGAGATCAAGGAAGTGGTTTTCATGCTTAAGGGCTTTAGCGCTCCAGGGCAGGATGGCTTCATTGGCATTTTCATCTCTTCTTGTTAGGACATCATCTCCATTGATGTGGTCGCAGTAGTGCAGGGTTTCTTTGCTGGTTTTTCTCTACCAGGAGGAATTAATTCATCCATTATTACTCTGGTGCCTTGTCGGACGCACTAAAAAATTCATTTAAATATCGTTGATTTTGTAATATCGGTTGTTATATCGATTAGGGATCATCTGTCCTACCGGGCATGCCAACTTGTTGGATGCACTAAAAATTATATTTAAAATTTTATTATTCACGGTGGTCTTTTTATCATTTTTTAGCATTTTACTTAGTGTGAGGGCGTGTCAGTCACCTGGGTGACAATATATTCAGGCTTCGAGACTGGAGTTGTCCAAAGCCCTGGGCGCGCTCTGTCTTATTAATCAGACGATTGTGGGTATCTGGTCTGGACTGGAGACCCGCCGTGCCGTAAAGGTCATGATGTTAATTACATCCCCTCGGAAAGGGAAAAACCTCTAATTAATCGCCAAGATAAGGGGCCTCATGGCCTAAACATCAGTTTCTATGAAAGGAGCAAATGGCATATTGAAAAGCATTAAAATCCCCCATAGTGGGGTGCGAAAAGCTATTTGAAGCCATTTCGGTCATAAATCGACCATGTGATGTTCGGACGAATGCCCGGTTTGAAAACATCACAATCATTGTGGGGAAACCAAAGCATATATATGCTGAGGAATGGTAGATTTACTGTTTGGAGAGAACGAAAGCATTTGATAAAATCCTGGTCGGGACAATTAAAAATTAGCAGAATATTGGGCAAAATGCAAAGCAGGGCTAGGGCCGTAATGGGGTGATCTCTGGGGGCCAAGCACACCTCGTGAAGGCACATTCATTGTTCCCCCTCATGCGGGGTCAGAGGGAAGAGAGCCGGGACGAATGCCGTTGGAACCTTTGTTCATATTTCATTTGTGTATTTATTGTTCTCTCCCCCTTTTTTATGTGCTTCTTTTAATTTCCTTTTTCTTGGTTATGCATATGCCATTCCGAAGTATGAGGAGGCATTTTTGTTTTGGACTGGGCTCATGCAGGTGGAGTTTTTTTTTTGGACTCATGTATGCAAGATGTAGATGGGGTTGTAGAGATGCATGCATTGTTTCTACATTATACATATGAGATTTATTTAGGGTTCGTCCATACAAAATGCAATGAGGTTTTGTTCCATGCTTGTGAAATCATGAGCTAAATGCATATGAAGGTTTTCTGAATTTATTTGTATAGATGGGGTGAGGTTTGGTTTGCTCATGCAACATATGCAAGTGGCATTCAATTTATTCATGTTTTTTTTCTTATTCATGGAATACGTGCATGACATACATATTTTGTTTTTTTAAAATTGGGTTATGCATATATTGCTCTGGGGTGCGGCCTGGGATAGCAGGAGTCGACTCTAGGGGTTGACTCCTGGGCATCTCCCGGGACCAAACAGCCCAGGTAGAACTGGGCTGAAAAGGAGTCGACTCCTTCAACCCAGAACTGCAGGCTTCCATTTTCTGTCCTTTTTGTGTGTTGTTTGTTTGTTGTATTTTTTTTTTGTTTTGTTGCTGATTTCAGGTATGCAAAAGGAAGAAGGGTTGGGGCTTGTGTAGGGGAAATCTAGTTTTATTATTCGTTTCTCTTTTTTTTTTGAAGAACACCATAGATTCATGCACAATGATGCATGCCTTTGGAGAATATGTGCATATTTCAATTATAGCTTTAAGGGACTTAGCTTCATGTTCATTATTCCACTCTCATTCTGTGCATTCAGAGTTGGTAATTTCCAAAAAAATGCCTTAATTATTCCTTCCTCTTCCTCTAGGGGTTCAACATATATGAATTCATTACGATTGGGGTTCCCTTTTTTTGCAGACCTGAGGAGTTGGGTCTCAAGCCCTTTGTTCCAATCTTCACCTTATTCACCCATGCTTCAGTGCATCTCTAAAATTTGGTTTGCCATGGTATCTCATTGTGTGTTTATACCCCTGTATATCAGTCTATGAAGTTCCTTTTTTGTTCAGTTTGTAGGCCATTACGATTTCAACAACTTCATAAATTGAGCTTGTTATTGAAGCTTAATGCACATTAATCCTCATTGATTGATTTTCTGTTCAAATGCTCTTGTGCGGAATTTGATTTTTATGTTTTAGCATTCACTCTTTTAATCCATTTCGATCTCAGAAGTTCAAGAATTAGATTGATTCTCATCTTCCTCCCCATTGGAGTTCAATCATGCATCAATTTGTATTGATTAAACTTTTAGATCTGATCAAAGGCATTGGGTTCCAAGCCCTTTTACTTCATCTTTTTATCTTGTTTTGCAAAGCTTCAGCATACTTCTTAATTCCGATTGACTGCTACTTTATGTTTTTTTTTAGAACTTCAGTTTCGATCTTGAGAAGTTAAATCTTTGTGTTCGGAATTCAATCCCCATCGGGATTTTACTCAATCTGATCTTTAACAGATTTAAAAGGTTTAGTCTGATCATTCTCTTTTCTTCACATATATCAGTCCAAAACTGGTTATTAGTTCCTGAAACAAGGAGTTTTAAAGTTCAACATTTCTTTTTGTTTCACTTGTTCTATTCCTACAATTTTCAGAACTGCCATTTCGCCACTAGCTTATCTGAAAATTCGGTGATTATTTCAAGTTTCCCTGGTGAAAATTCGGCAGCACCTCCCCTAGACCCGGAGCGTGGGGGTGGCAAATGAGGGCGCGCCCTATGGAGAGAACTCCGACGGCCCCGAACAAAAAGGGATACGCGTGAAGTGACATGATCCCTGGGGCATGCGCGAAAGTGACAACACCCCGTCACCCATTGTGTAGGCGGAGATCCCAAGGGCTAGCCTACGTGGGACCCCACAGATCCACGGGCCGCCACAAACTCGTCGTCGAGATTTGGACTTCTTTTCCTTCCTTTTTTTTATCGCCATATAAGCTTTGGATATCCACCTTCAAAAGAGGAGTTACCGGGGAACATGCTATGACAAAAAGGACCCCCGGTGGTCCAAGAGTGGTTAAGAATTCAGAATCGGAAAGAGACGAGTATCGGGCTACCGATGGTTGGTGACCTCGAGACATATCTATGCATTTAGATAGACCCCGGGCCGGTGGCCATTGTGATAATAAAATCACCGAATAGGTGGCTTTAAGAAAATCAAAAGGGGTTTCCCTAATCTTACTATCGGAGGGAGAATATATATATATGCATGTTATCGGAGCAGGGGTTGCTACCAGACAAATATATCATATGTATATAGTTGTATGCATACTCATCCATGAATATGCATGTGATAGGGAAGCCAAAGAAATTCATATAGAGAAAGGGAAGGAGGGGGAAGCAAGCCATAGAAAAAAAAGAGAAATATCTCCCAGACGAGCATTTTGATTTCACCACGTGGGGAGTGAATACGCGTATCACAGAAAAAAAAAAGCTACAGGAAAGGAAGAAAGAATACAAAAGGAGGGAGGGGGAGGTTCATCTCCCTCACCTTTCCTCTCTCTCTCTCTCTCTCTCTCTCTCTCTCTCTCTCTCTCTCTCTCTCTCTCTCTCTCTCTCTCTCTCTCTCTCTCTCTCTCTTTCTTCTCTTCTCTCAGCGGCGGTGTGGGCTTCGGGGGGGCTTCAGGCCCGAATGGGCCAACACAGGTTTTTTTTTAGAACTGCTAAAGAGGCTTTCTCTTCACAGGGGTGCCCCTTTTATAGAGTTTCAGAGACCCCTGCTTGAAGGGGAGCAGCCCCGGGAGCTGTTGCCGCTCCTGCTACTGCTCATGCACTTCCCCGCCGTTGTTGCTAGTGATGATGACACAGCCACAGCTGCTAGAGGCTGCTGTCACGTTCGAGCTACTGCCACGTTGTTTCCTCGGTGTGAGGTTGTTACCGTTGCCATGTAGCTGCTTCTCTAGCTGTCGCTCCGGATGCCACTTGTGGCTACAGCTGTCGTAGAGGGGGCACGGAGGAGGAGAGAGGAAGGGATGGGCGAACAGCGGAGTGGGTAGAGCGGGGAGAGGGAGCCCGGGCTTTCGGGACGAGCGGTGACCGGCGGGGTGGGCCACGCAATGGGCATTCAATGCTACTGGGAGGGGAATACATGAAGAATGGGGGGAGGAGATTAATAGTACCCCACACGGACGGAGGGACACAGACATAACACCGTGATTTTCCTTCTATTTTCTTTTTTTTGAAAATCCGCTTTTTTCTCTTAGCCCCTCTTCTTCTTGTATTTGTATATATAACCCCCTGTGCCCTTCCTCTTCTTGTATTGGGCTGGGCCCCTTTTCTTCATTTTTTTTATTTGGTTCAGCCCCTCTTTTTTTGTGCCAACAAATGCCCCCCACCCGCAGGTGTCGTAAGCAAGAGACGAGGGAGTAGGATCTGCGGGTGCAGCTTCTTTCCCTGCGAGAGTCTCCAGCTTCATGAGGGTGTCCCTGGCCACGAGCTCTGTCGACGGGTCCTGATAGAGGATCAGGCACCCCTCAAGATGATATTCGTCGATATGGGGTTTATATCGACGCAAGGGTATTCGGCTTATCTGGTCTTAGACAAAATGTCTAAGCCATCGGGGTTGTATTTTTGTCATGGTGGGACGGATGGATTGGTCATGTCCGAGTGGTATCGCCAACATTGGGTTTTGTGTCGGCACAAGGGATTTTGGTTCATATGGCCTAGACGAAAGGTCTAGTCTAGGGTCTTCGGTTAGGACCTGGAGAGACCATAGACATCGTGTTAAAAGGTTCGTCGATGCTGGGATTGCACTGACGCAAGGAATTTTGGGTTTCTTTGACTTAGACGAAAGGGCTAGGTCAGATCGCTCGGCTGAGACCCCGGAAAGGCCTTAGGCAACGAGTTAAAGGTGGTTCATCGATGCGGGGATTGCACCGATGCAAGGGTTTCAGATTTCTCCAACTTAGATGAAAGGTCTAGGTCAGATCACTCGGTCGAGACCCCAGAAAGGTCGTAGGCACCTATTTAAGGTAATTCATCGATGCTGGGATTGCACCAATGCAAGAAATTCATGTTTCTCCAACATAGATGAAAGGTCTAGGTCAGATCGCTCGGTTGAGACCCCGGAAAGGCCTTAGGTGCCTAGTTAAGGTAGTTCATCGATGCTGGGATTGCACCAACACAAGAAATTCACGTTTCTCCGACTTAGATGAAAGGTCTAGGTCTAATCGCTCGACTGAGACCCCAGAAAGGCCTTAGGTGCTGAGTTAAGGTAGTTCATCGATGCTGGGATTGCACCGATGCAAGAAATTTGGGTTTCTCTGATTTTAGACAAAAGGTCTAGGTCAGATTGCTCGGCTGAGACCCCGGAAGGCATTAGGCACCGAGTTAAGTGGTTCATCGATGCAGGGATTGCACCGATGCAAGAAGTTTCGGGTTTCTATGACTCAGACGAAAGGTCTAGGTCGGATCACTCGACTGAGACCCCGGAAAGGGCTTAGGCACCTGTTGATAGTTTATGTATCACCCCGCCCCTTAGACTAATAGGTATGCATGAATCATGCAATAATATGAACAAAGAAAAGGGCGATGGAAAGATTGAAAGAACATACCGTGATCGCCACCAAAGTTCCAACAACGTCGAAAGGATGAAGAGATATGAGAATGGCGCGTGTACCTTGGAAAAGGATAGAAACTTGATCGCGCTTGAAACGGGGTGTGGGGAATAATGTGGATTCAAACATCCTCATCCTCTAGCCGGCTAGAAGAAGAGGGCCTCACGTTGTGTTCATGCTCTCCTGCAAAACAAAGCCACAAGACAAGAGAAAATCCATTAGAAAACCGAAGTGTAGTATCAATCCTAAAGTGATGAAATAGGGGTAGCAATTGAGGGCAAACTCACTGGGGGGAGGTTTTTAACTCCTGTGGAAGGGTCGAAATAATAGGTGTGTGTGTTGTGCATGCATAGGATTTGAAATCACAGAATTTGGTCGAGAGAATAGAGAGAAATCGTTGATGCAAAATGGAGAAAAATGCATGTGTAGCAGAAAGTGCAGAAAACTGTGATGATTTGTGATTTTGAGGAGAGGAGAACTAAGAATATAGACAACGAAATTAAGCCCAAAAGGATGCAATGGAAAGTCAATACTTTCTTCTTCAAGATAGGGTCGAAGTTGTGAGTTGGAGTTGCAGCATGGCTTCGCCCCACGTCCGAAAAGAGCCCTCCTTTGCAACTACAAACTGGGCAGTTATTTATAGGAGCAGAAAAGCCATTGAGTTTAAATCCGAGATAAACACCCAAAATAGGAGATTTAGATTGATAAAACTCCAGATAATAGTGGAGATAAGAGTCATATATCAATTAGAGACGATATGGAAGCTTCCTCCTGGAGAAAATAGGTTGAACAAGGGTTCCAAAGAGTCCCATGGCGAAGAAATCGGAGTTCAGGAAGTTTAGGACTCTCTGTCTGGCAAACGGTCCATCGTAAGACCGCCAGAGGCCATAAACGGTCTAGGGTAAAACTGCCACGCTCTAGGGGTCGAACGGGGTGATTTTAGGCATGTTTAAGTGTAGCGGTCTATCGTAGGACTGTGTCTTGTGCTCTGGCGGTCTAATAATAGACCACTTCTTGTGCTTTGGCGGTCTACTAATAGACCACTTCACTGCTAGAGGAAGATTTTGGGCAGACTACGCGCGACTTTGGAAATTAGAGTGTATCTCTCAAACGGTGCAGAACTAGTGAAAGTGATAGAAGAAGAAATTGTAGATAACTGAAATAGGAACAATGTTTATGAAGAGATCAAGATGATAAAATGATCATAAGAAGGAGAAAATGGGGCTAGAGCACAGAGCAAGAATTTTGGGAGGTAGGTGAATAGAGCAGTATGCAAGAAAAATGCAAATAACATGAAATCGGTGGAGAACTGGCTAATGGCGTAGAAGAAGAAATTGTAGGGCTTTCAAAGTTGAACAACGTTGGTGAAGATAACGTTTTGAATAGAGGAAGAGAATGGGATGAAAAAGGACCGTCTTCAAGACTACGTAGCAAAAGAGAGCCGAATGCTTGATGGAAGCCGGCCTAAATGGGCCGCAAGTCGACTTGGAAGGCCAGCAGTTGATAAGATAAGCTCTGAGGTTATAAGAAATCATGATCTCCAAAGTCCAAAGACTAGGGAATGATAAAAATGGGCTCAAAATCTGTCCAAGGAAGGCTCCAAAACAATGGGTAATTCGGGACATCAAAATGATGAATAAGAGAAATGACGCAACTTGTGGGCTAAAATGGGTGTCAACAGATGCCCCACCTTGATGTCTGCTTTGCAAGGGAATGAGCGAAAGCGGTGCGGAGGTGAAATGGAAAGGAGATGGAGCGAAAGTAACAGTGATGTGAAACGGAGATGAAGCAGAGATGAAGCGGAGAGAACTGATAAGCAGGCATCAAGGCAAAAGACACCAGTCACAACCAACAAGCGACAGGAATTCTCCTGAAATGTTAAACTAACCACCTGGAATGGATGACGCGGATGAGACATGCCTGGAGAGCAAACTAAGGAAAAAGAGAAGAAACCACGACCAACCTCATCGGGGACATAATCCACGGACAATGAGTGGGTCGGAAGGAAACACAGCGTAAGAGTTGGAAAAGGAAAGATAAAACTGAGATAAAATCCAGACAGGAATCACGCTGACCAACAAGACCAAACGGGAAGATCATAGAAATCGTTCAAATTTGAAGTGGAATGAGGAATATCTTATCCAAGAGAAATTAAAGCACGACTAACCATTGTTGAGGAGAAAACCTTGAGAGAATTTCGAGGCGTGAATGCTCAAAATGACATGATGCATGCTGGGCTAAACTAAAGAAATCATCAAAATGAATGCGAAGAAAATATAAAATAGAAAGTACTCAAGGATACTATTGCTAGACTAAGTCAAGACGGGGTCAAGAGTCTTCTTGCAACCACGGTGTGCGAGACAGAGTCCATCATCCCCCACCCGGCTCAACCGAGCGGCCTATCCAACGATTAACCGTATGCTCCTAGATCATCATCATTTTTGTTAAAGGGGAACATCAGATCCCAGAACACACGGACAACCAGCCGGTCCTTGAGAGGTTATAATAGTCTAGATACCATATAGTAATGTAACAATGAGCAGGGATAGAGAGCCATACCTGACTTACCTGTGCAGGCGAAACGACATTTTTGGATTTTTTTTTAATTTTTATGGATTTTTATGGGATTTCATGTATAAGACAAACATGAACAAAACAAGCATGAACATAATAAAGATAACATAACAACCAACTGAACGACAAACAACACCATATAACATAACAATCAAACGAATGGAAAACAATGCAACACAACATAACAAAGACAAACAAGCACATATGCAATGACATGAACAAACAACATGCATGCATGAACATGGTGGGACAAGACAACAACGCGGTGGGACAACACACGGTTGGGACAAGAATATCAGGGATGACCACAAGGTTTAGACAACACACGGGACATAGAGGGACGACTAACAACATATGCAAGACAACTAACAACACGTGGTGAGGGACAAAATAATATGTGTGGGATGACAAAGAGGGACATAAACATGTGACAAGGATATGGCGAGACAAAAGACATGACGAATACGCCCTTCAATCAAAGTCCAAGATCAGAATGAAGTAGAACCGCCAGGTTCATAATCGTGAGGCAAAGCCTCTCATAAAGATATGATCATTGTGAGGTAAGTTGAGACAGACTAAAGCTCCAACACAGATCGAGAGATATGATTGAAGAAGGAGAGAACAGATCCGAAAAATGTGAACATGAATCAGATAGAACAAAAGATAAGGAGCCAAGTTTGAATACCTGCAACTTTCAACCTGCACACTTAACAAACAGATCATACCTGTCCTCAAAACAAAGAGATAGAAAGGAACAAAAAGATAAATATTTTTGGATTTTTGAAAATTTTCTGATTTTTTTAGACTTTTAAAAATGTTTCATTTTTTAAATTTTTTAATTTTTTTTGGAATTTTTGATAATATCTGATTGATTTTTTTGATTTTGATAATATTTAAAAAATTTTACTTTTAACAATATCTCATTTTTTTGAATTTTGAAAATATCTCATTTTTTGAATTTTGAAAATATCTCATTTTTTTAGAAATTTTGATAATATCTCATTTTTTTTGAATTTTTGAAATAGCAATCTACATCACCCAAAGACAGGCTTGAATTACTCGCCAGGGATCGCCGTCCCTCCCCTCTCATTAAAGACTTCCCTTGAGCAGGGCGTGCATGTGAGGGTGGCTCGCCACAACCAACCGCCTCTAAAGAACGGTGCCCCTACTAAGGCCATACCCGGGATACAACCCAGCCTAAGAGGGAGGAGTAGAAGAAAAATTGGAGACAAGCTTTATGCAGGATGGGAGACATCAGGACTTGAATTCCTTCCAGGGCACCACCCCTCAAAGATACAGTCTGTTGCGTCGGGGCTTTGTGTCTTTGATTTTGAGATCCATATTTATCAGGCACGCATGCGACGGGGCTCATGACGTCCCGCGGGGAACTGTACTGCCACTCTTGCCATGCCATTCAATCATAATTTTGCATTGATTCATCCATTTATTTTTGACAGCCCTTATTGGCTAGATTTAGCATGAAAACTCACTTTCACGAGAGTCAAGACTGCCCCTATTTGAGACCTCTCTCGTATTAGGGAGCGCCTAAGTCGGTCATCTCATCCATCAATCTCTTGCCCCTACACTTTGGTCGAGTAGAGAAAAGAAAAGACCTTTGTGCATGCCCAAAGTATGGCCAAAGCAGCAACGGTGTACCTTAGAGGAATCGGATATGGCTCGCCGTGTAATGTGAAAACCCGTACTCAAAGGTCACCCTCAACAATCGAGGAAAGAAACTAAACTCCCAGTGCGGAGCTATCACCAGCTTAATGATGCTACAGAAGCGAACTTGACTCTTTTAACAAAACTAAGCAAACTTTCTAAAGCCACTCAAACCATGTGAGGAACCAACATTTATCTAAACAATGCGCACGAGTAACAGTGATAATAATAGCATGTTGTTTGCACAAAATAAAGATACCTTGCAGATCTATGGAACGAAAACTAGCATCCTGAAGCAATCTTGATCATCGAGCTTCGCGCAGCACGAGTTTCATATTCCTTGCTTGATAGGATGAAAGGGAGAGAATAGCAAGGATTAAAGATTCCTCTACACAGAGGAGCGACAGACACCAAACTGAAGGAAAGGGAATAAAAAGGAAGAGAGACGAGGGCTAGAACTCCCTCGTTAAGGCGCAGAGACCCTGATAACAAGGAACCAGATACAGAATAAGTAGATCAACTGAGATCCAGGTGGACTAAAGCCTCGAAAATAGTAAGAAAAAGGGTGATGACCCCAAAAGGGTGAAGAGGAGGGAATAGACAAATCATGAGAAGATTGTGGCAAAGATAAGGGGGAAGAGGAGTGATCAACCGACGTGGTCGGAGAAAAGGAATTAGAATCACCCGATAGGGTCAGGGAAGGAGAAGCATAAACACCTGACAAGGTCGGGGAAGAAGAACGAGAACCAAGAGATACCGGAGGAGAAGGATCAGAAGAAGAAATTCCTAGATCGGGATGAAAGGATGACGTGGGCCGAGGCCTAAGACAGTAAGAATAAGGAGAATCCAGAGAAACTAGATGAGAAGAGTGGGGATTTGCGGACTCGGGAAGAGAGGAGAAGATCATGGACGTGGGATTAGAATAAGGAAGGTACACCACCCAAGGGTGGGAGCTTAGCAGAAGGAAAGATGAATGAACAGACAGGGAAGAGGGAGTGGACCCCTGAGTGCACAATCGACGGCCCTTGAACTTGCGTCGCCGTCTCTTCTTAGCTGAAATTGGCTTGAAATGGACCTGCTTGGCGCGGGCTTGGACCTTCAGGCCTCTTATTTTGTAGTGTCTCCTTAAATAACGGGCCCATCTGGCAGAGGACCTGACCCAGCTATGAATATGCAGCTTCATCGGGGCGGTTGCCCCTAGACACCCGGCGCTAACAACAGTAGACGGACATTCTTGAACAACTAATTCCTCATAATGCTGAATATCATAGAACCATGGAGTCTTGTTACTTGGCACAAGTAGCATGAGATTTGGCAACTCCACTCGGCAATCAGACTTGAAGCGTAACTCCCTTGCTAGTAGAGAAGGATGAAACTGAGGGAGAGCAATACACGGCGTTGACGTGGCCGGTGTACTGACAAACTGAGAGAGGTTGTATATAATGTGCAAAATGTCCTTCGAAAGCGTAGAAAATACAGCCAACTTCCCCTTGAACATGGAATTCATGAATCCTTTGGCAGCTGTATGAGTTAGAAAAATACGGGTGGAGAACCTTTCTTGGCTAGTGAACTAAACAGCAATGGAGCGAGAAGTAACAACAGCATCAATGGTGAACTTTCCGACGAACAATGAGATTCCCACCGGTCTCGCTCTTGAAGACATTGGCATAAGTGCAAGGGAACTCTTTTTAGCAACCGTCATCAGGAGTGCAGGCACATCATCCCCAAAATGGCCAGGGCCCAGGATGCGGGTCGGCATCCAACAGATAAAATCTTGAATCTTGGAATGCTGAACCGGTAATGCATCATCCTGATTCGGCTCATGGTCTCCATGGGGACCAGACCCAAGCGGCATCGGAGATAATACACACCCGCTCCGTGGGGTTTAAGTGGATGGAGAGGTGGAGGTGGTAGGCTTGGAAGGCGTGTGTAAAGGCTCGGAAGGCGTAAGTGGGGGTAAAGGCAAAGGTGGAGGCATAAGTGAGGGTAAAGGTGAAGGTGGAGGTGTAGGTATAGGTATAGCCTGCTCAGGCTCGGGCAACGATGGCGAAGGGGAGGGTAAAGGTGGTGGAGATAGTGGAAGTGATGGTAGAGGGGTCGCTAGGAGAGGAAGCAGTGAAGATGATGGTGATGGGTTAGGCAATGGTGAGGATGGTGGAGATGGAGAGGGTGAAGAGGAGGGTAACGGCGCCCACTCTCAACGTATCGACACGACGCGTCGAGCGGCGTTAGGAGTAGAAATGGTGGTAATGGAAATGGAGGAGGAAAGGGAGGTTGTGGAGGTTGAGTAGGAGATGGTGAAGGTGAGGGGGTAGGTGGAGATGAAGAGGGTGGCGAAGTAGGCAATGAGGTAGGCAAAAGCATAGGTGAGAGAATATGTGATGGGGTAGGTGACGGAGCGGGTGCAATGCCAGATAAAGAATCACAAGGGTGCCCCTGGTCTTGCAGTGGAGGCGGCTGCCTGGGCGGTGATTGTTGCTGCTGCTTATTGCGGAGATTTAAAATAGCTTCATGCATGGCGGCCCAATCGATCATCTTCTTAGCTTCCAGATCATAAACATAATCCCGGAACTCGGGGCAATCCTCGACCAGATGCCCCTGCTGACGATGAAAATTGCAAAATTGGAGCAAATCCCCGACCGCGGGTCGGCAAGGCACAGCTGGAGAGAGCGGCAACGCGTGAGTCGCCATCAAAGCCCCAAAAATGTCGGTAAAGCACTCCTGTAACGGAGGACAAGGTGCCCGCTTCGGGCAAGGCGGATGTCGAGGGGTATGAGGTGGTGGAGACGGAAGTGGAGGATGCGTAGGCAAGAGTTCGTGGCTAGTGGTGGAGGGCTTCGGTGATGGCATATGTGGAGCAGGATGAGGGGGTATATAGACGGTATCTACTTGCTCGGGGTGTGATGTTCCCTTGACTGGAGGTGAAAACGGAGTCGGGTATGTGGGTGCGGGAGGCTGACTCGTGGAGGGTTGATATGTGGGACTATACGGATATGTAGAGGTGGGAGGTTGGCTCATGGAAGGATATGCGGCGGAATGCTGACTCATGGGAGCGTAGGGTTGGCTTGTGGAGGGTGAGGTGTAGGTGGATGGGGATGGTGGTGACTCGAGGTCAAGGGAACCTTGAAGTTGATGGCGAATGAAGCGGGCTCGGCTATAAAGTTGTTACCAGGAGGTGACGTCGTTGAGGGCTAAGATAAACCGATACTCGGGCGTTGTATTGAATATAAGCATCTTGATTTGCTCCGGCTCCGGAATGTGCCCCGGGACTTGCACGGCAGGGCGACGCCAGCGATCTGTAAAGGTGCAGAATTCTTTACCGAGCTTCATCTTCTCGTGGGCCAGATCCACAACAGAGAACTTGGGCCCAACCTGGTCTTGATATTGTTGAATAAACTTTTCTTGAACGGCTTGAAAATTCACAACTTGCTCTTGCGAAAGAGAGAAGAACAAATCCCGAGCCAGGCCTTCCAATGACAGACCAAATAGATAGGCCAACAAGTGTTGGTCATGTCGAAACTGGGCCGACTCATAAATGAAGTCCTTCAAGTGCACATATGGGTCACCGACTCCACCATAATGACGATATGCTGAAATTTATGAAGATGGTATGAGCGACGTCACGCGGTTCGAGGAGCGAAGAAGACGCGTTGCGCGCAGGCTCCTTTTGTTTGCTGCAACACAGAAATAAGAGAAAAGAGAAGGGGCCACCACGAGAGATTGCTCCGGCGGGGCGAGCGGGACAAATGTAATATAGCAAGATATGGGGGTTAAACGGCCATAGCGGAAAGTGACTCGCCGCGGCCTCGGGGGACGGGAATGGTGCAGAAATCAAATAGCAAGAATTGAAACGGCCATTGGGGAAGTGACTCGTCGCGGCCTCGAGAATATGAGCATATAAGAATATAACAGAATATAAGGAGAATCTAAAGAACGGGAATTTAAACGGCCATTGGAGAAGTGACTCGCCGCGGCCTCGAGAATATGAATAGATAAGAATATAACAAAATATAAAGAGAATATAAGAACGGGAATTTAAACGGCCATTGGAGAAGTGACTCGCCGCGGCCTCGAGAATATGAGCAGATAAGACTATAACAGAATATAAAGAGAATATAAGAACGGGAATTTAAACGGCCATTGGGGAAGTGACTCGCCGCGGCCTCGAGAATATGAGCAGATAAGAATATAACAGAATATAAAGAGAATATAAGAACGGGAATTTAAACGGCCATTGGGGAAGTGACTCGCCGCGGCCTCGAGAACATGATGTGATCGCCAGGGGCCAAAAGACCCCAAAATAAAGAAAGTGATCGCGCCTACCTCAAGAGCGGGAGATGGCGGGTTGCTTCTTCCTCCCCCTTCGACCGGCCGACGGAGAGGGCTTTCCTTGGGTACCCTTGCAAAACAACGACAAACAAGTAACGAGTGGATTAGAAAGATGAAGGTGTAGTATTCAAATCCTTGCGATAAAAATAACGAAATGATGGCAAGACACACACCTGGTTGGTGTTGTCTTTTAAACCCCTCTCGGATACGAGTAGGAGGAAAATACTTATGATGAATGGCGATTATGCCGACGTAGGAATAGAAAAAAGACTCCCTTATAAGGGGGATGGAGGATGTGATATGATGAATGCAAGATATCTATGAAAGAAAAGGAGAGAGTGGCTTATTGGATGGCCGATAGTGAGATCCGGCGGAGCTTCGGTAGCGTAGAGACGACGTAGAAGCGCGGTGGATGAAGACGACCTTCCTCTCGCGAGCGTGGGCACCCGAGAAGCCGACAGAACCTCCACCTACAAAAGACCCCACGAGTTAGAAATGACTCCGGTAGCCTCTGGGCTCCGGCAGCCTATCGGATCTCTTAGAAGCTCCCTCAGAACTGAGGGGGTGGGCCTCTATTTATAGGGCTCCGGAGGGTGGAGGTGTCCAGGACCCTGGACACCTCCATCAGGGCCGAAGTAATATTTTATTCTATTTTTCTTCATTTTTTTTGAATATTTTCGTGGAGGCGTCCAGTGTCCCGACGCCTCAATAAGGTTCACCGAACTCCGCCGAAAGCCGCACGCGGTTTGGCACAACGCGTGGTTTTGTGAGCGGCGTCTCGTGATTCGGAAATGGGCACGTCCAGTTGTCTGGACGCTTCCACAATTGGCTTTTTTCATACACGACAAACCGTCGGGCGGTGGACGGGGCCCCGTGAGCAAGGTGATGGAGGCGTCCAGGGTCCTGGACGCCTCCATAAATATATTATTTTTATTTGATTTTTGTTTTGTTTTTTATGATTATTGATATTATTTTTATTGTTTTTGCATTGATGGAGGCGTCCAGGCAAGTGGACGCTTCCATGATTTTGATTTTTTTTTATTTTTTGGTCATTGATGGAGACATCCAGCGCCTGGACACTTCCATGATTTTGATTTTTTTATTTTTTGGTCATTGATGGAGGCGTCCAGGCGCTTGGACACTTCCATGATTTTGATTTTTTTGTTTTTTTTTTTTGCTCATTGATGGAGGCGTCCAGGCGTCTGGACACTTCCATGATTTTTCACGGAAAAATTTAAAAAAAAAGTAAAAAAATCCATAAAAATAGGAAATCACCAGAGTAATTAAAAATGTGAAGGCCGCCTTGGGGTATCATAGTGTAATATGAGATTTACTCACGGTAACGTCAAGAACGGCGTGTCTACAGCTGCCCCGCCTTGGCGTCTGCTTTGCAAGGGAGTGACACGTAATGGAATGGTATCGAAGTGGAGTGAAATGGAGTGAGAATGGACTGATAAGTTGATGCCAAGGTGTGATGAGACACGCTTTTGAAATTACTGTTTAGAATTTTTCCTGGAGTTTCAGTGAGGCGACCTTGAAGAAGGACTTTCAAATTTTGACGATTGCTTGGACAGGGTTCAAATAAGGGAGGGTGAGATGTGCGCTCAGGCATGAAACAAAAAGAGACCAACTTCTCGGTGCGGAAGTACCTGGGTCATAAACCTGCGGGTTTCACCTTTGGGAAGCGGTTACCGGCCAACGTGGAGGTGCTGCGGCCAAGGGGGGTCAAGCAAGGTAAAAAGTAAAGGAATATCTGAGGGTCTGTCCAAACAAGGGTCTCCTTTGGAAGAGCATCGTAGGGCCGTTTCAAGGAAACTCAGTATTTCTTTCGGAGTGGAATATCTCATATTTGTAAGAATTGAAGCACAGCGGCTTTCGCAATCGAATCACTTGAATGATCTTCCGCAATAAATCAAAGTCCTATATGAATGCATGCTAGGCTTAAAGAAAAATTTAAAGCAAACTTAAAAAAAAACTAGCCAAGGATAATATTGTCAACTCGTTAAGAATGGGTCAGGATACCGATCCGGTGAGCTGGTACTGGGCTGGGGCCCGTTTATCCACGCACCAACTCACTGAATGGAACCGTCGTCCCCATGCTATCACAAGTTAACGGCCTATCCGTACAACCCAAATTCTTCCGGGATCATCACTATTTTTGTTGAAGGGGAACTCAAATCCCAGATTCGTTCGGGCCGCAAGGTCCTTGACATGTTCTAGTAGCGTAGGTATCATATACTATGATGCATGACAAGGTGGGACCAACCAATGAAGGGCAGGACAGGAGATAGGACAAAGACGTCCATTAGTAAAACCTGCACAGGCCAGCATGGAATAATAACATCAGAAAGTAACAAAATCGTAACAGAATCGCACCAAAATGCAAAGGAGATCTAGCCAAAATCCTGACACTGACCACTGATGTGACATGTTCTATCCTGTAGCGATCTTCCCTTCCTACACTTCTTCTCTTGCACCAGGTTGTTTCAAGGCATGCCTTACGAGACTTTTGCCTTGGACAGAAGGGAACTACTTTGCACAGAGGGATTCTGTTGCTTTCTTTTGGGCGCGTCCAGGCGCGAGGACGCGTCTTAACCCTCGAATTCAAATTTAAAGCGCCGGGCGGCCTTTCTTCTCCCGTGCCTTACCCGCAAACGAGCCCGCCTTCCGCCGAAACTCGCTCGCCCGTCTTCGTCTTCTTCCCCTCGATCGATGGAGTTCGGTGGGCCAGACCATGGTGAAGGTGGAGAGGGACGAGGGACTCCTCGCCCTAGGAGGGACACGCAACATCACGGAACGGCGTCCATGGAGGAGGAAGGGCCGCTTCGGGCCCCCGAGGGACCCGAGGGGCCTGATGGTGCGGAAGGAGGTGAACACGATCTGGTAGGTCCTCGGATCTTCTCCTTTGATCCATTTTGAGTTTTGAAGCGAGCCGTGCGAGGGGGGAAAGGGTTCGGCGAGTGTTGCACTCAAATGATGGACGCGTCCTAGACAGGGGACGCGTTCTTTGTTATGATGCGAGGCCCTTCTTTCTTGGTGCAGGACATGACAAGGACCCTGGGCCTGGCCGATGAGTGGGCGAGTGCAGACGAGCCGAGCCACGTCAGGAAGGAGAGTCGCGGCAAGGCGAAGCTTGAAGACTGGCGCATACGTCTCCCTGGACAGCAAGGGAGCGTACTGGTGCAGGATAGTGCCGACTTCCTGCGGCAGCAGAGAGAGAGTTACGTGGATCTTCCCCGAGCTGGGGATACGCGCGACGTCAATGGCTCTCGTGCCCAATTAGCCGAGGTCAGGCGGCAGCTGGCCACCACTCAACAGGAACTGTCGCTCCTGGTAAGCTAAGTGCTGCATTTTCTATTTTTAAATGTGGAGCTTAGCTGACGGCTGTTGTTTGTTCGTTCCAACGTGCCCAGCAGACAGCGATGGTGGGAGTGGCTGGCGGCGCATCTTCTAGTTCCTCGGCCCCTTTTCTTGAGATTGCCTCCCTCCGGGAGCAACTTGCCGGTGCGGCGGCTCGGGCTGCCCGGGCGGAAGAGGAGCGTGATGCCTGGGTGGCGACTGTAGCAGAGCTGCGACATCGCGGTGAGGAGAGACCTTCTCCAGACATCCTAGAGTTAAGGGTTCTTCTGCAGATGACGAGGCGAGAGGCGGAGAGAGAGAGAGTCGAGAGAAGGGCCGAGCGTCAGCGGGATCAGACCGAGAGGAAGGCCTTGGAGGCCCAAGTGAGGGAGCTCCAGCTGGGCCTTCAGGCCATCGTGCAGAGGCTAGGAGGGATGGAGACGCGCTACAAGTGAGCGCGAGAGTTCGGGGAGCGACTGTGCCAGTCTGGTCGCTTTGCCGCTAGTGGCTTCTTCGCCACGCCAGGGGAGGAGCAGCGAGTCATTGCTGTGGAGTCGGCGCCACGAGGCGAGGCGGGTGCTATTGCACGGGGATCCAGGAGGCTTCTGAGGGACCCTCACCTTAGGGGGGAGGAGAGGGATGCCTAGAGGGACGAGCATGAAGATAATGGCAGGAGTTGGCGAGCTTGTGGACCCGCCTCCTCTCTATGATTGTGATGTTTGCGACAGCTTATGTAGACTTATGAATGGAGCGTTTTGATTTTCTGCTGCTTGTTTGTTCTCTTGTGCGTTCCTTCCCCCCCACACTTCTTCTCCTTTGCATTGTTCCCATGTGATGTGTCTACCGAGAATTGCATCTTGCTGTGACCATTTTCCACGGGAATCTGCCGTGGAAGTCAATAAAGACAGCTCCAGTCCCTTCTCTCGGACGATGTTTCAAACTTTGTGGACGACTTCTAAAACATGATAGGGTATCCCTAGACAACATAGGGGGTGGGTCGTCATATTACCCCGTCCAATTAATCACCCTGCGCGAGTGGTGAAGTGATACATGGGACCGCATAGCAGGTGCCTCATCGCAAGGGCTATCGTTAAAGGTGATGGAGGCAATCTTGGCCCGCACTCCTTCCATTTCTATAAATGCCTGCCTCTTTTACTCTCCCAGGTATATCGAGAGCTACTCGAGGAGCACCAGTTCTCACGGGAGAGGAGGAGTTCAAAATTCCGAGAGTCTGGATGGAGGGTGAATCTTCCCACTCCTCAAAGAGAAGCAGGTCCAATGGTAGCAGTTCCAGGAGGCTCTCGACCTCGAAGGGAACTTCAGCGAAAGGGCCCAATCACAACTCGTAAGCTGAGCTTCGCCCCCCTTTTCTCATTCTTTCTTCCTTCCTCTTGACAACACCATTCTCCATTTCTTATGCACGCACAGAGTGTGATGAAATCACACATTTCATGGGAGTTAGCAGTGACCGCATACAGGGGTCTCCCGGATTTTCAGAAGGCCAGGCTAGACGTGATGGGATTTGGTGCCTTTCATCGGATCGAGCCGATCCAGCTCGACCTGGCCCTCATCCAAGTCTTGTGCGAAAGATGGGACCCAGTGAGTCGGGCATTCTTGATGCCATGGGGGCACATGGTGCCCAGTCTGGAGGATGTGGTCTGAATCACGAGCCTCAAAGTGGATGGCGAGGCAGTGACTGGAGTCACCTATGCGGACTACCGAGAAGGTGCACAGAAGCTACTGAGTTTGGACCTAGATGGTCGGAAGAACCGATCAGTAACCATGGCTTCTATCATGGAGGCATTAGGGATCACTGATACTCGTCGACGGGACGATGAGTCCTCAGAAGAATTAATGGAAAGGATGGAAATAGGATGCCGTGCCGTGTACTGCACAGATTTCGGCAACTGGGAAAGATGCAACATAGATTTGAGGAGATTTCTCCTCTTCCTTTTGGGGAGATTGGTACTGAGCTCGAAAGGGGACGGTATCCAATGTCGCTTCCTGGAGCTGCTATCAGACCTTGAAAGAGTAGGATACTATGCCTGGGGAGCTGCCATGCTGGCACTTTGTTTGCAGGCATGTTCCAAGAAGCGGATCGTGAGATGGCTATGAGTGGTTTCACACCATTCATCCAGGTATTTTGGTTTTGCTTGTTTTGTATTTTTTTTTATTTTTTGCAAGGTACTGATGACCTGCGCCGAGCAGCTATGGAGCTATTATTACCTCCCCATGGGGAGAGCGCGGCACTGGCGACCCGCGATGGTGCCGCTAGCCAGACGGTGGCAACCCATCATGAGTGCGGCACCCATAACGTACCAACTGGTGGTGCTAGGGCGAGAGCTACAGGAGTTCCCTGCAGCGATGGTGGGATTTTTTTTTGATTTATTTTATTTTTATCTTTGGTCTTGACTGACTAAACAGGTATGCACAACCTAACCTAGGTAAATTGGAGACCCTACTCAGACATGGTCGATGCCGACCAACCATGGGTTCTAACAAGTCGTGTCCGGTTTGGACGGGAACTGTGGATGCACTGCCTGAATGAAATCGAGCTGCTTCGGCTACGATTGGTTATGAGGTCCTTGGGACTGGCTAAAGAATGGGTGGATACAGCTGCGCCACCTCGCGTTGGGAGAAAGACGCGGGGATCAGCAACCTGCATTGACTGGCGCGTGCGGTTCCCTGAACAGTATGAAGACTGGCAAAGGGGTGGCACGATTGTAGAATCACATGCGCGGGATAGCGAGGACTACTTGCGTCTATATAGGACAAAGCACGCAGAGCGGCTCCAACCCCGGGGACTTGTGGAGGTAGGTTTCCCCTTCTTCTCTTTTCTTCTTTCTCCTTTTTTTGATTTTCTGGTGAAAATGCTGACTCGTATGGCTGCAGGATGTCCGGGATGCCATGATAGCGAATTTACGAACTCGCTTGGTAGAGATGAAGCAACAATTGGGCGATGCCCGTGAAGCCTTGAGTGCTTTGGTAGGTGTACGGTGCGCGTTCCTAATTGAAACCCTAGATTCCAGGTGTTGGCTGCTAACTCATGTGGTTATAGCATGCCCAGATTGGCGCGGCTTCCCCAGCGATGGGAGTAGGTGGTGCCTCTTCCAGCTTGTGGATTCCCACCTCAGAACTCGATTTGCTTCATGAGCAACTTGCTCACGCCACGCAGCGTGCTGCGGAGGCAGAAGGGATGCTCTATACACAGGTAAAAGTTTCAGTGTTGAGTTCTCTTTGTTTACGTCTTATCGCGTATCTGAGATGGTACATCTGGCAGGAAAAGGAGACGAAAGACGTGCTTGCCCAAGCTGCGCAGAGGGCGGCTAGGATAGCAGAGCTGGAGGGGGAACTGCAGTATCGTCCAGATGACAACTCTTCCAGGGATGCTATGGAACTGAGGATCACTCTCCAGTTGGAGAGGGAAGACCGTGAGAGACAACGGGCAGAGAGAGAAAGAGACGCAGAGAGAAAAAGAGCCAACAGATTGACTGAAAGGGAGGAACGAAGGGCCATGGAGGCCCAGTTGTTCGAACTCCGAACCAGCCTTGGTCTTACTGAACAGTGGCTGAGAGATGGTGAGGAGCGCTACCGAAGAGCACGAGAGCGTGGCTTTCGTGTTGGTAGCTTCTCTGCTGCTTCCGTGGATCAACGCCGGGGTGTGGGAATAGGAAGGGGAGTACAGAGCGGTAGGAGTACCACTTTTCATAGTTGGGTAGCACCTTTGAGAGTGTTTTGCCCGGAGAGTAGTGGGACGAGTAATGCAGAGAGAGAGGGCGGAACTTGATGTAATTTTTTTGGTTTTTGGAATAAAATACAAGGTTCGGTTTGTTTGGTTTTCACCTTTGCTTCTGTTGCCTGAATCCCTGCACACATCACTGAAACAAATAAATTAGAATTTCTGTTCTGACTTGGCCCCTTGCTCAATAAGCAAATATATAGTCACTGTGACTGTCCTTGATAACTGGTCAAGGGGCCAAGTCTTTATTAACGAAGGCAAGGGAAAGATGTGATGATGATGGATGCAACAGACAAGTATGCGAATGCAAATGATATTAAAGTGAAATGCTGCATACTAATGCAATCATGCAGAATTGATTTGTTTTTCTTTTTATATTTGGCATTTTTTTTGTTTTGTCATAAAAAAGATTTTTTGTTTGCAAATATGTACATTTTCTCGTTTCCATTTTTTTTGTTGCTTTTATTATAAATTTTTTTGTTGCTAATGCCTGCAAGCACCCAAATGGCACCCAACCTATGAGAATAGGGGTTTCTTACTAACCTCCCAAGTATCCTAAGTGCACATCTAGGTTGATTTGAGCCTCTAGACCCCTCGAATGATGATCCCACTGGCTAAGACTTACCCTGATGACAATACCGTCATGCCATGCTTAGGCTCCCAGTCGCTTTCGACCACAGGGATTCACCCAAAAGGTGTTTGAGGTAAGAGATTTGCCCGACCCGGGTCTGTTTCCTCACAACTCTAGATGGTATATGATGGAACACCCTGGAACCCCAATGACCAACCGCACGACGCTGACCCGGAATCAGACGCCGTCGCACCCATAGGTGACGTGCTTGCATTGGCCTAAGCCCGAGGTTAAACAAGAAGACATCAAGGTGGTAAACAGGGGTCTTGACCAGCCAGAAACACGGAGACTCCTTCGCAGCGATAGCTTTTGGTTTTCAAAGTAGGCAACCAAATGTGTATATTAAAATAAGGTCACAGACCCTGGGCAGTTTTCACCCTTTAGAAACTCCATCGAACCTTCATCTTTAGAGGGAGAAGGAAGAGTGTAGGGGATAAACCTCCTGAGAGGACTGGAAAAGCCGTTAACCCGGTGAGTGAATAAGGGCCCATTAACTCTTTTCTTTAGGACAACTTCAGACCAAATCTCGAGCATTTACATTCCATAGCCCCCCCCTTTTTGTGGATTCGAACTTTTGCTTTGAGGGGTTCCATTTATCGCATCAGGCACGGTCACGACCAGGCTCTTGATTTTGATTTTGTATTTCTTTTTGTGAGGGAGATATAGTCGTTTGACGTTTGTGGGCTCCCTTTCGTATGCCTGCGGGGACACTTCCCTCTTCTCGTGCTCTGATCGATGCTAGAGAAAATGGATCCTACTCTTGCCCTTGGGGTTTGAGTTTCGGTTTCTCATGCTCAGCGTTTTAAGGGCGCCGACTGTCTCATTTGGTCGAAGAGAAAAGAATAAAGATTACAGCTTCCGGAGATCTTCTGGGTGGGGCCCCACCATAGGTGATGCTACCGACTTTTTTTTTTGAATAAAATACATAAGTGAGCACATGTTAGCTTCCTTCGAGCGAGCATAGGCCGACGTGGCCGGACAGGGATCTCCACGGTTCTGGCAAATCAAGACCCGGTGCCTACCAAGCCTTAATGGGCCCTATCCTAACATGAAGGTTAGATGTAGTGACTTGACTACATGGTGACCACCAGGCATTGGCATTTTGAATTTTCCATATTTTTAGTGGTTTTCAATATTTCTTTATTTTTGATGTTTTCTATCTTTTCATCATTTTTTGTGTTTTGACATTAAGCTAAGGGTAGTATTTCTTAAGATAAAGCCCATTCCAAGGGTGGGATAACTCGGTCCCCTCGGCGTTGACTAGCTTGTAGGCATTGCCAGGGTACACGGCTTGAATTACATATGGTCCTTCCCAATTGGGTTGGAACTTAGAACGCGGCCCTCCAGGTTTGACAAAAATTCTTTTTACGACCATCTCACTGACTTTGAATTTTCTCTCAACGACTTTCTTTTGGTAAAAGTGAGCGAGTCTATTTTGATACACACGCGCATGCTCGGCAGCGGCCAGCCGCTTCTCATCCAAGAGTTCCAACTGGGCGAGGAGTGAATTACGACGATCGTCGAGGGGAACTTCCTCGTCCAATTGTACCCTGAGAGAAGGGATTAGAGTCTCGTACGGGACTACCGCTTCCATACCATAAGTAAGGGAAAATGGAGTCTGCCCGATGGGGGTACGGATTGAAGTGCGATAGGCCCATAGGGTTTCGATAAGTTTTTCTGGCCAGTCTGAAAACTTACTAGACTCGGAGGTTTTTTTGATGATTTTGAGCAATATTTTATTGGTGGCCTCCGCTTGGCCGTTACCTTGTGGGTAATAAGGCGATGAATGATGCAATGCAATTGCGTACCTTTTGCAGAGGTCGTATAGGTCCTGAGAAATGAACTGTGGCCCATTGTCGGTGACGATTGTGCTTGGGACGCCGAATCTGGCGAGGAAGTTCTTCATGATGAACTTGCAGACTGTTGACGCCTTGATTTCCGTGTAAGCTTCGGCTTCGGCCCATTTGGTGAAGTATTCCGTCGTAGTAAGGATGAAAGATTTCTACTTGGTGAGGGAATTGGGATCACCTAGGGGACCAATGATGTCGAATGCCCACATGGAGAAAGGCCACGAGGAGGATATTGGATGAAGTGAAGAAGATGGTGAATGAATTTTATCGGTGTGAAGTTGACACTTGACACACCTACGGACATAGACAGCACAATCCTCTTCCATAGTGGGCCAATAAAAGCCTCGGCGAATGATCTTCTTGGTGAGCATCTGACTATTCACGTGGCCACCGCACACACCCGAGTGCGTCTCCTCTACACATTTCTAAACCTCATCGTCACCAAGACATCTTAACAGAATACCAGTAAGGCTCCTCCTATAGAGTAGACCTCCAACTAATGTGTATTTCTGAGCCACCCTTCTTATGGCTTTCTTGTCCTCTATGGTGGCCCCTTCAGGATAAGACTGATCTTGGCAGTATTTGACGATTTCATAGAACCATGGTTTCTCTTCATCAGCCAGTTCTTCTTCGGCCTCTGCCAACATGATTTCCCTCTTCTCAAGGATATCTTCCTACAGGATCTTCCTTGCTATCCTGCCTTTGATATTTACGTAGGAAGCATCATCGATTGCATGGGCGTGAAGTTTGTAGATGGAAATGGACTCAAACCATCTTCCTAGAGGGAACCTTATGGATGATGCCAATGAGGTGAGGGCATCGGCGAGAATATTCTGATGACGAGGGACATGAACAAAGATCAGTTTGGTGAACAGTTTGGCAAAGGCAGCAGTGAGTTCTTGGTATGGCTTGAGTTTGGGATCGCGAGTGCGATATTTAGTGAGCACCTGGGGAAGGATGAGTTGACTATCACCTACGACTCGCAACTCAGTGATACGAAAAGAATGAGCGAGTTCTAGGCCAGCTAGAAGAGCTTCATATTCGGCTATATTGTTGGTAACTGGAAATTTGAGCTGGTATGCCAATGGGAATGTGAGGCCTTCAGGCGACAGGAGAGCGACGCCGATTCCTCTCCCTTGAGAATTCAGAGCTCCATCAAAATATAGCGTCCACGTTGGCTCATCTGATTGGTTGACGAACATTAGTTCCTCATCTGGAAACTCTGATTGGACGGGATCGAACTTGGGAAGAGGATGGTGAGCGAGATGCTCGGCTATGGCATAGCCTTTAATCGCCTTTTGCTAGATGTAGGTGATGTCGAACTGAGAGAGAAAACTTTGCCAGCGTGCTAGCCTATCCGTAAGGATGGATTTCTCCAGAAGGAATTTGATAGGATTCATTCGAGCAATCAAGTGGACCTCATGAGCCAAGAAGTAGTGCTTCAATTTCTGCACTACCCAAACGAGGGCAGCACAGGTTTTCTCCATGACGGTGTACTTCTGCTCACAGGGATTGAGAAGTTTGGACAAGTAATAGGTTGTCCGTTCCTTGCCTTCTTCATCAGCTTGTGCGAGGACGGCTCCCACGGAGTCATCCAAGACTGAGACGTAAAGGATCAGAGGTTTTTCTGATTTGGGTGGAATGAGAACGGGTGGACTAGCCAGATATTCCTTCAACCCTTCAAAAGCTTTCTGACATTTAGAATTCCAGTGGAATTCTACTCCTAGCTTGGTCAACTCGTAGAGAGGTCTACACCTTTGTGAATGTTGGGACACAAACCGACGAATAAACTGCAACCTCCCGATTAAACCTCGGACTTCCCTCGAATTCTTGGGAGGCGGCATATCCCTGATAGCCTTGGCTTTGTCGGGATCTATCTCGATCCCTCTTTTACTCACAATGAAACCCAGCAATTTACCCGACGACACACCAAACACACACTTCTTCGGGTTCATTTTCAATTGGAACTCCCTTGACCTCTGCAAGACCTTAGCCAAAACTTCTAGATGTTCCATCCTGGTCCTTGATTTCACCAATAAGTCATCCACATACACTTCCAGATATATGTGCATCATGTCATGAAATATGGCCATCATCGCTATTTGGTAAGTAGCTCCCGCATTCTTTAATCCGAACGGCATGACCACGTAACAATATGTTCCCCAAGGGGTAGTGAATGACGTCTTTTCCTGATCCTCTTCTGCCAAACGAATTTGATTGTATACTGAAAATCCATCCATGAATGAGAGGGTTTCGTAGCCTGCCGTGTTATCAATCAACACATCAATGTGAGGTAAGGGAAAATCATCTTTTGGACACGCGCGGTTAAGGTCCCGGAAGTCGATACAAATCCTGACTTTCCCATCTTTTTTTATGACCGGGACAATGTTCGCCACCCATTGAGGATAAAGAACGACTCTAATGAACCTGGCTTTATGGAGCTTATCGACCTCTTCTTTCATTTTCAAAGTCATTTGAGGGTGGAAACGCCTTAACCTTTGTTTTACCGAGACGGACCCTGGTTTTAAGGTTAAACGGTGTTCGACCAGGGTTGGATCCAGACCCGGCATATCCTCATAGCTCCATGCAAACGTGTCCTTATATTCATTGAGAACCTCAATTAATGTATCTTCTTCAGAGGGTGGTAGGTTGTCACTTATGAGGATGATCCTAGGGTCTTCCTCAGTTCCCAAGTTGACTTCTTTGGTGGATTCTTCTACAGCGGTTGACGGCTCGTCGAATCTCTTTATTCCACTAGCGTATGCGCCCGCCGCATCCTCATATTCTTCACCCTCATCGTCAGTGGGGCATTCTTCATCCGTGATCTCGTAGACTCCATACCCTTCATCAAATGCACCGTCGCCCTCACATTCTATTTCCGGTACCCGGATGGGATTTTCTAACAACTGGGGGATGGCAAGAAGGGCCTGACACCTGGCGGCTAAATCCAGAAGGAATCGATGAGGGATCTGCCTACCCTTGGATTTCTTCCTAGGTACTACCCTTGACCTATCATTCCTAGATTGACTGACAATATTTACAGAAGAAGAGGAAGACGAAGAGGATGGTGTAGAATGTACAGGAGAAGACCCCTCAGAGGAGGGGTAGAAAAGGTGGCTCATCGGACCTTGGACGGGTGGTCCGCAGGGCGGGACGCACCCGTGGGAGATGTAGGAGGTTTCCTCAACGAAGATGTGTTGTTGAGAAGTTTGAAAATTGACGTTTTTTTTTTCGTTTTCATTTTTGATGACGAAACAGTGAAAAGAGATCGGAGGAGAGAGAAAAGTGGTTATGGCTAGAGGATTGGGAGGCTCGTAGAGTAGATCATGATTGAAGACCTGGCGCGAGTTGAGAAACCCGCGTAGGTATGTAAGCAGCGAAGGGGACCTGGGAAGATCATCAGACAACTGTCTGGCCCAGGAAGAAAATATCAGCAAAGGCTGAGACGAGTGGATGGAGAAGATGGCGGCTAATGAGCCGTCGACGGCAATGTTGAGGACGGATGAAGATCCATCGATGACAGGGTCCTTCTGGCGAGGACGAGGATAGTTTGGAACCTTGGCAAGAGTGGTAATATTCTCTGGTATTCTGAAGATCAATGGTGGTTCTTCAAGCTGCGGAGACGAGAACATCCTTTCCAGTGCAACGGAAATGTCCCGTATGTCGAACCATTTGTTCCACTCGCATTCCGGATCTTTGATCTTGCCTCTTTTGGTGATCCTCAGAAATTTTTCAGCCAAATATACAGCATGTGATCCCCCATATGCTTCTCGTGGGTAATCTCCCATCTGAACAACGGGCCCTCTGTTGAAGGGGTTCGATAGAGTCCATGTGAGGGGCTTCCAATCCGTCTTGAACGGTCCTTTGAAGCCTAGGCCAAACCTGCAGTTCGGCCTAATTTCCTTTGGCGGTTTGAGTCTACCCTGTAACTGTGCGCCCAGACCTTTACCCTGTTGATAGCCAATGTTCCTCATAATCTCCCAACCTTTGGAGTGAAAAGGGAGACATGATGTTGCGGTTGCCCTGACCGGCTCCTTTGGTGCTAGTGGAACGTGAGATGAATCACGTACGTCCAGTAGTGACAATATGGGCCGATGAGACGGCCAAACAGAGGGCAGAGAGGTGTTGATAGCATCCACTGTGTGAAGGACAGGTGTACTGACCACTTTAATAATCCTCCCATTGTAAGGAAACTTCAGGCACTGATGGTTGGTGGAAGGCACATCATCCATGGCTTCGATGTAAGGGCGACCCAGTATAGCCTTGAATGTGGGGTCCATGTCGAGGACATGGAATTCCGTGGGAATTGACATGGGGCCTAGTTCTGCCTTCAGAATAATCATCCCCTGCGGCGGCCTTTTGCTATTGTCATAAGCCGTGACCGTGATCGACGAAGTTCTTATTTGTTCCTCATTGACCCCACACAACTGAAGGGTGTCCATGGAGATCACATTTATGGACGCACCCGTGTCCACAAGACACGGGTTTATGGATACCCCATTAATTTTTATTGAAATGCACAATGCATATTTTCGAGCTTCCTTGGGAGCGAGCTCGTAGTTGTGGAACATGATGGCCGGTTGTGTGTCTGTTGGGGTCAGGACGGTCGAAATCTTCTCCACGGGGAGGTCCTCATTAACCATGACTTTTTGAAGATATTCCATCAAGGCCGCCTGGTGGGATGTGGATCTTTGAAGTAGCTCCAGGATGGAGATCCGAGCAGGCGTCTTGTCCAAGTGTTTCAATAGATCATATTGTGTTCCAGGGATAGCTCTTTCTGGTTGTTCTCCATCATCCTTCTCCGGCTGAGATTGCTCAGGATTCTGACTGTTGTGGGGGAAAATCCTGTGGAAAATCCTTCCACTCCAGAGCACCATTGCTTGCGGCTTTTGTACCTCTATGGGGGTAACATTGGATTTTAACAGAGGTTTGAAGGGTAGTGGTGGAGGAATGGTCGATGAAGCAGGGGTGATGATGGGAGCAGGGATTCTGATGAGGGATTTGTTAGGTGGAGGCATGGTGGAGGTAGAGGGGATATCACACGGGTTATGAACGATAAGGGGTCTGGAAGGTGGAGGTGGAGACGAAGTTGAAGTGGGTAGGGCTTGAAGCGGGCAATGATTTTGAGGTGGGTGATGGGTAATGAGTGGTTTTGAAGGCATTAGTGGTGATATGCTGGAGAAAGATGGGGTTATGTATGGTTGACGGATGATAAGGGGTTTAGAAGGCGTAGCGGTAAATGTGGTAGAGGTGGATGGTAAAGTGGGGGAGTGAGAGAAGATGAGAGGGTGTGAAGGCGTAGTGGAGAGTGTCGGTTGATAGGAGATCGGGGTGCGGATGAGAGGGCGTAATGGTAGTGGAAATAGTGAAGGTGATACTGACGCGGGTTGATGAGAGAGAGGTGCTAGCCGGGCAAGGCAAGGGTGTTGCGTGATGATAGGATTGGCGGTAGAAAGAATGGAGGTACTTTCTGGGTGCCACACCTGCTCTCTCCCGACTTCCGGGAAGGAGGAGATGGGGTTAACCTGATGATTGGGCTGTTGGTGCTCCGGTAATGGATTCTGGATTATGCCCATGTTGGGCTGTTGTTGTGGGGCCTGCTGAGGCTGTTGTTGTTGTTGTGGTTGCTGCTGCTGCTGCTGTTGTAACTGCTGCTGTTGTAACTGCTACTGTGGCCTATGAGGAGCTCTCCTAGCCTTGAGAGCGGCGACGTATCATCTCATTTCATCCCAATCTATTTGATGTTCATCATTCATATCATAGATGTAATCTTTGAAATGGAAGCAGTAATCTACTGTATGTCCTGGCTGCCTGTGGTAGACGCAATATTTGGAGGTATCAACATTCGGGGGCCACACGGGCCTTTCCCTGGATAGCACAAGTATGTTTGAGGCCATGAGGGCGTTGAAAATATCTGCCAGAGTTTCTTACAACGGTAGATAGTAGGCTCTCTTGGGACCGACCGACCTCCTTTGTTGCTGTTGGGGACCATAATTCCCCGGGGGTGGAACTTAGTTGTACTGAAGTGATGGTTGTTGTTGCTGAGGTTGTGGTTGTTGTTGCTGGGGTTGACGTAATGGAGGCATATTATCCCTGGGTGGATTATTTTGGGGTGGAGGACGAAGAGGGAAAGGACCTGGTTGGAAGGGAAGTCGGGGCATTTGTGGAGGCCTTGGGTTGACTGCATAGTTGGCATTGTTGACCGCACCCACTTGCTCATTTGTCACGACCCCTTCTGTGGCTCCACTCGGGACACCAGCGCCTGTCTTTCTGACCACTTTGGGCTTCGGCGACTCAAACATGTTCATAATGGGGGAGTCTTTTAACTGGGTTTGGATGTACCGGGCCTTTTCATAGAGTTCCTCCATTGTAGTAAGTTTATTCATGGCCAGGACGTGTCTGAACTGTGGGGTTGCATTAGACACAATCATCTTCACTTGTTCGGGCTCGGAGAGGGTATCCCTTATTCTTTCCGCCAGAGACCTCCATCTATCAGCATAGCGGACAAAATCCTCGTCGGGCTTCATCTTTTCGGCCACTAGGTCGGTAATGGAGAGTGAGGGACCGACCCTATCCCTATATTTCTGCAGGAACCTTCTCTGGACTATTTCAAAATTCTCGGCCTCGCGGGGCTCCAAAGAATAGAACCACTCTAGCGCGGGACCATCCAATGATCTCCGAAAGAGGTATGCCAGGGACCTCTGATCGTTTTGCCAATAGGAGGACTCATACATGAAATCCTTGAGGTGAATGAAGGGGTTGCCGGTGCCATTGTATCAGCGGTACGTGGGCATTTCGGAGGGAGGAAGATGAATGACGGGAAGGATTGGCAAAGCAACCTCCAGGGTGACTTTCACGTCCACCATTCTTCTCAGATTTTGAAACTGCTCGTCCATGTGATTGAACCTATTGGGGAGTGATTGGGCGAGCTCCTCTGGAGGTGAAGGTGGTACTTGCCACTGGGGGAGAAACTGTCTCCCGGAGACTTGAGGGGGGAACCCCGAATGAGAGGGAGCTGCCGGACCACCGACAGTCGGCCCCGGCTGAAGCGGTATGTGGGGAACAACGGGAGTTTGAGATTGTGACGGGAACTGGAATGAGGGTGGTTGTTGGCTCGCTTGTCCTTGAAGCGAGGGAGACTGGATGGCTTGCGCCAATGAAGGAGATGGAATGGCCTGCACGGACTCTTGGAGAGGTGCGATGGCCGGAGTTGATTCCTGGGGCGTGGGGGAAACAGATTTCCCCTTCAGAATGGCCTGGAAGGCCTGGAGATGTTCAGAGGTAAGCTCCGTGTTGGCAAGGATGCCCAGTAAGGAAGAGATATCCTGTGGTGGGGATGTGTCCCCGGTAATAACCTGCACTCATGAGAAGGACCCGAGTCCATAGCATAGACTCGCGGGTCGGCTGACAAACCACGACTAGGGTGGTTCTCCTCAAAAGACTCGCGAGCCATGCTCACAGTTTTCCCAGAACGCAAAAACATACACTAGCAAGCAGGTAGCAGAGATTATCAAACAAGTGGATGCCTTTACGCCTTTTTTGTGTTTTGATTTTGATGATTTTTTTGTTTTTAGCGAGATCCGAAGTTCACACAAAATAGGGACCCTAGTTTATTTGTGTTTCACCGCCGTGTCAGCTAGGGTCTCTCGTCTCAACACGAATGGGATGACTAACTCCATGAAACTTCAATGGTACAACCAGCCTAGTGAACAAAGAGGAGATTCTTCGATGTCGGGGACTTACGGAGGTCCCAGTGGAGGAGATTCTAGTCCGTTGAGAGGAATTCTCAAACGGAGAGTCCTTCCTTCACTGGGAAAGGGTGACCCTTAGAAAAAATGAAAAAGGATATAAAAGAGGGATGGATGTATGCAATGGAATGCTGACAGAGATATAGAGTAAGAAAACAACAAAAATAACAAACATATAATAAACACCCAACCAATCACAACTGACAGTGCTGCCGTGAGCACAACGGGGGCGCGTGAGGGAGCCAAGGTGGAGAGGCACGGACGGTGCCGAACTTGCAAGGGTAGCCAAAAGGAAGCAGTAGTGTCCCACCGTGATCGCCAATCTGTGAGCGACGTCACACGGTTCGAGGAGCGAAGAAGACGCGGAGCGAGCGGGCTCCTTTTGTTTGCTGCAACACAGAAATAAGAGAAAAGAGAAGGGGCCACCACGGGAGATTACTTCGGCGGGACGAGCGGGATAAATGTAATATAGCAAGATATGAGGGTTAAACGGCCATAGCGGGAAGTGACTCGCCGCGGCCTTGGGGGGACGGGAATGGTGCAGAAATCAAATAGCAAGAATTAAAACGGCCATTGGGGAAGTGACTCGCCGCGGCCTCGAGAATATGAACAGATAAGAATATAACAGAATATAAGGAGAATACAAAGAACGGAAATTTAAACGGCCATTAGGGAAGTGACTCGCCGTGGCCTCGAGAATATGAATAGATAAGAATATAACAAAATATAAAGAGAATATAAGAACGGGAATTTAAACGGTCATTGGGGAAGTGACTCGCCGCGGCCTCGAGAATATGAGCAGATAAGAATATAACAGAATATAAAGAGAATATAAGAATGGGAATTTAAACGGCCATTGGGGAAGTGACACGCCGCGGCCTCGAGAATATGAGCAGATAAGAATATAACAGAATATAAAGAGAATATAAGAACGGAAATTTAAACGGCCATTGGGGAAGTGACTTGCCGCGGCCTCGAGAACATGATGTGATCGCCATGGGCCAAAAGACCCCAAAATAGAGAAAGTGATCGCGTCTACCTCAAGAGCGGGAGATGGCGGGTTACTTCTTCCTCCCCCTTCCGTCGGCCGACGAAGAGGGCTTTCCTTGGGTACCCTTGCAAAACAACGACAAACAAGTAACGAGTGGATTAGAAAGATGAAGGTGTAGTATTCAAATCCTTGCGATAAAAATAGCGAAATGATGGCAAGACACACACCTGGTTGGTGTTATCTTTTAAACCCCTCTCGGATACGATAGGAGGAAAATACTTATGATGAATGGCGATTATGCCGACGTAGGAATAGAAAAAAGACTCCCTTATAAGGGGGATGGAGGATGCGATATGATGAATGCAAGATATCTATGAAAGAAAAGGAGAGAGTGGCTTATTGGATGGCCGATAGTGAGATCCGGCGGAGCTTCGATAGCGTAGGGACGACGTAGAAGCGCGGTGGACGAAGATGACCTTCCTCTCGCGAGCGTGGGCACCCAAGAAGCCGGCAGAACCTCCACCTACAAAAGACCCCATGGGTTAGAAATGACTCCGGTAGCCTCTGGGCTCCGGCATCCTATCGGATCTCTTAGAAGCTCCCTCAGAACTGAGGGGGTGGGCCTCTATTTATAGGGCTCCGGAGGGTGGAGGCATCCAGGACCCTGGACACCTCCATCAGGACCGAAGTAATATTTTATTCTATTTTTATTCATTTTTTTTGAATATTTTTGTGGAGGCGTCTAGTGTCCCGGACGCCTCAATAAGGTCCACCGAACTCCGCCGAAAGCCGCACGCTGTTTGGCACAACGCGTGGTTTTGTGAGCGGCGCCTCATGATTCGGAAATGGACGCGTCCAGTTGTCTGGACGCTTCCACAATTGGCTTTTTTCATACACGATAAATCGTCGGGCGGTGGACGGGGCCCCGTGAGCAAGGTGATGGAGGCGTCTAGGGTCCTGGACGCCTCCATAAATATATTATTTTTATTTGATTTTTGTTTTGTTTTTTATGATTATTGATATTATTTTTATTATTTTTGCATTGATGGAGGCGTCCAGGCAAGTGAACGCCTCCATGATTTTAATTTTTTTTTTATTTTTTGGTCATTGATGGAGGCGTCCAGGCGCCTGGACACTTCCATGATTTTGAATTGTTTTTATTTTTTGGTCATTGATGGAGGCGTCCAGGCGCCTAGACACTTCCATGATTTTGATTTTTTTATTTTTTATTTTTTTGGTCATTAATGGAGGCGTCCAGGCGCCTGGACACTTTCATGATTTTGATTTTTTTTTTGTCATTGATGGAGGCGTCCAGGCGCCTGGACACTTCCATGATTTTTCACGAAAAAATTCAAAAAAAAGTAAAAAAATCCATAAAATAGAAATCACCAGAGTAATTAAAAATGTGAAGGCCGCGTTGGGGTATCATAGTGTAATATGAGATTTACTCACGGTAACGTCAAGAACGGCGTGTCTACAGATGGTGGAAGCCAAAGACCTTGAAATGCGAATGGAATACTTAAGGAGGACTTAGGATCGATCCGACGTTGGAGTTCATCAAGTTGACGCTGGGTTTGAGCAATCATCTCCTGCGTAGGGAGAGATCGAGAGTAATGCGGGCCAACTTGAGCAAGAGGTTGTGAATTCAGACCAGGATGATAATGGGCCGAATTAGAGGATTCGGGCTGAGAAGAAAAATGACCCATTCCGGGAATGGAAGGATATGCGGGCCTAGAGGAAACATTGGTATATGGACTGAATGGGCCAGCAACAACATGGGCGGAAGAATGAGGTCCCTTAAGAGAATAAGGCCCATTAGAAATTGGGCCAGCGGCATATGAAGGAGAAGAAAGAGGCCCATGAAGGGTAGAGGGCCCATTATGAGAAGAAGGCCCATTAAGATGAAATGAAATGAGATGTTGGGCCTGGGCCGGGTCCATTTGGTGAACAAGGTTTGATAAGTGGGCCATGAGATTAGCCTGTTCCTCGGATGGATCAGAAGGACCACGGGAAGATGGGCCTGCGTGGGAAGAGGATTCCACGCGGGAATAGGAGGAATATTGAGAAAAAGAATGATACAAGAGGTTGGAATGATGCTCCATGAGGGAAAATAGAGACTTAATACAAGAATATCAAAGACAATACAAGTGGGGAAGCAAGGGCTTAATGGGCTTGAGGACAAGAGGGGGCTGACCCTCTAATGCAAAGACCAATGGACAACGGACCACGGGACAATGGACCAGACAATTAACACATAAAATGGGCTATCCTAAATGGGCCTAACAACAGCAAAATATGTGGATGCAACACAAAACACCACTAATGGGCTTGGACAAGCCCAAACAACACAAACAATGCAATGTGAGAGTTTTCACCCAAGTCAAACAAGTTGATATGATAGGAATATTTTAGGCGTTTTAATAGACCTTTAATGATTTGAATTCGGAATAATTCCCTCAAGATAGGAATCCTATGGGAATAAGGTCCAAACTTTGAGTTGACTAAAGTTAATTCCCTCACACGTATGTAAAATGCAAGCCTAAGGGGTGGAAAGGTACAACTGGCCCAGCGTCCGTATGGGAATCCACGGCTCGCGGGGACTTATAGAGGTCCCGGATAAGATCATCTAGCTGACCCCTAGGAATATGGAGGCGAGAGGATCACTTACCAAGGTAGGAATGCGACTATGATATGCAATGCATGGCCCTATGTGCACCGGAGTGCATGCAATTTCTAGCCTAAAACTAAAAAGTCAAGACAAGATTAAACTATGCAAACAAGATCCAAATAACACAAATAGTATATAGATGAAAAGACAATACAAAGGTCTACACAATGGGCCCAAAAATAGATCAATCTAACCCCAGGAGGTCAATCAAATCACTGAGCAAAGTTGCCCCCTGAACCTGTGCGCAGACCACATGCAGATTTTATGGACAAAATGCTAAAATGATGATAATTTTTAACAAAGCAAATGAGACCCAAATGATGTAAATAAGCTATGGATGGAAAGATAATACAAAGGAATATCCAATGAAATAAAAATTAGTGCAATCAGACATCGGGAAGGTAGTCAAATCACTGAGTAAAGATGTACCTATGAACTTATCCATGAGCCTGCCTACAGAACTTATGCACAAAACTCAAAAAGTTGGACAATGTTAGATTATGAAAATGTGATCCAAATACTACAAATGATATATGGATGGAAAGACAATACAAAGGTCTATCCAACGAAATAAAAATTAGCTCAATCGGACTTCGGGATCGAAAGTTATGCCCCGACGAACAGGGCCCCGTGAGCACTGCTAGAATCCGTAAACGGTCTACCAAATGACCGTTTCTTGCCCTCTGGCGGTCTACTATAAGACCGCAAGCCAACCAGAGCCCGTAAAACACCAAAAATAGTGAGAGAATGGAGGAAATACTACCTAAACATGAACATGCACCCACCCAACCTACAAAAGAGCATGAAAACAAGCGTGATGGGCATTGGAGTCCCACCGTGATCGCCAAAAAATTAGGTGTTGATAGTTTATGTATCACTCCGCCCCTTAGACTAATAGGTATGTATGAATCATGCACCAATATGAATAAAGAAAATGGCGATGGAAAGATAGAAAGAACATACCATGATCGCCACCAAAGTTCCAACAACGCCGAAAGGATGAAGAGATATGAGAACGGCGCTGTGTACCTTGGAAAAGGATAGAAACTGGATCACACTTGAAACGGGGTGTGGGGAATAATGTGAATTCAAACCTCCTCATCCTCCAGCCAGCTAGAAGAAGAGGGCCTCACGTTGTGTTCATGCTCTCCTACAAAACAAAGCCACAAGACAAGAGGAAACCCATTAGAAAACTGAAGTGTAGTATCAATCTCAAAGTGATGAAATAGGGGTAGAAATTGAGGGCAAACTCGCCGGGGGGAAGTTTTTAACCCCTGTGGAAGGGTGGAAATAATAGGTGTGTGTGTTGTGCATGCATAGGATTTGAAATCACGGAATTTGGTTGAGAGAATATAGAGAAATCGTTGATGCAAAATGGAGAAAAATGCATATGTAGCAGAAAGTGCAGAAAATTGTGATGATTTGTGATTTTGAGGAGATGAGAACTAAGAATATAGACCATGAAATTAAGCCCAAAAGGATGCAATGGAAAGTCAATACTTCCCTCTTCAAGATAGGGTCGAAGTTGTGAGTTGGAGTTGCAGCATGACTTCGCCCCACGTCCGAAAAGAGCCCTCCTTTGCAACTACGAACTGGGTAGTTATTTATAGGAGCAGAAAAGCCATTGAGTTTAAATTCGAGATAAACACCCAAAATAGGAGATTTAGATTGATAAAACTCCAGATAATAGTGGAGATAAGAGTCATATATCAATTAGAGACGATCTGGAAGCTTCCTCCTGGAGAAAATAGGTTGAACAAGGGTTCCAAAGAGTCCCATGGCAAAGAAATCGGAGTTCAGGAAGTTTAGGACTCTCTGTCTGGCAAACGGTCTATCGTAAGACCGCTAGAGGCCATAAACGATCTAGGGTAGAACCGCCATGCTCTAGGGGTCGAACGGGGTGATTTTAGCCAAGTTTAGGTGTAGCGATCTATCGTAGGACCATTTCTTGTACTCTGGCGGTCTAATAATAGACCACTTCTTGTGCTCTGGCAGTCTACTAATAGACCACTTTACTGCTGGAGGAAGATTTTGGACAGATTGCGCGTGACTTTAGAAATTGGAGTGTATCTCTCAAACGGGGTAGAACTAGTGAAAGTGGTAGAATAAGAAATTGTGGATAACTGAAAGAGGAACAACTTTTATGAAGGAAGTAAGATGATAAAATGATCATAAGAAGGAGAAAATGGGGCTACAACACAGAGTAAGAATTTTTGGACGGAGGTGAATAGAGCAGCACGCCAGAAAAATGTGAATAACATGAAATCGATGGAGAAATGGCTAATGGCGTAGAAGAAAAAATTGTAGGGATTTGAAAGACAAACAGTGTTGGTGAAGAAAACTTTTTGAATAGAGGAAGAGAATGGGATAAAAAAGGACCGTCTTCAAGACTACGTAGCAAAAGAGAGCCGAATGCTTGATGGAAGCCGGCCAAAATGGGACGCAAGTCGACTTGGAAGGCCGAAAGTTGATAAGATAAGCTCTATGGTTATAAGAAATCATGATCTCCAAAGTCCAAAGACTAGGGAATGATAAAAATAGGCTCGAAATCCGTCCAAGGAATGCTCCAAAATAATGGATAATTTGGGACATCAAAAATGATGAATAAGAGAAATGACGTAACTTGTGGGCTAAAATGGGTGTCAATAGCACCGAGTCAAGGGTGGTTCATCAATGATGGGATTGCATCGACGCAAGGAATTCATGTTTCTTCGACTTAGATGAAAGGTCTAGGTCAGATTGCTCGGCTAAGACACAGGAAGGACCTTAGGCGCCGAGTTAAGGTGGTTCATCGATGATGGGATGGCATCGACGTAAGGAATTCAGATTTCTCTGACTTAAATGAAAGGTCTAGGTTGGATCGCTCAGCTAAGACCCAGGAAGGACCTTAGGCGCCGAGTTAAGGTGGTTCATCGATGCTGGGATGGCACCAACTCAAGGAGTTTCAGATTTCTCTTACTTAGACGAAAGGGTCTAGGCCAGATCGCTCGACTGAGACCCCGGAAAGGCCTTAGGCGTCGAGTTAAGGTGGTTCATCGATGCTGGGATCGCATCGATGCAAGAATTTTAGGTTTCTCCGATTTAGACGAAAGGCCTAGGTCGGGGCTTTTGGCGAGGGTGCCGCATAAGGTGAATTCATCAATGCTGGGATTGCATCAAAGCAAGGAATTCAAGTTTCTCCGACTTAGACGAAAGGTCTAACTCAGATCGCTCGGCTGAGACCCCAAAAAGGCCTTAGGACTGAGTTAAATGTACACTAAGGAACCGCTTCTTTCTTCTTCTTCTTTTCCTTCCTTTTTTCTTTTTCTTTCTTTTTTTCCTATTTTTTTTTTATCACGGAGGAATCGGATCACAAAGGTATGATAGTATCATCGACATTGGGTTTACGTCAATGCAATGGAATCGGGTTTAACCGGCTTAGACGGAAGGCCTAAGTCATGCCGCTCGGTTGAGGCCTCGGAGGGCCATGGGCGCCAAGTTGAATTTCCTGGTGTTTTATATAAAAAGCTCTACGATACAATCTTGTTCATTGTGGGGTATTGGTTTCAGTTGATCGCCGAGCTGGGGAAGCGGCTCATGGTATAGCTTCAGGTGTTTCCCATTGAGGGGCGAGAATTGAACTTCTCCCCTGTGGTTGACAATGACATAAGCTCCGCCTTCATAGACTTTCTTGACCACGTAAGGTCCTATCTAGTTTTCATTCAATTTACCTTTGGGATTGGCCACCATGACTTCTCTTCGATTGACCATGACTAGGTCTCCTTTCTTGAATTCACGTTCTTTGACGAGTTTGTCAAAGGCGCGGATCATACGGGCCTAGTAGACCTGTATGTTCTACTGGGCTCTGAGCCGCCGTCCTTCCAGATCGAAAAGTTCCTCTGGTCTTCTTTCTGTGTTGGTTTGGTCATCCTTGACCAATTCATGCTGGATTGCAACCTGTAACGAGGGTATTTCCAACTCTATCGGGATGACTGCTTCCGAGCCGTACACCGAGGAGAATGGTGAGCAACCTTTCGGGGTCTTGTACATGGTGTGGTACGCCCACAGTGCTTCATACATCCTGTCTTCCCAATCCCTCTTGCTGGAGCTAACCGCCTTAGCAAGGAGTGTGCATAGTGTTTTGTTGAAGGCTTCCGCCAAGCCGTTTGCTTGCGGGTTGTAGGGAGTAGACGTCCTCCAATCAATTTTGAATTTATCGGCCAATCTGTAGACCTTTTGGTTTCGTAAGTGGCTTTCGTTGTCGGAGACAATCTGATCGGGCACGCCGAATCGGAATATGATATTTCAATGGACGAATCTGGCTACGATTTCTCCCGTCACTTCTCTTAGAGCCACAGCATCCGCCCAGTGGGAGAACTAATCCATTGCTGCTAGAATGTATTTGCATCCCGATGAAGATGCGGGGAGCGAGCCCACAACATCAGTGCCCCATTGAGAGAAAGGCCAACTGGGCGCCGTTGGGTGCAAATGAGCTGGAGGTCTTCTTGGGATCGCAACATGCTACTGTCATTTATGACATGACTTGGCATACTTGCAATACTCATCGAACATAGTTGGCTAGTAATATCCAGCTTCTTGATTTCAATCTTCATTTTTGGATCGGCTTGGTGAGCACTGGCTGATCCGGCATGAACTTCCTTCATGACCGTCCATGTTTCCTCCGTAGATAGGCATTGGAGGAGTACCTTTCTTCTGGCATCTGCTACAGTTCAGAATAGGGTTCCATTTCTGACTTCATAAGAGTCCTTTGTTTTGATCAGTTTGATCCTTTCTTTCCTCTGCTTGGGCAATTCTTGGTGTTTAAACCACTTCATCAGGGGTTCTCTCCAATCAGGAGAGTTAGTTATTTCTGCTATTGTAGCTGCACATTCTTCTTGTTCATCGGGCTCCTCTATCATGCTAGGGACCTGGCGCCTGTTTATGACTGTTATGTTAATGGATTCACCTGGTGAGGCCGCTAATGAGCTTGCTAATTTTGCCAGTGCATCTGCCTGGGCATTTTGGCTTCGGCTAACATGGCCCATTTCGATGAAGTAGAATCACCCCATGAGCTTCTTTGCCTTGGTGCAATAGGGGAGTAGTCCGGGCTTTCGGACCTCGAATTCTCCTTGTATCTGCTTGATGATCAGCCTTTAATCGCTGAACACTTGTAGCATTCAGATCTCCATGTGGAGAGCTATCTGAAGATCGATGATCAGGGCTTCATATTCTACTTCATTATTCGTACAGGGTTTGTTGATCGAGCACGATGTATGGAGCACTTCTCCTTCTGGGGATTTGAGGACGATGCCTACTCCGGCCCTTATCCTCGCATGCCCTGATTGGGATGTTTCAGTTCTGGACGCCCTATAAAAGTATAACTGCCATATGGCTTGACGGACATGGTCAACTTCTAGTGTTTCATCTTCTGGGAGCTCCGTGATTAGAGGGGAATCCTCGGGCACAGGGTGTGCCGCAAAGAAATTAGCTATTGCCTGACCTTTGATAGCCTTTTGCGACACATATGTAATGTCGAATTCCATCAGAATGATGGCCCACTTTCCCAGACGCCCATTCAACGCCGGTTGGGACAAGCGATATTTGACTGGATCGGCCCTTGATATCAGCTGTATTTCATGCGAGAGCATGTAACGCCTCATTTTCTTGGCCGCAAAGACCAAGGCAAGGCAAACCTTCTCGATCGGGGTATATTTTGCTTCCGCCCTGACTAGTCTTTGACTGAGGTCATAAAGCGCCTGCTCCTTTCCCTCATCGTTGTTTTGGGCCAGCATTGCCCCCAGTGAACATTTGGTGGTGGCTATGTAGAGAATCAACAGCCGCCCTTTGATAGGTGCCCCCAGTACTGGTGGGGTCTTCAAGTATTCCTTCAGCTGGTCAAAGGCCTTTTGGCATTCTTGGTTCCAGCCGAATGGCATGTCATTCATCATCAGCTTATGGAATGGCTGACATCGCTCGGACAGGTTGGAGATGAACCTGCGGATATAGGCCAATTGGCCCTACAAGGACAGCAATTCTATCAAGTTCCTTGAAGGCGACAGCTCCTGAATGGCTTTTATCTTGGAGGGGTCTATTTCGATCGCCCTATATCGGATAATGAAGCCCAGAAACTTCCCACTGGAAACACCGAAGGAACACTTCAAAGGGTTCATCTTCAACTCGTATTGCCGGAGCCTCTGGAATATCACCTTAAGGTCATCCAAGTGGTTTTCTCTCTTCTTTGTCTTGACGACCAGATTGTCGATATAGCATTTGACTTTATCATAAAGCAGTTCATGAAATATTCTTGTCATCACCCTTTGGTAGGTGGTGCCAGCATTCTTGAGGCCGAAGGGCATCCTTTTGTAATGGAATATCCCTTTGGGCGACCAAAAGGCCGTGTGAATTCTTTCATGCTCCGCAATCCAGATTTGGTTATAGCCGGATGATCCATCCATGAAAGACAAGGCTTCATGGCCAGTGGTGGCATTGATCATGACTTCAGTGATGGGCACCGGGAAATCATCCTTCGGGCAAGCCTTGTTCAGGTCCCGAAAGTCGACGCAAATCCGGATCTGGCCGTTCTTTTCTTGACGGGCACAATATTGGCCAGCCAAGTGGTGTATTGGTTTTCTGCCACGAAGTTGACATCTATGAGCTTGTCGACATCCTTGCAAACTTGACTTATCAGTTCTGGCCTCGTCTGCCGGGGTGACTGCTTCACCGGTTCGGCCTTGGGATTAATGGCCAATGTATGCTGAGTAATCGCCGGGTTGAGGCCTGGCATTTCTTTGTAGTTCCAAGCAAAATAGTCTCGGAACTCTTGGAGGAGCTTGATGCATCACTCTCTTTCTTCTGGGAGAAGGAGGACGCTGAGGAAGGTTGGTTTGGGGTCATCCTTTGTGCCCAATTACACTTCGATCAGCTCATCAATGGTGGCTTAGCCACCATCTTCTATCTCCGGGGGAGCTGGTTACAAGTCGAAGAAGCCTTCATCATCTTCTTCAGCCTCAAGGGCATCATAGATGTCTTCTTGTACCACCCCGCTCAATGGCAGGGATTTGTCAGCTTCTTTCCCTAGCTCGGGGACTGATGCTGATGCCGGTGTTATGGCTTCCAGACGACTTGAAGATTGGTCCGTGGGTGAACCACCCTCAGGAGTAGTAGGGAGATTATCAACTTTCCACTCCCATGGACTATCATTGGAGGTTGTGGCGACCTCGTTGGTGATGGATTCCCAACATCCGCAGGGGGCATCGGCTTTCGGCTCTTCCTGCATCATTGTATAGGGCTTTGAGGTGTCTCCTGGCACAAAGGGCCACAGGATCTCTTCGTGGTCTTCTTGATAATTATCATAGACCAGCTTCGTGGGGCCTTCACCCAGAGGGGTGGAAAGGGGTGCTTCTCCTGCTTCGGGGTATCTTCCATCGGCGGGGCTTGCGACTTTCTTGAAAAGGAGACCATATGGACTCCGCTATTATGGATGCGTGCTTCATGTGGTTACGGGGGCTTCACCTCATAATCCCCCACCTTCAATTCACCTTTCTTAATCAGGCCTTGGGTAATATCCTTGAAGACATAACAATCTTCGATAGGGTGGCCCAGGATTCGATGATAGAGATAGAATTCAAGGTCATCACTTCTTCTAGCGTCCTCTGGCCTTTTGGGCTCTGGCAAGGTGACCTTTCCGTAGTGGCAAGCCCATCTAATGATCCCTTGAGTTTTATCCCTCAGGAAGGAATAAGGCTTCTTCATCTTCTCCCGCAACGTGAAGACTCGTTCCGCCGGTCGGCTAGTTGAAGGATCGGCTACTTCTTTCGCCCTCCTCCTTGAGTGTATAAAAGCACTAATGTTGATGCTCGGGGATTCATTCTCTCATCTTGCCATGGTGGTAGAGGAGTGCCCCGGGTTCATGGATCTGCCCTACTGGAGGTGGATAGCCTCGGTTAGACCGAACAGCAGTTCGGTCATTTCGGCCAACTATGCCTTCAATATCTTGATCTCCTACTGCTGTGCATAGCATATTACGAACATAACAGGGTCGTATGGGAAGAAGTCCGGAGCGTGGCTTGGACCACTATCTTCCGTCTTGATGTCCGACGGGGGTGGTGGCACCCCATCACCATGGCTATCTAGGACTGGCCCCTTAGAAGTGGATGGGTCCACCTCTATATCCCTGCTTGGAGGTGGGTTCGAGAGGAGCACCTCTTCATTTTGGGTTTCGCCAGCCGGAGGCATATGTTGCTCTTGGCTCTTGGCTTCATGTGCATCTGGATCTTCTGAGGGATCGTCACCAGCTGGAGGCGAGACCGATATCACGTCTTCTTCATAGAACTCTTTTGCTGAAAAACCCAAGCCAGGATGTCAGGTAATCTTCAGGAGTTCTCTATCCAGGTTTGGTGGATACCACAGATTCTTGAACATCTAATTTCAGCCTTCAGTCTGAAAGAAAGGCAGTTGTTGCCCCCTGGCCATCTTCACCACTCTGCCGGATATATCTGGAAGTCCCATGATCGGGGCGACCGGGTCATGAATTTCTTCAGGGAATTTGCAATCGTCATCCCCCTTTACCGGTTGTTCATCAGCCACATAGAATATCGTGGATGGACCTTCCGGATTTGGCACCTATAAGATCTTCAAGAATTCGACTATTTGGTAGTCTAAATCTGTGAGGGCTTCGTGATCCCTGGAGGGATCTTTACGTACCACGACAAATCCTCGAGTTTCAGAACTCCTGTCTCGGGGTAAATATTGGAGGGGATGGCTCGAACCACGCCTTCAACTTCATAGATGTGTGACACTTCTTGTGGTGCCACGTAATCGGGCGGCGGTGGAGGGAACCAGTCGTCGTCCTTTGCTATCTTCTTCCCTTTCTCCTTCCCTTTACTTTGAGCTGGCAGGAGGTCCTGTTTTGGCTTCTCCATGTAGAGTGAAGCGTCGAGCAGATGGCATTCAAACACCTTAAAGGGGTGTAAGTCCACAAAAATTCTTTCCTCTTTGCCATTTCGGGAGTACTTAATGCACTGGTGAAGGGTCGAAGACACTACCCGATTTTATGCAGCCATGGTCGGCCAAGCAGTGCCTTATATGAGGTATCGGCATTGATGATGTGGAACTGCACCTTGGTGGTGAAGTCTCCCAGTGACAGCTCGAACTCCGCTACGCCCATGGGGACTTCAAACTTCTTGTTGAACCCAACTATCTTCATGTCCCTGACCTCGATCAGGTGCACATTGAAATAATGCTTCTGGCAAACCCAGTAGGGGAGTATGTTTACTGCTGCTCCTGGGTTGACCAGGACCCTGTTTATAGTCTGGCCATTCAATTGCCCCCTCATGTATAAGGGCCTATTGTGGCTGGCCGAAGGCAGGAGCATATCTTCTTCAGTGAAGGTAACAGCCGACCCCGGCTGCATTTCATTGAAGCAACTCTTGTAGGGTGCTGGGGTTTGCAAAGCCGCAATGACAGCCTATCAAGTTTCCTTCTCTACTGAGAGTATCTCCCAGACATTGAATCTTGTCGGGATTCTTTTCAATTGTTTCAATATCTGGGTGCCGGCCCGGATGTTAGCTAACTTTGCTTCTTCGACTTTGCTGTGCTTGCCATGTTCTGGTGCCGAAGGAGTCAGCAGGGAAGATGGTTTATCTTCTTCAGAGGCCGCCCACTCTGACTCGCCTTGTCGGCTGGTTCTTTCATTTGCATGGGTCGGGCAATAGGAGTAGCGCCCTCATCATGTTTATTCGCCGGAGGGGGCGTTCCCGAAGTGGAGGCAAGAGTGCTCTTGGCCTTGGACCCGGGCTGTTGGTATGGTTGTTTGCTCTTCTTTGTGAGCAAAAATTAGGCGAATGAGGGTACCACTTCACCTGATGCACCTTCAGGGTACAAGCCCAACGGAGGCGGGACTCTCGCTCCTTTGACTTCAGGATCGGGGACATGGTATGGTTGTTCACCCCGGAATAGTATATTGTTAGATTTATCTTACGCTGCATCAGATCTTAATTTGATAATTGCTCGTTCATCATACTTATTTTAAATCGACTAAAGTTTTCTTAAATTTTGTAATCACCCAATTCACCCCTCTCTTGGATGTCATTGATCGCGGGACTTCAATTGGTATCAGAGCTAAGGCCTTATTTCTTTCAGATCTAACGATCTAGAGTAAGATCAGGAGCAATGGCAAACAAGGGTATGATGCCTGAGGGTCACTCCATTAATCGTCTTCCCTTCTTTGACGGTTCAAATTACTCCTACTGGAAAAACGGAATGCATGTTTTCCTAAGGGCTCAGGAGTACGAGGTCTGGAGGGTCGTAGACAAGGGTCCCTATAAGCTCTCCGATGATCAGGATAAATGGACACCCGAAGAAATTAAGAAATACACAGTTAATTTTAATGCAATGAATATCATGCAATGTGCCATTCATCCTAATGAAATCTCTCGTGTTTCCATGTGCAGCTCGGCAAAGGAAATGTGGGACAAGCTGTGGCATATTTATGAAAGAACTTCAGAGGTCAAGGAGACCAAAGCCAATATGCTGGTCAGGGACTATGAGCAGTTTAAAATGAAGCCTGAAGAGACGATCTCAGAAATGTTCGCAAGATTAACAGAGATCACAAATGGTCTCAAAGGTCTTGGGAAGGAGTACACAAACTCCGAACTTGTGAGAAAAGTATTGAGATCTATCTCACCCGCATGGCACACAAAAGCCACGGTTCTTGAAGATTCAAAGAATATGTCCACACTTTCCTTGGATGAGCTCATAGGGTCACTAATGACCTATGAGATAAATATGAAGAGAACAGTTGAGGAAGAAACGAAGAATAAGAAAATGGTGGCCTTGAAAGCCCACCAACCTGACGATGACTCCCAAGAAGAGGAGTCTACTGAAGGAAGTGATGAGGAATAAAACTTGGCCATGTGGACTCGCCAAGTGAAAAAAATTCTGAGAAGAAAAAGAAATTTCCAAGGAAATTTCAAGAAGGGCTAGAGGAAGCCCGTACAAAACAAGGGGGAGTCTAGCAAGCCAAGTAGCATCATATGCTACGAATGCAAGAAGCCCGGGCACATGAGAGGAGAGTGCCCAGATTTGAAGAAAAAGTTCAAGAAAGATAAGCTCAAGAGGCCTAAGGCTATGGCAGCCACCTAGAGCGATGAGGAGGATGAGCAGTCTGAAGAGGAGCTCAGGGAGCTCATGGAGAGCCTGTGTCTTATGGCACACGAAGATGATTCGACTGAGGTAAATTCTGACCCTGATTTTATTTCAAATGAACAATGGGAGTCAGAATATGAAAAATTGTATACAAAATACATAAAAATCAGATCTGAGAATTGTTGTGCCCCTATGGTTTTGATGTCAGCAAGCACTATGAGTATGAATTGTTTTGATGTCAACAAGCACTATGAGCATGATTGATTGATTGATTTAAGAGTCGGCACATTCATCTCATTGCATTGTCTGTCTCTGCATTGGTGCAACTCTAGTTCCTGCATAACAAGTGTAGTTTGCATCGGTACATTAACTGTCATTGCACGTCATATAGTCGATGCATGATCTGGTAAATAGACTGCACTGTTAGTTCTCCTGCATACATTGCATCAGTTCAATATTTGCCATATGCAGACATTGCATCGGTGCATTCATCAAGTGCTTTATTTCGAAGTCGATGCGTGTTCATTATGCATACATAGTCAGTGCAGGGTTAATTGTCTAGGCTTGTGCATTTCATAACTATGTTTCACGGTGGCCATAACTTAGTGAATGCCTAGACTCATGCATGTTCAAGGAATAAAGTATGTACAGAGTTTTGCCTAGACTACATCAACTCAAGTCTGTACATTCATTGATGACAAGTTTGTACAACCTCCGTTGTTTCATTCGATCAGTCAATACAGCCAGTGCTCTTCATGCATATGCATAGTTCGTGCATCATTTCACAAGTCTATACATCGCCGCATGCTATCAAGTCTATACATTGCCGCATGCTATCAAGTCTATACATCACCGCATGCTATCAAGTCTATACATTCATGAGCATAGTCAGTGCATTCGGTTGTTTCATGCATACACAAAGTCTGCACATTCTCTGCTAATATGTTCGTGCATCATTTTAGCAAGTCTGTACATCATCTTCTCGCATGCATGCAAAGTCTGTACACTCCTTGATAGCATGCCTGAGCATTTCTCTTCAATGTGCATACTTTCCTATATGCATCTGTGCATCTTTCAAGACAAAGTCTGTACACTCTTCACCCGACATTCAAAGTCTATACATTCTGTTGCATACATACGTAAGGCAGTGTCATGCACTCAAAGTCTGCAAATTCAGTGTCATACTTAAACTCTAGGCATAGCAAGTCTACACATTGGTTGTACATTGCGCACAGAGTCTGTACACTCGTTGATGGCATGTCCAAGCATTCATGTTCAATGTGTATACCTTACTATATGCATACTGCATTTCACTTCATCAAGTCTGTACATGCTTGATTCAAATCTTAAACTTACTCGATGCATCCTTTTCTTTTCCTTCAGATTGATTCAAACTGATAATGAGTTTTGACCTGACAGGTATCTGCTCGAGGAGTTTGAGAAGAGCACGTGATCCAAGAATGGAGGAAGTGCCAGGATCGTGACACGTGTATTGTAGCAGGCTGAAATGCTGCCACGTGGTCAAGGCTCTTGGGCGGGAATCGTGGAGAGCACACGCCCTATCTGTTCACTGCTCTATAAATAAGAAGCTTCTTCCAGAGGAGTAGGGCGATCGTGAGCAGAGTGATCGAAGTAGGGGAGCCCATCTGAAAGAGCAGAAGCAGAGAGAGAGAGAGAGAGAGCCTGCACGATCCAGAAGAAGAGAAAGAAAGAAGCAGAAAAAGAGAAAGAAAAATAGAAAGAGAGATCAGCAGAAGAAGAAAAAGGAGAGTGAAAAGAGAGATAGAGAGTTCGTGAAAAAGAAGAGAGAAGACTTCTTTGAAGATGTGTTATCTATTGGCTCTTGAATCAAGTCCAGACCAACTTACTCCTTGAGAGCTGTTTTGTGCTTTACCGTATACAGCTTTCTGTTACTGTGTCCTTTCCGTATTTTATTTTTCTTTTACCTCTGTTTCAAGCTGTTTGTCAGCAGAGCAAGCTGTGTTGCTCTGCGGGTAGAGGAGGATTCCTCTGGACGGGTTAAGCTGTAGTCCCCAGCGGTTGGCAAAGCTGTAATGCCCAGCGGTCAAGCTGTTAGTCAGCGGGTTGTAAGCAAGCTGTGAAGCTCAGCGGTTTAAGCTATGTATCAGCGGAATCCACACTCTAGTTTGAGTGTGGGGTGGACGTAGGTCTGGAGGACCGAACCACCTTAAAAATCATCTGTGCAGTGGTTTGATTGTCTATTGTGTTTCGTTAGATGCATGCTTAGGTTCAATGTGTTCTTTCATCTAGTGAGTGGTTTGTTCGCACACCACATATTTGATTGGAATTGGGTTTGCACACTAGCGCATATAGAGTAGATCAGAAGTTAAGTCTATCTGATCTTTCCATTTCGTTCGAAAAGAGCACATGTGTCATACAAGGCACTTATTTGTGTTAATTCTGCATCTCTGATTGTTATAGTTTTTAATTGGGAGTAATTTTTTAAGGGGAGATTCATTCACCCCCCTCTGAATCCATCGCACCGATCCCATCAATTGGTATCAGAGCGGGTCTCTGACTTTCCAGATCCAACGATCTGCAGAGGATCCTGCTTATTTCATTTTGGTGCTTTACCGTTTTATGTTCGGTGCGATTAGGGGTAATTCGCTCGCTTGGATTGTGGTTGATCTGTGTTCTATTTAGAATCCTTATTCTGTCTGAGCATGGAACTCACTATTGATCCTCCGAAGTTTGAAGGTTTGGGTTTTTACAAGTGGTTTAATCAAGTTAGAGAATATGTGATGCAGATTAATCCAGATCTATGGATAATCATTGCACACAGTTCTTATGAAGTTCCAAAGGATAGATCCTTATGGAAAACATCAGACAGATTAAAATTCTCTGAGAATCAGAGGGCCCTGGACCTAATCAAAAGGGTGATAAATACTGATAAATTTCCTGGTATAGTCAAATGTTGCAGTGCCTCCGAAGTGGTCGAGATGTTAGCAGCCAGCAGGAGCCGGGACGAAGTGAAATGCCTTATGGCTTCAGATGAAGATCAGATTCAAATTGAAGAAACTTCATCACAGGTAAACTCTGATATTGTTAACTTTTCATTTGAAGATTTGGTAGCTTTGAATGAACATTTGTTGATGAAGTATGATAGAATTAAATCCAAGAAGAAGAAACTAAGAAAAGAAATGCTGCATGAAATCAGAAGTATGAAGGTAGAAAATGAAAACCTAAAGTCAGATATGAACAGAAAAGAAAATGAAATTGGGTTGTTAAAATAAAAACTGGCTGGTTATGAGAAGGAGAAAGTTGATTCAGAAAATCTCATAATCTCCTTGGAAAGTAAAGTCACTGAGCTAAATAATACTTCATCTAAGTTTGCTAAGGATAAAGGTAAAATGAAAATGTCTTCGGGAGATGAAGTAAGTGATCAAAGAAAGGGGACAAGCTCTGAAGTAGCTGGAACTTCAAGACAATCTCCAAAATAATCTACTGCGACTGAGAATCAAAAACCACTGAAAAATAAAAAGAACAATCAACATACTGAGAAAGTTCAGGTTAACAATAAATCTCATGCTAAGTATGTTAATTGCTTCTACTGTGGGAATTTTGGTCATGAGATGGCTGATTGTTTTGTGATGAAGAAGGATGATCTGAAACTTAACAGAATTCATGCGAGGAATTCTCAGGTTAAGAAATCTTCTTTAGCTCAGAATAAAAGGATTCAGTGTTTTTACTGTCACAGAATTGGTCATCTTATGCATAATTGTAGACTAAAGAAACATGATGATCTCAATGCTAGAAAATTGCATGATAGGAATGTTCATGCTAAAAATCATGCAAATCATAAGAAGAACATTCAATATTTTCATTGCGACAAACTGGGCCACATTGCTGCTCAATGTTGGCACATTCAAGGGAAGAAATTTCATTCTCAATTTGTTAATTTCCATGTTAACAAAAATGTTTTTGATAGAAATAATTTTGGTTCTAAAGAAAAGAATATCAAATGCTTTGAATGTGGGAAGCCAGGCCATAGAGCTGCTGATTGTTGGCTGGCTGATTTTAGTAAACAGAACTTTCTCTCTGCTAATAAATTTCATGACAACAGTAATTTGCATAAAAAGAATTTAAAATCTGTTGCATCTTGCCATTACTGTGGTCAAATAGGTCATTCAATGAATAATTGCTACTTTATGAGATTTGATGACCTTCATGCACAAAAATTATCTAGAACACCTGCTAGAGGTGCCACTGTTATTTCAGGACCCAAGATGGCTTGGGTACCTGTTGGTGTAAAATGAGGAATTACTTTACAGGTGTGCCTTGGAATGAATAAAGAGGGGTCAATAAATCAAGGCACTCAAAAATTGAAAGACCCCATGATCCTGCTCTTCAGGTCAGTTCTGAACACTCTATTTAAATTCCATCATCTGAAAATTGCTTATTTGAGATGGTTGAGCACCTTGTTGATTTGATTCGTGTTTAATTGAAACTTTCTGAAAATTTGAAATGAACTTGATGTATTTGGTAGTTTCTCTCTCTAGTTGAACAGCATGAATTTTCTTCGAGCATAAACTTTAAAATCATGAGCTGTGCTTTCATTGCATATCATGCACTGCATCAGTGAGAGCTTGTCTGTTGTTGCTTAATGATCATGCTACTCTTTATTAGATTTGCTGCATACTGCACATTTGAAGAGTAGTGCATGTAATAAAATTTGAAAAACCTAAAAAGATATTCATTGCATCTAGACAGGGGGAGCTTTCCTGTTTCATCTCTTCACCTCTTGAACTCTCTCTGTCTAGCTATCTGATCTACTCGCTACACTTAGGTGGTTCACCTAAATTCTCTGCTGTCATCATTGAAATAGCTTATCTGTCTGAATTCCAGACTCAGCTACTGCTTGTTGATATACTCTCTTTAATATTCTTCTCTCTTGTTGCTGACTCTTCCACCAGCTTATACTTATCCTTCATATTCTTCTTAGCTGGTGTGACTGATTTGTTTCTATTGTTGATAAGTTAGTCAGCTGTATTTCTGATCTGATCTGAGGATCACAAGTTGCAGACCATGCAATTCAGTCTGAGAATCATGTAGAAACTCCTATCATATAGGTTTATAAATAACCACTAAATCAGACTGATGTGAGAGTTATGTATTCTCATATTTGCATTTAAATGACTTGAAAATATCTGAATGATAAGCTTTAATAAATTTTAACCACATGTGTCATGAAAACCTTAGACTCACTCATCTGAAATCTGAAAATTTGAAATCAAGACTACTTTGGTTGAGATACATAGAGTGAGTATTGTCTTTAAACATTAACCTAAAAAATGTTGACTAAAAGGACACTGAATTCAGAGCAATGACTTGGTCACTGAGAAACTGGATACTCTATCAATGAAATAGAGTAATTCTATGTCATGAAGTACCATAGCTATCTCTGGTGAAAATCTATTGAAAAATCTGACAGAGCAATAGCATATCTGTGTTGAGTAACTGGGGAGTCTCGCCTCTAATCAATGTGTCTCCTCATGTAAAAAGACACTCCTATTGCTAACTCTGCTCTCGAAGTTGAGAGGCAATGAAAGTTATCACACTAAGTAACTGGGTCACCTCACCTAAGACGTGTTGTGCCTCATGTTGAAAGGTGTTGATCAACTTAAATTGCTCAGGAAAAGAATAATGTGCTTCAAATGAAAATCTTGCAATCTCTGTCAACACATGCTCTTGTAAAAGTGTTTAATCTCAATTCTAATCTGTGTAACTCTCAAAGAAGTCATTGAGATCATGTGTGTAAGATAAAGATGATTGGTCCTGAGTGTTATCTGATTATTTGGTTCACCTTTATTAAAACTTGAATTCAGATATAAGTATTGAATTTAATTGATAAATTTGATATACATCATAATTAAATCAGGTTGGTCAAGTTTCCAATTCATAACCCTCTATGATAGGAGAGTCTATTCATGTTACGACTTATTGTAGTGGTGCATGCCTTAAAATTCCTCATGATTTGTTTCACCCCTGACAACTTGATCAACAAGCACTTAGTTGATTGATTCCTGAGATGCTACACACTGTTGGAATCTTCCATCTTGTTTCTGTAACCAGTTCTGGTTCTGTGGACTTTCCACATGCTTTATTCTGTGATGGCAGATTTCAGTTTGCTTCATTGGATAATCAGAGTTTATTCCTGCACTTCAGGGGGAGTTCTGGGTCATCTGCATTTTGGGGGAGAATAGCTCTATTGTGCCTTCATGTTGTCAAAGGGGGAGATGGTATATCAATCTGTTCATACCTGAAACTTTTTTTTTTATGAAGTCAAAGGGGGAGAATAGTTTGGTGTTGCATATCTCATAGTGACTCATAGTGTTGCCATCATGAAAAAGGGGGAGATTGTTGTCCCTATGATTTTGATGTCAGCAAGCACTTTGAGTATGAATTGTTTTGATGTCAGCAAACACTATGAGCATGATTGATTGATTGATTTAAGAGTGGGCACATTCATCTCATTGCATTGTCTGTCTCTGTATTGGTGCAACTCTAGTTCCTGCATAACAAGTGTAGTTTGCATCGGTACATTAACTTGTGTTCCACGTCATATAGTCGATGCATGATCTGGTAAATAGACTACACTGTTAGTTCTCCTGCATACATTGCATCAGTTCAATATCTGCCATATGCATACATTGCATCGGTGCATTCATCAGGTGCTTTATTTCGAAGTCGATGCGTGTTCATTATGCATACATAGTCAGTGCATGGTTAATTGTCTAGGCTTGTGCATTTCATAATTATGTTTCATGGTGGCCATAAGTTAGTGAATGCCTAGACTCATGTATGTTCAAGGAATAAAGTATGTACAGAGTTTTGCCTAGACTACATCAACTCAAGTCTGTACATTCGTTGATGACAAGTTTGTACAACCTCCGTTGTTTCATTCGATCAGTCAATACAGCCAATGCTCTTCATGCATATACATAGTTCGTGCATCATTTCACAAGTCTATACATCGCCGCATGCTATCAAGTCTATACATTGCCACATGCTATCAAGTCTATACATCGCCGCATGCTATCAAGTCTATACATTCATGAGCATAGTCAGTGCATCCGGTTGTTTCATGCATACACAAAGTCTGCACATTCTCTGCTAATATGTCCGTGCATCATTTTAGCAAGTCTGTACATCGTCTTCTCGCATGCATGCAAAGTCTGTACACTCCTTGATAGCATGCCTGAGCATTTCTCTTCAATATGCATACTTTTCTATATGCATCTGTACATCTTTCAGAACAAAGTCTGTACACTCTTCACCCGACATTCAAAGTCTATACATTCTGTTGCATACATACGTAAGGCAGTGTCATGCACTCAAAGTCTGCACATTCAGTGTCATGCTTAAACTCTAGGCATAGCAAGTCTGCACACTGGTTGTGCATTGCGCACAGAGTCTGTACACTCGTTGATGGCATGTCCAAGCATTCATGTTCAATGTGTATACCTTACTATATGCATAATGCATTTCACTTCATCAAGTCTGTACATGCTTGATTCAAATCTTAAACTTACTCGATGCATCCTTTTCTTTTCCTTCAGATTGATTCAAACTGATAATAAGTTTTGACCTGACAGGTATCTGCTCGAGGAGTTTGAGAAGAGCACGTGATCCAAGAATGGAGGAAGTGCCAGGATCGTGACACGTGTATTGTAGTAGGCTGAAATGCTGCCACGTAGTCAAGGCTCTTGGGCGGGAATCGTGGAGAGCACACGCCCTATCTGTTCACTGCTCTATAAATAAGAAGCTTCTTCCAGAGGAGTAGGGCGATCGTGAGCAGAGTGATCGAAGTAGGGGAGCCCATCTGAAAGAGCAGAAGCAGAGAGAGAACCTGCACGATCCAGAAGAAGAGAAAGAAAGAAGAAGAAAAAGAGAAAGAAAAAGAGAGAGAGATCAGCAGAAGAAGAAAAAGGAGAGTGAAAAGAGAGATAGAGAGTTCGTGAAAAAGAAGAGAGAAGACTTCTTTGAAGATGTGTTATCTGTTGGCTCTTGGATCAGATCCAGACCAACTTGCTCCTTGAGAGCTGTTTTATGCTTTACCGTATATAACTTTCTGTTGCTGTGTCCTTTCTGTATTTTGTTTTTCTTTTACCTCTGTTTCAAGCTGTTTGTCAGCATAGCAAGCTGTGTTGCTCAGCGGGCAGAGGAGGATTCCTCTGGACGGGTTAAGCTGTAGTCCCCAGCGGTTGGCAATGCTGTAATGCCCAGTGGTCAAGCTGTTAGTCAGTGGGTTGTAAGCAAGCTGTGAAGCTCAGCGGTTTAAGCTGTGTATCAGCGGAATCCACACTCTAGTTTGAGTGTGGGGTGGACGTAGGTCTGGAGGACCGAACCACCTTAAAAATCATCTGTGCAGTGGTTTGATTGTCTATTGTGTTTCGCTAGATGCATGCTTAGGTTTGATGTGTTCTTTCATCTAGTGAGTGGTTTATTCGCACACCACATATTTGATTGGAATTGGGTTTGCACACTAGCGCATATAGAGTAGATCAGAAGTTAAGTCTATCTGATCTTTCCATTTCGTTCGAAAAGAGCACCTGTGTCATACAAGGCACGTATTTGTGTTAATTCCGCATCTCTGATTGTTATAGTTTTTAATTGGGAGTGATTTTTTAAGGGGAGATTCATTCACCCCCCTCTGAATCCATCGCACCGATCCCATCAAGAATAAAACTCTCAAAAAGAAAGTTGGTGATTTAACACATGATGGTATTTCTGCTAAGTTTGAGAAACTGGAACAGGAATGATTCTAGTTAACTGAAGAAAAAGAAAGTTTGTTATAAACAATCTTAGCCAGTGAGAAAAATCAAGAAGAATTGATGTGCAAATTATTTGAAATGGAAAAAGGTTTTGAACAATTGAAAAATGAAGAAGAAGTTCTAAAATTCACAAATTCAGAACTTGAAAAGAAAAACGTGGGTTTGGTTGAAGAAGTGGCTGAACTTCAGTCCACTCTGTCTAGGTTTGTCAAAGGCAAACAAAACTTAGACAACTTGTTGGGAGTTAAGGTTAACTTCTAAAAGGAATGATTGAGATACAGTCCCCAAAATAAAAAATCCTTTGAGCATAAGATCACTACATCCTATGTTCATGAAAAAGAAAACAACCGTGCTTCATGTTCTCACTCCAAGCCAAAACATGTTCAACCTAAACCACGTCAATTCCAAAGAAGATTTTCAAGTGTCAATTGCTTTCATTGTAGTAGATTTGGACATGTTATTGCTAATTGTTGGTTCAAACAAAACAATCAAAGTAATCATGCCATTTGGGCCAGAAAAATATATGCACAGAACTGGACTAACTCCTACGGACCCAAATTGGTTTGGGTACCAAAAATAATTGGATGAGAATGTTGTTTCTTGCAGATATGCCTTGAAGCCAGGGGGAGCAAATGGTACTTGGACACCGGTTGCTCAAGACATATGACAGGGGACAAGAAAGTGTTCTCTACTCAGCAAGATAAGGATGGAGGCTTGGTTGCCTTTGGTGGAAAGGACAAAGGCAAGATAATTAGAATTGGCAACATAGGTAAGAATTCTGAAATTCTTATCGAAAATGTGCTCTTGGTGAAAGGTTTAAATCACAATCTTTTAAGCATAAGCCAACTATGTGACAAGGGTTTTAAAATTATTTTTGATGAAACTCACTATCTTGTCATGAATAAAATCTTTAATGAAATCAAATTCATCGTCAAAAGGAACATCAATGTGTACACTATTGATCTTGATGATGTTTCCGGTGATGATGTATGCTTGGTAGCAAACAACCATGACAATGCATGGCTATGGCACCGTAGATTAGGTCATGCTAGTTTTGGAGTAATCTCCAAATTGTCTAGACATGACTTGGTAAATAGTTTACCTAAATTAAAAATTGAAAGTGATAAGATATGTGATGCCTGTACAAAAGGCAAGCAAACACACATCTCTTTCAAAAATAAGAACATTATTTCTACCGCCAGGCCCTTAGAACTACTGCACCTTGATCTTTTTGGTTCGACTAGGACGTCCAGCCTAGGATGAAAATCCTATAGATTTGTAATTGTTGATGATTACTCCAGATTTACATGGGTGTTATTTTTAGCCAATAAAAGTGATGCCTTGATGGAGTTTCAAGTGTTTTGCAGGAAAATCCAAAATGATAAAGGGTACCTCATCACCACAATTCAGAGTGATCATGGTGGTGAGTTTGAAAATCATGACTTCAGTAGTTTTTGCCAAGAGCAAGGATATACGCACAACTTCTCATCACCCAGGATGCCTCAACAAAATGGAGAAGTGGAGAGGAAAAATAGAACCTTGATAGACATGGCACAGACCATGTTAAGTGAGAACTTTATACCCAAATATTTATGGGCTGAGACGGTAAGTACAACATGCAACATCATCAACAGGGCAATGGTAAGGCCTATTCTGAAGAAAACCCCATATGAGCTCTACAAGAGTAAGAAACCAAATATTTCCCATCTCAAACCTTTTGGATGCCCTTGCTATATTTTGAACAATGGTAAGTCAAACCTAAGTAAATTTGATGAAAAGAGTGACAAAGGAATTTTCCTAGGTTATGCATTAAATTCTAGAGCCTACAGGTTATTTAATAAAAGGACTTTAGTTGTTGAAGAAAGTCCTCATAGTTTTTTTGATGAATCTGAATTAAAACTGACCAATCAATCTATTTCAACTTTGGATGCAGGTGAAGCTCGTACAAATCCAAATGATGCTAAGGCTAAGGATGAACAAGTGGAAGGGATCTCCAACAAGATTGAAAAGAATGAAGATCCACCAATTGAAACATTTCAAGAACAGCAAGTGAAGCACCTGGACTTGCCAAGTTCCTCTACATTCTTGAAAGATCACTCCACTGAAAACATCATAGGTAATCCTGAAGATGGGGTAAGAACTAGATCTTCACTAAGGTAAGTAGAATAAGAGGATTTGATGGCCTTAATTTCACAAGAAGAGCCTAAGGATATTTCTGAAGCCCTTCAAAATGACTCCTAGATTCAAGCTATGCATGAAGAGTTACACCAGTTCGAAAGGAACAAAGTGTGGTCTCTCGTGCCGCGTCCCAAGAATCATCCTGTTATTGGACCCCGTTGGGTTTTAAGAAACAAATTTAATGACATGGGATTGGTTGTTAGGAACAATGCCCGACTTATTTCCAAAGGATATAGCCAGGAGATGGACATTGAATTTGATGAGTCTTTTGCCCCGGTTGCTAGACTAGAAGCAGTCCGGATCTTATTATCTTATGCTTGCTCCTTGAACTTCAAATTATTTCAAATCAATGTTAAATCTGTATTTCTTAACGGGTACATCAAAGATGATGTTTTTGTAGAACAACCTCCATGTTTTGAAGACCCAAAACATCCACAATATGTGTACAAGCTGCAAAAAGCCTTGTACAGATTAAAGCAAGCACCAAGGGCATGGTATGAAATGTTTACTTCATTCCTCATGGAAAATGGTTTCAAAAGAGGTAAGATTGACCAAACACTCTTCACGAGGAAATCAGGTAAAGACATATTAGTAGTTCAAGTGTATGTTGATGACATAATTTTTGGAGCTACTAACAATGCCTTATGTGATGAATTTGTAGAAATCATGCAAGGAGAATTTGAGATGAGCTTAATGGGTGAACTAAAATTCTTTCTTAGATTGCAGGTGAAGCAAACGCCCAAAGACATTTTCATAAATCAAGCCAAATACGCACTGGAACTGTTAAATAAATATGGAATGGCAGAAGCAAAACCCATGTCAACTTCGATGGCCATAACCACGAAGTTGGACAAGAATGAACATTGGTAAAACAGTAGATCCTACACTGTTTCGAGATATGATCGGATCACTTCTGTACTTAACAGCATGCCGCTCTAACATTCAGTACAGCATCTGTCTATGTGCTCGTTTCTAGTCATGTCATAAAGAATCTCATTTATTGGCTTTCAAACGAATCTTTCGATATTTGATTAGCACAATAGATTTTGGCTTGTGGTTTCCCATCGGTAGTTTATTTGATTTTATTGCTTACACCGATGCGGATTATGCTAGTTGCATTGCTGATCGTAAAAGTACTAGTGGGTACTGTCAATTTTTTGGTGGGTGCCTAGTTTCATGGGCCTCCAAGAAACAATATTCAGTAGCTCTCTCAATAGCCGAGGCTGAATATGTAGCCGCCGAAAGTTGTGGAGCCCAAGTACTTTGGATCAAAAATTAATTGCTTGATTTGGATGTTGAAATGAAATGTGTTCCAATCTTGTGTGACAATATTAGTGCAATCAGTTTGTCAAAAACTCATGTTCAACATTCTAGGACAAAGCGTATTGATATTCGGCATCATTTTCTGAGAGATCATGTAGGAAAAGGGGTCTTTGAATTGAATTTCATTGACACACACAATCAGCTAGCCGATATCTTCACAAAACCCTTAAACTAGGAACAATTCAACAAAATAAGAAGAGAATTGGGCATGTGCAAGGGTGAGGGCATATATACCTAAGTTTGCACTTAGGTCAAAAGTTGTACATATAGAAACTCATTTGCATTAAGGGTAGATTATCATGCATACTGTGTGCATTTATTTTTAATACCTTTAGTGTATTTATACCCATGCCTACTTGATTGTATTTTTATATAAAGCCCTCCTTAAAATTTTTCTAAGGATAAATTTTCCTTGATTAAATAAATGTGGACCCAATGACTTCAGAACTAAGGAACTTTCTGAGGAGGAGCTAGAGATTTTTCTCAATATTCCATCTCTTCTCTTATCAAGTCATCCCTCTCATTATTCCTTGTTGATGGTTCAATCTAGAGGGTCGGTTGATGGAGCTCAATTAAAAAAATAAAAAATAAAAAAAATTAGGGCTAGGCCGACCACTCCGGTCGACTGCCAGCCCCGGTCCGGTCGACCGAACCCGACGAACCGGCCTGGCCGAACCAACAACCGAACCATCTTATAAGGGGTCTTAACACCCCATTCTCTCTTTCTATCACCCTCACTCTTCCTCCACACATTTCCCTAACCCTAGAACCACATATCTCCACCTCTCTAGCCCAATAACCTCATCTTTCCTTCACTCGCACTGGATTCGGTCCGTCCCTCACGGTTTTGGGATGAAATCTCTGCGGCCTATTCATGCATTCGTGAAGCTACCTCCAAGGTTCCAGATTGTGGAGAAGATCATTCCAAGCCCTAGGAGTGTCTTTCAGTCCATCTTCATCCCTAGGGCTGAGATCGATCTTCAAGGGTCTCTACATTGGTTTTCTAGTCAAGGATACCGCCTAGACGAAGTTTTAGGCGCTCTGCCCAAGGGGAAGCCAGTGGTCAAAGACGAGAGGCCCCGGCTCATCCACCACAGCGGGCACCTGCACCTCGTCGTGCACCTCGTTTGCCTCCACGGCCCATTATCGACCCTCGACTGGTCGACTTCAATGAGGTGAATGATATTTTGCCCGATTTATGTGCACTTTTTGAGATTCAAGAGGGTTGGAGTGATTTTGTCATCAGATACGCTAGGTATTATCATAACCTAGTGCAACAATTTTATGGCAATTTGATTGAGAAAAATTAAGAGCTATACACAATTGTTCAAGGAGTTGAGATATATATTACACCCGATCTTTTTTGGCGAGACTTAGGAGTCCCGGCCAGGGGTGCTGACATGACCTTTGGTCATGGTGAAGTTGAGGCAACTTTTATAGGTATGACAAACTATGATTATGTATGTGGTGTCAGTGATTTGATTCAGTTGAATGACAATTATTTTCCACCACTACAGCACGTTCTGCACCACATGTTTGCCTCTCTTATATATCTAAAAAGTGGGAGTAGAGATGAAGTGACAGAGGTTCATAGATTCCTATTTTACCATGTTATGAATGGAAACTTAGTCAATATGTGTAGCACCCTGGAAAAAAATTTAAATAGAGAATACATGAAAAATAATCATTATTAGTCATGAAAAATATAGGAGAATTAAAATTTTGATAAAGGAAAAATGAAACTAGTTATTTAGCCTAAACGGTAATAAATGGGCACAAATAAAAGTAAAAACAAATAGGGATTTAATATATTCTTTTATCTATTTATGGTTTAAATTAAAGAAAATACGACTCCACTATTTAGGAGGAATCTCGTGCCAAAACTATATTTACATATTTATATAAAGACTCTCATAGGATCGAACCCGACTCTAATACCCTAGTCAATAGTGCAAAATAAATAAGATATATAAATAAATGAAGTTAAAGGAAATAAAGTATGCATATAAAGTTCTACCAATTAAATTAGATAAAATAATTTATTAGTCTACTAAATAAAATTAGTGGGCTGTTACATTAAAACAATTATACGTAATATATATATAAATATATTATAACCTAAATAATACGAAGTTAAATGGGTTTTACTAAAGATTAAAATGTTAAACACATATGCTACCCAAATAGCCCACATACGTGAGCCTTCCTACAAGCCTACCCAAGCCCAAACAAGCCAACCTGCATAACAACCCACGTAACAGTGAACCATGTATCTATACATGGTTATATTTAAACCATTCACTTGAGCAACACGCATAAAGCCCTTCACTCATACAACTCACGTGAGTTTCTCCCCAAGACCGACTCATATGCATGTTTCGGACGTTTGCATGGTGTTAGGGTTTTGGGAAAACAAAAGGTGACTGGCGGCTGTATAAAGGGAAAGTGCAGTGCAACGGATGGGAAGGTTAAGACCTTGCCACCTTTGAAGCCGTCGAACCCACCAAGAACCCTCCAGAATCCTTGCTCTATAAAACCATGCTAAACCCAACAAAGCGCCTTCTCCCTCTGCTTGCGAATACCCTGCCTACAACTGGAGGAGCGCCCTCCTCATCCTGTTACAGATACGTGAAGCGTGGAGAAGGCCGACGTCTTCTTCCTTCTTCCTCTCCTTCATCTTGCTGTGAAGACCGAAGCCTTCCTCCTGCATGCTGTTGTTGCTATGCGCGGGAGAAAGCTTCTTCCCCTTCCTGCTTCATCCTGTTGCGGTTTGCCTGCGTCAAAGGAAGCCAAGTCTTCTTCCTCCATCCTCTGTTCGTAACAGAGTGCCGGTTCCTCTGCAAAACTTTAACCTGTTCATCACCGTTTCTTCACTTAAAGGTAGGTAATCTCCAAAGCCTAACTATTAGTAATAAACAAATCTTGCATGATCTACGTTCTTGTTTAAGTAAAACATATTTAACCCATGATTAAAATTCTATAGCCATCTAATCATACATCAAAGATTCTGGATATATATACTTTTGAAACCCACATAATTTTCCCTTAATTTTCATGTATTTACTTTAAGAGAAAGATTAGTATTTAAAATGGGTTACTGTTCATGTGGTTAACACCCGTACCATCTTTATCTATTTTTATCTTTTTATCCTGATGTAATAAAATTGTGATATTTCAAGGTTAAAATCCTTAGATTTTTCTCTTCTTTATCATGTAATTAGTTTCTATAAAATCTTAATAAATAAAAAGTGTCACTGTTCATCCATGAAATGAACAGTAACATGCATGTTTGATTAATCACGTTCAACCTCACCACCGCCAATTCATTATATATATATTTATATATATATATATATATCTTGTGATTATCTCTTGGAAATTCTATATCTAATAAACTATATAACATAAAATTATAAAATATATATTTTTGGAATTCTTAGATTTTTCTCTTAATTATTCTATATTTAGTTATGACAGTTTTCCTTTATTTGAGAAATATTAATGTTTATCATGATTAAATTAAAAACTACTTATCATGTTTAAATTTTAGGAAAATTCATATCTTATGATCAAAGGTAGTAAAAATTACAATATATATATAGTCGTGATCCTTGTAAATTTCCCTTAATTACCATATAATTAGTTCTAAAAATAGTATCCGTCCTTTTAAAGAGATGCTATTTTCTAAATTATTAGATTAAATAGAAATTAAGATATGAATTGACACCTACTTGCATTGACGCGATTTATTCTATTTTTCTCAAGATTTGATCTATGCTGTGGATCATATTGGCGCTACGTCTCAGTCCGTAGACGTAGTCCCACGTTTCACGTTGGTTTCCCGATAAACCCTCAACTCTCGGTGACATACGAGCCCTCCGTTAGACATTCCGTTCCTTCGGAATGGTAAGTTAGTCCTTGGGACCTCCGTAAGTCTCCTCGTAGCCTTGGATTCCCTCAAGGCCAAACTGAGCTGGTTGTACTACAAGAACCCTAGAACCATGTTAGTTATGTCATTGTAAAGAAAATATGACACCCGACCCTCATAGAACGCTGTTATGGCGATTCTGTGAGAGAACTATCTCTGTCTGACTTATAAGGTGCTAATTTGATTAGCGACTACATTGGTTATTACTGTTTTCTGTCATGAGCATGTTGAAGGGGTGACCTTATTGGCGGGCGCTTAGTGTAAAAGTAACCGTATTGTGGAGGCACCAATTCTTCAATGCTTTGTTCAGAGAATGAGTGACCACCACTGTGGGCGCAACTTATTAAATATATGGCGCTCTGACGAGGCGCCAATCTCTCAGATTTCTCGAATTATCTCGGTTTTGTGTGCCATCGTACTAGGCTTGTCGAGGTCTATCTTGAATCTCTGTTCAATGAAATCTACCCTTTTGTTCGTACATGCTTGATCCTTGGAATTCTTGGCCATTAAAGTGGAATTAGTCTAGTCGAATGTCAGGGGCTATGGGTCCCAAATGCATGACATTTTAAATGCTACGGGTCCTGATTTGACCCTATTGGGCGAGGCAAAGTCCAAACGTGTATCGGTATCATGATGATCGGGTGCTAGAATTCACCAACTCGGTCTACGGCAATTAGGGGCAATCATACAGTCGTGAGAACTCCTAAGTATGTGAGCAAATACTACCTAGTGCTATTTCCATGAGGGGCGGTCATATCGTCGTGATTTTTCCCTTAGTGCATTGGCCAATCCTTTATAGTAATCTTGTGTTCATTGTGAAAGATCCTGAATTGCCATGTTGAGGGGCTATCATATCGTCGTGATTTCCTCTTAGTGTCTTGGCAATCCTTCATAGTGCTAGTTATAGGAAAGCTCTCATGATAATGCCGTCATAAAGAGAATATTGTACTAGTGTCATTAACTGCCCTCGTGACAATACTCGTCATAAAGGGAAGATTGTTATTGTTTCCTCATTATGAGAAGTACTTGATATTCTGACATGAAAATTATTGCTATACTCTCTTGTTATCATTGTCTCTACATTTCATGAATGTATCTAGCATCTTGCTTACTCGTCCTTGTGATTTTAATCATCATTGCTTTATAGTTACAACTCATGCCATTATAATGCTCGATTTGCTTTACTTCTTGCATGACCTGCATGAGCATGATAAATTGTTAATCACTTAAAGCTAGCTTGGAGCATGAGATATTAAGTCCTACTGAGCATTCGCTCACCTTGCGTTTTCCAATATTTTTCAGGTAATGACCTTAGCGACGACGAGACCGAACATGATGGGCAAGGGTAAGAGTGAAGAGAACTCTGACACCTAGATGAACCTCGTGGTCTTTATTATTATGTTCCTGTCAAGTCTAGTTAGAGAGTCCATTGTAACTTTTCATTTATTGAGTCTTTCTTTATTTTGGGTCCAAATTGTAATAAACTTATATTTGAAATAAAATTCTATTTTGTTCAATTATATGTCTCAAATTGTATTTTACTCTGATCGACTCGACTGTTTAACTGTCATGTTCTGAGCAAATGAACCCGTTCCGCTACTATCGGTTCGGGGTGTGACAATATGGGTCGACTCATGACTGATTTGATTGGAACATGCTGAACCCAACTGAGGCGATCTCTGCCTTATGCTTCACAGCTGACAAGACTGTTTATATATGATGGGATCAATTTAAGAGAGGAAATGTTCATCAGAGTTCGACAGGATGATATATACAATGAACATAAAATTTTCATCGATTTTGGTTATTACTGGGGTCCCGATGGCCAGCTTCGCAAAAATGTGCCAGTTTATGGGGAAGAGTCTTAAAGTGAGGAAGAGCAGGAACAAGAGCATCAACAAGGTCAAGGGGAAGCCCCTCTTCCAGTTCAGGCAGAGGACCAGCCTCCTCCACCCTCACCCCATCATATGGATCCAGAGATGCCACCTCCACCACAGTTCTTTCATGGGGAGTCTTCTACTCAGGGGGGCGGACAACACTCTTGGGTTTACTATAAGACTTTTGACAGGCATCTCACTGGGCTGGAGACTCGTGTGGACACTTTAGGGGATCGTCTCTCTACCGTTGGGGATCGCATTGACACAATGGGAAATGTGATTGACACCATGTCAACTCTCATAGATTCCTTCTCCACCATTCTAGACACCCTATCCACTCAGATGACTGCCCTCTCCGCTCATATGACCACCCTCACCGCCAATCATGATGATTCTAGCCAGACCTTCCGCATCATGAATACCACCCTTCTTGGTATGCAGCACCGTGACGAAGCCCGTGACCACTCCATTGCAAACATTCAGTACCGGCTTTAGTTCCAGACCCATTCTCTTACTGATATTAGGCGCCGCCTAATTGGCTATCAGCCTCCTCCAGCGGATCAGCCACCTACCGATGAGCCATGAGGATTATCTTTTGCTTCCTACCTCTAGACTGTTGTACTTGGGTCATGTGTCTTTTGGGTCTACTGCTCATCTATCCTATCCCCTCTTTTGATGATGCCAAAGGGGGAGAAGTAGTCAGTGCAGGTCTTATATATTTTATGTATGCATGTTCGTATGTTTGTATGAATGTTCATTTGTGAGGGTCATTGTGTCAGTTCTGCATTTGCTTTGTCGCATGTGTCTAGAGTGTTGCATTCTCTCAAGCATCAATGTACTCTGTAATGAAATGATGAAATGAATGCAAATTGGTATTGAGTGTCACATGATGGTTTTTATCTCTCATTTCTTCTCTATTTTGCAAATAAGGTGTTGAATGGTCTGCATTGTATCGCCTAAAGAAAAGAATTATTATTTTATTCACCTTGTGGACTATTGGCCTTGATTAGTTCCAAATTTGCTTAAAGGCATGCCAATGCACTTACAATCTAGAGTTTTTTCATCATCAAAAAGGGGGGGGGACTGTTGAGTCTCTCTAGTTGATTTTGATGATAACAAAACCCCTGCATTACAAATAGGTTGATAAGTTCGTTAAACCTCTTTCAAGGTCATTTTCACCAAAGTAAATGTTCAACCTTATCATGCCTTAATAAATACCCCGATCAAGTCCAAACAAGCTCATATTATATGGACATTGTTGCAAGCATAAGCCTTCAATAAATGGATATGATTTATGCACTAAACTGGACTGTTTGTGCAGGATTTCCAGAGTTTGGTCGACCTTAGGGCATGGGCCGGTCGACCTAAATTAACAGCGCTCAGAAATCTACAGGAATTTACAGTTCGGTCGACCGCCCACCCTAGACCGGTCGACCGGTTTTTTCAGCGTTCAAAAGCCCTCATTCTATAAAAGTTAGGTCGACCGCCCTATGTGTCCCGGTCGACCGAACCCCCCGAGGCAACAAAAATTGAATTTTGATTCTTCAACGTGGGAAGTCTATCTCATTGATTTGTTTAATTCCAAAGCCACCAGACATGCCATGATTTGTGGATCTAGTTCCTGACTTCTCTCTTGACCATCCAAGTTTGTATAAAAACATCTCATTGGGGTCAAAAACCCTAATCACTCAAGGGAGATCAAAGTGGGCTGCCAAGGGAGAAAGAGTGCTGCTACTGTAGCTCCGTGAACAGTGCTTCGGCTAGGAGTTCTTAATCCAACCCAAAGCTTTTGAAGATCAATCTGAAGCCAATCAACCCCAGATCAAGTGGAGAGTCAAGCTTCATCAAAAATCTGCATCATCTACTCAGGGAGTTTAAATCAGAATTTTTGTTTTGTGTTTCTTCTTCCAAATTTCTTGAGCTTCAAGTGTCTGTTTTTTGTAATATCTAAACATTCAAGTGTGTGTGGATCTGCTCAGATCTGCGTGTGTGTCTTGGATCTTTTAGATCTGTGTGTGTTTCGGTGTGTTTGCACCTTCGTGGGAGTTTCTCTCATCCCACGAGTGTGTGTGTTTTTGATCTTGTAATCCCTTACAAGATAGTGTGTGAATCCTCACAGATCATGAGGGGTGGATGTAGGTTGTCGTCGTTGCATCCGAACCACCTAAAAATTATTATCTCTTTTGTGGTTTGATCCTTTTCTCCTATCTTCATTCTGTGCTTGTTCGCGTAGTTACATCATTTGTATCTCTTGCATTAGATTTAGCATAACTGATTAACTTCACATTGGATCTTTGGTATATCAAAAGGTGGGTTCGGATCGACAAGGTTAGTCTTGTCAGGAAGATAACACCTTGCGTGAGAGAATCTTCGGATTCCCAAACACTGCCTAGTACCAAAGAGCTATAGTGGTGGTTAATTTTGTCATATTTATCTTACGTTACATCAAATCTTAATTTGATAATTTCTCATTCATCATACTTGTTTTAAATCGACTAAAATTTTATTTAAATTTGTAATCACCCAATTCACCCCCCCTCTTGGGTGTCATTGATCGCAGGACTTCACACCCGAGCCATATTGTAGGTGTAGACCCACGGCTTCTTGTTTCTTCGGATCACCTTCCTGATTGACTGCCCAGGGAAAGTTAACCGGTCAAACACTGAGACTCTCCATGAGGCTTCTTTATGGAGGGGTGGCCCATAGCACCCCGACTCCGCATCTTCGATGTCTTCCGGGTTAACTTCTTGCTCCCAGTTTCTTTCGGCATCATTCACAGCTTCTAAGAGCCGCTGAGTTCCCAAGAGGGTATTTCCAAGGCCGTGGAGATATACCCGCACGGCTTGAGTGATGTCGTCTTGTCCCTAGATGGGGCAGACAATTGGTGGCGATGCTTGCACCGACGATCTATAGGCAAGGTGCCTCCGCTTGTGCATCCTGCTGTATCTTCCTTCGTTCGAATATATGTTTGTCTGTCGGCCATGAGCACGGAAGGTAGGTCTCCGAAACGCTTGGGCTGATGCCTCGATCTTCTCTTCTTTGTCTTCTTCCTTCTTTTTCTTGAGCTGGTCAGTCCTAACGGGCTCTAGTTGCGTTGGGGCTGGGGCCCACCTCTTGGGCACCCATGCTTGCCTGAATGTAGTCGACTTCTGGACTGACTCTTGTTTTGGCATGGACCTGGTGTGGTCCTCTCGCTCCCGGGCCAGTGCTTGGAACTGATTGTGCACCGGCACCGCAGAGATCACCCTGTCGGGTGAGATCGTGGCCTGACGGCCATTCAGGTACACTCAGACTCCTCCGATCATCACGGATTTACCTGAGAGGGAAAACCGGCCTTGAAGCATACCGACAGTCCTTTTCATCGCCCTCCTGGCAGCCGAGGTGCGCTTCTTCTTTGCTTCAATATGGTGGACGTAACAGCCCACCATCTTCACGGCTTCGGGTGCCACCTCCGCGGGAGTGACGGGCTCAGGGTCTTGGACGTCCAGGAGGTCCACGAACATAACCCCGAGGAAGTTGGGGAAGCCAACGACTGGGGGAAAGTCGTTGAACTAGATTGGCACTGCTAAGTAGCTATGCTCCGCATGGCTCACCACAACCAATGAGCTGAAAGTGACGACCATTGGTTCTTCAGAAATGAATCCCTCCTGCAATTTCAGAAATGCAAAAGTTAGAATTTCAGAGAAGGTCGTTGCGCCCCTAATCCTGGCGAAAAGATGAGAGGTAGTGAAGTCCCACATGGCGTGCCAACTTGGCGGATGCACTAAAAAATTCTTTTAAATATCGTTGATTTTGTAATATCTATTGTTATATCAATTTCGGATCATCTGTCCCACAGGGCGTGCCAACTTGTTGGACGCACTAAAAATTATATTTAAAATTTTATTATTCGTGGTGGTCTTTTTATCATTTTTTAGTATTTTACGTAGTGCGAGGGCATGCCAGTGACCTAGGTGACAATATATTCAGGCTTCGAGACTGGAGTTGTCCGAAGCCTAGGGTGCGCTCCATCTAACTAATCAGACAATTGTGGGTATCGGGTCGGGACTGGAGACCCGCCGTGCCATAAAAGTCACGACGTTAATTACATCCCCTTGGAGAGAGAAAAATCTCTGATTAATCGTCAAGATAAGGGGCCTTATGGCCTAAACATCAATTTCTATGAAAGGAGCAAATGGCATATTGAAAAGCATTAAAATCCCCCATAGTGGGGTGCGAAAGCTATTTGAAGCCATTTCGGTCATAAATCGACCATGTGATGTTCGGACGAATGCCCGGTTTGAAAACATCACAATCACTGTGGGGAAATTGGAGCATATATATGCCGGGCAATGATAGATTTACTATTTAGAGAGAACAAAAGCATTTGATAAAATCCCGGTCATGACAATTAAAAATTAGCGGAATATCGGGAAAAATGCAAGGCGGGGCTAGGGCCGTAATGGGGTGATCTCCGGGGGCCAAGCACGCCTCGCAAAGGCACATTCATTGTTCCCCCTCATGCGGGGTCATAGGGAAGAGAGCCCGAACGAATGCCGTTGGAACCTTTGTTTATGTTTCATTTGTGTATTTATTGTTATCTCCCCTTTTTTATGTGCTTCTTTTTATTTCCTTTTTATTGGTTATGCGTATGCCATTCCGGAGTATGGGGAGGCATTTATATTTTGGACTGTGCTCAGGTGGAGTTTTCTTTTTGGACTCATGTATGAAAGATGCAGATGGGGTTGTAGAGATGCATGCATTGTTTCTACGTTATACATATGAGATTTATTTAGGGTTCGTCCATACAAAATGCAATGAGGTTTTGTTCCGTGCTTGTGAAATCATGAGCTGAATGCATTTGAAAGTTTTTTGAATTTATTTGTACGGATGGGGTGAGGTTTGGTTTGCTCATGCAACGTATGCAAGTGGTCTTCAATTTATTCATATTTTTTTCTTATTCATGGAATACATGCATGACACACATATTTTGTTTTTTTTAATGGGGTTATGCATATATTGCTCTGGGGTGCAGCCTGGGACAACAGGAGTCGACACTGGGGGTCGACTCCTGGGCATGCCCCGGGGCCAAACAGCCCAGGCAGAACTGGGCTGAAAAGGAGTAGACTCCCAGAGTCGACTCCTTCAGCCCAGGACTGCAGACTTCCATTTTCTGTCCTTTTTGTGTGTTGTATTATTTTTTTTGTTTTGTTGCTGATTTCAGGTATGCAAAATGAAGAAGGGTTGGGGCTTGTGTAGGGGAAATCTAGTTTTATTATTCGTTTGTCATAAGAACACCGGAGATTCATGCACAAGGATGCATGCCTTTGGAGAATATGTGCATATTTAAATTCTAGCTTTAAGGGACTTAGCTTCATGTTCATTATTCCACTCTCATTCTGTGCATTCATAGTTGGTAATTTCCAGAAAATTGCCTTCATCATTCATTCCTCTTCCCTAGGGGTTCAACATATATGAATTCATTGCGATTGGGGTTCCCTTTTTTTTTTGCAGACCTGAGGAGTTGGGTCTCAGGCCCTTTGTTCCGATCTTCACCTTGTTCACCCATGCTTTAGTGCATCTCTAAAATTTGGTTTGCCATGGTATCTCATTGCGTGTTTATACCCCTGTATATCAGTCTATGAAGTTCCTTTTTTGTTCAGTTTGCAGGCCACTACGATTTTAGCAACTTCATAAATTGAGTTTGTTATTGAAGCTTAATGCACATCAGTCCTCATTGATTGATTTTCTGTTCAAATGGTCTTGTGCGGAATTTGTTTATTATTTTTTATCATTCACTCTTTTAATCGATTTCGATCTCAAAAGTTCAGGAATTAGATTGATTCTCATCTTCCTCCCCAGGGGAGTTCAATCATGCATCAATTTGTAATGATTAAACTTTCAGATCTGATCAAAGGCATTGGGTACCAAGCCCTTTTACTTCATCTTTTTATCTTGTTTTGCAAAGCTTCAGCATACTTCTTAATTCGGATTGACTGCTACTTTATGTTTTTTTTTAGAACTTCAGTTTTGATCTTGAGAAGTTAAATCTTTGTGTTCGGAATTCAATCCCCATCGGGCTTTTGCTCAATCTGATCTTTAACAGATTTAAAAGGTTTAGTCTGATCATTCTCTTTTCTTCACATATACCAGTCCAAAACTGGTTATTAGTTCCTAAAACAAGGAGTTTTAAAGTTCATCATTTCTTTTTGTTTCGCTTGTTCTATTCCTACAATTTTCAGAACTACCATTTGGCCACTACCTTATCTAAAAATTCGGTGATTATTTAAAGTTTCCCTGGCGAAAATTCGGCAGCACCTCCCCTAGACCCGGAGCGTGGGGGTGGTAAATGGGGGCGCGCTCTATGGAGAGAACTCCGATGGCCCCGAACAAAAAGGGATACATGTGAAGCGTTGTGATCCCCGGGATATGCACGAAAGCGACAACACTCCGTCACCCATTGTGGGGGCGGAGATCCCGAGGGCTAGCCTACGAGGGACCCCACCGATCAACGGGCCGCCACAAACTTATCGTCGAGATGTGGACTTCTTTTCCTTTCTTTTTTTTATCGCCGTATAAGGCTTTGGATGTCAACATTCAAAATAGGAGTTATCGGGTAACACACTATGACGAAGCGGACCCCTGGCGGTCCAAGAGTGGTTAAGAATCCGGAATCAGAAAGAGAGGAGTATCGGGCTTCCGATGGTTGGTGACTTCAGAGACATATCTATGCGTTTAGATAGACCCCGGGCCGGTGGCCATTGTGATAAAAAAAATCACCGAATAGGTGGCTTTAAGAAAATCAAAAGGGGTTTCCCTAATCTTACTATCGGAGGGAGAATATATATATATATTTGCATGTTATTGGAGCAGGGGTTGCTACCAGACAAATGTATCATATGTATATAGTTGTATGCATACTCATCCATGAATATGAATGTGATAGGGAAGCCAAAGAAATTCATACAGAGAAAGGGAAGGAGGGGGGAGCAAGCCATTGAAAAAAATGAGAAATATCTCCCAGAGGAGCATTTTGATTTCACCACGAGGGGAGTGAATACACGTATCATAGAAAAAAAAAAGCTACCGGAAGGGAAGAAAGAAAACAAAAGGAGGGAGGGGGAGGTTCATCTCCCTCACCTTTCCTCTCTCTCTCTCTCTCTCTCTCTCTCTCTCTCTCTCTCTCTCTCTCTCTTTCTTCTCTTCTCTCAACAGCGGTGTGGGCTTCGGGGGGGCTTTAGGCTCGAATTGGCCAACACATGTTTTTTTTTAGAACTGCCAAAGAGGCTTTCTCTTCACGGGGGTGCCCCTTTTATAGAGTTTTGGAGACCCCTGCTCGAGGGGGAGCAGTCCCGCGAGCTACTGTTGCTCCTGCTGCTGCTCATACATGCCCCCGCCGCTGCTGCTGGTGATGATGACACTACCGCTGCTGCTAGAGGCTACTGTCGCGTTCGAGCTGTTGCCACGTTGTTGCCTCGGTGTGAGGTTGTTGCCGTTGCCGTGTAGCAGCTGCTCCAACTGTTGCTCCGGATGCCACTTGGGGCTGCTGTTGTCGTAGAGGGGGTGCGGAGGAGGAGAGAGGCTCGGATGGGTGGACGGTGGAGTGGGTAGATCGGGGAGAGGGAGCTCGGGCTTTCGGGACGAGTGGTGGCTGGTGGAGTGGGCGACGCGATGGGTATTCAATGTCGCTGGGAGGGGAACACACGAAGAACGGGGGGAGGAGGTGAATAGTACCCCACACGAACGGAGGAACATAGACACAACACCGTGATTTTCCTTCTATTTTCTTTTTTTTTGAAAATCCCCTCTTTTCTCTTAGCCCCTCTTCTTCTTGTATTTGTGCATATAACCCCCTGCGCCCTTCCTCTTCTTGTATTGGGTTGGGCCCCTTTTCTTCTTTTTTTTTATTTGGTTCAGCCCCTCTTTTTTTTTAGTGCCAACATGCCTAAGGTTCAAGAACCTATCTCTTATAGTGATTTCCGCCCCATTAGCTTGTGCTATTTTGCATATAAGATTGTCTCGCGTATTATATGCACCCGCCTGATGCCTTTTCTGTCGGCTGTTATCTCTGAAGAACAATGTGCCTTTGTCAAAGGCCGCTTCATCCTTGATAATGTTTCCCTCTCCCGCCATCTCTTGTCTGACATTAATAGGAAGGTTCGAGGTCATAATGCTTTGTTTAAATTAGATATGGCTAAGGCTTATGATGGGATGGAATGGGACTTCTTATCTGCAATCATGCGGAGGTTTGGGTTCAGTAATCGATTTATCTCTTATATTGGGATGCTTGTTTCTAATTGCTGGTTCTCAATCTCTTTCAATGGGAGCCTTACTGGTTTTTTCAAATCTATAAGAGGCCTCCGCCAAGGCGACCCACTGGCCCCTCTCCTCTTCATCATTGGCTCTGTGGTGCTGAGCAGAGGTCTAAAGGAGCTTTATTCGAATGGTAGCATTTAGTATTTCCATTCGCCGCGTGGGGGCATTGTTGTTTCTAACCTTCTATGCCGATGATACACTCATCTTCACCAATGCAGCTGACAGGAATATTAGAAGATTACTCCTTTTCTTGAAGAAATATGAAGACAACTCTGGTTAAAATATTAATGTTGGGAAGAGCTGTTTTATGTTGTCTTCAAGGGAGTCGAGGAGTACTATGCAGAGGGTACAGGCTCGCACTAGTTACATGCAGCATGCGGGTGAGCTGAGCTACCTTGGTGTTCCTCTTAAGGCAAGCAAGCTTGTATCAGTGGACTTCCGGCCTCTTATTGATAAAATCATCACCCGGCTAGCAGGATGGCAAACTCATCTATTATCCCAGGCTGGGCGAGCAGTGCTAATCACTTCTATCCTTAGAAGCATGCCAATTTATCTAGCTTCTCTGGTTAGTATCCCTATCTCTGTTTGTAAGCATTTAAATTGTCTCTGTGCTAACTTCTTTTGGAGTGGCCCAGGGGAATTGCACAAGAGACATTGGGTTGCTTGGTCGGACCTTCAAAAGCCTATAGAGGAGGGAGGTTTGGGGCTTTAGAGTTTGCTGGATATCCAATTATCTCTTACTATCAAGCAGTTGTGGAACATCATGCATGGGACTTCTGTATGGTTGCACTATGCCAGGCAGCGTTTCCTGAAAACTCACCTCATGGATGTCGTGAAGCCTTTTCCCTCTGGCATGTCCAAGGGTAATTTCCTCAAGGCTAAGGAAATTATCCTCTCTCACTCGTGACGGATAGTCAGTGATGGGGAAGACACTAACTTCCTCCGTGATATCTGGATTGGGGACAGGCCTCTGATCCACTTTCTGAATCCTCCTAGCAGTACCATAAATCAGCTGCGGATTAGCGTTAAGGAAATGCAACTTCATATGCAGCATCCACTGTGGCAGTGCCTCACTATCACGCCCTGTACTATATACCGTCGAGATATTGTCCGCATTAGACTACCGGCCTCACAGTTTTGTCCCTTTCTAAGGGTAATCGGCTCCAGAATGGGGGACTTCCCAAGTAGGTCACCCATCCCAGTACTACTACCCATTAAGCACGCTTAACTTCGGAGTTCTTTACAAGAACTGAGCTGATACTTCAAAAGGCGCTTTGGTGATATAGAGTATAACTTAGCTATATTTGAGGGTGTTACAATCTACCCCTCTTATATAGGCGACGTCATCGTCGTTGGGCACACATAGCACGCAATCACGCAATCAAACCCCCAGGCAGGTAGGACTCTAGAGGTGGCCCTTACAGGCTCAAGAGGTGGCTCCCACTATGTAGCACTTTGTCCCATGACGGGTTCAAGAGGTGGCTCCCATAGCGTAGCACTTTGCTCTGTATGGCACTTAGTTCCCACACTTCCGACTGGGGTCTAGCTCTGATACCATTCTGTCACGCCCCGTACTCTATACCGTCGAGGCATTGTCTGCTTCGGCCTACCGACCTCATAGTTTTGTCCCTTTCTAATAGTGATCGGCTCCAGAATGGGGGACTTCCCGGGAGGTCACACATCTCAATACTACTCCCCATTAAGCACGTTTAACTTCGGAGTTCTTTACAAGAACTGAGCCGATACTTCAAAAGGTGCCTCGGTCTCCCCATTAAGCACGTTTAACTTCGGAGTTCTTTACAAGAACTGAGCCGATACTTCAAAAGGTGCCTCGGTGATATAGAGTACAATTTAGCTATATTTGAGGGTGTTACAATCTATCCCTCTTATATAGGCGACGTCATCGTCGCTGGGCACACATAGCACGCAATCACGCAATCAAACCCCCAGGCAGGTAGGACTCTAGAGGTGGCCCCTACATGCTCAAGAGGTGGCTCCCACTATATAGCACTTTGTCCCATTAGGGGTTCAAAAGGTGGCTCTCATAGCGTAGCACTTTGCCCTGCATGGCACTTAGTTCACACACTTCCGACTGGGGTCTAGCTCCGATACCATTCTGTCACGCCCCGTACTCTATACCGTCAAGGTATTATCCGCATTGGCCTACCGGCCTCACGGTTTTATCCCTTTCTAATAGTGATCGGCTCCAGAATTGGGGACTTCCCGAGCAGGTCACCCATCCCAGTACTACTACCCGTTAAGCACGCTTAACTTTGGAGTTCTTTACAAGAACTGAGCCGATACTTCAAAAGGCACCTCGGTGATATAGAGTACAACTTAGCTATATTTGAGGGTGTTACACTCACCATCCCGACTGAGGACCTGCGTGTTGATTTATCCAGTGAAAGGGACATATGTTGTTGGACGGGTAGCAATTCTGGTCAATTTACTTCATCCTCTACATACTATTTTGCTGCTTCCCATGGTGTCCAAAGAGGGGCCTGGAGAAAGATCTGGCACCGGGCTTTCTCGCCCAGAGCTGCCATCTTCACCGAGAAAATTATGCATCGAGCTGTTCACGTAGATAGCAGGATTATTGATTGTGGTGTGCCTCTTGTCTCCAAATGTTAATGTTGCAGGAATGGTAGACAAGAATACCTTAACCATTTGTTTATTCATGGAGATCTTGCTGCTTCCTTATGGTCCTGGATGGCGCCTCTGATCGGCCAGAAGGTTAATCTTAGCAGCCAATTGACCATCCACTGTTATAGCTTCATTTCATCATCCTCCATGCAGTCTGCATTTCATTTCGCTAGCTTGTATGGATTCATGTTGTTGATCTGGGAAATTTGGATGGCTAGGTGCCCTGCTCGCTTTGAAGGTGTTGTTCTTGTCAAGGAGAAGATCTAGAAACAGATCTTGAATCATATGGCTGCAGCGTTTAAGGGAATCAAATTCCACCAGCCGATCTCTCATAGAGAGGCACAAACTCTCCACTAGTTTAATTTCCGACCTGTGGTTCAGGTTAAACACCCCATCATTGTTAGGTGGTGTCCTCCGCTGGCTGGTTACTGTCTCAATATTGATGGTGCTTCTAATGGCAATCTAGGCCAAAGAAGAGGAGGTGGTTGTGTTAGGGACCCACTGGGTGATTTCATGGTGGGGTTCTCCCTCTACTATGGAGTAGGTACTAGCCTGCTTGCTGAGGCCATGGCGCTAAATGATGAGTTAAGCCTTGCTATAGAGAGGGGTTACACTCCTTCAGTTGTGATATCTGACTGCGCCGCTCTAGTCAATGCAGTGCACAAAGAGGCTATTCCTCATTGGTTCATTTTCTCCTGGTGGTGGGGAATCATACAGATGTTGCATCACCTCAATTGCCCCATCAAACACATATATAGGGAAGGAAACTCGGTGGCGGATTTTTTGGCCAAGGCTGCATGTGACTCAGGCGCTAGTGAGGTATACAAGAATCTCAGGGATCTCCCTCATCCTGCCAGAAGGGATGTGCCTGTGGACAAAGCGGGTTTCCCTAGTTTTCATCATTTCCATTAAGTCTTGGCTTTGTTTCTTCTGGTCTGTAATATCTGGGGAACGATTTGGCCGCTCGTTCTGGGCCTTTGATGACTCCATATTTGTTTACTTCTGTTTAATGGAAATTAGTACCTCTGGTAGTGCTTGGTGGAGCGAGAACACTCCTCCTCTTTGAGGTAGGGGTGCGCTCTCCCTGGCTCTATCTCTGGTATCCTTTAAAAAAATGTATGAATGATTGCCTGAGTTTGTGCAAGTTGATGCTTTCAAGTGTTTTGTATGAATTGAACTTAAAAAATATATATTAATGACTCATAGTTGCCATCATCAAAAATGGGGAGAATATTGTGTTGATGTTTTGATGATGATTAAAATATGATTCATTATTCTCCATTTTCACTTAGAAAGTTTGATAAAGTAATTAAATATCTCAGGCAAAATAAAACCTAATTAAATTCACTATGAAATGTTTAAATATTTGAACTTCTTGGTCAACAAGGAAATAGACAAGGTCGACAAGACCTATTTGAACAGAAAGTGACATCAGAAGAGAAGAAATGAAGAAGTCGGGTCGACAGATACTATGGACTTGTCGACAGCATAGCCATCCAGGAGCTCAACTCAGCTCAACCATGAACCTATGTCGACAAATTACAAGATCAGGTCAACAGACCCTTCATCTAGTAGCTCAGAAGTAAAGACCTCTTAGCCACAAGTCGACAAGGTCAAGTTCGTGTCGACAGATTACAAGATCAGGTCGATAGACCCTTCATCCAGTAGCTCAGAAGCAAAGGCCTTTCTACCATAAGTCGACAGGGTCAAGCTCATGTCGACAAATTACAAGCTCAGGTCGACAGACCCTTCACCCAGTAGCTTAGAAGCAAAGGCCTCTTTGCGACAAGTTGACAGGGTCAGGTTCAAGTCGATAGAATCATCACTTAGAAACTCAGATGGAAGGAACTCACTACTACAGTTGACAAACTGCCAAAAGGAAGTCAAACTAGGTTGACAGAGTCTGTTATCCAGAAGCCAAAGAAACTCAACCAATGAACACCGAGTCGATAGATTATCAAAGAAGAAAGCAAAACCCGGTCAACAGGCTCAGAGTTCCAGTAGCCCAACTGAGCCAAGTCCTTCAAACAAGTCGACAGACTATCAAGGAAGAAAGCAAAACCCAGTCAATAGGCTCAGACTTCCAGTAGCTCAACTGAGCCAAGTCCTTCGGACAGGTCGACAGGCATCCAAAGCATCTTCAACTCCGATCGACAAAATCAAGCCCAGAACTTAGACGCGCTCGTAGTGTAGGCCACCTACTCGTACGTATCTCAAGGCCCAATGATTAGGGACGGCCCAAAATTTTGTACCTCAATTTCTAGAATATTCCAAGGCCCATTATGAAGTAATTAGGGGCCTAATCAAGCAAAATTACTAGACTAAAAGGGCGCCAGGCCCAAAATTTCGGCTATATAAAGTCATGTTCGTGCTCTACAAGAGGTGTTGTGGCGAATTGAAGGGCTGGAGGAAAGATAGCTTCGAGATAGAGAAAGAAGAGCAGAGAGACCGGTGTAAAGGCCTCAAGAGAGCACAGTGAGTACTGAGAGGTCAATTAAAAGAGAGAACCCCTAAATTACCAGATCTGAGTAGCCACCACCTCAATTGCAGCATAAAAGAGTGAGAGAGAAGAAGATAAGAAGCAAGAGGATTGCTCCAAGAGGCTGAGCGAGGGAAATTTATGGAACGATCATAAAGTGCTTCTCAAGAAAGTACATTCTTTTCCCTTGCCCCTTATTTTCTTGTTTAGTTTCTGAATTTCATTGTAGTGTGGATAATCATGCTTTGTGATCAGCACAGGCTCAGATTATTCTAAGCACATTGTGTGTGTGTGTGTGTGTGTGTGTGTGTGTGTGTGTGTGTGTGTGTGTGTGTGTGTGTGTGAGGTGTCATCCTCATTTCAAGCTATAAGTCAGCGGCTGTGTGTGGGAATTCACCCTGTGTGTGTGTGTGGATCAAGGTTGGCACTAGTGTGCAACCGAACCACCTAAAAATTGACTTGCCTTCATGGGATTGATTGTGTGACTGATCCATATCTTCTACCCCCATTCACAACTTGTATCTGATTGGAGTCGTTTGCTCTGTGCGACTCTGTCACACAACGTCACACTAACTCACATTGCACAGCACACCCATCCATTCACACATTACTCACACACCTCACCGTGCACACAACCGGCTCAATTCTACCAACTGAAATAGACTACTTTCTGATTGGTATAGTCTTAGCTCAGATCACCACATATCTTAGTTTGTGACGCTAATTCAATCATAAGTTTTATAATTTCGTGATCTTTTTGGGCGGCATATCTATTCACGCCCCCCTCTACATCTGTCATCTCACTTCCAACACTTGGTATCAGAGCAGGTTTCTCCAACAATGTGGTCTAACGACCAAGAGTCGACTGTGATGGGCAATAGGAGTTTACTTTCTGAAGGTCACTCTATTAATAGACCTCCTTTCTTCAATGATTCTAACTATTCTTATTGGAAAAATCGTATGGAGATATTTCTTAGAGCTCAAGGTCACGAGATTTAGAGGGTGATCAGCAGGGGACCCTTTGAGCTGCCAGAAGATGAGGATACATGGACAAGAGATCAAATTAGGAGATCAATAGTAAATTGGAGTGCTATGTACATCATGCATTGTGCAATTCACCCGACAAAGTTCTCGAGGGTCTCGATGTGCAAATCTGCCACCCAAGGTAAGAGAAACCAAAGCTAACCTGCTCATTTCTGATTATGAAATGTTTAAGATGAAATCTGATGAATCAATTACCCAAATGTATGCTAGATGCACACATCTCACCAATAACTTGAAGGCTTTAGAAAAGCAGTACACGGACAGTGAGCTAGTTAGGAAAATCCTAAGGTCCATTCCCCCTGTCTGGCACACCAAGGCCACGGTCATAGAGGACTCAAAAGATCTCTCCAAAATGACCGTAGATGAGCTCATAGGCTCCTTAATGACCTACGAATTAAACCTGAAGAGGAATGAGGAGGATGTCAACAAGAAGAAGCCATTGGCTCTGAAGGTGAAAGCCTCCGTGAGTACTCAGGAATCAAGTGATGAACGCTAGGACTCTAGCCAAGGAGAAGACCCTAGTGTGTATGTGTTGCTGTGTAGTAACCCGAAAATAATAATAACAACAATAATAATAGTCATATAATATTTATGGAGAATAAAATAAAATTTGTGAGAATAAATAAATTTGATTATTATATATATATAAATACATAAGGGACGAGAATAAAACCATTTTTCAGAAATAAAACCTAGAATGAGTAATGATAAATAATTCTTAATAAGCTAAAACGTATTGGGCATTAAAGGTATTATATTAAGTAAAATAATTGTTTAAGTGAATGTGAGTTTAATGGGGTCTTAATAAAACCTATTAGATTACAAGGTTATAATTATTTAGAGTTGAGTGGGCTCTGTCTTTGGACCATTAGGGTTTAAACTGACATAAGAAAAGTACCACGGGTTTAATTCGTGTAGCAGGGAGCGGCTACGACGTTTTGGGATAAGGATAAATTAAAAGAGAGTAACAATAATTAAATAGGACTCTAAATAAAGGAAACTAATTTTGTTAGGATTTCTTTGTACGGTTTATTCAAATAGATTTTATAAATAGCCCTGTAGCGTTCTTCATAACTCTCGTCGCTTGACGGACTGTTGTGGGTGTCGGAGCGGAGTTTGGTCGTGAGATTTTACAAGGGGTGATCCTAGGGTGGTGAGTGCGGATGGTATCTCCTTTTTCCCATCTTAAGATAGGCATTCTCTCAAGCAAAAATTTAATAAATCATCATGTTAGGTAGAATTTTTTGTGCTCTTCGATTTGATATATAGATTGCATGATTCCGATATAGATACACCAAGAATTTGAGGTCTTAAAGAGACTCAACACTGTTCATAAGCATTTGAATTTAATTTGCATCCACGGATTCAGTCGCCAATTCTTGTTAAAGTTATAAAATTGTTAATAACTTTTGTGCCCTTCTCCTTTAATCATTACGTAGCTCATTCTCTTCTTTCAAATCGTTCACTTCTTCCTTTAGTTTTTTAGACTGTTCTGCATAAATTAACGACAGTGGGAGTGGACGTTATTTTGAGAATATGTGTTCCTCTATACAAACGTAAATTCTTGTTGAACTAACCCTAAAACCTTATTAAACCAGTAATATCTCATATGCCCTCCCTTTCCTCTACAAATCAGTTTAGAACATGCCCCTTTTCTGTTTAAAATTTTTACTATTTCATTAAGGTTAGGATTTTGTGTATATCTGCATGGACGCCAATTTTTTTCTCTTTTATTTAACGTCGGTTGCATCAGTCGCAAATTTTATTTTCAATAAATTGAATCGAAATCTTACAAAATTCATATCTTATGATCCCAGTGAGTAAAAATTTCAACTTACATATTTTCATGACCTATGGAAAATATTCTTAATTTTCAGATTTCTAAATCTTAAAAAATATTGTTAATTGTATGAGTGTTATTGTTCATCACCTTAATGAATAGTAACCTGTTCGTTCTAATTAGATCTAAACCGTAAGCCTATAGTTAACATGTTATCACTATAGATGATTTACTATCCTATGGTTAGACTATTATAGTCCTTGTACTATTGTTTATCTTATATATATATATATATATATATATATATATATATATATATATATATATATATATATATATATATTATCAAACTGTTTAAGTGTGGCTATATTATTTTCATATGACTGCATTAATTAATGTCCTTCTTCAGGACGTATATCAATTCTATACGCCTTTCTGGTAATACATCTTTTCTAATTATTTTATATTATTTTGCTCTGATTAATAAATTAAATTCACATCTTTATCATGGATGCGTATTAAAGAACTAGCACCTCTTTACAGAGATGCCAATTTAATGCACTGTATTTAATTTTTTATAAATATGATTAATTTTGGAATTTAACGTCCTTCATGAAGACGCGAATTCAAGAATTATTGGCTTTATTGTCAGACGCGAATTCTTCCAGTAATGTTTTGATCATGTTTTCATCCAATAACCGTGGATTATTGGCACTATGATCTCAAGGTCGAGACATAGTCCCTGTTTTATTATTTCCAACGTGATACACCCTATTTCTTAGAGATAGAAGGACCCTCCGTCGGGAATTCCTCTTGCCGGATTAGAAATTCTTTTTCTAAGACCTCCGTAAGACCCCGACATCGAAGGATTCCCTCTTCGATCACTGGACTGGTTGTACCCTAAAAACCCTTAAACCTATTTTGGTCATGTCCCTTTGAGGAAACATGACATCCAGCCATCATAGAGCGCCAAGGTTGAGTGTTCTATGAGAGTCCAGACTCTGTCCAGAATTGGGATCTGGTACAGTAGTCACCATATCTTGAATTTGTGTCTGGATAGGTGATGTGAATTTCATTTGTGCCTTATTGTTCATAAGAATTAGCACCATTCTACGTGGACGTGAATTCTTTAATTCGCGGTAGCCTGAGTGGATGCCAATTTACCCAGATTCTTGTGATTTTTGATATTACACCTATCCTTGTGTCCATCTTTGAAATCATATTCTCTAAACTCTCTTACTTAAAGCTTGGTCCTTGGAATTTTATTTGGCCATTATTTGACTTGGATATTGTCTAGAAAATTTACATGGGACTATAGGTCCAAACTGACACTCAATGCTAGAACGTTATTTGATAGGGGCTCGGATCTGGTCCTAGGGACGAGGCAAAGCCCAAACATATATCGGTACTATGATTGATCAGGTGTGACATTGCACCAATAATAAGCAAGATTTGATCTAGACAATTCCAACACTGATACGACATGATATGTTCTTTATATGAATGTTCTTGATATGATATTTGACATGGCCCGAAATGGGTAAACTTGCTATTGAAATTCTTGAATGGCCAATCCACTATCATGCTATATGTCCTCCTATATATCTCACTCTTGAGATTTGTGATATATTTCTTACCTACTTGTCATCTAGTTATAATTGTATCCTTGAATAGTGATCTCTTTATTCCTACTCTATCTTATGTCCAGCTTTAGCCTGATCATTATCGGATTTATCGTTGCATGCATATTCATGTCAATTTATTAATCACTTAAAGCTAGCTTGGTTCAAGAGATATAAGACCTATTGAGCTTTCGCTCACCTAGTGTTTTTCCTTATTTTTTAGGTAATAATGAAGATTAATGCAATCAAGATGGGCAAGGGCAAGAGTGAAGAGAATCCCGGCCATTTAGATGAACCTCGTAGTCTTTATGTCAACTTTTGTTAGTTCGAGAGTCTCTTGTAATTTCCTTTTATTGAGTCTAGTAGTCTGATTCAAATTGTAATGAACTTATATTTGGAATTTCAATGAAATTATGTTTTGTCTAGTTATACTGTGCCTTTATGGTTTGCTTTGATTGTCATAATTGTATCGCTGCCACGTTCTGAGCATATTTTCGCTGCTATCGGTTCGGGACATGACAATTTCCTAACGAGTGCAGTGACTAATAGCGCCATACTGGAGTACATGCTATGTGCATAGTAACAGAAAGAGACGAGATGAGAATGAAACATGCTAAAATATAAATCTTCATGTAATCAATTGAAATTCGTTTATATATAAACTATACAAAGTTTTGGCATGAAATTAACATATAATGAAATTAAGCTTAAAAACACATGCTAACACTAATTATGAAGTCATGACATGATCAATAAACATAAATAAACTAGATATGACATGATTACTATCATATATAATAGGGAATGAACCGGGTTTGATCTATTTACAGTAACTAGATCGCGATTTGTCGAAGACCGCTATTTGAAGGTAGCGGTCACTGTAGGACTGCTATCTATCTATCATTAGACAGAAGCAAAATCCCATCGTGTAGAGCCTATTCTATGGCGAGTAAGGATGCAAAACTACATAAAATTGAAATAGAAAGCATGATAGGACTAGTCTAATGCATAAGAAGGCATGAAAACATCTAAAGTTATTATCTTTTCCATTTAAGTTTCAAAGACTGAATGAACAAAAGGACATATTGCATGATCAAAGTAAAACATGGAATTCTCCATGTAGAAAGCATGAAAATAAGCAAGATCAGTAGGATTTTAATCCTAACTTGATGTTTAATCCGATCATGAGATAACCTACCTCTGGGATTGCTCCTAGACTGATAATTTCTCATCGGAAGAACGCTCCCATTCCTACGCATCTTGCGTAGAAATAGCAACTTCTGCGCTTCCTAACTCTTGGATGGCTTGACCTCCTAATACCAAAATTTGAGGGACATCAGAAGACACCAAGGGGAATGAAAAGCTCTAAAGGAAGAACTTGAAATAACGATACTATACATTTGATCTGCACGCTCCAAAATTAGGGTTCGCGCTGGACGAATTTGGGGTCTATTTATAGGGAATGGCCTAGGGCTGGGGTTTTAGATCGAATTAGGAGTCCTATGGGGTATCAATTCGATCCACTAAAAGTCCTAGATATGTTTCCATTATAGATAATATCGATCCATGGTGATTTGGCAGATAAAAATCTAATCTTTTCACGTTTTACTAACTTCCGTTTACGGAACCTAAACGCGGTCTGGTCTGGACCGCTATCACCAGAACATGGTCGCACGACTAACCGCGACCTGCCTGGCTCGCCGAAATTTGAATTTAATTCAAATTCCCATTCTAATTATCCCTAATTCCCTTATTTATCCTGATGTGTGAAAAAGGGATGAACTACATGTCTAAAGGGGGGTGAATAGATCAACCCCAACTTAAAAATTCTACACTAGTTAAGAGAATGCGGAAATGAAAGAAACTGCTATGAGTCAGAACGACTAAAAATAGTATGAAATAACTATCAGGAGATCTGAAGAGAAATGTCAATCAATCACTAAGAACTCCAGAAGAAATTGATCAATCAAATCAGTATGGTACCTGGCGGAGGTTTGATTCGAAAATCTCCTCACGCAAGGGTCAGTTTTCCAGATAGACGTAATCTATCCTTCTGACTAAACCTTTTTATATACCAATGAGTGATTGATCACAGTGCAGATATATGATGAGAATTTTTAGAATTACTCAGAGTAATGTCAAATAATAATGAACTAGCACAAACCAATTTTAGAGAACAATCATTCACCCAGGTATGGTACTCGGCGGAGGTTCGATCTGAGATCTCCTCACGCAAGAGGTGGCGTTCCAGATAGGCATAACCTATCTTTCCAACCACGCCTTTCTATATACCTACTGGATGAAAGACTTAAGCACATTCGACAGATGAATATATCAGAAATATTAAACGCTTGCAGCAAACGATCCTATGCATTCATCTAATTGCAGTGAGGAAGATGTAAGCAATCACACATGACAGATTAGTTTTAGGTGGTCCGATCTCGAGCTTGAGATCTACGTCCACCCCTTACTCAACTGAGTAAGGCATCCACTGCCAAATAGCTTGAATCTATTGATCCACCGCTTTGGGGATAAAATCCCTACAACCAGCTGAGCCTCACTGCTTGCTTTCCCACTGAGCAACATAGCTTGCTGTCTGAGGATCACACCTCGCCGCTGAGCACCATAACTTTCTCCACTGATACACAACTTACAGAGAATTCAAAAGGAAAATGAACAAGACAACAAAAATAATCATAGAAAGAGAAAGATGTAGCTCCACTGGAGCGATCTGACTCTGGATCTAATCCAGAAGTCAGGACAATAACTCAACCTCCAATTCTTACTTCTCTCTCAGACAGACTTACGGCACTCTATTTTCTTCTTACTCTCTGCAACTTCCTCTATCACTCTCGAATTCTTCTAAGACTCTTCTTGCTCTCTTACTCCTTTTCTCCTCTTCTTCTGATCTATTATCTTCTCAGTTTCTCAAATTTGAGCTCACGATTGCCTTTTATAGACGAGAGAGCGAGTCCTATGGTCCCACGAGGTTTCAATTTGGGCGCGTAGAAGACACGTTCCCGCCCAAATACTTTATCCAGAGCATGCACTTCAAGGGCCCACGTGTCAGGAGTAGAAGATAGGACGATCCATGTGGCAGGATATTAGTTTAGCCTCCCGCCCTGGATCACGTGCCCTTAACCGACTTCACTTTAAACTCTATGTGAGAGTGATGTGGTCAGCCTTTATGCAACCCATGTGTTCGAGCATAGATCTGGGTTGATTCTTCCTTTCTATCCAAAACAGAAGCAAAGATTATGAGACTTATAAGACTTGTAATATGTATTAGCAAATGTAGTTTCAGATGCTTCACAAGGTCAGACATTTCATATAAGTGTGTGCACAAAATTCTTCAAGAGCATCGATGCATAAATGAGATACATCAGCTTGTATAGCTAACACATACAGTAGGTTAGAATAGAAACATTGACCTTAGGGTCATACAGGTAGTCCTTATGGAGCAATGCTTCTACATATGCATTGACCTTTTGGTGCAGAAATTCTACATGTGCACCGACCTAACAGACTATAATGTGAATGTGCATCGACCTTATAGTGCAGGACCTCTATATGTGCACCGACCTTATAGACTTATATGTAAATGTGCACCGACCTGATTGTGTATACAGTGTACTAAGTGCCTCGACCTTATAGTGCAGGACTTCTATATGTGCACCGACCTTATAGACTTATATGCAAATGTGCACCGACCTTATTGTTCATACTGTGTACTAAGTGCATCGACCTTATAGTGCAGGACTTCTATATGTGCACCGACCTTATAGACTTATATGCAAATGTGCACCGACCTGATTGTGCATACTGTGTACTAAGTGCATCGACCTTCTAGACTATAATGCATATGTGCATCAACCTTCTAGACTTCAACGACATATGTGCATCGACCTTCTAGACTTCAACGACATATGTGCATCGACCTTCTTAGTCTGTAACACATATGTGCATCGACCTTCTAGACTCAATGACATATATGCATCAACCTGTTAGTTCAATGATGTGGAATATGCATCTACCTTATAACACAACACTTATGTAAATGCACTGACCTTCTAGGCTCGGAGTAAACATGTGCACCGACCTGACTTTCGCAATGCATGAATGTGCATTGACCTTATTGAAAGAAGGCCTTATACTGACATTAGTAAGACTACATAGCATCAGAGTGTTGCCAAGTTCAAGATTAACTAGCATCAAAACACAATGACTATTGCCATCATCAAAACACAACATCAAATCCAGAGGAGACACAACATTCTCCCCCTTTTTGATGATGGCAACACTTCTATACTTTGATGGCAACACATGCAATAGCAGACAGACAGACACATAACAAACACATAGACCGACAGAGCTTTCTTTTTCTTACTAGTCACTCCCCCTAACATAAAAAATCTCTCCCCCTTTGCCTTTGCATTTCTCTCCCTCTTTGCCAAGCCATCCAAGCCATCAGAATATTTCTCTCCCCCTTGGCCATCAGCAAAACAAATGAAAGAGAAAAATGGAGCTCATCAGAGAAGTAGAGGAGATGACATATTCAAGGTAGGGAATGAATAGGAAAGATATGACTGACAACCTGATTTATATTTCATTAATCAAGCATACATAGTTTAGATTCTTTTGGTATAAGAGTTTATATAATGCATCCTTTAAAAAAAATCTGGTTTAAGGGTGAGCAATTGCACTCTTTGAAGAAGTTTGTATTAACCCTTAATATCAATAAACCAGAACTACATAAATCATGTCGGATTTAGTCTTACTTCATCTTACTGACCTAAGATTCAATGAATTCCGTGGGAGTAACTAGAACATGTCTTGAGGTTAAACAAATTTTTTACAGGTCTAATATTTCACCGTAGGGTTTTCAACAAGATTTTTATTTTTATTTTTTTTTGCCACAATTTTTTGAACAGTCAGCTATAATCCATATCTTTTTACATAAGGGTACACGTTGATTAGACGCCAGTACCCCTAGTTACTCAGTAGGATTTACCATTCTGCTTCACTTATTAAAACATTCAGGTATAGTTTACACCTTTTTTGCGTAAGAGTACACGTTAATTAGACGCCAGTACTCCTAGTTACTCAATGAAACTAACCTGTCAGTTTTAATTTTTGAACAAAGGTAACTGAAGCAATTCATGACTTGGGTTCACCTTATTTCATTGATAAAGGACCCAGTTTCTCTGTGCGTTCAGCCATTGCTCTGCCAACAACGTTTTTAACTAATGATTTTGACACAGCTACCTTTTGGTTTTACAGAAGTTTTGTTTAAAAGCAATACACAATTTCAGCTTTCTCAACCAAGATATCCTGAATTTAGAGACTTTGATATTCTAGAAGACTCCACCAGACATGACATGTGAGATATGGTTGAGAGCTATTAAGTGTAATCAATAATCTTTTACATTGAATTTAGTCTTTAGACTCTAAAGATCATTAAACTTAAACCATCATGTCATTCATGGTACATCATTGATTCTTATATGAGAAGATTTCTGATTTTAGTAGCTTAGAGTAATGAACTGATTATCAGATTGCCATTTATTCAGATTCAAAGGAAGTGCAAGGGTTCCAAGAATGTTATACCATGAAATGGGAATGGAAGAGTGTGCCAGGAGAACCTGATACAAAGCAATGTGCTACTCAATTTTCAGTTCAAAAATAATGCGAAAAACTGATACCATGAGATAAGAAGATCTGTTGATCAGAAAGATAGAGTCTAGGTTGACCTAAAAGTTTGACATTTCAGAGAATTTCCTTCTGCCAACAAATAACAACCTAAGCATGATCTGACTCAAAGTTTAGGCATTTTATTCTGAACTCCCCCTATCAACATGCACGAGAGGATAGACTTAAAAAGTTTTTGAACACTTACTCTGTCACGCCCCGAGCCTTTTATTACGGCGGAAGACTAGCTCGAGGAACGCGAACAGCCGGCATGGTAAGTCTCTTGCAAGCAAGAACGATCAGAGCGTAAAATAATCACACATAAGATGCAATTGCACAATAGTTTACTAAACTCCAACTTTATCTCATTAATAATCTAAATATCCAAATACAATAGCTTTCAACCTTCAATAATTCAAGGAAAAAGGAAATTACAAAGACTCGATCTAAACATTATTGACTTTCCTAAGTCTTCACTCTCAATTTGATATGACTTTTACTCGCTCTTGGACCCGCTACTTGTATAACTCGAATCTGAATTTGTATCACTTCCATCTCTTGAAAAGATTGGGGAAATAGGTAATGAGCACACTTGCCCAGTAGGTATCTTTGCATCAACCTGATTAGCAATATTTAAGTAATTAGTATTTTAGCTCTAAAGAAATAAGGTAAAATCATGCGAATGTGATCAATCATGCGATTAAACCAAAGTAACACGATGATCATGTAAGATAGAATGAGCAAGTATGAATGTAACAAGAATATGATATGGCCTTTCATGAACAAGAATGTACTAGAAAGTCATGTATCAATCAAGAATGTACTCTTCACTTAGTAGCAAGTACTTCGTGAATTTCTGTGGAATAACATGTAACAAGCTAGAAAGTCATGTACGTGTCGTGGATTTTCACTTCACGAGCCGTGGATCTTCACTTATTTATCGAGAAAGTACTCCCAGCGTAATGCGACGCTAGTAGCATCATACCCCATGGTTTATAATAGTATGTTTCCGACAATCAGTCGAGGGGACTAGCATAGAGCCCTTGAACACAATTAGTGCTCGGTCCGCATCATCAAGTATAAATCAAGCTACTTCCACACATGTAAACAATATGGCCAAGAATGTACAATTTCAATGATAGGTTCAAGATAAAGTAATCCATCATAAGAATGCTTCTATTTGAATTAAAGAATTTCAATGAACATATTAAAACTAGGTTATGCCATGAAAATAAATCGGCAGCATAACGATACGTTTTTTAACTTCCATAATCTAAGATTAAGTATCTTTGAACAATATGACAAGTCCTAGACCATCAATAATCTATCTAGGAACTTTGGAATATCAACCCTTGGGTCAAACCTCGGGTTAAATCACTCAAGAACTGTGACGGTCAATTAATAGGCCGTTACATGAACGTGACGGTCTATAATTGGGCCATTACAATAGATTGAATCCAGAAAGAATAGTTGGACTCAGTGAATGTGACGGTTGTATACTGGACTGTTATATGAGCCTGATGGTCTAGTACTAGACCGTTACATAGTAAAAACCACAAAATATCGATAGTACTTTCTAATCAATTGGGCTTTAAAGTTACAACCAACTCGGTGTCCTAGTGGGAATCCCAGGCTCGCGGAGAATTACAGAGACTTTGAAACCAGATTTCCTAGTCCATTGGAAGGAATATCTAATAGAGAGGTCCTCAAGTTCAAGAATATATTCCTATAGGGCAAAAGTGTGAACTAATGGTCAAATACCGGAATATATGCCATGTACTTAGAGAATTGACTCTATAGATAGAAAGAATGTGTAACAATGTGAAACCATGATAAAATTCTGTCAATATATCAGTAAAAATCATGTTTTAATACAAAACTATAGAGCTTTAGCAATGAAATTAACATGTACTTTAAAATAACTCAAAGTGCTTTTAAACATACATGAATCAATTTATAAACTCAAAGTTATGAAAAATATGTCAAACTTAGATAACTAGGTTTATTCATAAGTAAACTTGACTATTTTTAACTCTGTCTCGGGTTGACAGAACACAGTTATTCTGACGGTCGAACATGGGCACGTCACAGGGCTGTGGCGGTTTATCATGGAGCCGTTAGAGTGTTGTAACGCTCTGGTTATGGTCCGTCAGAGTTAACAGAGAAGCTTAAGTATAACAGGGAGTGTGACGGCTTATCGTAAAGCCGTTACATCCCTCTGACAGTCTAACTAAAGGCCGTTAGAGTCCTGTTGACAGGAAAGTAAAAAGATAAAAGACTATGCCTTCAAACATGCCATGCTTTGAAAAGACTTAACTAATCTAGTCATGATAAAATGAAGTATAGTCCATCTAGATGCATAGGTTGCAGTGAATGAACAAGAGAATATCGTTTATCTTCATTTAAGGCTAAAGACATGCATATTTGTATAGACTTACTAAAACATGAAATTCAAAGTCTATGATGCATGGAATCAATCAAAACCAGAGGGCTTTTATCCCTAACATGATATTCTTGCCATTCATGAGATGACCTACCTCTTTACTGAGCTTTCAACTTCCAATTTGGGACTACAAGACACGCCCTAGTTCTTTCCTTCTAGTGAGTTTTCAGCAACTTCACGTCGCTCAAACTTCTCAATCCACTGACCTAAGGATGTAAAATTTTGAGGGTAAGAAGGTGAAACTAAGGGGAACAGAAAGTTCTAAAGACACTTAGGCTAATTACCTCATTTTGGTGCTCTAATCTCCTGATCTTCAGCAGACTTTCGCTCAGATTCCTGGGTTACTATGGTCGAACCAGAAACTTTGGAAGCTTCAAACTTCTTGTGTAGTTGATCTCCTAGCATGAAATTTTGAGAAAGATTAGTCCTATGTCTAAGGAATAAAAAGTTCTAAAGAACTTACCCGATATACTATCTCCTAACCTTAGTTCCACGCGAGCCAATGTAAGGGTCGCGCAGGTCAAAACTAGGATCTATTTATAGGGTTTTGCTAGGATTTGTGGATTAGATCAATTCTAGAGTCCTTGTTAAGGCTTAGATCGACTTCAGAGAGTCATTAATATGTTTACTAGTCCTCCCATCTCGATCCCAAAGTGATAAACTAGCAAAAATCTAATCTTTTTACTTGTTCTTCCATTCACAGAACTGACAGCGTGTAACGGTCGAGTATTGGCGCGTTACCTGACTGTGGCAGTCGCACGATAGACCGCTACATTCACCGTTCACAGAATTCAACTTAATTCAAACTCTTTAATTGTTTTATCTACATAATTATCTAATAAATGAGTATTTATCCTTAAAATTCGTGAATAAGCTAAATATCCTTCTAGAATATGGGCCAAACTTCATAGGATTGGTCTTTAAACCTTTTGGGTTTTATTTATCAAAGATGGATTAATATTTTAACATAATTGGGCCTTATAATCAGTTTAAGCTTTATAAATTCTTAATAAATTCTAAAAAATTCTTAAAATAATCTAGAAATTATTTATATAAATTTTGAGGCACTACACTCTCCTCACTTAGAAGAATTTGATCCCTAAATTCAATACATGGATTGTATGGAGAGTGTACTTACAGTTAAATAATTCTAGGAATCTTTTTCGCATAGCTTCTTCTGTTTCCCAAGTTGCTTCGGATGGCCATAATTTCTTCCATTGAATTTTGACCATAGGAATAGTTTTATTCCTTAGTTGACGCACTTCCCGTTCTAGAATCTGTGTTGGTGTTTGTTCGTACGTCATATCCTTCTGAATCTCCAAATTATCGTAAGTAATAACATGGTAAGGATCATATACATACTTTTTCTGCATAGAGACGTGAAATACGTCATGAACTCCTACTAATTGTGGAGGTAAAGCTAATCTATAAGTCACTTCACCGACCCTTTTAAGAATTTCAAATGGGCCAATGAATCTTGGAGTTAGCTTACCTTTGATGCCAAATCTTCGAATACCACGACCCGGAGAAACCTTCAGATACACATAATCTCCTACTTGAAACTCCATGTCGCACCTTCGATTATCAACATAAGATTTCTGCCTATCTTGAGCAATCTGCAATCTTTCTCGAATGAGCTTAATTTTCTCTAAAGAATCCCTGATAATGTCGGGGCCTAGAATTTACCTTTCCCCTATTTCATTCCAACATATCGGTGATCTACAGCTTTTTCCATATAAAACTTCAAAAGGTGCCATCTATATGCTGGCCTGATAACTGTTGTTATATTCAAATTCCACCAGAGGCAAGTGATCATGCCAACTTCCTCCGAAGTCACAAGCCCTGAGCATATCTTTCACCACTTGATTTTTTCTTTCAGTCTGACCATCAGTTTGTGGATGGAATGCCATGCTAAAGTTCAGTCTGGTCCCTAATGAATATTGTAGACCCTTCTAGAATTACAATGTGAATCTAGGATCTCTATCAGATATGATAGTGACAGGGACACCATGCAGCTTGACAATTTCTTATATATATAAGGCTGCTAGAATGTACATAGACAATCGACTTTTGATCGGTAGAAAGTGTGCCGATTTTGTCAATCGGTCCATGATTACCCATATGCCGTCATGTCCACCTCTTGTCTTTGGTAAACCCAAAATAAAATCCATTCCTATACTTTCTCATTTCCATGCTGGAATATCTAAGGGATGTAATTTACCTGCGGGTCGAAAATGCTCTGCCTTTACTTGTTGATAAGTGAGATAGCGAGACATGAAATCAGCTATTTCCCTCTTCATATTGGGACACCAGAAATTTCTTTTAAGATCTTGATACATTTTTGTACCACCTGGATGAATGGTGTACTTGGATTTATGTGCTTCATCTAGGATCAGTTTCGTCGTATCCTCATGATCTGGTACACATATTCGGCCCTTAAATAGTAATCTTCTGTCATTGGAAATAGAAAAATCCGGTCTTTGTTCTATGTTGGCTTTAATATCCAGTAATACGGGATCATCATTTTACAGCTTGACCATATCTTCTATTAGTGTAGGTTGAGCTTGAATATTAGTGATGAAACAATCTTCTTCCTTCACGTCAATATCTAAGTTCAACTGAGCGAATTGAGGAATAAGATTAGTCATACTAATCATGAGATTTGATAACTTTTCCATTGATTTTCTGCTGAGTGCATCTGCTATAGCATTAGCCTTGTCAGGATGATATTGAATAGCAAAATCAAAGTCTTTGAGATATTCTAACCATCTCCTCTGTCTCATATTTAACTCCTTTTGAGAGAATAAGTATTTCAAGCTTTTATGGTCCGAGTAGACCGTGAATTTCTCTCCATAGAGATAATGACGCCAAATTTTTAAGGCGAAAATGACAGGTGCTAGTTCTAAATCATGTACATGATAGTTTTCCTCGTGACGTTTTAATTGTCTTGATGAATAACAGATTACCTTTCCATTTTGCATGAGGACGCACCCTAAGCCAATGCCAGACGCATCCGTATATACTTCAAATCCACCACCCTCCACCGGTAGTGATAGAATAGGAGCTGTAGTAAGATGATTCTTAAGAGTTTGAAAACTCTTTCCACATTCCTCTGACCAGACAAATTGATTTTCTTTTCTTGTGAGTCTAGTTAAAGGAACCGTAATTTTTGAGAAGTCCTTAATGAATATTCTATAATAACCAGCTAGACCCAGAAAGCTCCTTACTTCTGATACAGTAGTTGGCCGGCTCCAGTTTCTGACAGCTTCTACTTTAGAAGGATCCACAGCGATACCTTCTTTTGAAATAATGTGGCCTAGGAATGAAACTTCCTTGAGCCAAAATTCACACTTGTTAAGCTTGGCATAGAGTTTATGTTCTCTAAGTGTTTGCAAAGCTATCCTTAGATGTTCTTCATGTTCCTCTTTTATTTTGGAATATACCAAGATGTCATCAATGAAGACAATGATGAACTGGTCCAGATATGGCTGGAAAACATTGTTCATAAGTTGCATAAATGCTGATAGGGCATTTGTTAATCCGAACGGCATTACCACGAATTCATAGTGGCCATAACGACTTCGAAAAGCCGATTTATAAATGTCTTCTTCTTTAATTCTAAGCTGATGATAACCTGACCTGAGGTCTATCTTGGAGAAATACTCTGCTCCCGAAAGTTGATCGAAGAGCTCATCAATACGCGGCAACGGATACTTATTTTTGATTGTAAGTTGATTCAGTCACCGGTAGTCGATGCATAGCCTGAGAGAGCCATCCTTCTTCTTGACAAAAAGAACTGGCGCACCCCAGGGGGATGTGCTAGGTCTGATGAAACCTTTGTCTAGTAATTCCTACAACTACCTTTTTAGTTCCTTAAGTTCCGTGGGGGACATCCTGTAAGGGGCTATAGAAACAGGTGCTGCTCCTGGAATGAGTTCAATGGTGAAGTTTACTTCCCTCTCGGGTGGTAAACTAGGTAATTCGGATGGGAACACATCTGGGAACTCATTTACAATAGGGATGTCTACTATGATGATTTCCTTGGACTCGGGAACAATGACAGAAGCAAGAAAAGCTTCACATCCTCGCGAGATAAGTTTGCAAGCGAGAAGAGAAGATATGATAGTGGGATGTTTCCTATACTTGATGCCAAGGAAAGAAAATCTTGAAAGACAGGGTTTTCGAAAGGATATAATCCTATTTCGATAATTAATATCAGCATCATGCTCTATAAGCCAATCTACCCCTAAAATGGCATCATAACCTTTCATGTCAAGGCATACTAAATTTGCGGGGAGATCGTGAATTTTCACTATTACCTCACTATCAGGATAATACTCGGTAAGCTTTGTTCCAGAACCTAAAGGTGTAGTTATAGCAAGATCTGAAGGTAAGAGAACTGATGCAATTGGTAATGTTTTCGCAAAAGTAGTGAAGATAAAAGAATGAGAGGCACCAGTATCAAATAGCACAAATGCAGGACGGGAACAAATTTGAAGGGTACCTTCTATAAGTCCACCATCCTTGGGTGCTTCTTCTTCTTCTAGAATAGCATTGAGGCGAGCTTGCCTCTTACGTCCTCCACCAGATGGTTGATCCTTCATAAGGGGGCAATCTGGCATACGATGCTCCCTGCTTCCACAACGTAGACACGCACCAAGGCGCTTCCAACATTCTTTAGCCGAATGGCCGAACTTTTCACAAAATATGCAAGCCGCCATGACTTGCTCCTTCTCCTCTTTGGCTTTCTTGTGCTTCTGGGAACTTCCATCATTCCCGCTCCTGGATCTTTTCTTACTATCACGACTTTTGTAGGGTTCCGTGATGCTAAACCTCTCCTTCTTATAACGCCGATCAGATCGTCGGCTAGACTCTTCTCCTTTTCCTTTCAATTTTTAGACCTTCTCTAAGGTCCTTTCGCATAAATACGCCCGCTGAACCATCTCTGCATAGGTATGGATATTTTGGGTCCCGAGCTGCTGAATGAAACCGGGTCGTAACCCATCCATAAACCGATTGGCCTTCAATAAATCGGTACTGATTAAATGCGGTGCATAAGGTGCTAGCCTGGAGAATTGAAGTTCATACTTCGCGACTGTCATCATTCCTTGACAAAGAGTGGCGAACTCCATAGCCTTTCTTTCTTTGACATGTTCGGAAAAGTACTTGGCGCGGAATAGAGTGAGAAAACCGTCCCATGTATGAGGTGCATCAGCCGAAGGTGTAGGTATTGACTTACACCATGTGCGTGCATCTTTATTGAGTTGGAAGGTTGCGAGACGCACTTTTTCTTGGTCCGTGCATTGAATAACATTGAAGATGCGATTCATCTCATCTATCTAGTTTTCTGCCTCATCTGGATTAGAAGAACCGTAGAACTGCGGAGGGTTTAAGCTCTGAAAATTGCGATGCAAGTCACTAGCCCTTGCCCCTGCGCCTGCCTGGGCCATAGTTTGTAATGCTTGAGTAAGGCCGGCAATGGTTTGTTACATGCCACCCCAATCTACGCGATGTGCCATTGCAATAATGAGGTACCTGAGAGGAATAACAAATTGTTAATTCTCATGGAATTTGAAAGAGATTAATCTTAAAACTAATTAACTATCCTTTCCCGGGCTCTACCCAATTCTCACATGGGTGAAGAAATTTCTTCCTTAGTTCATAGATAGGGGTCCTTAAACCTTGGACTTATCCTAGGACATGACTCTTTTTCCTAAGTCCTGAGACTTAGGCTCTGATACCAACTTAACTGTCACGTCCCGAGCCTTTTATTATAGCGGAAGACTAGCTCGAGGAACGCGAACAGCCGGCATGGTAAGCCTCTTGCAAGCAAGAATGATCAGAGCGCAAGACAATCACACATAAGATGTAATTGCACAATAGTTTACTAAACTCTAACTTTATTTCATTAATAATCTAAATATCCAAATACAATAGCTTTCAACCTTCAATAATTCAAGGAAAAAGGAAACTACAAAGGCTCGATCTAAACATTATTGACTTTCCTAAGTCTTCACTCTCAGTTTGATATGACTTTTACTCGCTCTCAGACCCGCTACTTGTATAACTCGAATCTGAATTCGTATCACTTCCATCTCCTGAAAAGATTGGAAAAATAGGTAATGAGCACACTTGCCCAGTAGGTATCTTCGCATCAACATGATTAGCAATATTTAAGTAATTAATATTTTAACTCTAAAGAAATAAGGTAAAATCATGCGAATGCGATCAATCATGCGATTAAACCAAAGTAACACGATGATCATGTAAGATAGAATGAGCAAGTATGAATGTAACAAGAATATGATATGGCCTTTCATGAACAAGAATGTACTAGAAAGTCATGTATCAATCAAGAATGTACTCTTCACTTAGTAGCAAGTACTTCGTGAATTTCTGTGGAATAACATGTAACAAGCTAGAAAGTCATGTAAGTGTCGTGGATTTTCACTTCACGAGCCATGGATCTTCACTTATTTATCGAGAAAGTACTCCCAGCGTAATGCGACGCCAGTAGCATCATACCCCATGATTTATAATCGTATGTTTTCGACAATCAGTCGAGGGGACTAGCATAGAGCCCTTAACCACAATCAGTGCTCGGTTCGCATCTTCAAGTATAAATCAAGCTACTTCCACGCATGTAAACAATATGGCCAAGAATGTACAATTTCAACGATAGGTTCAAGATAAAGTAATCCATCATAAGAATGCTTCTATTTGAATTAAAGAATTTCAATGAACATATTAAAACTAGGTTATGCCATGAAAATAAATCGGTAGCATAACGGTACGTTTCTTAACTTCCATAATTTAAGATTAAGTATCTTTGAACAATATGACAAGTCCTAGACCATCAATAATCCATCTAGGAACTTTGGAATATCAACCCTTGGGTCAAACCTCATGTTAAATCACTCAAGAACTGTGACGGTCAATTAATGGGCCGTTACATGAACGTGACGGTCTATAATTGGGCCATTACGATAGATTAAATCCAGAAAGAATAGTTGGACTCCGTGAATGTGGCGGTTGTATATTGGACTGTTATATGAGCCTGATGGTCTAGTATTAGGCCGTTACATAGTAAAAACCAGAAAATATCGATAATGCTTTCTAATCAATTGGGCTTTAAAGTTACAACCAACTCGACATCCTAGTGGGAATCCCAGGCTCGCGGAGAATTACAGAGACCTTGAAACCAGATTTCCTAGTCCATTGGAAGGAATATCCAATAGAGAGGTCCTCAAGTTCAAGAATATACTCCTATAGTGCAAAAGTGTGAACTAATGGTCAAATACCGGAATATATGCCATGTACTTAGAGAATTGACTCTATAGATATAAAAAATGTGTAACAATGTGAAACCATGATAAAATTCTGTCAATATATCAGTAAAAATCATGTTTTAATACAAAACTATAGAGCTTTAGCAATGAAATTAACATGTACTTTAAAATAACTCAAAGTGCTTTTAAACATACATGAATCAATTTATAAACTCAAAGTTATGAAAAATAGGTCAAACTTAGATAACTAGGTTTATTCATAAGTAAACTTGACTATTTTTAACTCTGTCTCGGGTTGACAGAACACATTTATTCTGACGGTCGAACATGGGCGCGTCACAAGGCTGTGACGATTTATCGTGGAGCCGTTAGAGTGTTGTAACGCTCTGGTTATGGTCCGTCAGAGTTAACAGAGAATCTTAAGTATAACAGGGAGTGTGACGGCTTATCGTAAAGCCGTTACATCCCTCTGACAGTCTAACTAAAGGCCGTTAGAGTCCTGTTGACAGGAAAGTAAAAAGATAAAAGACTATGCCTTCAAACATGTCATGCTTTGAAAAGACTTAACTAATCTAGTCATGATAAAATGAAGTATAGTCCATCTAGATGCATAGGTTGCAGTGAATGAACAAGAGAATATCGTTTATCTTCATTTAAGGCTAAAGACATGCATGTATGTATAGACTTACTAAAACATGAAATTCAAAGTCTATGATGCATGGAATCAATCAAAACCAGAGGGATTTTATCCCTAACATGATATTCTTACCATTCATGAGATGGCCTACCTCTTTACTGGGCTTTCAACTTCCAATTTGAGACTGCAAGACACGCCCTAGTTCTTTCCTTCAAGTGAGTTTTCAGCAACTTCACGTCGCTCTAACTTCTCAATCTCTTGACCTAAGGATGTGAAATTTTGAGGGTAAGAAGGTGAAACTAAGGGGAACAGAAAGTTCTAAAGACACTTAGGCTAATTACCTCATTTTGGTGCTCTAATCTCCTGATCTTTAGCAGACTTTCGCTCAGATTCCTAGGTTGCTATGGTCAAACCAACAACTTTGGAAGCTTCAAACTTCTTGTGTAGTTGATCTCCTAGCACGAAATTTTGAGGAAGATTAGTCCTATGTATAAGGAATAAAAAGTTCTAAAGAACTTACCCGAAATACTATCTCCTTACCTTAGTTCCACGTGAGCCAATGTAAGGGTCGCGCATGTCAAAACTCGGGTCTATTTATAGGGTTTTGCTAGGGTTTGTAGATTAGATCGATTCTAGAGTCCTTGTAAAGGCTTAGATCGACTTCAGAGAGTCCTTAATACATTTACTAGTCCTCCCATCTCGATCCCAAAGTGATAAACTAGTAAAAATCTAATCTTTTTGCTTGTTCTTCCATTCACGGAACTGACAGCGTGTAACGGTCATGTATTGGCGCGTTACCTGACTTTGGTGGTCGCACGATAGACCGCTACATTCACCGTTCGTAGAATTCAACTTAATTCAAACTCTTTAATTATTTTATCCACATAATTATCTAATAAATGAGTATTTATCCTTAAAATTCGTGAATAAGCTAAATATCCTTCTAGAATATGGGCCAAACTTAATGGGTTTGGTATTTAAATCTTTTGGGTTTTATTTATCAAAGCTGGATTAATATTATAACATAATTAGGCCTTATAATCAATTTAAGCTTTATAAATTCCTAATAAATTCTAGAAAATTCTTAAAATAATCCAGAAATTATTTATATAAATTTTGGGGCACTACATACTCCCCTGTCTATCTGCATTATTATTGAACACAACATTTTGATGTATGAACTAACAATGAAATGCATGACACAAATACATGTTCTTTACTGAGGGTACCTAGCGGAGGACTAGCCTCAACGCATAGTGTGGGTTTCCAGACAGAAGAGATCTACCCTTCTACCAGCGTACCATTTTATATACCTCTGAGATCAAGATGGACAAAATGCAAGGTATGCAATGACAATTACTGACAGACTAATACCACGTGACAGTTTAAATCATGTGTATGTGATACATTATAAAGAAGACATTTATTCCAAGCAAGAATAAACTTAAGCAATTAATCATCATGCTAAAATTTACATAAACCTAGTTCCCTTATCAAAAATTTAAACCTTTCATTCCAAAGGGGTTTAATAAAAATGTCAGCAATTTATTTTTCAGATTCAACAAAATTCAGCTTTATTTCATTCTTACTTACTTCATCTCTTAAGAAATGGTATTTTATTTCAATATGCTTAGTCCTAGTATGATGAACAGGATTTTTAGTCAAGGAAATAACACTGGTATTAACACATAAAATACGAATGCGCCCTAGTTTTATGTGATAGTCAATAAGTCGATGTTTAATCCAGAGGACTTGGGCTGCACAGTTCCCTACTGTAACATACTCTGCTTCAGCAGTGGAAAAGGCAACAATGTGTTGCTTCTTAGATGCCAAAGACACTAGACAACAACCTAGATATTGACAATATCCACTAGTGCTCTTTCTATCTATCCTACACCCTGCATAGTCTACATCATTGTAAGCTACAAGTTCAAACTCACACCTAGTAGGATACCACAGTCCTAAGTCAAGGGTGCCTGATAGATACCTAAAAATCCTATTCACTGCACTCATGTGAGACTCCTTAGGACTAGCTTGAAATCTAGCACATAAACACACTGAAAAATATATATCTGGGCGAGATGCGGTAAGTTACAAAAGGGATCTGATCATACCTCTGTATAGCTTGGTATCAACCAATTTACATTTTGGGTCAGCATCAAGACTAGTTGATGTGCTCATAGGTGCAGTGATAGCTTTGAGATTTTCCAGCTTGTATTTCTTCAGCAACTCCCTAATGTATTTGGACTGGGTGATGAAGCTTCCTTCTGAAGTTTGATTGACCTACAATCCAAGGAAATATTTCAGTTCTCCAATTAAAATCATTTCGAATTCATCGATCATTAACTTAGAAAACTCCTCACACATAGAACTTTTAGTTGACCCAAACACTATATCATCTACTAGATTTGAATAACAAAGATGTCTTTGTTATTTACCTTGGTGAATAGAGTCTGGTCAACCTCACCTCTTGAAAATCCTTTACCTGTGAGGAAGGAGATCAGCCTATCGTACCAGGCCCTGGGAACTTGCTTTAGTCTATATAGTGTCTTATCTAATTTATACACATAATCATAAACGTCAACGCATTCAAATCTAGGAGGTTGTTTAACAAAAACTTCCTCTTTTATTAAGCCATTTAAGATAGTAGATTTCACATCCATCTACTGGAGTTTTATTCCTAGGCTACAAGCAAAAGCAAGGAGTATTCTAACGGCTTCCAATCTAGCAACAAGGGCAAATGATTCCTCAAAGTCTACCCCAAATTCCTGGTTGTACCCCTGTGCCACAAGCCTAGCCTTATTTCTGACTACCTTTCCCTGCTCATCAGTTTTATTTCCAAAAACCCAGTTTGTTCCTATAACTGTGTCATGTGAGGGTTGAGGAACTAGGTGCCATACCATGTTCTTTTCATTTTGATTCAATTCATCATGCATGGCATTTATCCAATGCTCATCCTTTAAAGCACATTCAATGTTCTTAGGTTCTGCTTTTGAGACAAGAGCAAAAGAGTTTAGTTCATTTTCTATTCCGAAGTGTGATCTAGTCCTAGGGGGTTCATTCATATTACCAATTACATTCTCTAGAGGATGATCTCTAAGAATTCTAACGTTGGTAAGCTGATTACCTGTATCTGCATTTACCTCCCCCTAAACTCCAGATCCTTCAGTCTCTCCTTCTTCAGCTGGTTCTGCATCCTGCTCTTCTTTGTTCTCAAGGATTTCTTCATCAACTTTGTTCCTGCAGAGACCAGTTTCAGTTTTCTTAGAAGATTCATCAAAGACAATGTGTGGTGATTCCTCAACAGTTTAAGAATTAATGTTGTAGATCCTATAGGCTCTAGAGTTCGTAGAGTAACCTAGAAAATTTTCAGATTCACTTTTAGGTTCAAATTTATCAAGGTCTCTTTTAGAGTTAACATGGATAAAACATTTACAACCAAAAATCGTGAAATGTGCTAGTGAATGTTTCTTACCTTTAAGTATCTCATAGGGAGTCTTTTGAGTAGAAGATCTTACTAGGGCTCTGTTGATAATGTAACATGAGGTATTTACTACCTCAGCCCAAAACCTTTTAGGCAAGTTGCCTTCAACTAGCATAGTCTGAGCCATCTCCACCAAAGTTCGGTTCCTCCTTTCAACCACTCCATTCTGCTCTGGAGTCCTTGGTGAAGAGAATCTATGGTTGATCCCATTTTCCTTGTGGAATTCATCAAACTGTGAGTTTTCAAACTCCCCACCATGGTCAGACAAAATATTAGAAATAGACTTTTCACCAGTCTGTTTTATTCTGTGGTAGAATTCCTGAAATTCTTTAAATGCATCATTTTTGTGAGTCAGAAAGAATACCCAGTTAAATCTTGAAAAGTCATCTACTAAGACATATCCATATCTTCTACCAGATATATTTATTCAAATTATTGAAACACATTATAACTGGCATGACCTAACCGACGATACCAAAGACAAGCTAAGTCATCCTTATTAACAGTGAGACACAAGTTAGTATGCGCTGTATCATCTAAGTCTACCATATAAATGTTATTGACTCTTTTAGCAGTGAACTTCACAATTTCAGAATTGGGTTCCAAGATAGTGCATACAAGAGAGTCAAAAATAACTTTATAGCCTTTATCACACAATTGACTGATACTAAGCAGGTTATAGGCAAGTCCTTCAACAAGTAAAACCTTTTCTACATAACAGGAAGAGCACTTACCAACCTTACCTGTTCCTATGATTTTTTCTTTTGTATTACTTCCGAAGGTAACATGACCAGTATCTTTTTCTACCAGCCTACAAAATTTTTCTTTATCCCCTGTCATGTGCCTGGAGCAGCCGCTGTCAAGATACCACCTATTGTGATTGGCTGCCAGGCATACCTGCAAATAAAATCAAGTAGAGAATTTTGGAACCCAAAACTGTTTGGGCCCCATAACTGTAATTAAATCATGTAGACAAGATAGTAATTGTTTTGGTATCCACATTTATTTTTATGTCTTTTCTTGTGTTGTGGATTTCTTAACTTTTTGCTCAGTATGTCTTTTCATGCCACTCTAAATTTTTGATGATTTTTTCTATGGTGTGGCATTTTTATTCTTAGAAGCATATTGAGAATTTTTGTCCTAGTGATTGGTCCAATGGGCATTGGGAAATGTGTGTGTAGTATAGACCCTAGGCTGAACAGACATAGAATGGACAAAGCCAATTGAGTTCTGGTTCATGAAAGTTCTAAACCTAGGCTGCACAGAGGTATTCCAAGGATAGCGTCGATGCAGCTGACTAGGATATGAGTTGTGGATATTTTGCTGCATCGACCTTATGTAGAAGCTACCTCGGCCTTTCCTACTAGAGTTGTAGCGATAGGAATTATGGAATGATGGATAGGTCGGTGCACTATGGTAGTAGCAACGACCTGAGGTGCCCCTGCTCTGACCTTGGTTTCTAGAGGACCTGAACCCAGAAGAAGTATGTGTCAGTTCAGGTTGGTGATTGCATCGACCTTTCTGTTGAGACTCGGTCACCTTGGATTTGGGGTTTCCTTGGACTTTAGCTTTAACTGTTTGACCCCTAACATGCCCCTTAGCCTTAGGTGTAGTAGTGTGTGTCCTTGATTCTCTAGACACCTCTACCTTCCCTTTGCCCTTGTCCTTGGCACTGGGCTTGATTTGCTCATCATTTTTCACAGGCTTTTTATTGTGATTTTCTTTACAATTCATTTTTAATAAAGGTTTAGAAGTTCCTTTTTCAGTAACAAATGAAATGGTCTTTACATCAAACCTTTTCTTATTGGTTGGGTTAAAGCCCAATCCTTCCCTTCTAAAATTGATTTTTGTTCCCAAATAGCATTCAAATTTTCAGTTCCCTATGTCATGCTCTCAAGGGAATGTTGTTTATCCTTATTTTCTTTTTCTAAGTTTTCAATTGTCTTTTTCAACTCTTTATTCACACCATTGACAACATCATATTTTTCATTTGCAATTCTAGTTTCTTCCTTGAATTTTTGCATTCTAATTTTTAATTCATCAATGGTGTTTTTCAGGTGTTCATTTTCAAACCTTATATCATTCAAGATAGTTTTGAAATTTTCAGTGTCAGCAAGAGTTCTTCAAACTACAGTTTTCTGTTTCTAGGCATGCAATTTTGTCACTCAAGGATGTATCATTCACTACAGAGTTTATCTTTCTTTTCATATGCCTATTTTCTCTATGCGCATCATCATATTTATCTGAGATCTCACCATAGGTTTCTTCCCAATGACTATGTGTAAAGTTCTCAAAAGGGGAAGTTACCTCTTCATCATCTTCTTTCTCTTCTTCTTCTCTCTCGGCCATCAGACAAGGCTTGTCATTGTTCTCACTATCAAATGTGTTGCTCTGGCTACCTTCATCTTCATCGCTCCAGGAGCTCACCATAGCTTTTCCTTTCTTGTTCTTCCACCTGGGTTGTTTCTCCTTCTGTAGCTCAAGGCGGTCTACCTTTAGGTGCCCTACTTTCCTACAATTATAGTAAATAATACCATCAGATTTCTTGGCAGTATCGGATTTGTGTTTTGACTGCATCTTCCATGAGAAATACTTTCTTCTGAACCCTGTACCTTCCTTCCTTAGGAACTACTTACACTTTCTAGTAAACATTGCAAATTCATCTGGGTCTTCATCTATACTAGAAGACCAGTGATCACTTGATGACCCTTTGCTACTAGAAGTCACTTTAAGTGCTAGGGGCTTTTTCTTCCTCTCGGACTCATCGACCCTCTTGAGATTCCCGCTGAGCAACATAGCTTGTTGTCCGAGGATCATACCTCACCGCTGAGCACCACAGCTTGCTCCGCTGATACACAGCTTATAGAGAATTCAAAAGGAAAATAAACGAGACAACAAAAATAATGATAGAAAGAGAAACCTGTAGCTCCACTAGAGCAATCTGACTCTGGATCTGATCCAGAAGTCAGAACAATAACTCAACCTCTCAATTCTTACTTCTCTCTCAGATAGACTTACGGCACTCTATTTTCTTCTTACTCTCTACAACTGACTCTTTCACTCTCGAATTCCTCTCAGACTCTTCTTGCTCTCTTACTCCTTTTCTCCTCTTCTTCTGATCTGCTATCTTCTCTGTTTCTCCAATTTGAGCGCATGATTGCCTTTTATAGAGGAGAGAGCGAGTCCTGTAGTCCCACAAGGTTTCGATTTGGGAGCGTGGAAGACACGTTCTTGCCCAAATACTTTATCTAGAGTGCGCACTTCAAGGGTCCACGTGTCAAGAGTAGAAGATAGGACGATCCACGTGGCAGGATATTAGTTCAGCTTCCCACCTTGGATCACGTGCCCTTAACCGACTTCACTTTAAACTCCATGTGAGAGTGATGCGGTCAGCCTTTATGCAACCCATGTGTTCGAGCATGGATCTGGGTTGATTCTTCCTTTTTTTCCAAAACAAGAGCAAAAATTATGAGACTTATGAGACATGTAATAAGTATTAGCAAATGTAGTTTCAGATGCTTCACAAGGTTAGACATTTCATATAAGTGTGTGCACAAAATTCTTCAAGAGCATCGATGCATAAATAAGATACATCAGCCTGTATAGCTAACACATACAGCAGGTTAGAATAGAAACATCGACCTTAGGGTCATACATGTAGATCGTATGGAGCAATGCATCTACATATGCACTGACCTTTTGGTGCAGAAATTCTACATGTGCACCGACCTGATAGACTATAATGTGAATGTGCATTGACCTTATAGTGCAGGACTTCTATATGTGCACCAACCCTATAGACTTATATGTAAATGTGCACCGACCTGATTGTGCATACAGTGTACTAAGTGCATCGACCTTATATTGCAGGACTTCTATATGTGCACCGACCTGATTGTGCATACTGTGTACTAAGTGCATCAACCTTATAGTGCAGGACTTCTATATGTGCACCGACCTTATAGACTTATATGCAAATGTGCACCGACCTGATTGTCCATACTGTGTACTAAGTGCATCGACCTTCTAGACTATAATGCATATGTGCATCGACCTTCAAGACTTCAACGACATATGTGCGTCGACCTTCTAGACATCAACGACATATGTGCATCGACCTTCTTAGTCTATAACACATATGTGCATCGACCTTCTAGACTCAATGACATATATGCATCAACCTATTAGTTCAATGACATGGAAGATGCATCTACCTTATAACGCAACACTTATGCAAATGCACTGACCTTCTAGGCTCGGAGTAAACATGTGCATCGACCTGACTTTCTCAATGCATGAATGTGCATCGACGTTATTGAAAGAATGCCTTCTACTAACATTAGTAAGACTACACAGCATCAGAGTGTTGCCAAGTTCAAGATTAACTAGCATCAAAATACAATGACTATTGCCATCATAAAAACACAACATCAAATCCAGAGGAGACACAACATATCCATCTTCATTAGGGAAATATTCCCCAATACGTCTGAAGAGGGGCGATCTCGCGCTACTCCTGAGCGGGGAAGAGGATGTCCACGTACACTTGAAGTGTGAACTGCAAGAAGGGAAACAAGTCAGAGGTGCCCAGGGATAGATCCTCGGGGAAGACCCTTCGATGTTTAAGTCAGCAAATGCAGTAGAGCACTAGTGCGAAGGGAAGAGTTAGGAGGAATATGGGAGCGTGAGATCCCTCTCCACCAAAAGGTGAAGTGGTTCCTGCTCAGGATGTTTGGCTTACCTTCTCATAGGAGGGTTCTTCTAGTTTAAATAATGGCTCGTTGAGTGAATGAGCCCTGTAAGCTGAGGAGTTTCCGGGGGGTTACGTCCTTCTTGCTGGCTCTTTAGAGCATGCGGACTCTTGGTCTCCCTTATCCCCTTGAGCTCCTAGCTTTTAAGAGACTCGTAATGGCCATACAGATAAGCTTCCATCAGTTGGCCCGAGCAAGAGGCACTGGCCCAGGAGGGGTCTCCCGAGCGATGAGTGCGTGGTCGGGACATGGAATAAGGGGCTCCGAAGGAGCTTTCCCTATCGAACTGAGCCTCGGACTTCCCAACCCGAAGGTCGCCTAGGAAGTGCTTGTTCCGAGTGAGTTATTAGGCTTATATTAAGTGGGCCCCGGGGGCTATCACTTTAAGGAGTTGGTCCTCATTACGTCGGGTCAGACCTCATTTGGCCTCTCCGTACGGGCCGTTAGATTTTCCCTCTCCACTTGTCCCCCTCCTACTCCCGAGTCAAAATTAGGCTCGGACGAGTAGCATTTGGGCTCGACTTTTTATGGCTCTAGTTGGGTAGAGATCTCTCTCTGGCAGGGGCCACATGATGCGGCTTGTCCTGAAAATACGCCCATCATGATGATTGCAAGAAGGCCCCTCTACGGAAGATCGGAATGCCGCGTCGCTTCCCGCTTGGGGTTATAAGCATTGCACGTTGTTTGCGTCGCTTTATCTCCGGGGTTTAGGGTTTTGCCTTCTATTGCATTTATATTTGAGGGGGGGCTCATGCATCGTGAGAGTAGTTCGGAGGAGCGGAGGATCGCATCGGCTTTCGCAGAGCTAGAAGAGATTACTATGGCGGTGATCCATCATCTTCCTTCTCCTCCAGAGTCCTCCGGTCCAGAGCTTTCCCCTTCTTCTTCCAGTTCCTCCATCTGTTCTATGGTGGACCAGAATCGTGAGGCCGTCGAGCGGGAGGAAGAGCGGGCCCCGAGGGTCTTCTTGGTATCGTCAGAGCCTATCCGCAGTGAGCTGGGTGAGGCTGACGTGAAGCGGTTGGAGAACTAGTATGGGCTGCCTTGGCGATTCCAATTCCTTGCGCCTGAGCCTCATGAGTCTAGTCTGTCTACTCGTTCCGGCTTCTTTTATTCTTTTCTCTTGGCCTGGAAGAGCGACTTTCGCCTACCCCTCCATCCCTTTGTTGCCGATTTGCTTCGGTTCTATCGGCTGGCTCCTGTTCAGCTAGCCTCCAATTCTTATACCCTCATCTTCTCCTTTATTTACCTCTGTGGCCAGAGTGGGGTGAATACCTCGCTGGACCTCTTCCGTTATTTTTTGGAGCTAAAGGATAATCTTCATGAGGGAAAGGGCTTCTTCTTCGTCCAGGCGAAGCGGAACAGGAGTTGTGTTACCCTTTCCATGAAGGAATCCTCTCACAAGGGGTGGAAGACCCAATATTTCTGGGTGGGAGTGTCTACAGTTGGTGTAGTCTGGAATTTTCCGACGGTGCCCAACTTTCACCCGAACATCCCTCTGAAGCAGACAGAGGTCTCCCCGGAAGTGGAGAGGGATACTGCCATCCTTCTGCAGAGTCGCCGGCCGACTGCTGAGTTGTTGACCCTATCCAACATCGAGGAGTACCTTTCTCGAGCGTTGTTGTCGACAAGTAAGGGTCTCAGGGGCTTGTTCTCTTTCTTGTCAAGTAAGCGCCTTCCTTCTCTTAATTTGCTCTTCTTCGTTCAGACCGGAGGCGAGCAGCTGAGGAGGAGGCTCCGCCAGCCAAGTTGGAGATCATTGACTTGGATGAGACGCCAGCTCCGACTGATCTTCCAGCTTCGGAGGGTTCCTCCCATGCCCAAGATAAGAGCAAGCGGGTCGCCCGAGATGAGGTTTCTGAAAGCCGGGGGGTCAAGCGCAAGGATCCCGTGGCGAAGTTGCTGAGGTCTTCATTGCAGGCTCTGTCTGTCGAGAAGAAGCGGGCGAGAAAGGTGGAGGTTGCCCGCCTGGCCGATGAGGTCCCCCTGTTACCTTCCCTCTCTCTGGAGCAAGAGGGAGCAGATGGTGAAGGGGCCGCGGCTGATGTTGGGGTGTCGAGTGGAGCAGAGGGGGCGCCAAATGGAGGAGTCCGGTCCGAGCCGGTCGAGGCTGGAGGGTCGCTAGATGAAGCGACTCAGTCGCATCCGATCGAGGCCGGGGAGGTACGCGGCGAGGCCGCCCAGTCTGAGCTAACCGGTGGGGCCCTTGAGACAGGGTTGCGCAGGGGAGGTGCCCCAATCCCGGCCACTCCGGGGAGGGTTTCCCCTCCCTCCACCAATGCCTTCAGCGTCCGGGCCTCTCTGTACCGGGCTTGCCATTCCCTAGCTTCAGGAGCCTTGCGAGAAAAACTCTGGAAGGGTCCCCCCTCCACACTTTTCGAGCAGCTTATGGAAGGTGGGCTGGTCTTGGCCCAGCCTTGAGCCGAGGTAGTGGATTCATAGGCTCGGATGGAGTCGGAGCGGGAGACTCTTTCATGGGCCTGTGGTGCACTCGATCGGAAGGTCAAGCATTTGACAATCAATATTCAGGACCTTCGTCGAGAGGTGGCCCCACTCCGGGCACAAGTGTTTTCAAGTCAGGCGGAGGCTCGGTCGTTGGCGGAGCGGTTGGCACAGGCCCGTCGTATGATCGATCTAAAGAATGAGCTCCTGGAGGCGGAGCGCAGAATCCAGGTCAAGCGCGACGATCAATGGAAGGCCCAGCGATATTGGCTCGAGGACCGAGTTCGGGGGTCGAGGATGCGTGGACCGAGGTCGAGAGGAGGCTGCCCGAGTTAGAACAAAGGATAGCCGAGCTTGAGAGGAAGGCGGAGCTGGCCGGGGTGGAAGCGCTCGAGCAACATAAATGCTCAGAGGCTTACCACGCGGCTCTTCAGTAGACTACCTTCCCCTATTACGAGTTGGGCTACCGTCTGGGCCTTCGGAAGGGCTTCTCCCAGGGCTTCAATCGGGCCATCATAGAGGCCGAGGCCCAAGCGACTGGGCTCATTTTTCCTTCCGGGAAACGCTATGACTCATATTGGGGTTCCACCGACTCTTCCCATTATACATCGAGCGAACAGGGGAGTCGGGAGTCCTCAGTCTCGTCCGAGCGATCGCCAACTCCAGCAGCCTCAGGAGGGTGCACGACCGAGATAGTTCCCACGCAGGTGGGCTCAGTGCCTGGGTCGGCCGTCACCGAGAATACTGGGGGCAGATCGTCTGGTGCTGAGGGGGCCTTGTTTACCAAGCCTGGTGATGGGCCCGAGGCCTAATGTATAAGCTCTTTCTTTCTTTTCATTTTGTAGCCGTGTAAGACCTTTTTTTTTGGAAAGTATAGTAGCGGCAATATTAAGTGCTTAATTGATTGTTTCTTACTGCTTTTAGCGTGATTAGACTACCTTATCTGTAGTCATTGGGAAGGGCACCGATTTTCTCTGCAGATATCGCGCGTGCCATTTGATGTACACCAAAGTTTTTTTTTTGATGTGTATGCTTGCCAGATGTTCAAAAGTAGAACTTGCGAAGTGTTGTCGCATTCCATGTCCGAGGGATGGGTGTTCCTTCCATGGTGGACAGTCGATACGCCCCTTTCCCGAGCATCTCGACCACTCGGTAGGGGCCTTCCCAGGTAGGGTCTAGCTTCCCCGCCGCCTCTAGTGGTCGAGAGGCTTCGGCCTTTCTCAAGATGAAGTCCCCTGGCTGGAAGTGTCTATCTCGGACTCTGGAGTTGTAGTATCGAGTGATGCGCCGTTGGTATTCCATTGCTCGGATGTTTGCAATCTCTCGGATCTCATCTACTAAGTCGAGGTTTTCCAGCAGTTTCTGCTCGTTTAACTCGGATTTGAAGTGGACGACTCGGAGAGAGGGATTGTCGACTTCCAACGGAATCACGGCTTCTGTGCCATACACCAGTTGAAAAGGTGTTTCACCGGTGGCCATTTTTGGAGTAGTTCGGTATGACCATAGTACGCTTGATAATTCCTCAAGCCAGCTTCCCTTGAACTTGCCGAGCCTGGTTTTGATGCCTTTTAAGATAATTTTGTTGGCATTCTCGACCAGTCCGTTGGCCTGGGGGTGGGCTACCAAAGTGAAGTGATTGCGAATATTTAGGTCAGCACATCTGTCTCTGAAATAATGAGAATCAAATTACCGACCATTATCGCTCACGATCACTCGGGGGACACCGTAGCGACAAATGATCGATTTCCAAACGAAACTCCACACGACTGATTCGGTGATCCTAGTGGTGGCCTCGGCCTCGATCCATTTGGTGAAATAGTCGATGGCAACGATGGCGTACTTGTTATAAGCTTGGGCCGTGGGGAATGGCTTGAGAATATCGATCCCCCACCGAGCGAAGGGGTATGGCTCAGCAAGGGTGATGAGCTCCGCTGCGGGTTGGTGGATCAAACGGTCGAAGCGCTCACATCGGTCGCACTTCTATACATAGGTCATGCAATCGCGCTGGAGAGTGGGCCACTAGTAACCCTGCCGAAGCAAGATCCTGGCGAGCGATCTTCCTCCTTGGTACGCACCGCAGATGCCTTCGTGTACTTCCTGAACCACTCGCTGGCTTCTTCGGTGCTGATGCACTTGAGGAGGGGACCGGAAAAAGATCTGCGGTACAAGTCATCATCCAGCATGACGAAACGCCGAGCTTAGTACTTGAGTTTTTGGGCCTCCCGAGGGTTGGGGGGTTCTTGAGAATCCCGAAGCCAGGATATGTAGGGGGTCCGCCAGTCGCTTGGGGGTGCCGGGTCAACGGTCATATGCTCAGACTCGATGCTCGATCACTCGAGCTCTTCGAGGAAGACCGACCGTGTACCTTCGGGGTCGAGGGAGGAGGCCAGGCGAGAGAGGGCGTCCGCTCGGCAATTTTACTCCCTGGCTATTCGGACTACCTCAAAGCTCTCGAAGAGTTGGGCCATCCTCTTGACCACATGGAGATACTTGATCATTTGTCCTTCTCGAGCTTCGTAATCACCGTTAACCTGGCTAGTGACCAGTTGGGAGTCAGTGTGGATCCTGACTCGCTCGGCTCCCAGTCGTCGAGCCATCCTTGCCCCTTAGATAAGGGCTTCGTACTCTGAGGCATTGTTGGACGCCAGGAAATATAATTTCAAGGCGTACCGCAGCTCCGCTCCATCGGGGGACTTGAGAAGGACACCAGTGTCGCATCCGGCTGAGTTGGAGGACCCGTTGACGAACAAGTCCCCAGTGGGCCTGGGTGTAGGTGGAAGGGCTTCTTCAATCGAGACCATGCTTTCGGTGATGAAGTCCGCGAGGGCCTATCCTTTGATGACCGAGCGGGGGAGATATGAGATATCGTAGGCCCCGAGCATGATGGCCCATTTGACAAGGTGTCCCAAGGCTTCAGGGTGAAAGAGAATTTTCTTCAGGGGTTCGCCGGTCAATACGACGATGGAGTGCCCTTGAAAGTAGGGTCGGAGGCACTTGGCTGAGGTAACCAACTCTAGCACGAGTTTCTCGATTGCGGGGTACCTTCTTTCAGCCTCATTAAGCACCTTACTGGTATAATAGACCGGTCTCTCGACTCCCGCGTTGTTCCTGACTAGGACCGAGCTTACTGTGGAAGGGGTCACCGAGAGGTAGAGGTGTAGAGCTTCACCCAGGACCGGTTTAGATAGTACCGGGCGTGAGGCCAAGAATTCCTTGAGTTCGACGAATGCCTTCTGACATTCCTCATCCCAGGTGAACGTAGCAGATGCCATTTTGGGTCCCCTCAATAATTTGAAGAAGGGTAGGCATCATTCGGCCGCTCGGGACAGGAAGCACTTGAGCGTAGCAATGCGCCCCGTAAGGCGTTGAACGTCCTTGATGCAGGTGGATGGCCGCATGTTCAGGATGGCCTGAACCTTGTCGGGGTTGGCCTCAATCCCACGTTGAGTTACCATAAAGCCTAGGAACTTCCCGAATCTGACTCCGAAGGCATATTTAGCAGGGTTGAGCTTCATGTTGCACTTCAGGAGGGTGTTGAAGGTCTCGGCTAGGTCGTCAAGGTGGTCTTTGGCTTTTGGCGTTTTGACGAGCATATCATCAATGTAGGCCTCAACGTTCTGACCGAGTTGTCCTTCGAAGATGTGGTTGATCAGTCTCTGATATGTTGCTCCAACATTTTTTAACCCGAATGGCATTCGGGTGTAGCAGTGTACGCCGAAGTTGGTGATGAAGGCGGTCTTCTCGATGTCCTCCGGGTCCATCCTAATCTGATGGTATCCGGAGTAGGCATCCAGGAAGTTGAGCAACTTGTTGCTAGAGGTTGAGTCGACCAGTTGATCGATGCTTGGCAGCGGGTAGCAATCCTTCGGGGTAGCCTTGTTGAGGTCAGTGAAGTCTACGCACATTCGCCACTTTCCCAAAGCCTTCGGTACCAGGACAACGTTGGCGAGCCACGAAGGGTACAGGACCGGACGAAAGAGGCCAGTCTTCTGTCCCTTGATGACTTGATCTTTGATGACCGCTTACTTCTCCAGGGTGTATTTTCTCCTACGTTGTTGTACAGGCTTCACCGCTGGGTCGAGGTTGAGCTTGTGCATCACCACGTCTCCCGGGATCCCGGGAAGTTGCTCGACAGACCATGCAAAGGCTTTGATGTACTGAGCGAGAAAATCTGTATATTTTTCTTGTTCCTCAAGTGGTAGATCGGCTCCGATCTTGACTCCTAGAGTCAGGTCACCGTTTAGGAAGACCGTTAGCAACTCGCCATCAGGCTCAGACGTTGCTGGTCCTTCCTCAGCTCCCTTTACTCCTTTGTTTTTCCCTTCCGGCCTCGTGGCTTCAACCGAGATTATATAGCACCGTCTAGCCGATGCCTAGTTACCTCGGACTTCCCCCACGCCATACTTGGTAGGGAACTTCATTTTATGGTGAAAGGTAGAGGGCACCGCTTTCGTTCGGCTGAGGATACCTCGGCCGAAGATGGTGTTATATGCCGTCATCCTTTTAATCATGATGAAGTCTACCATAACCGTAATGATTTTGGGTGGGGTGTCGATAGTAACTGGTAGGCTCAGGGCTCCCTCAAGATAAGTTGCCTAGCCGTTGAACCCACATAGGGGGGTTCAGATCGGGCGGAGTTTAGATGGATTCTCTCCCATCTTGAGGAAACATTAATAGGATAATACATCAAGGGCACTACCATTGTCAACTAAGATCCTATCTACATTACAATGGTTTATTGTAGCCGATACAACGAGAGCGTCATCATGCGGGGTGGTTAACCCTTCCAGGTCCTGGTCGGAGAATACTAGGGCCTACAGTTTGCTCGCCTGCGGGGACTTAGGGTGCTTAACAAAGGATCGGCTCGCCCGCTCGACATGACGCTTTCTTCCTCGACTGCTATCTCTTCCTGATGTCGCGCCACCCGTGATGACGTTGATGTGGACTCCACGGGGGGCATTGTCGATTTCTTTGGGGGTGCCTCGGTCTTCCTTCTGCCCGGACACGTATCAAGATAGGTGTCCTTGGCGGACGAGGCGCTCGATCTCATCTTGAAGTTGGTGGCAATCGCCGGTGTGATGCCCGTGATCGCTGTGGAACAGGCAATCCTTGTGGCGATTGTGGTGTTTGGCCTTCATAGGCTCAGGCTGGTGGAGGAGACCCAAGCCTTTGATGTCTTCGTAGATTTCGTAGATGGGAGCGATAAGGGGGGTATACCGCTCATACTTCTGGGACGGCTCTTTGCGGTCTCCATCCCGGTTCCTCCATTTTCCTTGACCCATCCCTTGCTCGGACGGTCGCTTCTTGTCCCCCTCCTGACCCGAGTCTGTCGTGCCTTGGCAGGCGTTGAGGACTTCCTCGCACTCTGCATGGAGCAGGGCCAGGGTCACTAGCTCAGCTAGGGAGGTGGGAGGATGAAGCACTAGCTCGCGCCATAGGTTCTCATCGCGGGTGCCCCCAGTCAGCGCGGTGATGGCCGAGGCAACGTCCTGGCGGGGGATGCGCAGGGCTTCCAATTTGAATCAGTTGATATAAGCATGTAACTTCTCCCCTTCTTCCTGCTTGAGGGCCAGTAATCTCGCCACTGACCGGGGTGGACCCCTGCCAGCGAAGCTTTCCTTGAACACTCGCCCGAGTTGCTTGAAGTTGTGGATGCTTCCGGGGGAGAGGGCTCTGAACCATGCCTGAGCACCCTGGACCAAGGTGGTCACGAACGCTTGGCATTTGATCACGTCTGACGCCCCATGCAAGGTCATCAGGGCGTCGAAGCTATCGTAGTGATCGGCCGGGTCTCCTTTGCCGTCATATGACTTGAAAGTCAGAAGTGAGATCTTGGGGGAAATCTCGGCCTTCAAGATATAGTCGGAGAACGGGGATCGCTCCTCGTCCTCCCCAAGAGAGGTCTTCTGCAAGGCGCGGAGGGCGCACTCTTGCTCCGTGAAACGCCTCTCAAAGTCTCGCAGCCGGATGGACAACTCCGATTGTCATTGGCTCGAGGGGCTGAGGGGGCGCACTTACATGCTGTCCCGGTGCTCCTTAGGGGCCTTGATCTCCGGGAACTGTCGGCGTGCTCCGGACGTCTCCCTCCTCGGGGTGGAGGAGGCTTCCTGCTCCGGGGGAGGGGCGTGCGATGGTCCTCCTGACAGGTTGCGGATGAGCCGCTGCCCCCGGAGGGTAAAACAGCCTCCAGCGGTTTGCTGGGAGGCATCTCCTCGGGGGGGTCTCTTCCGTGGGAGATGTGACTTCTCCTCCCTGGCCGCCTGGGCCCTCATGGGATCCATGAGGACATCTAGTTTTGCATTGAGGGTTTGGAGGGCGTCGGTACTCCCGTCGGGAAGTTGTTCCCCCGCCACCGACAGAGGTATTTCATTGGCGTGGTTGCCTGATGGGGAATTCTCCGTGGGGAGGGAAGGTACGCCTTCTTCTCGTCACCAGGGCCTTTCCCAAGTCACCGGCAGTCCTCCTGCCAGAACTCCTTCGCACCATGATGGCTCTTTGCGCGTTTCCCATTGACGGCGTCAGATGAAGAGGGGCGATCTCGCGCTGCTCCTGAGCGGGGAAGAGGATGTCCACGTACACTTGAAGTATGAACTGCAAGAAGGGAAATAAGTCAGAGGTGCCCAGGGATAGATCCCTGGGGAAGACCCTCCGTTACTTAAGTCAGCAAATGCAGTAGAGCACTGGTGCGAAGGGAAGAGATAGGAGGAAGATGGGAGCGCGAGATCCCTCTCCACCAAAAGGTGAAGTGGTTCCTGCTCAGGGTTTTTGGATTACCTTCTCATAGGAGGGTTCTTCCAGTTTAAATAATGGCTCGTTGAGTGAATGAGCCATGTAAGCTGAGGAGTTTCAGGGGGGTTACGTCCTCCTTGCAGGCTCTTTAGAGCATGCGGACTCTTGGTCTCCCCTATCCCCTTGAGCTCCCAGCTTTTAAGGGACTCGTAACGGCCGTACAGATAAGCTTCCATCAGTTGGCCCGAGCAAGAGGCACTGGCCCAGGAGGGGTCTCCCGAGCGATGAGTGCGTGGTCGGGACAGGGAATAAGGGGCTCCGAAGGAGCTTTCCCTATCGAACTGATGCTCAGACTTCCCAACCCGAAGGCCGCCTAGAAAGTGCTTGTTCCGAGTGAGTTATTCGGCTTATATTAAGTGGGCCCAAGGGGCTGCCACTTTAAGGAGTTGGGCCTCGTTGGGTCGGGTCGGACCTCGTTTGGCCTCTCCGTACGGGCGGTTACATTTCCCCTCTCCAACGTCTCTGGGACTGGGCTTGGGCCTAATGACTCCATTTTAGGGTTTAAAGTCCATTTTAAATGGGTAATTTATCTATTAATAGTTGGGCCTCTACTAAATCGATAATTATGCCCATTTAAACATTTTAAGCCTATTAAATACTAAAATAAATCTATTTGTTTTCTAAAAAATCCAAAAAAATACCAGATAATTTCCAAGGGTGCTACAATGTACAAGGTCCCACGAATAGAATTTTTTTAAATAAATCCCATTCCAGGGGTATGGTAGTTCCACCCCATTGGCATCCACTAGCATATACGCATTTCCAGAAAAGACCTCTTTGACAACGTATGGACCTTCCCAATTTTCTTTCAATTTTCCCTTAGGACTAGTTGTTTTAGTAAGCTTCCTCTTTAGGACTAGTTCACCCTCTTTAAATTTTATCTCGAGGACCTTTTTTGTGTAGAAATGTACAATTATTTGATGGTAAACTTGTGCATGATCGGTCACGATCATTCATTTTTCATCTAATAGCTCCTACTGGGCCAATAAATTCTCCCGGTGTTGCTCGGGATCGAGCTCCGGATCCAATTGTACTCTTAGTGAATGAATGAATATTTCATACGGGAGTACCGCTTCTGTCCTAAAAGCTAATGTGTAAGGGGTTTGACCCGTGGGAGTTCGCACTATTGTGCCTCCTCTGATTTGGTGTCATTCACGTTTTTATTTTAATGATTGGCAACAATGGTTAGAACAATGGAAACAGTGGTTCTGATTTTAGTGCATTTTATAGGTCAATGCATGCAATGGGTCATAACCATTTTCAGAAAGCTTGCATACATGTGCATTTTTGTTCATTCAAGGTCGATGCTAGTTTTGGCTTTCATAAAACTTAGGTCGATGCTAGTCTGCAGCAAGGTCGATGCTAGTTTTGGCTTTCATAAAACTTAGGTCGATGCTAGTCTGCACCGTCTCATATGTTCCATCTCATGCGTCTCATGGTGACCTAGAGTCAGTGCATGTGTGCGTCTCATTTTGTGTCTTAGCACATACCAGGTCCGAGCACATATATGTCCATTGAGCATATATTAAGGTCGGTGCAGGTTGTGTCTGAAGTAGACACACGGTCGATGCATGTTTTGGTCAATTGCATTTAAGGTCTGTACACTTTTCTGTTCTAGGTCGATGCATGTTTTGGTCTATTGCATGTAAAGGTCTGTGCAGGTTTTGTCACATGCATATAAGGTCCGTTCACATTATGCTAGACAGCATATAGGTCTGTGCACATGCTGGTGGACTTTATATAGGTCTGTGCTAGCTGTACCATGTGCATACTAAGGTCAATGTTAGCTGCATACAGGGTCCATGCTAGCCACGTCTCATGCATTTATAAGGTCTGTGCAACCTCGCATAGTTAGATCATATTCTTCACAAAGTCTGTGCATGTTTTGCCCTCAACGCATATAGGTCTGTGCACACACTATAACAAGTCGGTGCACACTTTCAGTCTTGCATACTGAAGTCTGTGCACTTATGGCTTGGGCTATATAAGGTTGGTGCAAGTTTTTCTTGTCTAATGCATATTCATAGTCGGTGTAGCTTTTAACTGCGACTCCCAAATTCAGTGCAAGTTTGCTACGAGCCCAAGGTCAGTGCAAAGTTTCGCTGCGAGCCCAAGTCAGTGCAAGTTTGCTGCGAGCCCAAGGTCGGTGCCACTTTGCTACCAGCCTAAGGTCGGTGCAACTTTGCTACAAGCCCAAGGTCGGTGCAACTTTGCTACGAGCCCAAGGTTCGTGCAGTTTTACTGCGAGCGCAAGTAGGTGCAGTTTTGCTGCGAGCACAAGTCGGTGCACGTTTGCTGCGAGCACAAGTCTGTGCAGGTTTAAGGCTACGGCATTTCCTCCAGCCTGGCCATACCTCTGAGCATCTGATCTACACGAGGGCAGATATCATTGTATGGCACATGAGCTCGTGGGGATAACAGAATCAAAGATTGGCACGTGATCCCAGGGAGAATATCTCTGACATTCTACCACGTGGATCAACGCCCCAATCTACTCTTGATGCATGGCTTCTCTGGAAAAGGCTGGGACGTGCCCTACTCACGTCGGACGCGTGAGCTCATGGGAACCCTGCCTACAGCCATATAAAAAGGCCGCTCCTGCGATCAAAGGCGGCAACAAGCACAGCAGAAGAAGGCCAGAGGAAGCACGAGAGAAGAAGAGAAGAGTAGAGTCCAGAAGAAGGAGAAGAGGAGAGAGCAAGAAAGAGAGTGCCACCTTTAGGAAGAAGAACAGAGTGTCGTGAGAGAGAGAGTGAGAAGAAGAAGAAGTGTGAGCAGCTGTCTCTTCCTAACCTCTGGATCAAATCCAGGGTCAGCGTGCTCCATTTTCAGAGCTACATTGCTTTCTCTCATCCGTGTGTCTTTCATTTCTTCAGTTTTTCTTTTTGAAACCTGTGGAAGCTGTGAATCAACAGAGCTAAGCAGTATTGCTCAGCGGGCGAGGGTGTTTCATCGGACAGCAAGCTGTAAGGCTCAGCGGTTGTAGGGATTTCCAGCCCCAAAGTTGTAGATCAGCAGCATTCAAGCTGTGTGGCAGCAGGAAGCCTTACTCTGTTGAGTAAGGGGTAGACGTAGATCTCTGGATAAAGATTGAACCACCTTAAAAAGATTTGTCTATTGTGTGATTGCTTGTGCGTCTTCTCTTCGGTAGATGAATGCTTAGGTTCGTCTGAATGGTTTGGCATGGTTTGATTAACTAATTGATCATCTGTTGTTATCTTCAGATTGATTCTATCTTGCTTCTTCAACTTGCGTTATCTCTATTGGTCGAGTGGCTGAATGCATAAGATTGTTTATCTTTGTTCTAATGTGGTGCAGTCATTCTATTTCCGCTGGTTAGTGTAACGTGCTCTGGGATCATCTTCCTTCTGAATTAGTGTGTGAGTCCATTGCAGTTTATTCTATTTCTGCGCTAGTTATTTTAAACTGCATGTGTTGCATTTTTTATTTGGGGTTAGATCTATTCACCCCCTTCTAGATCCGTTCATCACACCCTTCACTTGGTATCCGAGCTTACCTCTCCCTAAGGGCTTCACATCCCAGAGAGTCTAGAATGGATGTTAGAGGGTTAACTGCTGAGGGTCATGTTGAACATATCCGAGTGATTTTGATGATAACAAAACCCAGGACATTTCTCTCCCATGTATCTTGTTTTCAAGAGAAGCTTCATGCTTTAAACCATCAAATTTCACCCCATGTCAAATGTGTGTTAATGAATCCTTCCATGTGTTTATTCGAGTATAAACCAACTTGTACTTAACTGTAACACAAGCCCATTTCAATCATCGAACAAATGGATAGCTTCAAGTGAGCTAACACTTGACTTTTGCAGGATTGGAGATTGGCGGTCGACCTGTGGACCCTTGGCGGTTGACCTAAAATAACAGAACTGAAATCTGGGAATCTGTGAACCTGGCGGTCGACCGCCAGGAGCTAGCGGTCGACCTATTTTCCCAGCAGCCAAATGGCTACAGGACGGCCAATGGCGGTTGACCACTGGGATCTGTAGGTCGACCGCCAGCCTCGAGCTGCCAACAAATGTTGATTTTTTGTCACTTCGAGAAATGGCTCTCCTCTTGGTATTGTTTAATCCCTAAGCAACTAAACTTTCCAGAAATTATGGATCTGGTCTGGGGGAGTCCTTGGACCATTCAAGAACCTATAAAACTTATACAAGAGGGTTTGAAAAACCCTAATGCTAAGAGTGGATCAAGGAGGCTACCAAAGGTGAGAAGGAGGAAGCTTACACTGTAGACGTGAACAGTGTTCCGAGAAGATTTCTTCATCATTCTTCCTCCTTTCTAGAGTGAAGATCAAGCTATATCTGAAGAAGATCAAGCCTGGATCAAGTCGACCTCAAGCTGCATCCAAAGAATCTTTCATCAACTAAGGGGGAGCTTTAATCAATCTCTTGTTCTTGTGTTCTTTCAATTTCACATCCTTCTCAGCTTCAAGTGTGTTTTGATTGTAATCTTGAATCTTCTGTGTGTGTGTGAGGATCTTCACAGATCCGTGTGTGTGTGTGTGCAGTCAAGGTTGATTGCTTTTGTGTGTGCGTGGTTGATCTTGTAACACTCTACAAGATAGTGTGTGGTTCCTCACTGTCGGTGAGGGGTGGACGTAGGTTGCCATTGTGGCATCCGAACCACCTTAAATTTGTTGTCTCCTCGTGGTTTGTGCCTTATCTTCTTTCCCCCTTCTGTGATTACTTGTGGATCTAGTCTTTCTGCTTCTTTTAGATCTTGTGTGTTAATCATCTTCTCTTAAATCCTTCGGTATATCAAAAGCTGGATTCAGACTTACAAGGTCATTCTTGCCGAAAAGATAACAGTTTGCGTGAGTAAATCTACGGATCTATTAACTCCGCCGAGTACCAAGGGTTTATGCAGTGGTTGTTTTTGAGAGATATAGTCTGTTTTGCTTGCGGCCCTCTTGTGTCCTCTCGAAATCGTTATATTGGTTTTATTTTATAAAAATTTGTTATCACCCAATTCACCCCCCCTCTTGGGTGTCATTTAACCTCGGGACTTCAATTGGTATCAGAGCTAAGGCTCTTCTCCTTCAGATCTAACGATCTAGAGTAAGATCCGATTAAATGGCAAACGAGGGTATGATGCCCGAGGGCCACTCCATCAACCGTCCTCCCTACTTTGACGGTTCAAACTACTCGTACTGGAAAAATAGAATGCATGTCTTTCTAAGATCTCAAGAGTACGAAGTTTGGAGAGTTGTGGACAAGGGTCCTCATAAACTAGGGGATGATGAAGATAAATGGACACTTGAGGAAATCAAGAAATGCACCGCTAATTATAATGCCATGAATATCATGCAATGTGCTATACACCCTAATGAATTCTCTCGTGTCTCTACATGCAGCTCGGCCAAGGAAATGTGGGACAAGCTGCGACTCATATATGAGGGAACTTCACAAGTCAAGGAGACCAAGGCAAATCTCTTAGTCACTGACTATGAGCTTTTTAAGATGAAACCTGAAGAAACCATCTCCGAAATATTTGCAAGGCTAACAGAGATCACGAATGGTCTCAAGAGTCTCGGGAAAGAGTACTCAAATTCCGACCTTGTAAGGAAAGTGTTAAGGTCCCTATCGTCAGCTTGGCACACAAAGGCCACGGTAATTGAAGACTCAAAGAACCTGTCTACTCTCACCTTGGATGAACTCATAGGGTCACTCATGACCTATGAGATAAATATTAAGAGGACAGTTGATGATGACATCAAAAAGAAGAAGGTCATTGGACTGAAAGCTCATCACTCCGATGATGAATTTCAAGAAAGTGAATCAAGTGACGGAAGCAATGAAGAGGAAGAATTGGCAATGATAACTCACCAAGTGAGAAGATTTCTAAGGAAGAAGAGAAACTTTCAGGGAAACTTTAGGAAAGGGCCAAGAAAGCCCACACAGACCAAAGGCGAGTCAAGCAAGCCAAGTAGCATCATATGCTACGAATGCAAGAAGCCCGGGCACATGAGAGGTGAATGTCCGGATCTGAAAAAGAAATTCAAGAAGGATAATTTCAAGAAACCCAAAGCCATGGTCGCCACATGGAGCGACGATGAAGATGAACCATCTGATGAAGAGATTCAAGAACTTGTGGAAAGCTTGTGCCTCATGTCACATGAGGATGAATCTACGGAGGTAAACTCTGACCCTGATTTCATTTCTAATGAACAATGGGAATCTGAATATGAAAAATTGTACACAAAATACAAGAAGATCAGATCTGAAAACAAAATTCTCAAACAGAAATTTGATGACTTATCACATGAAGATATCTTTGTCAAATTTGAAAAATTGGAACAGGAATGGTTTGAGGCCACAGAAGAAAGAGAAAGCTTATTAAAAACAATTTCAGACTGTAATAAAGCCAAAGAAGAACTATCTTGCAAAGTAATTGAAGTGGAGAAAGCATGTGAGAAAATGAAAATTGAAGAACAAATTCTGAAATTCACAAACTCAAAACTTGAAAAGAAAACTGTGAGCTTGGAAAAAGAAGTGGATGATCTTCAATCCATGTTATCTAAGTTTGTTAAGGGCAAGCAAAACCTAAATAATTTGTTGGGAGTGAAAGTCAATTTTCAAAGAGAAGGCCTCGGATACACTCCCCAAAACAAAAAACCTTTTGAGCATAAGATCACCACATCCCTTGTCCATGAGAAAAGTCAAAACCATGCGTCATCTTCCAAGCCTGAACTCAAGCATTTTCAACCCAAATCACGACAGTTTCAAGGAAACTTTGCACCTGTCAATTGCTATCATTGTGGTAGATTTGGGCATGCTATTGTAAGTTGTTGGTTCAAACAAAACCCACCAAGAGATCGTGCTTTCTGGACCAAGAGGAGATATACCATGAACTGGACTAACTCCAACGGACCCAAACTAGCTTGGGTACCAAAAATAATTGCATGAGAATTTTTCTTCTTGCAGATATGTCTTGAAGCCAGGGGGAGCAAATGGTATCTAGATAGCGATTGCTCAAGGCATATGACAGGGGACAAGAAGGTGTTCTCCAAGCTGCAAGAAAAGGAAGGAGGCTTAGTTGCTTTTGGCGAGAAGGACACAAGTAAAATAATCGGAGTTGGAGACATAGGTAAGAATTCTGAGACTCTGATTGAAAATGTCCTTCTAGTGAAAGGTTTGAATCATAATTTGTTGAGCATAAGTCAATTATGTGATAAGGTTTTAAGATTGTTTTTGATGTGACTCACTATTTTGTCATGTGTAAAAATTCAAATGAAATCAAATTCATTGGTAAAAGGAGCAACAATGTGTACACCATTGATCTTGATGATGTTTCAGTTGATAATGTGTGTTTGGTTGCTAACAACCATGAGAATGCATGGCTATGGCACCGCAGACTAGGTCATGCTAGTTTTGGAGTGATCTCTAAGTTGTCTAGACATGACTTGGTGATAGGTCTGCCCAAATTGAAATTTGAAAGCGATAATATCTGTGAAGCTTGCACGAAAGGCAAGCAAACACGAATCTCATTCAAAAACAAAAATATTGTTTCATCCGCTAGGCCATTGGAACTGTTGCATCTTGATCTTTTTGGACCTACTAGAACATCTAGCCTAGGAGGAAAATCCTATGGCTTTGTGATTGTTGATGATTTCTCCAGATTCACATGGGTGCTGTTTTTAGCTAATAAAAGTGATGCCGTGACGGAGTTTCAAGTGTTTTGTAGAAAAATTCAGAATGAAAAGGGTTACCTCATCACCACAATCCAGAGTGATCATGGTGGTGAATTTGAAAATCATGAATTCAGCATGTTCTGTGAAGAGCAGGGGTACACACACAATTTTTCATCACCGAGGACGCCCCAGCAGAATGGAGTAGTAGAGAGAAAGAATAGAACATTGATAGACATGGCCCGGACCATGCTCAGTGAGAATTCCCTACCCAAGTATTTTTGGGCTGAAGCGGTAAGTACAGCATGCTACATCATCAACAGGGCAATGGTAAGGCCCATTCTGAAGAAAACTCCATATGAGCTCTACAAGGGTAAGAAGCCAAACATCTCTTATCTTAAACCCTTTGGATGCCCTTGCTATATCTTGAACAATGGTAAGTCCAATCTGGGTAAGTTTGATGAGAAGAGTGATAAAGGAATCTTTCTAGGTTATGCACTCAATTCTAGAGCTTACCGATTATTCAATAAAAGGACTTTAGTTGTTGAAGAAAGTCATCATGTTATTTTTGATGAATCCAAGTCAAAACTCACAAATCAAATTTCTTCCATCTTGGATGCAGATGAAGACCCTAAGAACTCATCAAATGTTAAAGCCAAGGATGAGCCATTGAAGGCAACCTCAAGCAAAAATGAGGAAGATGAGGATCCTACAATTGAGACACTGCAAGAACCACAAGTGCAGCATCCTGATCTGCCCAGCTCCTCCACATTTCTAAAGGATCATCCAACTGCGAACATCATATGTAATTTGGAGGATGGGGTGAAAACTAGGTCCTCTCTAAGGCAGGTTGAACAGGAGGACCTGATGGCCTTACTTTCACAAGTAGAGCCCAAGGACATTCATGAAGCTCTTCAAGATGAATCCTGGATTCAGGCGATGCATGAAGAGCTGCATCAGTTTGAAAGAAACGAGGTGTGGACTCTCGTGCCGCGTCCTAAGAACCATCCTACCATTGGAACTCGTTGGGTTTTCATAAACAAGCTAAATGATGCGGGATTGATTGTGAGGAATAAGGCTCGGCTTGTGGCCAAGGGGTACAGCCAGGAGATGGGAATTGATTTTGATGAGTCCTTTGCACCGGTTGCTAGACTTGAAGCAGTCCGGATCTTACTGTCCTACGCGTGCTCTTTGAACTTTAAACTATTTCAAATGGATGTTAAATCTGCATTTCTTAACGGCTATATCAAGGAGGATGTCTTTGTAGAGCAGCCGCCAGGCTTTGAAGATTCCAAACATCCACGACACGTGTACAAGCTCCAAAAGGCCTTGTACGGACTAAAACAAGCACAAGGGCATGGTATGAACAGCTTACTTCTTTTTTGGCTGACAATGGGTTCAAGAGAGGTAAGGTTGATCAAACACTTTTCACAAGGAAATCAGGTAAGGACATTTTAGTGGTTCAAGTGTATGTGGATGATATTATTTTTGGAGCTTCTGATAATGCCTTATGCGAGGAATTTGCAAAGACTATGCAAGGAGAATTCGAGATGAGCTTAATGGGGGAGCTGAATTTCTTTCTTGGATTGCAGGTGAAACAAACTTCAGAAGGAATTTTCATCAATCAAGCCAAGTATACTATGGAATTGCTAAAGAAATACAGGATGGCGGAAGCAAAACCCATATCAACTCCCATGGCCACCACCACAAAGCTGGATAAGGATGAAAATGGTAAAACAGTAGATTCTACACTGTTTCGAGGTATGATCGGATCACTACTGTACCTTACAGCGTGCCGCCCTGACATTCAATTCAGTGTATGTCTCTGTGCCCGTTTCCAGTCATGCCCTAAAGAATCTCACTTATCAGCTGTTAAACGGATTTTCAGATATCTAATTGGCACAATTGACTTTGGTTTGTGGTTTCCCATCGGTAGTTCTTTTGAGTTAATTGCTTATACCGATGCGGATTACGCCGGATGCATTGTAGATCGTAAAAGTACAAGTGGGTACTGTCAGTTTCTTGGCGGGTGCCTTGTTTCATGGGCCTCTAAGAAACAACATTCAGTAGCTCTCTCAACGGCCGAGGCTGAATATGTAGCCGCCGGAAGTTGTGGAGCCTAAGTACTTTGGATCAAAAATCAATTGCTTGATTTGAATGTTGAAGTGGATTGTGTGCCCATCTTATGTGATAATATGAGTGCAATTAGTCTATCTAAAAACCCTGTTCAACACTCCAGAACCAAACACATTGATATTCGGCATCATTTTCTGAGAGATCATGTAGGTAAAGGGGTTTTTGAGTTCAAGTTCATTGACACACTTAATCAACTGGCTGACATCTTCACAAAACCCCTAAATCAGGATCAATTCAATAAGATTAGAAGAGAACTTGGCATGTGCAAGGGTGAGGGCATACGTACTTAGGTCTGCACTAGGTTATTTCTTCTTCGTTGGGTAGATTATGTGAGATGCATGCATTGTGTGTGGTTCATTTCTATTGTGTATGACTATACCTAGCATGTGTGCCTATACTTATATTTATATACACTTCTTCCTTGACATTTTTCTAAAACTAAATATTCCTTGATAAATAAATGTGGACTAGTGATCTAGTGCTCTTAGCAGTCTCCATTCAAGGGCTTCCATAGTCGACTCCTGCTTGATATCTTTCGTGGCTTAGCAATAGAAAAGAAAAAGATTTAGAAACAAATAAAAAAAGAAAAGGAAAATAAAAAAGAAAAAAAAGGGGATCTGTGAAAATGGGGGAGTCCACAGGGTCATGGAGCCCACTTCCATCTCTGGTGGCCGCTGGCTACACACCTTTTCTCTCGGGGTGAATAATGGGGTTTCCATGCCCCAGCGGTCGATCGCTGGCTTCGTGCCGGTCGACCGCCAGCGGCGAACCGGCCCGGTTCAACCGCGTCGGAACCCTATTTTAAGGGGGTTTTCTCCCCCCTTTTCTCATTCTATCACTCTCCCTTCTCTCTCCCTTACTCCACCTCCACCCTAGCACATCTCTCTCCCACCTTTCAAGCCCTAAAAACCCCACACCTTTTCTACTCGAGCACGATCCGGTCGATTGGTTTCCATTTCGGACCGCCTCCTCGCCGGCGTTCGTGCACTCGTGCCAACATTCCTTTAGTTCCAGAGCGTGGAGACGGTGTTCTTAGTTCTTCCCGGTGTCTCCCTCTCCATCCCAAGGTAGAGGTTTTACCTCTCAAGAGGATACCCTCTTCAGCGAGTTTCTTAGTCTAAAATGGCACCTAGAAGGAGTGCTCGGCGTCTTCTCCCAGGGGAACCTAGTGCTCAGAGGCGTGAAGCTCCGGCCGCACCTCCACCACAAGCTCCCGCACGCAGGTTACCTCCAAGGTCTATCATCGACCCTCGTCTTGTCAATTTTTAAGAGATGAATGAAATCCTGTCCGACATTTATACAGTTTTTTCAATGTAATCGGGGTGGATTGACTTTGTCACTAGATACAACTGGTTTTATCCCTATCTGGTACAACAGTTCTATGGAAATTTGGTTGACAAAGATGGAAGATTATACACCATGGTTAAGGGCATTGAGATCCGAATTAATTCAAAATTATTTAATCGTGCCCTGGGAGTCTCTTCACATGGTGCAGACATGAATTTTGGGCATGGTGAGGTTGAGGCAAGTTTCATTGCCATGACGAGCTGTGATTTTGTGCGTGGTGTGAGTGACCTCATTGAGCTCAATGCCAACCACTTTCCCGCCTTGCAACGGATTCTGCATCATATGTTTACTACACTAATTTATCCCAAGAATGGCAGCCGAGATGAAGTGACGGAAGTGCACCGATTCCTGTTCTATCATGTTATAAATGGTGACTTAATTAATATGGGTTGGCTCATGACTCAACTGATAAGTCAATGCCGGACACATTTACGGCGGTCCCTGCCTTATGCTTCTCAACTCACTGGAGTGTTCACTTCTATTGGGGTCCCATTGGAGGATGAGCAGTTTGTTCTGGTCCGCCATGATGACATTTATAATGAGCATAAGCTTTTCTCAGATATGGGATATTACCATGCAGCAGATGGCACAATTCGTCGTGCTGTCCCAGTTTATGGGGAAGAGAATGTTAGTGAAGATGAACAAGAACCGGACCCACAGCAAGATAACCACAATGCACTTGCACCAGTCCAGCCTGAAGATGTGCCTCCTCCCGCGGCTCTCCCTCCTCCACCGCAGTACTTTCATGGGGAGTCTTCAACTCAGGGTGCTGGGCATTCCACTTGGGGGGACTATGAGGCTCTTGACAGGCGTCTTTTAGGCATGGAAACTTGGCTTGACTCCTCCCTTGGGCGCTTGGATACTTTTATGGATACCATGACAGGACGAATGGACACCTTCACTCATGATCTGGATGATATCTCTATCCACATGGCCACTCTCTTTGCCAGCCATGAAGATAACCGTGAGGCCTTTCGCCTCACCAACCATACCCTTCTTTCCATCCGTAACCAGCTCCGTCATTATGATGATCTTCTCCACGACCTTGAGGATCGTCTTCCTCCTCCTCCTGCTCCTGCTCCTGCTGGTTCCCCCCATGGTGATGGTCCACCGGATGGTGTTCATGGCGAAGAAGCTGAGGATCACCCTGCTGTGTAGCTGTTCTTGGGTCTCTAGTGTTACTTTTGTCCACTTTTTGTATCCCATGCCTCTCCTTTTTGCTGATGTCAAAGGGGGAGAAGTAGGCTATTAGGCTCATATATATATGCTATGTGTGTGTATGTGCCTGCTTGCATGCATGTTTGTCGTTTGCATTTTAGGTTGAGCACGTTGTATTGCATTTGGTTATTTGGTTATATTGCATTAGTGGTTTGCATTTAGTGGTTGCATTCCCTATTTCACCTTTTGCATTCCGTGTACCCTGTATGGATCTAATGAGAATGAATGAAAGAATGCACTCCTTGAATTCACAAGATTGGCTCTCTCCTATCTCACTTCCTGTCAATATGGCAAATAAGTTTTGAATGGCTGGTATGGATTTGTTGACGTGCTTGTGTTGGAAGTGAAATGTTGCGTTGATATGAACGTGTTGAATGCCTTCACATCGTGAGTTCAAATGTTTCAACTTGATGGATTTCAACTGAACTTCAAATGTGATTGTCGACGCTTCTAAAACTCTTTCAAAGGCACTTTGGTGAAAATGCAAATTTAATGCCTAGTTTTTGTCATCATCAAAAAGGGGGAGATTGTTGAACATATCCTAGTGATTTTGATGATAACAAAACCCAGGACATTTCTCTCCCATGTATCTTGTTTTCAAGAGAAGCTTCATGCTTTAAACCATCAAATTTCACCCCATGTCAAATGTGTGTTAATGAATCCTTCCATGTGTTTATTCGAGTATAAACCAACTTGTACTTAACTGTAACACAAGCCCATTTCAATCATCGAACAAATGGATAGCTTCAAGTGAGCTAACACTTGACTTTTGCAGGATTAGAGATTGGCGGTCGACCTGTGGACCCTTGGCGGTTGACCTAAAATAACAGAACTGAAATCTGGGAATCTGTGAACCTGGCGGTCGACCGCCAGGAGCTAGCGGTCGACCGCCAGGAGCTAGCGGTCGACCTATTTTCCCAGCAACCAAATGGCTACAGGACGGCCAATGGCGGTCGACCACTGGGATCTGTAGGTCAACCGCCAGCCTCGAGCTGCCAACAAATGTTGATTTTTTTGTCACTTCGAGAAATGGCTCTCCTCTTGGTATTGTTTAATCCCTAAGCAACCAAACTTTCCAGAAAATGTGGATCTGGTCTGGGGGAGTCCTTGGACCATTCAAGAACCTATAAAACTTATACAAGAGGGTTTGGAAAACCCTAATGCTAAGAGTGGATCAAGGAGGCTACCAAAGGTGAGAAGGAGGAAGCTTGCACTGTAGACATGAACAGTGTTCCGAGAAGATTTCTTCATCCTTCTTCCTCCTTTCTAGAGTGAAGATCAAGCTATATCTGAAGAAGATCAAGCCTGGATCAAGTCGACCTCAAGCTGCATCCAAAGAATCCTTCATCAACTAAGGGGGAGCTTTAATCAATCTCTTGTTCTTGTGTTCTTTCAATTTCACATCCTTCTCAGCTTCAAGTGTGTTTTGATTGTAATCTTGAATCTTCTGTGTGTGTGTGAGGATCTTCACAGATCCGTGTGTGTGTGTGTGTGCAGCAAGGTTGATTGCTTGTGTGTGTGTGTGGTTGATCTTGTAACACTCTACAAGATAGTGTGTGGTTCCTCACTGTCGGTGAGGGGTGGACGTAGGTTGCCATTCTGGCAGCCGAACCACCTTAAATTTGTTGTCTCCTCGTGGTTTGTGCCTTATCTTCTTTCCCGCTGCTGTGATTACTTGTGGATCTAGTCATTCTACTTCTTTTAGATCTTGTGTGTTAATCATCTTCTCTTAAATCCTTCGGTATATCAAAAGCTGGATTCGGACCGACAAGGTCATTCTTGCTGAAAAGATAACAGTTTGCGTGAGTAAATCTATGGATATATTAACTCCGCCGAGTACCAAGGGTTTATGCAGTGGTTGTTTTTGAGAGATATAGTCTATTTTGCTTGCGGCCCTCTTGTGTCCTCTCGAAATCGTTATCTTGGTTTTATTTTACAAAAATATGTTATCACCCAATTCACCCCCCCCCCCCGCTTGGGTGTCATTTAACCTCGGGACTTCAAGTCATTCCACTAATAAGCCACCCTTCTTTGATGGGTCAAATTAATCTTACTGGAAGAATCGTATGGAGGTATTCCTTCGGGCTAAGGACTATGAGATCTGGAAGGTTGTTAGTAGTGGTCCGTGCAATTTACCTTCATTCAAAGAGTTATGGACCAAGGAGCATATCCGCAAGTCCACCTTGAATTGGGTGGCTATCAATGCCATACAATGTGTGCTTCATCCCGTCGAATTCTACAGAATTTCCTCCTGTACCACAGCTAAGGAGATATGGGATAAGCTGAAGGTTATCTATGAAGGGACTTCTCAGGTTAGGGAAACCAAGGCCAACATGTTGGTCTCTGAGCATGAGGCTTTCAGAATGAAGCCTGATGAGTCCGTGTATGAGATGTATGCCCGTCTGATGGTGCTCACTAATGGCTTGAGAAGCTTGGGTAAAGTGTATAGTGAGTACGAGCTGGTTAAGAAAATCCTTAGGTTCCTGACACCTATTTGGCATACCAAGGCAACCGTAGTTGAGGAGTCAAGGAACCTTGCAACCACGACTGTAGATGAACTCATCAGCTCCCTCATGACTTATGAGCTGAATCTAAAGAGGGCAGATGAGTCAGACAAAAAGAAGAAACCCTTAGCGCTTAAAGTCTCAGCTAGTAGTAAAGGGTCTACTAGTGAATACAGTTCCTCTAGTTCAGGAGAGGACAATGATGATTTTGCTATGTTTACTAGGAACTTTAAGAAGTTTCTGAGAAAAGAAGGAAAGAGCTTCAGGAGAAAATATTTTTCTGGGAAAAGGTAGTCAAAGCATAAATCTGATTCTGCCAAGAAAACTGATAGTTGATGCGGGATGGATAGCGAACCTGGGACTCTAGCTCGCAACTCGTCCCTAAGCGAGAAAACACGGGATCGTGTGCGGTTGAGGAACCGGCAATGAGTCGGGTAGTCGGCTTTTTCGCGTGTACTCGGATTGAGTCACGGGAGGGGTCACTCACTCACTCTCGCAGCGGTGATAAAAGTATATATCGAGCTAGGAACCTATCACTCGCAGCGACATATACAAATAAATACGAGTAAAGCAAATGCCTATGAGGAGGGTGGCGAGTGTACCTCCACGCGTCGGGCGTGGGGAAGACGACCCCGGCCAAGTACGGTAACTCCCGGTAAAAATATTACAATAATTATAGAAATTAATTTGCTGCCCACTCTACGCAGGGAGGTAAAGGGCTACAGTGTGGGGCCTGGGAGGACCAATCTTGGGTTGACGGGCGGCGTGTTGGACAGCTCCCTCGGTGCCGTCCGGATGACGCATGCTACGGGTTGTGGGCCCACGTGCTGCTTAGATGTCTGAACTTGGCGGGGTGGGTCCTACTGCTAAGGGGATGCCTGGAGGAATGATCCCAGGAAGGCGACCGTGCTGGCGCTGTTGGTGGGAGACCGGGCGGCTCCGATCGCCGGGCGGTGAAGATTGCTGCCCCGGGTCTGTTTTGTTGTTTCAAGGTTGCACGACCCAACGAGATCGGATGCTGCGATCAATCCCAACGTTTGATCGACGTGAAATTTGTGCCGTTGGAAAGCTCTTTCAGAGAGCTACGACCGCAGGTCAGAGTAGTAATTTTGTATGTCTCTGTACTGGCCTTGGTCGAATTTACAACTTAGTGGTTCACAGAACCAGATCTGGCAGGACAGATTTGGATCTTCCTGATAATGGGCGTTGACCAGAGGGAAAACGTCAGATCTGGGAGTTGGGCCATTTATGAAAGTTAGAGAGGGAGAAGTAAGGAAGATGCCAATATTTTATGTGGATTTTCTGAAGGTAGTTTGAAAGGGGAAATGGATTTTTTACTGGGCAGGGCTCGGATCTAGATTGCACAGGATAGAATAGATTTTGGCAAGATTTTTAATTTTATAGAGGGGTAAATGAACTCCTAAATTCGTGGAAAAATTTTTGGAGGTGGGTTTTGGTGGGAAGAACACCCAGTCCAAATTTTAGATCGATCTGAATTTGACAAGGGGGTCGAACAAGGGAAGAACATGGCTGCTGTAACAAGATCGGCACAGAAGGCAGGTTGCTGGGGGTGGAAAGAAGGAAATGGTAAAAATAGCAAACGTAGGTTTAATGGGCTGAATTGTTTTGTGGAGGATGGGGAGGACGTGGGGGACTCACCCTCCAATTTTGGGCACGACTTAAGCTCCTGATGGAGAGCTAAAATTTATGCTTTACTGCTCTATCTAGGGGTGGATAGAATATCGAAGAAGTGGCGGTGGTGGTGCGATGGCGGCTCGATGGCGGTGGCGGTGGCGGTGCTGAGCTTCACACTCAGAGAGATGGTGGAGGAGAGGCTTCACACCTCTGAGATCACAACTCTCACAGCTCTAGGGGGGGAGAGAGGGGCACCCTTGGGCCTTGTGAGCACAAATGGAAATTTTCTCTTCATTAATGCTAAGTAATTCATAAAATACATGGCTTATATAGAAAATGTAAAAAGACCTAAACTACCATCAGATCTAGGTTAGGGCAGGGGTATACAAGGGATAGAAGATGTAATCCCCATGTGGTCAAAAAAATAAAAATAAAAAAAAATACTTAGTGGAAGGGGGCACCCCCTTGACTAAGGGGAGAGGAATATTGACTTTTTAAACCCTTTGTCCCCTTGAATGGTCAAGTCTTCTAGAAGCCCACCTTGGACATTTGACCAGCCCCACATGCGCCCTAGAGCCTAGGTGGACCAATGAGGAAGAAGGTGGGGGCCCCTTGTAGCAACCCTGATAAAAATAAGATTTTTAAATAAATCAAATTAAAATAAAAGATAAATAATTAGATGATGAAAGCCTAAACGCATAAAGATAAGACAGAGTGGAAATAACGCCTTTGATCAAGGCGCTACTTCATTAAGAAACGCCTCTAGAGAAGGCGTTAATTAAAAAGGACGCCCATATAACAAGGCGTCAATTATCAAACGGCCAAAAAGGGGAAGTAAGTGTAACGCCCTCTACCTGGGTGCGTTTTATACAAGAAACGACGCTTGACAAGGCGTCAATTTAAATTCGACGCCCTCACTTAAGACGTTAATTCAGATCGAGTTTCGTTCGACCCAGGAGTCTATCCAGGGCAAGTTCTGGATAACTACGTCGAAGGTGGAATATGGTAAGGACTCTATCATGGAAGTATTACTTCCAATAGAACTCTAACCCTATTAGGATCCCCAAAATCCTATAAATACCCTCCTAATCGACCCAGATCGATATTTGGCGATTTGAGCTATCGTTCTGCTGAAAGGAGAGGTTTTGTTCTTCTTATTGTTTCTTCCAAACCGCAGAAGCATGAGGATTCTAATGCTTCTTCATCTTCTTCTTACAGGTTAAGGAATTCCTGTCTTCCGGAAGAACGAAGGTTCTTCATCAAGCATCATCCTCTTCTTCTTCCTCTTCTGGTGATCAGAAGACTCTGTTACAAACAGAGTATCGTTTGTCTTCACGAAACCTTCATCCGTTCATTCTTCAAAACGTAGGTTTTCTCAAGAAACGTAGCCCAAATTAATTTAAGATCCTTAATAAAATCATATGTTATCCATGCATATAGTTTCATTGTGGTTTTAAGTGTTTTCTGTAAAATTTTGAAAGAAGTGACCCTGACAAGGGCGCTAATTCTTGTTTTGACGCCCTACCTAGTAGTCGTCAATTTCATATAAATTGATAATTACCCATGTTTAAAATTCGATATCTAGGAAACCATGAACCTAATCTAATGCATGTTCATTCTGATTGAATCCTGCTAATTTTCTGGTCCTGACTATATAAATTGTTCCTGAAATTTGATTATCTGAAATTTGGAAAACTGCTGGATTAACGACCTGAACGAGGTCGTCTTTTATTGAACTGACGCCCCAGACCAGGGCGCTAATTGAAAAGTAATGCCCCTGTCCAGGGCGCGTTTTTGTTAAAATTCCATATTATCTAAATTCTGCAAAAATAGAAATACAAAATGGACGATTGCTGTATAAGTCGTCAAATTGTAAATAAACGCCCTTATACAAGGCGTTAATTTGATAAGTAATGACTTAGATTAAGTCGCTATTTTCCTGTGATACTATTTTATACTGTTACTGGTAACCGAAGGTTTCATATGTATATTGATAAAAATATATATATCGGCACTATATTCCAGTCCGTGAATATAGTCCCACGTTTCATGTTGTTTTTATCGCACTACCCTCAATTCTCATTGACATACAAGCTCTCCATTGGACATTCCGTTCCTTTGGACTAGCGAGTTAGTCATAGAGACCTCCATAAGACTCCTCGAGCCTTGGATTCCCTCAAGGCCGACTGAGCTGGTTGTACCATAAAAACCCATTACACTATTTTGCCATGTCACTCTATGGAAACATGGTATACCGGCCCTCATGTTATGCAAAGTGTGTATCATGAGAATTCTCTTAATGGGATGAGGTTATCATGCCATTTGATGATGTTCTTGTAAACCCCAATTCTATATCAACATTGTTATGATGTTCTTATAAACCCCAATTCTATATTCAACATGATGTTCTTGTGGACCTCAATTCTATATTAAGAATGAGGACGTCTTGCCATTGATGTGTTGTTCATGTGGACCTCAATTCTATATAAAGAGTGTCTATACTTACTTTTCATGGTACCCAAGTTAGGGAACTAATTCCACCTAGTTTTATCGATAATCGTGATTGTACCGTTATTATCATCATTCTATGTCAAGTATCATACTTTTGGACTCTATTCTATCCAAGTTATCCTATGTATCTACAAGCTTTATTCTTGAAATTCCATATTGGCTATATACAAAAGTGGATGTTAAAATACATGATTAATGCCTGCGCATATAGGGCCCGATCTGGTCCTGGGAGGAGCACCCGAAAGTACTTGTGCCCATGGGAGTTGATTGATCACGGTATTGGCATTATACCGAAGTGCATGACTAGCTTGATTGAACATTCCACAAATCTTGTACTTGTACTTGACTTGATATTACATGACTTGCGTGGCCCGAGAAAGGGTAATTTGTATACTTGCTTGACTTGAAACAAAATAGCCAAATTCCAACGTGCCATGATGAGTTTACTTGCTTGAATATCTTGATATCTTTTGATATAAGTTCTTGAAAGTTCATGACTAGTTCTTCTTGCTATTGTATTGTTATACACTCTCTCTATCTTGTCGTTTTATGCGAGCATGCATAGCTATAGTGCATTCATGAAAGATGTAATCACTTAAACCCCTTGCTAGATCTTGAGATATAATTTCCTACTGAGCGTTCGCTCACCTAGTGTTTCCCTACTTTTCAGGTAAGTCCGACGATGAGGGAACTCAAACGGATGGGGAAAATCAAGAGTGAGAGAGATAGAGCTTCTTCCGTGTTATCTAGTCTTTTTCATATTTTCTTGAGTCAACCTTGTATTTTTCCTTTATTTTAGTTAGTACTTCAAGGTTAGTAATTGACATATTCTTATAAAGGAATAAAGGACTGGGTTCTCTTTACTTTCGCGCATCTCTGATTTTTGGTGTCGAATACACTAATACTCTGATTGACATGATTGATATAAACTCGTCACGCATCGCCGGGTACCTTCCGCGCTCGGGGCGTGACAGTTTTTGTGGTATCAGAGCCTAGGGTATTCAATTCCTAGGAAAACCCAAGTCCAAGGATAGGTTTAACCTTTAACCGGTGAGATTGGGTAGAACCAAGGGTTAAAGTTAACATAGAAATGCTAGCTTCTAAATGAGATCACGTATTGATCTAGTTATTGTAATTGTAGGACGATGGCTGCCGAACGTGCTCAGTGGCGCAACATGCAGCGTACACTTCAAGGCATGACTCAAGTGCTACAACAAGTAGCACAGGGAGGTGCACAACGAGCCGGAAGTCTCCACCAAGTCTTCAAGAACATGAACCCGCCTAAATTCATGGGTTCTACGGATCCGGATGACGCAGAGCACTGGATCAGGGAGACGGAGCGTATATTCCATGTTATGCAGTGCACGGATCAAGATAAAGTCTTATTAGCTACCTTTCAGTTAGAAAGGGATGCCCGATGCTGGTGGGAATCAATAGAAGCTACTTTAAATCAAGACCAAATTACTTGGGAGGAATTTGTTGAACATTTCAACAATAAATATTTTTCAGACCGAGTCCAAGAAAAGAAAGCTACCGAATTTGCCGCACTCAAGCAACGGTCACTATCGGTGGCGGAGTACGAGGCACAATTATCTAGATTGTCTCGGTATGCTAAGCACTTAGTTAGCACCGAAAAGATGAAAGCTAGGAGGTTCCTAAACGGGCTCAGGCCCCAATATATTACCCAGCTGGCACCAATGGATATTCAGGTCTACTCAGAGATAGTACACCGAGCTCAATTGTTAGAAGATGCCACGGAGCTATCAGATAGAATCCGTGGGAAGGATAAGAAGGAACAAGTTACAAGTTCGGGTTCCTTTAAACCCAACTTCAAGAAGAGGCCTAGCACTGGAGGTACTTCTTCTCAAGACCAAAAATTTAAGAAGACCAAGCCCTTCTCTATCACTACTACACCTTCGAATATAATATGCAAGCATTGTGACAAGGCTGGTCATAAAGTAGAAGAGTGCTGGAGGAAACTTGGAGCATGTCTCCGTTGCGGGAGCCGTGAGCATCGGATTCCCGATTGCCCATTACGTAATGATCAAACCGGTGACGGAAAGCACCCGGTAACCAAGAATGCTCGTCTTCACGCAATTAAGGAGAACGAAGAGGAAGAAGGCGGACTAGTAGAAGGTACACTGAAAGTTTGTTCCAAGTATGCACATGTCTTATTTGATACGGGTGCATCACATTCTTTTATTTCCATGAAGTTTGCTAACCCACTACCTATGGAACCGGAATGGATGAAAATAATTTTATCTACTCCTCTCGGAAACAAAACCGATATTGCTCACCATTATCAAAACTGTGAAGTCTTGGTAAAAGGAAGAAATCTTCCTATCGATCTCATATGTTTAGATCTAAAGGAGTATGATGTCATACTGGGAGCGGATTGGTTATCCAAATACCAGGCAACAGTCGATTGCCGCAATAGCAAGGTTACTTTCAAGGACTTTTCAGAACTAGTCTATTCTAGCCCTAAGAGTCGGAGCGAGTCACCTCTTATTTCACCTCTCCGAGCTAACAAGATACACATCCACAAATCCTCCATAGAAAGGATGTGTATCTTTCCTTGCATTTGTCACGATTAAGGAGGCTCAGGAAACTAAGATAGAAGATATCCCAGTTGTGCAAGAATTTCCGGATGTGTTTCCGGAGGATTTGCCTGTATTACCCCCACAAAGAGAAGTGGCCTTCACCATCGACTTAGTCCCTAGTGCTGGACCTGTTTCTATGACACCTTATAGAATGTCCCCTGCTGAACTCAAGGAGTTAAAGGAGCAATTAATGGAACTTCTTAAGAAGGGATTCATTAGACCGAGTACTTCCCCGTGGGGAGCGCCTGTGCTATTTGTAAAGAAGAAGGATGGATCCATGAGACTATGCATCGACTATCGACAGTTGAATCATCTCACTATCAAGAACAAGTATCCACTACCGAGAATCGATGAGTTATTTGATCAAATATCTGGATCCAAGTATTTTTCAAAGATTGATCTCAGGTCAGGATATCACCAACTAAGGATCAAGGATGAGGACATTCATAAAACCGCATTCCGAAGCAGGTATGGCCATTATGAGTTTGTTGTTATGCCTTTTGGACTAACAAATGTCCCTGCTGCCTTTATGCAGTTAATGAATAGTATATTCAAGCCTTATTTAGATCAATTCATGGTGGTCTTCATCGATGATATATTAATTTATTCCAAGACTAAGGAAGAGCATGAGGAGCATTTGAGGATTGTATTACAAATATTAAGGACAAACCGATTATATGCCAAACTCAGCAAGTGTGAGTTCTGGCTTGAGGAAGTGACTTTTCTCAGACATGTTATATCAAAGGATGGCTTATCAGTAGATCCATCAAAAGTTGAAGCTGTGAAGAATTGGGAAAGACCGACCAATGCTAGCGAGATCTGAAGTTTCTTAGGTCTTGCAGGCTACTATCGGCGATTCATCAAGGATTTCTCCAAGATAGCCGTACCACTCACTAGGCTAACTCGCAAGGAGATCCGTTATGAATGGAGTGAGGAATGTGAAAGAAGCTTCCAAAATCTCAAGGATCATCTAACTACAGCTCCGGTCTTAGCATTACCAATGGAAGGAGAGAAATTCGAGGTATACACTGATGCTTCTGGCAGTGGCCTCGAATGTGTTCTAATGCAACAAGGAAAGGTTATAGCTTATTCTTCTCGTCAATTGAAGAAGCATGAAGAGAACTACCCCGTCCATGACTTAGAATTGGCCGCGGTAGTATTTGCACTCAAAATATGGAGACATTATCTTTATGGAGTATAGTTTACTGTATACTCTGATCACAAGAGTCTCCAGTATCTCTTTTCACAAAAGGAACTAAATATGAGGTAAAGACGTTGGCTAGAATGTCTCAAGGACTTCGACTTCAATATACAATATCATCCCGAAAAGGGTAACCATATAGCAGATGCCCTTAGTCGAAAGTCGAGAGCACTGTTAGCCAATTGTATGATTCAAGAATGGAAATTGCTGGAGCAATTCTCTGAACTCAATATAAGCATGGACACAGACTTCAAAAGTGTCACATTGTCTCACATAAGCATTCGTCCAGACCTATTATCTGAAATACAAGCACTTCAGGATAATGACCCAATATTAGTGGAAATCAAGGGCAAACTAGAAGGACAATATGATTTCCAAATAACTTGTGAAGGAAGATTAATGTTCAGGAATAGAACTTGCATACCGGATTGTCCCGAGTTAAAGAAGAAGATATTAGATGAAGATCATAGATCAAGGTACACGATTCATCCTGGATCTACCAAAATGTACCAAGATGTGAAGAGGAATTTTTGGTGGCCCAACATGAAAAGGGAAATAGCAAACTATGTGTCACGCTGTCTCACTTGCCAACAGGTCAAGGCGGAACACCAAAAGCCTGCTGGAAAATTACATCCTCTAGATATTCCCAAATGGAAGTGGGAGAATATTAGCATGGATTTCATTATGGGTTTATCTAAATCAAGAGGACATGATGGAATATGGGTTATTATTGACCGATTGACTAAATCGGCGCATTTCTTGCCAATAAAGAGCCGATGGTCAGTTGATGTTTTGGCTGCATTATACATCAAGGACATAGTCAGATTACATGGTATTCCTGTTTCAATCGTGTCTGACAGAGATCCCCGTTTTACTTCTCATTTTTGGAAGGGACTACACCATTCGTTGGGAACAAGGCTTAACTTTAGTACAGCTTTTCATCCTCAAACGGATGGTCAGACCGAGAGAACTAATCAGGTAGTTGAAGATACGCTCAGAGCTCCCATCATTGATTTCGATGGAAGCTGGCATGATCACTTGCCATTGGTGGAATTTGCATACAATAATAGCTACCAGGCAAGTATACAAATGGCACCTTTCGATGCTTTAAACGGAAGGAGTTGCCGATCACCCTTATGCTGGGACGAAGTTAGAGAGAAACAACTATTAGGTCCAGACATGGTAAGGGATACCACTGAGAAGATACAATTGATTAGATAAAGACTGCGAGTTGCTCAGTCTAGGCAAAAGGCTTATGCCGATATAAGAAGGAGAGATCTTGAATTCCAAGTTGGAGATCATGTATTTCTCAAGATATCGCCTGGACGTGACATACGGAGATTTGGTGTTAAAGGCAAGCTTACACCAAGATTCATCGGACCTTTTGAGATATTGGAAAGAGTTGGCGAGGTTGCTTATCGCATCGCATTGCCTCCTCAACTGTCCGATGTACATAATGTATTCCACATATCTATGTTGAAGAAGTATGTACACGTTCCATCACATATTATTGATCATGGAGACTTAGTGATCCAGAAGGATCTCACATATGAGCAGAAGCCTATGAAAATACTAGATCGTGAAGTACGTACCCTAAGGAATAAGATTATTCCCATGCTTAAGGTACAATGGAATAAAAACTCCGAACATGAAGCTACGTGGGAGACCGAGGAATCCATGAGGAAGCGATTTCCAGAATTATTTTAAGGTATATACTCTACGCTCTCCACTTATATATATACTATTGAATTTGGGGACCAAATTCTTTTAAGTAGGGGAGGGTGTAGAAACCCTGATAAAAATAAGATTTTTAAATAAATCAAATTAAAATAAAAGATAAATAATTAGATGATGAAAGCCTAAACGCATAAAGATAAGACAGAGTGGAAATAACGCCTTTGATCAAGGCGCTACTTCATTAAGAAATGCCTCTAGAGAAGGCGTTAATTAAAAAGGACGCCCATATAACAAGGCGTCAATTATCAAACGGCCAAAAAGGGGAAGTAAGTGTAACGCCCTCTACCTGGGCGCGTTTTATACAAGAAACGACGCTTGACAAGGCGTCAATTTAAATTCGACGCCCTCGCTTAAGACGTTAATTCAGATCGAGTTTCGTTCGACCCAGGTGTCTATCCAGGGCAAGTTCTGGATAACTACGTCGAAGGTGGAATATGGTAAGGACTCTATCATGGAAGTATTACTTCCAATAGAACTCTAACCCTATTAGGATCCCCAAAATCCTATAAATACCCTCCTAATCGACCCAGATCGCTATTTGGCGATTTGAGCTATCATTCTGCTGAAAGGAGAGGTTTTGTTCTACTTATTGTTTCTTCCAAATCGCAGAAGCATGAGGATTCTAATGCTTCTTCATCTTCTTCTTACAGGTTAAGGAATTCCTGTCTTCCGGAAGAACGAAGGTTCTTCATCAAGCATCATCCTCTTCTTCTTCCTCTTCTGGTGATCAGAAGACTCTGTTACAAACAGAGTATCGTTTGTCTTCACGAAACCTTCATCCGTTCATTCTTCAAAAGGTGGGTTTTCTCAAGAAACGTAGCCCAAATTAATTTAAGATCCTTAATAAAATCATATGTTATACATGCATATAGTTTCATCGTTGTTTTAAGTGTTTTCTGTAAAATTTTGAAAGAAGCGACCCTGACAAGGGCGCTAATTCTTGTTTTGACGCCCTACCTAGTAGTCGTCAATTTCATATAAATTGATAATTACCCATGTTTAAAATTCGATATCTAGGAAACCATGAACCTAATCTAATGCATGTTCATTTTGATTGAATCCTGCTAATTTTCTGGTCCTGACTATATAAATTGTTCCTGAAATTTGATTATCTGAAATTTGGAAAACTGCTGGATTAACGACCTGAACGAGGTCGTCTTTTATTGAACTGACGCCCCAGACCAGGGCGCTAATTGAAAAGTAACGCCCCTGTCCAGGGCGCGTTTTTGTTAAAATTCCATATTATCTAAATTCTGCAAAAATAGAAATACAAAATGGACGACTGATGTATAAGTCGTCAAATTGTAAATAAACGCCCCTGTACAAGGTGTTAATTTGATAAGTAATGATTTAGATTAAGTCGCTATTTTTCTGTGATACTATTTTACACTGTTACTGTTAACCGAAGGTTTCATATGTATATTGATAAAAATATATATATCGGCACTATATTCCAGTCCGTGAATATAGTCCCACGTTTCATGATGTTTTTATCGCACTACCCTCAATTCTCATTGACATACAAGCTCTCCATTGGACATTCCGTTCTTTTGGACTAGCGAGTTAGTCATAGAGACCTCCATAAGACTCCTCGAGCCTTGGATTCCCTCAAGGCCGACTGAGCTGGTTGTACCATAAAAACCCATTACACTATTTTGCCATGTCACTCTATGGAAACATGGTATACCGGCCCTCATGTTATGCAAAGTGTGTATCATGAGAATTCTCTTAATGGGATGAGGTTATCATGCCATTTGATGATGTTCTTGTAAACCCCAATTCTATATCAACATTGTTATGATGTTCTTGTAAACCCCAATTCTATATTCAACATGATGTTCTTGTGGACCTCAATTCTATATTAAGAATGAGGACGTCTTGCCATTGATGTGCTGTTCATGTGGACCTCAATTCTACATAAAGAGTGTCCATACTTGCTTGTCATGGTACCCAAGTTAGGGAACCAATTCCACCTAGTTTTATCGATAATCGTGATTGTACCGTTATTATAGTCATTCTATGTCAAGTATCATACTTTTGGACTCTATTCTATCCAAGTTATCCTACGTATCTACAAGCTTTATTCTTGAAATTCCATATTGGCTATATACAAAAGTGGATGTTAAAATACATGATTAATGCCTGCGCATATAGGGCCCGATCTGGTCCTGGGAGGAGCACCCGAAAGTACTTGTACCCATGGGAGTTGATTGATCACGGTATTGGCATTATACCGAAGTGCATGATTAGCTTGATTGAACATTCCACAAATCTTGTACTTGTACTTGACCTGATATTACATGACTTGCGTGGCCCGAGAAAGGGTAATTTGTATACTTGCTTGACTTGAAACAAAATAGCCAAATTCCAACGTGCCATGATGAGTTTACTTGCTTGAATATCTTGATATCTTTTGATATAAGTTCTTGAAAGTTCATGACTAGTTCTTCTTGCTATCGTATTGTTATACACTCTCTCTATCTTGTCGTTTTATGCGAGCATGCATAGCTATAGTGCATTCATGAAAGATGTAATCACTTAAACCCCGTGCTAGATCCTGAGATATAATTTCCTACTGAGCGTTTGCTCACCTAGTGTTTCCCTACTTTTCAGGTAAGTCCGATGATGAGGGAACTCAAACGGATGGGAAAAATCAAGAGTGAAAGAGATAGAGCTTCTTCCGTGTTATCTAGTCTTTTTCATATTTTCTTGAGTCAACCTTGTATTTTTCCTTTATTTTAGTTAGTACTTCAAGGTTTGTAATAGGCATATTCTTATAAAGGAATAAAGGACTGGGTTATCTTTACTTTCGCGCATCTCTGATTTTTGGTGTCGAATACACTAATACTCTGATTGACATGATTGATATAAACTCGTCGCGCATCTCCGGGTACCTTCCGCGCTCGGGGCGTGACACCCCTTGCTGGACCTACTAGACTTTTACAAATAAACTCATTAAAACATAAAGACTCACATTTTGGCTTATACTTGCCATACAATTGCGTACCCAATTGCACAAGGGTATAAATGCAAATAAAAAGGACACAAATGTAAAATACAATGTACATGCTTGGAGTTAATTCCTATCAATTCTCCTCAGGTGGGAAGAACTTGACCCCGTCGAGTAAGGGGTGCGGATGCTCGTGTGACTCCTATGGATCCGTCACTGAACCTGGAAGCGCGGAGTACACTCCACTCCAAGTAATCGACACCTGCTCATCTTGTATAGATTCGATATGCTCACGCATCTGTGGGAATGAGGCTAGACGTGGACACTCCGAGGTGGGGTCACTTTCAAAAGAGGAAGGCGGCTCAACGACTCACTAGGAATCACCGTTGGGTCCCTATATGTGACAAGATCTGAGATAGAGAATAGTCAAGCCGATCCCAAATGCCGACAAGTCTACAACGTATGCATTGGATCCGACTTGCCTCACACTCGAAAGGGACTGACAACGCGAGTGTACAAAAGATCGACTCAACATATGCATGTACAGACACACAAGACCCTAGACAAACCTACTGTTAGTTCGACTCATACACATGTAATGGGGGACCAGGACATCCGAATGTGTGCCATGCATACACTAGATGCAATCGATGGTTGACGGAACAGGGAACTCCTAAACATCTTAAGATGCACCAGTCATGCACATTGGATTTGGATGCGGGAGGGCTAAGAGAACCAAAATCACCTTGCCAACGAACGGGCTTGATGGGCGTATATGGATCGGCCCGTGGGGAAGGGGTGTGGTAGGGAACTTTTCTAACAAGGTGGAATGGATAAGGTGGGTCATACGGCTCACTAGGGAAGAGATCGAAGAAATCAAAGAAAGTATGACCTCTCGATATGGATTCCCCCATGACACGGTCCCAAGTTTGAAATCCTGGAAGGTATAAATAATCACCTTCATGTATTGTGATTGGTGGGACGATGGTCATGTGTAGAAGGTATGGTTCCTCCCTCGGGATAAAAGGAATGAAGTTTGGCTCGGCCGGTATGGGAAGGAATAAAAGAACCTCCGTGGTGACATGACCCACGGTGCACACGGAGGTAATGGACCCTAAGGCTGGATGTGTGAAGCTACGACTATGGGGTTTGTCGAAGCCTCCGGCCAATATACATGTTAACTTCTTTTGCCTGTCTAACCCCCTGATAAGGTATTCAAAAATATCAACATGATAGAAAGACCGGAATGTGGTATGGAAGGAGTTGACGGACACTAGTTGTAGTGTGGGGTCCATGGATGGGTGGAAAGGTGGCCTAGGGACCAAGCCTATCTTGAGCCAACTAAGTAGTGGCTCGGCGAAGAAAAGTTTTCCCGTTAGAAATACGGGTGGCTTCGACTGAGGTAGCTCCGAATAAAGATGGGAATGTAAGGGTGGGGACAAAGGAGCTCTCATGGGTGGGGGAGGACTGTCCTTCCGGAGGGAAAGAGGTCCTTGGGACCCCGGAGGTGGGGCCGGGTTGGGACTACCAGCTATGACCTTCCTAGCTTTGGTGGTGGCTACGTCCGGTCTCGGAGGTGGGCAAGGGGAGACCCGCGACTCAAAATAAGCACACCTCTTATCCACCCGATCCGAAATCATTTGCATAAGTTCGGTAACGGTGCAGGTTGGAGTAGGGGTACGGTGGTGGACTCGCCCGTAATCACTCGGCCTAGGATTGGGCTTAGGCTCGTCTACATGTGGGGCTCTTTGTCTCCGACTATGACCCACTTGGTTGGAGGTGAGTGGGTGGGGTCGGTTAGGGGGGCCAAGGTGAGGCTGGTTGGAGGCGACTGGGCAGGGCAAGTAGATCTTTCTAAGCTCATCCTTCATCTCCCGCCACGACTTGACAGGCCATTGCCTCCTAACCTCCCTCATACGCTCAATGCTCTCCCATTTCCAGGCAGCCTCGTGGACGAGCCTCTTTTTGACAAAGCTGACTTGCATGGCATCGGACATAGTGTAACACTTGAAATACTTGTTCATGGCGGCTTCCCACTCGAGGTAGTCGCTCGGAACCTTTGAGCCATGAAAGTCCGAGGCTTCGGGCCTATGGAAGTGGATCGGATGGTTTCCAAGCCCATGGGTGTCATGCAGCCAGTGATATCGCCTGGGCGATTGGGAATCCATGGGAGACTGGGTAACTACAAGATGGACATGCCGACATAAAGAGACAAGACACTAGACACGACTCTAAAATGAGTTGCAAAGTTGGAATGCACTAACTAATGCACACTAAGGACCCTAGACTTAACCAAAATCTGGTACTTGGCGGAGTTACGTGACCCGAAGATCCTCTCTCGCAAATGTGCGACCTTCCCGATAGGCGTAACCTAACATTCGGGCAACACTTTTTGATATACCGGGTATTGGGATGTAAATGCAACCTTGGACCGACTTAGACTCTTCTTTTTTTTTTTTTTTTTTAAACCAAGACTACCTTAGACTCAACCTTCCTCTCTGATACCAATTTGATGTGGGACGGACAATGAACCTGGGACTCTAGCTCGTAACTCGTCCCTAAGCGAGGGAAATGTGGGATCGTGCGCGGTTGAGGAACCGACAATGAGTCGGGTAGTCGGCTTTTTCGTGTGTACTCGGATTGAGTCACGGGACGGGTCACTCACTCACTCTCGCAGTAGTGATAAAAGTATATATCGAGCTAGGAACCTATTACTCGCAGCGGCATATACAAATAAATACGAGTAAAGCAAATGCCTACGAGGAGGGTGGCGAGTGTACCTCCACGCGCCGGGCGTGGGGAATACGACCCTAGCCAAGTACGGTAACTCACGGTAAAAATAGTACAATAATTACAAAAGTTAATTTGTTGTCCACTCCACGTAGGGAGGTAAAGGGCTACAGTGTGGGGCCCGGGAGGACCAATCTTGGGTTGACGGGCAGCGTGTTGGACAGCTCCGTCGGTGCCGTCCGGATGACCATGCTACGGGTTGTGGGCCCACGTGCTGCTCAGACGTCCAAACTTGGCGGGGTGGGTCCCGCGCCCAAGGGGATGCCTGGAGGAATGATCCCTCGAGGGCGACCGGGCTGGCGCTGCTGGTGGGAGACCGGGCAGCTCCGATCGTCGGGCGGTGAAGATTGCTGCCCCGGGTCTGTTTTGTTGTTTCAAGGTTGCACGACCCAACGAGATCGGCTGCTGCAATCAATCTCGACGTTGGATCGACGTGAAATTTGCGCCGTTGGAAAGCTCTTTCAGAGAGCTACGACCGTAGGTCAGAGTAGTAATTTTGTATGTCTCTGTACTGGCCTTGGTCGAATTAACAACTTACTGGTTCACAGAACCAGATCTGGCAGGACAGATGTGGATCTTCCTGATAATGGGCATTGACCAGATGGAAAACGTCGGATCTAGGAGTTGGGCCCTTTATGAAAGTCAGAGAGGGGGAAGTAAGGAAGACGTCAATATTTTTTGTGGATCTTCTAAATGTAGTTTGAAAGGGGAAATGGATTTTTTACTGGACAAGGATCGGACCTAGACTGCACAGGACAGAACAGATTTTGGCATGAGTTTTAATTTTCCAGAGGGATAAATAAACTCATAAATTCGTGGAAAAAAATTTGGAGGTGGGTTTTGGTGGGAAGAACACCCAGTCCAAATTTCAGATCGATCTGAATTTGGGAAGGGGGTCAAACAAGGGAAGAACAGTGCTGCTGTAACAAGATCTGCACAGAAGGTAGGTTGCTGGGGGTGGAAAGAAGGAAATGGTAAAAATAGCTAACGTAGGTTTAATGGGCTGAATGTTTTGTGGAGAATGGGGAGGACGCGGGGGACTGACCCTCCAATTTTGGGCACGACCTGAGCTCCTGACGGAGAGCTAAAATTCGTGCTTTACTGCTCTGTCCAGGGGTGGACAGAATACCGAAGAAGCGGCGGTGGCGGTGCGATGGCGGCTCGATGGCGACGACGACGGCGGTGCTGAGCTTCACACTCATAGAGATGGTGGAGGTGAGGCTTCACACCTCTGAAATCAGAGCTCTCACAACTCTAGGGGGGAGAGAGGGGCACCCTTGGGCCTTGTGAGTACAAATGGAAATTTTCTCTTCATTAATGCTAAGTAATTCATAAAATACATGGCTTATATAGAAAATGTAAAAAGACCTAAACTACCCTCAGATCTAGGTTAGGGGAAGGGTATACAAGGGATAGAAGATTTAATCCCCATGTGGTCAAAAAAGCAAAAATAAAAAAAACACTTAGTGGAAGGGGGTGCCCCCTTGACTAAGGGGAGAGGAATATTGACTTTTTAAACCCTTTATCCCCTTGAATGGTCAAGCCTTCTAGAAGGCCACCTTGGATATTTGACCAGCCCCACATGGGCCCTAGAGCCTAGGTGGACCAATGGGGAAGAAGGTGGGAGCCCCTTACTGGACCTACTGGACTTTTACAGATAAACCCACTAAAACCTAAAGACCCACATTTTGGCTTATACTTGCCAGACAATTGTGTACCCAATTACACACGGGTATAAATGCAAATAAAAATGACACAAATGCAAAATAAAATGTACATGCTCGGAGTTGATTCCCATCAATAGTCTTGTCTGTTATAATTGCAGGAAGGCTGGACACCTCAAGGCAGATTGTCCAGAGTTGAAAGACAAGCAGCCCAAGTGGAAGAACAAGAAAGGAAAGGTGATGGTCAGCACCTGGAGTGATGAAGACGAAGGAAGTCAGAGCAGCTCCTCTGACAATGAAAAAGAAGACATGCTATGTTTGATGGCCAGAGGAGATGAAGAGAAAGAGGACAGTGATAAGGTAACTTCTCCCTTTGAGAACTTTACTCGTGATGATTGGGAAGAAGCATATGATGAATTGCTTGACAAATATGATGACATGCGTAGAGAGAATAGAAATCTAAAAAAGAAAGTAAATTCTTTGATTCATAATACTTCCCTGAATGATAAACTTGCATGTCTGGAAGTTGAAAACCTCAATTCAAAAAATTCTCTTTATGAAATTGAGAGTGATAAAACTGTCTTGATTGATTTGAAAATGGAAAATGAAAATCTAATGAACACCATTGATGATCTCAAAATGAAAATACATGAATTTCATGAAGAAACAAGGATAGCCTATGAAAAATATGAAGCTGTCAATGGTGTGAATGTTGAATTGAAAAAGACATTAGAAAATTTAGAAAAAGAAAACAAAGACAAACAAAACTCTCTTGAAGGCATGACATAAGGTACAGAAAATATGAATGCCATCTTGGGAACAAAGGGTAATTTCAGAAAGGAAGGTTTGGGTTTCAACCCAACTAACAAGGAGATGTTCAATGTGAGAACTATCTCCTTCATGGCAGAAAAGGGGACATCTCAACCCCTGATAAGAATGACTTCCGGAGGAAGTCAGAGTAAAAAAAAAATGAAAAATCTTGTGAAAACTAAGCCCAGTGCAAAAGACAAGGGGAAAGGGAAGATAGAGGTGTCCATGGGATCATGCTCACATACTCCCAAACCTAAATCCAAGGGACAAGCTAGGGGTCAGTTTTCAAATGCTAGAATTCAAGAAAACCCTATGGCCAAAACTACCTAGTCTCCACAGAAAGGTCTAGGCAACCATTCTGGTGCTTCGACTTCCACTACTTCTGGGTACAAGTTCTCTAGGAACTCAGGGCCGATCAGAAGTACCTCATGATGAGGCTACTTCAATGCTACTCCGACCTACTCTTCATGTCATAATTTTTTTAACCATAATTCCCATGAGAGAGGCCAAGGTAGTTTCTATATGAGGCCGATGCAGCATCATTTTTTGAACCCTTATACTACTCAGATGCATCAACCTCAACCGTGGAACTCTTATGTGCAACCTAGGCACAACAACTTCAGAAGCCAGAACCCTTATGGCTTTTACCATTCCATGTTCAGTCAGCCTCGTGTCTTCGGTGCACCCACTACTCCTAAACCTTATTGGACTAAGCATTGGCAAAGAAAATCTCAAAATGATTTTAAAAGGAAGAAACAAGTCACATCACAGAAACAATCTCCAAAAACTAAAAGTTGCAAGAAAAGGCAGACTGAACTAAATGACAAAAAATCCACAATGAAGAAACCAAATCAGATATGGATACCAAAACATCTAGTTTCTAGTCTGCATGAAATAAAAGCTTTTATGGGGCCCAAACAGCTTTGGGTTCCAAACATTTCTGCTTGATTTTTCATGCAGGTATGCCTGGCAGCCAACCAGAACAGATGGTATCTTGATAGTGGCTGCTCCAGGCACATGACCAGAGATAAAGATAAAGTTTGCATGCTGGTAAAAAAGGATGCAGGTCATGTTACCTTCGGAGGTAATACCAAAGGAAAAATAGTTGGAACAGGTAAAGTAGGTAAGTGTTCTTCTTGTTGTATCGATGAAGTGTTGTTGGTTGAAGGCCTTGCCTACAACTTGCTTAGCATTAGCCAGCTGTGTGATAAAGGTCATAAGGTAGTTTTTGATTCTCTTGCATGCACTATATTTGAACCAAATTTTGAAACTGTCAAATTTTCTGGTAAGAGAGTCAATAATATCTACCTGGTAGATTTAGATGATGCAGCACACACAGATTTATGCCTGACTGTTAATAAGGATGACCTAGCCTGTCTTTGGCACCGTAGGTAAGGTCATGCTTGCTATCATGTGTTGCATAAATTAAATAAACACAGCATGGTAAAAGGTCTCCCTGAAATCTCATTCAATAAAAACTATAAAATCTGTGAGGCATGTACTCAATGTAAGCAAACTAGAAAGTCATTTAAGTCTAGAACTGAAAGTTTATCTTCTAAACCATTTGAGCTGATTCATATGGATTTGTTTGAACCATCTAGATCAGCCAGCTTATCTGGTAGGAGATATGGTTATGTATTAATAGATGACTTCTCTAGATTTACCAAGGTATATTTCCTGACACATAAAAATGATACTTTTATAGAATTTCAGGAATTTTACCATAAAATAACTCAGACCCATGAGCATTCAATTTTAAACATTTTGTCTGATCATGGAGGTGAGTTTGAAACTTACAATTTGATGATTTCTACAGGGATAATGGAATCAACCACAGGTTCTCATCTCCAAGAACTCCAGAGCAGAATGGAGTAGTTGAAAGGAGAAATAGAACTTTGGTGGAAATGGCTAGGACAATGCTGGTTGAAGGGAATCTGCCAAGGAAGTTCTGGGCTGAGGCTGTGAGCACATCCTGTTATATAATTAATAGAGCTTTGGTAAGACCTTCCACACAAAAGACTCCTTATGAGATACTTAAAGGTAAGAAACCTTCACTAGCCCATTTCAAGGTCTTTGGATGTAAGTGTTTCATTCATGTAAATTCTAAAAGAGACCTTGATAAGTTTGAACCTAAAAGTGAACCCGGAATCTTTCTAGGTTATTCTAAAATGTCCAGAGCCTATAGGATTTATAATCTTAATTCTAAAACTGTTGAGGAATCACCTCATGTTGTCTTTGATGAACATTCTAATAAACCTGAAACTGGTTTTTGCAGAGACGAAGCTGATGGTGATATCCTTGAGAGTAAAGAAGAGCAAAGTCTTGAACCTACAGAAGATGGTGAGACTAGTACATCTAGAACTCAGGGGAAGGAAAATGAAGAGACAGGTAATCAGCTTACCAATATAAGAATTCTTAGAGATCACCCTTTAGAGAATATTATTAGTAATCTGAATGAACCCCCTAGAACTAGATCACACTTCAGAATTGAAAATCGGCTAAATTCATTTGCATTAGTCTCTCAGATAAAACCCAAAAACATAGATAGTGCTCTACAGGATGTGCATTGGATAAATACCATGCATGATGAGTTGAACCAATTTGAAAGGAACAAGGTATGGCACCTAGGTCCTAAACCCTCACATGGCTCGGTTATAGGCACTAAATGGGTTTTCAGAAATAAAATAGATGAGCAGGGTAAGGTAGTTAGAAATAAAGCTAGGCTAGTGGCACAGGGTTACAACTAGGAATATGGGGTAGATTTTGAAGAATATTTTGCACATGTTGCCAGAGAGGCTATTAGAATACTTTTAGCATTTGCATGTAGTCTAGGAATAAAATTGCAGTAGATGGATGTTAAACCTACTTTCTTGAATGGTTTAATCAAGGAGGATGTGTTTGTTAAACAACCACCGGGTTTTGAATGTCTTGATTCTCCTGATTATGTTTACAAATTAGATAAGGCATTATATGGACTGAAGCAAGCTCCCAGGGCCTGGTACGACGGGCTGAGCTCCTTCCTCATAGGTAAGGGTTTTTCAAGAGGAGAAGTTGACCAGACCCTATTCAGCAAGGTGAGTAACAAAGACATTCTTATTGCTCAGATTTACGTAGATGATATAGTGTTTGGGTCAACCAAATTTGAAATGTGTGAGGAATTCTCCAACTTAATGACACATGAGTTTGAAATGAGCTCCATGGGAGAACTGAAGTTTTTCCTTGGTTTGCAGGTGAATCAAACTATTGAAGGAAGCTTCATCACACAGTCCAAGTACCTAAGGGACATGCTGAAGAAATATCAAATGGAAAACCTTAAAGTAATAACAGCACCTATGGGCACCTTAACTAGTCTTGATGGTGACCCAAAAGGTAATTGGTTGACACCAAACTTTATAGAGGTATGATCGGATCCCTTTTGTACCTTACTGCATCTCGACCTGATATTCAATTTTCAGTATGTTTATGTGCTAGATTTCAAGCTAGTCCTAGGGAATCTCACATGAGTGCAGTGAAGAAGATTTTTAGGTATCTTTCAGGCACCTCTGACCTAGGTCTATGGTTTCCTGCTAAGTGTGAGCTCCACCTTGTAGCTTACACCGATGCAGATTATGCTGGATACAGAATAGATAGAAAGAGCACTTGTGACGACCCGGATTCCGGATACCAGGTGCACCCGGTAGGACTACCGGATACACGTGGTACCACATGGGACCCGCGGGGCCTCCCAAGCGCGGGAAAGCACCGAAGGGAAAAAGGACTATCGTGTAGTACATTGAACTGACAGATATAACAGCAAGCAATTAAATTTCATTAGAACGGTTTGCTAAAGTAGTAGAAATAAAATTACTTTTTAATTTACTGTTCAAATTAACAATTTTACACCAGAGTCTAGTCCAAAGGAAAGACAACAAGTACAGTCTGACAGAAAAGAACGTACACAGAAGTCGGGGGAAGCCTGACACAGGTACAGCTGGCAGCTACAACAACGCGCTCCACCAGGAACAGCAGAGGCAGACGGCGAAACCCACCTGAAAAGCAGGGGTGAGTCTCTAAACAGAAACTTAGTAGGGGTCATACGGATCCCCACTGGAAAACACACAGAGCAACGAAAGCAACACTAACAACAAGTGTAGCAAAGCAGGAAAAGCTACACTATAAAGCTGTAAACAGAATAGGGACAACAGGAGTAGGGAACAGGCTAAGAGCAAGGGGAGCTCAACAACAAAGAAGAGCGAGGCCGTAAAACACGGAACACGGCCACCGAGGAGAACTCGGCACTCTAAGCTACTCCAAAAGGCAACAGACGGTCAACCCTAAACTCACACGGTAGGGTACACCAGTCCGTCAGCCAAAACCGAGAAGAGGGCAAAAGCCAACAACGCAGAATAAAAAGGTCTAGAAAAGACCTAGACACACGACAACCAAACATGAGCAGAAACATCGTGCACACAGCCCCACGCACGACCAGAACATCACGCACACTACAGGACACCGACCTCGAGTACAGCCACGAGAGGGCCACTCGCAAAGGTCGCAACGCATGAGAAACGCCGAGAGTCACTGGTCAAGTGATAGGAGTACCCTCACACTAGAAGAACAGCCAGATGCGTCCACTGACGTCTTACACTGCGCCTCAAGTGTCACGTCTACCAGACCGTGTGCAGCACAGAGGAGACTAGACACACTAAGAACCAGGTCCAAGGAACAACAACGTTCCAAGGAAGAACGACAACTACGGACACATGACCGCAGTACCAAGCTACGAGTGACTAGTCAGGGTCACGCCCGTCGACGCAAGTCCTCAGTCCCTGACAACGTGTGCACACACTGACCACTACCTAGGCCAGGCCTCTAGCTAGTATTCCCCTCGGTAGGATGCTACCGTTGGCCGGGGCCCACGGAACTAGCTTAAAAACCGTGTAACGGGAAACTGCCCGTCCACTACTCCCGGTGGGTGATGTACTAAAAAGCCTACGCCACAGGCTACGACTAGTGGAGGTTCACAAGGCACGGACTCCAAAACACAAGTGCTAAAGTACAGACAGTCTACTGAAGCCCTGTCACACGTACTACGAAGCACCACTGGCAGTACAACCACTGCCGACAGACTCAGGACTAGGCAACTAGACCTACCACGTAACGATCCCGAGTCGAACGACTCAATAGGCAAGATCGTCACAAACAGCGGAACAAGCCGCCAATCGGTCTAATCCTAACCCAGAAGAAACCACGCTCCACAGAAAACAATACACGGAGACCTGAGGGAAAACCAGAAACCCTCAGCACAACTGGACACGCAAAATGAGGTAAGGCAATACCTCGAGGCATCCAGAACCAGTGTCTCGGGCCGGACAGAACTGCCAAGACACACACACACTAGGTCACACGTCAACCCCTGGGTCACACCGGGTTGACCAGAACCTAACAACAATGCTCAAAAAGTAGGAAAAAGAATCCTACCTCAAGCAAGAAGACTCCTGGCCACCTTACAACGTAGTCTTAGCCCTCATAGGACGTCAGAAGACATCCACGGGACAACGGGCAGACCACAAGGCCAAGCCAAGACAAGCAAAAACCGAAGGAACGGAAAACGGAGCACAAGGGATGTAACGCACCACCCCTAGACCACTACAAACATATGACAGTCTAGACCTGGGCCGTTACACACAAAGTGACGGTCGGGCGACAAGCCGTCACACACACCACCCTATCCAACTCTAAACACAGAAAACAACATGTAACGGCCAGCACCGGGCGCGTTACACACACCTAACGCGCCAGACCGAGGCCGTCATGGCCAACAACCCTCAAAACACAAAACACACGAAGCAAGTAACGCGCTAGACGCGGCGCGTTACAACGAACTAACGCATGGGAGCGAGCGCGTTACAGCCACCCGGCGCACAAGACCAGGCGCGTCAGGGCCAACACACCCACAACCAAAGCACAAATCACGACTGAGAGGCATGTAACGGCCAGCACAGGGCGCGTTACAAACGCCTGACGCACAGGGTTCCCACCGTTACATCCAACGGCGCAACCACCCCACTCAGCCAAAATAGCAAGTAACGGTCCAGAGAGGACGCGTTACACAGGCCTAACGCACAGGGTAGGGGCCGTTACAAACAGAACAGCACGCAGCCACCCTAACTCGGCCAAAACAGAGTGTGGCGGCCAGGGGCAGGCGCGTTACACTCACCCAACGCATAGGGGCACCACCGTCAGAGGCACCGCCTCTAATGGTCAACATCGGTCAAACGAAATGTAACGGCCTGGGGCAGGCGCTCTACATCCATCTAACGCGCTGGGTCAAGAGCGTTAGAGGAACCGACTTAACCCCAAAACAAAACGACAAAACGAATGTAACGCCCCAGCCTAGGCACGTTACATGGGTGTGACGCGCCACCCCAGGGCCGTCACGCACCCAGAAGCCAGAAAGCTCAAAAATGCCAAACGAAGTGGCGGTCTATCGTAGGGCCGTCAGAGCCAAGTAACGGCCACTGAAACGACCGCTACATCTGTCACGGCGGGAAAATAGAGGAACGGCCAAATCGGCCCGTTCCACGCCCCATTCACGCCGAAACGCAGGGGAAACAAACCCAAACGACGACAGACAACACCAGGGGGCTAAAAACCCCACATGCAAGCTCAAAAACTCCAGATCTGGGCGATTCTAACGAATCCACCCAAAAAGAGTCAACGAGGTTCCCGGGCTTCTACCGGCCTCGGACCACCGATCAACACAAAACTAACGTGGATGGGATCCTAACATCCCTGTGGTCAGGTTAAAACTAACTACACCACAAACGGTCGCCGTTTTCCGGCAAACCCTACAAACAACGAAAATCAACGTTTAGGCAAAACAAGCCCAAACTCGACCGTTTCCTTGCCGAACGACGTGCAATGGCAGGGAAAACGGAGAGGAAGAAGTGAGGATCAGTCACCCTACCTCCACCAAAGAAACCGAGCCTCGAAAGGACTAAACCACGCCGAAAACCGCTCGCGAGCTCAAACGTCGGCTTTTAATCCACCGTTCGGGATCGCGCTAGAATCGATCCGATCCTCGCCTCATCGCGCACCCAGCCAGCTCCACCACGTCCCTAGCACACGCCCCTAGGCACCCCGTCTGCAGCCGGAGCCGAGGAGGTGAAACGAGAGAGAACGGAAGAGAGAGAGATGGCGGCGGTGAATGAGAAGGAGGAGAGAGGAAAAGGAAAGAAAAAGAAAAGAAATTAGGAAATTTTCCTAATTTCTAAAAATTTTGAAAATGCGCCGAAAATGCACAAATTTAGAAAAATATGCAAAAATAATCGAAACGACCGGCTCGAAGAGTACATCGTCGCTGTAGCATCCACGAGTTCGAGAATTGACAAACAAACTCACCGTAGGGTTCCGTAACTAGTATGAGAGAAAAACCCACACGGCTCGTCAAACTCAACTCGGAAGCCACAAAAGTGAACCGAAACTCAACGAAACCAATCTGAAAGATCCAATAAAAGATCTAAACAGATTCACAAAGGATCCGGCAAGATCCAGGGCATTACAACACTAGTGGGTATTGTCAATACCTAGGTGGTTGTCTAGTGTCTTGGGCATCTAAGAAGCAACACACTGTTGCTCTTCCCACTGCTGAAGAAGAATATGTTACAGCAGGGAATTGTGCAGCCCAAGTCTTATGGATAAAATACCAACTTGTAGATTATCACATCAATCTAGGATGCATAACTATTTTGTGTGATAACACTAGTGCTATTTCATTAACCAAAAATCCTATTCATCACTCTAGGAGTAAGCATATTGAGATTAAACATCATTTCTTGAGAGATGAAGTTAGTAATAATGAAATTGAATTTCAATTTGTTGAAACTGAGAAATAAATTGTTGATATATTTACTAAGCCTCTTGGAAATGATAGATTTAAATTTTTAAGAAGGGAACTAGGCTTATGTAAATTTTAGCATGATGATTGATGCTTCACTCTTATCTGTTATGAATAAATGATCTTCATAAATGTTTCAACTGCACATGCTACATACCATCAATAAAATATCTGTCAGTAGTTTAACTGCATGCATTGCACTCTATCCGTTAATAGAGTCATAGTTGTGTCATGCATTTATGTCTAGCATTTTCATTACACACTCATATGTTACCTTATTTTGACCAATAATCTCGCATATAGACAGGGGGAGCATGTGTTCTCATTTCTGATTGATATCTACTTAAACATGCATGTGTTAGTGGGTTTTTAGAAATCTGTCTGTTTGTTATGATTCATTTCTTTTCTAAACCGACGTCTCTTTGTATCAAGTTGATATCTTCACTTGCTAACACCTTTTTGCATCTGACCTACCTTTATTAAGAATTTTCACTCACTCTCATCCTTGAAAATGGTGTTATCCCTGAAGTTTTGAAATAGAGACAAACTGATAGTCATTTCACTACTCTAAGCTTCTGAAATCGTATATCTACTCTTATAAGAATTTGAATGCACCTTGTCTGAACTGATGATTTAGGTTTAATGAACTTTAGAGTCTAAAGGCTTAACTCAATGAAAAAGGTTTGTTAAGTTAATAGCTCTCAACCATTCTTTACATGTTATGTCTGATTCTATCTTTCAGACACTGAAAGTCTACAAACTCAAGAAATCTTAGTTGAGAAACTTAGATATAAGTATTGTTTTTAAACAAAACAAAAGGGCAGCTATATAAATCTTTTGGGTCAAAAACAATCTGGCAGAGCAACGGCTGAAGTCACTGAGAAACTGGGTCCTCTATCAAAGAAATAGAGTGCACCCATATCATGAGGTGCTTTAGTTAACTCTGTTTAAAAAGATAAAACTTTGATTCAAAAATTAATTGGCAGAGCAATGGCTGACTGCATAGAGAAATTGGGCCCTCTATCTACGAAATAGAGTGCACCTATGTCTTGAAGTGCTTCAGTTATCTCTGTTCAAAACAATTGAAACAGAATGATAAATCCTACTGAGTAAACTGGGGGTGCTGGCGTCTGATCAACGTGTACCTCCATGTACAAAGGTATGGATAATACCTGCCTGTTCATATCTTTGTGGTCAACAAGTTTAAATCTAGTTGTAACCCTAAAGAAATATTGGTATCAGTTTTTGTTTAACCTCAATACCTACTCTAGTTACTCCTAAGAACTTCTCTGGTTGTTTAAACAAGTAAGTTGAAGATTGACTACTCTGACATGATTTCTGTATGCCTGGTTTATTGCTATTAATCTCTCATGCAAACCTCTCAACAAGTATAGTTGCTACACTCTAACCCTCATTACACTTAAATCAGATTTTTATAAAGGTTGCTTTACTTGAACTCTTATTCTAATAGATTCTGATCTACAAATGCTTGTTTAATGAACGATTAACTCAGTTTGTCATCAGATCTCTTGGGATTCCATACTTTGAAAACCTCCTCATCTTTTTTGTCTCCTCGCTGCCTCTCTCTTGGGATTCCACTTGACTTTCTCTTGTTCCTTGTTTGCTGATGGCAAAGGGGGAGAGAATTTTTTTATTAGTTTCATTTCAGTTTGAGGAAGAGAAAGGGGGAGTGTCTATAAAAGGGGGAGAGTAAATTTAAGCTTAGTGTCCATGTATGACTGTGTCCCTGCAGTCTCCTCTCCAGTTTCTAACTCTTATTGCATTTGTGTTGCCATCAAAGTATTAATTGTTGCCATCATCAAAAAGGGGGAGAATGTTGTGTCTCCTCTGATTTGGTGCCATTCACGTTTTTGTTTTAATGATTGGCAACAATGGTTAGAACATTGGCAACATTGGTTCTGATCTTAGTGCATTTTATAGGTCAATGCATGCAATAGGTCATAACCATTTTCAGAAAGGTTGCATACATGTGCATTTTTGTTCATTCAAGGTCGATGCTAGTTTTGGCTTTCATAAAACTTAGGTCGATGCTAGTCTGCAGCAAGGTCGATGCTAGTTTTGGCTTTCATAAAACTTAGGTCGATGCTAGTCTGCACCGTCTCATATGTTCCGTATCATGCGTCTCATGGTGACCTAGAGTCAGTGCATGTGTGCGTCTCATTTTGTATCTTAGCACATACCAGGCCCGAGCACATATATGTCCACTGAGCATATATTAAGGTCAGTGCAGGTTGTGTCTAAAGCAGACACACGGTCGATGCATGTTTTGGTCTATTACATTTATGGTCTGTACACTTTACTGTTCTAGGTTGATGCATGTTTTGGTCTATTGCATGTAAAGGTCTGTGCAGGTTTTGTCACATGCATATAAGGTCCGTGCGCATTATGCTAGACAACATATAGGTCTGTGCACATGCTGGTGGACTTTATATAGGTCTGTGCTAGCTGTACCATGTGCATACTAAGGTCAGTGTTAGTTGCATATAGGGTCCGTGCTAGCCACGTCTCATGCATTTATAAGGTCTATGCAACCTCACATAGTTAGAGCATATTCTTCACAGAGTCTGTGCATGTTTTGCCCTCAACGCATATAGGTCTATGCACACACTATAGCAAGTCGGTGCGCACTTTCAGTCTTGCATACTGAAGTCTGTGCACTTATGGCTTGGGCTATATAAGGTCGGTGCAAGCTTTTCTTGTCTAACGTGTATTCTTGGTCGGTGTAGCTTTTAACTGCGAGTCCCAAAGTCAGTGCAAGTTTGCTACGTGCCCAAGGTCAGTGCAAAGTTTTGCTGCGAGCCCAAGTCAGTGCAAGTTTGTGGCGTGCCCAAGCTCGGTGCTGTGACGACCCAGGAGATCCAGATACTGATAAATCGATATCATCGATTTACCGATACCAAGAGCTCAGGGAAGCCACCCAAGAGGCTGATGAGGCCCCGTAAGGGTTAGTGAGTGTTTGTCGAGGGGATGCATAACGAATAGAAATTACACGTGCAATATTAATTAAAGCATTCATTTGAACTTTAAATGGAAGCAATTAAACATATCAGAGTGGTAAAATTTACACAAGTAGTCTAGATCGATATATCACAAGTCCCACACTGTACAATGGTCAAAATAAAGAACTACACGGGGCATACCCCGGCCAAAAGAAGAAAGAAGATAGACTGACTACTAACTGACCACTGACGGACCACTACTGGCTCTAAGACTTTTTGCCAAAAGCATGGGAGAATCCTACAGCCGGTTGCTCCACCTCACCTGTAAAAGGAAGGGGTGAGTCTCACAACAGAGACTAAGTAGGGTTCACAAGGATCCCTAACTCGCAACTAACTAAAGGAAAGTAGTAAAGCATGCATTGGCATAAATAAATGACAATTTAATAAAGCTGTAAAACTAACTAAATAGTTTATAAACGACTAACTAATATGCCAATTTAATTCAAATGCGAGTACTCGAAATTTACCAATAGAACAACAACTCAATCATTCTCAAGTGACAAGAGAGAGAAGGAGAGGAGATCCACCAGAAGAAGAAACCAGATGCATCCATTGACAGCTTACATTGTGTCTCAAGCATCTACGCAAGCCTGATCATAGCAACCAAGATGCGTAACAGTACCAGAAACAAGTGACTAGTCAGAGCAACACTCGTCAGTGTCAGTCCAAGTCTCTGACCACGTGTGCACACACTGGCTCGTGCCTAGAGCTAGGCCTCTAGCTAGTATTTCCCTCTACAAGATGCTACAGTTGGACTGGGGCCCACGGAACTAGCTTAAAACTCATATCATGGGACTACCCCGCCACCTCTCCCAGGTGGGATCAACACTGAAAGTCGTCGGGCTACGACTGGAGGTTCCATCACTAGGAAAGAGAATATGATTCTATTGGGGTCTAAAAACATGCCATAATTTATGATAACGATTAAACATGGCATATATGCAAGACTAAATGCATAACTGATCGAATCATGTTAAAATGGCAATTATTCATTAATTACATGCATAAATAACTGATTATGCTGAAATGGCAAGTATGCAACTATTAAATGCAAAGTTAATAGAATATGCTAAGATGGCCATTATTCAATAATTCAATACATAAATAATTGGATATGCTAAAACAATTATTCCATAACTAAATGCATAACTAATTGACTATGCTAACATGGCAATTATGTAGTGCAGAACGTATAATTAATTGAACATGATTGAATTAAAACATTGCAAGAAATGGCGGTTGAATGAAAATCGCCCCAATCTATAAAATAACTTACACATGGCGAGGATGCAATATTAAATGCATAATTAAACAAACACGCATAATTCACAGAGTAAGCGGTTAAATTAAAGCCGTTATAGCCTTAGCCGGTCGAACGACGAATAGTTACGTGTTTCTAAACGGACTAACCATGAAATTTCTATCGCCATTCAAATTTAAATAATTTACGTGGTCTAATCGTTAGCCGCTCGGGTTAATAAACGGTTTGTGGTGGACAGTTATAAAATCTAAAATAAATTAAACGTGGTTCTTACCGGAGAACCGGATCCACAGGAAACATAACCGGATCCCTTCCCGGTCGATTCAAATCGACGAGAATTATAATATTTGACATGTTCCCTGCCAATCCATCATCTCAATACAACAATGTAACATTTATGACCTCAGCGACGATGGGATACGATAATTTATCATCTATGAACTATGAACTCAGTGACGATGGGCATGCGATAGTTAATCTATGAACTCAATGACGACGGACATGCTGTTAAAACATAAAGACGATGGGCATGCTTTAGGAACAATTTAACGGGCTAGGGCATCGATCCCCCTACGTCAATCGTGCTAAAAGTCCCGTTCCGACCACATGCAAGCCAAGGGTTTCCGCGGTTCGCTCGTTCCTAGCCATCTCTCCACTTCACAATTCATCCCGGGTTAATGCCACGGCGTTCCTCGTCGTTCCAAACGAAGCTAGAAAGCCGTCCCTCCACCGGATCTAAGCCGAGGAAGCTGATTCCGTCGTGAGAAGGGGAGGGAGAGAACTGCCGATGCCGCTGTGGGTTCGCTTCGACGAGGGCGCCGCTGCGGTATCCTCTCCTTGTAGGCTCACCGACAAAATCGTCGGACTACTCCGCCGCACCCCCGGGTCGCCGCCGCGCCGCGTAGAGGAGAAAGAGGGCGAGAGGGGCCAGTCTTGGGGGTCCTCTGGTGAAAGGGGGGGTTTGCCACCGCGACCTTCCTCCCCACCAGCTCGCCGGCTTCGTCCACCAGTCATCGCCGCCATGGCCGGGGTTGCCGAGCCGAGAAGGGGGAGAAGGGAGACGGGATCGCCGTTCGCGGCCTTCCCTGAGCGCCCACGGGTCTCGGGTGAAAAAGGGGGGGGGAAGAGGAAAGTAAGAGAGAGGGGGGGAGATCGATTGGGTAAAAAAAATGATTAGAATATTATTTTTTTTATTTTTAACCCTCTTTTACACTCTAAACCCCCAATTAAAAGAAATTGTCAATATGCCCGTTAATTTCTTAAAACTCTTTAATCTAATTAGATTAAATACTAGAAAAAGCCCATAAATTTCATGAAAATGGCCGAAATTCATGGAATAAATGTTATGTTATTACAGGTAAAGATCCGTTAAAGAACGGGTCTCACAGGTGCAACTTTGCTACCAGCCTAAGGTCGGTGCAACTTTGCTACAAGCCCAAGGTCGATGCAACTTTGCTACAAGCCCAAGGTCGGTGTAACTTTGCTACGAGCTCAAGGTTCGTGCAGTTTTGCTGCGAGCACAAGTCGGTGCAGGTTTAAGGCTATGGCATTTCCTCCAGCCTGGCCATACCTCCGAGCATCTAATCTGCACTAGGGCAGATATCATCGTATGGCACGTGAGCTCATAGGGATAACGGAATCAATGATTGGCACGTGATCCCAAGGAGAATATCTCTGACATTCTGCCACGTGGATCAATGCACCAATCTACTCTTGATGCGTGCCTTCTCTGGAAAAGGCTGGCACGTGCCCTACTCACACCAGACGCGTGAGCTCGTGGGAACCCTACCTACAGCCAGGGTTTGCCGTCTCGATCGTACTGGCCGTCCCGATTTTCTGCTGGGATGGTACGGTATGGTATTGTCCCGCTCCGTCCCGCTCTGTCCCACTAGATATATATATATATATATATATATATATATATATATATATATATATATATATATATATATATATATATATATATATATATATATATATATATATAATATATTTAATGACATAACAAAATTTTTAGGGCGGTTGGTTAAGTGGTTTGTGTCGATCGGACGAGAGGTCTCATGTTCGAGACTTGCGAATGCCAATGCGTTTTAAAGATTTTTCATTAAAAATCTTAAAAAAAACCAAAAGAGCATGAATCCGACAGGTTTCGAACCCAGCCTGACTAAGAGCAAGGGAAATAACTTAGCCAACTTAACTATGAAATATTTCATGTATAAAATAAATTATATAATATATAAAGCGTCTCGGTTGCGTCCCACAGATCTATCGTCCCGGTCTGTGGTTGGGACGGGATGGGACAAGCGGTTCGGCCCGTCCCGTTTCGGTTTGTAAAACCCTACCTACAGCCATATAAGAAGGCCGCTCCTGTGATAAAAGGCGGCAACAACCAGAGCATAAGAAGGCCAGAGGAAGCACGAGAGAAGAAGAGAAGAGTAGAGTCCAGAAGAAGGAGAAGAGGAGAGAGCAAGAACGAGAGCGCCACCTTCAGGAAGAAGAATAGAGTGTCGTGAGAGAGAGAGTGAGAAGAAGAAGAAGTGTGAGTGGCTATCTCTTCCTGACCTATGGATCAAATCCAGGGTCAGCGTGCTCTATTTTCAGAGTTACATTGCTTTCTCTCATCCGTGTGTCTTTCGTTTCTTCAGTTTTTCTTTTTGAAACCTATGGAAGCTGTGAATCAGCAGAGCTAAGCTGTATTGCTCAGCGGACGAGGGTGTTTCCTCGGATAGCAACCTATAAGGCTCAGCGGTTGTAGGGATTTCTATCCCCAAAGTTGTGGATCAGCAGCATTCAAGTTGTGTGGCAACAGGAAGCCTTACTCAGTTGAGTAAGGGGTGGATGTAGATCTCTAGATAGAGATCGAACCACCTTAAAAAGATTTGTCCTCTGTGTGATTGCTTGTGCATCTTCTCATCGGTAGATGAATGCTTAGGTTCGTCTGAATGATTTGGCATGTTTTGATTAACTAATCGATCATCTGTTGTTATCTTCCGATTGATTCTATCTTACTTCTTCAACTTGCATTATCTCTGTTGGTCTAGTGGATGAATGCATAAGATTGTTTATCTTCGTTCCTTTGTGGTGCAGTCATTCTATTTCCGCCGGTTAGTGTAACATGCTCTGGGATCATCTTTCTTCTTAATTAGTGTGTGAGTCCATTACAGTTTATTATATTTCCGCACTAGTTATTTTAAACTGCCTGTGTTACATTTTTTATTTGGGGTTAGATCTATTCACCCCCCCTCTAGATCCGTTCATCACACCCTTCACGCATAAAAGTGTGATAAGCCCAGAGGGCCTCGACGAGGCGATCTGGCCAATCAAAATAGTGGTGAGATTTGCATGTTTTCTTAATTATCTCAATGAGAGTTTTATTTTTCGCTTAGGATTGACCATTACCTTATGGATAATATGGGGATGAATGATGCAAATTAATGCCATATTTACCATACATGTCGCGAAGCTCTTGTGATGTGAACAGAGGCTAGTTGTCGGTGACGATGTCACTAGGGACATCAAACCTGGCGAGGATGTTGTGCTTGATGAACTTTACCACTGTCGATGCCTTGACTTTCATCATTTTGTGAAGTACTCTGTAGCAATGAGGATGAAGGACTTTCTCCAGACTTCTTCGGTTCTATCCTCCAGAGGACCGACTACGTCGAATGCCCACATGGCGAAGGGCCAAGGAGCTATGAGAGGGTGAAGTGAAGATGAAGGAGTATGAACCTTGTCCACGTGGAGTTGACACTTGGTATAATGACGGACAAAGCGGGAACAATCCTCCTCCATGGTTGGCCAGTAATAGTGCCTGAGGAGTTTCTGAGCTAGCATGTGACTGTTCACATGGCCACCACATTCACTGGAATGCGCAGCCTCGATGATTACACGAGACTCGATCTCGTCTAGGCATCGAAGGTATACTCCACTAAGGGATCTTTGGTGCAGGATGCCACCTATGATTGCAAAGCGCTCCGCGGCATGACAAATAGCTTGCCTGTCAGGGGTGATAGCGTATTCAGGAAAGGATCCATCGTGAAGGTAGTTCTCAATGTCGAAGAACCATGGATTGACGTCATCGAGGTTGATTTCTGGCTCATGGGAAAGAGCATGGACCTGAGGGGAAGGCTCTAGGAACTACTAGAACCAAGGATCAGAGTGTGAAAGGGTATGCATCCTTTGCACGATGATAGTGGCTGAGGGTCTTTCGAACGGAATTGTAAGAGAGGATGATAGGGAGGCTAGAGCATCAGCCATGATATTTTAGGCTCTAGGGGTGTGCACTAGAGTGAGCTTCCTAAACCACCTGACTACCTTGCTGACCAAATTCTGGTATGGCTTTAGCTTCAGGTCCCAGGTTTGATACTTGCTGAGAGATTGTTGAAGTATGAGCTATGAATCTCTGATTATCTGGAGCTCCTTGACTCCTAGGGCCAATGCCATTTTCAAGCCTGTAAGGAGCACCTCGTACTCAGCCACGTTGTTCGTGGCAGGGAAGGACAACTGGCAAGCACATGAATGATTACACCTTCTGGGGAGTGGAGAACAGCTCTGATACTACAACCTTTGGAGTTGAATGCACCGTCAAAGTAGAGGACCCATGAAGGTTCACCATCAATGATGGCTCATAACTCTTCGTCCGGGAAATCTTCATCGATGGGAGAATGTGTAAGAAGTGGATGGTGGGCAAGGTGCTCAGAAATGGCATGCCCCTTGACAGCCTTCTGACTAACGTAGGTGATGTCAAACTGGTTGAGAAAGCCTTGCCATCTCACCAAGTGGTCAGTCAATGTAGGCTTCTCTAGCAAGTACTTGATTGGGTTCATTCACGCCAAAAGCTTCACCTCATGGGCTAGGAAGTAGTGCTTCAACTTTTGGGTGACCTAGACGATGGCCACGCAAGTTCTTTCCATAGCAGTGTACTTTTTATGTGCTTCGTTAAACAACTTTGACAGGTAGTAGACTGCTCACTCTTTCTTCGTGTCATCATATTGAGACAAAATTACACCAATAGATTCTTTCGTGGTGGACACATAGAGCAGTAGAGGTCGACCCGGGACAGGGGGTGCCAAAACGAGAGGATTAAGGAGATAGCTCTTTAGGTCTTCAAAGGCCTTTTGGCATTTATCATTCCATTCCAACTTAGCCTCTCCTTTGAGCATGTTATAAAAGGGCTTGCATCGCTGAGAATGATGATATATGAATCTTCTAATAAACTGCAGACGCCCAATTAGACCTCGAACTTCCCTGATGTTCTTGGGAGGAGGCATCTCGGTGATTGCTTTGGCCTTGTTAGGGTCTATTTCAATTCCACTCTTGCTGACTATAAACCCTAGAAGCTTACCTACGGAAACCCTGAACACACATTTCTTGGGGTTCATTTTGAGTTGATGCTCCCGAGACCTTTGGAAGACTATGCGGAGGACCTCAGCATGGCCGCTCCTGGTTTTGGACTTAACCAGAATGTCATCCACGTATACTTCCATGTGAACATGCATCATGTCGTGGAAGATAGCCTTCATATGTCTTTGATATGTAGCTCCCGCATTTTTCAATCCGAAGGGCATGACAACATAGCAATAGGTCCCCCATGGAGTGGTGAAAGATGTCTTTTCCTGGTCTTCCTCCGCTAGGCGGATTTGATTGTACCCCGAGAAGCCGTCCATAAAGGACAACATCTCATAGACGACGATATTGTCTACCAGGACATCTATGTGAGGAAGAGGAAAATCATCCTTAGGACAAGCACGATTAAGATCACGAAAATGTATGCAGATCCGGACTCTACCATCCTTCTTCATGACGGGGATGATGTTAATTACTCACTGTAGATATAGGACTACCCTAATGAACTTGGCCTTATGGAGCTTCTCAACTTCTTCTTTGACCTTGAGAGCAAGCTTCGGATGAAGCCACCTTAGCTTTTGTTTGACAGCTCTTGCCTCGGGCTTTAAGACAAGGCGGTGTTCTACTAATGAGGGATCTAAGCCCGGCATGTCCTCATAGGACAAAGCAAAGGCATCAGGAAACTCCTTCAGTACTGCAACAATGGATGCTTCTTCCTCGCTCTTCAAATTGGCACTTATTAGAATGATCTTCGGGTTGTCCTTGGTGCCCAGGTTGACTTCCTTGGTTGATTCATCAACAGACACACTAGGCTCATCAAACCTTCTAGTCCCGTCGACAAAAGGAGTTATGTGATTAGTGCAATCCTCTAGCTGACTTTCTTCCTTTTCTTCATCGCTATCACCATCTAGAATGTAGACCCCTAAGCCATCATCTAGTGGGGTCCGTCAACTTCATCTGCCCCTAGGGGAATGGGAGTTGATACGATGTCGGAGACCTGACATAGCAGACCACACTTCTCCGCCAATTGGCTGATGTAGTGTGCGGGGACGTGTCGGACCCTAGTTTGCTTGGAATGAGGAGGAGAGGACACACTAGACTGATGAGAACCGAGACTCGACTCTACGCTACAATGTAGAAAGGGAACATGTAAGAGGGGGTTCAAGGTGGAAAGTATCGGCCCTTGGCCGAGGGATCCAGACTCCAAGGAGGAGGTTTCTTCAATGTTGAGCTCACACGCCCACCTTTGGAGATTGGCATTTTTTTGTGGTCATGGCTAAATGTGCAAACAATATGTGTCGACTGCTCCATGACTCGATGGGTGAGGAGTGGAGGAAAAGGAGGATGAAATACAAATGGAATGAAATAAACAGGAGCAGGCCTGTCAAATGCTAAGAAGACGCCAATAGGTGAGACATCGTCTGGAGGTTTATCCAAGTAGAATAGAGAGACGCGCCCAAAGTTGTCACACCCCGAGATATACAACGGAAACAAGTCGGGGACATGAACAGCCAACAAAGTAAGCCTCTAGCTAGCAAGACAATCAGAGCGTCGCACTCAACAATAATGTACACAACATATGGCAAAACTTTCAACTTTATTGCATAATAATCAAAGTTTACAACTGGACAATTGACTCTCTTGCCAATAGGACTCACTAAACTTAGGAAAACAAAAAATTACATAACATGATCAACTTCACCGCCAATTACAATGAATGATTCTATATTGACATAAGAGACTCATGTAGACAATCATCTAGGGCTTTTCTCAATCTTCACTCGCTCTCGGACCCATCACTTGAACGATCCGACTCTGATCCACTAGTGCTTCCTGAAAAGTTAAGGAAAGTAGGGAAATGAGCGCACTCTCCCAATAGGTATCTTCGTGTCAACATAATGGCATAGTTTACATGTTAATGTTTTAGCTCTAGAAGGCATGATAATAAGAGTGTGATAAATCATGCGGTAAAAACAACAATAACAACTAGCAAGACATGAATGTAAAGAATGACATGATGTTTCAAGAATATATGATCATGATCTAGCAAGACTATAAGTTGGCCTTTCAATCACAAGAATGTACTTTTCATAACCTTAACAAGGTAATGCACAAGAAAGTCATATAACAAGCACGTAATGAGAATGTACTTTTCAAGCAAACATGTATAATTTCATGAATTACCCTCGTGGATTTCGCCAATTTATAAAAAAAGTACTCCCAGCATAATGCGACGCCAGTAATCATTATACCCCATAGTTTTTAGTATATTTCAGGCCATCTGCCGAGGGGGATAGACTGGAGCCCTTGGACACCGTTCGTGCCCGCACTTGCATCTTTAAGTTATAAATCTAGTTACTTACACGAGAAATATCAATAAGTTCTGCCAAGAATGTCAAAGTTAATAATGCAATTGAGGTGATAGTGAGCAAGGCAATAATGCACTAGGAACTTTGAAAAGAGGTCAAGAATGAATTAAAAAGGATGTTGTGCTACGGAAGAATTTCGGTAGCATAACAGTATCTTTCTTAATTGCATAGTTAATTAATGACTTGATAAGTAATGTTTCAGGTTCTAGACCATCAGAAGATCGTCTGAGAATGAAAACAATCAACCTTTTGGTCAAGCCTTTGGGTTGGGCAGGATTTGATAGAATGTGGTTTCAATGAAATCGCTATCTTAAGGTAGCGGTCGAGTAGGGTCTGCGATCAGAAGTCAGTCGACCCAAAGAGAGTCATTCGACTGAATCAAGGGTCTGTCGACTAGAACAAAGAACATCGGTCGACTGAAATAGAATAGCGGTCGACTGACACACAGCCAACCTGCTGGATTAACGAGGTCATTGGCCAGCTGCGATCTACATGTCACGGTTGATCAACTGTCTGCGATCAAGACAGAGTATAGAAAATGCGAAGTGCTCTTCTAGCATTTTGAGTTATAGGGTACAACCAGCTCGATGTCCTAGTGGGAATCTCAGGCTCGCGGAGACTTACGGAGGTCTTGAAATATGAATTCCTAGTCTGGCAGAATGAATATCCGACGGAGAGGCGTTCAATGTCCAAGATGGTTTTCCTATCATTTGCAAGTGACTAATAGCAATCTACCGGAGTACAGGCTATGTACAAGTAACGAAGAAAGAAAGAAGATGAGAGTGAACGTGTCAAAACATAGATCGATGTATAAGAAGTTCATCAAAAGTGAAAATCCCTTTAGTACAAAACTATATGGTCTTATTTGTGAAACTAGCTTATAATGAAAATAAGCTTTAAAAACATGATATGGCAACAAAACATAAACCCCTTTAAAATCCTGATGTAGCAGAGAACATAATAGCATGAAATACAGTGTAGAAGCTACTATATATGACAAAATCATAAGGTTTGATCTGATCACCATTTGGTGTGAACAGTACAGATCACGGTTCTCCCATGACCGCCTTCTAGAAGCCGCGGTTGGTCGGGCAACAGCTACATGAAGTCGCGGTTTCAGAGGGACCGCTATCACTCTGTCATTAGATAGAAATAGGTCCGGCCTTGTTGAACCTTTTTCTATGGCAAATAAAGATCCAATTGCTAGGAAACTAAAAGATAAAATATGGCAGCACCTATGTAATGCATGAAAAGGCATGAAAGCATCCAAAGTTATTATCTTTTTCATTAAAGTTGCATGGACAGCATGAACTAGAGACCAAATGCGCAATCATGGAAAAACTGGAAATACTACGTGCATAAAGTATGAAAACAAGCAAGGATAGAGGGCTTTTACTCTTAACATCACGTTTAAGCCGATCATGAGACAACCTACCTCTGGGGTTGATACTAGACCTCGAATTTCTCACCGGAAGGGAGCCCTTATTCCTTCACGTCCTACGTAGAACCAGCAACTTCCGTGCGCTCTAACTCCTGGGTTGCTTGTTCTCTTAACATGAAAATTTGAGGGACGTTAGAAAACACTAAGGGGAACAAAAAGTTCTAAAGGTAGAACTTGAAAGAATGACACCTTACCTTCGTTCTGCGTGATCTAAAATTAAGGTTCGCACTGGACGAACCTGGGGTCTATTTATAAGGAATGGCCGAGGGTTAGGGTTTTAGTTCGAATTAGGAATCCTTAGTTGGTGTCAAGTCGATCCCTAAGAGTCCTATATAAGTTTTCCCTTCTAGATCACATTGAAGCATGGCCAATTTTTGGATAGAAATTAGAATTTCTAGTGCTTATCCACTTGCAATTTTTGGAACCAGGAAGCGGTTGGGTCTTGACCACTATCTACAAGTAGCGGTCGCGCAATAGACCGCGACCTTGCCTGGCTTTCCAAAATTTGAGTTTTATCTTAACTCCCCTTCTAATTATCCCCTATTTCACTATTTTAATTAGGGAAGTTAATCCTATTACGTTTCTAGAGTTTGGGCTTGGGCCAAATGGCTTAAACATAGGTTTTAAGGCCTCTTTTAAGTGGGCTCAATCATTTAGTTAATGGCTGGGCCTTTTATCTAAGGCTTTAACTTATTATCCATTAATTAGCCCATTTAAGTCTTTAAGCCTATTAAATACTTAAATAAAATTATTTAATTTCTAAAAAAAATAGAAAATTATCGGGGGTGATACACCCTCCCCCACTTAAAAAGAATTTATTCCCCAACTTCATTGCATGGGATTATGGAGGTGCATTTTACCTACAGTTAAACATGTCTAGAAATTTTCTGCGCATTGCTTCTTTCATTTCCCATGTAGCTTCTTGCTCCAGGCATTTACTCCACTGGACCTTTACCATGGGAATGGTCTTGTTTCTGAGCTGACGTACCTCACGATCAATTATTTTATGTGGCCTTTGCTCTTATGTCAGGTCCTTCTGTATCACAAGATCGTCATGACTTATAATATGATATGGGTCATGAACATACCTTTTTAACATTCATACATGGAACACGTCATGTACTCTAGATAATTGAGGTGACAAAGCTATCCGATAGGCGACTTTGTCAGCCCCTTCTAGAATTTCAAAAGGGCTAATAAATCTTGGAGTAAGCATGCCCTTGATGCTGAATCTTCTGATTCCACGACTTGGGGAAACCTTGAGGAGCACATGGTCCCCAATTTGAAATTTCAGGACTCTTCTTCTATTGTCAGCATATGCCTTCTGTCTTGATTGTGCCATCTGGAGTCTTTCTTTGATAAGTTGTACCTTCTCGATTGTAGTCTTGACTACCTCCGGGCCTAACAGTTGTTTCTCCCCAACTTCATTCCAACAAATCAGTGAACGGCAACTCCTTCCATACAGTGCCTCGAACGGTGCCATTTGAATACTACCTTGGTAGCTGTTGTTGTAGGCAAACTTGACTAGAGGCAAATGGCCATGCCAACTTCCACCAAAATCTATAGCACAAGCCCTGAGCATATCTTCTACCACTTGATTAGTTCTTTCTGTCTAGCCATCCGTTTGGGGATGAAATGATGAACTGAAATTTAGTCTTGTCCCCAAAGAATGTTGTAGACCTTTCTAGAAATGTGATGTGAAGCGTGGGTCTCGGTCAGATACTATTATGACAGGAACTCCGTGTAGTCTAACAATCTCCTTGATATATAATGATGCTAATACATCCACTGTCCATCGACTTTTAATGGGCAGAAAATGTGCAGACTTTGTCAGTTGATCAATTATCACCTATATTTTGTCATGTCCACCTCTTGTTTTTGGCAAACCCATGATAAAATCCATCCTTATACCTTCCCATTTTCACTCAGGAATTTCCAAGGGATGTAGTTTTCCAGCGGACTTTTGGTGTTCCGCCTTGATTTGTTGGCAAGTTAAGTAGCGGGAAACAAAATCCGCCACTTCTGTCTTCATATTAGACCACCATAAATTCCTTTTTAGGTCTTGATACATCTTGGTAGCTGTAGGGTGAATTGTATATCGTGACCTATGATCTTCTTCCATAATCAGCTTCTTTGTCTCTGCAAGATCTAGCACACAGATCTGACCTTGGAATATTAATCTTCCATCGATAGTGACAGAGAAATCTTGTCGTTGATCAATGTTGGCTTTGATCTCAACCAGTGTAGGGCCATTTTCCTACAACCTCACTAAATCTTCTATTAATGTAGGTTGTGACCAGATGTTGGCGATGATACACCTTTCACTTTCCACGTCTATGTCCAGATTCAACTTGGCGAAATCTTCTAAGAGATTTGTCATACCCATCCTAAGGCTGGATAAGATTGCCATGGGTTTTTTGCTGAGTGCATCAGCTACACCTTTCCTGGGTGGTATTGAATGGAGAAGTCAAAATGTTTAAGATACTCCTGCCACCTTCTTTGCCTCATATTTAGTTCCTTCTGGGAGAAAAGATATTTCAGACTTTTGTGGTCTGAGAATATCATGAATTTCTCTCCATAGAGATAATGGCTCCACATCTTCAGGGTGCAGATAACTACGACAAGTTCTAAATCTTGCACCGGGTAATTCTCTTCATGTCACTTCAATTGTCTCGAAGCATAACATATTACCCTACCATGCTGCATTAGAACACAACTGAGGCCTATGCTTGATGTATCGATGTCAACCTCGAAACCATCACCTTCAACTAGCAATGCTAGCACGGGTGCAGTAGTGAGATGTTCTTTGAGAGTCAAGAAACTCTCTTCACATTCTATTGACAATATAAAAGGATTCTCATTTCTTGTTAATCTAGTCAGAGGAACGGCGATCTATGAGAAATCTTTTATGAATCGCCTATAGTAATTGGCTAGACTAAGAAAACTCCTAACTTCAGTCACAGTCATGGGTCTGCTCCAGTTCTTGACTGCTTCAACCTTAGAAGGATCCACAAAGATACCTTCTTTTGAAATAATGTGACTAAGGAATGAAACTTCATTTAGCCAGAATTCATATTTATTAAGCTTCACATAGAGTTGGTGTTCTCTTAGTACTTGCAAAGCTATTCTTAAATGTTCTTCATGTTCTTCTTATGTCTTGGAGTATATGAGAATGTCATCTATAAAGACGACCACAAATTGGTCAAGATAAGGCCTGAAAATGTTGTTCATTAACTGCATAAAGATTGCAGGGGCGTTGGTTAACCCAAATTGCATGATAACAAATTTATAATGCTCATATCTGCTTCGAAATGCCGTCGTGTGGATGTCTTCATCTTTGATCCCCAGTTGATGATAACAAGACCTTAGGTCCATCTTTGATAAATATTCTGCTCTAGAGATTTGGTCGAACAACTCATTAATACGCAGCAATGGATACTTGTTCTTGATTGTTAATTGATTCAATTGCCAGTAGTCGATGCATAGCCTGAGAGATCTATCCTTCTTCCTTACAAAAAAAAATAGGCGCACCCCAAGGGGATGTGCTTGGCCTGATAAAACCCTTCTCCAATAATTCTTGTAGTTATTTCTTCAATTCCTTGAGTTCCGTGGGGGACATCTTATAAGGAGCTTTGGAAACAAGTGATGCTCCCGGAATTAATTTAATGGAAAAACTTACTTCTCTTACAGGCGGTCAACCAAGTAGTTCATAAGGAAAGACATTGCAAAATTCTTTTACAACGGGAATTTCCTCAAGAACAAGTTCTTTATTTTCGGTGATAACTACGGAAGCAAGAAAAGCTTCACAACCTTACGAGATGAGTTTGTAAGCGTGAAGAGATGAAATAAGAACAAGATGCTTCTTATACTTGATGCCGAGAAAAGAAAATTCTGGAAGGTCAAGTTTGTAGAAAGAGATTCTCCTATGGCGACAATGAATGTCAGCATAGTGTTCCGACAACCAGTCTATACATAAGAATGCATTGTAGCCTTCCATGTCTAGGCATACGAGATTTACAGGAAGATTGTGACCTTCTATGGTTACCTCACTATTAGGGAGTGATATTTAAGTTCAGTGCCAGGACCTAAGGGCGTAGTAATCGCTAGATCCGAAGGTAAAGGAACTGATGAAATAGGTAAAGTTTTCACAAAAGTAGTGGAAATGAAAGAATGAGATGCTCCGGTATCAAATAAGACAAAAGCCGGATGCGAATAGATTAGGATAGTACCTTCAATCATGTCATCATCTTTTGTAGGTTCATCATCCATTACGGCATTTAGACGACCTTGTCACCTTCGTCCTCCCTCATTCTTTGAAGGTTGCTCCTTCATGAGCGGACAATCTAGCATTTTGTGCTCCCGGCTGCCACAACGCAAACAAGCACCGAGGTGCTTCCAATACTCTTCGGCGGAGTGTCCAAACTTTTCACAAAATGTGCAAGCCTCTATGACTTACTTTTCTTCTTCCTTTATCCTCTTGCCCTTGCCATTGCCTTTCCCATTGTGAGATCTCTTCTTGTTGTCACGAGATTTATAAGTTCCTGTGATGCTGAATTTTTCTGTAACACCCTCAAATATAGTTAAGTTGTACTCTATATCACCGAGGCCCCTTTTTGAAGTATTGGCTCAGTTCTTAAAAAGAACTTCGAAGCTAAACATGCTTAATGAGAGTAATACTGGGATGGGTGACCTGCCTGGAAAGTCTCACATTCTGGAGTCGATCACTATTAGAAAGGGACAAAACCGTGAGATCGATAGGCCAAAGCGGACAATACCTCGACGGTATAGAGTATGGGGTGTGACAGAATGGTACCCTAGTCAGAAGTGTGGGAACTAAGTGCCATGCAGGGCAAAGTGCTACGCTATGAGAGTCACCTCTTGAACTTGCAATGGGACAAAGTGCTACATAGTGTGAGCCACCTCTTGATCCTGTAGGGAGCCTGTAGGGGCCACCTCTAGAGTCCAACATGCCTGGGGGTTTGATTACGTGCTATATGTGCCAAGCAACGAGGACGTCACCTATATAAGAGGGGTAGATTGTAACACCCTCAAATATAGCTAAGTTGTACTCTATATCCTGAGGCTCCCTTTGAAGTATCGGCTCAGTTTTTAAAAAGAACTCCGAAGTTAAGTGTGCTTAATGGGAAGTAGTACTGGGATGGGTGACCTGCCCGGGAAGTCCCACATTCTGGAATTGATCACTATTAGAAATGGACGAAATCGTGAGATTGATAGGTCAAAGCGGATAATATCTCGACGGTATGGAGTACGAGGCGTGACATTTTCTCCTTTCTTCTCTCTCTTGTCATGTTTATAGCTTGGTTCTTCATCTTTCCCCATGAATTTCTCAACCTTCTCCAAGGTTCTTTCACATAGATGAGCCCTATGCACCATCTCCGAGTAAGTCCGAATATTTTGTAGACCTAACTACTTGACGAATACCGGCCTCAATCCATCCATGAATCGATTGGCCTTGAGTAGCTCCGTGCTGACAAGGTGCGGGACATACAGTGCTAGTCATGAGAATTGTAGTTCATATTCGGCCATGGACATCATCCTTTGCCTTAGAGCAAAAAATTCAGCTACTTTCCTTTTACAGATATGCTCCGAGAAATATTTCTCACGGAACAACTCAAGGAACTCTTCCCAGCTAATTTGTGGATTCTATAGATGAGCCGATGTGGCTTTCCACCATGTGCTAGCAGTGTTGTTGAGTTGAAAAGTAGCAAGCAGGACCTTCTCCTGATCCGTGCATTACATAACTTGGAAGATCCGATCCATTTCATCTCTCTAGTTCTCGACCTCATCGAGATTAGACGATCCAGAGAAGCGAGGAGGGTTCACGCTCCTAAAACTTCGGTGTAAGCATCCTGCGCCATCTCGCGCACCTGCTTTTGCCACCATCTGCAGGGCTTGAGTGAGACCCTAGACCATTTGTTGCATTGCGTCCTAGTTAGCTCGGTTTTCGGCCATTTGGAAAATAAGGTTCTTAAGAAAATAAACAATTTGTCATTTTCCTTAGAATTCATAAGGTTTAATTTTTCTCATATCTAGAGGTTAATTCTAAATGGAGAACTATCTTATACCGGGCTATACCCAATCTCACTTGGGTTGAAAATTTTCCTATAAGCTAGTTCATAGGTTAGGAATTCCTAGAACCTTGGACTTAATCCTATAACATGATTTTTTCCTAGGACTTAATAAGACTAGACTCTAATATCACCTTAACTGTCACGCCTCGAGATATATAGCGGAAATAAGTCAGGAACATGAACAACCAACAAAGTAAGCCTCTAGCTAGCAAGACAATCAGAGCGCCGCACTTAATAATAATGTACACAACATATTGCAAAACTTTCAACTTTATTGAATAATAATCAAAGTTTACAACTAGACAATTGACTCTCTTTCTAATAAGACTC